>JAIFGZ020000143.1:0-2400000 GCA_019925245.2 Oryza australiensis
GGCAATGTCCGTTCCCAACTCCTTAATCTTTGCTCTCTCTGACGACCAAATTTCACTCATTGGCATAACCGGTGACCGAGGCAGCCAGTAGAGGCAGCTAGTGATCCGTGAGCTGTGTCACCCGTAGTCGAACCACCCGCTCGTCATGAAGCCATCTCGGATGAGCCATTGTTCGAACCTTTCGCACCATGTTCTTTGATGCGACATTGGTTGGCTGAAGGAATCGCTTCGAAACGCACCAAGAAGGAAAACCCTTTTCGTTCCCAACTCCGGCCGCCACCACCAGGTTTTCCCTTTTCCTCTCTCTGGTGAGCTATACACCGATTCCTCCTGAATCAAGCATCATTAGTGATATGCCCTAGAGGCAACATGGAGATGTTGGATATCACGTCAATGTTTATGTATAAATGAATAAAGTGTTATTCGGTTCCATGAAATAGACATCTTGTATTGATCAATAAGTACGTGACTTATTTATGAGACTCTTTATGTATGAATCTATTTCTAAACGATCCCACGATCATATGTCATATTGTTGGAACAAATATGATTCTAAGATCGGCATGTTTATTGATTGATGATCATGTCTCATAGATCATGGGTATGGAGATACCAAATCAATAAACATGGACATATGTGTTGGAGAACACATTGTTGGATAGACCCACCATGAGACACTACGGGAATTAATGTGCCATTAGTTGGTCTCGGGTAGTGTTGGTACAAAGTCCTTAGACTGAGATCACCATGGATTCCAACATGTGTAGTAGCCTACTTTGGGACTACCAAACGCTATTAAATGGCGGGTAGTTATAAAGGTAGTTTTCGGGTTTGCTATGAAACATGGAGTGGGATGTGAGTGATCAAGATGGAATTTGCCCCTCCTTTGGAGAGATATCTCTGGCCCCTCGAGGTAATGGATTATGGAAATGCATGGCCATGCTAAGTTGATTGAGGAGTCAATCAACGGACGGATAATCAATACGGTTCGAGTGAATGGTTAAGCTATTGAAGGGATGGCACACATCTTGCCTATAGCTTAAGCGGTATCGTGAGGCAAAGGGATTTGTGTACACATTACGGGTTGAGCCGATATTATATTCTTGTATACTATGGTGTCAATATGTCTTTGCTAGGCGCCGCTGTTGACGGAGTCGGCTGAGTTGGACTCGAGCCGACGATCGGCTAAGTTAGACTATAGCCGAAGCCGAGTATACTGAACCTACGGGTCGCACGCTTAAGGGGATAGAATAGATATTCGAGTTGGACTCGGATACGGCTCGATCGGATAGGGATCCGATCGGATAGAGTCCTATGGGCTTACGACGTGTGGGCGGCCAACTCTATGAGATACGGATGAGATCCGATTCAAAATAGAGTCTAATCGGCCACTAGTCCCGGTCGGCCAACTCTATATAAAGGAGGGAGGGGTGGAGAGGCGCGACACGTCAATTGCATCGCGTGCAACGAAGTCGCCGAGATCAATCTCCACGGAAACCCTCCCCACTTTCGAGCCAAACCCTAGCCTTGCATCGCGTGCTAGCACACGGGTGTACGGCGTTTTGTCCCCGGACGTGTGGATACCGGTAGAGGCGTTGCGCGTTGCGCGCTTGATCGGCTGCGGATCGGGGCATCGGAGCGGCGTGAGAACGCGGCGGATCGGTTCGAATCGGCTGTCGGGTATCGGCTATCGGCTTGCGAGAATCGGCTACACATTCGGATCGGATAGCCACGATTGGCTATTTCCATTTGCACACTCCAATCGGTAACGATCTATCGGCCCTTACTTGCAAGTGTTCTGGTTTTGCGCGGTAGAAATTTTTGTTTTCGGCTAGCGTAGCCTCCGCGTAACCCTTCGGTGGTATCGAGCTAATCTTGCTTAGTTCGGGTTTTAGATTGGATACGGAACAAGTTTTGCGCACGGGTTGATTAGATCAATCGGTTTTACGGGATCTGTTGAGGAGAGTTAATGGTAATTGCGTTCCTTGATAGTGTATCGGAACGGCGTAATGTGATTACGTCGAAGCAATTTCCATATAACTCGGTTTGAGTCGGCTTCGAGATAGCGTTCCTTGATAGCGGGACCGCCGTGTGCGTACCCCCTTATAGGTCGTCTCGATGCCGTAGCTGCGATAAGTAGAAAACGTTTCTACGCCTAACTTGTTTTTGCGAGAATGCTTTGAGATGGTATGGCCCTATTGTATGTATGAGATGTATGAGATGCATGTGATGCATGTAATATTCTTTCATATGTGCAATCACTGTAATATTCTTTCATACGTGCAATGCTTGTAATATTCTTTCACGACTGCGAGTCGATGTAATCTTCAATTAGAGCTTCTATAGTAGTAGCTTAGTTTGAAGAAATCAAGCATTCGGCACTCGAAAGAACGGTGATGAAGATGGAGATCCTGTGCAGGCATGGAGATGGAGATCACCATGTGAAGGGGGCCATACTATTTCACTATATGCTATTCTTCTTGCTTTCATATGTGATATGTTTGTTTGATAGGATAGCATCCCGCAAAATTAAGTAGTAATGATGCCCTTCCAAATGTTGCACCCGTCACAGTTATGCTCGTCAATGGTGGGTACGCCAAAGCGAGTGCCATTCTCTATCATAACACGAGGGGTATATGTCGGACATATACATGCGGGAGCATTTGGTTTACTTAACAAGGCTATCAAAACGGTTTTGGGCCTTGGGGCATAGGTTGGCGCCGGGGCATGGAGATGCCACACCAACAACAAGAGTCACATAGAGATGTGATTAGCAAGGTGTTGCTTACCGATGTTACTAATTTTCTAGCGGTGATGCCAAAGCTCACTAGAAAATTAATTAACATGTGGATCTTGACCCAATACGTAACCTAGAGGGAAGGTGGAAAATACGTAATGGGAGTCTAATGTTAAATTGTTTAACAATAGACATAGCATAAACATTGTGCTAAACTTTGCTTTTACATTGTAGAATAAATGGCGGCTAATACTACACCCGGTACCTTTAATTTGCGATCTATTCTCGAAAAGGAAAAATTAAATGGAACAAACTTTATGGATTGGTATCGCAACTTGAGAATTGTTCTCAAGCAAGAGCGTAAGAGTACGTTCTTGAAGTACCCTATCTGAGGATTTGCCAAATAATGCCCTTTACTTTAGCTGCACGGAGGAGCTTACGAGAAGCACACTAATGATGCCCTAGATATAAGGCTGTCTCATGCTTGCTACAATGTCCCCTGAGCTTGAAGCAATATGAGAAGCGGCGATGCTCACACTATTATTCGGGGGCTGCGTGGCATGTTTGAGAACCAAGCTCGGGCGAGAGGTTCAACACCTCAAAGTCCTTGTTTGCGTGCGAGCTTGTTGAGGGAATCCGTCAGTCCGCATGTGATAAAGATGATTGGCTATATTGAGTGCGGAAAAACTAGGTTTCCCCTTAGCCAAGAGTTGGCTGCGTGTGATTCTCCGGTCGCTCCCTCAGAGCTTCGAGCCATTCATATTAAATTATCACATGAACAATATGGATAGAACCTTGGCTGAATTGCATGGGATGCTAAAGGCAGTGAGGAGAGTATCCGAGAAAAACGGTCATCATGTGATGATGATGCGAAGGCAAGCGCAAACCACTGTCAAGAAACTTTGCACCAAGAGGAAGTTAACTCCCGATGAGATCGCGAGTGCCTCCAATGCAAAGAAGGGCAAGAAGGGTCGGCGGCATCGGATGCCGTTTGCTTCTATTGCAAGGAGACGAGGCCTTTGGAAGAAGGCGCAAGAAGTACATGGAGGATCTCAAAAAGAAGCAAAGTACGACTTACGCCGGGTATTAATGTTATAGACATTAATCTTGCTACTTCACCTACTGACTCTTGGGTATTTGATACGGATCGGTAGCTCATATTTGCAAATCGTTGCGGGAATGAGAAGAAGTAGAGGATTGAGAAGGGCGAGGTGAACTGCGCGTCGGCAATGGAGCAAGCGTTGCTACGATTCTTTGTCGGCACGATACCACTTCATCTACCTTCGGGATTAGTTTTGGAATTGAATAATTGTTATTGTGTTCCAACACTATGTCAAAACGTTATTTTCGCTTCATGTTTGCAAGCGGAAGGATATGATTTTAGATCAATGGACAATGGTTGTTCAATATATCTCGAGAGATATGTTCTATTTTCATGCTCCATTGGTGAATGGATTATACGTTTTGAATCTTGAAGCGTCTCCCATCTATAACATTAATACGAGAAAGGCAACTCTCTAATGATATAAACCCCACGTTTATCGGCATTGTCGCTTAGGCCATATAAATAAGAAACGCATGGAGAAGCTCCATAAGGATGGATTGCTTCACTCTTTTGATTTTGAATCATTTGAGACATGTGAGTCTTGTTTACTTGGTAAGATGACAAAGGCACCTTTCACGGGACACGGTGAAAGAGCAAGTGACTTGTTGGCACTCGTACATGCGATGTATGTGGACCAATGAGCTCAACGGCCGAGAGGTGGTTATCGGTACTTCATTACCTTTACCGATGACTTTAGTAGATATGGTTATATCTACTTAATGAGGCATAAGTCCGAATCCTTTGAAAAGTTCAAAGAATTCCAGAATGAAGTACGAGAATCATTTAGGGAAAACAATCAAGTTTCTACGATCGGATCGTGGAGGGAATACTTGAGCCAAGAGTTTGGTAATCATCGAAAGATTGTGGAATTGTTCCACGGTTGACTCCGCCGGGAACTCCACAATGGAACGGAGTGTCCGAACGGAGAAATCGCACCTTGTTGGACATGGTGCGGTCGATGATGAGCCAAAGTGATCTTCGTTATCCTTAAGGGATATGCTCTTGAAAGCATTTGCGCTCACACTAAATAGAGTTCCATCTAAGTCGGTTGAAAAGACACCATATGAGATATGGACGGGCAACCCCCTAGTTTGTCTTTTCTCAAAATTTGGGGATGTGAGGCTTATGTAAAACGTTTACATCGACAAGCTCACACCCAAATCGACAAGTGCTTCTTTGTGGGATATCCTAAGGAAACTAAGGGATATTACTTTTATAATCGGGAACAAGGCAAAGTGTTTGTCGCGAGCACGGTGTCTTCTTGGAGAAAGAGTTTCTTTCAAGAAGGGTTAGTGGGAGCGGGTGCATCTTGAAGAAGTTCAAGAAACACCGGAAAACGTTTCGGCGACCACGAGAACCACAACAGGAGGAGCAAAGTGTTGCGCCACCGGTTGTAGATACACCGGCCCACGGAGGTACGAAAGATCACGTCGTGCACACAGCAGTACACAGTGCGGAACAACGTGATATATTGTTGTTGGACAACGATGAACCTAAGACCTATGAGGAAGCGATGGTGGGACCCGATTCCAACAAGTGGCTTGGAGCCATGAAATCCGAAATAGAATCCATGTACGACAATCAAGTTTGGAACTTGGTTGATCCACGATGGTGTCAAAACCATTGAGTGTAAATGGGTTTTTAAGAAAAAGGCCGATATGGATGGAAATGTTCACATCTATAAGGCGCGATTGGTGGCGAAAGGTTTTAAACGGATTCAAGGAGTTGATTATGATGAAACCTTCTCGCCGTCGCAATGCTTAAATCTATTCGGATTATCCTAGCGATTGCTGCATATTTCGATTATGAGATATGGCGAGATGGATGTCAAAACGGCTTTCCTAAATGGAAACCTAAGCGAGGATGTATACATGATACAACCTCGGGGTTTTGTCGATCGAGAATGCACTGGAAAGATATGCAAGCTACGAGAAATCCATTTATGGATTGAAGCAAGCATCTCGGAGTTGGAATATTCGTTTTGATGAAGTAATCAAAGGGTTTGGTTTCATCAAAAATGAAGAAGAGGCTGTGTTTACAAAAGGTCGAGTGGGAGCGCAATTGTATTTCTAATCTTATATGTGGATGACATATTGCGATTGGAAATGATATCCCTATGCTTGAATCCGTCAAGTCTTCATTGAAAAATAGTTTTCCATGAAAGACTTAGGGGAGGCGACATATATATTGAGCATTCGGATCTATAGAGATAGATCCAAGAGGCTAATTGGATTAAGCCAAAGTACATACATTGACAAGGTGTTGAAAAGGTTCAACATGCATGATTCCAAGAAAGGTTTCTTGCCCATGTCACATGGCATTAATCTTAGCAAGAATCGGTGTCCTCGGACACATGATGAGCGGAATAAGATGGGTATGGTTCCATATGCTTCGGCAATTGGATCCATCATGTATGCCATGCTTTGTACACGCCCGGATGTCTCGTACGCTTTGAGTGCTACGAGCGAGATACCGTCGAGATCCGAGGTGAAGGTCATGGTTGTAGTAAGAATATCCTTAAGTACTTGAGAAGAACTAAGGATATGTTCCTAGTCTATGGAGGTGAAGAAGAGCTCGTTGTAAGTGGTTACACCGTGCTAGCTTCCAAGCAGGACAAGGATGATTATAGATCGCAATGCGGGTTCGTGTTACGCACGAACGGAGGCGCGATCGGTGGAAGAGTTCCAAGCGGGATGCATTGCTGATTCTACAACGGAGGCCGAGTACATTCTTTGCTTCGGAAAGCTGCAAAGGAGGCTGTTTGGATCAAGAAATTCGTTTCGAGCTTGGTGTGATGACTAGTACGGCGGTCCAATGTCTCTCTATTGTGACAATAGTGGAGCCATTGCGCAAGCCAAGGAGCCGAGGTCACATCGAAGTCCAAACACATACTTCGGCGATATCATCTCATCCGCGAGATTGTGGACGGAGTGATGTCAAGATATGCAAAGTGCACACGGATCTCAACATAGCCGATCCGGCGACAAAACCTCTCCCTCGGCCGAAGCATGAGCGCACACAAAGCAATGGGTATTAGATACTTACATGATTGACTCTAGTGCAAGTGGGAGATTGTTAGTGATATGCCCTAGAGGCAACATGGAGATGTTGGATATCACGTCAATGTTTATGTATAAATGAATAAAGTGTTATTCGGTTCCATGAAATAGACATCTTGTATTGATCAATAAGTACGTGACTTATTTATGAGACTCTTTATGTATGAATCTATTTCTAAACGATCACGATCATATGTCATATTGTTGGAATAAATATGATTCTAAGATCGGCATGTTTATTGATTGATGATCATGTCTCATAGATCATGGGTATGGAGATACCAAATCAATAAACATGGACATATGTGTTGGAGAACACATTGTTGGATAGACCCACCATGAGACACTACATGAATTAATGTGCCATTAGTTGGTCTCAGGTAGTGTTGGTACAAAGTCCTTAGACCTGAGATCACCATGGATTCCAACATGTGTAGTAGCCTACTTTGGGACTACCAAACGCTATTCCGTGGCGGGTAGTTATAAAGGTAGTTTTCGGGTTTGCTATGAAACATGGAGTGGGATGTGAGTGATCAAGATGGAATTTGCCCCTCCTTTGGAGAGATATCTCTGGGCCCCTCGAGGTAATGGATTATGGAAATGCATGGCCATGCTAAGTTGATTGAGGAGTCAATCAACAGACGGATAATCCAATACGGTTCGAGTGAATGGTTAAGCTATTGAAGGGATGGCACACATCTTGCCTATAGCTTAAGCGGTATCGTGAGGCAAAGGGATTTGTGTACACATTACGGGTTGAGCCGATATTATTCTTGTATACTATGGTGTCAATATGTCTTTGCTAGGCGCCGCTGTTGACAGTCGGCTGAGTTGGACTCGAGCGAGCGATCGGCTAAGTTAGACTATAGCGAAGCCGAGTATACTGAACCTACGGGTCGCACGCTTAAGGGGATAGAATAGATATTCGAGTTGGACTCGGATACGGCTCGATCGGATAGGGATCCGATCGGATAGAGTCCTATGGGCTTACGACGTGTGGGCGGCCAACTCTATGAGATACGGATGAGATCCGATTCAAAATAGAGTCCTAATCGGCCACTAGTCTCGGTCGGCCAACTCTATATAAAGGAGGGAGGGGTGGAGAGGCGTGACACGTCAATTGCATCGCGTGCAACGAAAGTCGCCGAGATCAATCTCCACGGAAACCCTCCCGCTTTCGAGCCAAACCCTAGCCTTGCATCGCGTGCTAGCACACGGGTGTACGGCGTTTTGTCCCCGGACGTGTGGACACCGGTAGAGCGTTTGCTACGTTGCGCGCTCTTGATCGATCGGGCGTGGTGGAATCGGCTGCGGTCGGGCGCATCGGAGCGGCGTGAGCGCGGCCGGACGGCTCGAATCGGGCGATTGGCTGTCGAATCGGGCATCTCAGGAATCGGCTACTTGCATTCGGATCGGATTGCCACGATTGGCTATTCATTTGCACTCTACTCCAATCGGTAACGATCTATCGGCCCTTACTTGCAAGTGTTCTGGTTTGCGCGGTAGAAATTTTTGTTTTCGGCGTAGCGTAACCCTTCGGCACAAACCTTCGGATGGTGGAAACGAAGAATTGGCTATTTTCACGAAACGCTCTACTAAAATTGTTTTGATATTACCCCTCTACGACCCTAAATTATCTTCAAAACGGATGTTAGACCATGTTGGAGCATGGGAGATTAATGTCCCACGGGAGGAAGGATACGTATCACAACTTCCCAGCGGTGCTATGGTGCCCAAGATACCGGACGCACCCACCTCACGGGAGCGAAGACATGGCTTGAAGAACACCCGGTATGGGAAAGCTGCGCAGTTTCAATTGAGGCCGTATACGGAGCGAGTCACCCTATTGCTTCCATACACGTTACTACGAGAGATTTGATGGAGCAGCCCTTCGGGCGCGGCCCACGAGGCATTCCTACGCCTCCATGCCATCCACCGTCTGCAGAGCTTACGTGCAGAGTTCATACACCATCCCTACGGGAGAAGGCAATCAATGCGCACCGTGGATGCCACCCCTTGCTTTGCTATAACCCCATGGTTACCCGTTTGTCCCGCTAGGCGGAAACGGTGATGATTGTTATGAAGAGGCATTACTCGAGATAGACGAGCGATGGCGACGCATGAATGATACGGAGGAGGAACACCATAATTGTGGAAACCAGATCGACTCTGCACGAAGACCCGGCTACAAGCTAACGGCGCCCAATACGAACACGCTCTCGATCATTATATGGCTCGTGGAGAGGCTTTGGTTGAGTTGGAGGAGCGGCTTCGGAGGAGCCGGTGACAAGTTGGCCAAGCTGGAGGAACAACCGCTTCAACCTGTCCCCGCCGGCCCGGCACTTCTACTTGGCTACCCCAATACCCCTGCTCTGTGCCTGACCACTACTATTTCATGACTCTAGCATGCTTGGCCACCTTTCATGCCATGATGGAGCAAGCCTTCATGCAAAGCAAAGCAGTCGGGACCATACGATCGACCCTCTGCTTTGCTACCCCATCGAGCCCACAGGATTTCCATGGCTGCACCATCCGAGCTTGGTTTGGGAGTGGATAACCCCATTCAGATCAACAACGACTCCGAATACGAGACGAGAACCCATGGAGGTCAAGTGGGGCTCGGTGACAGATCCATCGGAGGAGAAGCTCCTACCCGCCACATGACACTCACGGAGTCCTATCACCCTTAGTTTGCCCGTAAGGCACCCGAGGACACCAAGCGGGAGGATCGGACATGACTCAAGGCCACTACCTCGAGCCATGGGGACTTCGATTCGCTTGGTCAAGGATCACCCTGCTGCCGGCCTTTGGATCATGCGGATGCATTTGGATGACTAGTTTGGATACTGCGGCGACTCTAATCTTGCTTTGGATGGAGTTAAGACAGCAACGACCATGCCCCTACCCTTATGTATGAAAACCTAATCGATATTAGTAATGTTGTATTGTGTTGTATGGGACTACACATGTCCAATGTATCCCCACGATGTAACATCTATGAACTGATATGAAGTTCCATGTTATGTCTTAAATGAGTTTATTCCACCAAGCTTGCTTCAAAAGATCACCATAAACAACTCAAAGAAAAATTCCTTAGAATCGTGACGTTAGCGGATCAAGTCTCTTACCTTATCCACGTTGTTCGGATGGCGCATCGTCGCGAGCCCCGGCTGCGAGAACCCGCGAGCCTAACCCCTCCACCCTAGCGGAAGTCATGGCTTACTGAGACCCAATTGCTTCAAGATATCGCCAACAACCAAGGACAACGCGGAGGATCCAACCTCGGCAAATTTATGAGAACAAAGCCGCCGACATTCTCCTCGGCGGATGAACCCATGGATCTGAAGATTGGTTGAGGGTAATAGAGAAGAAGTTGACTCTCATCCAGGAGTACGGGAAGGCGACGAGTCATCTTCGCCACCAATCAGTGGAAGGTCCCACAAGTGGCCATGGTGGGACACCTACAAAGAAACCGGGCTAAAGATCTTAGGTGAACCAACTTGGGAAGAATTCACGGTGCCTTAGTGAAAACTTTGTCCCTGCTGCAGTCATGAGGATGAAGAAGAATGAGTTCCGTAAGGCTGCACCAAGGCAACACCACGGTACAAGAGTACCTTAACAAGTTCACGCAGCTTGCACGTTACGCCACAAGCGACTGGTAGACGAAGAAGAGGAGATGGATAAGTTTATCGAGGGGTGAAGCGACGGTGAGAGGACCAGATGATCGGACAAGACCACACCAATTTCTAAAGCCTCATCAACAAGGTCGTGAGGCTTGAGCATGACCAAAGGACGGTTGAAAACAACAGAAAGAGAAGGCTTGCAATGACCCATCCAATTCAAGGGACATCCTAGCGACCCAAAGGAGCAACCCGTCGAGGTTGGAAGCCAACCATAGTGGCAGCCAATCGCCCAACCGCACCCGGCAACATCGGCGAGTCACACTGCCACCGTCTCACACTCGGCACCTACTTTGGTGGCCCTAGGAACCCGGGAATGTCCAAGCTGCTTCAACTACGGAGAATTTGGGCATTACGCCAATAGCTGCCCTAAGCCACGCAACACCCCCAGCCGCACCGGAGCCAACGCCATCGCGAGTATGAGAAACCCCGCCCCGACACCTAGACGCGATGCATTGGAACGCCCCAACCAAAGGAAGGTGCAAGCTGGATTCCGTCGTGGTCGGTGAACCATGTGCGCGGAAGCTCAAGAGGACCAAAGCGTGCTTTGATGGGTACGTTTTCTACCCACTACTGCACCGATTAAGATTTTGTTTGATTACGGAGCTTCGGATTCATTTATCTCATCAAGAATAAGCAAAGAGCACAACCTGCACCGGGTAGACCTTAAGAGACCAATGGTAGTACATTCACCGGGGAGATGTAACTATACCCCATGCGAGCATCGATGTGCCCATTCGGATCAAGGATGTGGTATTCCTTTCGAACCTTATGGGTTTACCACCCCAAACCACTGGACATCATACTAGGAATGGATTGGTTGACCAAGAACCAAGGGGTATTAGATTATGGACGAAGAGAAGTTACCTTATCTACCCCATGGGGATCACCGATGTGATAGCCATGGACCAAGACCCTATGCTCTGTGGCGAGCTACGGGAATATTCACCATGCTACCCATAGTTGGAATGCCGGTAATTCAAGATTACAGGATGTATTTCCTTAGGAGCTACGGGAATGCCCCAGGCCGAGACATAGAGTTCATCATTGACCTCATGCAGCACCACCCCATAGCTAAGAGACCCTACGGATGCCGGTGAACGAATTGGAAGAACTTAAGAAGCGAGATAAGGGAAGCGCAAGAGAAACACTTCGATCGCCCTAGTTCTTCACCGTGGGAGCCCGGTCTTGTTTGTTAAGAAAAAGGTCGGAAGCATGAGAATGTGCATAGACTATCGGTCATTGAATAAGGTTACCATTAAGAACAAGTACCGTTACCTCGAATCGACGACTGTTCGATCAGCTCAAGGGAGCCCAGTGTTCTCAAAGATCGATCTTTGATCCGGATACCATCAGTGAAGATTAGAGGCGAGGATATACCCAAGATTGCGTTCTCTACACGCTACGGCTTGTACGAGTTCACAGCGATGTCTTTCGGACTGACCAATGCCCCAGCCTACTTCATGAACCTCATGAACAAGGTATTTATGGAATATCTGGACAAGTTCGTGGTAGTGTTCATTGATGATATCCTCATCTATTCCAAGGATGATGAAGAACACGCAGAACATTTGCGCCTGGTACTAGAGAAGTTGCGAGAGCATCAGCTATATGCCAAATTCAGCAAGTGTGAATTCTGGCTTAAGGAAGTAGCTTTCCTCGGACATGTAATCTCGAGTGGAGGCATAGCGGTAGACCTTGCCAAGGTCGAAGGCGTTACCAAGTGGAAAGCACCTAGTCGATATGAGAGATTAGAAGTTTCTTGGGATTGGCCGGATATTACCGGAGGTTTATTGAAGGATTTTCTAAGATAGCCCAGCCCCTGACCCAACTATTGAAGAAGGAAAAGAAGTATGCATGGACCGAGTAGTGTCAACAGGCATTTGACCAGCTCAAAGAAAAGTTAACCACCGCCCCAATCTTAGTCCTCTGGGACAACCGGAAAGACTTCGTCATATCTTGTGATGCATCCCAACAAGGACTAGGAGGTGTGTTGATGCAAGATGGAAAAGTTGTGGCTTACGCCTCGAGACAACTACGACCGCATGAGGAGAACTATCCCACCCATGACTTAGAATTGGCCGCAGATGGTGCATGCCTTGAAGATTTGGAGGCACTACTGATCGGAAATCATTGTGATATATTCACGGACCGCAAGAGCTTGAAATATTTCTTTACCCAGACGAGATCTTAACTTGCGCCGAGAAGATGGCTGGAGCTAATCAAGGATTATGACCTAGGAATCCATTACCACCACAGTAAGGCCAATGTTGTAGCGGACGCTTTGAGATGCAAGACTCAATGCAATAACTTGAAGCTAGAATGTATGGCCAACGAGCTTCAAGAAGAAATGGCTCGGCAACCTACGTTGATTCCTCATGGACAAGCTGAATTCATTGGAGATACAACCTCTCCTACAAAGTCAGATTAAGGAAGCCAGGAAGGATTGCGAGGAAATCCAATAGATCAAGGAACGCATGACCGAAGGGCGGCCAAGGAATTCACGGCCAACAACGAAGGAACCTGTGGTATCGCAAAAGGATTTACATACCAGAGAGAAAGGAGGATTGAGAGGGACGATCCTCAAGGAGGCCCATGAATCGGCATACTCGCTACACCCGAGAAAACACCAAGATGTACCAGGATTTGAAAATAGAATCTTTGGTGGCCTAACATGAAAAGACACGTGGCGGAATATGTAGCCATTTGCGATGTGTGTCAACGAGTCAAGGGTGAGCATCGAGATTGGCGGGATTGCTACAACCACTCGGGATCCTGAGTGGAAATGGAATGAAATAGGCATGGACTTCATAGTGGGACTACCCAAAGCGCTACGGGATACGATTCCATTTGGGTGATCGTGGATAGACTTACCAAGGCGCAGATTTACCAGTCAAGACTCGGTATAGCGAGTGCTAAATTGGCGAGGCTGTACATGTCCAAAATTGTGTGCCTACATGGAGTACCCAAGAGGATTGTGTCGGATCGTGGTACTCAATTCACATCTCACTTCTAGGATAAGTTTCACAAGGCGTTGGGAACTCACCTCGCCTTGATCGCTTATCACCCTCGGGCGATGGACCAGCGAGAGGACAAACCAAGTCCTTGAGGACATGCTAAACGTGCATTGGATTTTACTAAGGGTGGGAGAAATGCACGCCCTATGCGAGTTCTCCTATAACAACGGCTACCGAGGCTAGTCGAAGATGTCGCCAGAACGAGGCTTTGTTTGGACGAAGATGCCGAACCTGTTGATGTGGTCGGAGACCGGTGAGCGAGCCATATTTGGACCAGATATCATTGAGGAAGCGAAGAGAAAGTTCCTCGATAAGAGATCGGCTTAAGGTAGCCCGATCCGGCAAAAGAGCTATGCGAGACACTCGCCTAGAAGAGAGTTGGAATTCAAAATAGGCGACTTTGTGTACCTAAAAGTTTCGCCACTAAGAGGGACCAAGAGGTTCAAGGTCAAAGGAAAAGCGCACCGAGATATGTTGGACCTTTCCCGATAAGCGCCGGAAGAGGCGAAGTGGCCTATCAATAGGACTTGCCGGAAAATCTTTACGATGTACACCTTTGTCTTTCACGTATCACAAGCGAAGAAATGTTTGCGAGTACGGAAGAGCGAATTCCCTCGAAAGACGTCCTTATCAGCGAAGACCTCACATACCCGAACACCCCGTGAAGATTTTGGACGAAGCGAGAAAAGACTAGGACCAAGACGTGGCGAATGTACAAGGTGCAACGGAGCAACCACACGAAGACTTTTTGAAGACCGAGTACTCGAACCTATTAACGACGGTAAGAAATCTCGGGGACGAGATTTATTGTTAGGGGTAGGTTTCTAACACCACTGGAAATTGAAGAATTTAAAGCGGGAATTAAAAATCAGAACTCACAAAAACTTTTGGCTTATTGCTCCTCATCGTGTTTATTGCTTCTTATTTGCCACCTTTGTTGCATAAAATTTATAAAGAGAGTGATTCATCTTGATGTTTGAGAAAAACCAAATGATTTTAAATTCCAAAGGGAGAAAAATTTCAAAGTTTAGAGTTGGAAATTTTAATATAAAATAGAAAAGGATGGTGGATTTACAAAAATATACTTTAAAATATACTTTGGTTCAAGACATTATTTTGTGGTGGAGTAATATTAATTAGTGAGCAAAATGAGTGATAAAATATTTTTAAAAGGATATATCTGAAGTTTAGAAAATTATTTTGAATCAAAGTCACATTTTCTTGAATTTAGGAAAAGAATTAAATTAAATATGTAAAATATATTTTTAAAATAATAAAAGTGGGTGAAAAGGTTGAAAACATATTTTACAACTTAATTTTGGGTGTGCTAGATTTTATTTTAAATTTTAGAGGTGAAAAAAAAAGAAATAGGAAAATAGGAAATTAAATCGGGAAATTGGAAAATTGCCTTATTCATTGCGCTATACGTGTTTGGCCGTTCCGCTGCACCACGCGCCCCGCCGCGCGCGCGACACGAGCCGCGCCGCACCCCAGCCCCACCCTCGCACGCGCGCCCGCTCGCCACGCCGGACCACGCCGCCGCGCGCGCCACGCGTCGCCCTCGCGCCGGACCCGCCGTCCTCCGCGCCCACGCCGTGCCACGCCCGCCGCCGTCTGCCCCGCCCGCGCCGTGCGCTGCGCTCGCCGCGTCGGCCACGCCGCGCGCCACCGCGCAAGCACCCCCACGCCCTTGTGCCACGCGTTGCCACGCCGTACCGCCCACGCCGCACGACGTCGCGCCGCGCCCGCCCTCACCCGCCTGTCCCACGCGTCGTCGCGTGTCGCGCCGCCCGTGACGCTAGCGCCGGACCCCCTCTTCTCTCCCTCGCCGGTCGGCTCTAAAACGGGCGAGCCCTCCATTTCCACCCCACACACACACTTCTCCCATTCCCTTTCCCTCGCCGCGCCGTCGCTCGCCTTGCACCGCCCCACCGAAGCCGCCCCGCCGTCCTCGGGAGCCGCCGCAGCGCGTCGCCTCGCCTCGCGCCACTTTGCGCTGCCGTCGCCACCGTCACCGCCACGTCGCCGGTGAGCCAACTTCCCCTCTTTCTTCTCCCCTTGCGCCTTGCGTCGGTGCCGGCCGAAACGAGAGAGATGGCGAGCAAAACGAGAGGAAAGAAGAAAGGAGGAAGGGAAGGAAAGGAAAAAAGGAAAAAAAGAAAAAGAAAATTAGGAAAAATTAGGAAAAATCCAAAAAAATTAGGAAAAACTTTTGGGAAATATATGGGAAAATATTTGGGAAAAAATATATAGTTTTCTCATATATTTTCTCGAAACAAATTCGAAATTCAAAAATCGGAATTTCGGAGATCTCGTTCTCGCATCGTTTTTACTCGGAGTTTATCTATTTTCTTTTTACCATTAAAGATATGTTCTTTTGGTATTCTGACCCTCCAAAAGTTTGAATACCAAGCCTTTTTTAACAACGCTTTTTAAGTTTATCACCTTAATCAATTAGATCGGTATTTTGCGAAAACCTAAAAAAATTCCAAACACGCTTTTTAAATCAGATTTAATCTCAAACCCTCACCCAAACTCGATTAAAATTTTAGGCTAAATATTTGAAGTCGTTTTTATGGTTCTTTTATCTCCTGTACTTTATTGAATTCTGATCGAATTCAATTGATTTTTCGCACGTACGAATAGCAACAGGAAGCGAGGCGCGACTACGGTGAAGACCACATCCAACAAGCGTGCGAGCAAGGCGAGTCGACACTTCCCTTTGAACATATTGAACCTATTTTGCGGAATGATATTGATTTAAACTTCAAACATGCATGCTATACACAAATGAATACCTATGCTTGATATACCATGCCTTGATATTGATTACCCTTAGAATTATTCTTTATAACCTTGAAGAGATATAACCGGAGGATATCTTTGGTAAAATGCTTAGCCATGCTTATACTAGAATCTTGCATACTCATGCTTATACTAGAATGCTTATACTAGTAAGGTTATCGAAAGGCTTTGCCGTGACCATCCCATATGAAGGGATGAAAGCTCATTCAATGAGCAGTTGCGAAGTACGGGTAAAGTGTACATCCACTGCAGTGTGAGTAAATCAATCTATTCGAATAGTTATGCTCACGGATAATGAGCGGCGTGACAAGTTTCTCCGTGGCTAGACTCATAAATTCTAAAATGATGTGTGGGAATGCATAATGATTTTGTGTCTTTGGTGGACTCAACTTCTTGAAGCTGCGAGAAGGGTGGACTCCCCGAGAAAACCATGACGAACCGGAGGCGGGAAGCCATCCTTGGAATCACGATGGATGGTAGACAGAACCGTCACCGACTTAATATACTATGGAACTAAAACTTGACCTGGCTAGATGTTAGGTTTGTGAAATGATTTGTGAAAATTGGCTTTGTGCAAAGAAATCATAGTCATCCCTTGAATGACCCTATCATTTGTATCATTCCGTGTTGTGTATAATAGTTGTGTATAATAAATCGGATACTTATGTATCGGGTGTCATGCTTTGCATGATTATTATGTCACATCATGTGGGTAAAGTGTACACACTCTGCAGAGTTTAAACTAATCGGTTAGCCATGCTCATGGTTACGAGCGTCGTGTGAATGTGTCATGGGTATAGTTTTCATGTATTTGAGAAGATTTGTATAACTCTTTACCAAAAATATTCAAAATTGCTTGCTCCCTAATTTACTTCTTTGCTGCCCCGACAATGCAAAGGATGGATGGTTTATGAACATTATACTTCTTTTGCTGCCCGTAATGCAAAATGAGAGATATTTATGAGCAATACTATTTATTAATGTCCAATATAGTGAACTACTTGTTTGCTGGAATTTATTGCTCAAACTTGGGTATTTACAATGGGGCTTTGCTAAAATAAAGTTAGCTTTGTGCTAAAATGAAACCCCAAATGAGCTTCTCCTTGATATTAGCCTTACATGTAGTCTTATGTTTGATGGGTACTTGCCAGTACAATTCATTGTACTGACTCTTGTTGTATGTATCTATACTTGGTTGTGCATAGATATGATTGCAGGAGAGACTCCTCCCGAGGAGGAAGAATTTACCGAGGAAGTACCATTCTACCCGGACGGTTCATACTAGGGCACTCCGTAGTCGGTTGGAGAAAGATCCTCGGGAATGTTGTTTGCTTTCGTTTGCTATGACTAGCTATATAACTATTTGGCCTAACGGCCATATGTATCTCTAAGAACTATTATGTTGTAATAGCTTATGACTCATAATGGGTCACTAAACCGATTATCGATACCATATGCTTGGATGAAATTGGTTAGCCCGTTCCTTTTGTTAGGAACGTATTAACCACAGTATGAGCTAAAGATAATTGAGACAACGTAGATCTTTAGCTGTTTGATGTCAAGTCTCCTGGTTATGTAACACATCTAGTCGCCGCCATCGAGTGGTTTGACGGGCACAATCCGAGCTGAAGTTTTGGTAGGCTAAAGGCCCAACGATGTCTTAGTTATCTCTCTCGGAGCGTCGGATGTCTTGTTATATTTTGGAGAAGAATGGATGAGTTCCATTCAGCTCCTAATTATATCAAGAGGTCCAAAGGCGTCCGGCATTGGTGTATTTTGGATAGTTTCGGGTTTTATTATTCATGAAAGGGGGATTTAAATTAGTCAACGAAGTACTAAAGCTATCAAGGATATAAAACCTTCATAAACCAAAATGATGTTGCAATCTTTGATAGGCAAGATTAATTTTGTTAGAAGGTTCATATCAAACTTGTCGGGAGAATTGAACCATTTACTCCATTATTACGGTTGAAGGCCGATCAAGAGTTTGTATGGGGAGAAAAACACCGAGAAAGCTTTGGATAATATCAAGGAATATTTGGGTTCTCCTTTGGTTTTAATGCCACCACAAAAAGGGGTTCCATTCAAGTTATATTTTTCGATCGATGAGAAGTCCATCGGATCGGTCTTGATTCAAGAGTTTGAAGGTACATAAAGGGCTATATTTTATCTTAGCAGAAGGCTTTTGGATGCTGAATCAAGGTATACCCCAATGTAGAAATTGTGTTTATGTTTATATTTTTCATGTACCAAATTAAGGCATCATCACTTGTCCAATGAGTGCCTTGTGATGTCTGCAAAGCCAATGTGGTGAAATATGTGTTGTCAACTCAGTATTGAAGGGAAGGATTGAAAAGTGGATTTTTGCTTTAACGGAGTTTGACTTGTGGTATGAATCGGCTAAGGCAATCAAGGGTCAACCTATAGCCAATTTTATTGTCCAACATCGGGATGAGTCGATTGGTTATGTCGAACCAATGCCTTGGACTTTATTTTTCGATGGATATGTTTGTACACATGGATGTGGTATTAGTTTAGTTATTGTTTTGCCTCGGGGGCAAGTTTTGAGTTTACACTTACGATCAAGCCATATTATACAAATAATCAAGCGAGAATATGAGGCGGTTATCAAAGGACTTCAATTACTAAAAGAGATAGAAGCCGATACAATAGAGATTATTGGTGATTCATTATTTGTAATTAAACAATTGTCAGGGGAATATGAGTGCAAAAGTGAAATCTTGACGGTTTATAATGAGAAATGCCAAGAGTTGATGAATAATTATAAGATTATAACTATGAAAATATTCCTAGAGAGCAAAATAGTGAGATCAATGATTTAGCTCGGGGTGCATCGGGATATAAACCGATGGTAAAAGATGTCAAGAGAGAAGTTGCTAATGTTGATGTCGATGATTGGAGGTATGATATTATTGAATATTTGAAAAATCCTTCTCAATTGGTGCCAAGGAAGTTGAAACATAAAGCTCTTAAGTATGTGTTGTTTGATGATGATTTATATTATTGAACGATTGATGGGTCTTACTTAAGTGCACTGAATTTGAAAGAAACCAAAGTGGTTATGTGTGAAGTACATAAAGGAATTTGTGGGACACATCAATCGACCCATAAGATGAAATGGTTACTTCGTCGAGTTGGATAGTTTTGGCCGACAATCTTTGGAAGATTGCTTTAAGTATTATAAAGGATGTCAAGATTGTCGAAATTTGGAGCAATTCGGAGGGGACCGGCATCGGCTATGATCATGATAATAAAGTCATGGTCGTTAAGAGGATGGGGAATTGATATGATTGGCTAGATTAATCCACCATCGAGCAAGGGGAACAAGTATATTCCGGTGGCTACAAATTATTTTACAAAGTGGGTTGAAGCAATTCCTTTGAAGAAATTTGATTCTAAAGATGCCATTCAGTTTGTCAAGGAGCATATAATCTATCGGTTTGGGATTCCACGACTATAACTACGGATCGGGGTTCTACTTTTGTATCGGATGAGTTTGTTTAGTTTGCCGATAGTATGGGTATTAAGTTATTGAATTTGTCTCCTTATTATGCACGGGAAAATAGGCAAGCGAAGCATCTAACAAGAGTTTGATTAAGTTGATTAAGAGGAAAATTGCGGAACAGTCAAGGAGGTGGCATACTACACTGGCCGATTCATTATAGGCTTATCGGATGTCTTGTCATGGAGCTACTCAAGTGCCACATTATCAGTTAGTTTATGAACATTAAGATGTTTTTCTTTGTGGGAAACTAGCATCAACTCAAAGAGAATTTCTTTGCGAATCGATTGACAACCGATGATTATCATAACATAATGGTCAATGGTTTAGAAGATGGCACAAATTAGGTGTGTGCTTTGGAGAAGATTAAAAGGGATAAGGAATGGATTTCAAGGCATTATAACAAAATGGTTATGCCAAAGTCTTTTGAAGAAGGTGAGTTTGTTTGGAAATTGATTTTCTTGCCGATAGGGACAAAAGGTAATAGGTTTGAAAGTGGTCACCTAATTGGGAAGAACCCTATTGGATTCATCGGTTTGTGCCAAAGAATGCAATATATGCTTGAAGGACTTGATGGAGAAGTTTTTGGAAAAGCACTTAATGGGAAATATTTGAAGAAACACTATTCTAGCGTGTGGATCAATTCATAATCAGCTTAGTGGCCGATATATGACATAGCCGATGGTTAACATCGTCTTAAGATGGCCGATATTAAATGTCGCCCTTAGACAAAGTTTTACTGAAAAAGTGAGCAAGAGAAAGGAATCGGCTCATAGGTGATGAATATATTACATCATGACAAAGTTAAATGTTTACAGCAAAATGTGTTAAACGAGACTAAAGTGTTTCGAGAGCTCAAGATTACATCAACCCGAAATTTATGGATTGCTGATATCGCACACGGCAGATTTGATGAACTTCGTTAATGGCGCGGAGGTCGTCAACATTGGATCCCGCCTTTGGTTTGATTGCTTTGCTTTGATGAGCTAGGTGGCGAGCCGACACTTTCAATTTGGATCGTTGATCTTCGATTGCCTTTGGGAAAACGACAAGCTTCTTTTCTTCGACGCAAATTCTTTGCGGGTTTGTTCCAATTTGGCCAACAAATCAGCTTCTTGTTGCCTTAAGTCGCCGATGCGCTTTTGAGTGGATTAAGGCTTGAACTCAACTCATCAAGCTTGGCCTTGTCGGCTTGAACTTGCTCTCGGCGGATTGGAGGGCCGATTCTAGAGATCGTAGTTGGATACGATCGGCCATGTGTTGACGAGTCCTTTGAACCTAGAACCGACGAGATTCAAGGTAGGAAGCAGGAGTCAAGGCGTCGACGATATCATAAGTAAGTTGATCTTGGATTTCTTCTATTCTACTCCTGATCGGACCACTTGTTTTCAACTAAAGCATCGAGAAAACATAATGGCCAAATTCTGCAAGTTGGAAAGGTTATGTTAAAAGGGTTTGTATGATTAAATGGCGGGATTTGGCAAAGTGAAATTTCTTGGAATTGTTGGTGCAACGGCTTCATCGGCTTGGTGGCTATCGGCAACGGAGGGGTATGTTCACTCGAAATTTGCCGACGAGGAGAAGCCGATTGAGTGTAGGCTATAGACGGAAGACAAAGTTTAGAAGATGATTGTTTTGTCAAGAGAAATCGAATTGAGGGTATTTACCAATGTTGGAGGTGTTTGCCAATGAGGAAACCGAGGAGATCACGGGGTACATGACAGAGATAATTATTAGGATATGCATGTGATTATAAGAGAGTGGAAATAGACAACTTACCAATTTTGGAGGGGCTAAGCTGGTGAGGAGATGGTTGCCTATGTGCATTAGTGTCGCTTATTTCTTCTTTGGCGGTTGGTGCGACGACATCGACATTGTCATCGTATCGACAACATCGTCGATATCTTCATTAATAACTTCTTCGTCTGGGACGGGTGCTACGTCGAATCGACTTGGGGAGCTCATCTTCTAAGGTTGGGGATCAACTTTTTGCTTTTTGTTGATCTTGTGTGAAGCCATTTTCTTTCGTTTGCTTCTTGTGCTCTAGATCAGCTCTCAATTTGGCCTTGAAGTAAAGATGAAGGGGAGGTGCGCTGATGCCAAGTAGAGGGAGCTATGTCCCCGATGGAGTGAGAGCCGATGCATATTCAATCGGCGGAGCCACTTTTACTCATAGTTGGTGGTTTAGTATCGTAAACTGCAAGAAAGGTGTGTTAGAAGTATAAAGTGAGAGATAAAAATATAAAGGGGATGAAGAGCAAAATTATGTGAGGGGCGAGCGATGGGTTGATTAGGGTTAAGTAGAAGCTTGAGGAAGGACGAAGAGATGTAGCTTCCATTCACCCCCACCATTGGTCAAAACATTGATTGCGTGAACAAGTGGCTGTCAAAATCAACTAAGGGACAAAATGTAGGGCCTTCAATTGATATCGGCTGATTGAGGATAAGCGCATAGGACACGAGAATCCTAGTATGGATCTTGTCGATGAAGTAGAGGCCGATTGGGACTTGACCACAGCCTAGCGCCGAGTTGTCACCATAGGATGACAAAATTCATATGAAACTTGTGATTGACGACAAATAGAGATCCTAGTGGGAAGTATGCTAGGAGAGATGAACAATACAAAGATTTCTCGAGAACTTTCATCAAAATTGACGGCGTCTAGTCTTAAATCGGCTGGAAACTCAAAAGCCTCTACATTCTCATAAACATATCAGGTTCTAGCATTCCTGGGAAAGCCATCATAGAAGTGCTCAAACCAAAATTTAAAATCATCCATTGATGGTCCTGCTCTAGGATAAGCCGATGTTGCTTCTCCCATGGATGTGCATCGGTGAAATTTAGCATCGGCGTCTTACATAATCGGCCGGGAATACAAATTCTTCAAGTGGAGACTATTCGCTACTTCAGCTGTGTAGAGGTTAAGCCATAGTTGTATAAACCACCAAGGACCCAAATATGGCCTATCGGCTTATCGACAAGCAACTTGGCCGATGCTTGATGTAGAAGATGATAGGTGGCTCCGAGAAGATAATGTCCCGGGGCATGGTTTTCATTCAGAAAGGGCTTGAGTGATGTGCTGGAGGTTAGCTATTAGCCCGATAGTTGTTTCACAGAAGACAAATCTTTCAAGCCAGAGATTAAGGAAGGCGACATGTGCTCGGTCTGTTATCGGCCCTGTTTTGGCATGCCTTGCAATGTATCCTGACCAGCCGCCGAGTCCTTTTGTTTTCAGCTTGTGGGTGCATTTAATCCTCGGATCGACAAAGTTGGCCGATGAAGATATATTGAGGCCGTCGGCATCGTGACGGCAAGCAAAGTTGGGGTCATCGGCTCATGGTGAAGAGAAAAGCATTCAGGATGTCAGACCAAAAGTATGTGGCCGATGTCATCAGGGGCTCGTTCTTTTTCTTCTCAGCTAAAGACAAAGACAAGAACTGAATATGCCTATGTTAGACCAAAATTGGTACTTGGAGGGAAGCATGCACTAATACCGATCTCTCCATCCTGGTAGCCTAGATGGCCAAGACCTAAAGCTAAGATGCCATGCCGATAGGGAGGGTATCGATTGCTTAAAAGGAATTCTATTAGTTTCGGCATGATGAAAGCAGTAGGATCTTTGTTTCCAATTGGTCCCAAGAAATAAAAAGGGGTTGGTCAAGCATGGGGGCAATCTGGTTCTTCAAGTGCTACGATAAAAGAAATAGTAACGAAGAACTCGATGAACACGAAGAACAAACAAGATCAATCCGAGACAAATGCGAAGATTGGAGAAAAGAAAAAGATGTTGCGGATTTGCGTACCTCGGGAATATCGGTGATGGTCGCCATTGGAATCGAAGATGAGGTTTGTTGAGGAAGAGTTTGGGAGCTTGGTTCGGTCGTCGGAGTTGAGGAGAGAGAAGATTGGTTTGCCGGTGTGAGGACAGTGAAGGATTTGGATAGCGCAATGATTACTGGTGTTACCGTGAGTATTTATGACGGTGGATATATCAAAAGGTGTACCGGGCTGAGTGGGCCGATGACCTAATAGGTGATAGAGCTAAATGGGCCGTACAAGAAGAATTTGAAGCATATTTATCCATACTATGGAATTGGGGGACATGTGTTAACGACAAAATTTGGCATACTCTATTAAAGAAGGAGCGGTTGCAAAGTGGGATCGATGGCATAATTTCGGTTGCTAGAGACACGATTGTATCGGTGAGAGCATATCGGCAGGAGGCATCGGCAAAGTGATATCGGCGCGGTTGCCGATAGGTAATAAGAGTTCAAGTTCTTGTCGGATTCGGTTTATGAAACCAAAGGCTATTACTAAAAGGTGTCGAGATTTGGAAAGGAAGCGACATGGAGATTTATCTATTAATTAGGAAGGTTTAATTATTTTTCTTTTGTAATTTTCAAAAAGATTGAGTTCAGTCCGGTTTGGATTTGTAATTTGTATTTTATCTTTTGCAAAATCTGTGTCGTGTTCGATATGGATTTGTTTATGCTCATGGGTATAAATATGTATATCCGAGTCTTGTAAAGTTGCAGTTAAACAACGATTCAATAAATACTTTCGGCGCATCGTTACCCTAGTTTTCTAGGTTTTCATCTTGATGAGTTCTTGTTTCAAGCAGGCTGCATCGGTTAGGTTCGATCTCCGGCAAGAGGTGAGTTATGTCTATTGTTGCTTGTATCGGTGGGACTAGAGCTTCCATCGGTTGAGTTCAACACTCTATTCCGGTCAATATACTAAGTTATCATATACATTATCCAATCTGAGTCGTTAGTACCGTTTACCTATATCGGTTGTCACTTAGGGTTTACTAATATTGGCTAAACTATTCTCGATGGTTTAGATTACTTAGCATATCTACCACCCTAAAAAATAGTCAAAGGCTTGATTAGACCTTATCTTTTCTGTAATACTTGTGCTGCATCAGTTGAGTTTAACCTACTAAGTCATGATTGAAATATTAAGAACTAACTAGCTCTTGGACCTACAATAGGGGTAGAATCGTGGTGTCAGCCGATCTTACCTGGCATAACTTTTTTGCTTCAAGTTATATGCTTTATTTTGCTTAACTAGTTATATCTATCATCTTATTTGAGTTTATCAATCATTTAAATCTACTAAGCTTGTTATGAGCCTCGCATTGTCTCGGTTATGTACGATCTGTTGAGGTTATAATCTCTTTAGTAGATTTAATTAAGGTTGATAGTCTTATATAAGGCTATATCATAGTTTTAGCCGATATATTATCTAATCCCCCAAGCTATTTCATTAGCTATGATATAAGCCCATATAATTATTAATTTGTCGATATTGCTTATAAGCAATTAATATCTCCATTAAGTCCGATCTATCGTAATTGCTTACAGCTAAGAAAAAAATTAAATTAGTAATTACATGTTATTTATATCTACAAAGATCATGATTGTTTTGGGTATGAGTCTAAATATTTGTCCATTGGCTAGTTATTTAGATCATATAATCATATTACGAGTTGACTTTAATTATCTCAATCTTATGCTACATGGATTGGGTTCGACCTATAGGATTGATTTTGTTAAGGAAAAGTTGTTTATGGTTATATCTAATCTAAATCAAGTTCATGAACAATATCTTCTACCTTCTTGCCGATTTGACTCGATCGCGTCGGTTAGGTTATCACGATATGACATCGGCCTATCGGCCGATCGACTATCGTCTTCTAACGTTTACCGTGTCTTATTGGTTGCGGGATCAAACCAATTGACACGCCCGCATTCCACCGATATTTTAGACCTACATTGGAGCTAAGCGAGAACTCCCGGATCGTCGTGTTTTTGCATCGACATCTAGTCGACACACGTAACTATAAGATAAAGTAGCAATGGCTAAAACTTTAATGTAACAAAGCCCAAGAAACCATGAAGGGGTACCTAGCTATTTAAGGAGGTGGGAGGACGACCTAGGGGTCCCTAGGTTGTGCTACGGGGTTGGGCGCATCCCACTTGAGTCGTGGTCCCAAATGAGTTACAAGCCCATAGACCCATTTAGGTGACATAGCATCTTATTTTTATGATTGTGACCGCGATATGAAATTTGAAGATGAGGCTGGATCTGGTGAAAAGAGAACTCCGAGATTTTTCATCAAGTAATCATGGACCCAAAACGGAGCTCATATGCACATTGTGCGGCTGTTTGAAGGCAATGCCGTTGTAGGTGGCCGAATTGGATTCCAAAACTTATGCGACTTAATCTTGATGTCTTCCACTTGTACTATGACATGAGCAATGGTTGTATCAATGGTAGTCATGGTCACATCAGGTTGACTAGAGTCAACTTGTCTCGTCCATCAAAATCAGGTATAATTCTATCCTGGGACCTCGGCTAATCCCGTTTTGCATCTTGATGAACATTGTTGTATCTGATATTACGGTTGAAGGACGAAATTCGAACTTAATGTCGAGATGAGGGACCTCAAGTGAACTTATTCCCTATATTTAGTACTAGCACTTTGATGGGCCATGAATTGCATGTAATGGCCACTTTTGGCAAAAGTTTGCTTTCTGTCCCACATCTAGGGTTGAGTTTTAATCGTGTCCATCATCTTTCAAAGCCAGTGAAAATGTAGTTCCATGACGGTTCGGACGACGATTTTAGTTGACGTGGCACCAACGTGGTATGTTGACTTGCTCTTTTACCGCAATCGTAGCACAAATCCTCTGGTCGCTTCATGTTCTCGTTTTGGTAAGTACTATATGTCAATAGGTTGTACCCGACTATGGTACTTATAGAATATCAATGACGTTGATACCAAGGCATATGTGAGATCACAGTAAAAAAGACGAAAGGGTTCGAGCCACTTATTAATGGGTAGTAGTCCTACTCCTGTTGGCAAAGCCGATGATACCATTATATAATCAATTTCTCACAATTACAATAGGAAAGAGAACCTAATAAAGTCTCTGTCGGTCGATGGGGTAACGTTTGAATGGGTGGTCGACGGTAGCTGTTGTCGGCTTTCTCAAATAGGTACTCGATGAGATTGGAGGTGGCTATAGATCCATGCTGGCTTTTGTGGTGCTCTTTTGTGGCGCTCGTTGGATTGTATTGGCCTCGTCTGGGCTTGTGTTGGATTGTTTGTCCCTCTTCTCCTTGTGAGTCTTGTATTTATACCTGAGACGTTTTCATGTTCAAGTAGAATTAGCGAGACACGTATCAGTATAATCTGATCAGACCTCGAGTATGACTCTATTTATCTTTTTTTATCAAGACTCTTTTCTTATCTATTGAGGACTTTTGTCACGCATATGAGATTTGATTTCGTATAGGACTTAGTATTTGGTATATGGTATGAGCTTGGTAAGGATCGAGTATCCTATATTTAGAACACTTAGAACACTCACATCATAGCTGTGTGAAAATCTTTCATAATCATTATGATTTCGACCACAATTCCAGGCGAATTTCTGACAAACTTCAATAATCACTTGTTATGAATTTGCTACGATTCTTACCGCTACGTACCAATCGTAAGTAAAACACCAGTATACATTACATGGTATATATTTTTTATGGCTGTACTTGAAACTTGAAAAAGTGGAATCACAAGCAGCTCGATTACACCGTGAAGCTGAAGCCTACATAGCAGTGAGCTGTCTGATGTTCATGGGGAAGACGAGTGGCGGCGAGCCGTCGAGCGCGACGCTGGTGAGCTTCCGCGCCGTGGCCTCGGTCGGGTGGTAGAAGTCCCAGAACACGTAGCCCGTCCGGTTGGCGCAGTAGAAGCTGACCGGGGTGCAGCCGATCTTGGCGTTCATGTCCCCGAGGCCGCAGCACGCGGCCTCGCCTCGGCGAACCCGTACGCCGCCGGCTGCTCGATGTAGCGGAGCAGCGCCGCGGAGGAATCGAACACCGCGTAGCGGAGGTCCGCGTACCGCTCGCTCATCCCGCGCAACAGCGACGCTGCCGCCGCGTTGTACCGCGCCGACGCGTCGTTGGCCTCGTCGCTGCAGTCTCTGGCGGCGCTCATCTCCCGCAGCGACGGGCAGCAACCCACCGGCCCCGTCCCCAAGAACAGCACCTTGCGCGCGCCGAGGTCGTACAGCCTCTGAACACAATCCAACACCAGGAACGCCATTAGAATCGCATCAACAATCTTAAATTGAATTGATGATCGATTAATTATCGGTCGATGACCTCACCTGTAGCTGGCCGGTGAGGGACTGGATGAGGGCGTTGACGAACTGCTGCGGAGGTTGGTGGCCTTGGCGGCGGCGCTGGACCTGACGTAGCCGATGATGTCGTTGCTGCCGATGGTGATGGCGAGAGGATTTTGCCAGGTGGCTCGCTGCCTGGGACTCGCCGAGGCTCTGCACCAGCGACGCGTGCACCTTGGAGTAGTACTCGATCTGCTTGTCGAAGCTGATGCACTGATCCTGCATTATTGTTTAACACCAGTAATTAAAGCCAATTTTCAACTCTACAAATTAACTGCGTGACTGCTGACAGCGACCGAAAATATAAACCATTTTTATTTATTATTAAAAAATAAACTCTATATGCGTTGACGACAGACATACATATATTAAAAAATAAACTCTACGTACGTCCTGGTAATCTTTGAGAAAAGTTTGTTATTGCAATTACGTGTACGAGTTGAAACTAATTAGAACTACCTTGTTTGTAGAGTTGATAACTCCGGCGCCACCTGAAGCAAAGTTGACGCCATTCACGTAGTTAGCATTGCTGCTTGACGATATGGCGAGGTACGGTGGCGATGTCGCCAACCCAAGGTTCTCAGCTGCATGCAACATGCATGTCAAAAAAGACCAAGTGATAAACTAATTTATGATCGGGTGCAGAAGGCCTGGGAGCTTAATAACATGATTAAATTGACGTACTATGTAATAAACATGTTTAAAATTTCGGGCTAGATTTCCAAAATTTTGGGTCCATCGCATCCCCTCCCTGATACGAAATTATTTCACCCATTTTTTTATTTTTTCAGTTTTTGTGAATTTGGCAAAAAAAACTTGACCAAATTTATCAAAAATTCTAATTATTTCAGTATCCCGATAGAAATAGTCAAAATAAAAATTTAAACCCGGGTAATAAGTATGTAAGAGGAACGTATACGAGGTAGGTCATACGTTTGTGCATTTATAACGGTGAGGTGAGTGTACGTGTGCTGTGAGCGAAAAAATTAAAAATTAAAATAGCTCATGCACATATATATTTCTTGTTTTTCTGACATTTTTGTTGTAAAAGCTGTTTGCTAGTTGTCCTCTCACACCCTTCTTTTCTTTTTTTTTCTCGCCAATGTAGAGATCTCCTTCGGAAATCGAAACTTATTTTTACGGACTAATTTATGAGAAACTTCTACCTCTAGCTTATTGGAGCTCTACTATATGACACATAACCTATATATAGAAGGTCAATCCAGTAAGCTCGCAAGAGATAAATTAAAGAAAAAGGTGTTGTAACCAAACTAAAGAACGATAAAATAAAATTCCAAACTAAATAACCACAGAATTTTTTACAACAAATAATAACCAACTTGTCAACATCAACTGGGTAAATCCGATCCGCCGGCGCCGATGTAGAATAATGAAGGATGTACGTATGGCAATCTAGCCCACGAAAGTGAAGTAGAGAATGACACCAAATTTGTTCTCATTGACTGGTTTCGCCAACGGACAACTTCCGTTTCACTTTTGTTTGGGGAAAAAGTTATGGCCAGGCTGAAAAGAACATATAAGGAAAACCCTTGGCTAGATATCTCATATGATGTGCTTGACTATCATTCATCAGGTAATATGTGATCCTCCGATTATCTTTAAAAAATAACATTTGTCTCCAGCTAGCTTTATAGCTACCAAAAACAAAATTTTTAACAAAATTAGAGAAAGCAACGGCAATACACTGATGTGACTCCACCTAGTAGGTTTAAAGCTAAGTGCACACGAATATATTTTAAGAAACTATACAACTGTACACGACTACAGACTAGCTACAGTAATTTAGTGTATGTCCAACTATTCCGTGAACCTTAAAATCTATATATGTCTATATACGTCTCATAGGTGTCGGTTGGGAAACCCTCTTAAGTGCCGGTTTTCCCAACTGGCACCTATTGGTCGGCACCAATAACTTTGGTCATTGGTGTCGGTTCTTCAACCGGCACCTATTCGAGCAAATAAGTATCGGTTCGTGTAGAACCGACACCTATTTATCGGACACCTATACAATGAGGTGCTCTCAATCTTTTCTTATGGGCCCACTCCTTTAGCCGGACCCACCATATTTACAGGACCCACCATATTTTTTCACACGGGCGTGGGCCCGCGAGATAGAGCTACAGGCACGAGCGGCGGTTCGGCAGCGGTTTACACGATGAGCGGCGAGGCACGAACCTATTTAAGTTGGTGTTGCTCGGTTCGGCGAGCGGTATGGTACTAATCGAGAGAATAGTGTTTTTGAGAATAGGTGCCGGGTGAACAGTAAAACCGCCACCTATAGTCTCAAATAGGTGTCGGTGTGAACAGATAAAACCGCCACCTATACTATAGGTGGCGGTTCGTAATAAGAACCGCCACCTATTCGCGAAGAATAGGTGCGGGTGAACGTAAAACCGTCACCTATAGTCTCAAATAGGTGTCGGGTGAGCAGAAAACCGCCACCTATACTATAGGTGGCGATTTTTCTGTTCACCCGGCATCTATTTGAGACTATAGGTGGCGGTTCTAACACGAACCGCCACCTATTCTTTTGCCGCCACCTATATACATTATAGGTGCCGAATTTAGTTTGACCGGCATCTTTTGGGACGACACCAATGAGATTTTTATAGTAGTGATATTATCTGCATAGGTATAACAACCAAGGAAATAAAAATATCTTGAGCGTGCAAGCAACGTCGGATGAACACATGAATTTATTAAGCTATATGGAATCATTCAACAAGTAGCCAGCGTGCATCAATCAACATTTTGTCCTGGTTCTCAACGAAGTCGGAAAAGAAAATGAAAGAACATGAAGAACAATCTTTTCAGTCATTTGTCAATAAGTAGCATGCATGTCACACCACGACAGTTCATGGAAGATATTTTATTTCAGAAAAAAATTAAACTCAGTGGAAGATATTTAGTGCCGAACAAAAGAAGACCAACTAAAATGAATGCATTACCTTCTTGTTTGAATTAACTTACATATATTTGGGAGATCGTCTCATTCGCGAAGTTTTGCCTAGACAACATGCTGACTTAGGGTCTATCTAGGCCCGTTGTTTGGCCTAATTTAATAGTAGTAGTCTTGTTGCCTTTATTATAAACAAGCCCTGTTAAGTGTGCCAATATACATGTTCAGCCTATGATCAAAGGTTGACTATATACTGTTGGCACGGCAGCAAGAGCGCACTTGGTATTGTTGACATGTAAAATTCAAAATACGTCATTAATTAGCTACTAGCTAAGCAATAGACGTGTGGGTAGAAATACACATTACTGGAGAAACCATCATTGGTTGAAGTGGCAAAACCACAGTAGTCCTGGTTTGAGTTACACCCGAAAGTAGAGATGATCTCTAGTCCCGGTTTAAAAAGTCTACGAATTTCTAGGAACATTAGTCCTGGTTCGTGTCACGAATCGGGACTAAAGATCACCTCTAGTCCCGGTTCAAATGTTGTCGAGCGTCGGAGCGCCGGACACCTTTAGTCCCGGTTGGTAACACCAACCGGGACTAGAGATGCTATCTTTAGTCCCAGTTGGTGCTACAACCTGGGACTAAAGATGTCTGGCATTCGATAGGTTCTAACAGCCTCGACAACATCTTTAGTCCCGGTTGGTAACACCAACCGGGACTAGAGATGCTATTTTTATCCCGGTTGGTGTTACCAACCGGGACAAAAGTGAATGTGCTTATTTTTTAACTGAACCTAATAAAAATATATAAATTTTGCTACATGATTCAAATGGCCAAAAATTAATTTAAGAGTATCTGTAATTTTAAAAAGTGTGGTGTTGTGTGGAGGTGGGTGATTGAAGATAGAAGGAAGCTTTAATTTTGTTATTACATATCATCATATTGTTATTAACTAATGATTCTCAATATACAAAATATTTTGTAAAATTATTTTGGTGATAATATACGAATCGGAGGGATGTATAATATTGATAAAGACATTTAAACCCTGGTCGTCACGTCTAGTTTATGCGCCTTTAACAAGTTTTACGCGCATTGTTTCCGTTTTGTCCTCTAACTCGGAGTCGGTTTTAAAACGGCCATAACTTTCGCATACGGACTCCGATCGAGACGTTTCATATATGAAAATCGATCGAAAAAATTTCGGATGCGTTTGTTTGCCGCTTTGCCGCGTTCAGAGATTTTATTTTCCCCAAAAAGCCTCATAAGATTGCCTTTTCGAGCGCGGAAGCTTTTTCCGATTTTGAGCGTGTCTTCCGAATTTTCCACGAGCCACGTCTTTTGCTTGTTTACACTTAAATTTTATGTGGTTACCTCTTGTGTGCTCCTAAGTCCATAAAAAATATAAAAAATAAAAAAAAAAGTCAAAATTTTCCTCTCTTGCTCAACGCAGATGAAAATGAAGAAAAGCGAGGGCAAAAGAGGAACAATATCCAGAGGAGCACATTAATGTCTAGAATTATCTAGGTTTGATTAAATTTTAATATTATTGTTTTAAACCTATATTTAATAAATTTAATTTGACCCTATTTAATGAATTATTTAATTGTTAACCCTAGCGGGACCAAATAAATTAGAAAAATAATGGAAAATTATCTTTTGTTCGGTTGGTGGTACCAACCAGGACTAAAGGTGAATTAGAAATAGCGAGAAATTATCTTTAGTCCCGGTTAGTGATACCAACTGGACTAAAGATGAATTGAAAATAGCGGAAATTATCTTTAGTTAGGTTGATGCCACCAACCGGACTAAAGATGAATTGGAAATAGCGAGAAATTATCTTTAGTCCGGTTGGTGCCACCAACCGGACTAAAGATGAATTGGCTATATATATCCCGCTCGCATCGTCTTCTTCACGAGATCCAACACTTAGCACATTTTCAGATCTCTTTCCCTCTCTAGCTCTCTTCCTCTCCCTCTCCTCTCCCTCTCTCCTCTCCCTCTCCTCTCTCTCTCCCCTCCCCTCGGCAAGCAAGGGAGGAGGAAATGGCGGCGGCGGGGAGGAGGTGGCTGGCGGGCGTCATCTTCTCACCGGCGCGAGCGGAGCGGGAGCGCAGGCGGGGAGTCGACGGCAGCGGCAAAGCGAGGCGAGCGGCGGCGAGCGAAAATTGATGTTGTTTTATTTTATTGTATATAGTGGATTTTGTTGTATATATTTGTGAACAAATTTGTGATAGTATTTGATCTGTGATTTTTTTGATTTTGAAGATGTATTTGATATGTGAAGAAAAAATGAAAAAACATTTGAGATATGTATTGTTCATTGCTATTTGTGAATCTGTGATATTTGATTTCGATATCTGTGATGATTTTAGGATTTTGACAAGAAAAAAACAAAAGAATCGAGGGCAGTGGGCTGGAGAAAGGGCAAATTAAAAAAATTTTAAAAAAAACTTTAGTCGGTTGAAGCCACCAACCGGGACTAAAGATGGAGCCGGCCACGTGGCTCCGCCATCTTTAGTCGGTTGGTGGCTCAGAGACTAAATATGTATTTCTAGTCCCGGTTATTTAACCGGGACTAGAGATTACCCATCTCTAGTCCGGATTCGCTCTGGATTCGTAGTCCGGTTTGACAATCGGGACTACTGAGAGTTACGAACAGGGACAATGTGGCTTTCTTCAGTAGTGACAATGTATAATATAATGGTAAGTCATGAATTTCCATGCAATATGCATGAGCCATGAGGATGGATGCACGGACGCACGAGGAAGGCATGCAGATTGCAGGATTGTACTATCATTCAGAAAAAAAAAAGCTAGCGACGACGTAACGCACCGAGGAAATCGGGGAAGTTCTTGCCGTTGCTGAAGCGGCCGGTGGCCTTCCTCCCGGGTAGTCGATCCCGTTGTGCGGGAAGTCCGCTTTGAGCAGCGTCAGCAGGTGGTTGTTGTTCCCGACGTCCGCCAGAGAGTCGCCGAGCACGTACACTGCCGGCACCGCCGCCGCCGCCGCTAACGAGGCGGCGGCGGCGACCAGGACGATGACGACGGAGTACGCCACAGTTATCGCCAGGGAGCGAGGAGAGAACATCATTATTGTGTTATTACCAGAATCCATCGATCGCTAGCTCACACAGCTTGAGCTTGCTAGGTATATATAAACTGCAAACTACAGTAGTACAGATGCTTCTCCAGAGTCAGCTCCCGTTCGCCGGTTCGTCTTGCACATGAGGGGTTCGTTCGTGCGTGAGCTTCACTGGAGACGACGCGCGCTACCTGCATATTTATATAGTGAGAACAACTCAAGCATTTTTCAGTCGTCCACCCATAAATACTGATATTTTCCTAGAAGCAAAACTACAAGCTAGCTATCAAAACGTGTGCGTGCATATATAGCACCGATCGCGAGTATTTACTAGATTATGGAAACACTGCTAACGACTCTTGGTCTCTACACCAATCATAGAAGCACGTAGATTTATCCAGTTCTATGTCGGTTATAAAATGTTTCTTTTTTAAAACACATAGTACAAATCCAGATAGTTTTTAATAGTAATGATAAAGTTCTTACCAACATATAAAATGTTTCTTTTTTAAAACACAGTATAGTTTTTAATTGTAATGATAAAGTCCTATTTATTGTAACCCTATGTAGGTTTATTTTTATGTTTTTTATTGGCTTCATTTTTGATCTGTGATGCTATCATAGGAGGATTAGGATACTATATACGTGTTATAATTTTGAAATCGATAGCTAAGAGCCTCTTGTTTTACTATGGGTAAAGGAAAGTTGGGATTTGTCCCATCACCTTATGTTTTTTTATTTTTATTTTTATCTTTTTTTAACAAACTTATAGCTGTGTCTTATGACAAAAGCTAGAGATGTATTTCGTTTCTGTCATCTAAAAAATTACAAATCCAGGTGCTTATAAATACGTGGACATTCACCTTCATACACGTATACTCTACCTTTATAAATACCTCTAAAAGACTAGACCAATATATCTTAAGATTGATGAAGTCATAATAATAATATATATATTTTAAGATTGATAAATTCACCATGGGGGCCTCACTCTCGATGGGTAAGTCATCTATTGTGAAAAATTAACTAGTCGTAAATATGAGCACCCATATTAAATCACCAACAGTAAGTTTCCTATCAGTGAAAACCTAATTAGCCATAACTATGAGCACTCATGTCAAGTTTTATGACTTGAACCCACCTATGTCAAGTAACTTAAACCCTGATGAATAGGTTTCACCCTAAAAAATCTAACGAGGTGAGCTACATTGATTTTGACAACGCCAAAAAAATTATCATACTATAATATGGATGAAGCTATGTAAGTTGTAAATTGATATAGTAATAGGCGGGAATATATTCTGTGCACACAAACTTCATGTGCACACTCTGTGCATACTAACTAATAAATATCACCGAATATTTGTAAAAATTATGCATACACTATGAATATATACAGTGTTACACACATGTATAAATTAACCATAAATTAATTTATTATATTTTAGTAGTAATTGAAAGAAATTCTTACAGTTTTTAAACTATAAACCTGTCAAAATATGTCTTTTTCTCTCTTCATGTATAATAAATTTGAAGATAGAATTTTACATGTAGATGTGATAACACATATATAAATTCTTTTATTGAAAGTATATATATGCATTTTTTAAAAAATTTTATGAATATTTGTTAGTTAGTGTGAATTATTCGTGCATGTAAAGGCTTACGTGTATAAGATATTTCGTAAAGACCCAAACACGTGCACAACTATATATATATATATAGAGAGAGAGATATGGGCTACTGTGTGGCGCGCCGCACAGCCTCATCCCGTGTGGCATGGCCGAATCTCTAATTTTAAAACTCAAATTGAAAATCCGAACCGTTCAAATTGTTCTACATATTAATATCGTCTTGTATACCAAATTTTATATTTTTTAAATTTTTTACTATTTTATCAGATAGGTCAAAGATGCATTAATCCAACGATTTACGGAGTATCTATTTTATTGCATCTTTGACCTATCTGATAAAATAGTAAAAAATTTAAAAAATATAAAATTTGGTATACAAGGCGATATTAATATGTAGAACAATTTGAACAGTTCAGATTTTCAGTTTGAGTTTTAAAATTAGAGATTCGGCCACCACACGAGATGGTGTGTGCACGCCATACAATGCTTATATATATATATATATATATATATATATATATATATATATATATATATACACGTCATAGAGTAGTTAAGCTAAGAATTTCTGAGAGCTTCGAGTAGCCTATGTGCTGCAAATAATACCACTCTCTATTATTCTTTGAGATACACATCTTCTCTAATTTGTTTCTTGATTGTTACATTATTAATCTTCCACATACATAGTTAGCTACACTACTGGAGAAAGCCACAACTGTTCCGGTTCGTAACCCTCCCTCAATAGTTCTGATTGTTAAACCGGAACTACGAATCCAAAACTAGAGATTGTCATCTCTAGTCTCGGTTGAAATAACCGAAACTAAAAATGCATCGTTAATCTTCCCGTACACACTTAACTATAGGCTCCCTAGCTCGCTAGGGAATGTATGATCGATGGGGAGATAGGAGGCACAGAACGTACGTTGTTGTCATGCGTGTGTATGCGGAATTTGACGTTTGGTGTGTCGGAGAAGACGGCATGTCAAACTGGCAATAGCAAGGCGATGGAGAGAGGTATATAGGCATGGTAGTTCGACGTCTAAATGACGGAGCGTATATATGGGAGCGGGACTCGACGGGATTTTATTTGGCTTGGCGTACATACCTCCGCCTCGATCTCTGTCTCTTGTGATATGTGTTCACACACACACATATATGTTTACGCGCTTGTGTGAAACAAAATCGCTGTATTTTTTTCGAAAGACAATACGTACGGACACTATGCTCCATATTCTATTGCGTGATTCGCTAAGTATAACCATTATTTTAACATTTCCCATCTCAATTGGAGATCTAAAATTTTGGAAATGACGTTTTTGCCCCTATGACAAGTTGCATGCTCGATGTGAGCAAGTTTTTCCCCAAATTTCAAAAATAAAAACTATTTTGGAGAATTTCTGAAATTTCAAAAAAATTAACACAAAATTTTGAATAATATTTATCTAAATTTGAACAGATTTTAAAATTTCAAAAATCTTCCCAAATTGTGGAAATCAAAAATATTTTTGGGGACCAACAGAATTGAGTATTTCAAAATTTCAAAAACCTCAAAAAAGGTAATATTTGAAGAGATTTTCGCTAAATTTGTGAGCACCCATATAAGTTAGGACTTAACCCGGGTGGGCTGTTCAAAAAAAAAACCTAACTCTTCTTCACAATCAAGAAGACTGAATGAACTGAATGTTATTTACTTTTTGGACTTGTAGCAGTTGAATTAGTCTCTTATATCCGGTGTGTTCGGGAGAGATTATTTGCGGCTGCACTCTACAGCAACAGTGGCAGCTGCAGACACTAATGGTGAAATTAACGGTGGTGAAACAAAACTTAATATTCTACTCCATCCATCGGTTTTTAAACTATTAGGCGTTTTGAAATTTTTTAAAATTAAATTTTTTATGCTAATCAAATTTATAAAAGAATATATCAATATTTTTAACACAAAATAGACATTATCAAAATATATTTAGTATTATATCTTATGTATTTGTTGTAAATGTTGCTAATTCTTTTAAGAGATTTGGTTGAACTTAAAAAAATTTATACGAGGTAGTACATCAGAATTGTTGTATCCACGCGACCACGCGAAAGGAATCAAAGATACTAGCATGTGAAAGCACCAAACTGCTAGCTGCATTCCGAACAGGAGGGAGGGGAAACAGCTAGATTAATGCACCGCTGTACTGTTGCCGAGCAAAGGAAAGCGATGCGCCCGCAAGACGGAGAATATATAAAAGGCGCAACGAAATCAGGAGCCACACTGTTTATGATCTATCCCCTCCCTGTTGCTAAGCTAGCTGCCTAGCTTTTCGATCAAATCGCCGCGATCCATCGATGGAGACGTAACTTGCTGTCTCGCGTTTCGGTGGATCATATATGCGATATATCGGGCAACTTATGCTTGTGCTGTTGTGCATGGGCGGTCACAGGTCACAGCTAATGAGCTAAGCTTGTACCATGTGCAACTTTTTCCATGCAATCTTGTCCGCATTGTGATGTATTTATGGGAGCCTAACTGCATATCTTTGTCCAAAATAATTTAATTTTAAATAAGATATAATATATTATAGTACAACAAATCTGATTGATCAGTCTGTGTTAACCAGAAGCTTCCGTGTAAAAGAATCTTTCTCTTTTGAAAAAACTCTGCGAAATGCTGTTCCATTCTTCGCAGCTATGTGGAGGCTACAATGAAACCGGTGAGGGTCGTGTGGACATGGCCTCCATCAACACAAGTGCAGGTTTGGCGATATTCGAGACTCGAGTTGCATACGGTCCACATGTGGACGATGAACTTAATTATGGACCAGTACACACCACACAGCGATATCACTTTCTAGTGAACAGCATATGCATGGTGGAAGACTGGTGGTAGCAGCGGGAGGCTTCGACAGTGTTCTAGCCGATTTTGTGCAGCTTTATCTGCAAGCGATTCCTCATTCTTTGTGATCCTCACACAAAGAACGCGGCAGATAGCGCGTGGTAGTGTAATGTTTTTAAAAAGAGATGTAATTTTTTCTGTTAGTCACGTACATTACTTGGAAAAATCATTTTTCATACGGACCGAAAGACATCTTCCCGTATGAAAGGCCCGTCCACATGCGCGAAAAGGTGCGGGAAAAACCATTTTCGTGTACGGGCGACCCAACCGCACGGTAAGATCTATTATCTCGTGCGGTCGGCTGCAAGCGGCCCGCACGGAAGGATCGATTATCCGTGCGGGCCACTTTACCAAACCACACGGGATAATAGATCTTCCCGTGCGGTCCGTTAAGTCGACCGCACGGGAAGATGGTGTCCCGTTCGCCCATTATTTTATGTACATTAGCTATTCTCCTCTCTCTCCTCTCCTCTCTCGATCCTCTCCTCTCCTCTCTGTCATATCTCTCTCATCTCTCTCTCTCTCATTAATATTAAATGCATGGGAGGACCGCACGGGAAGATGGTGTCCCGTCCGCCCATTCTTTTATGTACATTAGCTATTGTCCTCTCTCTCCTCTCCTCTCCTCTCCTCTCCTCTCTCCTCTCCTCTTCTCTCATCTCTGTCCTCTCTCTCTCCTCTCCTCTCTCTCTCATTAATATTAAATGCACAGGTCGATCGATAAGATGCATGTATATATATTTTCGCACGAGAAAAAAGACATTTAATTATATTATTTCGTCATAAAAGATATAAATGTACGTACACGATCATGCATGCATGTTTATATACATATCAAGTTTCGTCTCACGCAAATTACAGAAGTCTAGCAACAATTTACAAATCATTCATTAATGGTGGTGCTCTTTTTCCCACGCCCTAAGTCAGTTGAATTTATCGTCCGTCGTCGGTTCGCTCTCGGATCGTAGAAATCGCCCAAATGGTTGCGGACATCGCGACGGATGAAGCGACAAAGATGCGCAACCAAGTTAAGCATGGTTCGATTGTCGAACCGGTTCGCTACAACTGGAACTTCCGTGATACTGTTTAAGGAAGAATAGTACACATACATACGATTAGAAAATTATACAAGATCGATAACGTGTAGAAAAATATAGTCTCTGAACTTACTTGTTCTAACTTAGTAGAGTATCTCCCGTAGATTCTGAGCATCCACACACGTAGTAGCCGCAAAGGTTAGTGCCTGGTGGTTGCTTATAACACTGTGTTGAATAAAATTTATTATGTGCGTGAGTAATTTGAAATTAAACACAGTATAAAATCTTGGCATATAGCGAGCATATAATTACCGAAAATTTGTCCTCACAAGAAGCTTATTCTTTTGTGGATCATTCACCGGTCCACCGTTTCTTACATAATGATGGTGTACTCTATAGATAAAATAATTGTATGTTTCACTAATCAATTGTTTATTCGATAGTAAAAACATACAAAACGTATTAAATGGTGCATGATAGTACTTACAAATTTAAAATGACGAGGAACTCTTTGAATGTTTCTGGCGTAGTGTGCCGGATCAAGCACTACGGCCACGTGGTCCGTGGATATACCAGAAATAGTATGTAGTGATCGCATTGCAAAAGAAGAGATATGTTAATTGTAGGTGATATCATAGTAAAATATCGGTTTTACGGATGAATATTACGTACCGCAACGCATAAGGGACCATGAGGACATTTTTGTCTCGTGCTCCAACATAGCTTTGCCCAAGTAGAATGATACCACGATCATCTCGTCCTTGTGCATTTGTTTGATGATCGTGACTTTTTATTTCTTTGTTTTGCTTTTGAGCTCATCGGAATCTTCACGAACATGAACCTCGTGTTCCATCCAGCATATCCTTGTTGGGTTAATGTATGCAGCTGAATAATTGGTCTTTTTCGCGTCTGCGTATTGCATCCTAAGTAATGCAGCGAGTAATTAATTATTCACAAGTTAGTTTACAAATAAATTTATTAATGACATTAAGTTAGTCTGATTCTTACAGGCAAAACGCAGCAACGAGATTTATATCCATTTTTTCCATCTTGAATAATGCGTGAAGGTCATTGAAATCGATGACCAATATCCCATTTGGGTCACTGGTGAAAGCATTATCCGGGACCTTCACGGTAAGCATGCTGAGCCCCAATCTGGACGCCTTTAGGTACCAGCGTGCATTAGCCTGATTTTCCAGGGCATGTCTTCCATGACGTGCCAGGGCAGGAATGGCTTGTTGTACTCGTACTTTGTTGGCACTTCGTCCGAAGTCCAATTTTGCAGTCCTCCGCTTGGTTCTTCACCAATTGTTCGACTCCGACAACTTTGACGGTTGATCCTGCGGCTTGTCGGTCGGCCCTCCCCCGAAAGCCAAGAACACTAAGTTTTCTCTCGTCTTTGGCCATTAATTCCTTGTCATAGCTTGATCGAATCATCTTTGGGATAATCCGACGAGATTGAAGCTTGCTCGGACTTGGAAGGCTTGTTGTTTTCAGTAGGGGCCTTTGAGGTACCACCAATGCTGACTGTGGTGTCGGAGGAGATTGGTGAATATGTTCTGCGATGCCTTCGCTGACAACATTGGCAAATCAGGACCTTTATCCTTAGGAGGGGAGCTTGGTGGGGAAGCAGGCCGAGGTGGGGAGCGAGGTGGGAAAGCAGGCCGAGGTGGAGAAGGCGGTGTAGGCGCAGCAGCAATCTGAGGAACCGACTGTACTGGGGATGCTGACGATGTACCGACCAGCAGGATATCTCGTCGATGCCATAGAATGAACTGATTCACCGCATCTCCAAGAAATTCTATCCCATCAGGTGCTAGAATGTCTAGCTCTAAGTTGTTATGCTTTGCATGCACCTTGGCCACCTGCATCCTTGCATAATCCTCAAAGATTGGAGTGTTCTAAAATTGTCGCTCTGGTATAGCAAGTCTTGTACCCACCTCCTTTCTCTTCCCGGCCCTTCCTATTGGCACGAGGAGGCTGTACGGCGTTGGGCCAGTTATGGTATCTACTGGATAGGGTGCGGTGTCAACTGACCCGACGCTGCTGGGCATTTGTACGGTGGGTTCTTCAGATTGCTGAAAAAAGTTAGGGAAGGCTTGGCGATTCTGTGCAACAAGAGAGTAGAAATGCTCTTCAACTTGTTTTGCTATCTTTTCTTCAAGTTTATGTTTGTACCTGTCTCTTTTCTTGTAACTTGCAGCTTCTCCAGGAAACCCTTCTTTCCAACTTGTCTTTGACGATACACCCCTTACTCGTCCAGAATGTTCGGGGTTGTCCAATGCAGCTGTCAACTGATCGTGTTTGCTTTTAGAAATAAATTCCCCAGTCTTCTCCTTTTCAGCAATGTCTTTTAGACTTGTGGTCACACGCTCTATATCCGGATCCTCGAAAAGGATCTCTCCCTCGTGGTGACTTGTCCTGTGCTGCGTGCGCACACCCAGTTTTTGCTTCTTTCTTTTAGTGCATCCACAAGCAGGGGCTTTCCTTGGGCGGCAAACTATTCTTCGGTTGCTGCCACTTCTCTACGTGGCCATCGTAGTCGCTAGAGCCCAACCGGTGCGGGTACTTGTTCCTTTTCGCGAGGTCGGACATCTTCTTCCTCCGTGCTAAGGCTTCAGGGCTTGTCATCTTCGCCACGAATCTATCCCATTCGGCGAGCGTAATACCACCGTAGTCTTCGAATGGGGACTTGTTCTTTTGCATGTAGTGAGTGTTCAAGTCCGATTTCCACTGCCTTCACCTCCCCCCAATCGAATGCAAATTCTTTTCCTAGAGCCTCTGAACCAGGCGGATATACAAGCCACTTCTACAGCTCGTTCCATATGAAGTTCTTCAAGTTGTCATCCACCTGCTCCCAGGATTCTATATTAAAAGGGCCGTGGGTTCTGGCTAGTACCCCGCAAGCGCTGCTGAACTTTGTCATTGCTACCTTGGGCTCTAATGGCTTCCCATCCTGGTTCAGAGAGGTGATATAATGTCTCCTTGGGGGGTTGGTTCTTACTTCTCTGACCACGTCTTCTTTTTTGACGTCCTCCAGCGCTCGCGGACGTGTCGGTTTCTACCGGACCGGACGTTGTTGTGTCCGTCTTGACTTCGGCACACCGGACGACAGACTTGGCGGCCTTTCTTTTTGAGCGGCGCCTTGCTTCCATCTGTACGAACAACAGATAACGTTAAACGAGATCCTACGATAGGGATCATAACAATATGGCTGGACTTACTGCTTGCTCGATAGGGATGTAGTCGGGGTTTTCTTCAAACGGTGGTGCTGGTGCTTGCATAACTTCGATGAACGGATCGCTTGGTTCATGCCATATGCCTTCGCTCGAAGACTTCTCCGTTGATTCGATTTTGTGTGCCTCGGAGGGAGCTTTCTCGTTCGACATTTGATCTACGGTTGTTCATAACGCACAACATGTGAAATTTGTGAATGCACAACTTGTTATATTATCTAATATTAAGGACATGCATAAAAATAATAGTGAAAAAAACTAAAGAGAAGAAGATTGAAAAAATGTTTTTATTTCCTTCTTCTTCTCTTTATTAGAGGTGAGAGATGAAAATACATATGTTTGCGTATTTTGTCCGTGAGAAGAGGTGAGATTGGGGAAGGGAAAGAGATGAGAGATGAGAGATGAGAGACCGAGGAGAGGGAGAGGAGACAGGGAGATTAGAATATACCAAGGAGACGGTGGGTATATGTTTTTGATAATTTAAAATCTAACCTAAAATCTAAAATTCATCCTAAAACAAACGACCGAACGAACGACCGACCGATTGTTTCGAACGAACGACCGACTGATCGAACGAACAATCGTTCGTTCATCCGTTCGTTCATTCGGTCGTTCATTCGTTAATTCGGTCGTTCGTTCGGTCATTCGTTCGATCATTCGTTTGGTCGTTCGTTCGTCCGTCCGTCCATTCGTCCACGTCCGTTCGTCCACGATCGAATGAACGAACACTCGTTCGTTGTTCGTCTGTCCGTCCACGTCCGTCCGTTCGTCCACGTCCGTTCGTTCGTCCGTCCGTCCACGTACGTCCGTTCGTCCACGTTCGTTCGTTCGTTCGTCCGTCCACGTCCGTCCATTCGTCCATGTCCGTTTGTTCATGGAACAATAAAGATAACTGGTGAAACAATAAAGCTATTTTGTCCGTGATGAGAAGAGGTGAGATAGGGTTAGGGTAAGAGATGAGAGATGAGAGACCGAGGAGAGGGAGAGGAGAGAGGGAGATTAGATTTGTAGGTCGTTCGGTAGGGGTCGGTCTAAATTTAAAATCTAACCTAACATCTAAAATTCATCAAAAATATTCACATGAACTATTCCACATCAATTAGTTCACATCAAAACAATTAATAAAAAAAGAACAGTCCATTTTACAATCCATTTACAATAATAACATTTAAAATCCTAAAATAAACATTCCATATTTACATCATCCAAAATATTTTCTATTCAAGACAAAATTCAAAAATTACTCTATACAATTATTCCGTCTATTTTTAAACAACTGAAAATCGGCATTGTTCGCAGTTTAACTTTGCTTCCCATCATGTTGTTTTGCAGAACATTTACAAAGGGTTAGGGTGGCCATGCTATTAGAGTGGATTACATTCTAAATATAAACATGAAATCCATCCATTCATTCCATTCATCTAACATTCATTCATCATCCATCCAACATCCATCTAACATCCATCTAACATCTAACCTCTTAAAAAATCTATCCATTCATTCCATTCATTCCATTCTTACCAGCCGGTGCAGTACGGCGTGAGGCGTTGGTGAGGCCGGCATGGAGGCGTCGGGCGGCGGTGGCGGCCGGCGTGGCGTCGTCGGTCGGCGGTGGGGCAGGCAGGAGGCGGTGGAGTGGTGGAGGGACGGCGGTCTCGGTGAAGGTGGCCGTGCGGGCGAGCCGGCGATGGTGGGGCCGACGGTCTTGAGGCCGACGACGGCGACGAAGAGAGAAAGGAGGGCGGTGAAGGGGCGGACAACGGCCGGTGAGGTCGGTGAAGGGGCACGGATGGCGGCGCGGTAGTCTTAAGGCCGACAGCGGCGACGGAGAGAGAGAGAGAGGATGGGGCGGTGAGGCGAGGGTTAGGGTTGAGCGGCGACGGCGGCGGCGGCGAGGGTTAGGGTTGAGCGGCGGCGGCGGAGCTGGATCTGGCGGCGCAGGACGGTGAATAGCGCGGGGATCCGGCGGCGGCGCTAGATTTTGGCAACCTGACGGCACGGTGGTTGTTTTGATTTCGCCTGGGGACTTAGAAAATTTTGGGAGCCCGCGCGTGAGTATATATAGGCCACCATCTTTCTGTGCGGGCGGCTTAATAGCCCGCACGGGAAAACGATCTTCCCGTTTGGGCGGTTTAAGCAGCCCGCATGGGAAAACAATCTTCCCGTTTGGGCGGTTTAAGCGGCCCGCATGGGAAAATCCGCACGGGAAAAGTTTTCGTGTGGGCCGTATAAGCGGCCCGCACGGGAAGACATTTTCCCGTGCGGCGCTAAGCGCCCGCACGCGATAATCGACCCCCACCTTCAATAATTTTTATCAAATTGGATATTAAAGAAACAATTATCAAACTGATTCAAAAATTACCAAATTTTTCCATAAATCAATCTGTGCTAGCCTATGGAAAAATTTCTGAATTCAAACAACAATTCGGCCGTCACTTTATCTCCAAATCTAACCAATCCTTCTCAACACTTCTAATCTTCTCTGAATAATCTTTGGTTTTGTGAGCGTCTACGTATACAATTTTTTACCACAGCGTCTACGTATACAATTTTCATGATTTTCCGACTTCGTTTGCTATTTATACAATTTTAAAATCATTCCGTCAATAGGTTCTTAATCATGTTTCATGAAGAAAATTTCAAAATTTATTCTCATTTACAGGATAATGACTCAAGCGGGTCTAAATAACATGAATATAATTTTTCCACTAATTTTATTCCATTTTTTAATAACTTGCAGTTCAAATGTGAGATTTAGAAAAAAATTCATGAAAATCGTATAAATCAAAGAAATATAGCAAAACTAATAAAAAAATTACCAAAATTCATCACATATAGAAATATAATTCATCACATAGAAATGTCAATTCATCACATAGAACCGCACATTCGCTCGTAACACCATAAGTTTGATACATTTGCTCGCAAAACATACTATACGCAAAAAACAAACTAGCGTTTTACAATTTTTGGATTAACATCCTTCCGCACGGATGCAAACTTTGATTCGTCGAGGACACTCTCAATGTGTTTCATCCGCGTAGGAAGATTTGTGAATAACAAAATGACATCGTATTGATTATAGTCGGACGTGTCTTCAATGTTGTCAATACCAATGATGTGTTGCTTGCCCGATACAATAATGTCCATCTTTTCATCGGAAGGATCCTTCACATAGAAAACTTTTGCAACACGCTCGGCAAGGACCCATGGATCATCCTTGTGTCCAATTTTACTCCGTTCAGCACACGTAAATCTAAATTTATCTACCATGCTGTCTTTCACCCATTGGCATCTGAGAACAGGAATCTGAATGTTTAAACCGTAGTCAAGTTCCCATATTTCTTGTATCATCCCGTAGTATGATTTCTTTTGCCCTGTTGCGTCCAACGCTTCGACACGAACCCCACTGTTCCGCGCTAAGCTTTTCTTGTCTTTTTTGTTGGTGTAAAAAGAGTATCCGCTAATGTCATACCCTTGCCATGAGGTCGCAAGGCTTGTTGGGCCAGCTGCAAGTCTTTCTACCGTTTTTTCCTCGAGTGATTCACCAGATGATAGATTTTGATCCTTAAGCCATTGGGGGAAAGTGTGGTTCTGTTCTTTCGAAACCCAATCATTGGATCGCCCAGGATTTCATGCTATGATCTCGGAAGTGTGTTGCTCAATGTAGGGCGCAACGATGGCGAGTTGTTGAAGAACACTGCTGTGTGCATCTGATACTGCTTTGTAATCATTGTCGTATAAGCATTTTCTTCCCACAGTACCCTTCCCAGATAATCTTCCATCATGTCGAGGCATCGGTATCCCAATGGGGTTGGCATCTTTCATATAATCTAGGCAACACTCGACAACCTCCTCAGTTGTGTAATCCTCTATCATCGAGCCCTCCAGATGAGCACGATTATGTACATACCCTTTCAGAACAGCCATGTATCGCTCGTACGCCCACATTTGATGTAGGTATAGAGGACCAAATTCAATAATTTGAGGGACAATGTGAACAATGAGATGTTCCATCATGTCGAAGTACGATGGAGGAAAAAACATCTCTAGCTGGCAAGCTGTCTCAACTGCAATTTCTGAAGGGGTCCTAATTCTTATGGATCAAAAACTTTCTGTGATAGTCGATTAAAAAATAGCACAGCTTTGTTATCACTACCTTGGTGTGCACTGGTTTCACCGCCCTTATAGCGATAGGGAGAAATACCGTAAGCATCTTATGACAGTCGTGAGCGTTGTATCCAGAAATCGACAAATCTTTCATTGATACTAGTTTCCGGATATTCGATGAGAATCCAGTCGGCACTTTCAATCCACGAAGACATTTATAGAAAGCCTTTTTCTCTTCTAGTGTCATTGAGTAGCATGCCGGTGGAATCTCAATCTTACCATTCATTAGCTCTATCGAGTGGAGATATTTCCTTATGCCCAAATTGACCAGGTCGTTACGTGACTTCAACCCATCCTTTGTTTTACTAGGGATGTCAAGTAAAGTCCCGATGGTGCTGTCGAACACGTTTTTCTTGAGGTGCATGACATTGATGGCATGACGAATCTCCAGGTCTTTCCAGTACGTCAGGTACTTGAAAAAGATTGAATGTTTCTTGAAGGGCAGTGTGTTTTCTACCACTTCTTTCTTCCTCTTGCCTGAAGCTCTCTTGCCCTTGCCGAACACGACCTTTATGTTCTTTGTCAGCTTGAACACCGTGGAACCATCCTTTGCTTCGGGGGCAGTACCTTCCTTGACAGTTTTGTCAAAAAAGGTAGCCATCGCACGATACCTATGCTTCTGTGGTAAGAAACGATGATGATACATGTAAACTAACTTTTTTGACGAGATCAGGTATATGTACGATGTGTTGTCCAGACATATCAGACATCCGGTCTTTCCTTTAATATGTCCGGATAGGGAAAAATTGGTTGGTAGATCGTTTATAGTAACGAACATGATAGCACGCAGAGTAAAATACTCCTGGCGGTATGCATCAAATAACCGTAGACCCTCTTCCCACATTTCTTGCATATCCTCCTGTTTACAACCAAAATTGGCAGCTAAAGGTCGAAATAAGGAATATTGCCAATTTTTGGGAACCTGCTGGTTTCCTTCGAAGAGGCCGGTCTGACCGCTGTGTGTAGGCCGGTCAGACCGGGCCATGGGGCCGGTCAGACCGGAGGTATGTGGCCGGTCTGACCGGCAGAGTCCGAAACCTAGCCGAATTCATCGGTACTCGGGTTTCCTTCCTCGATATGGTATGTCTCGGGTTTTCAAACATGTCTACCCCGATTTGGACTTGGAGAAGGGCCTGTGGAGGGCAAGACCAACCCCTATTTAAGGGCTAAGGCTGGATCAATTGGCACAACAACAACCAACACAAACAAATCCAATCTAGCTTCTAGTTTTTAGCCAATTGAATCGTTCTTTTACTTTTTCTACATTAGTTCGTCCATCTTTGTCGATTTGCACTGAAAATCGTCCGCCACCGCTGTGGGAGTGCGACACTTCTTTGTAAGTTTGTCTTGAAAACTTTCCGTTCGCCCATGAGACGGGTGTTTATCAATCTTTTTATCTAAATTGGCTTTGTTAGCCGGTTTGATCTACAAAACCCACTTTGTTCTAGTTTTTTCTAGATTGAAGTGGTTGGCGACTCCATACCAAGAACCACCGCAAATCTTTAGGTGATTCGATCGTGTCGGCGCCTTTGCCCAAAAAGGTGCCAACACGATTTTTGGCGACTCTACTGGGGAAGACATGACGCCAACTTGGATTCGACGTCGCCATGTCCAAGCAAGCAGCGCAAGACGTGGAGCCATCCAACGTTGCCCACATAACGTTGGCCGACTTGGATGGGAAGGCTCGCCAAATCATGGAGGAGCGCATTCGGGCGATCACGCAAGAAGTGCTAGATCAATCTTGCACTAAAACGCGACAAGGCGTCATCATCAAGCCCGGGAGCCCGCTCAAGGTAACTCGCGGCGAGTTAAGTGCTGATCAAGTCTCTGTTCCTATTCAAAAACTTGTTGCTAGTACGGTGGATGAGTCTGTTACCGCCGCCGTAAACAATAAGATTGAATTCGCTATCGAGGCTTGTTTTAATAGATTGTTTAGGGCGCACATGAGCGGCAAATCCGGTCTTCCCGCGACCGATTCGCCGCCTACCTCGATTGCAAGTGAGAGCCAGCCCCCTGTGAACCACATATTTAGCAAAACCGACGAGGCGATTGCCCAAGGCCCCGGTGAAAATAGTTCTGCCGCCTCTGTCGGTCTGACCGGCTCTACGGCCGGTCTGACCGGCTCTCACCACGTCGGTCTGACCGGTCCTACGGCCGGTCGGCCGGCCTACCATATCTCGGTCGACCAGCCCCACGGCCGGTCGGCCGGGTCTACGTCGGTGCGGCCAGGCCAAGCGGCCGATGCCATTTCGCCATACATCGGTCGGACCGGCCGTCGGTGGCCGAACCCATACTACACCGGTCGACCGGCGGCTATATGGCCGGTCAGACCGCGCCTTATATAGCCGATCAGACCGGGCTCCTGGCCGGTCAGACCGGCGCTTTGGTGCCCGTGCAAGAGTTTGACCCAATCACGGGCAACTCGGTCTTGTACCACGTTCCTGCACGCGATCCTCCCACAACTACTGGTCATGCACCAATTCCCCTGCACATTCCTAATCAATACAACGATCCTAATAGGGGATACCCTTGCGACACGGGGCATGACCAATGTGATAATATTGCACCGCGACAACCACCTTTCAGGCCGCCGGTCTTGCCCGACCTGCCTAGGCCTGAAAATATGGAGGACCAAATTAGGAACATTATTAGAGAGTCATTCGAAATTGAGCCCAGGAATCGTGCTAAGGTTTACCAAAAGCCGTATCCTGACTATTTCGATAACATCCCATATCCTCGTGATTATAGAGTCCCTGAGTTCACCAAATTCAGTGGAGAGGATAATAGGACCACATGGGAGCATATCGACCTATTCTTAGCGCAATGTGGGGAGTCTAGCACTTCGGATGCTTTTAAATTGCGCTTATTTTCTTTATCTCTATCCGGTACTGCTTTTACTTGGTTTACATCTTTACCGGCTAACTCTATTCATACTTGGACTCAGCTAGAACAAAAATTTCATGATTATTTTTACACTGGTGAGACTAAGCTTAGACTTTGTGATTTGACATCGGTTAGGGAAAAATATAATGAGTCTGTTGCTTATTATATTAAAAGATTTAGAGATGCTAGAGACCGATGTTTTAGCTTGAGCATAACTGAGAGAGACTTGGCCAATCTTGCTTTCAATGGGTTGCTTGCTCCCATTAAAGAGAGGTTAGATGGCCAACAATTTCTTGACGTTAGTGAGGTGATGCAGAAGGCTCTGGCTCAGGAAAGCCGAGTCAGAGACGCTAAAAAGTTTGTTAGGCCCAGTGACAAGAAGCCTCATGTTAGCATGATCGATTGTCCCGATAGTGATTTTGATTCCAATGAGGGCAATCATGACATGTATGTTGCTGAGTGGTCTTGGACAAACAAGAACAAACCCTTTGTTTGTTCTAACTTGACGCCGACTCCTCACAAGGATCGTCAAAGTGAGGTTAAATTTAGTTTTGATGTGGCCAAGTGTGATAGAATTTTTGATTATCTTTTGCAGGAGAAGCAAATTAGATTGCCTAAAGGCCACATCATACCCTCATTAGAAGAGTTAAAACGCCGTTCTTATTGTAAGTGGCATGACTCTTATTCTCATTCTACTAATGAGTGTAATGTTTTTCGTCGACAGTTTCAATCGGCCATAGAGGAAGGACGACTGAAATTCACCGAGGGTTCGAATATGAAGCTTGACAGCGATCCTTTCCCTGTGAATGCTATCGACCTTGATGGCAAGAAGGTGTTGATTCGGCCGGGGCAAGCCGAATCGGCTAAGGGGAAGGAAGTTGTCGTTGGGGAGCCTAGGCCCAAGATGCTTGTGCCAAAGAGCCCAGAGGTTGGAACATGGAAGGAGAACAAGGCCAAGACATCCACATTGAGGAAGCCCCATAAGCCCAAGGTGACCTTCGATATGCTCCTTGACAAGTACGAGAAGAAGAGTGCCGAGAAGGAGCATGCCAAGGGAAAGAGACCAAGATCGCCCCCTGGGGAGCGATTTGGTCCTTCATCGAGGGTTTTGGAGCCACCATTCCCCCATTGCCCTCAAGTCATGCTATGGGGACCATGCCCGATGCCGCCTCCAGGTTATCCATTCCTTACTTTATGCCTTGGGGGGCACCCTCGCCTATGTACAACAACATGCCTCCGATGCAGGGTCACCAAGGATGGAGAAGGGAGAGGAGATCGCCACGAGGGCATGCATCTACTTCTGGTGGAAGCCGGTTCCCCACAAAGGACCGGTTTGATGGCGAGAAAAGGGCGTACAAGTGCGCCAAGCCTGAGGAGAGGGCTTCGGAGGAAATTACCGTCAAGATAGGGTCTTATGATGTGCCAATACCATCTGGAGAGCAGGCTAGGATGGTATTTGGCAAACGAACTGAAGCCGCGAAGGGTACTTCACAGGAGGACAGTCGGACCGGACGTCCTGGCCGGTCTGACCGCAGCTCTACGACCGGTCGGCCGAGCCTTACGGCGGTCGACCGCGGCTTCTGTGGCCGATCGATCAAGCCCTGCGGCGGTCGGCTGTGGCCCTGCTCGATCTGAGTGGAGTCTATTAACCGGTCTGACCGTGGGCACAAGGTCGGTCTGACCGGCTACCGTGGCTGGTCTGACCGACGTTCTGTCAGGGGAGGTTCTAATATGGCGTCCTCTTCACGAAAAAATAACGGGGGACATTATTTGCCTCCTGGAACAGAGCCGAATCCTAGGTGGATGCCTAAGGATTTAACGGCTACCCAGAAAGGAGGTTACAGCGTCTTCGTGCTTCTGAATTAAAAGAGAAGGAAGCTGAAGAGAGGAGAGGCAGGGAGTTCGATGAGTTGCGACCACCGCCTGCGAGGGAGTGGATGCGTAAGTCATCAAATGTTGAGAAGCCGGTAGTTGTTCAAAAGGATGAACAACCGGCTGTGGAGGTATTGTCCAGCGAAAACATGGATATCAGCATGGTTTGCATGTTGCCCATGGAGTTTTGTGCCATGGACAAGGCCGACGTCGCTCAAATGTCGCTAGGTCCAAGGGACGCGGTCTTCGAGAAGCCCAACGAGTCCAACTGTCACATGAGGCCTCTCTATTTGAAGGGTCACATTGATGGGAAGCCGGTCTCGAGGATGCTAGTGGATGGGGGCGCGGCGGTGAACCTGATGCCTTACTCTCTCTTCAAGAAGTTGGGTCACGAAGAAGCGGAGCTGAAGAAGACCAACATGCTTCTCAACGGCTTCAACAGTGAGTCAACGGAGGCGAAGGGGATCCTATCCGTGGAGCTTACGGTGGGGAATAAGACGTTACCGACCGCTTTCTTCATCGTCGATGTACAAGGTAACTATAGTGTCATCTTGGGGCGTTGTTGGATTCATGCCAACTGCTGCGTTCCCTCTACTTTACATCAGTGCCTAGTACAGTGGGATGGTGATGAGGTTGAGGTAGTTCAGGCGGATACATCGGCTGGGTTGCCATGGCCGATGTTTCTGTGGGATGGAAACATGGGGGTATGCAGTGCTTATCAGGGCTAGATCTTTCTAGTTTTGATTTTATTAGTGTTTCAAAAGAACGCTTGTACCTATTTCTGTAAAGCCAGCTAGTTTAGCACGGCTGGGTGACACTACTTTATATGATGAATAAAACAGCCAATTTGGAACGGTTACAAAAAAGAGTTCAAGAATATCGGTCAACAAAGAACGATATTGGAGAGACTATAGAAGATTTTGACGAGGTAGAGAGGCTCGGTCAAGGGTTCACATCAGCCGACCCATTAGAAGAAATAGACATAGGAGATGGGAGCGTACCAAGACCGACCTTCATAAATAAAAACATGAGAGCCGATCATAAAATTAAGATGATCGAGCTGCTTAGAGAATATAGTGATTGCTTTGCATGGGAATACCATGAAATGCCTGGACTTAGCCGTGATCTTGTTGAACATCGGCTTCCGATAAAGTCAGGATTTAGGCCTTATAAACAACCTCCTCGTCGGTTTAACCCACTTATATATGATTGTATCAAAGAAGAGATAGACCGATTGTTGAAAGCGGGGTTTATTAGGCCGTGCCGGTATGCAGAGTTGGTGTCTAACATAGTACCGGTAGAAAAGAAGAGGAGTGGCAAAATTAGAGTTTGCATAGATTTTAGAGATTTAAATAACCACTCCTAAAGATGAGTATCCTATGCCTATAGCCGACATGCTAATAAATGATGCTTCAGGTCATAGAGTGATTAGTTTTTTAGATGGCAATGCCGGCTATAACCAAATCTTCATGGCAGAGGAGGATATGTATAAGACAACCTTTAGATGTCCAGGATTTGTCAGGCTGTTTGAGTGGGTAGTTATGACGTTTGGGTTAAAGAATGCCGGCGCAATGTATCAAAGAGCGATGAACCTAATTTTCCATGATTTGTTAGATTTTATCCTAGAGATCTACATTGATGATATTGTTGTCAACTCGGACGATATGGGTGGATATATAGCCGATTTGAGGTTAGCTTTTGAGAGGATGCGTCAGTATGGTTCTAAGATGAACCCACTCAAGTGTGCCTTCGATGTGTCGGCGGGTAAATTCTTAGGATTCATGGTGCATGAGAGAGGGATTGAGATTGATCCTAAGAAGGTTGAGAAGATTCAAGAATTCAAAGGCCGGTATGCAAGAGCGAAGTTCAGAAGTTGCTAGGTAAAGTAAACTACTTGAGAAGATTCATATCTAACCTAGCAGGTAAAATAGATGCTTTTGTGCCTATTCTACGCTTGAAGAAAGAAGCCGATTTTACTTGGGGGGCAGCACAACAGGAGGCGTTTGAAGGTTTAAAGAGATATTTGTCTACTTCACCTGTGGTGCGAGCGCCTAAGACCGGAATTCCATTTCGGTTGTATATCGCTGCTGAGGACAAAGTTATTGGAGCTGTTTTGACACAAGAAGAAGACGGCAAAGAGTACATAATTACTTATTTAAGTCGCCATCTTCTGGATGCCGAAACGAGGTATGTATTTGTAGAAAGGCTTTGTCTTTGCTTGTATTATGCTTGTACCAAATTGTGTCATTATTTATTGTCTAGTACATGCATAGTTGCTTGTCAAACCGATGTTGTTAAGCATATGTTGCAAAGGCCGATTCTAAGTGGTAGAATTGGCAAATGGGCGTATACATTAATTGAATATGATTTGGCCTATGAATCGTTGAAGTCTATGAAGGGCCAGATTGTAGCGGACTTTATAGTAGATCATCATATAGACGTTGCTTGTGGAGATGAAGTCCGTTTGGTTAGTGTTACACCTTGAAAAGTTTATTTTGATGGCTCTTCGTGTAAGGAGTGTTAGTTATATGCCCTAGAGGCAACATGGAGATGTTGGATATCACGTCAATGTTTATGTATTTATGAATAAAGTGTTATTCAGTTCCATGAAATAGACATCTTGTATTGATCAATAAGTACGTGACTTATTTATGAGACTCTATATGTATGAATCTATTTCTAAATGATCCCTGATCATATATCATATTATTGGAACTAATATGATTCTAAGATCGGCATGTTTATTGATTGATGATCATGTCTCATAGATCATGGGTATGGAGATACCAAATCAATAAACATGGACATATGTGTTAGAGAACACATTGTTGGATAGACCCATCATGAGACACTACAGGAATTAATGTGCCATTAGTTGGTCTCAGGTAGTGTTGGTACAAAGTCCTTAGACCTGACATCACCATGGATTCCAACATGTGTAGTAGCCTACTTTGGGACTACCAAACGCTATTCCGTAATTGGGTAGTTATAAAGGTAGTTTTCGGGTTTGCTATGAAACATGGAGTGGGATGTGAGTGATCAAGATGGAATTTGCCTCTCCTTTGGAAAGATATCTCTGGGCCCCTCGAGGTAATGGATTATGAAAATGCATGGCCATACTAAGTTGATTGAGGAGTCAATCAACAGACAGATAATCCAATACGGTTCGAGTGAATGGTTAAGCTATTGAAGAGATGACACACATCTTGCCTATAGCTTAATTGGTATCGTGAGGCAAAGGGATTTGTGTACACATTACAGGTTCAGAGCCGATATTATATTCTTGTATACTATAGTGTCAATATGTGCTGCTAGGCGTCGCTGTTGACAGGTCGGCTGAGTTGGACTCGAGCCGACGATCGGCTAAGTTGGACTATAGCCGAAACCGAGTATACCTGAACCTACAGGGTCGCACGCTTAAGGGGATAATAACAGGCATTCGAGTGGACTCAAATACGGCTCGATCGGATAGGGATCCGATCGGATAGAGTTCTATGGGCTTACGACGTATGGGCGGCCAACTCTGTGAGATTCTGATAGGATCCGATTTAAAATAGAGTCTTGATCGGCCACTAGTCCCAGTCGGCCAACTCTATATAAAGGGGCGAGGGGTGGAGAGTTGCAGTATCGCATCGCATTGAACCGAATCCGCAACAGAAGTCGCCGAGATCAATCTCCACGGAAACCCTCCCCACTTTCGAGCCAAACCCTAGCCTTGCATCGCGTGCTAGCACACGGGTGTTCGGCGTTCTGTTCCCGGACGTGTGGATACCGGTAGAGGCGCTGCTACGTTGCGCGTTGTTGATCGCCTATATCGGCGAATCGGCTACATCGGCAAATCGGCTGATTGGTGAATCGGTTGTCCCCAGGAATCGGTTGTCGGCTTGCGGGAATCGCCTGTCATCGGCCAGCACAGTTCCAGATCGGATAGCCCTGATTGGCTATTTCCGCTGCATACTCCAATCGGTGATGATCTATCGGCCCTTACTTGCGAGTGTTCCTGGTTTGCGTGGTAGAAAAAGTTTTGTTTTCAGCTAGCGTAACTTCCGCGTAGTTTTAGTTTCACCCAATGGTCAATGCTTTGAAGCATCGGTTCGTTTAGAGTATTATTGTACAAATAATCGAGCCGAATACAATGCTTTGTTATTCGGTTTACAAGTGATGGAGATCGTTGGAGCTACACACATAGAAGCGTTTGGTGACTCAGAGTTGGTGGTGCAACAAGTTGCCGGAGTTTACAAGTGCTTCGACGGATCACTGAACAGGTATTAGATCAATGCCTAGATATTATTGCCAGTTTGATGATTTTACTATTAAGCATATTGCTAGGGATGAAAATTCTAGGGCAAATGACTTAGCTCAACAAGCATCTGGTTATAGCATCAAAAGAGGTTTATTTTTCATATTGAACCAACCGGTGCTTGATTATAATTTTTTGGGCGAAATTGGCAAAGAGGCAGACCGTAGGCAGCCTGACCGGCGCATTGTCACCGGTCTGACCATGGATGGCAGCCGGTCTGACCGGCATTATATGGCCGGTCTGACTGCGGATGGTTACCGGTCTGACCGACGTTGCTTGGCCGGTCAGACTGACTTCACAGAAGGTGCTGGGGGGCGCAATCTTCTCAATGCGGATGCCGAATTAATTGAAAATTCAGACATATGTGCCCTGGAAACAGTAGGTGATTGGCGAATTCCTTTGATTAGCTATTTGAAGGATCCTAGTCTTAGGGTTGATCGGAAAATTTGGCGACAAGCGTATAAGTATACTTTGCTTGATGAAAAGTTGTATCGCCGAAATGTAGATGGTGTACTATTAAAATGTTTAAATACCGATCAATCTAAAGTTGCTATGGGTGAGGTTCACGAGGGAATTTGCGGGACTCATCAATCGGCCCATAAGTTGAATTGGTTGCTTAGGAGAGCGGGGTTCTATTGGCCGAGAATGATTGATGATTGCTTCAGATACTATAAAGGTTGTGAAGCTTGTCAACGGTTTGGCAATGTTCAATTGGCACTGGCTTCGGTGTTGAATCCTATTAGTAAACCATGGCCGTTCCAGGGGTGGGCTTTAGATTTTGTTGATCAGATTTATCCTCCATCTTCGAAGGGGCATCAGTTCGTGCTAGTTGCCACGGATTACTTCACCAAGTGGGCCGAAGCCATGCCTCTCAGGAATATGATGCATAAGGAGGTAATTGATTTTGTTCTGAAGCATATTGTACATAGATTCAGCATTCCTCAAACATTAACCACGGATCAAGGGGCTTCTTTTATGTCAAAAGAAGTGAAGAGTGTTGCCGAATCTTATGGTATTAAGCTGTTAAGTTCGTCTCCTTACTACGCTCGGGCTAATGGACAAGCCGAGTCTAGTAATAAGACATTGTTGAAGCTGATCAAGAAGAAGATCGAGGAACATCCGAGAAGGTGGCATGAAAGTGCTTTCTGAGGCATTATGGGCACATCGCATATCTAGACATGGTGCTACCAAGGTGACCCCTTTTGAGCTAGTGTATGGACAAGAAGCCGTTTTGCCAGTTGAGGTAAATCTTGGCTCTCTTCGATATATAAAGCAAGACAATTTGTCAACTGAAGACTACAAGTTCTTGATGGGAAATAATCTCGATGAAGTAGTCGACAAGCGTTTGAAAGCTTTGGAAGAAATAGAGAAAGAGAAGAAGAGAGTGGCTAAAGCATACAACAAAAGGGTGAATGCAAAGACATTCCAAGGGGAGATCTAGTATGGAAGACTATTTTGCCTTTAGGTTCCCGATCTAAAGAATTCGGTAAGTGGTCACCAAGTTGGGAGGGACCTTATCGGATATGTGGAATCGTTCGAGGCAATGCATATTTCTTGGAGACGCTTCAAGGGGAACGGTTTCAGCGGGCTATCAATGGTAAATATCTGAAGAAATACTTCCCGAGTATTTGGCAAGATGCTTAGGGGGTATTGTGGCCGGTAACTAAGTTATTGTCCCAAGTTAAAACATGTCTTGTGCTTTTAGATTCACGATGTTCATCATAAAAGGCAGGGGGGCATTTGTTTACAACCAAAATTGGCAGCTAAAGGTCGAAATAAGGAAGATTTTCAATTTTTGGGAACCTGCCGATTTCCTTCGGAGAGGCTGGTCTGACCGCCGTGTGTAGGCCGGTCAGACTGGAGGTATGTGGCCGGTCTGACCGGCAGAGTCCGAAACCTAGCCGAATTCGTCGGTACTCGGGTTTTCTTCCTCCATACGGTATGTCTCGGGTTTCCAAACGTGTCTACCCCGATTTGGACTTGGAGAAGGGCCTGTGGAGGGCAAGACCAACCCCTATTTAAGGGCTAAGGCCGGTTCAATTGGCACAACAACTAACACAAACAAATCCAATCTAGCTTCTAGTTTTTAGCCAATTGAATCGTTCTTTTACTTTTTCTACATTAGTTCGTCCATACCAAGTTTGCGCTGAAAATCGTCCGCCGCCGCTGCGAGAGTGCGACACTTCTTTGTAAGTTTGTCTTGAAAACTTTTCGTTTGCCCACGAGACGGGTGTTTATCGATCTTTTTATCTAAATCGGCTTCGTTAGCTGGTTTGATCTACAAAACCCACTTTGTTCTAGTTTTTGCTAGATCGAAGTGGTTGGCGACTCCATACGAAAAACCACCGCAAATCTTTAGGTGATTCGATCGTGTCGGCGTCTTTGCCCAAAAAGGTGCCAACACCTCCATCAAAGGTTCAAGAAACACATCTAGGTCGATGCCAGGCTGTTTTGGCCCTTGTATAAGAAGAGTCAACAAAATGTACTTTCGCATCTGACATAACCATGTCGGAAGGTTATACATGGTGAGCAGAACTGGCCAAGTGCTGTGCGAGCTGCTTAGGTCACCGAACGGATTCATTCCATCCGTGCTCAACACAAACCTGACATTTCTCGGATCATTTGCAAATTCTGGGTGCTTCGAATCAAAGTTTTTCCATTGTCGAGCATCGACGGGATGTCGAATCATACCATCCGTCTTTCGACCCTCTTGATGCCATCTCATCAACTTGGCGTCGGTGGGGTTCGAGAACAATCGCTTCATTCGATCTTTCACTGGCAAGTACCACATCACCATGGCCGGAATCTTTTTCCCTGACTCGACCAATGCATTTGGTTCGGCAACGTCACTATTGGCGGCACTGTTATCCTTTTTGTATCTACTCGCCCCACAAGTTGGACACTTGTCCAAGTCAACGTATTTCTTGCGATAAAGTACACAGTGATTAATACATGCATGGATCTTTTCCACACCAAGTGATAATGGACATATCAGTTTCTTGGCTTGATAGGTGTTAGCTGGCAACAAGTTAGGCTTAGGAAGCATAGCTCTCAGGAGACTCATCAAGTCGTTGAAACTAGTATCAGACCATCCGTACCTGGCCTTCAACCTAAGAAGTTCTAGCACCGACCACAACACTGTATAATCCATATCACATCCCTTTGCTTGATCGTACAAAAGATCTTTTGCTGCTTTCTGCAATGCCTCCCAATTGTTTAAATCTCTAGTTTTCTCTGTTAGGACCTCTGGTTCAGTGTGCCGCAACATATCCTCAAGATCAAGATCAATATCAACGTCTGCCTCGTCAAAACCAGAGCTGCCAAAATCACTCGTCATTTCACGGGACATGTCCTCAATTATAAAATTCTCTGTCTCGTCGAACCAAATATCGGGATTCTCTTCCGGAGGGCGACTTCCCGTGATAAGTCCAAAATGTGTATTTCTCCACAAATCCACGCTGAATTATGTGTCCGAGAATTACATTCAGATCTTTCAACATCTTTTGATTCTTGCAATCCACGCAAGGAAAAAAAATCCTTCCTATTCTCCCTCAAAGTGTGTGTCTTACCCTTATCAATAAATGTTGATGCTTCTCTCATGAACACCAGATGAGTTCTTCGTGTCTCATACATCCATATCCGATCCATCTAAAAAAGTGACAGCTTAAATTAATATTATATTGCCGATATTTTCTAAATAAACAAATTAAACTTAAATCCTACTTTATAACTAAAACCTCATGCACAACAAATAATAATAATGAGACAAAAGTAGTTACCAAAAAATGGTTCAATAAAAAAACAAAATATTTGACCTACAAATTACAAAAATAGCTCAAAATATATAACAAATTCAAATAAATTTAAATATCTTCGCATTCAACCGATGAAATTTTACAAAAACAGAAGCAAATGAAGGAGATGATCAAGCACGTTACCTTTTATATTGATTTCAATTGAAGATTTAATGTCTAAAGCCTCCCATGAAAATAAAATGCCTATTATTAAAGAGAGAAACCGAGTTAAAAAAGTTTAAATATCTTCGTATTTCACCAATAAAAATTTTTAAAAATGGAAGCAAATAGAAGAAGAGGTCAAGTATGGTACCTTTTGTATTGATTCCAATTGAAAAATTCAAGTTGAAAACCTTCCCCTATAATTGCTTTATTTGAGAAAAACACCATGGTATAATGCGTAGCGTCGGGTTGAGCGGAAAATTTATGGCGGCATCATCGCATGCGGTCCACTTAATGGCCCGCACGGAAAACACATTATCCCGTGCGGTTCCTTAAGTGGCCCGCACGGGATAATGCCCCATTATCCCGTGCGGGTGATTATGTGGACAGCACGGGATAATCGCATTATCCCTTGCGTATCCCATGCGGTCGCTTAAGTGGACCGCACGGGATAATGCATTATCCCATGCGGTCCAATAGCCGGCCCCTCATGACCGGTTTTTCCAGGCATGGTCTCTTATGGCCCGCCTGGAACCTATTTGGGGCCTCGTTCAGGAAAATCATTTCTCCAGTAGTGACAGTGTTCACGTGCACTCATTATTTATACCGTATTTTTTTCTTCATACCCATTTTTTGCACTCCTTATTTATACCATATTTTTTCTCCATATCCATTTTTTCAAAAAAGAGACCATTCACAAACTAAACCACTTTATGAACCATATATTAATTTTACGGTTCGTTTGAACTATTATACATCACTTAAAATATGAGACAAAATGAGTCTAATATTAAATGCACTTAAATTATTTTTATTTTTAGCTCCTAACGTATTTACTTCAAATACTTTTCTATAGCAATATAGCTACATATAGTATCGTGAGGAGTTACTAATGTTTCTATTAATGCAATTACTTCTAATACTATATATCCAGCAATTTAATTTTTTTGCTATTTTTATAGAGGTAGATGGCAAAATTTTTGCCACTCCCTCTCACTATAGCTGTGAGGGGATCTCAGGAATCTTACAAAAGTGACAAAAAATTAAATATCCTCATAGATCAGTTACTTTCCTCTAGCACTGTAGCACTGGAGTTCTATTTCACTAGTTCTTGACTTATTTTCTATAAAATACTTACTCCTAATTAAAAATTACTTCTAATTAAGTGTTATTTGGATTTCTTCTGAGTTTTTTCTAATCCCGTCAAAAAATACTACTATTTTTTCAGAATTACTTTCTTCGAGCATGCAGTGTACTTATTTTTAATGCTCTAAAGAATTACTTCTACTTTTTAAGAAAGTTATATTGCCCTAACTGTATAATTACTTTTAATACCATAAAGAATTGCTTTATATATACACTAAATTAATGTTTCCAAAAAAGTTATAGTGATTACTTCCAAATAAACAAATAATTATATTTAGTCATAATTCTTTTCTATATTTTACTTCGCATAATTTATTATTTTGATATCTCCAACATATTTACTTTCAATGTTGCAGAAAAGTTACTTCTATTATAAAATTAAGTTACTTCTATAGTTTACTATAGAGTAAATTACTTTTAAAATATTTGAATATACTCAATAGTATACTCATTTCAGAATATATTATGAATAAAGTATGATGGTACAAACAGATCCAGATCGTACATGGTTTAAAAATAAAATAGTCAAAGGTTTTACAGAAAAAAGAGATCAGTGTAAAGATAAGATGGTTGACTGGTTGGTGTCGTCCTGCGCACGTGAATAGGCATCTCCTTCTTCACACTATAGATTCTCGCTATCTTCGATTCGATCGACCTGCACATGCGTCACGTGATATGACAAAATCAAGAGCATGCGCTCAATAGATTTTATGCCACACAATATGTATGCGTGTTTCAGATGAATAGTTTATTTCCTACTTTCCCTATCACTGGTAGGAAAAGGCTTAGTAGTCATAGTTGGCAACTCATTTTAATTAGTATGTAACCAGGACACATAAATAATTAATAGTATTATTTTAATCAAGATTAAAAATTATCTTTAATATTGATTGGTGTATTTGATTGGTGTAGTGTTATCAATCGATACTAAAGATTTTTTTATTTTTTTTCTTATTACTTATATATATATGTATTATATATAGGTATGTATGTATGAATATATATATATATATATACATGTATATATATACACAAATATATATATATATATGTCTTTTTATATATACATAAATATAAGTAAATACATACACATATGATTAATATATATTTGTATATAGCATCACATATATATAATTGTTGGTACATATTACTTACGTACATTTTTCATATATGTACAACCGTGGTTAATTTCTAATGTTCTATTATATATTACAATAGCTAAGAGGAAGGTTCGAATCGAATAATAGGTTGTCCATTGTCATGAAATTTTCCATTCGAATTAACAATCTCGTCCATAATAAATCTCATCCGTTGTTCTTCAACAATCTTTATTTGAATAAAGAAACCAATCTTTATGTAATCCGTCGGGGAGAGTTGGTCCTTTAAATGACATATAAATATATTAAATCAATAAGAAGAGTGTAAATAATATATGAATGATGTTTACGTACTTTCATATCCTTGTAAGTGTTAATGTCGTGTGTTATGTTGTGAATAAAGTTACAAACATAGTAGTCGTAGAAGTTATTCCCTTGTTCTGTCGTAAACACTACAGGAGAAATGAACTTATGAAATATATATTTTTATTATAGAATAAATGAGATATATAATTTTGAACCATGTACATACCGAAAAGTCCATCCTCATTTCCACTTCTTCTTTGAATACCCTGCGGATGGTTGTACGGAACCATGCCACGTCCTGCAGTTGCAAACTATGATTAATGATGCTTTGGTCCACATAGTAGCGATAGCAGCAATCATAATGATAGTGGAATGGATGACATTACCTTTAATCATATCAAAAATCATGGTGAAAGTTTCCTTTGGTTTCTGCATAGAGTCCAGGACATGGATCTTGCTTGTAGAAGTGTCTATGATAAGAAGGACCCAGTGGAAACTGCAAATTGTGTGAGATGATATACATATCGTTGAATACAAGAAGAAAATTAGTATACAAGGCGGTAAAAACTTTGTGTTGTAAAACAAAATTATGAAGATCTTATAATGTTGCTGCACTAGGATTTGTAAATGTTATCCTTTGTTTTGTGTGCACAGGCACGTATAGTCGTCTCATTAATTATGCAGGGGGTCTATGAAACCAATCCTAAAAGCTCCCTGTCTACGACATAGTTTAATCTCCATTCTACAGAAAAAGGATGTGAGATATCCGCACACGGTAAATATTCGATGTTACATACAACGAGCTAAGGAAGGAAATAAAATTAAACAACACTTATGGAACCCAGCAACTGAGAATAGAGACGTCAAGGGCGTCTTGGTGGTATACATCGTATACATCCTTGAAGTTGATCCACATATCGTAAAGCCAATTAAAGTAATCTGCGTCTTTAATCCTCGTAGCGAACATGACCCTACCATTGGCTGAATGTTCCATGTACAATTCATGGAATCGGTACGTTTGTGTAGATAGGTTCTTGACCAACTCTGGCTTGACAAGTGGTTCACCGAGGGTAAATTTGTGTTTTAGATCATCTATTGACGCCTTCTTGATAGGGGCATTCCCCAGCAGTTGCTCCCTAGTAAGATTTGTGTCCGTTTTAAATTGTTGTATATTGAGTTCATGTTCAAATGGCATCGGCTAAACCGCTAGTTTTGCTTGCTTTCTGAGCTGAGAAACATCTTTTGACTTTATTTTAGTCTTCTAAAAAGACTTATGTATTGAGCGATTGTAGTCTGATATCATGCTCGCTTTCACCGGTTCGCTCATCTTTCAAAAAAATGCCATGGTTCCTGGGTCTATTGGAACCTTCTTATGTGGACTTCGCGGCTTGAAGTGAGCCTTGACCTGTCTGCCTACTTCCATTTCATTTTCCGAATCAGTCATATCATACAGTCTTTTCTTTGGAACTGATTTCTTTGGCTCGTCAATTGTACACTTCTTCGTCTTCCCATACATTGACAGCGTGGGAGGAGCTGGACGGGCCGGTTGCTTTCTTGGTGCATCTAGTCACGGTGGTGCAGACGGTGTAGACCGAGGTTGCCCAGGAGACGGAGGAGACGATGGAGACTGAGGTTGCGGAGGAGATGGAGAAGACAGTGGAGACGAAGGATTAGGCTATGGCAGTGGAGATGTAGGAACCGATGCCGTTACTCGTCCGGGAAGCACGATGTAGCGCTTGCTCCATAGTATAATGGCGTGGGATGTCTCTCCTTGATTCGTCTTCCCATCTCCTCTAGGGATGTCCAGGTCGAGATCCTCGAAGCCTAAGGATACCTACTCTACCTCGACCTTCGAGTAACCAGGTGGCATCGGCCTACAGTGGTACCTCTAGTCTTCCTCCACTTGTATTTCCATGTTGTATGCCACCTTCGTGAGAAACGAGGTTAATTAGTGTATATGCACGACTTTCCACACGATACAAAACATGATGTGCAAACTACGAGCATACCTTGATCGATAGGTTCTTAAAGGGAATATGCAACAGACATGGTGTCCGCTGCATGATTTCATCCACGTGTTACCGTGGTTCGTCGATAGGTGGCGCTACTGCAGCTTCGTTGGTCTGATCTCCTACTTGCCTTGTAGAAGCACAGCTGCTTCGATTGCCTGAGGGGCTAACCATGACGTGAGGAACAGACGGTTCGGTTAGCTGGCTCCGCTCGCTTAAGCGTATATCCACCTGTCTTGCCACCTCCTCTTACAATCTTTGGTTGTAGTTCGCGACCTTCATTCCCAGATCAAGAACCTCCGCATCATGATCTCTCTTGCTTCTCATGCGACTATGGTACGTGTGGATGTCCTATTGAAACCTATACTTCCATGGAATCACTCCTTTTGCACGCATTTGTCCTGGGTGCTTAGCTTATGCAGTGCCAGTGTAAGTTTGTCCTTGTCTCTGTCGGGATGGAATCTCCCCTCAGCAGAGGCCTCTTAAGGCATCGATGAGACGATGAGCTGCTTGGCGTATGTCATCGCAGAAGATTAGGGAGCCATCAACCGCATTTAGTGTGCCCCCATGAGCATAGTACAACACTTTAATCGTTCAGGCCAATTAACTGTGGTCGGAACGATACCTCTTGCAGCTAAAGCATCTTCCATATTCTACCATTTGGGCACTGCCTTCATACAGCTGCCTGACCCTAGCTGGTGAAAGTACTTTTTCCGGATGGCATTGGCTTTTTTCTTCACTATCTTTGATTGTCCTTCCTCTCCACTCTTGTAGGCCACAAATGCAGGCCAATGATCCCTCAGTTTGGAGAATTTGTTAAAATCTGGTGTTAGACCCTTCAGGCTATATTTGTTGTACAAATCTTTCTTGAAGGACTGAAATTGTGTGGCCATCTTTTTGAAAGTCCAATCGTTCACTTTGGTATGTTCTACCTGAGGGATCATGAAGGTCTCGAGCATGGTGGTCTACAACATGTCCTTCTATGTATTTGGAAGATATGTTTCATCTACATCACCGTGTGACCTTGTTTTGCGCCACCTCTATATGCTGATGGGCATGTGATCCCTCATACCCAACTGTTGTGTGTCACAAACTTTCTTGTAGCATCTTCAAGGGCAACGGGTTCGCCATCTGCTTTCACTGTAGTTATAATGTGTCTCCCCTCCACCTTCTTTGCAAGACCCCATTGTCCGTGTGCCCTCTTCGAACCAACGTTCGATTGGCTGTCCTGTTGCTCATCCTCGTTTCCCTCCTCATTTACTTCTTCGTGTTCCTCCTCGTTCCCCTCCTCTTGCTGGTAGGGCCAAATGATAAATGCTAAGCTTCGGTTTTCAGCTCTATAAATTCAATTGAGTTAGGCAGACAACTTCATGCATCGATCATAAAAGATGGGTTCATTCATAGTATTCTTGTTGGTAACCCACTCTCTACCATGTACTGTAGATGTGATAATGTGAAGGATAGCTAGGTTTTTGAAGAGACGCAGGAATCTCATGGACAACAATGGTTGCTGTTTTTGCTACACATGACCATTCGTTTGAGACATTTCTAACATTCAAGAATATGTGATGCTTGATTCTTGTTTTTTGGTCAGTGATTTATTGTCATGCATAGTTCTGAACTGCTGATGCTGGATAGACATCACACAACCAGGAAGACATCTATCTATGTTTCTAGGATTATTTGACACTTCCATAATTGAAAATCTTGAATTTAAATTATGGTGTTTGAAATTGTGAATTTGAATATAGTTAATTTTATGTGTCATACATATTCAGGTTTGAATTATTGTGGTGTTAAATTATGCTTAAACATACACTACAACGGTCATCCTCATCTCAATCGGACGGCAATCCTTATCTGTGTCGGGTATGGCGCCCATCACGACGAAAAGGTCACCGATGTGAGAAGTCATCTCTATCGGCCAAAAACCCGTTGTTGGTATTTCTTACGTTCACAGATAAATCCACAAGCGCATGGATATACCATTGTAGCATTTCACCCAGGGAGTACTCCAAGGGTATTGTTATTTGTTTTATCCCAAAGGAAGACTATAGTCTGGAAGAGAAGACTAAGGTGCCTTGGATATTTATGAGTTATAGATGAGATACCTGAGTCCAGACAAGGACAAGATAAATGGGGTAAAGTAGTATGACACAGACAAAAGACTCCTAATTTAATAATATACTAGTGCTATGTGGAGAGTAGTTAGAGTCATGTTCCTTCTTCTAGTAAGAGTACATAGTTTAACTAACTATTCTAGTCATGCCTAAACCCAGTTCTATGCTCTCAGGACTCCTGGGGTACCGCCACCCAGTGACCCGACCTGCCACCATGAAGCGATCTCTTACCGTTCGCCTTACACCAAATCCGAACATGGAGGAATACAATGGACGGATAGGAGTGTCACAACCTGCCACCTACCAATCACCCGTGGGAAGTGGCCATAACCAATGTCTATGAAATAATCTAAGCACCATGCTTACATTACCATAGCTACTTCTACCTCTCATGAATAAGATAGAAGCAAACCAACATCCTAATTGCTCATTGGACCGTGTCCGTGGCAATAGAGTTACTCATCTAAACACAACAAGACTATGAATTAAACTAATAATGGAACTCTTATCTACTAAAGCATAAGAAGAACCACACTCATATGAACTTGAAGATAATATCTTTATTAAACTCAAAGTCGTACAAAAGAAGAAGAGTACTAAAGAAATACCCAAATTCTGAAGGCGACTTGAGAACCGAAAAAAACTCTAAGCTACTTTCTAAACTCCACTAGCCTAGATACTAAGTTAGAACTTGTAGGAACTTCTTCTTACGGTGCCTATTGAAGTGAAGTGAGCTCCATCCTTTTATAGGCATCCAATGGCGGTTATTAACCGCCATAACCACCTAACCATCATGCCAAGCCAATGAGATGTTGACACATCAAAGGATGGTGGAGTAGGCCTCAAGGGTGGTTCGGCCGAACCAGGGTTCGACCAAATCCCCATAACCGCCTTACTCCACCGACTTTCTCCTGAGACTGACATGTGGACCCCTAAGGCGGTTCCTGGTGGTTTGGTCCCACTCCAAGTCGGTTTCACCTGACTTGTGGGCCCTCCGATCCGTGGGAATCTGACGTGGCAATCGCCGATTAGTTGGAGTTGTGTTTCTTCGCCACGCAAGCTCGTTTTCGCTTCAATTATGTGATAAATGTTCCTGCATCCAACTAAAGTCCAAGGACATGTGGAAATTTATTAATTCTAAACCTAAATGCTGGTAGCGGATGCTAATTCTCTTTTATTTCCGAGGTCTACGATGGTCGGAATCGTTACTTAACGACCGTCAACAAACTCCCCCAAGCTTATCCTTTGCTCGTCCCTGAGAAAAGTCAAGACTTAGGCTCGGTGGATCAGGAGTTGCTACCACATTCTAGTTCTCTAGAGTACCATGACTACAACCAAGTATTCTACCTTGAATTGAATAAGTTGGCAATGGTAGTCTCACCCATATTACCTTAGTCCTCATGGGAGCTTTGGCTTCGCTTTATCTTGGGTGGTTGAGAAACAGAACGGTAGATGAGAGTGCTACTTCTCTTACTCCTTGTTCCACTTCAGTCCAGATATTTTCAAAGTTTTTGAAAAAAGAAAAAGGGAGAGTTCCTTGAATGATACTCCCGTATCACTCAAATATGTTTAACTTTCTTTACCAAGGTGTTGTGCCTTCTTTTCTCCTACTTCTACTAAGTGTATGTGGAGCTCAAGGTAGTAAAAATCATGAGGCATACTTGCATCCATTATTTTGTAAAGTCAAAAAGTAGATTCTAGTAGAACACTAATCATACAATCAGGACCAAGCTTGTGCATATTTATTTGGTGGAGGTATGAATAGTAGAAAAGAAATGGATGACTCTCTTTGTATGATCCTCGTCCTAACCTTTTGTTTTGAGAACATGGCTATGAGCACACTTTTCTTTCTCTCTCTTTTTTGTCATCATACTCAAGAAGAATTGTTCCTTCTTTTGTAAGCATCATGAAAAAATTTTGTAATATTTTTGTGTGCACTCCTTTTGGCTCATGTCTCTTTTGGCATGGGATATGAGGATAGAGGACCATAATTTTTTTGGAGTCTTTATTCAATGGATGCAAACTTTCGGAGTAGAAGTCAACATATGGAATAAGATGAAATATACTTTTTTGGCTAAACCTCTAGTGTAGAGGGATAGCATTTTTTTATGGTGGATATGCACAAGACATAGACCACGAAAGCATGAAAAGATTCTAACAAGGGTCTAACTACTTGACCAAACTCAAACTGATAGCAAGCAGTATATGTAGGGGATAATTCATTTATGCACATCATATGGCTCTGGTAGGAATGTATCATCATTTGAGGAACTCAACATTTTTTATTTTTGAAAATAAAATTCTCCAGACTTTGGTTTCACTTGGAATACGATCATAGTTACTCTATTCTTACCATCTCATATTTTACAACAACCTAGACTTAGATCATGCACTTGCTACCCATAAGTTTTCAAGTTCATGGTGTCATACTATCGATGCGAAAAAACAAACATTGGCCTGAGAGATCTGCTAAACTCTAGTGCAGGTCTGTAATCTTGCTTTTGGGGTTCAAGGGTGTGCCAGTTGGTTTGATACTGCAACCCACAAGAAACATAGAAAGAAAACAAAGTTAAATCCGTAAACGATAGCCGATCGGCTAATGGCCGATGACATATCGTTTTATATGGAGCCGATGTGATGTGCACGGGATAGGCAATCAAGAATAAAGCATAAGGAAATTTAGATTTACTCGATCGACTGTAGATATCAATAATATATAATCCATGTCTCAAAATACGTTTAAACCAAGTGACTGGGATAGATCGGTAGTGTGTCGAGACAGTATAAATCACTTATGTCTAAAAGTACTTTAGGACAGAGATTATATGTATTTATAGCATAGCCGATGTCATAAATCTAACGTGTATCGGCTAATACTCTGATACCACTTTATACTAAGACATCAATATAGATTAAATACATTAAACATGAACCGATCAGGTGTTAAGATAACCTAACAGGTTGATAACAAACTTAATGTATTTTACCACAGTAAGATCTTAATATAAAGGACAGATTTAGCATATCAAGTAAACATGCAGGAAATAAGATAACTAAACCAGATAAGATTGGCTGAAACCCCGATACTATCTCTAATAGCAATCATGGGACAAGATAGATATTATGATTCTAGGTAATACTTAGTAGGTCAGACTCAATTGATGCAACACTAAGCATAAAGAGAAGCATAAGATCTAAACAAGTCGATGAAAGCCTTTCAAGATGGTGGATATACTACATAATCTAGGTCGACATTGATATCTAACCTTATCAGTTGTTGTCCAGTAACAAATGCTAGCCGATTAGGGTTAGACAACAATATCGATCTGGATTATATAACATATAAGATAACTCGACGATTTACGTAAACAGGATTAGAGTGTCATAAAGATGAAAGCACTAATCATGAGAGCGCAAGCCTCCATAACAAGCATTACCTCTCGTCGGAGATCGAACCCGATGCAGCCCAACTCGAAAGCAAAAACTCGTTCAAACAAACAAAAGGAAAAGGTGGCGATGCGCCGAAGGTGTTATTAGACTTATTGTTGTTTGATTACACGGTCTAGGCCTATATTTATGTCCAATTACATAATATGTCCTTGTCGGACACCACTCCTATCTCTTTTACAACTCAAAATACTAACAAGTCCCTTAGGTGGACTCTTACTGGTACAATCTATAAGAAAATTACTTACAATAACCTAATTAATAGATACAATTGCATTTTTCAGACTCTATCCATGTATGACAATCCTCATGAAGCACATTAATCTGATCTGATAATGATCCCAATGTCATCTTACTAGAATCAGCTACATCGGATTACCTCGGCCGATGAACACCTTAGTTGATTCGGTATCGCCCGACGAACTCCTTAGCCGATTCGCAATCGGCGCGTACTCCGTTTCCGAGAATCCCGATTTCCTCCAAATTGGCTTCGGCCTTAACTCCAAATCCGATGCATGATTTACCAAATTTGGTTGTTAACACATACCCCCAAGTCTGCTATATTTATAATATTGCAGATTTGCCGATTTTTATTTCCAAGAAAATCTAGGGCTTTTTCGTCGGATGGTTACCATGCCTCTTTAAATAATAACCACCGCCTTAAAGTTTTTCACGCCGTCACTTTCGGTTTTACCGCTTTAGCCACAGCCGTCCCCAATCTTCACCGGCGATCTCCTCAGAGCCCTCGGCGAACTCGCAGACGACTCCCTTGTAGCGACAACTCCATCTCCGACGATGTCGACCTCTGCATTCCCTCCGATGCGCCATCGGCTGAGTTCCCTGAGGTAAGCTCCATCGGCTATAACTCCTTTTCTTTCTGCAGATTCATTTTCTTCTTTTTATTTGCTTTTCCCTATTGTAGCATCTCTCCAACCAAATTGCAATTCCTAGTCAGGTTCATCCCAACCGATTTTTCTTGGGCCCAATTGGAAATATAGACCCCACTGAGTTCATAAATGCTGAGACCAATAGGTTTCCTTTTAGATTGAAAAACCCTAGTCTTGGCCATCCATTGACAAAACCTGGCCAGAGTGGTACAACAGAGCATCGGCTAGCAAGCAAAGCCACTGGAAAGAACTTGGAATATCACAGTGCCTAGCCTTGACCTTAGTCGATATGACCAAAGATGAGCCCATGCTGTCGGCTGCCACTTATTTGTGGTCCAACACTCTGAATGCTTTCTTGTTCAACCAAGGACCAACGACACCAACTCTCCTGGACATGGTCATGATCACGAGTTTGGACATTATATCATTGGCTAATCCAGTTAGCTTGAACACCAAAGGCTAATTTTCTTTCAAGACTCGGGCTATCGGCGGCTGGAATGGATTCATCTCGCAGAACATGGGAAGTGGCTGAGTAGGCCCTAGGGAACACACAACCTTCTTGTTGATGTAGAAGGAGAATCGGCTCCTGTCATCCCTGTAAGTATTTTTAATACCCCATACCGGCTGTTCTGAGTCTTTCAACACTTAAAAAATTCAACATCCCTTTTTTTCAGGTTTTAGCCGATATGTTTTCCATTGACATAAGGCAGTTCATGGATGAAGAGGAAGAGACCACAAGCAAAGCCTTAACTCCCCTTGCCGATGACCTGAAGGCTAAACTGCTAGACATTGCACATCGGCTAGAAAGCTCCTTGGATTTCTTGGTTGTTGATTGTGGACCGATCAAGTCAAGGTTTGAAGAGATCCAAGATCAAATCCCAGACAACCTGGCTGATATCATCTCACAGGCAGTATCCCTTGAACAATATGGACACAAACTAGTAAGGGTGCGGCAAAGAATTGCTGATCGGCGAGAGAGAAAAGACCTTGAAGCCACCATCCAAGCCAATCGGCAGTCAATCACCGCAGAGAAAGCTAAGCTTGACGAGATGACCGCGGGCCAAGCTCCATTCAGGCCAGCATTGATCAGAATCGCAAGGCGGAGTTGCTAGTCAAACTAGAGCAATGCAATGCTGACTTAGCATCGGAGAAGCAAAAACTTGCCAATCTCCCGAGGGCCATTGAAGAACAAAAATCAAAGTTGAAGACATCTGTCAAACACTTGTCAGATCTAACCAAGACCTTGAAAGTGATCTCTGGAACCGATGCTACCGACGCCCAAGCCATAGAAGAAATAGAGAAAATTAGGCAAAGGGCTATATCGGCCATTAACAAGCTTGTGTCTCGATGAGCCGATTGTAATAGGAGCTTAGAGCTTTTGTAAACTCTTGTGTCGTTTCTTGTAATATAACTTGCATGAAAAATTTTCAATCTGTGCCGATTCTTGTAATAGGGGCTTCAAACTTTTGTAAACTCTTTGTGAACCTCTGTAATATAACTTCTATGAAACAAAATTAAAAGCCCACATATTTTGTATGCATATATGCCCCCCTAATTTTACAATGCCAAACATTGATAAAATTATAGCTTGACTAAGGGCTATACCACTTATATCGGCCACCACACATCGACATAACATAACCGATTATGAGAAGTTAAAAAAACTAAGGGCAATATAACTTATATCGGCCATCTAAAGGCGATATTAACACATCGGCTACAATGTATCGGCATAATACAGCTGAATCATGAATTGATCCAAACACTCGGATAATATTTCTTCAAGTATTTCCCATTGAGAGCCCTTCCAAAAACTTCTCCATCAAGCCCTTGCAACATATAAGCTCCCTTAGAAACGGACTTGTAAATCAAAAAAATGTCCTTCCCAATTCGATAACCACTTGCCGAATTTATTATCACACGTTCCAATCGGCAGGATCAATTTCCAAACCAACTCGCCTTCTGGAAAAGATTTTGGCACAACTTTATTATTGTAATGACGAGCAATTCTCTCCTTATCTTTCGTTACTTTCTCCAAAGCACGCATCCTAGATTGGACAAACTCTTCCGATTCATCTCCCATAAGATTATGATAATCATCGGCTGTCAGCTCATCTTGCAAATCAATTATCCTTGAGCCGATGATATTTTCCCACGGTAACATGGCTTCATGCCCATAAACTAGCTTGTAAGGAGGAACCTGGATTGATCCATGACAAGCCATCCGATAAGACCACAATGCCTCGGCCAATTGGCTTTCCCATTGCTTTGGAAACTCAGAAATCTTTCTTTTAATCAACTTAATCAAACTTTTGTTGGATGCTTCTGCCTGTCCATTAGCTTGTGCATAATATGGTGAAGAATTCAACAACTTAATCCTCATGCTTTCTACAAATTGGACAAACTCATCTGATACAAAGATAGATCCCTGATCGGTTGTGATAGTCTGAGGAACACCAAATTGGTATATAATATGGTCTTCAACAAACTGGATTGCATCCCCAGAATCAACCTTCTTCAGTGGTATTGCCTCCACCCACTTTGTGAAATAATTGGTTGTCACCAATATAAACTTATGTCCTTTGCTTGAAGGTGGATTGATCTGGCCGATCATATCAATTTCCCAACCTCTGAACGGCCACAGCTTGATTATAGGATTCATAACCAATGTTGGTGCTCTCTGAATTGCTCCAAACTTCTGGCAATCCTGACAACCTTTATAATATCTGAAGCAATCTTCCAACATTGTCGGCCAAAAATACCCAGTGCACCGAAGCAACCACTTCATCTTATGAGCTGATTGATGAGTACTGCATATACCTTCATGTACTTCTCCCATCACAACTTTCACTTGATCGGCACTCAAACATTTTAGCAACACCCCATCAATCGTTCGATAATACAAATCATCATCCAACAAGACATATCTCAAAGCTTTATATCTCAATTTTCTCGAAGCCGATTGAGAGGGATTCTTCAAATAATTAAATACATCATACCTCCAGTCATTGGCTGCGATCGTAGCGATTTCTACCTCAATATATTTTACCATTGGCTTGTATCCCGATGCCCCCTGATCCAAATCATTGGCTTCAACGTTCTGCTCTCGAGAAATATGCCTCAAATTCACCAACCGAAAACTATCCATCAATTCTCGGCACTTCTCATTGTCGATCATCAACGTATCATTGTTGCACTCATATTCCCCAGCCAATTGGTTGATGACCAACAAAGAATCACCCATGATTTCAACAGCATCGGCTTCAACTTCCTTTAGGAGCTGTAATCCCTTGAGAACTGCCTCGTACTCAGCTTGATTATTGGTGACATAAGGCTTAATAGTATAGGCAAATTCAAAACTTGCCTCCTAGGTGATATTATAACCAAGCCGATACCACAACCATGAGTACAAACTGATCCATCAAAAAACAACATCCAAGGCACTATGTCAACTGAGCCGATTGAGTCATCACGATGTTCGATAATAAAATCGGCTATGGCCTGCCCCTTGGCTGCTTTGGATGATTCATATCTGAGATCAAATTCCGTTAAGGCATAGATCCACTTTCCAACTCTCCCTTTCAACACTGGAGCCGATAGCATGTACTTGACGACATCGGCCTTGCAAACTATGGTGCATTCATTGGATAACAAATAATGCCTCAACTTTGTGCAAGAGAAATATAAACACAAGCACAATTTCTCCATCGGAGAATACCTTGTCTATGCATCCAGAAGCCTCCTCCTTAAATAAAAGATCACTCTCTCCTTGCCTTCAAATTCCTGGATCAAGACCGAGCCGATTGACTTCTCATCGGCTGACAAGTACAACTTGAAAGGTACTCCTTTTTGTGGAGGAATCAGAACTGGAGGGGAACTCAAATATTCTTTAATATTATCCAAGGCCTTTCGTTGCTCTGCCCCCAAGTAAACTCCTGATTGGCTCCCAATTTGAGTAAAGGTGTAAAGGGCTCCATTTTCCCAGATAAGTTAGAAATAAATCTCCTGATAAAATTCACCTTGCCGACCAAAGATTGCAATTGCTTCTTGTCTCCTGGAGGTTGGATATTCTTGATTGCATTAATGCTCCTCTGTGTTACTTCAATCCCCCTCTCATGAACAAGAAAACCCAAAAATTGTCCAGCCGATACACCGAAAGCACACATTGTGGGATTCATTTTCAAGCCATATTTCCTTGTTCTTTCCAAAAATTTCCTCAAATTGGCTATATGGTCATCAATCTCCTTCCATTTCAGTACCACATCATCAATATAGATCTCAACCAACAAGCCGATCATATCATGGAATATATAATTTATGGCCCTTTGATATGTAGCTCCAGCGTTTTTTAAGCCAAAAGTCATCACAACCCACTCATACAAGCCGATTGCTCCATGAAATGTGAAAGCAGTCTTATGAATGTCTTCTTCTGCCATGAAAATCTAATTGTATCCAGCATTACCATCCATAAAACTTATAATCTTATGCCCTGAAGCAGCATCAACCAATAGATCGGCAATCAACATTGGGTACTCATCCCTAGGGGAAACCTTGTTTAAATCTCAAAAATCGATGCAAACCCTAAGTTTACCGTTCTTCTTGATAACTGGAACTATATTAGAAACCCACTCAGCATATCGGCATGGCCGAATAAAACCAGCATCATATAATCAAGTAATTTCAGCTTTGATAGCATCATACATATTGGCTTTAAACCTTCTACGTGGTTGCTTATATGGCCGATATCCTGGTTTTATAGGAAGTCGATGTTCTACAATTGATCAGCTAAGTCCTGGCATCTCAAAATATTCCCAAGCAAAGCAATCTCTGTATTCTTTCAAAAGTTCTCTTAGCTCGGTTCTAAAATGAGAAGACAAATTTTTACTGATAAAAGTCGGCCTAGGCCTTTCCCCTGGACCTATATCAACTTCTTCCAAATCATCGGCCAACATAAAACCTTGTCCCAATTTACCATCAAGATCATCTATAGTGTGCTTGGTGTAAAAATTTGACCCCTCCATGATGCCCTCAAAGCAACAGTTGGGGCTCTTCATCTCCAATTGACTGTATATCACAATCAGACACCTTTAGATAATCTCCTTCCCAAACTTTCCCAGACAAGCAATCAATTCCATCCATCTCCCAAATAGTTAAATCGGCATTAGCAACATTAACTGACCTGTCGGCTAACACGATTTTTACCTTGTCACCTTGCCATTGGATCAAACTTTGATGCATGGTGGAAGGAATATAACAATTTGCGTGAATCTAATCCCTTCCATGCAACAGGCTATATGAACCCTTCCCATCGATGACAAAGAACGTGGTAGGAACAGTTTTGTTGCCGATTGTCAACTCTACATTTAAAACTCCTTTGGTTTCCGATGGATTGCCACCAAATTCTTTAAGAACCATGTTGTTCTTGATGAGATCATCTGAATTCTTGCCCAACTTCCTGAATGTAGCATATGGCATGAAATTCACAGCAGCTCCACCATCAACCAACATCTTAGACATTGGCTTGCCATTGACAAATCCTTTGACATACAATGGCTTGAGATGCCGATGCCCTGTTCCTTCTGGCTTCTCAAAGATAGCTTGTTCTGGAGATAACACTAATTTGGCCAAGGATTCTTCCATAACATCTGCATCGGCTTGGGTAGCCTCATATTCTGCCGGTAATGAAAAACCGTGTTAACCGATACAGAAGCAACAACCTTTCCCTTAGCCGCCCTTTTTGCTTTGTCGGCTTTAACTTCATCAGCTGAAAGTACTTTGCTCTTAACACGCCACTCTTTCGTTAAGTACTCTTGCTTCTTATTCTTTAGCCGATGATTGATCTCCGCTTGTACCTCTTGGAAACGCTCCCTGCTCCTCATCCTTTGAACCCTCCTCTTCTGGTTCTTAGTGAAAATACCAAAAGTGCACCATTGTAGGTTCATGGTCTCATCTTTATCTTCATCAAAATCCTCCTGTAAAAAATCTTGATGAATTGGACCCAACCTTTGATGAATAGGCAGTTTCCTCTGTGTTAGCCGATTTTCCCTTGAATAAGATTGGCTTGGTCCTCCAGCATAGTCCTCATCGTAGTTGCTGCATGCTAGACAATCTTCTATTGATGGCAATCTCATCCCTTCATTCTAGCAAATCTGAAGAATTCGCAACTCCAATGGGGATCAAAACTATCATCTTCCTCATAGTATCTCTCTTCTTTCCTGTCATACTTCCTCTGGTATTTATCGATGATTCTGACAGAGTTACGTTGTGTGGACCGATAATACTTTCTATCGGCTGCTTTCCCACTCGTGTGAACCATGTTGACAGGAAAAGTATTACCATCAACTTTCATTGGCTTTTTTGAATCTTCAAATTTTATCTTCCCTTGCTCAATAGCCGATTGAATCTGCTGCCTGAAAACCTTGCAATCATTAGTGCCATGGGATCCAGTGTTATGCCATTTGCAATATTTCCTCTTCCTCAGCTCATCAGCCGATGGAATCACATGACCAGCAGGAAGTTGAATTTGTGTCTCCCGAAGTAGCAAATCAAAATTTTGTCAGCCTTGGTAATATCAAGGTCGTACTTCTTTTCCTTTGCAGAATTTTTTATCCACTGACATGTAACAATCTTCTTGTTCCTGGCCCATTCGGCTGCTGCTACTTCAGAGTCATCTTCTTCTTCAGAGTCAGGAGCATATGTAACGTGGTTGAACTTCTTAAATGCTCTCTTGGCTTCCTGAAATCGTTGCTCATGTGCTGTCACCTTCTGAGCCAGATGAGCCTGGCTTTCAAAGTCTTGAGCCGAAAACCTTTCCTTAATTGGTGCCAACAATCCCTGGAAAGCGATATCGGCTAACTAAGAATCTGACAAAATCAAGCCGTAACATCTGTTTCTCATATCTCTTAACCTCTGAATGTAAGCTTGAATACATTCATCATGCTTCTGCTTGATTGCTATCAGATCAGACAATTTCATCTCATGGATCCCAATGTAGAAGTACCTATAAAACTGCTTTTCCAGATAGGCCCAACATTGAGCAGAATTATATGACAAAAATGAAAACCATGTAAAGGCCGATCCAGATAGAGATAAGGGAAACAATCTAACCCTCAAAGCATCAGTAGCCGATGCCTCACCACACTGAGCCAGAAATCGGCTGACATGTTCATAGGTTGATACATTATCTTGCCCTGAGAATTTTGAGAAATCTGGGACCTTGTATCGGTTTGGCAATGGTACCCTCTCAAAGTATTCCGGGTATGAATGCCGATACAAGTTACTAGTGTCCATGGGCTTAAGACCAAACTATTCCCTCATCACATCGGCTACCATATCAGCCCAAGGCTTTTGCTAAGGAGCTCCTTGAACCTATTGCTGTATTGGATCAAATTGATCAAACTGAGGCAAATATTGGGGTTGAGGTGATGCCCCTGGCTGATACTACACTTGAGGTGAATGAGGCTGATATTGGAAATTAACATTGCCCCATGTGATTTTGAGGAGACTGATGCACCATATGGGTTGATGATCAGGAACAAACTGAGTCTCGATAGGCTGATGCTACTGTGGAATTGGCGTCTGTTGCCTCATCGGTATCTGTGGAATCGGCTCAACGACCAGCTGGTTTGTCCTGAACATGGCCGCAACTTGGTCATGAGTAACTTGAGGGATGTTATGATCTATGTGTTGAGGTTGCTATTTGACCAAAAGCAAAGGATTGAACCTTGGTTGCTTCTGTGCCGATGATGATTTAATCGGCTTTCCAGGAGCTGATGCTGATGCCATAGGCCGTTCTGGGGCCACACCTGAAACAGGCTGTTGTTTGTCGCTAACCAGAGTCATGTATTGTGAAAAATTTCCCTCAGGAAGAAACGTTGGCCCCTTGGCTTGATGCTCTGCAATCCTACTATCAACCACAGAATTGATCATGTTGTTTAGAGTATTAACAAGAATTCCTAATTGGTTGATCAATGCATGATGCACAACATAGTCAATCCGATCTTGTAAATTGTTGAACTCCATAGAGCCTTCTTCTTGCTTGATATCCTGAGTCTTTCCCTCCTTGCCAGAACTCGTTTCGGGCTCATCATTGCTCGGGAAATCTACCTTATACCTCTGGACCACCGTGCCCGAGCGAGTCTGAACAAATGAGTGCAAAAATTGACTCTGCAGTTTGTTCATCATCTCTTCGAACTCAGCGTTCTGTTCTGGCATCAGTTTATCCATTATCACAGGAATAATGTTCTCTGGGTCAATGTCGGTTGATTTGAGATCCACCATGATGTCTTGACTTCTAATCATGTCCCACTGGGCGTGCCAAAAGCATGTCGATGCGAAAAAAATACACACTGACCTAAGAGATCTGCTTAACTCTAGTGCAGGTCCATAATCTTGCTTTTGGGGTTCAACGGCATGCTAGTTGGTTTGATCCAGCAACCAACAAGAAACAAAGAAAGAAAACAAAGTTAAATCCGTAAACGATAGCCGATCGGCTAATGGCCGATGACGTATCGTTTTATATGGAGCCGATGGGATATGCACGGGATTGGCAATAAAGAATAAAGCATAAGGAAAATTAGATTTACTCGATCGGCTGTATATATCAATAATATATAATCTAGGTCTCAAAATACGTTTAAACCAAGTGACTGGGATAGATCAGTAGTGTGCCGAGACAGTATAAATCACTTATGTCTAAAAGTACTTTAGGACAGAGATTATATGTATTTATAGCATAGCCAATGACATAAATCTAACATGTATCGGCTAATACTCTGATACCACTTTATACTAAGATATCAGTATAGATTAAATACATTAAACATGAACCGATCAGGTGTTAAGATAACCTAACAGATTGATAACAAGCTTAATGTATTTTACCACAGTAAGATCTTAATATAAAGGGCAGATTTAGCATATCAAGTAAAAATGCAGGAAACAAGATAACTAAACCAGATAAGATTGACTGAAACCCCGATACTATCTCTAATAGCAATCATGGGACAAGATAGATATTATGATTCTAGGTAATACTTAGTAGGTCAGACTCAATCGATGCAGCACTAAGCCTAAAGAGAAGCATAAGATCTAAACAAGTCGATGAAAGCCTTTCAAGATGGTGGATATACTATATAATTTAGGTCAACGTTAATATCTAACCTTATCAGTTGTTGTCCAGTAACAAATGCTAGCTGATTAGGGTTAGACAGCAATATCGATCTAGATTATATAACATATAAGATAACTCGACGATTTACGTAAATAGGATTAGAGTGTCATAAAGATGGAAGCACTAATCCTGAGAGCGCAAGCCGCCATAACAAGTTTTACCTCTCGTCGGAGATCGAACCCGATGCAGCCCAACTTGAAAGCAAGAACTCATTAAAACAAATGAAAGTAAAAGGTGGTGATGCACCGAAGGTGTTATTGAACTGATTATTGTTTGATTACACGGTCTTGGGCTATATTTATACCCAATTACATAATATGTCCTTGTCGGACACGACTCCTATCTCTATTACAACCCAAAATACTAACAAGTCCCTTAGGTGGACTTTTACGGTATAATCTTTAAGGAAATTACTTACAATAACCTAATTAATAGATACAATTGCCTTTTTGGACTCTATCCTTGTATGGCAATCCTCATGCAGCACATTTATATGATCTGATAATGATCCCAATGTCATCTTACCAGAATCGGCTACATCGGCTCACCTTGTCCGATTCGGTATCGCCCGATGAACACCTTAGCCGATTCGATATCAGCCGACGAACTCCTTAGCCAATTCGGTTAGCCGATTCAGTGTACTCTGTTTCTGAGAATCTCGATTTCCTCCAAATCGGCTTCGGCCTTAACTCCAAATCCGATGCATGATTTACCAAATTTGGTCGTTAACACAAACCTATGCCAACAAACTCAAAACTAGGAGAATGCTAAGTTGTAAACTAGGCACAGAAGAAAATTAAGAAAGAGCAACTATTCATCATATCCAGAAATGAGGAATTAACATTCCTACCAAGCATATCTGCATTATTATATTTTTGGTATTTTTAATTTTTAGATTTTTTAGATGCAATTGAAAGAAAGAAATAAAACAAAGGGGATACGTGGTACCTCATGTGGGGATCCTCCCCCAAGCTTGTTCTTCTACTTACGGACCGCGATAGGGATTAAACCCTTGTGACCGAAAGTATGCCAGCATGTCAGACTGGCTCCGCTGTAGATTTGAGTTGATCTTCTCGGAGCTGATCAGTGGTCTGCTGCTGCCACTGATATGCCTGGTTCTGCCATTGCTGGGTTCCTTGGACATGTTGGTGAAGTTGAGGAAGTTCACCTTGCATTCTACAGTCCTCATGTCCAATGTTCCCAGCCATTCGGTGATATCCGCATATTCTTGGCTACAAAAACCTCGTGTTAAGAACGAGCGTGGAACACCATATGATGGAGGCAACCGTTGGAGCTTGATGACTCCGTGGCTTGTTCATGGTGCCAGCCAGGTCCATGTGCCCATTGCGCACTGCTGGCTGACTGCCATGAAGACCTCCCATCTCTTTGTATTGCTAGGGTTGGTCCCACCGAATGCATACCCAGTTGGAACCCACTCTGGCTCTGGCATGTGTTGTAGAGGCGGTTGCGGTTCTCCCTCCATAGCAGCTCTTCTGGACCTGCTCCTCGTGATACTGCTTGATAGACTACTCCTTCGAGCAATCTCTCTTAGACGGAGAGCAACGGTTAGCGCCCAACACTTATACAAATGATATTACGGGTTTGGAAGCGGAATTTCATTTGTATATCTGGGGAATAAAAAAGATAAGGGATCCATCAGGGCCATGCTTCAAAGTGTGGCCCTTCACTAAATACTCTGTGTCTATAAATTCACAGGGCTCGGTGATGTACAAGACTTGTACATTCCCCATTGCTCCGGCATGATGAGCAATGCGGGTAATTAATGAAGTGCACTCTATAGGCCCCTTCATCCTAAATTATTCCAACCATTGTTTAATCATTGCCTTGATAGGAGAGATTTTAATCTTTTTCACCATGGCATATAAGATCATCAACTCATCTATTCTAACAGACCTAGAATCCTCTCTAGGGAAAAAAGTAAATGCTAACCATTTATGCATCAGTCTTAAAGTAGGATTATGAATATCATTAGCTCTTGGCTTAGTACAAAAGGATTATCCTAATATACTGTGCCAGAAGCTCTTTTATCAAAATTTGACAATTTTGACTCCCACTCAACAGAGCACTGCTAAGCGAAGCCAATCAAGAGACTAAATTCTTTCCATGTGTAGTAATATTCCCAATAGTCGAAAAGAAATACCAACTCCAATTTCTTTCAAGGTGCAAAGAAACTGGATGGTTAGAAGGCGTCAACCTTCTTCACCCACATGAGCAAAATTTTTCCATCATATTGATTGTTGTTGGTATTTCTTACATTCACAGATAAATCCGCAAGCGCACGGATATATCGTTGTAGCATTTCACCTAGGGAGTATTCCAACGGTATCGTTATTTAATTTATTCCAAAGGAAGACTGTGGTCTGGAAGAGAATACTAAGGTGTCATGGATATTCATAAGCTATCGATGAGATATCTAAGTCCAGACAGGGGCAAGATAATTATATGATAAAGGTAGTGTGACACACATAGAAGAGTCCTAAATAATCAATACACTAGTGCTAAGTGGAAAGTAGTAATTAGAGTCAGGTTCCTATAGTTCTTCTAGTTAGAGTACATAGTTTAATTAATTATTCTAGACACGCCTAAACCTAGTTCTATGCTCCCAGGACTACGGGGGTACCACCGCCCAGTGCCCCGGCCTGCCACCACGAAGCGATCTCTTACTGTTAGCCCTACACCAAATCTGAACGTGGAAAAATAAAATGGACGGACAGGGCTGTCACCACCTGCCGCCTATCTCTCACCCATGGGAAGTGGCCATAACCAATGTCTATGAAATAATCTAAGCATCATGCTTACATTACCATAGAAACCTGTACCTTTCATGAGCAAGATAAAGGCAAACCTACATCCTAATTGTGCATTGGACTGTGGCTGTGGCAATACAATTACTCGTCTAAACACAACAAGACTATGAATTAAACTAATAATGAAACTTTATCTATTAAAGCATAAGAAGAACCGCACTCATATGAACTGGAAGATAATATCTTTATTAAGCACAAAGTCATACAAAGGAAGAAGAGTACTAAAGACATACCCAAATTCCGAAGGTGACTCAGGAACCGAAAAGAACTCTAAACTACTTCCTAAACTCCACTAGCCTTGATAACTAAGTTAGAGCTTGTAGGAACTTCTTCTTGTGGTGTGTGTTGAATTGAAGTGAGCTCCCTCCTTTTATAGTGCTCCAATGACGGTTTGTATGGCGGTTTCCAACCGCCATACCCACCTTACCGACCTTGAGAGCCAATGAGGGAATGCCACGTCAATGTCGGTGGCGAACGAGCCCAGGGCTGGTTCGGCCGAACCCCCCTAACCGCCTTTCACCATTGCCTTTTGCCAGAGACTGACATGTGGGCCCCTAAGACGGTTACCAGTGATTTGGTCCCATCCTAAGTCAGTTTCACCTGACTTGTGGGCCCTCCGATCCGTGGGAATCCAATGTGGCAATCGCCGATAGGTTGGAGTTGTGTTTCTTCACCACGCGAGCTCGTCTTCGCTTCAATTATGTGATAAATGTTCCTGCAATCAACTAAAGTTCAAGGACATGTGGAACTTTATTAATTCTAAACCTAAATGCCGGTAAAGGACACTAATTCCCTTTTATTTCCGAGGTCTGTGATCGTCGAAATCGTTACTTAACGACCGTCAACAAACTCCCCCAAGCATATCTTTTGCTCGTCCCTAAGCAAAGTCAAGACTTAGGCTCGGTGGATCAGGAGTTGCTACCATGTTCTAGTTCTCTAGATTACCATGCCTACAACCAATTATTCTACCTTCAATTGAATAAGTTGGCAATGGTAATCTCACCCGTATTACCTTAGTCCTCATGAGAGCTCCTTGTCTAGGGCGGTTGAGAAAATGAACGGTAGATGAGAGTGCTACTTCTCTTACTCCTTGTTTGTAACATCCTGAAAATCGAAGAACCGAAATCAGAACGTAAAAATCGGAACTTTCAAAAACCTTCGCTTGTTGCTTCTTCTCGGGTTTGTTGCTTCTTATTTGCCAGCTCAGTTGCATAAATTTTGGCGTGATTAATTTCCCTTTCAGTGTTTTTGGATAATTTGGTGTTGTCAAAATGGAGGTGCGGAAGCCGCATCACGGTTTTACAAAAAAAGAAATCGAGAAAAGCGCGAATTTATGAAAACGTATTTTGGGAAAATATAAAACAAAATTTTGATTGGGAGAAGATAAATTAAGACACAAAATAAATAATGAAATTCTCAGAGTCGTACTCGAAATCCGGAAAGTTTTGGAAAAATATAGGAGAGGATATTGAAATTTGGAAAAAAAAGAAAAGAGATTTTTAAAATAAATAAATATGAAAAATATTGTGGGAAAATAAAAGTGGAGAAAAGTTGAAAATATTGTGTTAAAAATTATTTTTGAATTAGGGAATTTATTTTGGAATTTTTAGAAGAAAGAAAAATAGAAATAGGAATTAAAAATAAAAAATCGGGAAAAATATAAAACGGCACTTGTTCATTGCGCATGAGGTGCTCGACGCCGTACTCGGCCCCGGAGCGCGCCGCCGCGCGTCGCCCGGCCGTACGCGCCGCGCCGCGAGCGCCACGCGCGCGCAAGCGCGCGCACCCACGCCCGTGCGAGCCACGCGCGCACGCACGCGCGCCCGCGCCGGACCCGCCGCGCCCGCGCCCGCGCGCGCGCCGTACCCGGCCCCGCGCCCCACGCCCGCTCGCCACGCCACGCGCGCCGCCGCGCGGACCCCGCCCGCGATTCGCGCCCCGCGCGCCCGCGCCCGCCGGACCCGCCCGCACCCGTGCGCTCGCCCACGCGTTCGATGCCGTACGCGGCCCCGTGCGCGCGCCGCGCCCTCGCGCCGTGCGCGCCAACCCGCGCCCGGCCCGGCCTCGCGCCGCCGCGTGGAGACCGCCGTGCCGGCCCTCCCAAGCGCAGCCGCGTGTCTCCACCCCGCGCCGCGCCGAGCCGGCCCCTCCCCTTCCACCCCGTGCCCGCGCGAGCGCGCTCGCCGCGCCTATAAAAGGCGGTGCCTCGCCCTTTTTCACCGCACACCGCCGTTTTCCCCTCTCCCGAGCGCCGCCGCTGCCTAACCACCGGAGCCGTCGCCGCCCTGCGCAAACTCCCTCTCGTGCCCCACTTGCTCCTCCCGAGCCCGCCGTCGCCGGTAAGCCCCTTGCGCCGCCCTTTTTGCCGCACCGCGCCGCCCCTGTTTTGAAGCGCCCGGTCGAACACCTAGGGTGCAAATGAACATGCGCCGAAGAAAAAAAAAAAAAAAAGAAAAAGAAAAATAGGAAAAATTTGGGAAAAATTTTGAAAAATTTGGAAAATATTTTGGGATGACTTGAGTAAAATTTTGGGCAAAAATAAATTATTTTCTCGCATGTTTTCTCAGTGCAAAGTTTAAAAAAATCGGAATCAGACGTTTTGCGGAATTTCGTTTCGCGCCGTTTTTAAATCCGGACTCCGTTTAATTCTTTCTCGCCATTTAAAAAGGCTTCTCTTTTGTGATCAAACCCTCAAACATCGAGCACGAATTTCCTCCGCTAATATTTTCAAACCTAAATTCCCAAAATTATCACGATCGCCGTCTTTGCGAAAACCCTAGGAAATTGACTCGATTTCAAAACTCGGATTTTTCCTAAAAGCGACCTTTGTCCTGACTCAAGTAGAATTTTAGGCAAAACATTTGGAGTCATTTTCATGGCCTTTACGGTTCTTTTCAATCTCTCGGTATTTTATTGAATTCTAATTGAATTCATCTGACCTTTCGCACGTACGGGTAGCACCTGAAGGAACCGACATCGACCCCGCTGAAGACACCACCCCTCAAGCGTGCGAGCAAGGCAAGTCATCACACTCTTTGAACATATTGTTCCTACTTTGTGAAATGATGTTGATTTTAGATTACAAATTGCACGCTTTATACAAACAGTACCTATGCTTGATATACCCTGCTTTGATATTGATCACCATTAGAATTTATTCTTTGTAACCTTCGATGTGATATGACCGGAGGATAACTTCGGTACAAATGCTTAGCCCTGCTTACACTAGATCACTGCATACTCATGATTTTGCAAGAAAGCTTTGTGCTCGGGTAACTACCTTTGGGGAGGTAGTTGAAATACGGCCTGTGGAGACATGAGCGCCACATGGCCATGAGAATGTTGAACTAGGCTCGATGAAAATTGAAAATGCTATACAAATGTTTTAGACTGGGGCGGCTGGATGAATTGGGTGGATTCCGGAAGAGGCAAGTGCCGACCCTGGTCAATTAAGGGCCGAGCCATGAGATAGCCGGAAAACGAGCTAGTACAACCGTACTTCTCGAATGGGTATAGACCTAGCTGACTAGACAGCCGAGCGGAGGCAGTATCCTTGCATAGATGGTTCTCTATGATGTGGTTATGGGATGAGAATGAGGCTGCGGCCTTTGTTGTGAATGGTGGAATTAAACCGATATTAATTAAACTTAAAGATTGAGAAAGTTTCCCTTACCCCGGGTGCGCCAGAACTCCTCTCACTGCTAGAAAAGGACGGCTAGAGTGCATGAGGGCTTAAGTTCATGGAGCGGGTACTGCCAAAGCAAGGTTATCGAAAGGCTTTGCCGTGACCATCTCATATGTTGAGGCGTAGGCTCCTTTGTTGGGCTGTCGCGGAGTACGGGTAAAGTGTACATCCACTGCAGTGTGAGTGAATCAATCTATTCGAATAGCCGTGCACGCGGATAATGAGCATCGTGACAAGACTTTCGCTTGGCTAGACTTTAAACTTAAAACTGTGGGATGGGTTTGCATGATGATTTCATTCGCTGGTGGATCAACTTCTCGAGATGCGAGAAGGAGTAGATTCCCTAGAAAATCATGACGAATCGGAGACGGGAAGCCATCCTTGGAATCACGATGGATGGTAGACAGAACCGTCACCGGATTAATGAACTGTGAAATTAAAACTTGATGTGGCTAGCTGATAGGCTTGTGAAAAGAATTGTGAAAATTGGCTTTATGCAAAAGAACCCCAGCCATTCTTTGAATAACCCTATCATATGCATCAATTCCGTGTTGGCTTGCTGAGTACGGTTGGTACTCACCCTTGCTATACGCACAAACCTTCAGCTGATGGAAATGAAGAGCCGGAGGACCCATACGCGTATTACCAGGAGGGTGAAGGAACTGACGGCGCATACTAGATCTTAGCTCCGGTCGTTGCCTGTGGCGAATGACAAGCCGCTGCCCCTATTCCGCTGCCGTATCTAAATTCTGTTTTTGTGTTCGGACCATAAGGTCCTGTGGGTTGAACATTGCCTTCGGGCCTATTGATGTAATAATGATGATGTAAGACTATTCGTGCATGTGCACCTGATTATCAAGTACTGTATTCGTGGGTACCAACTACTCGATCCAGGGAAATGGTACTATGAACACGAAAGATTCCTGTCTCAAAAACGGAGGTCCACATTGTTCCACTTTAATCCGGAGGTTTTTTCAAAGTTTTGAAAAAGAGAGAGTTCCTTGAATGATACTCTCGTATCACTCAAATGTGTTTAGTTCCTTACCAAGGCATTGTGCCTTCTTTTCTCCTACTTCTACTAAACTTATGTGGAGATCAAGGTAGGGGAAATCATGAAGCACACTTCCATCAATTATTTTGTAAAGTCAAAGAGTAGATCCTAGTAGAAAACTAATCATACGATCATGACCAAGCTTGTGCATATTTGGTGGAAATATGAATGGTAGAAAGGAAATGAATGACTCTTTTTTGTATGGTCCTCCTCCCTATATTTTTATTTGAAGATCATGGCCATGAGCACACTTTTTCTTCTTTTCTCTTCCCTTTTTTTGTCATCATGCTCAAAAAGAATTGTTCCTTCTTTTGTAAGCATCATGATTTTTTTAAATATTTTTGCGTGCACTCTTTTTTTGGCTCATGTCTCTTTTGGTAGGGATATGAGGATAGAAGGCCATAATAATTTTTTTGAGACTTTATTTGGTGGATGCAAACTTACGGGATAGAAGTCGGGTTATGGAATCACTACTATAAAAAGGCTCATGGGTATCACCCCAAAAGGTGTCAGTCAAAATAAATCTGGCACCTATTATATTTATAGGTGGCGGTAACAAATAGGTGTCGGTTCGTGTTAAGAACCGCCACCTATTATCACAAATAAGTGTCGGATGTAGAGAAAAACTGATACCTATTGTATAGATGCCCTTTTTTAATAAACTGACATCTACAATGTATTATAGGTGTCGGTTTTTTAAAAAATTTGGCACCTATAAAATCGAACCGAGCCTGAGCCGAGCCGGCCGGGTTTATATACTATAGATTCTTCCCTTATCTTTTTACATCTCATTCCCTTATCTCTTCTCTCATCTGTGCGCAGGGCTGTGGGAGGAGGGGCTCCGGCAGGCGGCGGTACGCAGCGGGAGGTGGCACTTTGGTAGGCGACGGCGCGCGGCTGGAGGAGGTGTGGTGCACAGTGGGAGGAGGGGCTCCGGCAGGGGTGGCGCATGGCTGGAGGAGGTGTGGCGCTTGGCGGGAGGAGGGGCTCCGGCAAGGGCAGCACGCGACGGGAGGAGGGTCTTCGGCGGGCGACGGCGCGCGTGGAGGAGGTGCGGCACGCAGCGGGAGGAGGGCTCCGGCAGGGCGGCGCGCGGCTGGAGGAGGTGCGGCGCCCGACGGGAGGAGGGGCTCCGGCAGGGGCAGCGCGCGGCAGGAGGAGGGGCAGCAGCGGCGGTGGAGGAGCACTCCCCTCTGCCAGATCCGGCGGGAGGGGAGGCGGCGGCGGAGCCCTCCCCTCCGCCATATCCGGCGGGAGGGGAGGCGGCGGCATGGTAACGGCGCGACGGGATGGCACACGGGTAGCGGCGCGATGACAGGTGTAGATTTCTTTTTTGTATGGATTGATTCTGTGGACGCATTGATTTGTGATGTGGATTGATTCTGTAGATGGATTGGTTTGTGTTCTTGTGTTGTGGATGGAATATGTATGTGGATGGATTTGTATATGTGGATGAATCATGTATGGAATATTGTGTTTTTTGTGGATGGATTGATCTTGTCAAGCCGATACTTGTGGATGATTCATGTGTTCTTGTCAAGCCGATACAAGCCGATGCTCAAAGCTGATGCGAGCCCTTTTTTTATTTCTTCAGCCTCAAAGGTGCTGGTTCTTATACCAGCACCTATTTCTTTTCTAATAGGTGCCGACAAATAGGTGTCGGTTGGGAAAACCGGCACCTAAAGGGCTTTCCCAACCGGCACCTAAGGGGTTTTCTATACTAGTGAATGGGATGGAATATTTTTGTGGCTAAACCTCTAATGTAGAGGGAGAACATTTTTTGTGGATATGCACAAGACTTAGACCACGAAAGCATGAAAAGATTCTAACAAGGGTCTAACTACTTGACCAAACTCAAACTGATAACAAGCAGCATATGTAGGGGATAATTCATTTATGATCGACATATGGCTCTGGTAGGAATGTATCATCATTTGAGGAACTCAACCATTTGTTTGGATTTTTGAAAATAAAATTCTCCGAACATTGGTTTCACTTGGAATATGATCATAGTTACTCTACTCTTACCATCTCATATTTCATAAGAAATTAGACTTAGATCATGCACTTGCTACCCATAAGTTTTCAAGTTCATCGTGTCATACCTAAGCCAACAAACTCAAAACTTGGAGAATGCTAAGTTGTAGACTAGGCACAGAAGAGAATTAAAACAGAGCAACTATTCATCATATCCAAAGATGAGGAATTAAGCATTCCTACCGACCATGTCTACATTATTATATTTTTTGGCATTTTTAATTTTCAGATTTTTTTAGATTTTCTCTTTTTAGATGCAATAACAAGAAACAAATAAAAAAAGGGATACGGGGTACCTCATGTGGGGGTCCTCCCCCAAGCTTGTCCTTTTACTTACGAACCACGATAGGGATTAATACCTTGCGATCTAAAGTACGCCAGCATATCAGACTGGCTCTGTTGCAGATTGGAGTTGATTTCCCAAAGATCAACGGTCTGTTGCTGCCACTGATATGCTTGGTCCTGCCATTGCTGGGTTACTTGGACACGTTGATGAAGTTGATGAAGTTGACCTTGCATCTCTGCAGTCCTCATGTCCAACGTTCCTAGTCGTTCGGTGATCTCCGCGTATTCTTGGCTACGAAAACCTTGTGCCGAGAATGAGCGTGGAACACCATACGATGGAGGCAAACCACTGGAGCTTGATGACTCCGTGGCTTGTTCATGGTGCCAGCCAGGTCCATGTGCCCATTGAGAACTGCTAGCTGACTGCCATGAAGAGCCTCCCGCCTCATAATATTGCTGAGGTTGATCCCAACCGGATGCATACCCAGTTGGAACCCACCCCGGCTTCGGCACTTGTTGCGGAGGTGGTTGTGGTTCTTCTCCATAGTAGCTCTTCTAGACCTGCTCCTTGTGATCCTGTCTGATATGTTGCTCCTGCGGGCAATCTGTCTTGGATGGAGAGCAATGGTTAGCTCCCGGCACTTATACAAATGATACTCTTGGTAAGGAAGCGGAACTTCATTTGTATATCTGGAGAAGAAAAAATAAGGGATCCATCGGGGCATGCTTCAAAATGTGGCCCTTCACTAAATACTCCGCATCTATAAATTCGCGGGGCTCAGTGATGTACAAAACTTGTACATTCCCCATAGCTCCGGCATGACGAGCAATGCAAGTAATTAATGAAGTACATTCTATAGGTCCTATCATCCTAAATTATTCTAACCATTGTTTAATCATTGCCTTAACAGGAGAGATTTTAATCTTCTTAACCATGGTATAACGGATCATCAACTCATCTATTCTAACAGGTGTGACATCCTCTCGAGGAAAAAAGGTAAAAGCTAACCATTTATGCATCATTCTTAAAGTAGGATTATGAATATCAAGAGTTCTTGGCTTAGTACAAAAGGATTCTCCCGATATACTTTGCCAAAAAACTATGCTTATCAAATTTTGACAATTTTGAATCTCACTCAACAGAACACTGATGAGCGAAGCCAAGTAAGAGACTAAATCCGTTCCATGTGTAGTAATATTCCCTCCCGAATAATCAGAAAGAAATACCACCTTCAATTTCTTTCAAAGTGCAAAGAAATTGGATGGTAAGAAGGCGTGAACCTTCTTCCTCCACATGAGCAAAATTTTGCCATCCTATTGATTGCCAAACAAGATGAAACTCAGAGTCCATACCTGTGTTACTGAGCATTTTCGGATCATACGCTCGCGTAGGAGCGAATATCCGGTCCTTTAGAAGGACGTACGCCTGTGTTTCTCGCTTGTATTTTAAATTGAGCTTAGCGTCATGGATGAGAGAGGAAGGTTGATGACTTCCTTCTCCTCCTGAGGAAGCGGCTTGCGGAACATCGTGCATCGCCGGGATGTGCGCATGACCGGGGGACAGAGCTGAGCTTGAATGACTTGAGCTCGATCCCGATCCCTTGCGCAATGCGCTAAACAACCTCTTGACACTTTTCTTCATCCTGCAGCTGAAAAAGAACATAGCACACAAGAAACACTCGGGAGGGGTTAAGTGTTAGCATAAAGTTATGTTAGTCGTTCGAGAGTCAGTCGTTCTTGTGGAGCTTGGTTGCCGCCACAAACTGTTCTTGCATGACAACACACGAAGATAACTCCGAATTCAACCAAAATTTAGGAAATATGAACTTAGGAAGAACATATTGAATGAACTCTGGAGAGGAGAGGGAAACTTGAGAGCAAACTATGGCAGCTCAAGTTGGAGCAAGGAGAGCAACCTCCCTACCTTTCCTTTTATAGAGGGGGCTCACCCTTGGTTCGGTCGAACAAAGGAGTGCTCCACTCTCCTCCAAACTTTGGATTCCTTGTCTCCACATCATCATCCACTACACCTAAAAGTTTGATCATTATTGGCCCTCATGTTGGTTCGGCCGAACCAAAGTGGTGGGGTTTGGCCCCCACACAAGGATCCAATGCTTGCTCACATAATTCTATTCTGCCTAGTGTATGTTTGATGAGTGGAATCCAAGGCTAAAGTATTGCCATGATAAGCATTAGAATTTTTCAATATGAATATCCTAATTTAAAATTTTATCTTTTTCTATGCATGAGAGGAAAAGTAAACATGTCATGCTTGATTATGCAAAAATCAAAATTAAGGGAAGTAAATATGCTTTTGGAAATTAAATATGGGATACATACCGATTTTACCTGTCGGCCAGGGCTTCTTGTTTAAAGTCTGATGAGCCGGACATTCTCCGCTTAGTTAAGCTTGTGCATCGCCCAGTCTCGGAGAAGCGGACGCGGACAATTTCACTTCCCACACCTTCTTGATTTTCTTCTGTTCATCTGGTGTGGTAGAAGGATTCCTGGACTTCGGCAGTGGCTGGCATGACACTATCTGCCTTTCTTTCTTGATTCTCCTTGGAGAGGGTGATTCCTTCTCCAAGAAGTCCTACATGAACTTGATGAGGTTGTCCATCTCCGGGGGGCTTGACTTCGACCACCTTAATATTCTTGGTATTTGGTCCATACTTGATGTTCAACATTGAACATTGCTCCACCCTTGGTTGGAAGTTGAATTTCTCCCCCTTCCCATTAATGTGGAGTCCGATTTCTCCGACTCCCACATCAATGCGAGCATCCGCGGTGCTGAGGAACGGTTGCCCAAGAATGAGCGGCGTCCTCTTGTCAACATCCATATCGAGCACAACGAAATCCTCGGGAATAAAACATCCTGGATCTTCACCGGTATGTCTTACGCAATTCTGCCGGATAGCGGGCCGGCGAGTTGGCCGTGTAGCCGCATTAGCGTTGATGAAAGCGTGGTGTAGTTCAACTGATCGAAGACCTCATTTGGCATGATGCTGACACTTGCCCCAAGGTCGCACAAGGCGTGGTCGAATTGTTGTGTCCCGATCAAGCAGGTGATCGTGGGACACCTCGGATCCTTCTTCTTCTCAGGAAGCTGGTTGAGTATAGGAGCGCTACACTCTTCCGTCAGTTTTATAACTTTCATGGTAGGCATCGGCCTCTTGTTGTTGAGGATGTCCTTGAGATAGGGAGCATACGTAGGTACTTGCATCACCTCCATCAAAGGAACATTGATATGAATCTTCCGGATGACCTCAACAAAACGAGTGAACTGCTCTTCCATGGTTGGCTTCCTGTTATGATGAGGGAACGACAATAATGTGGTATCGTGGAATTCCTCTAGTGCCGGTGTTCCCTCATGAACTTGGCTCTGTATGTTGGATGGCTCATCCTCTTTCTCTTTAGCCTTCCTTGTATTGTTAGGATATGGCGGATCACGAGTGGTTTTACCCCCTCGTGTGGTCATCGCACTAACATTTTCAAGAGAAGCCTCGGGTTGCCCCGGGATCTTCCCTGCCTCAGATGAAGGGATAGTAGCAGCCAGTTGAGCTAATTGAGTTTCTAACATCTTGTTAAAGCTCAACTGGTTTTTGATAGGAGAGGAAAATCCTTCCATTTTAGCATTTATGCTCTCTAAAGATTTGTCATTAGCTGCTAACTTCTTAGAAGTGGCCATAACCAATATCTATGAAATAATCTAAGCACCATGCTTACATTACCATAGAAACCACTACCTTTCATGAGCAAGATAAAGGCAAACCTACATCCTAATTGCTCATTGGACCATGTCCATGGCAATAGAGTTACTCGTCTAAACACAACAAGACTATGAATTAAACTAATAATTAAACTCTTATCTATTAAAACATAAGAAGAACCACACTCATATGAACTAGAAGATAATATCTTTATTAAGCTCAAAGTCATACAAAGGAAGAAGAGTACTAAAGACATATCCAAATTCTGAAGGTGACTCGGGAACCGAAAAGAACTCTAAACTACTTCCTAGACTCCACTAGCCTAGATAACTAAGTTAGAACTTGTAGGAACTTCTTCTTGTGGTGTGTGTTGAAGTGAAGTGAGCTCCCTCCTTTTGTAGTGCTCCAATGACGATTTGTATGGCGGTTTCCAACCGTCATACCCACCTTACCGACCTTGAGAGCCAATGAGGGAATGCCACGCCAAAGTCGGTGGCAAACAAGCCTAGGGCTGGTTCGGCCAAACCCCCCTAACCGCCTTTCGCCACCACCTTTTGCCAGAGACTGACATGTGGGCCCCTAAGGCGGTTCCCAGTGATTTGGTCCCATCCTAAGTCAGTTTCACCTGACTTGTGGGCCCTCCGATCCGCGGTAATCAGACGTGGTGATCGCTGATAGGTTGGAGTTGTGTTTCTTCACCACGTGAGCTCGTCTTCGCTTCAATTATGTGATAAATGTTCCTGCAATCAACTAAAGTTCAAGGACATGTGGAACTTTATTAATTCTAAACCTAAATGCCGGTAAAGGATGCTAATTCCCTTTTATTTCCGAGGTCTGTGACGGTCAGAGTCGTTACTTAACAACCGTCAACAATTGCCAAACAAGATGAAACTCAGAATCCATACCTGTATTACTGAGCAATTCTGGATCATACTCTCGCGTAGGAGCTAATATCCGGTCCTTGAGGAGGACATATGCCCGTCTCTCTCGATCGTCCTTCAGATCGAGCTCAGTGTCGTGAACAAGAGAGGAAGCATGATGACTTTCTTCTCCTCTCGATGAAGCGACTTGCGGATCGTCCTGCATTGATGGGCTATGCACATGACCGGGAGACAGAGCTAAGCTTTAATGGCTCGAGCTCGATCCCTTGTGCATAGTGCCAAACAACCGCTTGACACTTTTCTTCATCTACAGCTGAAAAAGAACAAACACACAAGAACACTCTAGACGGATTAAGTGTTAGCACAAAGTTACGTCAGTCGTTCGAGAGTTAGTCGTTCTTGTGGAGCTTGGTCGCCATCACAAATCGTTCTTGTGTGACAACGCACACGGAGGAACTCCGAAATGCAAGAAAACTTAGGGAAATATTTTTTATGAACTAAGGAAGAACACATTGAATGAACTCTAGCGAGGAGAGGGGAACTTGAGAGCAAACTATGGCAGCTCAAGTTGGTGCAAGGAGAGCTACGTCCCCACCTTCCCTTTTATAGAGGGATGACACCCTTGGTACAGCTGAACCAAGAAGTGCTCCGCTCTCCTACAAACTTTGGATTCCTTATCTCCACATCATCACCCACTAAACCTAAAAGTTAGACATTATTGGCCTTGGTGCTGGTTCGGCCGAACCAAAATAATGGGAGTTGTTCCCCACTCAAGGATCCAATGCTTGCTCACGTGATTCTATTCAGCTTAGTGCATGCTTGATGAGTGAAATTCAAGGCTAAAGTTTTGCCATGATAAGCACAAGAATTCTTCAATATGAAAATCCTAGTTTCAAATTTTTAATTTTTCTATGAATGAGAGGAAAAGTAAACATGCCTTGCTTGATTATGTAAGAATTATTATTAAGGGAAGTAAACATGCATTTGGAAATTAAATATGAGGATACATACCAATTTTACCTGCCGGTCAGGGCTCCTTGTTTAAAGTCCGACAAGCCAGACTTTCTCCGCTCAATTAAGCCTTTGCACAGCCCACTCTTGGAGAAGTGGACGCAGATGATTTCACTTGCCACACCTTCTTGATTTTCTTTTGTTCGTCCGGTGTGGTTGAAGGATTTCTGGACTTTGGCGGTGGCTGAGATGACACATCCCGGCTCTCTTTCTTAATTCTTCTTGGGGACAGTGATTCCTTCTCCAAGAAGTCCTTCATGAACTTGATAAGGCTGTCCATTTTCGGGGGCTTGACTTCGACCTCCTTAATATTCTTGGTATTGAGTCTGTACTTGATCTTGACCATCGAACATTGCTCCATCCTGGGCTAGAAGTTGAATTTTTCCTCCTTCCCATTAATGTGGAGTTGGATTTCTCTGGCTCCTACATCAATGCGGGCATCCACGGTGTTGAGAAACAGTCACCCAAGAATGAGCGGCGTCCTCTTGTCGACATCCATGTCGAGCACCACGAAATCCACGGGAAGAAACATCCTTGGATCTTCACCGGTATGTCTTCTACGATTCCCGTCGGGTAGCGGACTGATGAATCAGCCAGCTACAGCCACATTGGTGTTGATGCTAGCATGGTGTAGTTCAATCGATCAAAGACCTCCTTGGGCATCACGATGATGCTTGCTGCAAGATCGCACAAGGCGTGGTCGAATAGTTGTGTCCCGATCGAACAGGTGATCGTAGGACATCCCGGATCCTTCTTCTTTTCAGGAAGCCTGTTGAGTATAGCAGCGCTACACTCCTCCGTTAGCTTAATAACCTCCGTGGTAGGCATCGGCCTCTTGTTGTTGAGGATGTCCTTGAGGTAGCGAGTGTACATGGGTACTTGCATCGCTTCCATCGGAGGGACATTGATGTGGATCTTCCGGATAACCTCAACAAAACGAGCGAACTGCTCTCCCACGGTTGGCTTCCTATTGCGATAAGGGAACAGCAACAATGTGGTATCATCGTATTCTTCTGGTGCCGGAATTCCCTCATGCTCTTGGCTCTGAATGTTGGATGGTTCATCCTCCTTCTCTTTTGCCTTCCCTGCAATGTTAGGATATGACGAATCACGAGCGGTTTTACCCCCTAGTGTGGTCTTCGAACTAACATTTTCAACGGAAGCCTTGGGTTGCTCCGGGATCTTCCGTGCCTCAGATGAAGGGATAGCAGTAGCCAATTGAGCTGATTGAGTTTCTAACATTTTATTAAAACTCAGCTGGTTTTTAATAGCAGAGGAGAAACCTTCCATTTTAGTATTTATGTTTTCCAAGGATATGTCATTGGCTGTTAATTTCTTAGAAATGTTCTCATTAATTTTGGCTTGGCCTAAGACAAGATCTTTCAAGGAGGGTTGATTAGGATTAAAAGCATGAGAAGAATTGTTACCTCCTTAATAGTAAGGGCGTTGTTGGTTCCACCCTTGACCTCCTTGGGGATGGTAGCCATTGTTGTTCAGGTAGCAGATGTCCGTATTGGTCTCGAGGCAGTTATTCCCCGAGTGCCCAGTGTTGCCCCACGTCTCGCACGTCATGCGAGCATCTACCGCCTGAACTCCTTCAGCCTTGTCCTCGAATTTCTTCAGCAAGAGGACCAGCTTGGCGGCAAGCATATTCGTCTCTTTAACGGTATGTATGCCACGCTTACGGGATTGGAGACGATCATCGCACCATGCCTGGTTGGATATCATCTTCTCAATTAAGTCGGTTGCTTTCCTGACGGTTAATGAGAAGAAGGCTCCTCCCGTAGCAGCATCGATATGATCACAGGCCGCCGAAGTTAGCCCGTTGTATAAGTTCTGGATAAGGAGCCAGTCATCCATATCGTGGTGAGGGCATGCCAAGATGTATTCCTGGAACCGCTTCGATGCCTCTGTAATTGACTCATCTGATGCTTGCTGGAAACTTGAAATCTTCCCATGAAGGGCGTTGGTTTTGCCCATCGGGAAAAATTTCATGAGGAATGTGTTAGAGCATTGTCCTAGGAGTCCACAGCACTTCGGTTTACGTAGAACCACTGCTTTGCTCTCCCAATGAGGGAGAATGGAAAGAGTCAAAGTCGGATAGCATCTTCTGTGACTCCCTTGATAGTGAAAGTGTTGCAGATCTCCGGGAAAGTTTGGAGATGTGCACTAGCGTCCTTGTTGGCCTTCCCACAGAAGGGATTAGCCTGCATCATGGTTATAAGAACTGTCTTGATCTCAAAGTTGGCCTCCCCCATATTGATTGCTGGTCCAGTACGGACATTGGCAGCTGAGGGTGCCGAGAAATCGCGAAGCGTCTTTGATCCCGATGATGCCATATATGATGGTTCAACTGCCGAGAGGAAAATCTGAGGAGGAATACACGAGGTTGTACTCTTATCCCAAGGGCCTCTGGATTTGAATTGTAATTATTCGGCAAGTTAAAATAGGTCATCCACTAACTTGTTTTCACATGAAAGAGAAAACAGACCAAGATAAGCTAGCTCGAGCAAAGGTAAGACAAATATAACTATATAAAATCCAAGCACTTATTATCTCTTCCTGGAGGATTGTATTCCCCGGCAACGGTGCCAAAAATGCTTGTTGGTATTTCTTACGTTCATAGATAAATCCGCAAGCGCACGGATATACCGTTGTAGCATTTCACCCAAGGAGCATTCTAAGGGTATCGTTATTTGTTTTATCCCAAAGGAAGACTATGGTCTGGAAGAGAAGACTAAGGTGCCTTGGATATTTATGAGTTATAGATGAGATACCTGAGTCCAGACAGAGAAAATATAAATGGGGTAAAGTAGTGTGACCCACACAGAAGAGTCCTAATTTAATAATACACTAGCGCTAAGTGGAAAGTAGTTATAGTTAGGTTCCTATAGTTCTTCTAGTAAGAGTACATAGTTTAACTAATTATTCTAATCATGCCTAAAACCAGTTCTATGCTCGTAGGACTCCGAGGGTACCGCCGCCCAGTGGCCCGACCTGCCACCACGAAGCGATCTCTTACCGTTCACCCTACACCAAATCCGAACATGGAGGAATACAATGGACAGATAGGGCTGTCACCACCTGCCGCCTACCTCTCACCCGTGGGAAGATGCCATAACCAATGTCTACGAAATAATCTAAGCACCATGCTTACATTACCATAGATACTTCTACCTCTCATGAAAAGATAGAAACAAACCTACATCCTAATTGCTCATTGGACCGTGTTCGTGGCAATAGAGTTACTCGTCTAAACACAACAAACTATGAATTAAACTAATAATGGAACTCTTATCTACTAAAGCATAAGAAGAACCACACTCATATGAACTAGAAGATAATATCTTTATTAAGCTCAAAGTCGTACAAAAGAAGAAGAGTACTAAAGACATACCCAAATTCCAAAGGAGACTCGGGAACCGAAAAGAACTCTAAACTACTTTCTAAACTCCACTATCCTAGATACTAAGTTAGAACTTGTAGGAACTTCTTCTTGTGGTGTGTGTTGAAGTGAAGTGAGCTCCATCCTTTTATAGGCCTCCAATGGCGATTATTAACCGCCATAACCACCTAACATCATGCCAAGCCAATGAGATGGTTACATGTCAAAGGACGGTGGAGTAGGCCTCAAGGGTGGTTCGGCCGAACCAGGGTTCGACCGAACCCCCACAACCGCCTTACTCCACCAACTTTCTCCTGAGCTGACATGTGGACCCCTAAGGTGGTCCCCAGTGGTTTGGTCCCACCCCAAGTAAGTTTCATCTGACTTGTGGACCCTCCGATCTGTGGCAATCCGACGTGGCGATCGTCGATTAGTTGGAGTTGTGTGTCTTTGCCACGCGAGGTCGTCTTCGCTTCAATTATGTGATAAATGTTCATGCATCCAACTAAAGTCCAAGGACATGTGGAACTTTATTAATTCTAAACCTAAATGCTGGTAGCGGATACTAATTCCCTTTTATTTCCGAGGTCTGTGATGGTCGAAATTGTTACTTAATGGTCGTCAACACCCGTCACCAATTTTAATTATCTTTGTCGGGCCTAAACTTACGCCTGTCACCAATAGGTTTGACCCAGAAGACCAGTCAAACAAGGGCCCGACACTGATGATACAATCTCAAATGGGCCACAATTAGAGCCCGTCACAGATGACGAAATACTCAATCGGGCTTTAATTTAAGCCCGTTACGGATGACTAACAACTCAATCGGGCTTTAACTTACGCCTGTCACGGATGACTATCATCTCCATCAGGCTTCAGTTAAAGCCTGTCACCGATGAGTTTTTCCCAGAAAAAATAAATTATTTTTTTGGCTAGCCATGCCCACTGCAAAAATTATAGAAATAGAGATATATTCCCTTTCCCCTTTGCATCGCCTTTCACATACATTCACATACATCTGATATTCACAAAAAATTGACATGCATTTGACACTCACATATCTATTCACATACACATTCACATCACATAAACACATTTGACAAAATTGTAATTTTATTGCTTATTGGATCGGCTCTAATGCTTAGTCTTTATTGTCGATAGACTGTTTAAAGTGTCACTAGGGCAGCCAGCCTCAAGGAAAGTCATTAGCACATCTGGAGCTCTCGAAATGTGATATGCGCAACCCAACAAGATGATATGTTGGAAGATGAATCCATAGAGTTATTCAGCGAGGGCGAAGCAAACATGTGGCAGCAACTGACTTGTCAGGAGATCTAATTTCTGCAAATGAAAGGATTGAATATGTGAAAATGTAATATGTGTTTAGAAACGTGTATTTACATCTTAACAAAATTGGTGAACCTCAAAATCCGAAATGTGCCAGTTGCGGTTCTCCAGGAAAACCACATAAATTTCATCACGTAGAAACCACATGTGCTCCTGCCTTGATGCTGACGATGGCACCAACGGTGGCAGCAAACCCGGAATGTATCGACACATGGAGCATGTCGATGACACTTCTTATTATATTTCACAAGTGCCTTATTTAGGATGTCAATGACGGATTGAAAAGCTTCTTGCAGTTTCCTCAATCCATCCATGACAAGAATCTTGGATTCATTTAAATGGATGGCAAGAAGGATCCAGTGATGGCTGCATACAAAGGGAGAGAGCAATTAACACCTTCAAGCACAAATTGTATGTACAACAACAAATACCACACTTATGCAAAGTTGTAGGATAAAAGGAACATATTCATGTCCTTAAGCTTGACAAAGGAGTTGCAGAGGTAGTCCAGCACCCATTTTTGAGACCTTGAGTCGTCATCAATATGATTGGAATTAACAAACGCTGGATCGAGTAATCCTACTTTGTTATAGGTTTCTCTACATTCAAGCGTCCCCATTCTGCATAAGGAAACAAGTTAGACACTCTGTGAGGACATCAACTTAGAAATAATAGCGAGGGGTTCGAGTATGCTTACAATGCCCATAGCTGAAATAGCGATACGTCTAGGTTCCTTAAATTGTATAGCTGAAATAGTTCCTCAAATGGGACCCAGATTATACCATCCTCGTGATGGAAGTCCTCGTTTCTATAAAAGACAGCGAACATCTCTTTACCCTCCTTTGCCATATGTAGGTACGACTCTTCTACCCTTCTCATCTGTGTGCAATACCTAACTATGTTGCGATATTCTGGGGTGGTCAAAGGAGCACCGAACTTGAACTTAGCTGCCTAAGGGGCCTTCGCAATATTGTGCACATCAGTATAACTCTTCACCCCTAAACTTTCCAGAACTTCTTGCTCATACATCTGTATGATGTCTTTCATGAACTCTTCCTTGAAAAATTCTTGAAATTTTGTTTTCTTGACCATGCATCGATAGTTAAAAATTTGTTTCTTCGGTGCTGGTGGCCTTAATGTGTGAATGAAGTGTTCATGTACTTCAAATGACACTTTCAGAGATGGCTCCGACGCTGCTTTCTTTCCCTTCTCCAGAGATGATGGTTGCGAGCGAGCATGCCATTCAGGGCTAGACCGCCAAACTCGGTGTCATACCGCAGCTCGATCGAGCCATCTTGTGGAACACCTAAGGGAGATGGAGGGTCTGACATCGGTGTTAATTTGATGTCAATGTGCTCCTTCGGCCATTGGATCTTGTTATTTGGTGGATGCTATAGCGGCAGATGGACCAAATCAGCATTCACTGTGTCCACTTGCACTTTTGCATGTCCTACCATAAGTTGAGCCCCGTGCACTCTTGTATTGGCATTCGGCTTGAATACTAGTCTCTCGGCCACCAGAACCGTGAAAGAGGGCATCACCTTAACTCTTAGCACATAGTTAGTCGGTTCCTGCGATAGATCAAAACATAATTTTTAAATAATTTATTGAAAATGGATTTGTTAAGAGTGTTACGCATTTTGGCCTAGAGTTTTACCATTATATGGTCGACGGCGGCTAGGACTGGTGGTGGATTCTCGTTGCGGAGCGACGGTGCGCATGATGGTCTGCTTCTCGGCTTCGATCTGCTGCCTAATCCATTCCGCAGCCTGGTCTAGCTTCTCATCAATTTCTGAGCTCAGTTTGGCTCTAACCTGCTCCCGGATCCTCTCATCCAGGCGTGCATCTCTTTCCACCTTTTTCGTAACGGTCCACTTCTTATATTGCCCAGCGTATTCTGGAAGTCCATATTTCCAAGGGACATTAGAGCCAATGCCCCTTTTCCATCCACGGTGTTCGTCGGTGCCTAATGCTTGCGTGAGGATGTCATCCTCACGTCTATCGGTGCAGGCTCTTGGGAGGACTGTCTCACAGCAACCAACTCTTTCTGCATTATAAGTGAGATCGATATAAATCGAGTGTTTGATATGTGTAAAGAAACTAAACGTATTAAGGTGAGACACTTACAATATTTTCGTAAACTTGTTGATCTTGGGAATTTGGCAGAGTCAACGTCCCATCGCTATTCTTCATGGCCCTTGCCCTTGCCCAGCTCTTTGCACATGGGTGCAGGATATCGGCAAATGGAGGCGGCGCGTTCGATGCCTCTACCGTCTCATCCTCTTTCTGACATTGCTCCTGCTTCCCTGCATATCCTCCGCTGCCAAGCCGATGCGGGTGCATGTACCGAGCCTAGAGTGCCCTATAAGCCTAGCTTCTGGCTCAAAATTCGGTAGTTGATTTCTTCACGTAGAACTCCTCCCACATGGCTGGCGTGATGATGGGGTATTTCTCGAATACCTCCGGGGTGTTGGGCTTGAGGACGTGGTTGGTGACCAGCTTAGCCTTAAAGCTCTTCCAAGCATGTCCCATCGTCTGGAAAGCCATCCGTTGTAGCTTGTCCTCGTCAGCTGTAGGATATTCGAAGCTTTCCTTGAATTTAAGCCAAGAAGTTCCTTCTCTACGTCTGGCACCTCCTTGATGTGATCATGCAAAATACCGAAGGTCTGCCTCCCTATTAACTTGCAGATCGTCTTGAACTTCGTGGGCACATTCGGGGGAGCGGATGACACTCCTAAGAGGTCCACCTTTGTTATGGTGTACCATTCATTTGGGATTTTATTAGGGCTTCTAAGGGTCCATGTCCTTGTGGACCCACTAGTTGTCGTCGACATTGATTCATCGTGCTAAGACATCCTCTAAATAGCTTACGAAATCACAAAATGGGGAAATTAACAATAGGAGTCATCATTAATAGTAGGATTTCTGGACATCCTCAACACTAAATAATATAACAGAGAAAAATATATATGAAATCTGACAAATACTCGATCCAGTTGTGCACATCCATAATGGTAACATTCTTCAAAAGTCTCTTCCAGGATTGAGAGAATCAGTTGTGATTCTGAATCCTCTTCCTCATCAAAAGAAAATCATCATGGTGATGGAGAACACAGTGACAATGGGGACTCTTGATGCAGAGTCCACACTCCGCATCTAGTTTGTCGTAATATACATCTAGTTTCTAGCCTCTTATTTTTATATAAAAGAAATTGTGTGAAATATAAGCGATCTAGTCTTCCTACAATTAAAGTCAGTGCATTTAGTCGAATGATGCCTAAGCCAGCTAAATTGCATAGAACCTCAATCTGTTCTGAAAACAAAACCATCAGCCCACACGATCTCCGTCCATACATGTGCACGCCTAAATCTAGGAGTATAAAACATCAAGGTCTGAAGATATTACACCTATCCATATAGTGCCTAAATCTAGCGAGAGTGCCTAACTCTAGGTGAACAGCAGTACAACGTCAAGATTAATCAACTAAATGTCATTTTAGCATGGATCCGAAGATACGGACTAACCTGGCGATGACGCTCGGTGATGGCGGCGAGGGAGGATGATGGTGCTAGTGTTAGTAATATGCCCTAGAGGCAACATGGAGATGTTGTATATCATGGTCAATGTTTATGTATTTATGAATAAAGTGTTATTCAATTCCATGAAATAGACATCTTGTATTAATCAATAAGTACGTGACTTATTTATGAGACTCTTTATATATGAATCTATTTCTAAACGATCCCTGATCATATGTCATATTGTTGGAACAAATATGATTCTAAGATCGACATGTTTATTGATTGATGATCATGTCTCATAGATCATGGTATGGAGATACCAGATCAATATACATGGACATGTGTTAGAGAAAGCATTGTTGGATATACCCACCCTTAGACACTACAGGAATTAATGTGTCATTAGTTGGTCTCAAGTAGTGTTGGTGCAAAGTCCTTAGACCTGAGATCATCATGGATTCCAACATGTGTAGTAGCCGAATTTGGGACTACCAAACGCTATTCTGTAACTGGGTAGTTATAAAAGTAGTCTTCGGGTTTGCTATAAAACATGGAGTGGGATGTGAGTGATCAAGATGGAATTTGCCCCTCCTTTGGGAGAGATATCTCTAGGCCCCTCGAGGTAATGGATTATGGAACTGCATGACCATGCCGAGTTGATTGAGGAGTCAATCAACAGACAGATAATCCAATACGGTTCGAGTGAATGGTTAAGCTATTGAAGGGATGGCACACATCTTGCCTATAGTTTAATTGGTATCGTGAGGCAAAGGGATTTGTGTACACATTACAGGTTCAGAGCCGATATTATATTCTTGTATACTATGGTGTCAATATGTGCTGCTAGGCGCCGCTGTTGACAGATCGGCTGAGTTAGACTCAAGCTGAAGCCAAGTATACCTGAACCTACAGGGTCGCACGCTTAAGGGGATAAGAACAGACATTCAAGTTGGACTCGGATACGGCTCGATCGGATAGGGATCCGATCAGATAGAGTCCTATGGGCTTATGAAGTATGGGCGGCCAACTCTATGAGATTCGGATTGGATCCGATTCAAAATAGAGTCCCGATCGGCCACTAGACCCAATCGGCCAACTCTATATAAAGGGGCGAGGGGTGGAAAGTTGCGGCATTGCATTAAATAGAATCAATCTGATTTGACGCAACAGAAGTCGACGAGATCAATCTCCACGGAAACCCTCCCCACCTCCGAGCCAAAACCGCAGCCTTGCATCTTGTGCTAGCACACGGGTGTTAGGCGTTCTTTCCCCGGACGTGTGGATACTGGTAGAGGCACTGCAACGTTGCGGTGTTGTTCGTCGATTACGAATTGGCTGCGATCGAACAATTCGGCTACGGCGCATCGGAGCGAGGCGGCTGCGACGGATCGGCAGCGCGAGCGCGGTACGGTGAATCGACGAGCCGGCTGAGGTTGGATCAGCTTCGGCATCGGGAATCGGCTACGTCGGATCGACTGTTTGGAAATCGGCTGTCAGTGAATCGGCTGTGATTGGCTGGCACTATTTCGGATCGGATAGCTCTTGATTGGCTATTTCTGCTGCATACTCCAATTGGTAACGATCTATCGACCCTTACTTGTAAGTATTCCTGGTTTGCACGGTAGAAAATTTTTGTTATTAGCTATTGTAGCTTCCGCATAACCCTTCAGCCGGGCTCAGGGACAGCCAACAGGCCTTGGTGGCGGCGAGGGAGGACGATGGCGCGGGGGTCGGGGACGGCCGACGGCGCTTGGTGGTGGCGAGGAAGGACGATGGCACCGGGCTCGGGGACAGACGGCAGCGCTCGGTGGCGGCAAGGAACGACATGAGGGATGGCGGCGACGGCCTCCGAGCGACGTCGACAGCGCTAGGGTTCTGAGTGAGGACTTAGAAATTTTTCGCGATAATGTGTAGATGTGAATCATCATGCTCTGTTAAAGGATTTCGAAGCACATCTGTGACGGGCTTTAGAATAAGCCCGATTAAGATGAATCATCTCAATCGGGCTTAATATAATGCCCGTCACAGATGAGATCTAGTTCGGCGTGCAAAGGCCAATGGAAAAGTACCATTAGTGACGGGCTTAACCTAAAGCCCATCACGGATGTACTCATCTGTGGCGGGCGTAAAGATTAAGCCCGATCGGATAAGATTATCTATATCGGGTTATAAGTATTGACCATCACCAATGCTCTCACTGGTGATGGGCGTAAAGATTAAGCCCGATCGGATGAGATCATAATCTCTATCGGGCTTAAGCACTAGCCCTTCACCGATGATCTCATTGTTGACGGGCTTAGTTCTTAAGCCCGATTAGCTTGAGTTCGAGTCCATCACAAATCAAATTTTTTAGAAAATAGTAAGTTACTATGTTCTTTTAGTAAATTAATATTTACTATAAATATTTATAGTATTTCTAAGTATTTAGTCTAAAATACTGCAAAGACTTATAAATACTATTTTAGTGAACTTTCCTTTAGCAATGATGGATACTACAAGCATAGAACTTTTCATGAGCAATGATGGATGTATGGGGTACAAACAGCGCACTACGACTCCTACAATACTAGAGAAGTGTACAGTGAATCATGAAAATAGATATTGGATGTGCATGATGGGAGAAGAGGCTTCTTCCCTGATCCGCCCTCGCTCGGGAGTCATTGCACTTGTAGCTCCATGGCCTTCTCACCCTCCGGCTTCTATTCACCTTCTCGCCCGCCATCTTTTGTCGCTCTTGTGATAGGCGTCTTCTTCCATGTCACCCCAAATGCTCAGGATATCTCTATCAAAGAGGGTGTAAAGCTCGTCTGCATTGATAGGTAAAAAATACATAAACTTTCAGCTTTCTACCGCATACTTGCCTGAGTACATGATGCTCCATTGCTCCTTGGTACAAAGACTTGTACTACTTATTAATGACCAAATTTGGTAAGAAAATTATCAGGTTTGGATCTAAAGCCGAAGCTGATTTGGAGAGAATCGATTTCTTCTGAAGACGGAGTGTGCGCCAAGTGTAGACCGAATCAGCTGAGGGTTTCGTCAGCTGGTAATCGAATTGGCTATGGTAACTGTCGGCTGATACCGAATCGGACAAGGATAGCCAATGCAGCCGATTTCGATAAGGACAGTTGGTGGACCAATCTGAGGAAAAGGGCGTTGGAATTATCCTCGGATTCGGGTTAAAGTGCTTCATGAGGTTTGCCATACATGGATAGAGTCCAGGAAAGGCAATTGTATCAATTAATTAGGATATTTGAAATAGTTTCCTTATAGATAATGTCGGTGTGAGTTTGTTTTAGGCATATCTGTAATTCAATTTGTAATAGAGATAGGAATCATGTCCGTCATGGACTTATCTTGTATCTGGGTATAAATACAACCCAGCACCCTGTAAATTAACGACAACCAAGTTCAATACAACTTTCGGCGCATCGCTAACATTTTCTTTTAGTTATGTCGATGAGTTCTTACTTCTAGTTGGGCTGCATCGTTTGATCTCCGGCGAAAAGGTAAACTTTGTCACAGCGGCTTGTGTTCTCGGGATTAGTGCTTCCATCATTATGATACTCCAATCTTGTGTATGTAAATCGTTGATTTATCATATATATACTATATAACCTAGATCAATAATATAACCTAACCCTAATCAGCTAGTCTCTGTTATTAGATAACAGCCGATAGGGTTAGGTTTTGTCGTTGATTTAGATTATACAGTGTATCCACCATCTCAAAAGGTGTTCATAGATTAGTATAGATCCTATGCTTCTTTTTATACTTAATGCTGCATCGGTTAGGTCGGACCTATTAAGTCGTTCGTAGAATCATAACAGATCTATCTTGTTTTATGATCACTATTAGAGATTGTATTGGAGTTTCAGCCGATCTTATCTGTTTTAACTATGTTGTATGTTTTATATTTACTTGATATGTTAAAGCTGCCCTTTATATTAAGATCTCACTATAATCAAATATGTTAAGCTTGTTATCGATCTGTTAAGTTATCTTAACACTCAATCGGTTCTTTCTAGTATATTTGGTCTGTAATGATATCTTAGTATAAAGTGATATCGGAGTATTAGCCGATACACTTTAAATCCATGACATCGGCTATGTTATAAATATACATAATATGCATATTAAAGTGCCTTTGGATTTAAGTGATTTATACTGTCTCGGTACACTATCGATCTATCCCAATCGCTTAGATTAAATGTATTTTGATATTTAGATTATGTGTTATGAATATCTTCAGCTGATCGATTAGGTTTAATTATCTTAGCCGATTCAGTGCATACCGCATCGGCTTAACAACAGACGATATGTCATCGGTCACCAGCCAATCGGCTATCGTTTGCAGACTAATACTTGTTTCTTTTTTCTTGTTGATTGCAGGATCAAATCAACTGGCACTCCTACGAACCTAAGGAGCAATACTTTGGACCTGCACTAGAGTAAAGCAAATCTGTCAGGCCAGTGAGCGGTATTCCAAATCAACTCCAGTATGATTTGGAATCAACACTACCTTGCAAGAAGATGCTCTGAACACTAGTATAGAAAATGGCGAGTGAAAAAGAGCTCATCCTCCCCCAGTGGGTAATCAAGATTTCATCGACCGTGACTCGCTCGAGTGTGGCATTTGCTTCCTGGATTTTGAAGATAAAGTTTACATGGTAATCCTAGATATTGCACCACATCATTTTGAAGAAGATGAGACCGAGGTCGGCGAAGGAGGCGTCGGGGCCCCTTCACGGGCCAGCAGTGGGATGCGGTGCGGATGCCAATGAGACGACCAAGGTGACCTACTCCATCGACCGCGACTCGCTTGAGTGTGGCATTTCCTTCCTGCCTTTTGAAGTTCGAGTTCACATGGTACTCCTATATATTGCAACACATCATTTTGAAGAAGACGTTGGGGCCTCTTCACGGACCATCAGCGGGATGCGATGCGTTTGCCAACGAGACGACCAAATTGACCTACTCCATCGACCGTGACTCGCTCGAATGTGGCATTACCATCGTCCAAGGATTACCATGTAAACTCAAGCTTCAAAAGGCAGAATGATGGTATAACTGCTAATTCAAATGGCAGGAATTTGGTATAACTGCTAATTAATCCTTTGAGGGGTAACCAACGGTATGGTTAAACACTTAAAGCCTACCCCTTTTCTCATCACTGTTTTGATATTAATATGATGGATTTATAAATTATTTGCTATTGTGTTTTAGTGAGGAGGAATACAAGGTGACCATAAAGCAAGCCTCCAAAATAGATATGTACAGACATCAACAGTTCTGTGTTGGAAGGCAGAGGGAGTTGTCGCGGGACACTATTCATGTTTTTGTTCGCAGATCATATTTTTTGCAATGAAACATATTCCTCCCATGACTGAAGTGACTTATGATTATTGTACAAGAGGTGCTCCCCTCATAAGTCAGTTCAGGGGGACACCTCTTTAAATGTCCTATCGATGTTTCGCCACTGTGACCCATCGACGGGATGTCTCCGCATCCCGTCCTGTTGGCATTCTTCTGCGTGCCAGCACATCGTTCTAGCATGCTCTTTGTTCCTAAACAAATGCTTGAGTCATGGTATTATAGGAAAATACCACATCACCTTAGCAGGAACTCTATTCTTCGAAGGCTATCCATCAACTTTGCCTGGATCATCTCATATAATCTTATATCGTAGTGCTTTACAAACCAGGCATGCTTCTAGGTTCTCATACTCCTCACCTCGATTGAGGATACAATTGTTCGGACATGCGTGTATATTATGTACTTTCAGTCCTAGAGGGCAAACTAACTTCTTAGCTTCGTACGTTGATTCGGGAAATTCATTTTCCTTCAGAAGAATGTTCTTCATGAGTTTTAATAACTCACCAAATGTTGTCACTAACACTATTTTTGCCCTTTCATTGCAAGAATTCTAGCGTGGTACCCAACTTTTTGTGCCCCTGTTCGCAACCTAGGTACAAGGACGTTTTGTGGTCCGCTAACATACGCTCTAATTTCTGCATCTCATTTTCACCTTCGTAGTCCTCCTGTATGTCGTGCAACATCTGACCAAGATCATCGGCACCGTCGTTATCTTCAACATCCCCATCCCCCTCGCCTGCTGCATTTTCTTCAAATCCACCATATTGACCACAGTCCGGAATGTTGTCGTCTTCTTCTTCATCTTCTTCCATTGCAACCCCTACCTCTTCGTACGATGTCCAACAATTGTAGTTAGGCATGAATCCCGACTGAAACAAGTGGGCATGAATAGTTCTTGATGTAGAATACTCCTTCTGGTTTTTGCACATTTTGCATGGACAACATATAAAGCCCTTATACTTGTTATCATTGGCCACACTCAAAAAATAATGCACGCCTTGAATAAACTCTGTCGACCGTCGGTCCATGATGTACATCCACAGCCAATCCATTTACATGAAATGCACAAAAATCGTAAAAAATCCACAAAAGTCAAACTATTTAAAAATTATTACAATAATTATATATAAATAATCATACAATAATTATATAATAATCCCACATACTTTAATGTATTGTACTTAATAAAATCTAGAATTATTTGTAAAAGTTTTTGTTAAAGTTCTAAACATATTTTAATGTAGTGTACACTTATTTCTAACTATTTTAACGATTTTTAAATTACCTTAGTTTTCTAATCTTTTATAAAATTTCCTATATTTTTCCTTTGTCATCTATTTTATAACATTTTTATGGACATGCTTCTAATTTTAAAAATGAACATAATTTTCCCTAAAAAAATTTTCTCTGTCATCATTTTCCACAAACCTTTTTAGAGATAAAAATATATAGAAATATACCTACAAATGTAATATCCTAAGCATACATCATTAAAGGATGGAGTTGCTAATTTTAAAAATACAAATTTTCTCTCTCATCATTTTCCATGAAACTTTCTAGTGATAAAAATATTAGAAATATATCTACAAATGCAATATGCTAAGCATACATCATTAGAGGATGAAGTTGCTAACCTTTTAGATCCCTCCGATTTGTATATTATCACCAAAACAATTTCACAAAAAAATTTGGAGCACCTCCCTTCCTCCTACAAACCTTTGTAGCAATGGCTCGGGTTGGAGAAGGAAGAAGAAGTATAAAAAGGACCTTCACTTTAATCCTGGTTGTTGTTACCAGAAGGGACTAAAGGTCATTTGGATCTTTAGTTCAACCGGGACTAAAGGTAAGATCTTTATTCCTGGTTGGTGTTACCAACCAGGACTAAAGATCCTCGGCTCCTGACACAGTCTGACAAAAAGTGAACTGGGACTAAAGATGATGTTTAGTCATGTTGGTGTTACCAACCAGGAATAAAGATCATAAAGAGCCGTTGTACTTTTTAACCGGGACTAAAAATGTCTTTTAGTCTCTCTTCCTATTTGCTTGGGACTATTGTAGATTTTGGCAGATGGATCACAGACCACTTCTCCAGTAGTATGTGGTTACCTAGGTAAATGGTTAATCAATCAAACCTCAAAGTGGAAAAAGAACTATTTAATTTAAAGAGCCCAAATAAAATAAGAAGTATCCATGATAGGAAGTTGAATGAGCTCATAAAACAGGTTTCTCAGCTAAATTAGCGGAAGAACATCATAGTGTGGCATTTCACAAAGCCATTAAAATCAGGTGGACTCACAGCTTAAACTCCACTACCCTCTTTCTTCACAAAACATTAGCTAATGCACAACATTTCTCAATATTAACTATAAAATTAGCAAATATATTGGTGCACTTATGGAACCATTGAAAAATAGTCACAAGCATGCGGAGAAGCCGGAGACAAGGAACCGAGGAAGCCACAAAGGAGCTTACTGTTTGAGGGAGAGCTTGTAGTAGGCTTTCTTAATCTCCGATGTGTTCGCGTCCTACTTGACTCTGTGTGGCACATGGACTAATGAGCGGGGGGGACGAACCAAGAAACCGAGAAGAATGGAAGGGGATGACAACACCTTGGACAGCGGCAGCGGTGGAGAATGGTCGAGGGGCTGGCAGTGCAGATCTTGGGGTGCCACCAGCGGTGGCCACCTCGGAGCCCTGGGTGAGGGCGGTGGGCGACAAGTAGGGGTGGACAAAATACTCGTGGCTTGCTAGCTCGCTTGGCTCATGGTTGGCTCGGCTTGGCTCAGCACTTTGCGAAATGCTAACGAGTTGAGCCAAGGGTTTAGCCAAGGATATAACGAGCCAACTCGAGCCAGCTCAGGAGCTGCTCATGAGCTCAACGAGCCAGATATAATTTACAAAGCAGGGCCATGGCTCATGAAAATGCTCATGAGTTGTTGCTTGTTTTTCTATTGATATGGCAATAAGCTAATAACTTTTGTGATTTTGTGATGGTCAATATGGACCTAATGCTTTGGATTGTAATAGTAATGATATCTAATCTAGTTGCATAGTTGCAATGGCATTTGCATGCATGATTGTCGATGGACAAGTGTTATTATGTTAATTATGGACTTAATATTTCACTTTTTGCTTTTTCCTATTGTATATTTGCATATTTGATGGACTCAGGAAAAAATGGACATGTAATCTGTACACAAATTACACTATATTGACATAACTCGCAAGCTAAAGAAGCTAGCTCGAGCCGGCTCATGAGCCGAGCTGAGCCGGCCTCCTGGCTCGTTAGTATAACGAGCCGAGCCGAGCCAGCACATTATACTAACGAGTCAAAGTGAGTCAAGCCGAGCCGAGCCGAGTCGGCTCGGTATCCAGCCCTAGCGACGAGGGTGGCGGAAGGCGTAGATCCAGGAGGGAACGGAGTGAGGAGGACGCCTTGGATCCGGGAGGAGGACGTCCATGGCACTGATGAGCAGGGGCTTATGGTCGACGGTGGTGGAGGATGTCATCGGCGGTGGCGTTGAAGGTCGGATGTTGTAGATCCAGGCATTGGAGGTCGACGGCGGCGATGCTGGAGAGCGGCGGTGGCGCCGGAGGGCGATGGGCCGGAGGTATATCTACGTGAGGGTGATGGTGGATGGACGGTGGCGCTGGAGGGGACAACGACGGCGTTGAAGGGCAACGGCGACGGGGCTGGACGAAGGAGGGCGACAGCTGTGGAGGAAGAATATATACCGGACAAATAGGTGATGGTTCCTATTATGAACCGATACCCTTTTTGTAATATAGATACTGGTTCCTATTGAGAACCGACACCTATTACCACTATAGGTACTGGTTCCTATTGAGAACCAGCACCTATTACCACTATATGTACTGGTTCTGAGTAAGAACCGACCCCTATGTGCTCTCTGGGGAGTAAGAAATAGCTTGGAGAAATTCTTTGTATTGGATTAAAACATAGTAATTTTGGAGAAATTTTAACAAAATGAATAATATAAATATAATACATATCCTCTTATTACAATAAAAATCTCCAAATTTGGGGTCAAATGCATGCCATCTCTCCTATATAGGCCCCATTTCTTGATTTCCTCCCATATATATATATAGGAGAGATGGTATATACATATATATATATATATATCAAAAATCCTCATAAACTCATACTAATATTTTTCCCATTTTCCCCCATATACCATTGTAAGTTTAAAGACCAAGATCGGATATAGCTGGTTTCATAACACATAATTAGAGTTAAACATTTGGCTCCAGAATGACGCATTCCTTTTGACAACACATAATTATAGTTAACCATGCATTCAGTTCCAAAATGGTTCGTTCATGTTTAATACAATCAATTTCCAACTTCTAAGTCGATCACAATTACTCCTTCTTCATGATCACTGTGAACATATGGGGCTTCCTCCTCGTCTTCGTCTTCGTCTCTGTCTTATTGACTTTCTTGACCTTCTGTACATCTGTTTCCGAAAGGTGGTAGTTCGTCGATTTGATCATAGCCTTCCTCCTCAATGATTTTCTCAACTCCAACAATGCTCCGCTTTCCATGGAGAGTCACATGGCGATCAGTCACCGACGAAAGGTCTTTGACATAGAATACCTGTGTTACGGAGTTTGCGAGCACAAATGGTTCGTCTTGATAACCCACATTGTTTAGGTTCATGATGAACATTTCATACTTGTCAATCTTCAAACCACTTGGAATTTTGACCCATTGACACCGGAAAAGTGGTACCTTTCGCAGTCCATATTCAAGGTCCCAGATTGCCTCTATATAGCCATAGTACGTTTGTTTTACACCATTACTGTCGTAGATGTCTATGCAAACACCAATGTTTTGATATGACCTCTTGGCATCCTGCGTTCTCGTATAAAATGTATACCCATTAATGTCATACCCTTGAAATAAATGAATTGTGCTCGCAGGCCCCTGAGACAAAATGTACAACTAGTCACTATTAGGATTCGTAGCCATGATATGCTTTTGTAACCAATCACTGAAATTCAGCCTATGCTGCTTAGCAATCCATGCCTCTGATTTACCTGGGTTCTCGGTACGGAGTGTGTCATAATGCACATCAACAAATGGAGCCACCATGGCCGACTGCTGGAGCACTATGAAATGTGCTTTCCGTGATATTTCAAGGCTAGAAGCGAATATTGCTTTATGCCCTAATGTCCCATTCCCTAGTAGGCTGCCCTCGTATCGGGACATTGGCACACCAATGGGATGCAGATCCATGTAGTCGATACAAAACTCAACCACCTCCTCTATTGGATAACCCTCTACCATAATGCCTTCTGGTCGAGCTCTGTTGCTCACATACTTCTTTATGATCCTCATGCACCTCTCGAAAGCCCACATGTTATGCAGATACACTGGGCCAAGAATCTTTATCTCTTTCACGATATGTAACACTAGGTGCATTATATCAAAAAAAGATGGTGGAAAACACATCTCGACTTAGCAAATGGTCATGATTGCATCTACTTGGAGCTTGTCTAGTGTGCTTGGATCGATCACCTTCTAATATATAGCGTTGAAGAACGAGCACAACTTTATGATTGGGTTTTGAACCCTGTCTGGCAAGATGCATCTAATCGCAACAGGGAATAGTTGTGTCATCTGCACATGACAATCATGTGACTTCATGACCATTATTTTCTTCTCTTTCATGTTGACAAGTCTTTTAATGTTAGAGGAGTAACTAGACGGGACTTGGACACTCTGCAGGCACTCCAATAGGCTTATTTCCTCAGTAGCACTGAGGGTGTAGCACGCGGAAGGGAGGTACTGGCGGCCATTGGGACATTCTTGAGGATGTAGCTTGGACCTGATGTTCATGTCTACGAGGTCTCTCCAGGATTTCAACATATCCTTTGTCTTGCCGGGTATGTTTAGCAGGATTCCCATCAAACTCTCACACACATTTTTCTCAACGTGCATCACGTCGATTGCATGGTGAACATCCAAATCTTTCCAATACTTTAGTTCCCAAACGATAGATTTCTTCTTCTAAAGAGGCTTCTCACCACCCTTGCCTGTCGCGCTTGTACTATCATGCCCCTTACCAAATATATGTTTAAAATCTTTTACCTCTTCAAAAATATCTCTACTTATACGGTGCATTAGAGCTGCCCCCTCCTCCACTATGCCATAAAAATCTCTTCTATTGCTACGGTATTGGTGGCAGGAAGGAAGAAATCTCCGATGGCGCATGTACACAGTCTTTCCGGAGTACCTCAGCCACCTGCTTTCCAGAGTACACATGCAGAACCACCTTTCACTGTTTGCCCGGATGTGTTGCTAGCCGCGGAGTAATCTTGAATTGTAACAAACAACATTGCCCTTAAGGTGAAGTATTCTCTTTGTTACGCATCCCACATCTGCACACCCCGGTCCCATAGTAACTTAAGATCATCTACTAATGGCCTGAAGTAGACAGCGATATCGTTGCCAGGTTGCTTGAGCCCTTGGATTAAAAGTGACATCATGATATACTTGTGCTTCATGCACAACCATGAAGGAAGGTTTAGATAACAAGTACCATTGGCCATGTGTTGATGAGGACATCACTCCTTTGGATGCACCCGCCGATCCTTCCAACATTAAGCAAGGTCCAATGACCCGAGCTTGATTGTGCCAGCTAAACATAGAGGTGAGCTAGTTATTATGCGATACTTTTCATATTTTTGAGAATAGATTACTACCTAATGATGTTATATGTCTTAGGAACATTGGAGAGGGTCATGAAGAGCTTGGAGGAATTGGTGGAGGCAAATAAGACCAGCAAGGACGTCCAACACCAGCCGGAGGGCCGGTTCAACATAAATTCAAGTCTGTTAAGGGCTGCAGGACCAGTCTGCCTTAAATTGGTCACCCAGGACGCGCCCGGACTCCTTTTTGATGATCCATATATGGATGGAAAGATAATTTCATAAGAAAGTCAATGGAAGTGGTCTCACATCAAAAGTCCTTCCGAATCAATGGGAATCATCAAAATAAGTCAGCATCCAGAATCCTATCCCAGTGTTGCACCACCGTATTTGGCCCAATGGGCCGTGTATCGTCTTTGAGCCCATTAGGGGGGCGCATCCAAGGTAGGAAACGACCCTAAGACCTATATAATCATGTGTCACCACCTTCATTAGGGTTTCTATCATGCCCAGAAATTTCTACCGGAATTTTCGATGCTGAGTGTGTATTAAATTCCCTGTCCATGACCAGCCAGGGATACACAAACGACAAATTCCATATACAGATCCACGTCTTAAAAACATATAAAAGTCTTACAATGCAGCGGAAAAGAAAAATAAATTTATTAGACTAAGCTTCGACGCTTGCGACGCGGTGACTCTACTCCACAGGAACCCCTTGACGACAGTGACAAGCCAACTCGTCGATGAACTCATCTGCAGCTTCAACCTCTAGCTCTGAGGTGGGGGAAAGGAAGCAAGACTGAGTACAATCCATGGTACTCAGCAAGTCATACCAAAGGAAGGTATGATGCAGGATTGTTTCAAGAAAAGGCTAATGTTTAACTTTTGCACAAAGCAGGCCTTTCACAAACTTAAGTTGAAAGCAGTAAAATGGTGATTAAGTTTAATTAATCAAAATTAATCATCTCTGCTAAACATTACACCACGTTGAGTCATGCCCAATCCATTCAACTATTCTAACCAGTTCCATTTAACCAAATTATTATCGGTGGGACTAATCACGGAGAATCTGGTCGACAGCCCATAACCGTGGGTGTGGTTATTCGAATAGTTTCTAACTCTAATCAGAGGTGTACGTCTGTACCCACAAGACACAGCCCCACAACACGTTCCCGTGTGTCAACATGCCACCACAACATATCGAAAAGGGGTCTGTGACAGGACCATTCAAATAACCCTCCCTGACCAAGCGACACCACACCTCAGGTTTCGCCCCTACCTTTATATCCAAGGTAGGCAGCCCCCACTCGTGCCTAGGTGAATCTGAAAGCCGCATAGACCTTTCCCGGTCCATCCAAACTCCATCATGCCCACTCTTGCTTGGATGCGTCGGCCAGAAAAGCTACACTACAAGCCCAGCCATTGCCCATGCTGGATTGTGGTATGCACTAATTATTCTTCCAGGGTTTCCCGCGAAGCGGTCCTTAACTGCCATGGGTGCGTCTAGCAAAATTGTGCACCCACAACCCACCATTTGGTCATATTTTATTTACCGATTACCCTTTACCAAAGTATCTCAGGTCTGAGACCATCATTTCATGTGAATAAAAACTAGAAACATAAATCTCCCATTAATGATCTAGTTGTACTAAGCGAACTAAGCATGTCCTAGTCATATATCTAGTCATATTTTTCCCAGTTAATCAATGAAACAGGGTAAATGACCTAGGCTGAGAACTATAGGTCCCATCCCAATGACTTTATAAAAGTTGCAATTGAATAGATAAAGCAACATTAATTTGTAAAGTAGGTACAACATGATCAAAAGGTACATGACTTGCCTTGGTCTTTCTCCTTCTGAACTTCCGCGACTACTTCAAAATAAACTGGAGCGTCCGCGGAACCGCACTACAAAATAACCGCACATCCAAGACATTTTACTTTTGTCATAGCAAGTCCCAAAAACGTCATCGAAACTATTCAGTGACGAATTTATGACGAAAATAATTTTGTCACCTTTGTAGCGTCATTAGAGTTGCTTACTGTCGACTTTGTAATTTTCGTCATTAAAGTGCTCCATCAATGACGATTTTGGTACCGTCACGGATCTGTTTCAGCAGGCATTTAGAGTACACGTGTTCACATCAGAAGTCGACACGTGTGCAGCTGGGAGGTCGCCACGTGTAACGCGATGAGGTAGACATGTGTCTCTCTGAAACATGGACACGTGCTGCTACGAAGCTGACACGTGCACCGCTGTTAATGATGACACGTGTGTCCCTAGGTTGTTGACACGTGGCTTCCTCTAATACGAAGATGTGCCACATGTTAATGATGTTTTTTTCGTCATAAAAAACAGCATTTTTCGTCATAAAAAACAGCACATTGCAACGCCACTTCGTCAGTTGCTGTGCATTCATCCCCAGCACACATTCCAGATTTATCTAAAAAAGGCAAACATTCCAGATCACAGTTCATACAATAAGCTCAACCCAACATTAAGCACCAACTGGTTCATACATCACAAACTTGTTCATACAATCAAAGTTCCCAAACACATGGGAACCACAAGTTCAAACACATCACTGGTTCACCTCATTGGAACCACAAGTTCACAAACAAGTTCTGGATCAAAAGTAAATAAGTTCACAAGCAACGACGACAACCAACAAAGTCCACAAGGCACAACCAGGGCACTGCAAGAGGAACCCAGCAAGCACAGGAACAAATGAGCTAAGTAGCTCCTATTACCTGAGTTGAAACTCAAGATGCGCTGAAGGATCATATCCTTCTCTTCCTGTCTCTTCTTGAACTGCTCCATATCTTGTTGGGTCCTAAGCACCGCTTCTTGGGTCTTGGACAACGTTTCTTCTGTTTCTTCACCTTTCTTCTTCAGTGTGTCCAGCTCTTGTTCAAGGAGATCAGCCCGTGTCTTCTCTGCCAGTAGTTGTTCCCGAAGTTGAGCTTCTCTTGCAGATGCTGTAGCTGATTTGGACCCTGGTGTTTCAAGACCAGCATTCTTCAGGAATGTACTAGCAGCACTAGTTTGTGACAGGACCTTGGATACAACTTCAGTGCTGGATCTTGGAGTCCCTAAACCTTCAACAGGTTCAGACAACATAGTTTCCATGGCACTCTGCAGTATAAAGATGCAACAATGATAAGTGAATTATACAGAGTTTCAGTTACAAGCAAAGATATGTAAATCATCAGACAATCCATGTTTGAAGCAAATATATGAAAATCATTAGAGAATATATATGTGTGTGTGTAAGAAATTGAGCTGATTTTACATTAACTTGTCATCACACAGTACAGATATGAATATCCTATCCAAAACCCAGTATTACATGAAGCATATGAGCAAAGATATGAAAATCCCAGCACACAAAACATATAACTTCATATATAGGTGTAACCATGTATGAACTTATTTCATATGAAATAATCACATCTAGCAACACACAAAACATATAACTTCATATATAGGTGTAACCATTATGAACATATTTTATATGAAATAATCACATCCAGCAACAATGTCTAAGTCCCATCTAGCAACCAATTTAACAAGCACAGGTAGTACCATCCAGACAACATACAGATAAGCATTCTTCCAATGTGTTAATCCAATCCAACAACAAATTATGAGTATGAATTGACATGTACTTATCAACCTATCCAACAATGATGTGTACAGACTTACCACTGCCTCCTTGACTTGATCTGTCATACCCTTCTTCTTGCTGGTATGGCATGCCTGGAACTTCTCCACTGCATTAACATCTCGATCCTTGTTGTTCTCCTTCTTTATTCAGTGTGAGAAAGAAATTCAGAAAAAAATAGCTTTTATATGCCCAAACAGAAAATATGATGACAGATTGAGCACTTACGTAAGCGTACAAGTGCGAGATGTAGTTGTGAGATCCCGTGGATTGATGGTGTTTGACCCTGGAACGATTCTGCTTGTTCTTCGCAGCTACTTCCTAAAAGGCAAAGGTTTAACTTGCGGATAAAATATATAGAATAGAAAAGTTGTGTGACACATCGTACCTTCGCTCTTGGGGTAGACCACTTAGCCGTCGATCTTGCCACTGTTCATCACCAAATTCGAACAGGGAAGGTGCGACTTGATCAGCAGGTATACCGGTGAAGTACTTCTTCTTCAACATATATCGACTCTGGTGTACACCAGACTAGAGTAGATTGTTGCAGGCTTGCTTTGTTGGTTCATGTTTATCATCAACTTCCAACCTGGTCTGCAAAATTAATTTGAATATGTGATTTAGCTATTAGCAATTGATATGAATTATTCCAGGTAAAAAACTGGCATCGAAGGACAAAATTCACTTACAGATAAGTGCCCCATGAATTCCATCAGCTGGGCGTCTCCAGCGTTCTTGTATTCTTTCCAGTGGGTTAGGATAGGCACACTGGTCCTAATGACAATTCCAGCCTCTGATGCTAGCTTTGCTGCCTGTACAGGCTTCTCAGGCCTTCGCTGCCCTTGACCAATTTCAATTGGGAGCCTTCTCCCCATAGCTTTTGTCATGTTGTCCAGCAGTTTGCCCTTTGTTGCCTTTCTTGGGTTTCTTGGAGCACGTTGTCGACCTACACAAGATACACTTACTGATGAAGCTCCAAAATAAGACTTCTGAATGTAGCATTGGTTAGTTGGTTTCTTATTACAATTGAAATGCTTAATTCAGGTTCAATCAAATCATGCATACACATTTCCATGTTGTCCAAGAAAATCTACAAAACCAGATACATACTAGTGTTGGTCTTTTAGTTAATTCCTGATCAAGAAACTAGCCTAGTTTTAGTAAACTTGCAGTAGTCACTAGTCTGCTTATACATTACCATGTTTTTTGTACTTCATATATATGGGTTGTGCTAAAATGAATAAGAGTATGCATGACAACAAGTTTAAATATATTTATTCTACCTAGTTTAGTAACAAGATTCTTTGCTAATTACCAACATTATCGGAAATGTTACTTGCCTTCGGGAACTAACTCCAACTCTTCATGGACCACACTTCATTTGCATTGTTTTGTTCATCAAAAACAGAAAAGTCCAGATGAGGATCTTGGGGATGTTCTTCTTGGTCTTGTCCCAAAGAGGCTCAGCACCATTCTCCGGTTGCGGATTGGACTTCATTGTTATCCACGGTTGTGGATTCAACAGGTGCTTGATCCCTAGCGAGAGGGTGGTGATGTACTTTTTCCCAGACCTTGTTGCAACACCAGCAGCCCCAGTCGCTGGAGTTGCCCTCACTCTTTTGGTTCCACCAGGGGGCATCTTGGCCTTCTTCGATGGTCTACCACGCCGGCTGCCTGCCTCAGTTTCCTAGAACACAAGGGGAATAAATCAGTTATTGGAACATGGATGAAAAAAATCTCACAATACACAATGGACATCCTCATGCAATTACCAAGTATGAGAGGAGACCTTTTCTAAGCTATTTGAATCACTTCCATCTTCAGTCCCATCATCAACTCCAGGAAGATAGGAAGAATCTGACCTCTCACATGAATTCTTGTCATTTGTGGCCTTGTTAGAACTCACATTACATGCAGCACGAAGATTAGTGGCCATGGTGCGGATCCCCATGGACTCCAACACCTTATTGTTCTCCGCGATTTGCAAGTCCCGCAGCTTTTCATAGTAACCTAATTGTAAACATATTTTAGATCCACTTAACCCTACACCCAAATCTACTACACCCAAACCTAAAACATAGCACTGCACATGTATTGCATTGACAAAGAACAAAACCATAAACACTAAAAGAGTAAGCATTTCAACAAAACCTAGGCTCGGAGGGGAGAAGACTATAGCCTTGGAGCGCCGTTTAGGCATCCTCGTGCCTAACCTGGTGGTGGAGTGGATCCAGGAGGCCGGAGGCGAAGAGGATGGGGGTGGAGTGGATGCGGCGGCGGCGGAGAGGATGTGGGAGGAGGTGGCGGCGGAGAGGATGCGGGAGGAGGTGACGACGGAGTGGATCCAGGAGGCCGGAGGCGAAATGGATGGGGATGGAGGGGATGCAGCGGCGGCGGAGAGGATGCGGGAGGAGGCGGCGGCGAAGAGGATGCGGCAGGAGGTGGCGGCGGCCGAAGGCGGAGTGGACGAGCATGGGGGCGGAGAGGATGGGCCGGTGATATCTATAGTCATACGTGAATTGACTATATTGTCCTCGGTCTTATGCAGAAGCAAGTGTTAGGTCTGAGGGTAATTTGGAATTTCTGAGTCCCGCAAAATTTTTAGAAGGAGGCGGGCGGTGGAGGCGGGAATAGAAATTTTTAGAAAAAAAAAGGCAAAAAACTTGTCCCGCGAGGGACTCGAACACCGGAACCCAGATTTCACAGCCTTTAGACCTAACCAGTTCGACCGAGAAGTGAGTTCGGTTAGAGTTAAGTTTTTATTTTACAAAACTAGTTACTTCTCCTTCACCTTGACAGTGGGCCTGGCTCCTTCACCGTCACAGCCGAGTAGCTGACTTTGGGCCCTGCCCCATCCATTCGCCGTCACATGAACAAGCACAATTTTTCATTTTAATCCCTTCTTAAAACTTATAACTAGTTTTTCTCCCTCATCTGAACTTCAAATTGGATGATTTTTTTTCCTAAAAATCTCTAAAATCATTGTACATTCCTTTCTCAGATTCTTACTGCTATTAAATTCAACAGTGCTCTCGTGTTACGAAATTTGATCGAATTGAATTTTGAACTTACAAAAATGACACATTGAAGCAAGCTTTTCTAACATTAAATGGTTTCAAATGACAATCATTTGAATACCAAGTTTGCATAACTCAATGAGATCTACAATCCATATATAGGACATTTTTCCATTTGAGAAAGTGGTGGTACACATTGTTCACTAATCCTAGAATCACTCACATAGTTTAAGAAACTATATGAGTGATGTGTCCAATATGTACATCATGTTATTATCACTTTCTCAAATGGCAAAATGTCCTATATAAGATTTGTAGATCTAAAGGAGTTATGAAAACTAGGTATTCAAAACTTTTTCATTTGAAATCATTTGAGTTTTCAAAATCTTGGTTTAATGTGCCATTTGCTTAAATTAACAATTTAATTTGTTCAAAGTTTGTCAAATGGAGTACTGTCCAAAACAAAAAAATGTAGATTTCATTGAGTTACAAAAAATCTCTTATTGATGAGTTTTTATTTTGAGATCATCTTCAGGTTGAAAATAGTTGTTTACACAAAATAATCCAGCTAGGGCCCACCTGTCAGCCTCATGACCACGGTGAACCGAGCTCACCCATCTGCAGGCCTAACCTGGTAGACCCAACATGTCGCCTCTACCAACGGTCACCCACCCCCTACACCCCCAACCCCACCCGAAATCCCCAATCCCCTCGGCCCCAAATCCGGCCCCGACCCCGCCGCACCTACTGCTCCGCCGCTCACCACGCCGCGCCGTCGCCCGGATCTTGCCCCCTGCGTGCACCACACCACACCGGCCACCACCCGTCGTGCCATCGGTCACCACTCACCGTCACTGCATTCTCTTCTGCCTCTCTTTGTTCACCCAAGAACCCTAGCAGCCACTGGCCGAGTGCAACCACACGACGATGAAGCAATCCACGTGCTCGAGCTCGACGCCCAGCAATGGAAGGGAGTGCCCATACTGCCATGTTCCTTTTGTTAGGATCCAGAGCAAGCAGCCGGCGACAAAGGGCGAGTGGTACCTCAAGTGCCCGTATAACATCAAGGTGGTGCTCAATGTTTCACATTTTTGTCCTTAGTTTGTGTCAATGCTTCTCTGATGGACATCATTTGTTTTGATTTCAGGGTGATGATACTACCTGCCCCTACATCCGCTTTGAGGTGGAGCTGATGGCTTTGGAAGGAAAAGAACGGAGTCTGTAGACAGGGAAGGTAGTAGATGTTGCTTGTTGTGCTCATTGCATGGAGGAGCTGCGATTGTTGAATCAAAAAATGGATAGTCTTGTAACTGAGTTTTGGAAGGTACAGAAGCAACATGTTGAGCCGATCCCTGTAGTGAAGTTTAAAGTCGACAAGAACATGCAGATTGTTATTGATTCCTCCTTTCTAGCTCATGCCTTCGTAGGCTTTCTAGGTGTTCTGTTTGGTGTGTTTGTCACTAGTATGTGGAAGTGAACTAGAGAATCTGGTTGGAGTAGTTGATCAGTTCAGTTATGTATGTGTGTGTGTGGCTCTATGTCCACCTGATTGTACATCTGTGTGTGTGTGGATCTATGTGACCAGTACATTGAAATGAAATGAGGTCCCTGGTTTGTTTGAAATGAAATGAGCTCCCTTGCTTTAATGTATCATTTACTTGAGATGCAATCTATGACATGCATTGAAATTTAGTGCTGAAATGTATGTATGCATAAGACAGATTTGACATAATATATCGAATGTTTCACAAAATGGTGAATTGGATCACATAATGTATATTACATCTCCATATCATCCAAAAGACAGTGTAGCTCCACAAATTCCATTACATTCAATGACAACTAACCTAATCAACATCATTACACTGCATGGGATCTCTATCATTGTCACTACAATACTCTAACATAGTATCATCTTCATCATCGTCGTCGCTGCTGTCATCACCCATGTCTTCTTCCCTTCTATTGATAAGAGCTTGTAAATTACCAGCAACAGTTGCAGTTTCTCCATGTACAGGGCGGTAAACTGGAGCAGGCTCATCTAAGTCATCATCATCTTCCACAATACCTTCATTATCAGAAACTGTCTCATCTTGTTGAGCTATGGTCAATTCAGTTTCATTGACATCAAAATAGCTCCTCTGTTCCCACTTTTGTGCAACACGCCAATTTTTGCCAAACACTCTATCCTCCATATAGAAGACCTTTTTTGACTGGGTTGCTAATATGAATGGATCTGACTTGTACCAAAGCCTCTCAACATTGATGGCTCTAAAATGACCATCATCTCTAATGGCTCTAGCTTTGCCTTCTTGACTAAACCAATCACACCGAAATAGTACAACCTTTCTATGGAATTCCAAATTTGAGTTGTAGTTCAACTCAATTATCTCTGTGAGCTGACCATAGAATTCAGTAAACTCCCCATTATGTGATCCATCAACCAGCACACCACTATTCTTTGTCTTCCTGTTTCTCTCACGTTCGACAGTGTTGTACCGAACACCATCGACACTGCATGATGACCATATCATGACTCTTAGGTCAGGACGACATGATAATGCATATAGCCCTTCACTAACCTCTTCATGATTATCCTTCCACTCTTGCCTCATCTGAAATAGCAAAATAGTGAATATTTGAAATTTATGAAAATAACCACTAAAAGATGACATGTGAGTTCTGAAATAGCTTACCTTACTCCTAAACCAAGCAGGAAATTCCTTTTCCAACCTTTTCTCAACATCAAGGGCTCCTTGATCTCTCTGCAACTCTTCTCTAAACTTGGTGCAGCCATAGTGCATAGTATATTGATCAAGCAAGTTCAACAAAGTAGCCTATGCTCAAATATATTGGTCAAGCAAGTTAAACAAAGCTACAGAAAAGTACTTACCTCAAATATGGTTGTACCTCATCACATTTGTTCATCACATACCAACAAATCTTGTCAAATTCATTTGCATCTAGATGTGTCTGCCTATTGGCTCCCAAGAGTTTAACACCATGATTGAAAATAGGGAGGTCACCCTTTGTTGCTCCCTTCCCTTTGTCATCATCCCGATTGAATCTAGTGACAACATCTTCCATGTACCTTGAACCAAAGGTCAAGGCCTCATTAGCTATGTAAGCCTCAGCGATGGAACCTTCAGGTTTGGACCTATTCCTCACATACCCCTTGAAAGTGCCCATATGACGTTCAATCGGGTACATCCATCCATATTGCACAGGACCTCTTAAGAGTGCTTCATCTGGCAGATGGACAGCCAAGTGAATCATCACATCAAAAAATGCAGGAGGAAATATTTTCTCTAGCTTGCATAGGATCTCTGGAATTTCTGCTTTCAGCCGTTTGACTACATCAACCTTCGGTTTCCTACCGCAAAGCTCTCGAAAAATTTACCCAACTCGCAACCGCTTCATAGATGTCCTTGTGCACTTGTCCTCGAGACCAGTTGCTAAAATTCTTTGAAGCATGACATGGCAATCATGGGTTTTCATGCCTTGCACCTTGGAACCATCTCGCACTAATGCATCTTCCCAGGTTGGAAGCATATCCATATGGAAACCGAATCCCTTTTAGAAATTGACAAAATGTTGTAGTCTCTTGTTTCTCCAAGGAATACCATGCTGCTGGCATGGAAACTGAATTGTCATCATCTTGTTCTAAATGCAAGTCAGGACATAAGCCCATATCCTGCAGATCAAGTCTTGCATTAACTGTATCCTTATTCTTGCCCTCAAGGCGGAGTATTATGCCTAGAAGGGCATCACATATATTCTTCTCTATATGCATCACATCAAGATTATGTGGCAACTTCAAGAATCTCCAATAAGGTAGCTCCCACAAACCGGACTTGCGGGAAAACAACTTTGGCTCAGCATCGTTCTTTCCACGCTTCCTTTTCTTCGTACCTTCAGCGACGGCCTTACCAGGACACACATCTTTTACCTTCTCTAGGCACTGCAATATCTCCTCCACACTCAACTTTATTGGTGCACCACGGTTCTCAAGTTTGCCATCAAAGACCAAGGTTCTTCGCCACTTGTGATTCATTGGAAGGAAGCGACGGTGTCCAATGTAACATATCTTCCTCCTAAGACTCCTTGACAATGGATCTGTATTGCAATGGATACATGCATAGTAACCTTTAGTGATTCTCCCTGACAATACACCCAAAGCTGGATAATCATGGATGCACCATAGAACTGCAGCACAAAGGTCAAACTTTTCACCAGTGAATGCATCATAAGTTTTGACACCCTCCCAAAGTTTTATCAAATCCTCAATAAGGGGTTGTAAAAATACGTCAAAGTCCTTGCCTGGAGACTTTGGTCCTGGGATGAGCAATGCCATGATGCAGTTGGATGCATCGGTGCATGACCAAGGAGGTAGGTTGTATACCTTTACAAGTACAGGCCACATGCTATAACTAGTGCTCATGTTTCCAAATGGATTGAACCCGTCTGTAGCTAAACCAAGCCTTAGGTTTCTTGCATCATTAGCGAAACTTGGAAACTCCTTATCAAAATCTTTCCAGGCATCACCATCGGCTGGATGGTTCATTTCATTTTGCACATCCACCCGCTTTTCCTTGTGCCACCGGGTCTCCTCAGATGTTGCTTTGTTTGCAAACATCCGCTTCAGCCTGGGTATAAGAGGAAAATACCTCAACACCTTCTTTGCATCCCGTTTGGTAGCATCTCCATCAACCCACCTAGATTCCTTGCATTTTGGGCAGATGTCAAGTTTGTCAAGTACTCCACGAAACAACACACAATTATTGGCACAAACATCTATTACCTCATATCCAAGGCCTAATTCTTTGAGATACCTCTTTGCTTTGTCATATGAATCTGGAAGACCTGTATTAGGGAATGACTCTGACAACAACTTCAGTATTGCACTGAAACCTGTGTTGCTGATCCTATAGAATGATTTGATATGGAGCATCTTGACTAGAAAAGAGAACCTTGACTGAGCAGAACCTGGACAAAGAGCATGCTTTGCATCTTCAATAAGTTTCACAAACATAGGCTGTCCTCCATCTTTTTCTACAGCTGTGTACAAGTCTGCAAGCATCTCTGTGGTACCCAGACCATCTTCATCATCAAGTTGACTCACATCCAACACATCACCTAGATGTTCAGGTACAACTGCATCATTTACATATTCCACAATCTCAACATCAAATGGTTCTCCATGGTGTACCCACCGAGTATATGTAGCTGACCATCCATGGAGATAGAGATGGTTATGCACGTCTCTCTGACTCAATGAAGACCGATTCAGACAATTGCGACACGGGTAGGGTATAACATCATCGGCATTGAATCTATCTCAAATAAAACTCATAAACTGATCGACACCGTTGTTGAAGTCATCGCTGAAACGAGTAGCATGAATCCAACTTCTGTCCATCTACTTAATGCAACAAAAAACACCTCTAATTAGCCTTGTACAAACAACTCAAATGCCATCAGTTGCAGGAAATGGGAGAGGACATACCTGTGCACCCCGAGCTCCCAGCTGGCTGCAGCTTGACCCGATGATGGAACTAGCAGAGACGGAGAAGGATTAGGTGCCCTATCATCCCATCGCGTCGCCCGCCTACGATGCTCCCCACCGTGGCATGGTGCACGCCGCCGGAGCAGTGCACAAGCGCGCCAAAACCCAAAGCAGTGGGGAGGAGGTAGGCCAAGCTTTTGGTAGGAGCATCCCGCAGCAGATGCGCACTTGAGCTGAATGCCGGACCTGCATGACGGAGAGGTCCGTCGGAGCTACGGCCGCGGTGGCCGCGCAGGTGAAATGGATAAGGGCGCGATTGAGGGGAAGGTCTCGGGCTCTCAGCAGGTCATATTGCTTATTCAAATTATAATAAGAATCCGCCGTTGCCACCCCTAAACACGTCCTACCTTGAAGCCTGATGGTTAGCCCAGTCGGTGCTCAATGCGAAGGTGCCGGGTTCGATTCCCAGGTACCGCGTATGTTTTGCAACAATTTAACTTTTATGACAAAAAAAACCGACAGGTGGGACCTCAACAGCAGAACAATACTGACTTTCACATTTATGACGATGTCCAAAGCATTAGTGTGACGATTGTTTTTAATTCGTCACCGATGAACAAGGGGGTTCACGGCCAAACCCATCATCAATGACGATATTCGTCATTTCGTCATTAAACACCTCAGTTTAGTGACCAAAAGTGGAATCGTCATCACCAAAACGTCATGGATGTGCACTTTTTTAGTAGTGCCGGAATCTAATCGACAATCAAATCACAGCAAAAGTAGGCTGTTAAACTACTGAAATAGGCAATTAAACTATTTTTAATGTGTTCTTGACATTTTTATGAGTCCACTGCAACTTGAACGGACTCAAACGGATTTCGGATGAATTTTCTATGAATTTTACAAGCTTCTATGATTTACTAATTAAAAAAAGGGGAAAACGATTTATGGCGCACGCGCCGGCTAGGGCTGACATCATCCGACCGGGGAGGTGGCGCCAATAGGCAGGGCCTGTGGGTCAGTAACGCAAGGGGACGGGCACACGATGGACTCGGTTCACCAGCCCAGGAAGGAGGCGTGCACCACCTGGCGCTTGCATGGCGCCTACGCGGCAGCCACATGCACGGCTACATGGGCGACGGGATCCACGACGGCATGGCTCGGGATGGATGGCTCGGATTCGTCCGACGAATGGATCCAACGGCCGAGAGTGGGGCGTGGGCAAGCGCGGCCAGCGGTGAGACTATGGCACGGCGCGAGCGGCGGAGCGGCAGCACATGAGGCCCGAAGGTCACCGGCGACCGGCGGAGGAGCGGCGGACAGCGGCACGCACCGCACGACACGAAAACATGCTCGGGTCCGAAGGGAAGAATAAAGGGGAAGTGGCGCTAGGCGCGACAAGGAACGGCGGCGACCGACGACGAGACAGACGGCACGCGGGCCCTAGCGGCACCGGCGACGGTGGAGACGACGCGCACGCTCGACGCGACACGGCCGGGAACTAATCACGCGTGGAACCGAATGGAAGTAAAGTGAAATTGACAAGGGGAAAGAGGTGAAGCTCAACAACGGCCGAAGTTAAAGAGGACGACAGCGACAGGTGAATTGGGCAGCTAACATTGGGGAGAAGTGGTGGTCGGCGGTCTACTTTGGCGGTGAACATGGTGGTGGCGGCAATTGGGTGCGGCGAGCGGTGGCGCGAGCGAATTGGCCGCCAGAGTTGCACGGGATGGTGGCAGAGAGAGGTTGTGCGATGCGGGGGCACGGGAGAGCTCTTGTCAGTGCGATTGCAAAAGGAAAAGCTCGTTGCGGGGTGTGGGGTGCTTTATAGGGGGAGGAGAGGCTCGGACGTGGCCGAGGGGGACGGAATTGGCGGCGCGACGTGGCGCGGGTAAGGCAGCGGACGGGATTTTGAAATCCGGCCATTGCGACCTTAGGGTGCATGCACGGGACGGGAGAGAGGGGGAAGTGGGGTGTGGGTCGCGATGCATGCGCGGAGTGGGAGGAGTGGCCGGGTAGGCGCGGGATCGACCGAGGAATGCAGTGGCGTGGGCAGCGGCCGAACTCTCCAGCGGGAGGTTGGGGGCGAAGCTGACAGGTCGGCCCCACCTATCAGCGCCCCAAACCGAGAGGGAGGCGGACGCAGACTTGTGGCGAGCGGCTCGGGTGTGGATTGGGCCAGCCCAGCGAGGGGAGACAGCGTGTGCGCGGGAGAGCGGGAAACCGTACGGATGGAGTGGGCCGGCGGCCCACGGGAAAATACAAACGGAAAAAAGAGGAAAAGAAAAGAAAAGGAAAAAGCCATTTTCCTTAAGGAATTTAATTTCGATTAGCCTAAATCAATTTTTAAATTGCTTTCGATGCTCTAAAAATTATGATAAAAATTCTGTTAGTGTATTTTGACATGGGGAATTTAAGAAAAATCCCACCAAGCATTTTCCAATTTTCAAATGGATTTTAAACTCAGAGTTTGCCTTTCTTTAATTTTTTCGGTCGCTTTCTTTAGCTCCAATTTCATAGGTGATTTTTACACTAAGGAGAAAAGCGAGGCATGACCATTTAGATTTTGCTTAGATTATTCTGTCAAGAACAGTTTCGTCGTTCATCGGTTTGTGAGACTCCAACTTTGTCAGATTAATTATTCATCTGCAAACTGGTTGTTTTCTTTCTTCCTCTTGCTTGTGTTCTTCATTGCGCAGGCTGGGATTAGCCTTCATGGCGTGGTCAACCGGGTCTATGTCTCGGTTGATAACTAGAGGAGTTGTGGTGCTAAGATTGTAGGGTTGGATCTTTTGATCTGAAGTCGGATTGGTGTGTCATTCTCCGCCACAGCGATAGTTACCTCGACCTAACGGAAGATCGGGAAACCCCGTTCACATCAAGTGGTACCAGAGCTAAGGTTTACCATCAGGTTCACACTTATTCCCTAGTTTTGAGTATTTCGCATTGTCCCATAGTCCAGTGCCAAACTCGTTTTATCCTTGTCCTAGAACAATCCGCAGAGCATTTGTATATTTCAGTTTCAGAGTCCGTTATGTTGAGTTTGTGTTTTGGTCGAGGTCTAGGTCGTGTTAGAGTCCAGTTCATGTGTTATCCCCCATCGTTTCCATCAACCCCTAGCCATCGTGCCTAGTTTTGTGTGCACTGTAACCAGTTTTGCACGCATTGTTCTCGTTTTTTCCTCTAATGATTAGGCACTTGCCATGACCGAGCAGAGCACTTCAACGCTGCTGGCAAGTAGTTTGCCAATGTGTTGTCGTCTGTGCCGGCGGCATACAAGACAATAGAGTAGATGTGAAAGAACTCCTCTGGATCTGTGCTACCGTTGTATTTTTCTACTGTTGCAGGACAGAATCTGGAAGGCCATCTAACCTCCTAAAGAGAAGGTTTGATCACTGTGGTGACCTCGCTGACCTTGTTCATTCTCATCTTGACGGCTTTAGCGGTCATGATGATCTCGATAATGGTTGTGGTTATGATTGCCATCCCAACGATGGTCTCCACGATTCTAGGCGCGAGGTTGTCGGTGTCCGGCATGGTGTTGGTTTTTTTGCTCCTACCTTTGACCGTTCAATTGGTCACAAAGATCTGAGTGTCTTGATGAGGAGGCATTTGGTGAACTCGTCATCACGATGATGTGTTCTTGGGGAGGCGATGCTCGTCGTTGTTGGCTTGGGGACCATTGGTGGCGTTCGCATCCTCGGGAACCTCATTGTACTGGGAGGTGGCCCAGTAGCAATCACGAAGGCAGAGTTAAGGTTGGCGACAATAGACTCGATTCTCTTTAACCACGCATCCACATCCGGGTGGGTTACTGGGTCGAATGGAGTCTGTCGAGGTAAGGAGTTGATGGTATTCAGGTGCTTGATGGCAGTACGAACCGGTTTAGCTTGTACAGAACTCCATCCTGAGAACGGACTTCGCTATCCTCAGTGGAGCCTCGAGTATGGTTGTCCATGCCTAATCATCAACAACTCTCTCAATCATGATAATGTCACACATAGGATTGGACCTAGAATATTCTAGGTCATCTAGGCTATGAAGAATAGATGGCTCGTGGGGGTCTATTCTGATATACCCAACCGTACGATCTTCATCTCCTAAAGTGTTGTCATCCATAGATGCGTCACTAAAATGTTCTCGACGAGAGTGGATTGGGCATCATGGTACTCGAACCATTGATCTGGTGATCTTCAAGAATATCTGTGTTCAGTCCAGTGTTAACACCAAAATTTGGTACGGTTCTTTAGTAAATTCGGCTAAGGAAAGAAGTCGATCAGCCGTTGGAAGTTTATCCAGAAGAGACCAAGTTCAAGAAAGAATTGTGAAGACCGTGACATGGCAATTGAATTCTATATATTAATTACGCAGGATTTAGTAATTTTGTTTTATCTTTAGAAAGTATTTATCTAGTGTTTGATCAGGACTTGTGACTTTCCTATTATCTTTAGGAAACTTGTATCGTTTCCGATCAGGACTAGTATCAACCCGAGGGTATAAATATGTGCACCCGGGTCTTTGTAATCTATCTTCATAGATCAATACAACTTTCAGCGCATCCCCATCCTTTAATTCCGGCAAGTTCTTAGTTTTGAGTTGGGTTGCATCGGTTGAGTTTGATCTCTAGTAAGAAAGTAAGTTCCGTCAAGTTCGCTTGTATCAACATTGCTAGAACTTTCTCGGTTAAGTCCAATATTCTATGTAGGTCGACATAAGGGTTGCATATCTGATATATTGATTATATCTTTAATTGCATTTTTATTAGAGTCGTATCAGCTTAGTTAGGACTTTCTCAATTAGGTCTGATATTTTGACTAAGTTAATACTTCTCTAATCATACTGCTTTTCTAGATTGCAATCGCATACTGTATTTATTATATCCATCACTTTTGTATAGATCTCTCGTTTTATCTAGTTTATTTTATCAAACGCAATCTCATACTGTCTCGGTTAGGTTCCATCTTATAGATTGCTGATAATCTAAGTCTTGCTGAGTCGATATGTTTTAATGCAACATTCATCGGAGTGTTAGCCAATGTTATCATTATTTTGGGCTTCAGCTATCAGATATGTAGGTTAGTTAGCTAATGCACACTTTAATTTGCTTACATCAGATCTCCAGTCGATGTATGTTTTAACCATCATATTTATATTTATCTCATTACATTAGTTTTAGCCAATTAATCAAAAACCCTACCAACAATAGCTTCCTAAGTTGATGATCGGCTTTCTAAGTTGATGATCAGCTTTCTAAGTTGACGATCGACTTTCTAAGTTGACGATCATATTTTTAAATTGATGATCGGCTTTCTATGTTGATAATCAGCTTTCTAAGTTGACGATCAGTTTCCTAGGTTGACGATCGGCTCCCTAAGTTGATGATCGGCTTCTTTGCCGATCGGCTCCTTGATCGACAATCTACTTCTATCTTGTTAACTGGAGGATCAAACTAACCGGCATGCCCTGAACCCAAATTTGATAGGACCTACACTGAAGCTATTCAAATCTCCCAGGCCACCATGTGAACGACGAATTTCACGTCAACAGGGTGGCTCTTGGATTTGTGAATAGGACACCACGCCTTGTACGGGGAGTGCACTGAATCTCGCTATCTTTGCAACCATCGAGTTTAGCCTTCACTTGTAGTACGACCCAACATCCAGCCCGAGGATGAGAACAAGTCTTGTGGATTGGACATAAGGATGTGAAATCTCTTTCAATGGGTTTCCTTATCGGCATCTGGTTGTCGACGGAAGCTGGGGAATTAGCCATATTAAGAAATCCACCTATAGATCGAGTTGTCGACACCTCGTTCTTAGTAGAAATTGGAGAGGTGGTCGCTTGGGGGGTCTCATCCACATGCTCCATCATCGTTGCCTTGTCCTCGGCAGGCACCCAGGGGGGCGAGATCAGGACGGCGGAGAAGACTGGGAAAACGATGGTTCTGACTTGAAGCAGAGCGAACGTCAGCTGGGTGCCAAAACGATCATACAAACCTTCATTGAAAAATCCAGCTCTTGAATTCATCTCGTCGAAATCCTTTAGTACCAAGCTCCCCTACCTGGCATGCCACTGTCGATGGGCTATACCTGAAGACAGCATCTGTAGAGTATGGGGATCGTTAGAACTAGGATATACGTGAGATTTTATCTAGAAGATAAAGACATGGGTTTATATTGTTTTGGGCCCTCAAGATTGAGTAACAACCCTACTCCAGTTTATCTGTATATAAAGATAGGAATACCACACAGATTACAATAGGGATTGGATGGCTAATCTAATTCGCTGACTAGAACTCGACGAGAAGGGACCGACAATATATACTCGACGAATAGGATTTAGGTTTCCTTTGGATTGTATCTTGATGTGGCTTTGGCTACAACTTGTCAGTCGATGCCCCTCCCTGGACAAGGGGGCCTGTATATATAGTAGAGATCATCTTCTTCTCTAAGTAGAATTCGAAGATAAACGTAATATGGGCCTAAAGAAATTTTATCTTTCCTGAGTAGGACTCTGGCTCCTTCTATTCCGAGAAGATAATTTTCTTTTTTATCTACTGTATTTTCTTAATTAAAGGATACCTTCTCGTATATCTCATATATGATATTGCCGTATTTCATGAATCCGTGTATAAAAAGTATGACTTGTCCTTGACACTGACAGAATTCTAGTGGGAACCATGAAGTTTTGGACTAAAATGATACACTTTAACAAGTATTATTTTTAGGGTATAAAAATAGATAACATAGATGAACAAGTTTAGGATTGGCCGTGCACTTTACTCTTCTTCCAATGGTCTTTATCAGTACTATAGTCTCGACCATACATTTTCTCTCATCCAACGAACCATATTTATTTATATAGAGAGTTTCTAGATTTCAGGCACCTCAAAATTTTAAAAGGTTTGGCGACTTTTATCATTCCGTCATGTTAGACTTGTATTAGGTTTTCTTGGCTCCATGTTAGACTTGCATTACGGTACTTCATTCATGGAGTTAAAGATTATTGTTCTTCTTCGTGATATCATATGATATGATAATCGAATGATTCTGATCACCCTATTGTTTATTGATTATAACGTCCATTCTTTTGGCAAAAGGTTGTACATAAATTATTTTAACCTACCAAAATTTACAAAATTACTTGAAATAAACTTATAGCTTATTCACATTACAGAATTAAATAAAAAAAGTTCAAACATAGAGAAAAATAGATTAAAATCATGGATATATAACAACAAAATCGTAGTTAAAATAAGTAAAGTTTCACATTGCATAGCTATGCAATTTTAGACTTTGCAATGTGCAATTTTAGGAGACTGTAAATTTACAAATATCAGTCACCTAAACTCTAGCAAATCCCTTATTTACTTTAGCACATTAGTTACTAGCAGTAAATATAACTCCCAAATTAATGATTCATAATTTCTCCAGTGGTGATATTTAATGCCTAACTCTCAGTGAGCTGCTTGATATTTTTTGGGAAAACCAACGGTGCAGATCCATCAAACGCAACCTTCATAAGCTTCTCAACCGTGATCTCCGTAGGATGGACGACGTCCCAGAACATGTAGCTCGTCCGGTTGTCGCAGTACAAGCTCGCCGGCGAGCATAGGAACATGGCGTTGTTATCTCCTAGGCCACAGCACGCTGCTTTAACCTCCTTATAGCCTATCACAAAAAACAGAATCACTACTGAATAAAGTGACAAATGTTGAGATATCTTAATCCTAATAAATCTGCAGTAATCTGTATTAATGTTATATTCTCTCCATCTTCATATATTTCTATACAGATTCATAGTATTACACACTACTACAGAAGAGGCCAAAGGTGCCGGTTGGAAAACCCCCTTAGGTGCCGGTTTCTCCAACCGGCACCTATTGGTCGGCACCAATGACCAAAGTCATTGGTATCGTTTCTTCAACCGACACCTATTCAGACGAATAGATGACGGTTCGTGTAGAACCGACACCTATTTATCCGACACCTACACGGACCGAAGCTCATTCAACGAGGTGCTCCCAATTTCTTCTTATGGGCCCACTCCTTTAACCGGACCCATCATATTTACCGGACCCACCAAAATTTTCCACGCAACTACGTACTTGGCGGGCCCTCTTTCGCGCCCGCGAGTTAGAGTTACAGGCACGAGCGACTGAGTCCAGCTGGCCATGCGCATGAGAGATGCATATTTAAGCTGGTGTTGGTCTTGTTCGGCAAGCGGTATGGTACTAATCGAGGGAATAGTGTTTTTCTGAGAATAGGTAGCGGTTCTTATTACGAACCGCCACCTATAGTATAGGTGCCGGTTCTACTATTTATCCGACACCTATTCGTGAAGAATAGGTGACGGTTCGTAATAAGAACCGCCACCTATAGTATAGGTGTCGGTTCTATTATTCATCTGACACCTATAGATATAATAAGTGCCGGATTTAATTGAACTGGCACCTTTTGGACCCATACCTATGAGCTTTTTTATAGCAGTGACACCGGTGTCTAATATATAAAATTTTTTTATGACATTGTTGATATTTTATATAATAATTGTGACCATTTATTTTATTTAAAATTTTAATATAAATATATAAAAAGATAAGTTAAGATTATATTTTTATGATAAAATAAGTTTAAAAAAATAATATTTATATATTTTTAAATAAAACAAAATGGTAAAACGTCACATCAAAATCAACCATGTTATTCATTAAAAAAATAAAAAAGGAAACAGTAGTTTGCTATATTTTAAAATAGAGAAGGGTGTAAGTATGTACCATGTGCCTTTGGGTCGCGAATGGACTGGAGTAGCGCGGTGGATGTGTCGAAGAAGGAGTAGGTGAAGTCCAGGTGCGTCTCGCTCATGTCACGGAGGTACACGACCACCGCATCGTTGAACCGAGTCGACATGTAGTTGGCCTGAGCGTCACATTCCTGGGTAGGGTTCAGCTCCCGTATCAACGGGCAACATCCCAGCGGCGCCGCCCCCACGAAAAACAGCCGTCGCATCCCAAGGTCGTACAAGGTCTGAAATCATGATAGATTTGTGCTCCCTTCATTCGTATTAGAAGCTGTTTTGATTTTTTTAAAGTCAAACAACTTATTTATTATTTAAGTTTGATGTAAATTTATAGAAAAGTATAATAGTATTTACAATATAAAATAAATATATCATCATAATATATTTAATCTAATTTGATGTTTTAGATTTTACTAAATTTTTTTATAAATATAATTAAATTTAAAAAAATTAAAAAATCAAAACGGTTATAATATGAAAGGGGTAGTAACAACCTGAAGAACTAAGAACGACGAAGGTGATGTGATGTTACTCAGTGTTCGTACTTTCGTTTCATAATGAAATTTCTATATTTTGGTATTTTTTGAGTTTTTTACGAAATTCTTTGAAATCTTGACAAATTTTAACTGAATTTGAATAAATTTTTACTAAATTCATAAAAAAATTTAGAAAATAAAAAAAAATTGGTCCAGATAGCTGCTCGCCGGTGGGGTCTGAAATTATTGTTTCAAACCGAAATTGCAAACGCTGATGTTACGTTGACCTTGCAAGATCGTTATGCATATCTATCTATATCTATATTTCTAGAGAGGTACGGCCTGTGCTGCCCGATGCATCCACACGGCAGTTTCTACTGTTACACTTTCGTGGTTAGTAGTAGAGCAAGTTTGTTTTATAGGAAAGGTGAATATCATTTTTAATTAAAAATAAAAAATATGTTATATCACCTCGAATACGTAAATCTTAATATTAGTTTACTTTACATCATCTCCTATTTTATTTTTAGAAATTGTACGAAGGTTTGCCCGTATAAGGGGTGCCTTATTTTCTTTTGTAACTTCTTTCCTTCATCTTAATTATAATTTAATTTTATGTGACAAATTTAAAAGTATCATGTATAAATTTATAGTACAATTTATAGTACTTGCTCCTAGGTAGTACTGCTACTTACTTTACCGTCGCCTTTAAACCCGGCATGCACACAATCTTTTTGGCTGTTGCAAAGCTCAACAACTGCACAAGGGCTCCATCATATGTGGGATCAACCATCAGTGAAACAAGAGGTAACGCTGTTATGTGCATGAAGCAAAAATGCAGTTGGATTGTAGTTTGTACTAAGGTTGGGCCATTTGTCATTGTGTGAGAAATGAAATGCTCCCTTCAAGAAAAAAAGGGAGAAAGGTACCGCATGCAGCCCTACAAAGCAATGCATGTCACTGGATGTTTGCAGAAGAGTTCTTCCATTTCTTCTAAATTATGTAATAATATGTTTGGTTTACAGTCGGTCTGAAATTTGAAATGATTGCATCACACAAATAATGTATCCTCTATTATGTTTCAGACGGTGAGAACAACAAAATGAGTCTTATATTTAATATATTTAAACGATTTATCATATAGCAAACTTAAATTTTGTTTGGAATATAATAGCAACATATTTAAAATAATAACGTTAAAAACACAGGGAAGGAATTTGGGAGTTGTGTACATACGTCGCATGACACATTAAATTTGCTACGTGTTAAAATATATTACAATTGATGTTTGTACTAAATTATTGCATAGCAATGTTTGTACTATTAATTGAATTTCCCTAAATTTTCTTTGGCAGCAAAGGCTATCCACTTTCATTCATTGCTAAGAAAAAGTTTCCTTATATGTCACAGTAAGGGTTCCTTTGGAACGCCCAAATTAAAAAACGCGGCAATAGGAAAAGAGGAAGTCATGACATATGTCCACAGGAATTAAAACATAGGAATTTATCGAATGGTTTGTTTAGATACTTCACAGGAACTTCATTGGAAGTTTGGAGGGGAAAAATATTATTAAGATATAGTTGAGAGGAAGCATAATTTTGGTGCATTGGACTTCTCAAAGAAACTCAAAACCGTGAGGTTTGAGCTCATGTTTGAAATCCTCCAAAAGTGGAGGAAATGAAGGATTCCTATGGAAATTTTCTAGCCAAATCATTCAAACCAAAGAGCGGCATAGGAAAAAATCCTATAGGATTTAAGTCCTACAAATTTCCTTTGAAAATCCTTTGTTCCAAAAGAACCCTAAATTAAGAGGAGATTAAGTAAATAGACCACATTATTACTGATAATATAAGCAAAATGTAGAGGATATCAAGGCATAACTTAGAAAAGCTACTTTTTAAGAGTGATGCATAAATTTAACAGGGTGATGGAGACGTAGACAACATCTCGAATGAAGAACGTATAAATGAAAAACACAGGAATGTTGAGGGTGAGAATTTGAACGAGACACATGTATTATGTTGATTTTGTGCGAATCATAATATCTTAATATTGTGTCAATGTTGGGTTCTTAAAAACACAGAAAAATCATGGAGTAAGGAATACTTGATACTGAAATGATGCCCTTTAATTAGTTCCTAAAAAACCTATATCATACAAATAAAAACTATCCTCATGTCCATTATTATAAAACCCTCAAATGGTCATCCTCCTTTAAAATTGAACGTATTTCTTTTCTTATAAAATCGTATAACAATAAAATAAACATATACCATTGGTTTTAAAATTGCACATGTTTCTTTAGTAATCTCGTGCAGTCCTGCTGCAACGCGGGAAGCATTTTCTAATATATATATATATATACCTGCAGCTGGCGTTTCAGGGTATCGGCCTGTTCGCTGACGATCTCATCTCGGGAGCGTAGGAGCTCGCTGATGGGACTCAGTAGGACGTGGTTGATGATGTCGTTGCCGCCGATGGCAATGACGAAGAGCGATTTGGCAAGGTGGGCCTTGGCCTCAGGCGCGCCGAGCTGCTCCACCAACGCCTCGTGAACTCTGTAGTAGTCCCACTTTATTTGCTCGTCGAAGCTGATGCACTGGCCCTGCATGCGCCGTACTTAGTAGTATATTTAGAAATAAATACTTATGTAATAATTAAAGGAGGAAATATGTAACCTCTAATTTTTGATTCATACATATTTTGTTCGTATTCCACTAAAAATGTATTCGAATTTTTCTTTATTTCCATCGTGGTATTAAATTGTAGTACTACCATGTTTGTGAGATTAGACACCCCTGCTCCTCCTGAAGCAAAGTTGACACTCTTCAGATATACGGAGCTGTTTATTGGGTTGCTGCTTATAGAGCGGTATGGAGGAGGGCTGGCCATCCCGAGACTCCTAGCTGCAATATGGAAAAAGAAAAAAGACAATATATATATATATATATATATATATATTATACCAATGAAAATTATTTTTGAGTAGATAATGCAAAAATAATGTCATGTTTCAAAAGTTTGTGAGAATAACAATCAGTCGGTGCTGAACCTGCCAACAGGTTCATATTGCCATAAAAAGGATGGGGTGTTTGAATATCCACTGCGGAGGATACCTGTTGACGTGATTGTGTGGTCTGGTTTTTCCAAACCTCGAGCTCTTTACTATTTGAGTCAAATAATTCGTCCGAAAGATTCCATTTAGCCTGAGGTTCCAGTATGCGACCCCATGTCCGGAAGTTTCATTTTAATTTGATAAACTCGAATTCTTTGTCATTAAATAATTCCTACTAATTAAGTTGGATTTTCTGATCCAAAGGATGCACAAGCGATTTCCCTTTTGGATGCCTCTGCAGCCCAGGAGGGTGTGCATGCGAAAATTCATTTTATAATAATGTATATTTTAATATTATATAACACATTTAAACCAATACATATTGGTAAACCACAAGAACACATTTTGGTGATAACTGAAGAACTAAAAAAGAACAGATTCTCATCAACATATTGTGTTAGATCTCTAATCATGTTTAAACATTCTAGGATCCATCTGCGTATGGTGTGAGCATGATGTGTGCACGTCCAAAGTACATGAAAATACACATTTTGGAGAATGGCCGTACGTGTACGCAGGTAATGAACGGCCTCAATTTTCCCCCAGAGCGATGATGATACTCACCAACTAAATCGACGAAGTTATAGCCATTGCTGAACCTGCCGGTAGGCTTTCCTTCCGGGTAGTCGATGCCATTGTGAGGGAAGTCGGCCTTGAGCACCGAGCCCGGCAGGTAGTTGTTGTTCCCTACGTCGGCCTGCGAGTCTCCGAGCACGTAAAGCGCCGGGACAGCGCTGCACGCGCACGTTAGGCAGCAAGCCAAAGCCAGGAGGACGACGCAGGCGCTGCCGGAGGACAATGTGCACCCGGAAGAAGAACCCATCGTCGCTCTCGCTCGTTCGTTCACAGCGGGATGCATATGCATGTGTGCTGAAGCAAGCTATAGCTAGCCTGACTATTGAAGCTATACTTAGTAATCCTGTACACATGCATAGTTAATCTTTCCACTGATTCCCCTTTACTTTCGGCATGTTATTAGAACTTCCCTATTTTGTTTGGCTAGACAAGCGCTCTGCGCGGGGGCCAAGTTAGAGCGTCCGAGTTTATTTTAAGGTACTTTAATTATTTTGAATGTGCCTAACCATGCATGTTTGAATGTCAACTTGGTTGTGCTCGTTACAGTCAATTGGGCACTCTTCCCTCCACAGGGAAAATGAGATGGCTCATTAGAGTAGGGTTAATTAAATATTAGCTTAATAAAAATTTAAAAATAAATTAATATAATTTTTTACGACAACTTTTCTGTAGAAATATTTTTTTAAAAAACACACCATTTAGTAGTTCAGAAAACATATGCACAGAAAACAAGGAAATGAGAAGATTGAGAACATGAAGAAAAAACTCAGCCTAGCACAGGTCTTCGTATTTTTGTTAAGAACTAGCATATTGTCCATGCGTTGTAACACAATTTTAATTGAAGAAAATTATCATTAATTCGTTATTAACATCTATGTTGTTCTATATATTTGTTGATCATATATGGACTTTTTAGCATCACACTAATTTTTTTTATAAAAAATAGATAGTTGATAAGAGCAGTGATATGTGGGTCCTTTAGCAATATATTTTATTTTTTTCTTAAAAAGTTGGGAGTTGGTAGTGAGCGGTGGCAAAACCACCACCACCACTACTTCCTTTTATAAGGAGTTGTCAACGAGCTATACCCGAAGATTTTTGTAGAGTATGGGAATTATTAAAACTAGGGTATACGTGAAATCGGATCCAGGAAACAAAGAACAAGGATTTATACTAGTTCAGGCCTCCTAAAAGGGTAATAGCCCTACTCCAGTTTATATGTATACATGAACGGGATTACCACACAGATTATAATAGGGAGCAATATGACTACATTAGATCAGTGACTAGAACCTGTCGAGAACAACCCGACGAGATCTATTCAGCGAGTATGGCGCTGGTTTTCTCCAGATTACTTCTAGGTGTGGCCTTGGTTACGACTTGTTGTTCAATGCCCCTACTTGGACGAGTAGGCCTTGTATATATAGTAGAGATCATTTTTCTCTTCAAGTAGAGCTTTGAGAGGTTAAACAAGATACATGTCTATGGAACCTTATGTTCTCCGTGTAGGACTTTGTTTTTTTTCTATTACGAGAAGATAATTTCCTTCTCTATCTGTCGTATTTCCTTCAATAAAGAATATCTTCCCATATACTATTGGGTATATGGTTTTGCGTATTCCACAAAATTATGTATAGGAGGTTTGTCTTATCCTTGACACTGACAGTAGATCCTGACTTCAATGCAAATGATTAGGACAATATTCTTGAACAAAGATCTCGAAAAACAACCTTATTCGAACTCATCTAACCATTCTCGTGTGGCCAAGTAGGTGCAGAGTACACGACAAGGTTCCCCTTTCTCTTGATTTGAGAACTCGACTCAAGTTTGAATTTGGATTGAAGTCAGAAACTGAAAACGGCTATAAACAAATCCACAAAAATTCCAACGGTGGTTTCTCTTTCTTCCTTGAAATCGAATTGTCGGATGTGACTTATAAATTCCACTTATGAGATTCATTTTAGTTTCGTTTGCTCAAACAGTGCCTTCACTTTCCCCTTGTGCACCTTTCCTTCACATCGTTAGACCAAAACCCAAAACCTAAAAGTACGGCGATCTTCTCCATCGATCCCCTCCAAAATCTAGATGGATTTCTCGGAATCATTCACCAAGGAGGAGGCCCTGTCGAGCCTACGATGAGAAGGGGCGCTTAACCAACCTAGGCGAAATCATTACCCTATCTTCTTTCGTCCATTGCGGTTTTCTACCACTTTCTTCCGAATTCCTTTCTCTTCTCCTTGATTTCTGCGGCATCCATCTCCTTCACTTGAACCACAACTCCATTGCTTTCCTTAGTATCTTCATGCATTTATGAGAGGCGTACCTTGGGGTACAACCTTCTTTATATTTGTTTTGATACTATTACGAGTTTACATGGATAGAGGCGTCTAGGATTTTTGGATGTTGCGGTCTCTGCTTCCGGGATAAGATGAAGGAAGAATGCATCCCCTTCAATTGCCCATCCTTGAGAAGGGACTGGAGGAAGAGTTGGTTCTACCTCCACATTGACGAGACCCTCTCCTTGCCTTGCTACCCATGATGATAAACCTGCACATTCCCCTTCATGGACCTCATGTCCTTCACTGACCCTAGCCCTAAAGAGTTTTGTTGACAATATTTGTGACCTTCAAAAACGCGATCCGACCAGGTACGAAGTTGTTCAAGACTTTGTTCATCGTCGAATCCAGCCTCTACAGGCCCATGCCCACCCCGCGCACGAGAACATGGGGCACACGACGTAACACAGATATCACAGTGGGGTATATTACTCAAAGTTTTTCTGACTATTAGGGTACCTTGAACTATTGCTGATATTGATCTTGTTTAATTATACTTATTGCAGTCCTTTTTGAGGTGACCGTGATGGCCCGAGTTGGACACGTGGTGGTCGACCCGTCGTCTGCTACCACCAATCCCCCGGTGCCCATATGCGACCTCCCGCAGACCGAGCGGGACACTGTGGCGAATGTAAGCATTTCCAACTACTCTCCTTATCAATCGTACCTTTGCCTGTAGGAGTAGTAATCGAAACTTTTGTAGACATGGCCTTTGACAGACATGATCAGCCCGCTTGTCCATCACCAGACATCTACTTTCTTGAAGGAGCAGGCAATGTTAGAGCAGGTGGTCATCGTCCTCGTGCCTGGGGACAACGGATCCAAAGGAAACACTGGCATTTGCTAGCGAAGCCTATTGGGGCAGGGACACTAGTTAGGACGAGCGGTTCTGATGTGAGGCTCTGACCCCAGGTTCATTTGATGATCGTGGTAGCCTTCTTGATCTCAACCTTCCTTGTCTGCAGATGACGTCTAGTGCGAAGCCCACCTCCCTAAAGAAGGGTTCATTGCTAAAGTGACAAAAAGTTAGCTAGGTATCTAATCTACTTTTTATAATGATGCTTGATGTCACGTAGTTTTTTGATTGCATGGTTTTATGGGTGCAACCCTTCTCGTACGGCCTTGGGACAGAGCACCGGGGCTCACGAGGAGGTGATCTACATGTTGCCTGTAGCTACCACTTCCACCCTTCAATCTCTCTCTCCATCGTCTGGCCCACTTGTCATCCCGGGCTTCATCTTTAGCTTCCGACAAACTGGATGTCATCGCAGACAAGTGCCCGGGATGTCGTCGTAGAAGTTGGGCAACTTGCGAAAGTCGCTTCTTCTGCCAATGACTGTATCGCAGCGCTAGAGGCCCAGAAGAAAGAAGCATGATTGGACAATGCCAAGCTGTGGGAGGTGGTGGCCAGGAACGAGTGGCAACGTCAGGGGCTCGAGCACTTGTTGTCTGAGTCCAAGGACAACCTGGCTTCCCTTCGGCAGGCCCTACACAAGAACTACGGGCACCTCGATGTGGTCACCAAGAGTTTAGGGGAAGAACATTCCTCACCCCTAGTTCCGTGATGAGACAACAATCTTGGGGTCCATGGGGTCGCTTATCACCAAACTGGAGAGTGCCACAAGCTCCCACATAGATCAGGTGGCTGAGGGGATGCAGATCGGGATTAAGACCGATGAGTGTCATGTTCTTGTCTGCCTCAACCTCATGCACCCAGAGGTCAACATTGAGGAGATGATGACCAAGGAAGGAGTCGACAAGCAGCGTGAAGACATCATGTCAGAGCTGGAAGATGTCAGGGAAGCCGTCATCCCTTTCTTTGAAAAGTAATTTCTTGATTTTGGCTTTGTGTAACCTTAAGGACAAATGTTTGGTCTGGTGCCAGAGAACACTTCCCTTTTGTTTATCCTTTAAGATTTCTATCTTAGTTGCTCCGTGTTCTGTAGATGTTTTGAAGTCGAGACCAAGAACATCCAGCAAAGTGGACACTCTTCGGACTTGGCTGCTGATCCTGGTCCGACCTAGGCCTCGTCGACCCTGAGTGGCGTTGGCCATGCTCTGGTCGCCGTTACTCCTGACAGCGTGTTGGCTCCGTGGAAAAATCAACTTGCTCTTCTTCGTGAGCAGTATCAAAGTAAGAAAGCTTTGATATTATAGCTTATTGCCCCTATACTCAGGACAAGGGATGCTAATAATGTCATTGTCTTTACTAGACCTTGAAAGCTCTCTCGAGGTGACGAAGCACCGGGTCTAGTACTGGAGGACCAAGTTCGAGAAGCAAGAGCAGGAGAGGGATGTTAACATTGCCAAGAAGGAGCAAGACGTGGAGCTACTTAAAGGTAGGGATATTTGGATTTTCACCTACCTAGAAAGTAGTTGCTCGATGTTGGCGTAGTTGTGTGAAGAGCTGTGTGTGGTCCATCCTCCTCTGGAGAAGTCCATCTCAGGATACCTGTAACACCCTGAAAATCCGAAGTTTTAAAAATCGAAACATAAAAATCAGAACTTGCAAAAATCTTTTGATTGATTGCATCTTATTTATTTGCCTCTTATTTGCAAGTCTTCAAAATGCCAAGTTAAAATAAATAAATAATTGTTTTGAAAAAGGAAAAGTTGATAGCAATTTAAAAAACTCTAAGTAGGAAAAAGAGAAATTGCAAATAAAATATTTGAGATAAAATTTTAGAAATATGAATCAAGGAAAGTTATGATTTAATAAAACTTATTTTTAGGGACCAATATTGAAATTTTTGGAAAGAATACCAAAAAATGGCTCAGTTATAATTAAGGAGGGAAAATATACATATGAGTAAATATATATATGTATATATATAAATTAAAGTAGCTAAACCAACAAAATAATTAATTAAGTTGCATTAGGCCAAAACTTTATTTGTGGAAGAAATACAAAAGAATTGGCAACAAAAAAAAAAAAGGAAATCGAGAAAATCAAGAAATTCGGAAAATGCACTGTTTAATGTGGCTCGGTGTTCGGTGCGGTCCTGTCGGCTGCCGTGCCTTGCGCCCACGCGCCGCGCGTCCCCATCTCCGCGCGCGTCGCGTCGCCCGCGTCCTTGCGCCCCGCGCGCGTCGCGCCGCGCGCACGCGTCACCGTCGACAATCGCCGCCGCCGCGCCGAGCCCCACGCTGCCTCGAGCCTTGCCGCGCGCATCTCCATCGCCGCCCATCCCGTCACCGCGCCGCACCCCCAAGCCTCGTGCCGCCGCGCGTCGTCCCGTTGCCTCGCGCCCCGCGCCACCCGTCTGCACGCCTCGCGCCGCGCCAACGTCGCCGTCATGCGCGTCGCATGCTGTCGCATCACCGGCTATCACCCTCGCCGTCTCTCTCCCTCCCGTGCCTATAAAAGAGCCCAACCCTCCCCTCCTCTTCCCCACATCTCCCTCCCCACCCTCCTCTTTCTCCCCTTTCCTTCCCGCGCTGAAAGCTCGCCGCCGCCGCCCCGCGCTGCCTTTGTTGCCGCACCGCCGCCGACGCCGCTCCGCGTCGCCGCCCGTCATCGCTGCCGGTAAGCCCCCTCTCCCCCGCCGTCCCGTAGCCGCTGCCCTAGGGTGCTGCCTGGCCGAGAGGAGAGAGGAGCCGGAGAGGAGGAAGAGAGGCAGAACAGAGGAGAAGAAGAAGCAGAAGGGAGGGAGAAGAAAGAGAAGAGAGGAGAGGAAAAAAAGAAAAGAAAAGAGAAAGAAAAGAAAAAGAGAAAAATTTGGGAAAAATTAGAAAAAGTTTTTGGAAAATATTTTGGGAAATTCTCTAGGCAAAATTACATATTTTCTCGGAAACAAATTTGGATTTCAAAAATAATTCGGGACCGATTATTAAACATGATTTTCAAAGTATTTGATCCTCGCGTTTACCACTCTAGGAAATTATTTATATCTTAGCTTGTCATCAAATATTATTTTTGATATATATATATATATATTTGCTAGACTTAAAACCTAGATTATTTAGTATAGTGTTTAGCTTCGAGATTATTTTTAGGATCAACTATTATTAACCCTAGGGCTTGTCAGCCCAATAAAAATTTTGATAAAATTTAAAGTTAACCGTTTCCTTTTATTTATTATATTTTGAATCATCAACCATAATATTTCTCAAACCTTGAATATATTCACTTAAAATAATACCACATCATAGTAATTAAATCGGTTTAATATGAAACTTCAAATCTTTGTAACTCGCTCATTCTAACTCGGATTTTGCCAAAACTCGAACTTAAACTTGGATTTCTTGCACGTACGGTAGAGTCCGAGGGAGCCGTTGAGAACATTGAAGACTCAAGCCAACAAGGTCACGAGCAAGGCAAGTCATCACTCCCTTTGAACATATTGATCCTATTTGCGATCTTGGGTTGATTCTAAAACTAAAATGTGCATGCTATACACAAAAAGAATACATATTCTTGTTATGCCATGCCTTGATATTGAATTGCCTTTAGTTATGTTCTTTGTAACCCTCGACATGATGTAACCGAAGGAAATCTTCGGTAATACGCTTAGCCATGCTATTATTGGATTCATGCATACTCATGTTTTTGCAAAGAGGTATATGCTTGGGCAACTACCTTTGGGAAAGATAGTTGAGATATGACATGTGGAGACGTGAGCGCCACATTGCCATGAGAATGATTAAATGAGTTTTGATGAAAATTAAAAATACCAAACAAATGTTTTAGACTGGGGCGGCCGGATGATTTGGGTGGATCCCGGAAAAGGCAAGTGTCGACCCTGGTCAATTAAGGACCGAGCCATGAGATAGCCGGGAAACGAGCCAGTACAACCGTACTTCTTGAATGGGTATAGACCTAGCGGAGTAGATAGCCGAGTGGAGGCGGTACCCGTGCATAGTGGTTCTTATGTATGAGATGATACTGAGAATGCATGATTGAAAAATCGAAATTAATTACAACTTGAAGAATAAAGTTTTCTCTTACCCCGGGAGCGCCAGAACTCCTCACACTGCTAGGAGAGGATGGCTAGAGTGCAAGAGGATTTAAGTTCATGGAGCGGGTACTGCCAAAGTGAGGTTATCGAAAAGATTTGCTGTGACCATCCCATATAGAGGGATGTAGGATCATTCAATGGGCAGTTGCGGAGTACGGGTAAAGTGTACATCCGCTGCAGTGTGAATGAATCCATCTACTCGAATAGCCGTGCTCGCGGATATAGAGCATCGTGACAAGACTTTCGCTTGGCTAGACTCTAAATTTTAAAATGATGGGATGGGTTTGCATGATGATTCTTATGCACTGGTGGATCAACTTCTCGAAAGGCGAGAAGGGGTAGACTCCCCAGAAAACCATGACGATCTGGAGGCGAGAAGCCATCCTTGGGATCACTATGGATGGTAGACAGAACCGTCGCCGACTTAATGAACTATGGAACTAAAACTTAACTTGGCTAGATGCTAGGTTTGTGAAAAGATTTGCAAAGTTGTCTTTGTGCAAATAAATCACGACCATTCCTTGAGAATCCCCTATCATGTGCATCTTTCCGTGTTGGCTTGCTGGGTACGGTTGGTACTCACCCTTGCTATACGCACAAACCTTTAGATGGTGGGAATAAAGACTTGGAGGATCCATATGCCTACTGCCAGGTGGGCGAAGAAGACGATGGCACCTGCTAGGTCTTAGTCCCCGGTCGTTGCTTGTGGCAATCGACAAGCCGCTGCCTTCCATTCCGCTACCTTACCTAATTTATGCTTTTGGTTGTATCTGGACCATGAGGTCCTGTATGTTGGATATTGCCTTCGGGCCTATATTGTAATACTTTTGGTGTAAGACTATTTGTACATTTGCACCTGATAATTCAGTACTATATTCCGTAGGTACCAAACTACTCGATCCAGGGAAATGGTACTATGAACACGAATGATTCCCGTTCCGAAAACGGGGGTCTACAGAGTTGGTATCAGAGCAGTGCGACTGTAGGATAAGACCAACTGGTGCCCCACCCCCTTTATAGTTGGTTAAAGGGAAATATCCCTACATAGGATTATTTTGAAAATACAAACTATTTTCCCAAAACAAATATGTTTTTCCCATACAATCTTGACCCCTATTTCTCTACAAACATTTGATCTTACCATTACCTCTCTCTAACCCTAAGCTATCTTTAAAAAAAGATGTCGGAGCATGTTGAAGCTTGGGAGATTGTTTGTTTAACCCACTAAAACGATGAGAGTACATAGAATAAGGCCACATCCATAGCTTAACCTTTACTTCTCTCTTTCTTTCTGACAATAGATGGATAGAGCCAAGGACAGTAAATCAAGATCCTAGCAGTCTCATGGATCAACCCAGAGCGATCCTGTGGACACTCCACCTCCTTTTCCTATGGACCCGACCCTAGCCCAGGTAGTGGCTAACCAGACACAGTTGATGGTCATGATGATGCAACAAATGCAACGACACCTTTGACAGCAACCGACGCAAGCCCTGATAACTCTCGCAAGTATACTGTCAAGTCCACGAGGAGCAATGACGCCAAACCCGCCATTTGGATTGTAGGAAACACTTGACCCCCTCTACGGTTTCATGGAATAAGGACATGGAGTAAGGAACAGTACATGGGACAAGCACACCAGGACCCCGATCGAGGAAGAGATACAGTGCGCAGGGAAGGACAAAGAATCCGGTCAAACAATCGGCCAAGGTTTCAGTTCGCCACCACTCAAGAAGAGGAAGTCACAAAGAGGGAATATAGGCGGTACATGCAATATGATTGTCACATGCACAGTGTTTACCCCTAAAGATGCTATGAAGATTCCTCGACGTCGAAGGAATAAGAGGGCTTGCTACAACTGCAGGGAGTATGGGCACCTTGCCAACCACTGCCCCAAGCCACGCAGCACCTCTCCTCGTACCGATGCCAATGCAACAGCCATAGGTGGCAACCCCAGATCGGGCAATAACCCGGATAACTAGACGAGAAATCTGCAGCAACCCTGGTCTTGCTTTGAAAGGAATTAAGACAACAATGACCGTGCCCCTTCCCCTTTATGTATGATGACCCTAGACCGATGTTAGTTGTTGTTGTATTGTGTTGTGTGGGACTGTGCATGGCAGTCCGATGTACCCTTATGATGTAACATCTGTTAACTAATATAAAGTTCTATGTTATATCTTAAACGAGTTTATTCCACCATGCTTGTTGTGTGCAAAAGATCACTTAAAAATAACTTGAAGTGAAAAAAAATCGATTAGAACCATGACCTTAGTTGATCCAATCTCTTACCTCGTCTATATTCCTCAGATGGCGCACCGTCACAGAGCCTCATCAGGTACTGAGAACCCGCCGGAGCCTAACCCCTCCACCCTAGCGGAAGTCATGACTTTACAGACCCAACTGCTTCAAGCCATTGCCAACAACCCAGGACAACACGGAGGATCAAGCTTAGGCGAGATTACGCGAGCCAAGCCACCAACATTCTCCACGGCAGAGGAACCAATGGATGCTGAAGATTGGTTGAGGGTAATAGAGAAGAAGTTGACTCTCGTCCGAGTACGGGAAGCTGACAGAGTCATCTTCGCCAGCAATCACCTGGAAGGTCCCGCAAGTGACTGGTGGGACACCTACAAAGAGACTCGGGCTGAAGATGCCGAAGAAATGACCTGGGAGGAATTCACGGCTGCCTTCCGTGAAAATTTTGTACCCGTTGCGGTTATGAGAATGAAGAAGAATGAATTTAGGAGGTTGCGCCAAGGCAACACCTCGGTGCAAGAATATCTTAACAAGTTCACGCAGCTTGCCCGTTACGCCATAAGCGACCTGGCAGACGAAGAAGATAAGATGGATAAGTTTATCGAAGGACTGAACGACGAGCTGAGAGGAACGATGATCGGTCAAGACCACGCCAGCTTCCAAAGCCTCATCAACAAGGTCGTGAGGGTTGAGCATGACCAAAGGACAGTTGAAAACAACCGAAAGAGAAGGCTTGCTCTGGCCCATCCAACACAAGGGACATCTCAGCGACCCAAGGAAGCAACATCGTCCAGTTGGAAGCCAGCCATCGCGGCGACCAATCGCCCCTCTGCACCCAGCAACGCTAGCAGACCACCTGCCACCCCTTTCCGTACCCCAGCACCTACTTTGGCGGCCCCAGGACTTAAGAATGTGAACTGCTTCAACTGTGGGGAGTTTGGACACTTTGCAAATCATTGCCCTAAGCCGCGCAAAACACCCGTCCGTACTGGAGCCAACACCATTGAATTACGATGAACCCCTGCCCCGGCACCTGGACGTGCCCTGTTCAGAACACCCCAGTCGAAGGAGGCTCCCATCGGATTCCGCCGTGGCCAAGTGAACCACGCGCGTGCAGAAGAAGCTCAGGAGGACCAGGTCGTGCTGATGGGTATGTTCTCTATCCATTCTGCACTAATTAAAGTTTTGTTTGATTTTGGGGCTTAGCATTCTTTCATAACCTCAAGAATAAGCACAGAACATAACCTATGTCAGGTAGGCCTTAAGAGATCAATGATACTAGATTCACCTGGGGAAGATATAACTATACTCCACGTATGCATTAGTGTGCCCATTCGGATCAGAGATGTAGTATTCCAATCAAACCTTATGGTATTGCCAAGCCAGACTCTAGACATCATATCAGGAATGGACTAGTTAACTAAGAACCAAGGGGTATTAGACTGTGGACGGAGAGAAGTTACCGTATCTACCCATAAGTTTCACTGACAAACATGACCATGGATCAAGACAACAAAGTATGGATTAAGGATGGTTAACCTAGGTTTAAGACAACCCTTCCAGTTTCAGGAAACCACCTCGATATCTTTGGAAAGACGACCTAGGAAAAATCTCCCATTACCCTGCCCGGAGGCAAATAAAGTTCAAACGACGACTTGGGAAATCCAGCCCCGGACAAGATACGAAGGACCCAACCCAGTGAACCATTCCTACCCAAGTATTGAAAGTAAGCTTGTGAGACCGACAGATAGACCAAAAGGACAAGCCAAGATCTTGAGGGAATGTTAGGAATCCGTGCGTAGACTCTATCTAGGAATGGTGAGGATGCCAACCAAGCCTGAAAATGCTGATATAGCCCTTACCCTAAAAGCCAAGCTTGAACTTATTGTTAGGGGGGGAGAGTGACATAACCCTGGACCCTCAGATTGGACACTATATTGAGGCTAGGTAGAACCAAACCTTCTCTAGATAGCCTTTTGCCACCTACTGGAATCTCTAGACCCTAATCATGTCAGGATCACCACCCATCTATGAGCCAAAGGTCTCTAAAGTTTCGGAAGAACAAGTCTATTATACAACTTAAGGAAATTAGAGACATGCTAAATCTTGTACGCTTGAAGGATGCCCCAAGGATTAAGGAGCTGACAATATCATGTTATCAGAAACAAAGAATCGAAGTGGACCACCCTTAGAAACTCAGTGATAGATTTCTGCGTCACCCCAAGCAGCCAACCTATTCGTCATCCCGCTAAGGAGAAGTCCTAATGGATCCATCCCATATGTTTATACCGACTGACTCCCAATCGTAACCCGACCCAAATCTCGGGACAAGATTTATTGTTAGGGGGTAGGTTTGTAACACCCTGAAAATCCGAAGTTTTAAAAATCGAAACATAAAAATCAGAACTTGCAAAAATCTTTTGATTGATTGCATCTTATTTATTTGCCTCTTATTTGCAAGTCTTCAAAATGCCAAGTTAAAATAAATAAATAATTGTTTTGAAAAAGGAAAAGTTGACAGCAATTTCAAAAACTCTAAGTAGGAAAAAGAGAAATTGCAAATAAAATATTTGAGATAAAATTTTAGAAATATGAATCAAGGAAAGTTGTGATTTAATAAAACTTGTTTTTAGGGACCAATATTGAAATTTTTGGAAAGAATACCAAAAAATGGCTAAGTTATAATTAAAGAGGGAAAATATACATATGAGTAAATATATATATATATGTATATATATAAATTAAAGTAGCAAAACCAAAAAAATAATTAATTAAGTTGCATTAGGCCAAAACTTTAGTTGTGGAAGAAATACAAAAGAATTGGCAACAAAAAGAAAAAAAGGAAATCGAGAAAATCAAGAAATTCGGAAAATGCACTTGTTTTATGTGGCTCGGGTGTTCGGTCCGATCCCATCGGCTGCAGTGCCTCGCACCCCGCGCGCCGCACGTGTCGCCATTGCCACGCGCGTCGCGTTGCCTCACGTCCTCGCGCCCCGCTCCGCGTATAGCCGCATCGCACGTGTCGCCGTCGCCCGTCGCCCGTCGCCCGTCGCCGCCGCGCCGCGCCAAGCCCCGCGCTGCCTCAGGCCGTGCTGCCCGCATTGCCATCACTGCCCATCCCGTCATCATGCCGAGCGTCGTCCCGTCGCCTCGCGCCCCGCGCCACCCCTCTGCACGCCCCGTGCCGTGCCAACGTCGCCGTCGCCGTGCCGCCCATCGCGTCGCCGCCTCGCACCGCGCGAGCCGCTTGCTGTCACATCGCCGGCCGTCACCCTCGCCGTCTCTCTCCCCTCCCGTGCCTATAAAAGAGCCCAACCCTCCCCTCCTCTTCCCCACATCTCCTCCCCCACCCTCCTCTTTCTCCCTTTTCTTCCCACGCCGAAAGCTCGCCACCGCCGCCCTCCGCGTCGCCGCCCGTCGCCGCTGCCGGTAAGCCCCCTCTCCCCCGCCGTCCCGTAGCCGCTGCCCTAGGGTGCTGCCTGGCCGAGAGGAGAGAGGAGCCGGAGAGGAGGAAGAGAGGCAGAGCAGGAGGAGAAGAAGAAGCGAAGGGAGGAGAAGAAAGAAAGAGAGAGAGGAGAGGAAAAAAAGAAAAGAAAAGAAAAGAAAAGAGAAAGAAAAGAAAAGAGAAAAATTTGGGAAAAATTAGAAAAAGTTTTTGGAAAATATTTTGGGAAATTCTCTAGGCAAAATTACATATTTTCTCGGAAACAAATTTGGATTTCAAAAATAATTTGGGACCAATTATTAAACATGATTTTCAAAGTATTTGATCCTCGCGTTTACCACTCTAGGAAATTATTTACATCTTAGCTTGTCATCAAATATTATTTTTGATATATATATATATATATATATTTGCTAGACTTAAAACCTAGATTATTTAGGATAGTGTTTAGCTTCGAGATTATTTTTAGGATCAACTATTATTAACCCTAGGGCTTGTCAGCCCAATAAAAATTTTGATAAAAAATTTAAAGTTAACCCTTTCCTTTTATTTATTATATTTTGAATCATCAACCATAATATTTCTCAAACTTTGAATATATTCACTTAAAATAATACCACATCATAGTAATTAAATCGGTTTAATACGAAACTTCAAATCTTTGTAACTCGCTCATTCTAACTCGGATTTTGCCAAAACTCGAACCTAAACTTACGTAAAATCATAACCTAGTGTTAGAAGCCGCTTTTGCAATTTATTTAGCTTTCATTGGATTTTATTTGAATTCTAATCGAATTCAATTGGATTTCTTGCACGTACGGTAGAGTCCGAGGGAGCCGTTGAGAACATTGAAGACTCAAGCCAACAAGGTCACGAGCAAGGAAAGTTATCACTCCCTTTGAACATATGGATCCTATTTGAGAACTTGTGTTGACTCTAAAACTAAAATGTGCATGCTATACACAAAAAGAATACCTATTCTTGTTATGCCATGCCTTGATGTTGAATTGCCTTTAGTTATGTTCTTTGTAACCCTCGACATGATGTAACCAAAGGAAATCTTCAGTAAAATGCTTAGCCATGCTATTATTAGATTCATGCATACTCATGTTTTTTCAAAGAGCTATATGCTTGGGCAACTACCTTTGGGAAAGATAGTTGAGATACGGCATGTGGAGACGTGAGCGCCACATTGCCATGAGAATGATCAAATGAGTTTTGATGAAAACTAAAAATACCAAACAAATGTTTTAGACTGGGGCGACCGGATGATTTGGGTGGATTCTGGAAAAGGCAAGTGCCGACCCTGTCAATTAAGGACCGAGCCATGAGATAGCCGGGAAACGAGCCAGTACAACCGTACTTCTTGAATGGGTATAGACCTAGCGGAGTAGATAGCCGAGCGGAGGCGGTACCCCTGCATAGTGGTTCTTATGTATGAGATGAGGCTGAGAATGGATGATTGAAAAATCGAAATTAATTACAACTTGAAGAATAAAGTTTTCCCTTACCCCGGGAGCGCTAGAACTCCTCACACTGCTAGAAAAGGACGGCTAGAGTGCAAGAGGATTTAAGTTCATGGAGCGGTGTGGACCCCCGTTTTTGAGACGGGAATCTTTCGTGTTCATAGTACCATTTCCCTGGATCGAGTAGTTGGTACCCACGAATACAGTACTGGATAATCAGGTGCACATGCACGAATAGTCTTACATCAACCTTATTACATCAATAGGCCCGACGGCGCGGCGGGTCCGGCGCGGCATGCGCGCGCGGCGTGGGGGTCCGGCGTGGCTCGGTCGCGTGGCGGCGCGCGGTGCGCGGGTGCGCGGGCTGGTACGGCGGGCGTGCGCGGGCGGCGCGGGCGCGCGGCGCGCGGGTTCGGCACGGTCGGGCGCATGCGCGGCGCGTGGCGCGCGGTGGCGCCCGCGCGTGCGCGCGCGTGGCGCGGGCGGGTAGGGCGGGCGCGGCGTGCGCGGCGGGCGCGTGGCGCGGCGCGCGGCGCGGCGCGATGCGGTCGGGCGAGCGCGCGCGGCGCGCGGCCGGGGCGTACGGCGTCGAGCACCTCTAGCGCAATGAATGCAGTGCCATTTCCGATTTTCCGATTTTTTCCCATTTTAATTTTCCATTTCTATTTTTCTTTCTTCTAAAAATTCCAAAATAAATTCCCCTTGTTCAAAAATAATTTCTCACACAATATTTTCAACTTCTCACCACTTTTATTTTCCCACACTATTTTTCATATTTATTTATTTTAAAAAAATCTCTTTTCTCTTTTTTTCCTCAAATTTCAATATCCTCTCCTATATTTTTCCAAAACTTTCCCGGATTTCGAGTACGACTCCGAGAATTTTATTATTTATTTTGTGTCTTAATTTATCTTCTCCCAATCAAAATTTTGTTTTATTTTTCCCAAAATGCGTTTTCATAAATCCGCGCTTTTCCGATTTCCTTTTTAAAAACCCGATGCGGCTTCCGCACCTCCATTTTGACAACACCAAATTATCCAAAAACACCGAAAAGGAAATTAATCACGTCAAAATTTATGCAACTGAGCTGGCAAATAAGAAGCAATAAACCCGAGAAGAAGCAACAAGCGAAGGTTTTTGAAAGTTCCGATTTTTACGTTCCGATTTCGGTTCTTCGATTTTCGGGATGTTACAAACCTATCCCCCTAACAATAAATCTCGTCCCGAGATTTCTTACCGTGCCGAGTAGGTGTGGGTATTCTGTCCTCGGGAACTCTTCGCTCTCCCGGGTAGCCTCTTCTTACGTGTGATTGCTCCATTGTACTTTGTACATGCGCCATGACTTGGTCCGTGTCTTCTTTTCTGCCTCGTCTAGTATCTTGATTGGATGTTCCGGGTAGGTAAGATCACTGTGTACATGGATGGTTTCTAACGGGGCTTGCTCTTCCGGTACCCGCAAACATTTTTTCAGCTGCGATACGTGGAATACTGGGTGGACATCGGAGAGGTTCTCGGGCAGTTCCAACTGGTAGGCCACTTCACCTCTCCTAGCTTTTATCAGGAATGGGCCCACGTATCTTGGTGCGAGTTTCCCTTTGACCTTGAACCTCTGAGTTCCCCGTAGTGGTGAGACCTTCAAATATACGTATTCACCTTCTTTAAACTCCAATTCTCTTCGGCGGGTGTCCACGTAGCTCTTTTGTCGTGATTGAGCAGCTTGTAATCAGTCTCGGATTAGGCGAACTTTTTCCTCGGCCTCTTTGATTATGTCAGGCCCGAATACGGTTCGTTCACCAGTTTCTGACCACATTAATGGGGTTCGGCATCGGCGACCAAATAGGGCTTCGTTCGGTGACATCTTCAGACTGGCCTGATAGCTATTGTTGTAGGAGAACTCGGCGTACGGCAAACATTTCTCCCAATCCTTGGTGAAGTCCAACGCACAGGCTCTCAGCATATCTTCTAATACCTGATTCGTCCTTTCAGTCTGTCCGTCAGTCTGTGGGTGGTAAGCGGTACTGAAGGCGAGGTGACTGCCGAGTGCCTCGTGGACTTTGCTCCAAAAATGAGACGTGAATTGGGTACCACGATCCGATATAATCCTTTTTGGTACACCGTGGAGACATACAATCCTACTCATGTATAGTTCCGCTAGCTTGGCACTGTTGTAGGTAGTTTTCACGGGAATAAATCTGGCAGTCTTGGTGAGCCGATCTACTATTACCCAAATGGAATCGTAACCAGTCGCAGTTTTGGGTAGTCCCACTATGAAATCCATGCCTATCTCGTCCCATTTCCATTCGGGAATCTTGAGTGGCTGCAGCAAGCCAGCTGGTCGTTGATGCTCGGCTTTCATCCTTTGGCACACATCGCACACGGCTACGTATTCTGCTACATCTCTCTTCATATTGGGCCACCAATATTCTCCCTTCAGATCCTGATACATTTTCGTGCTTCCGGGATGTAACGAATATGCCGATTCGTGGGCTTCTTTTAAGATCAATCCTCGCAAACCACCTCGTTCGAGCACACAGATTCTTTTCTTGTACCACAAGATTCCCTTGTCGTCTACTGAAAACTCCTTAGCGCGTCCAGCGGCCATGCGTTCCTTGATTTCCTGGGTTTCCTCATTCCCTTTTGGGCTTCTTCTATTTGAGTCCTTAGAAGGGGTTGGATTTCTAGTGAGTTCACTTCTTCGTGAGGAATCAGGTGCAGATTAAGTCGAGCCATTTCTTCTTGGAGCTCATTGGCCATACCTCCCAATCCCATGTGGTTGCATTGGGCCTTGCGGCTCAGCGCATCGGCCACTACATTTGCCTTGCCGGGATGGTAATGGATTCCTAGATCGTAATCCTTGATCAACTCCAACCATCGCCTTTGTCGTAGGTTGAGATTAGGCTGAGTAAAGAAATATTTTAAGCTCTTGTGATCGGTATACACATCACAGTGGTTCCCGATCAGATAGTGTCTCCAGATCTTCAATGCGTGAACAACCGCGGCTAATTCCAGGTCGTGTGTGGGATAATTCTCCTCGTGGGGTCGTAACTGTCGCGAGGCATACGCTACGACCTTCCCATCCTGCATTAACACGCCTCCTAGTCCTTGCCGGGATGCATCACAGTACATCACGAAATCCTTCCGGTTGTCAGGTAAGGTTAAGATTGGGGCAGTGGTTAACTTTTCTTTTAGTTGGTCGAAAGCCTTTTGACACTTCTCGTTCCATTCAAACTTCTTTTCCTTCTTCAGAAGTTGAGTCATAGGTCGGGCTACAGTGGAAAACCCTTCGATGAACCGTCGATAATAACCAGCCAAGCCCAAGAAACTCTGAACTTCCGTCAATGACTTGGGGGCCTTCCATTCCGTGACGGCTTCAACCTTGGCGGGGTCTACCGCTACTCCTCCGGCTGAAACCACGTGGCCAAGAAAAGCGACTTCCTTGAGCCGGAACTCGCATTTGCTGAACTTCGCATACAGCTGGTGTTCTCGTAGTTTTTCCAGTACCAACCGTAGATGCTCCACGTGTTCCTCATCGTTCTTGGAGTAGATAAGTATATCGTCGATGAATACCACTACGAATTTGTCCAGGTACTCCATGAATACCTTGTTCATCAGGTTCATAAAATACGCCGGGGCATTGGTCAATCCAAAAGACATAACTGTAAACTCGTATAAGCCGTAACGGGTAGAGAACGCCGTCTTAGGAATATCCCCAGCTCTAATCTTCAACTGATGATATCCTGACCGAAGATCAATCTTTGAGAACACCTGCGCACCCTTAAGTTGATCGAATAGGTCATCGATTCGAGGTAGTGGGTACTTGTTTTTGATAGTCACTTCGTTCAACGATCGGTAGTCCACACACATCCTCATACTCCCATCCTTCTTCTTGACGAAGAGTACTAGGGCTCCCCAGGGAGAAGAACTGGGGCGTACAAATCCCTTCTCTTGTAGTTCTCGTATTTGCTTCTTGAGTTTCTCCAACTCGTTGGCCGACATTCGATAAGGCCTCTTGGATATGGGGGCAGTACCAGGCATTAGGTCGATGATAAACTCTATGTCGCGATCCGGGGGCATTCCGGGCAATTCCTCGGGAAACACGTCCGGGTATTCTTGTACTACGGCATTCCGCCCGGAGGTAGCATGGTGAATATTCCCGCAGCTTGTTCGCATAGCTTCGGATTTTGATCCATAGTTATGCTCATCGGTGATCCCCATGGGGTGGATACCATGACTTCCCTTCGACTGCAGTCTATAATTCCATTATTCTTGGTCAACCAATCCATCCCGAGTATAACATCAATGGTTTGGGGTGATAGCACCATAAGGTTTGAAAGAAACACCACGTCCCTAATCCGTATGGGCACATTGATGCAAGCATGGGGTACGGTTATGTCTCCCCCAGGTGAGTGTACCAACATAGGTCTCTTAAGTGCTACTTGGTGTAGGTGACGTTGTTTGCTTACTTGGGAAGATACGAATGAATGCGAGGCTCTAGAATCGAATAAAACTTTAACTGGGGTAGAGTTGATAGAGAACATACCCATTAGTACGCTCTGGTCCTCCTGAGCTTCTTCAGCACGCACGTGATTCACCTGGCCACGTCGAAACCCGGTGGCAGCCTCGTTGGGTAGCGGGGTCCTGAACAGACCGCGTCCAGCAGCAGGGGTGGGGGTTCCTCGGACGGGCGTTGCATTGGCGCCTGTGCGCACAGGAGTGTTGCGTGGTTTGGGGCAGCTATTGGAGTAATGCCCGAATTCTCCACAATTGAAGCAGCTCACATTCCTTCTTCCTGGAGCGGCGAGGGTTTGGCGTCGGTGTACGAAGCTGAGGTGTAGCTGGCCTGCTGACATGGTCGGGAGTGGGGGAACGACCAGCTGCCGGAACGTTTGGCTTCCATCCAGACGGGGTGGCTCCCTTGGGACGTTGTGGCGCTCCCTGAAATGGGCGAGCCATAGCGAGCCTCCTTTTGCGGTTATTTTCTACCATCTTTTGGTCGTGTTCAAGCCGAACGACCTTGTTGATGAGGCTTTGGAAACTGGTGTGGTCCTGCCTGATCATTGGTCCTCTCAGCTCGTCATTTAGTCCCTCAATGAATTTATCCATCTTCTCTTCCTCGTCCGTCGAGTCACTTGTGGCGTAACGGGCAAGCTGGGTAAACTTGTTCGGATACTCTTGTACTCGAGGTGTTTCCTTGACGCAGCCTGCGGAACTCGTTTTTCTTCATCCTCATAACTGCAGCTGGCACGAAATTCTCACGGAATGCAGCCGTGAATTCTTTCCATGTCCGTTCTCCGGCATCTTCAGCTCGTGTTTCCTTGTAGGTGTCCCACGAGTCACTTGCGGGACCTTCTAGCTGGTTAGTGGCGAGGACAACTCTATCAGCTTCTCGGATTCGGACGAGAGTTAGCTTTTTCTCGATCACTCTCATACAGTCCTCAGCATCCATGGGTTCTTCGGCCGTGGAGAAGGTTGGTGGCTTAGCTCGCATGAACTCTCCTAGACTTGATCCTCCTCGACTTCCCTGGTTGTTAGCAATTGCTTGAAGTAGCTGGGTCTATAAAGCCATAACCTCCGCCAGAGTGGAGGGGTTGGGTTCCGGCGGGTTCTCGTTGGTTGCTGCGCTTCGCGGCGATGTGCCATCCGAAGAAGATAGATGAATTAAGAGATCGGACCAGTTTAGGTCATGGTTCCTAAGGGATTTTTCTTCAAGTTCTTTTAAATGATCTTCCATCAACAAGGTGGTAAAATAATAATAAGCTCACGAATTAAGATACTGCAAAGCGATGCTCAGGTCCATCATATTACATAAAAGGGATACACGGACTGTACATGCACAGTCCTTCATGCCATGCTAACAACAACAACTACATCGTCTAACTGCATTAACTAATTAAGGGGGAATAGAGTGTGGTCCGTGCCGCGAGCCGTCGAACGAGATCAAGCCGGGTGGTCCTCCCGCCTAGTCGTCCAACCATCCGCAAGAGCCAGGTGCGGGAAGTGGGTGGTCCGCTGCTGAAGCAAACCGGAGTCCCCATGGCTCGGAGGTGGTGGCCTCGAGTCATGCCGAATCTTCCGGCTCGGTGGCCGCGTACTCTTGCGAGCGGTCGGCGGGTGAGGGGCCTCCGTGTGAGTCGGGCGACGAGTGGGAGCTTCCTCCTCCATTGGGTCGGTGTCGCCGGACTCCCATTTGACCTCCATAGGTTCCGCCTCGATTCCGAGTCGGCGTGGATCCGGATGGGGTTCTCCTCTCCCGATCCAGGCTCGGATGGCACTGCTACGGAGCTCAAGGTGGGTCCCATGGATGTGGCAGCAGCGGGGTTTATCAGGTACGGCGCAGGCTCTGTGCTCAACATAAAAGCTCGCTCCATCATGGCTTGAAAGGTATCCAAGCATGCTGGAGTCATAAGGTAATAGTGGTCGGGCACAGGAGCAGGAGGCGTTGGTACAAGCTCGGTGGAAGTACCTGCAGCGTAGACAGGGCGAGTGCGCAGCTGCTCCTCCAGCTGGTCGACTTGCTGCTTGCTCTTCCTGAGCTGCTCCTCCAGCTCTACCAGGGCTTCCCCACGGGCCATGTAGCGGTCCGAGAGTTGCTCATATTGGGCACCATTGGCTTGCAGCTGAGTTTGCAGCATGTTTATCTGATCCCCACAGCCTTGGTGGCTCTTGACCAGATCATTGAGGCGTGACTGCTGGTCGTTGATCTCAAGCAAGGCCTCCTCGTAACAGTCATCTGCCGTCTCCGCCCAACGTGATAGACGTGTGACCATCGGGTTGTAGCAGCAGGGGGTGGCCTCCACGGTGCAAACTGGGTTGCCTTCTTCGCGATAAGGATGATGCACGAACTCTGTCACCGTGAGTTCGGCACGATGTATCGCATTAAGGCGAAGAAATGCTTCGCGGGCCGCATCTTGGATGGCTGCTTCTACTAAATCCCGGTGATAACGGGTGTGGAAGCAGAAAGATGTTTCACTTCCCATGCGGGCTTCTATGGAAACGGCTGCCTCCCATGCTGGATATCCTTCGGAGCCATGCCTTTTGGTGTGATAGGTGGGTGGTTCCGGGTATCTCAAACACCACAACAGGGACTGAAGTTGCGCCACAAACCCCTCGTCTCGTGGGATAGTGACCTCCCAGGCTTCGTCATGGTTCGACATCTGCTTTTGTAGGCAACTTAAGGTTAGAGGGAGAGAGCTATTATAATCATTTGGTAAATAAAAGGAACACAGATGTAGAAAAGGTATGTTTGTATTTTCGGAAATAATAGTTTAAAAATGATCCTATGTAGGGATATTTCCCTTTAGCCAACTAGTCAGGGGTAAGGCGCCATTTGGTCTTAGCCTACGGTCGCATGGCTCTGATACCTAACGTCCCACCCTTCCCGGGCTGGGCCCGCCTACATCTGGAAGCTCTCTAGGATCTTAGACTGCCCTCACAGACCAACACCAGTCTTTTCTGCGCACTTTGTCCTCACTCATGCGCACCCGGGAAGAACTTCCCGGTCGGTCACCCATCCCCAAATTGCCCCAGGCCAAGCACGCTTAACCTCAGAGTTCTTTGGAGATGAGCTTCCGGAAAAGAAGTTGCAACTTGTTGGTATGAGTATTCTATTAATCCTATTAAGCCCTGGGCCAGGATGTTACATCCACACCCCCTTAGAAGACCCGACGTCCTCGTCGGTCAACCCCAGGCCAGGAACCTCCCCTCTTGGCCATGTCCGTGCGTCCAGTGCCGGCGCATGTACCATGCCGTGTCCTCTCAGGGCCCACGCGCCATGCGCACCATGCCCGCGCAACTGACCCGCCACGAGCCCCATGAAACCGTGAGGGTCGGCTCTGATACCAGCTCTGTGGACCCCCGTTTTTGAGACGGGAATCTTTCGTGTTCATAGTACCATTTCCCTGGATCGAGTAGTTGGTACCCACGAATACAGTACTGGATAATCAGGTGCACATGCACGAATAGTCTTACATCAACATTATTACATCAATAGGCCAGAAGGCAATGTTCAACCCACAGGACCTTATGGTCCGAATACAGCACAAAAACAGAATTTAGATACGGCAGCAGAATCGAGGCAGCGGCTTGTCATTCACCACAGGCGACGACCGGAGCTAAGATCTAGTATGCGCCGTCAGTTCCTTCACCCTCCTGGTAATATGCGTATGGGTCCTCCGGCTCTTCATTCCCATCAGCTGAAGGTTTGTGCGTATAGCAAGGGTGAGTACCAACCATACTCAGCAAGCCAACACGGAATAGATTCATATGATAGGGTTATTCAGAGAATGGCTGGGGTTCTTTTGCATAAAGCCAATTTTTCACAATTCTTTTCACAAGCCTATCAACTAGCCAAATCAAGTTTTAATTTCACAGTTCATTAATCCGGTGACGGTTACGCCATCCATCGTGATTCCAAGGATGGCTTCCCGCCTCCGATTCGTCATGATTTTCTGGGGAATCTACCCCTTCTCGCATCTCGAGGAGTTGATCCACCAGCGAATGAAATCATCATGCAAACCCATCCCACAGTTTTAAGTTTAAAGTCTAGCCAAGCGAAAGTCTTATCACGATGCTCAATATCCGCGAGCACGGCTATTCGAATAGATTGATTCACTCACACTGCAGTGGATGTACCCTTTACCCGTACTCCGCGACAGCCCAACAAATGAGCCTACGCCTCAACACATGAGACGGTCACGGCAAAGCCTTTCGATAACCTTGCTTTGGCGTACCCGCTCCATGAACTTAAGCCCTCATGCACTCTAGCCGTCCTTTTCTAGCGGTGAGAGGAGTTACGCGCACCCGGGTAAGGGAAGCTTCCTCAATCTTTAAGTTTAATTAATATCGACTTAATTCCACCATTCACAACAAAGGCCGCAGCCTCATTCTCATCCCATAACCAAATCATAGAGAACCATCTATGCAAGGATACTGCCTCCGCTCGGCTGTCTAGTCAGCTAGGTCTATACCCATTCGAGAAGTACGGTTGTACTAGCTCGTTTCCCGGCTATCTCCTGGCTCGGTCCTTAGTTGACCAGGGTCGGCACTTGCCTTTTCCGGAATCTACCCAATTCATCCAGCCGCCCCAGTCTAAAACATTTGTATAGCATTTTTAATTTTCATCGAGCCTAGTTCAACATTCTCATGGCCATGTGGCGCTCATGTCTCCACAGGCCGTATTTCAACTACCTTCCCAAAGGTAGTTACCCGAGCACAAAGCTTTCTTTCAAAATCATGAGTATGCAGGGATCTAGTGTGGGCTAAGCATTTGTACAGAAGTTATCCTCCGGTCATATCACATCGAAGGTTACAAAGAATAAATTCTAATGGTGATCAATATTAAAGCAGGGTATATCAAGCATAGGTACTGTTTGTATAAAGCGTGCAATTTGTAATCTGAAATCAACATTATTTCACAAAGTAGGATCAATATGTTCAAAGAGTGTGATGACTTGCCTTGCTCGCACACTTGATGGGTGGTATCTTCAGCGGGGTCGACGCCGGTTTCTTCGATGCTACCCGTACGTGCGAAAGATCAATTGAATTCAATTAGAATTCAATAAAATACCGAGAGATCGAAAAGAACCATAAAAGCCATGAAAACGACTCCAAATGTTTTGCCTAAGATTCTACTTGAGTTAGGACAAGGGTCGTTAGGAAAAATCTGAGTTTTGGAAGCGAGTCGATGTCCTAGGGTTTTCGCAAAGACGGCGATCGTAATAACTTGGAAATTTAGGTTTGAAAATATCAGCGGAGGAAATTCGGGTTCGAGGTTTGAGGGTTTGAGCACAAAGAGAAGCCTATTTAAATGGCGGGAAAGAATTAAACGGAGTCCGGATTTAAAAACGACGCGAAATGAAATTTCGGAAAACGCCCGATTTCGATTTTTCAAACTTTGCGCTGAGAAAACATGCGAGAAAATATTTTTCCAAATTTCCCAAAATTTTTCCAAATTTTTCCCTATTTTTCTTTTTTTTTTTTTTTTTTTTTTTCGGCGGCACTATTCATTCGCGCCAATCGTTCGACCGGTGACCGGCCGAAGCAGAGGCGGCGCGGGAGCGACACAAGGGCGGCGCAAGGGGGGCTTACCGGCGACGGCGGGCTCGGGGAGGAGCAGTGGGGCACGGAGGGAGTTTGCGCACGGCGGCGCGGCTCCGGTGGTTAGGCGGCGACGCCGGGAGAGGAAAAACGGCGGTGTGCGGTGCAAAAGGGTGAGCGCGCCCCCTTTTATAGACGCGCCGAGGCGCGGTCGGCGCGGCACGGGGTGGAAGGGGAGGGCCGGCTCGCGCGCGGCGCGGGCGGAACGGCGGGCGCACGGGGAGGCCGGTACGGCGGGCGCAACGCGCGGGCGGCGCGGCGCGGGCGGGTCCGGCGCGGCATGCGCGCGCGGCGTGGGGGTCCGGCGTGGCTCGGCCGCGTGGGCGGCGCAGCGCGGTGCGCGGCGCGGGGCTGTATGGGCGGGCGTGCGCGGGCGGGCACGGCGGCGCGGCGCGGCGGGGTCCGGCAGTCGGGCGCATGCGCGGTGCGTGCGCGCGAGCGCGGCGCGCTGGTACGGTGCGGGCGACGCGCGCGGCGGCGCGCGGCCGGGGCGGTACGGCGTCGAGCACCTCTAGCGCAATGAACGTGCCATTTCCGATTTTCCCGATTTTTTTTCCCATTTTAATTTTCCATTTCTATTTTTCTTTCTTCTAAAAATTCCAAAATAAATTCCCCTTATTAAAAAATAATTTCTCACACAATATTTTCAACTTTTCACCACTTTTATTTTCCCACACTATTTTTCATATTTATTTATTTTAAAAAATCTCTTTTCTCTTTTTTTCCTCAAATTTCAATATCCTCTCCTATATTTTTCCAAAACTTTCCCGGATTTCGAGTACGACTCCCGAGAATTTTATTATTTATTTTGTGTCTTAATTTATCTTCTCCCAATCAAAATTTTGTTTTATTTTCCCCAAAATGCGTTTTCATAAATCCGCGCTTTTCCCGATTTTCTTTTTAAAAACCCGATGCGGCTTCCGCACCTCCATTTGACAACACCAAATTATCCAAAAACACCGAAAGGGAAATTAATCACGTCAAAATTTATGCAACTGAGTGGCAAATAAGAAGCAACAAACCCGAGAAGAAGCAACAAGCGAAGGTTTTTGAAAGTTCCGATTTTTACGTTCCGATTTTGGTTCTTCGATTTTCAGGATGTTACAAGCGGGTACTGCCAAAGTGAGATTATCGAAAAGCTTTGCCGTGACCATCCCATATAGAGGGATGTAGGCTCATTCAATGGGCAGTTGCGGAGTACGGGTAAAGTGTACATCCACTGCAGTGTGAATGAATCAATCTCCTTGAATAGCCATGCTTGCGGATATAGAGCATCGTGACAAGACTTTCGCTTGGCTAGACTATAAATTTTAAAATGATGGGATGGGTTTGCATGATGATTCTTATGCACTGGTGGATCAACTTCTCGAAAGGCGAGAAGAGGTAGACTCCCCAGAAAACCATGACGATCCGAAGATGGGAAGCCATCCTTGGGATCACTATGGATGGTAGACAGAACCGTCGCCGACTTAATGAACTATGGAACTAAAACTTGACTTGGCTAGATGCTAGGTTTGTGAAAAGATTTGCAAAGTTGGCTTTGTGCAAATAAACCACGGCCATTCCTTGAGAACCCCTATCATGTGAATCTTTCCGTGTTGGCTTGTTGGGTATGGTTGGTTCTCACCCTTGCTATACGCACAAACCTTTAGATGGTGGGAATGAAGACTTGGAGGATCCATATGCCTACTGCCAGGTGGCGAAGAAGACGATGGCGCCTGCTAGGTCTTAGTCTCCGGTCGTTGCCTGTGGCAATCGACAAGCCGCTGCCTTCCATTCCGCTATCTTACCTAATTTCTGCTTTTGGTTGTATCTGGACCATGAGGTCCTATATGTTGGATATTGCCTTCGGGCCTATATTATAATTCTTTTGGTGTATTACTATTCGTGCATTTGCACCTGATAATTCAGTACTGTATTTCGTGGGTACCAAACTACTCGATCCAGGGAAATGGTACTATGAACACGAATGATTCCCGTTCCGAAAACGAGGCTCTACAATACCTAGGGTGGCTACGGAGTACATACAATGAGCTTGCTGGTACCGCCCACAGGATCGACAATAGCCTCAAAACAGGAATGTTGTTGGGCCAGTCGGTACGCAGGCGATCATGTTCTCGCGTGTATCTGTCAGTCTCGACCACATATCAGCTTGGGTTTTCTACTGGAAGGATTTTCACGTTCTCAGAGGATGCCTGCCGAGATCAACCAACTTGGGCACTCCAGGCTGTAAACTTGCACCCGCACCGGTTGGGCACCGGAGGATATGTTGGGAAGATCGAGCAATGGCAGAAAGATGATGAAGCAACAGAAACATCAAACATGCCGCCACCATTTGCCGATATTCCACACCCAAGGGAAAGGAGCTGGGCAAGGACAAGGGCTGTGAACAACAGTGATGGAACAATCACCTTGCCAAATGCCCAAGATCAACAAGTTTATTAAATACATGTAAGTGTCTCACCTTAATATGTTTATTTTCTTTACATCTATCGTCCTCTCAATTTATACCGAACTTACTTGTACTGTAGAAAGAATTGGTTGCCATGAGACAGTCCTCCCAAGAGGCCTGCTTTTCTAGACGCGAGGATGACATCCTCACTCAAGCGTTGGGCACCGACGAACATCGTGGACGGACTAGGGGCGTTGGCTCTACCATCCCCTGGAAATATGGATTTCCATAATACACGCGGCAGTACAAGAAACGGAGCCTCACGAAGGCAGAGAAAGATGCACGCCTGGCTGAGACGATACGGGAGCAGGTCAGAGCCGAATTGAGCTCTGAGTTTGACAAGAAGCTGGGCGGTGGAGGCACGGATCGGGAACAGATCCGAGCCGAGCAGCAAACCACCGTGGCCGCCGCCGCTCCGCACCGAGACAATCCAACAAAAGGTGGAGTAGTTTCGCGTCAACTGAGGCGATGGAAAATCCACCACCAGTCCCATTCACCGTTGACCATATAATAGCAAAACTCTCGGCCACAATGTGTAACAGTCTTAACAAATCCTTATATTATATAACATTCTAAAATTATGGATAAATCTATCGTAGGAACCGACTAGTTGTGTGCTAACAGTTAGGGTGATGCCGACCTTCATGGTTCCGGTAGTCGAGTGACTTGCCTTTAAGCAGACCCCAGATACAAGAGTGCATGGGGCACAACTGATGGCCGGCCAGACAAAAGTGCAAGTGGACATAGTGAAGAACGAATACACAAATTTGCCACTACAGCATCCACCAAACGACGAGATCCTAACTATAGGAGTTGCACGTGAAAGTTTTATCCAATGGCCCAAGGAGCTCATTGAAATAAAGTTGACTTCGAGGTTAGTCACTACACCGAGCACTCGGCCGCCGCTCTAACTGGCACCTACTCCTTCAGCCCTTCCAGCTCCCGCTCATGTTCCACAAGTTGACATGGAGGCCGACAGCACGGCAATCATTAATACCCCACCACTGAAGAAATCAAGGCAGACACGTTCCTCTCCTCCACAGATAACTATCGAAAAACCTATGGCAAGTGGGAGAGGAAGAGTGAAAGACAAGGCATAGCCCTCGTATCTAGCTCCGAAGAAGCTAGAGATGGGTTGCTTCGGCGTTGTTCCAACTAGGCATGCCGTTGGTTGGAGATGATGCCCTAGGAATAATGGGCAACACTTGCAAGGAGCTCCACTGCTACTATATGGAGAAATCAAATGCCAGAAGGACGAAAAGGAAGAGTGACATCATAGGCCATCACAATCGACAACCATTTAATGGGCCAGAAAATTATATTGTCATAGACTTCAAGGATCTATTTGACCTCTTCAGACTACTAGCGGTGGACACAATTCTACTTAAATGCTACTCCTTGTAAATATTATGGCGTTTTCACTTTTGGTAACAACAATCCTTATAATACGCTTATAAGACCGTTTCTCTTGTGTGTAGGTATAGTTGGAAGTGGTGCCAGAGAAATACACCGGAAGTGGCCTTCCTGGATCCACAAATAGTCACGGTCGCCAATCTTCAAACCGATCGAAAGGCCATGATAGACTACATTTTTGACACCTTGTAGGCCTGTCAAGACAAGGAGTATATTATGTGCGCCTATAATCAATAGTAAGTGTGTACTTTAAATATATGCAATTGCATGATATATATTTCTTTAGTATTTAACTTTCACTATATTAATGCCACAATGCCCATTGGATCCTTTTTGTCATTACTGCCAAAGTAGAGTACATGTCACTACATAAACTCCAAAGTTAGTAAGTCCTATGACTGGACCCCGATCCAATAAGCAATCAATGAAGCATGGTGGCCATATGTGGAGAAAGGAGACCTATGTAACAAAGGACAAAAAAGCCTCATCCACAAAATTGACTTCTCCGTCAAACAAAAAATTAGCGACCAATGCGGATTCCATGTGTGCCACAACATGTGAATTATGTACAACAAAAAGTTGAAGACTTTGGTCGAATTTGAGGTTTTTGATGTCAATTGTGATACATACTAACTACTTCGAATTATATATATAGACTGATCACCTAATTTCAAACTATGTACATGGAGGAAAATATATCCCAGTCTGTGCCTATCACCTTTGAGGGGATTAGGGAAGAGGCGGACTTTATTGTCCGCGACATAGTGCACCCCAAAGAAATGTTTACAATACGAGGTCAAAGTCCGTGACATGTTGAACTTTTTTGAACATTTCAAAATTAATGTCCAAGACATGTAAAAATATTACACTTATGATATTATTAAATTATAATTTTGTCAAATGTGTTTATGTATATACTTGCAGTGCTAAATAAAATTTTGTTCCAATTTATAACTCGGTTTTGCAGGTTTCGATGTTTAGCACTTGAAAATGTTAATGTGAAATATGTGAAAATGGATGCTTATTTAAATAGATGTTCGTGAATGTCAGATGTATGTGAATATCTGTTTCTCTCATTTTTGTAGCGGGCATGGGTAGCAAAGGCCTGAGGCTAGCCAAAATACAAAATAAATTCTTTTTTTTGGGGAAACCTCATCGGTGATGGGCTTTACCTTAAGCCCGATGGAGATGCAAGTTATCGGTGATGGGCTTAAGTTAAAGCTCGATTGAGATATTAGTCATCCGTTATGAGCATTAATTAGGGCCCGTTTGAGATTGTTTCACCGGTGACGGGCCCTTGGTTGACTGGTCTTCTGGGTTAAAACTATCGGTGACATGTTGTAGTTTAGATCCGACAAAGATAACTGCATCGGTGATGGACATTTGTCCGATCGAGATGACTTCTCACATCAGTGACCTTTGCGTCGTGACGGACGCCATACCCGACACATATGAGGGTTGCCACCCGATTGAGATGAGGATGACCGTTGTACTGTCAGCCATCAAAATATATTTTTGACTCTCAATAATTGCCAATAAATGTACTATATAGTTTCTATTGCTATTGCTATTGCTACTATACGGTTCTCAAATAATTACTAGCTTACAACTGCACGTAGTGCATGAGCACGGCTTCGTGAGAAGGTACGCAGGCTTTGGAATGAAAAGCTTGAAGTGAAAATGAAATTTCCAATGAGTACATGCTCCAAAATTCTAAAATAGAAATGTATATTAAATCTGTCATCGTTTCTCCTTTAGTGTGCAAAACAAGCGCAGGGGACGAACTTATGCGGCTACTACGTCTGCAACTACATTCAACGCCTAACTCACCAAGTCACATGTCCCCAGGATCTGCATGTACGTATAACAGTCATTCATACATTACGTCTTGATTTATTATTGATTTCATATATTTATTTCTTATTTTTTAAATAATAGATTATTTGCATAAGGGACAAACTCTCTGACTACCATGGTTTCATACAGACTTCTCGAGAATCACTGATGGGATTTATCAACGAGCAAATTATTGCTCCTGCGGGAACATTCTACTCGGATTAGAGTGGTTGTGGATCTACATTGTAGAAAAATTTTGTAATATACGATATAGAACAGTAAAAATTAATTAGGAATGTAATATATGTGTACATATTTTTGTAATACATGTATATATTTATTTAATTAAGAGCATTTATATGTGTAAAATATGTGTTTATGCATATATATATATGCATATTGCATATATATGTATAAATATATATGTGTGTTATGTGTTTATTCATATATATGTATAAATATTTATGTGTAAAATATGTATGCATAATATATAAACAAGTAGCAAGCTAGCAGGAGTGAAATTAAAAAAACCTTTAGTCCCGGTTGTTAATACCAACCGAGACTAAAGATAACGGAGGCAGTCACATGGAGCCACCATCTTTAGTCCCAGTTGATGCTACCAACCGAGACTAAAGATGTATCTTTAGTCTTAATTATTTTAACCAAAACTAAATATAAACATCTTTAATCCTGCTTTCGTTGTCTCGGTTTAAAACCTGAGACTAAAGGGGTTATAAACCGGATCCAGAAGTGTATAACTAGCTAATGAATGGCCTTAATTTTTCCCGGAGTTGATGAATGATGATATATACTCACCGAGTAAGTCGACGAAGTTGTAGCCATTGCTGAACCTGCCGGTGGCCTTACCCCCCGGGTAGTCGACGCCATTGTGAGGGAAGTTGGCCTTGAGCAGCGACGCCGGCAGGTAGTTGTTGTTCCCTACATCCACCTGCGAGTCGCCGAGAGCACGTAAAGCGCCTTGACAGCGCCGCGCGCGCACGTTAAGCGGCAAGCCAAAGCCAGGAGGGCGACGCAGATGTCGCATGACTGTTTCAGTGTGCACCAGGAAGAAGAAGAAGAACCCATGGCCATGGCTAGCTAGTTCACAGCGTCAGCGTGTGAGATGTGTACTGCTGGGAGGCTGCCTGCCGCACGGGCTCACTCCAGTGTTTTAAATTGTCGGCCAAGATATATAGTGGTGAGTTTTCTCCGGACAATTAAAATCTTGGCTCACTCACTGGAGGACGTTGAATGAAACTGAGTGCTTACATATTTATAGCCTGTTGGTTCGCACGAAGACGCGCTAGCTAGCTGTCCAAAGCTATGCCAACTTGTTGGAGGAGTAGTGAGCACGCATTGATATGCTGGAAACATGAATGCTCCTGATTAACTTTAGACATAGGCGTATTGTCACATAATAACCAGCACATATCATGCGTTCTGATTATTTTTTAGATAATAAATTTTTCATTAATCCGGCATCTATATCCACAGAGCCCAAAACATACACGAGTACTTATATCCTAAACTTCACATGGAGAAATACAAAGACATAGAGGGCTTGTTCAGATTAATATCATTTTAAACTGTACTATTATTTGTTAAAATTGATAATTATGTGACTACATTTAGTTTGTTATCAAATATTGGTAATGTCTATGAAATTTTGACGATATTATATTGAGTCTATCGTACTAAAACTTGACAATGTTGTCAATTTGTCAAAATTTTAGCATTGTCAAATTTTAACAAATTTCATTTTAGGACCAATCTGAATAGACCTAAAAAGAAAGCAAAAGCTAAAAGGCTTATTATACGTTGTATCTAAAGAAAGTGCAACAAAATTAAGATCTTTGCATCACAGCATCACAGCAGCAGTACTATGAGCGAGCAAATGTATGACGGGCTCCTCTCATTTATGACGGGCTCTCAAATGATTAGGTTTTGCGAACTGTCATAACGAAGTCATCTCAAACGGGCTTAAAAAAAGTCCGACAAAGAAGTATTCTCACAGACATATTAGATGTGAAAAAAACTCGAACCGTCATGGATGATATCTATCGATGACGGACTCAAATCACGGCCCAACAAAGATAACCTACGATATCTTTATTGGGCTCCAACAAAAGCCCGTCACCAATGAGAGTGTCATCGGTGACGGGCACCAACCTGAGGCCCGATTGAGATAACAATTAGGCCGGTCCCTGATGAATGTCATCGGTGACGGGCTCCAACACACGATATGCTTCCAAATCATTTAACCTAGCTCGAGAGCCGATTCAGATCTACAAATGAGCACGAAAATTTTTTAAGTCCTCACATTGCCAACCCTAGCGCCGTCGCCGTCTCTCGAAGCCGGTCGCCGCCGTCCCTCGCGCCCTCCCGTGCCCGACGCTGTCGTTCTCCCTCACTGCCACCGAGCACCGTCATTCCCGAGCCCGAGCGCCGCCGTCCCCGAGCCCGAGTGCCCAGTCCCCAAGCCCGAGCGCCACCGTCCCCGAGCCCAGCCACCGAGCACCACCATGCTCCAGGTAAGTCCATCTCCCTCACGTGCTGTCGTGCTCCCTCATGTATACATCTGAGATGAATGTCAGTCATGTATCCACTGTTTCCCTCTTTGTTTCCATCAAACCATAGCCGTCATGTCTAGTTTGTATGCGTGTAATAAGTTTTTGCACGCATTGTTCCCGTTTTGTCCTCTAGTCCGGAGTCGGTTTTTAAAATGACCATAACTTTCGCATACGGACTCCGATTGAGACGTTCCGTATATGAAAATCAATGAAAAAAATTTCGGATGTGTTCGTCTGCCGCTTAGCCGTATTCGGTGATTTTATTTTCCCTAAAAACGACTCAGAAGGTCGACCAACAGGTCCTCGGTTTCCTTTTCTCATCACTATTGTGAGAAGTACTGACCCAAGTCGACAGTGCAAAGACCGACGGCGCAGGCGTGGAGGATGATCAACAACATGTTCTCCTCCAGGTCACAAGAAGGCGCACTCAACATGCTCCTCGTGATCACCACAACTCAGAACACTACTGGAGAAAGCCACACTAGTCCCGGTTCGTAACCTTCAGTAGTCCCGGTTGTCAAATCGGGACTACGAATCCGGGACTAGAGGTGGTCTAGCTCTAGTCCCGGTTAAATAACCGGGACTATAGATGCACGTTTAGTCCTGGTTGAAGCCACCAACCGGGACTAAAGGTGGCGGAGCCACGTGGCCGGCTCCGCAATCTTTAGTCCCGGTTGGTGGCTGCAACCGGGACTAAAGATTATTTTTTTTAAATTTGCCATTTCTACAGCAGTACTGCTATATATATATATATTACACATAAATTATAATACACATAAATATATAATTTACACACATGTAAACAAACTTAAGAAAGGAAATATACATATATTACCAAAATATGTACAATATTTATATTTATACATGTTTCCTAGCTAGCTTATAAAAAATTTTCTCTAATCTACTTTGCTATGGTTTAGCTACTAAAACTAATGAAGAACTCCCCCGCGGGATCAACGACCTGCTCGTTAATAAATCCCATCAAATCTTCCTGAGCGGCTTGTATGAAAGTCTCGTGGGGGAGGTCGTCTCTTACTCGCATAAGCTGTCATTAATTACAATAAACGAGAAATAAATATATGAAGTGAATAAGAAATCGAGACGTAATGTATGAAATGTTGTTATACGCACATCTAGATCATCAACAGTTTTGACTTCGGTCACAAAGCGGTGAATGTAGTCGCAGACGTAATATCCACATAGGTTGGTGCCCTGCGACTGTTTTGCACACTAAAAGAGAAACGACGACATATTTAATATGCATATCATATTTTCGAACATAATAATGATTCAAGTCAAATTAGGAGGAGGCATGTTACTCACTGAAACTTCATCCGCACAGAAAGCTTATCTTTCCAATTTCCACGAACATTACCTCAGAATCGTTCCCATGCCCTACGTGCAGTTGAAAGTTAGCACGTAATTATCCGAGAACTGCATATATGCAATAGAAAGTAAGATGGCATTACTTGTTAAACAGTTCAAATATATGGGAGTACGTGGACTCTGGTTTATCCATTGAGTCAAAGACATGGATCTTTGACTAACCCATGTCAAGTACTAATAGAATCCAGTGGAATCTATAAATTAGTTTAGATGACACATATGAAACTTTATGTATGTACGGGATTAAAATTGGTTCGGAAAGAAAGAAAAAACTTACGCAGTATTATAGGGCAGAAGGATGAAGGACCGGAAGGGTTGCTTCACAAGCGCGTTGTATATGATGTCCACTGTGTCATTAGGAAATTGATCAACCAATGGGCCGTTGATTTTCCGTGGATCCATGAATCCATGCTTGGTGCATTCGTGCTTGTTGCAGTATTGGATCGCCATTCTACAACAGTTAAAAAGAATTTTAGTCAGCTAAATTCAAGGAGGTAAGAAACGAAATAACCGGGCGATACTTACAAAACCCGCGCTGTTAGAAGTGAGACGTCAAGGGCATCACGTTGGTACAGGTCGAATATATCTTCGAATCGGATATAAAGGTAGTCATCTCCATCGAAGAAGTAGTCAGTTGAATATTTGCATGTTATCATGTCTTCACCCTTCTTTGGATTGTTGCATGTACCACGATGGAAGCGGTAAATATGAGTTGGAAGCCTTTTCACGAGATCCGCCTTGACGAGAGGCTTTCCAAGGTTGAACTTGTATTTAAGCGGAGCCTTTGCCAGGTGTGCACGCCCATGTAATTGATCCATATTAATTCCAGCTTCTTGAATGAATTATCTTAAATCAGGTCTAATATTTGGGATCGTGCTGAACTCCAAAGGCTTATGTGGCTGCATGCCAAGCTGGGGTACATCTTTGCCCGCTTTCTTCCCCCTCCTTGAGGCCGACCGCTTTGGTGCTTGTGGCGGCGTCTTCTCAATTCTCTGAGTTTTTCTTGGACGACCGCTTGATATTGAAGGCGCGCTCTTGGATGATGACCGTTTAGGAGTCGGTGCTCGTTGTGGCGACGGAGGAGGGTTGGAAGGCGGTGGAGTTGGAGACGGCCGTTTAGGAGTCAGTGCTCATGGAGGCGACGCAGGAGGCGGAGGAGGCGGAGGCGGCGAAGGAGGCGGAGGAGACGGCCCACGTGGAGGCGAGGGCGATGGAACGATAGGAGACGCTGTTCGTCCGGGGAATTTTATGTAGATCTTCCTCCGAGAAATATTCCATGAATTGTTTCTCCTAGCGTCGTCTCCCTGTCTCCTCCGGGGATATCACGCTCCAGATCTTCATAGCCGCGTTCCACCTGCTCAATTTCAACCTTCGAGTACGAAGGTGGAACGTGGAAGTGGTAGGTGCCGTCTTGGGCTACTTGGAATAGCCATGCCCGACGCGACTGTTGAGAAGATTGCTTATTAGTTAATAATGACCGTTGATTGACAAGTTATTAAAGAAAATATACGTACAACATAAAAGTACGAACATACCTTTATTGTTATGTTTTTAGCGGGATGTGCGAGATCACACGGGGTCCGCTGTGTGATGTCATCCACGGGGCATGGCGGACCCGGTTGAGCTTGTGGGGCCGCTCGCCTTCATTTCCGAGACGCACAGTGCTACGCTGTTGTTGGAGTTGTGCGGTTGTTCTTGGATCAGTGTTGGCTAACCCACTGGCTCCGCTCCTCACCAACCTTACGGCCACCCTTTCATCGACAATTTGATCGATCTGCGAGAGCTTCATTTCCATCTCTGCGAATCTAGCATCATTCTCTCGCTTTGACCGTATTCGGCTCTGTATGTGGCGATGTCGGCTTGGAACCCGTATTTCCATGGAACGACGCCTTTTCCTCGCATACGCCCGGGTGCTCGGGTTTTGGAGGCCGAGCGTTAGCTCGTCCTTCTCTCTATCGGGCTGAAGGAGCCGAGGAACCGGCCTGCACCGCCTCCTCTAACCTCCGTCCGGCTTCTAGAATTTCATCACCAAAGATCACTGTGCCATCGATGGATTTAGTGAGCCGCCATGAGCATAGAACCAGTTCTTTGATCGTTCCGGCCAATTTTGTGCACAGGAACGATATCCCGTGCTTCTAGGTCAGCTTCCATTTTTCCCATTTTTCCATTGCTTTTTTATAGCCGCCTGACCCAAGCTTGTGATGGTATTTCTTTTTTGCTGCGTTGGCCTTGTTATTTTCTATGATTGATTGCGCTTCTTCACTGGTCTTGTGCTCAACAAAAGCATCCCAATGATCTCTGAGCTTCGGGAACTTGTCGAAGTCGGTGTCCGGCCCTTCGAATATATTTCTTGTGTAAGCTGTTTCTTGTAGTTCCTAAAGAGCTCGCCATTTTCTTCAACGTCCATTCCTTGACCTTTGCCTGATCTGAGTCTGGGATGGTGAACGTCTACAGCATTGTCGTCCACAGCATCTCTTTCTCTGAGTCTGGGAGATAGCTTTGCTCCTCTCCTCCTTTGGTAGAACGCCTCCAGTTGGCAACGCTTATGGGCACGTCATCCCTCACCACCCATCCGCTGTGCGCCACAAACTTCCTTGTGGCGTCCTCTGGGGCAATTGGTCGACCGTTAGGTGCCACCTCCGTTATGACATGTCGACCCTCTATTTTCTTGCTGAGGCCGCGTGGCCTCTTCTGTCCAGCGGAGGCGGAGGCGGCGCCCTCATTCCTCTCCTCGTTCCTTTGCTCGTCTCCCCCCTCGTTCCCCTCCTCGTTGAGGTACTGATCTGGATCTTCGTGTCCCTCCTCGTTGTAAAACTCTGTTCCTCATGTGATCTCATCAAGGAGAAACTGTTCCTCGTCACGATCCGCCATTTGATTGATGTGGGTTGAGGACTTAATCAAAGAATTCTGAAAAAAATTATTGTCGGTTAATACATGTACCAATTTACGAATATCATGTATGTATACGTAAAAAAACATAGTCAGAAAAGAAGAAGATGGAAAAAATAGATGAAATCCGATAGACACCAGATCCAATTGTGCACATCCACAATGGTGATGTTTTTTTAGAAGTCACTTCCTGGATTACATCTACACCGAACGACCGAACGAACGACCAAACGACCGACCGAACCCTAACCTATCGTTCGTTCACGTCCATTCGTTCACGTCTGTGAGTACGATCATCTAGAGGAGAGGAGATAAAGAGATGATCATGTATGTGAGGAAGCTAAGGTCGAGAGGAGAGGAAGTGGAGAGGAGAGGACAGAGAGGACGTTGCATGCCTATGTACGTTGTAACGACCGAACGACCGACCGTCCGACGGACCGACCGACCGAACGAACGACCGACCGACGGACCGACCGACCGAGCGAAATCAGGACCAACCGACCGACCGAACGAGTGTTCGTTAGTGCGTCCGTCCGTTCGTCCACGTCCGTACGGCTGTCCGTCCGTTCGTCCGTCCACATCCGTTTGTTGATTTTATCGTTCTCGTTCGTTGAAAAATACAAACTTCACAAGTCACATACACATTAAAATTTAAATCTATTCATGCATTTAAATTGAAATACACATTCAAAATTCTAAATTCACAATATTCATGCATTAAAATTTAAATAAACAGTCTATTTACATATAAAGTCCATACAAATTTACACATACACATGCATCGAAATCAGATTTACAAATTTACACATACACATCAAAATCATATTCAAAACCTCCTCATTCATTCACATTCACAAAATTCAGAAAATTCACAAAATTCATTCACATTATTGAACATATAGCACGGCAGCGGCAGCGGCGGCGGCTGCGGCGACGGCGGAGACGACAATGGTGGCGATGGCGATGGCATCGACGGCGGCGGCTAACCCTAGCACGCATCACGGAGAAAAAGGGCGGCGGCAGCTAACCTCCGGCGGCGGCGGCGGCAGCGCGAAGACCTTTGCGCGGCGGTCCCTCGCGCGACGCGGCGGCGAAGACGGCGGAGACGGCGTGCTTTGCGGCGGCGTTCTTGTGCTCGGCGACGGTGAAGAAGACGATGGAGTTGTGCGAAAATGGCTAAGTGTTTGGATCCCAGTGAAACCTTTGCTATATATAAGTACCTGCTCTATTGTCCCGGTTGAAGCCACCAACCAGGACTAGAGATGATATAGTCCCGGTTGGTGGCTTCAACGGGACAATAGAGCATACCTTTTGTCCCGGTTCAAGCCACGGACCGGGACTAGAGATGGCGGGCAGCCACGTGTCCCAGTAGGTGGGCATCTCTAGTCCCGGTTTAAGCCACCAACCGGGACTAGAGATGTTTTCCCGCCGATGAAATTCACCTCTAGTCCGGTTGGTTTCAAAACCGGACTAATTATTACCGTGCCCAATTATATTGTGTTATATTCATATATAATTATAATTAACATATGTTCATATATTCATATATAATTAAGATATGTGATATAATTAACATAAACTATTATAAATTAAAATAATAACATATAATTAACACATATCATATTCTAAACTATTTAAAATTTAAATAATAATATGTATTTAACATATGACCTATTTGAAAAAAATTAAATTAAGATAAAACATATAATTAACATTTGTCGTATTTAAAACTATTTTAAACCATAAACCCTAAACCCTAAACCCTAAACCTTAAACCTAAACCCTTTTCCATTAACCCTCAACCTAAACCCTAAACCCTATTTTAAACCTAAACCTAAACCTAAACCTCGTGCGGCTGCGTGATTGGCATGTAGAAGGATGCGACCCGAGTATAACGTCAATGCCTTCTCCTCGATCTAACATCGTCTCTCATGCTATTGGAGGCTGCTCCATTCTCATCGGTGTAATAGAAGCGGTGGCAATCTCTTCTCACTTTGTTCTACCTAGTTCTCCGATTGCTTCATCTCCTCCCAATACTTCAGCACATCATCTTCAAAGATGATACCAAGCTCGTCTGCATGGCAAGAAACAAGTGTCTAAGCAACACAAATTCAAAAGCATAATTCCTTTTCGATTAGAAAAAAGAGATCATCATTCTTGCGTTGATCGAGTAGAAAGAAAAGAATCATACCTTGTAAACGTTGCTTTGCATGACGCAGAGCGAATGGTGGGGATGGAAGCTCGGGAAGGAGATCTTGGAAAAGAGAGCTTCCTCCTCAAGCGAGGTAACTATCGGTCAAAGGCTAGTGCAATAAGGCCACCGGCTAGTTCATGAAAAAGGTTAGATCAATAACACATAAACAGATAAACAAAGACAGTCTTACAACCAAAAGAAGCTACTGCTATAAAATTTTCTCAGCGATGAGCATGGTTAACCATATGCATGATGCAAGGCAAAACTGCATTTACCTATGTTTTTGGCTGGGCTCCATTATTTCGAGAGACATGAATCAAATCTCACACTCCAATAACTCGGGATCAATGAAATAGCTTATCTTATTTGTCTCGTCCACGTCCGTATCCAGTTCCTCCTGTTGATCCGTGAAGAGGCCCCGACGTTTTTTTTCTGTCTTCTTTAGCGATCTTGGTCTCTTTAACATGTCATGATCCATCGTAGTAGCCTTCTTCACCGATCTTGGTCTCTTCAATATTTAATGATCTGGATCATGGTCTTTTTTCTTGCTTTTCTCCCTTTGCTTTATACTCTTTCTGTCTTGCTATTTCTTCGAGTACGATGTAGCAGTACTCGTGTATCTCAATCAAACTGTGAATAGCGAGAGATATGGCAATGATTGGATAGTGCGGCTGTATATGGCAATGATGACTTGCCTCCCCTGTTCCCGTCTCAATGCCTCGGCGGCGCCATGGAAGTGGTCGGTGACGCGCACGACGACGGACTACCTCTATCCGCCTGCCGTGATTGAGCCGTACTACCGCCGCCACCGCCCCAGTCTTGGCTGCTGCCGCCACTGCTGCCGTTGGTCTTCCTGATTTAGAGGTGTGCTTTCTCTGTGTTTCAGCGGCAATATTAAAGTTCTCATTGCTAATGTCTTCTGACTTATTCTCGTGAATTGCCACATAAGCATTAGCCGTTAAAGGATTATTGTCCTGACTACAAGTTAGGATCTTCTGTGAGTATGGAGCATGTCGATGACCTTCCTCCTCCTCTGCTTGTAATTCTCCCTGAGGACTTTTTCGTCGACCCTGGTCTCACCCTTTTACCGTTTTTATTCATAGCTCCCTGCAATTGTAATATGATCTAGGGGAATTGACTATGAATTCAATGGATGGTGTAGGTGCCTCCTCCAACGTGGTTCCCCTTATTCACTGTCAGGGATGTTTAGTGCCTCCTCCTCCAACGGTTGTATTCTAGAATTACAAGCCACCAAGCGGTTTAAGCCACCAACCGGTTGAAGCCACCAACCGTTGTATTCCAGAATTACAAGCCACCAAGCGGTTTAAGCCACCAACGGTTGAAGCCACCAACCGTTGTATTCCGGAATTACAAGCGTTGGAGGAGGAGGCACGAAGCAGTCCCTCGAACGGTGAACAAGGGGAACCACGTTGGAGGAGGCACCAACACCATCCACGAATTCATAGTCAATTCCCTAGATCATATTGCAATTGCAGGGAGCTATGAATAAAAGGTAAAAGGGTGAGACCGAGGTCGACGAAAAGTCCTTAGGAGAATTACAAGAGGAGGAGGAGGACGTCGTCGACATGCTCCATACTCACGAAGATCCTAACTTGTGGTCGGGACAATAATCCTCTAACGACTAATGCTTATGTGGCAATTCACGAGAATAAGTCGAAGACATTAGCAACGAGAACTTTAATATTGCCGCTGAAACATAGAGAAAGCACACCTCTAAATCAGGAGAGCGGCGGCGCAGATGGCGGCTGCAGATCAAGGCTGGGCGGTGGCGGCGATAGTACCCATCGATCACGGCGGGCGGATAGAGGTAGTCCATCGCCGTGCGCGTCACCGGCGGCTTCCATGGCGCCGCCGAGGCATTGAGGCGGGGCAGGGAGGCAAGCCATCATTGCCATATCAACGCACTATCCAATCATTGCCATATCTCTCGCTATTCAAAGTTTGATAGAGATACACGAGTCTTGCTACATCGTACTCGAAGAAATAGCAAGACAGAAAGATCGGAAGCAAAGAGAGATAAGCAAGAAAAAGACCGTGATCCGGATCATTAAATATTGAAGGACCAAGACGGTGAAGAAGGATACTACGATAGATCATGACATGTTGAAAGAGACTAAGATCGCTAAAGAAGACAGAAAAACGTCGGGCCTCTTCACGGATCAACGAGAGGAACTGGATACGAACGTGGACGAGACAAATAAGATAAGCTATTTCATTGATCCCGAGTCATTGGAGTGTGAGATTTGATTCATGTCTCTCGAAATAATGGAGCCCGACCAAAACATAGGTAAATGCGTTTTGCCTGCATCATGCAATGGTTAACCATGCTCATCGCTAAGAAAATTTTATAGCAGTAGCTTCTTTTGGCTGTAAGACTATCTTTGTTTATCTGTTTATGTGGTATTGATCTAACCTTTTTCATGAACTAGTGGTGGCCTTATTGCACTAGCCTTTGACGATAGTTACCTCGCTTGAGGAGGAAGCTCTCTTTTCCAAGTATCTCCTTACCAAGCTTTCATCCCCCCATTCTCTCTTGTCATGCAAAGCAACGTTTTACAAGGTATGATTCTTTTCTTTCTACTGAGATCAACGCAAGAATGATGCTCTCTTTTCTAATCGAAAAGGAATGATGCTTTCTGAATTTGTGTTGCTTAGACACTTGTTTCTTGCCATGCAGCGAGCTTGGTGTCATCTTTGAAGATGATGTGTCTTAAGTATTGAGAGGAGATAAAGCAATCGGAGAACTAGGTAGAACAAAGTGAGAAGAGATTGCCACGCTCTATTACACCGATGAGAATGGAGCGGCCTTCAAGAGCATGAGAGACGATGTTAGATCGGAGGAGAAGGCATTGGACGTTCCGGCTCGGTCGCGATCCTTCTACATGCCAATCACGCAGCGCACGAGGGTTTAGGGTTTAGGGTTTAGGGTTTAGGGTTTAAAATAGGGTTTAGGGTTTAGGTTGAGGGTTAATGGTAAAAGGGTTTAGGTTTAAGGTTTAGGGTTTAGGGTTTAGGGTTTATGGTTTAAAATAGTTTTAAATACGACAAATGTTAATTATATGTTTTATCTTAATTTATTTTTTTCAAATAGGCCATATGTTAAATATATATTATTATTTAAATTTTAAATAGTTTGAAATATGACATATGTTAATTATATGTTATTATTTTAATTTATAATATTTTATGTTAATTATATTACATATCTTAATTATATATGAATATGTGAACATATGTTAATTATAATTATATACGAATATAACACAATATAATTGGACACGGTAATAATTAGTCCGGTTTTTGAAACCACCCGGACTAGAGGTGAATTTCATCGGGCGGGAAAACATCTTCTCATGTTTGCAAACAAATTTAGAGATGAAAATGTATATAAAATAACCGCAAAATACGAAGTGCTAAGAATGTAAGAAGTTATACAAATAGATAGCAAAATGTATAAAAACATCCGCAAATAAGAGTAAGAAGTTGCTAACCTTACAGAGCAAATATATTATCACCAAAGAAGATGCTAACCTCGGCAGCACCGGACCTCTAGCTGAGAAAAATTTTGAAGATGTACAAGTGTGGCTGGCTCGGGATGGAGGAGGAAGGGGTATATAAAGAAAATCTCTAGTCCCGGTTGATAACACCGACCGGGACTAGAGATGCCATCTCTAGTCCCGAGGCAACGGTATAAAAAATATCAACGGCTCTCTAGGACCTTCTCTAGGACTTTTAGTTCCGGTTCATTTCAAGAACCGGGACTAGAGATGACGGTTCAAATGTTATCGGCGCGTGTCGAGCGCGGGGACCTTTAGTCCCGGTTGGTAACACGAACCGAGACTAGAGGTAGCTTATCTAGTCCCGGTTGGTGTTACCAACCGGGACTAAAGGTCCCTGGCGCTCTGACACGCGCTGACAACATTTGAACCGGGACTAGAGGTGACATATATAGTCCCGGTTGGTGTTACCAACCGGGACTAAAGGTCCTCGGCGCTCGACACGCGTCGACAACATTTGAACCGGGACTAGAGGTGATCTTTAGTCCCGGTTCGTGACACGAACCGGGACTACTGTTCCTAGAGGGCCGTTGAATTTTTCAACCGGGACTAGAGATCATATCTCTAGTCCCAGGTGCAACTCAAACTGGGACTACTGTGCTTTTTGCCATTTCAACCAATGATGGTTTCTCCAGTAGTGGAAGGGCGCCATCTCAGTGACTGAGTACTTCTCAAAGATCAGAGCACTCGGTGATGAACTAACGGCGACAGGAAAACCACTCGGTGAAGAAGACCTAGTGGCCTACATAATCAACGGATTAGATGTTGATTTTGATCTGTGTTGAGGCATTGGTGGCTAAATCTGAACTAGCTACCGTGTCTCAAGTCTACTCACAGATTTCGAATTTTTATAACAAGCAGTGAATACGACAGCCGTACGTCTCATCTGCATCAATAAACGCGGCAAATCGCGGTGGTCGAGGTGGTGGTCATGGCACTGGTGGCCGTGGACACAACATTCGTCCTGTGTGTCAATTATGTCACAAGCAAGGTCATGTCACCTCGGACTGCTGATATCGCTATGATGAGACCTATGTCCCTGATGAGAAGATGGGTGGCGCTATGGCCACGATGACGATGGCGTCAATGGCAGCCAACCCTAACGCATTATATGGGGAAATCTAGGGGGCGACGGCGCTAACCTGCGAATGATACGAAGACGGTGGCACGGCGGTCCTCCGGCGACGACGACAGCGACGAAGACGGCGGAGACGGCGTGCTGCGGCGGCGTCATGGGGCTCGTCGACGACGACGAAGACAAAGACGATGCCCATTGAGGAAGTGCAAAAACGTCTAAGTGTTGGATCCCTTGTGAGGCCGTTCCTATATATAGTAACGACATCTTTTATCCCGGTTGAATCCAACAACCGGGACAAAAGACACTTTAGTCTCGGTTGGTGGCTTCAACCGGGACAAAAGATAAGATCTCTAATCCCGGTTGGATCCACCAAACGGGACTAAAGATGGCAGTTCCGGTTGGTGGCTTCAACCGAGACAAAAGATATGATCTCTAGTCCCGATTGAAGCTACCAACCGGGACTAAAGATGGGGGGCAGCCACGTGGCCCAGATAGGTGGTCATCTTTAGTCTTGGTTGTAGCTACCAACCGGGACTAAATATGGTTTCTCGCCCACTCAAATTCACCTCTAGTCCCGGTTTGTTTTATAAACGGGACAAATTATTACGATGTCCTATTATATTGTATTTTATATTCATATATAATTATAATGTTCATATGTTGATATATTTTATATTCATATATAATTAACATATGTTCATATATTCATATATAATTAGCATATGTTCATATAATTAAAAAATATTATAAATTGAAATAATATTTTAAAAATCTTAAAATTTAAATAATAATAAACTATTTAAAATTTAAATAACAATATATAATTAAGATATTGCCTATTTAAAAAATATTTTAAATTGGAATAATAACATATAATTAACATTTGTCATATTTAAAACTATTTTCAATTTAAATAATAATATATAATTAACATATGACCTATTTAAAATAGTTTATCTTAGTCGTCTCATCCGTATCCATATCTAGCTGCTCCTGATGATCCGTGGAGAGGCCTCGACGCCTTCTTCCTACCTTCTTCACCGATCTTGGTCTCTTCAACATGTCATGATCCATCGTAGTAGCCTTTTTTTGTTTTTACTCATTGCTCCTGTAACATATACAAAAGCTGTTCATGTTAAGCGGTTCATGTTCTACTTGGTGAGCAAACACATGGAGCAGATGGTGAAGCTGACGATCGACGAAGCCGCTTCCTGAAGTCAAGGAGAATGTTAAGCGGTACATGTTCTACTACTAATAAGCAAACACATGGACCAGATGGTGAAGCTGGCGATCGACAAAGCTGCTTCCTGAAGTCAATGAGAATGTGGGCAGTGCTTCTTTTTTCTTGCTCTTCTCCCTTTGCTTCATAATTTTTCTGTCTTGCTCTTTCTTAGATAATCTGACAGCCACCTTATTCCGTGATGGCGGCGTAGCCGTACTCGTGTATCTCCATCAAACTTGGAATAGCGAGAGATATGGCAATGATTGGATAGTGCGGCTATATATAGAGAGCTGAGCAATGATGGATGCAAGACAGACTGACATGCAAATTTTACGAGGGTCCATTGAAACCACTCTAGATACACATCGGAGAAGGAAATGTTGAGACCGCTGGTCCTGAAGGCAATAATTTATAATAGATTCAATAATTTACAATAAATTTAAATGATAGCAATAATATTCAATGATTCAATTTAATTTACATCGTCCATAGATAAATTTAGCTAAGTGACATTTGTCCTCACATACTTTCTCCGCACAATTGTTCCTTCATTATGATCGTTGCGTGAGTAAGGGGTATCCTCATTTGATAGGAGGATACTCGGGTCAACCGTCACCACGAACGGAGGTTGCCCGTCAAACTGATCATAATCTTCGTTAGTTCTATCCTCGACTCCCATGATTTTCCTTTTACCTGGGAGAACCACGTGGCGCTTTGGCTCGTTGGACACTTTCCCCTTCTTTGATTTGCTAGCCATGTCCTTGACATAGAAAACTTACCGTACATCATTGGCAAGGACGAAGGGTTCGTCTGAGTATCCAACCTTGCTCAGGTCGACCGTTGTCATCCCACTTGCATCAATGGTTACGCCTCCACCACTGAACCTAACCCACTGGCACCGAAACAGAGGGACCTTCAGAGGTCCATAGTTCAGCTCCCATATGTCATCGATGCCGTCGTAATATGTGCTAGCCGCACCGTCGTATCCCACGGCATCGATGCGGACAGCGCTGTTCTGAATCGTGCTCTTTAAGTCTTGGGCCCGTGTATAAAATGTGTACCCATTGATTTCATATGCCTGAAATGTGATGATCGAGCAAGATGGTCCCCTCGCCAAGAAGGCTAGTTGTTGGCCAATGCTCGCGTTGCCCATGAGACGTTTTCACAGCCAAGCAGGGAATGCATCGATGTGATGGCGTGTAATCCAGGCATCCGTCTTACCGATGTTTTTCGAGCGAACAATCGCCAAGTGCTCCTCGATGTAAGGAGCCACCAAGGAAGATCGTTGCAACACGGTCCAATGTGCTTTCCTGTACAAGTCATTGTCTATGTTCATTATTGCCTTCTTTCCAAGAGTTTCCTTCCCCCGTAGTCTACCTTCATGGCTTGATTCAGGCACCCCGATGGGATGGTGGTCTTCAATAAAGTCGACGCAAAACTCAATCACCTCCTCTGTTCCATATCCCTTGGCGATGCTGATCTCCGGACGTGAACGATTACGGACGTACTTCTTTAGAACGCCCATATACCTCTCGAAGGGGAACATGTTGTGTAGGAATACCGGACCGAGGATACGGATCTCTTTGACAAGGTGGCATAGGAGATGTGTCATGATATTGAAGAAGGAAGGCGGAAAGATCATCTCAAAGCTGACAAGATATTGGACAACATCATTTTGAAAGTCTTCTAGTCTGTCTAGATCGATGATCTTCTGTGAAATTGCATCCAGGAAAGCACATAGCTTTGTTATTATTGCCCGGACATTATCGGGAAGGATACCCCGAATTATAACAGGAAGCAGCTGTGTCATCAGCACATGGCAGTCATGGGACTTTAGATTTGTGAACTTTTTATCCTTTGCGATTATTATTCTCTTTATATTCGAGGAGTATCCAGACGGTACCTTGATGCTCTCCAGGCATTCAAACATTATTTCCTTCTCTATCCTGCTTAGACTGTAGCTGGCTGGACTTAGGTATTGGGCTCCTTTCTCCTTTGGTTGCGGGTGAAGGCCATCGCGTTGTGCCATATGTTTCAGATCGTTACATGCCTCAAGTGTATCTTTTGATTTTCCGTATACACCTAGGAAGCCAAGCAGGTTTACGCAAAGGTTCTTGGTGAGGTGCATCACGTCGATTGCGTGGCGGACGTCCAAGACTTCTCAATAGGGCAACTCCCAAAAAATTGACTTCTTCTTCCACATCGCCGCGTGACCACCTTCACTTGCTATAGATTGGTTGTCCGGCCTCTTTCCAAATACTTCTTTGAGGTCTTTCACCATGGCAAACACGGCCTTTACGTTGCGATGCTTTGGTTTAGTATGATGGTCTGCCTTTTGATCAAAATGTTTGCCTCTTCTCCGGACAGGGTGGCTTGCAGCAAGAAAGCGACGATGACCCATGTACACTACCTTCTTACAGTGTTTCAGGTACGTACACTCAGTCTCATCCATCAGTGGGTGCAAGCGTTGTACCCCTTGTTTGACTGTCCGGATAGGTTGCCAAGTGCAGGGCAATCATTGATGGTAACAAACAGCAACCCTCACAGGTTAAACTGCTTTGTTTATCTTCATCCCACACGGGAACACCTTTTTTCTTTCACAGCAGTTTTAGATCTTCAATCAGCGGTCTCAGGTACACATCGATGTCGTTACCAGGTTGCTTCGGGCCTTGAATAATAACCGGCATCTGAATGTACTTCCGCTTCATGCATAGCCAAGGCGGGAGGTTGTAGATACACATCGTCACAGGCCAAGTGTTATGCCCACTGCCATTCTCTCCAAAAGGATTCATGCCGTCCGTGCTTAAGCCGAACCTTAGGTTTCTTGCATCCTCGTCGAAGTCTTCAAATGTTCTATCGATGTTTCGCCACTGTGACCCATCGACGGGATGTCTCAGCATGTCGTCTTGTAGGCATTCTTCCGCATGCCAATGCATTATTCTTGCATGCTCCTTGTTCCTGGACAGACGCTTCAGCCGTGGTATTATAGGAAAATACCACATCACCTTAGCAGGAACCCTTTTCTTCGAGGGTCGTCCGTCAACTTCGCCTAGATCATCTCGTCTGATCTTGTATCGAAGTGCTTTATAAACCGGACATGTTTCTAGGTTCTCGTACTCCTCACCACGGTAGAGGATACAATTGTTAGGACATGCGTGTATCTTCTGTACCTCCAGTCCTAGAGGGCAGACTAACTTCTTAGCCTCGTACGTTGATTCCGGCAATTCGTTTCCCTCTGGAAGAATGTTCTTCATGAGTTTTAACTCGCCAAATGCCTTGTCACTGACACCATTTTTAGCCTTCCATTACAAGAATTCCAGCGTGGTACCCAACTTTTTTTGCCCCTATTCACAGCCTGGGTACAAGGACCTTTTGTGGTCCGCCAACATACGCTCCAATTTCTGCACCTCCTTTACGCCTTTGCAGTCCCCCTGTATGTCACGCAACATCTGACCAAGGTCATCAGCACCGTCGTTTTCTTCAGCATCCCCTACGTCGCGCAACATCTGACCAAGGTCATCAGCACCGTCGTTTTCTTCAGCATCCCTGCTCGCCTCGCCTGATGTATTCTCTTCAAACCCATCGTATTGACCACAGTTCGAAATGTTGTCGTCATCTTCTTCATCTTCTTCCATTGCAACCCTCACCTCTCCATGCGATGTCCAGCAATTATAGTGAGGCATGAATCCCGACTAAAATAAGTGGGCATGAATAATTCTTGATGTAGAATACTCCTTCTCATTTTTGCACTTTTTGCATGGACAACGTATGAAACCCTTCTCCTTGTTGGCATCGGCCACACTCAAATAATAATGCGCGCCTTGAATAAATTCTCTCGACTGTCGATCCGTGTTGTACATCCATTGCCGATCCATCTACATGGAATGCACAAAAATCATAAGAAATTTTCACGAAATTCAAATCATTTAAATATTATTACAATAATTATATATATATATATATGTAATCGAGACAATTATTATATACTAATCCAATATACGTAATGTGTTGTTCTAAAAAAATTAGAATTATTTTTAGAAGGTCTTTTATAAAGTGATAAATATAAAATTAATTAATTATTTTGCATCTATTTTAAAAGGTCCTTTGTCATGTTTATAACTTTTTTGTCCAAAAGATTCTCTCTCATCATTTTTCATAAACATTTTTGAGATAAAATTGTACGGACTAAATTCGGAATTTAACGTGCTAAGCATACTTTTCTTCCTCTTTATTTTCCCTAACTTTTTTCTCAACTAATGTGCTTAGCAAAATAATTAGTCCAAACAAATTTTCTCTCTCCTTATGTTTAAAAAAAATCTAGAGATAAAAATATATAGAAAACAACCGTAAAATGCGAAGTGCTAAGCATAGATCATAAGAGGAAAAAGTTGCTAACCTTGTAGATAGCAAAGATTTGTGTATTATCACCAAAACAAAATCACAAAAAATTTTGGCAGCACCTCTAGCTAGAGAAAAATTTTGAAGACAAGTGTAGCCTGGCTCGGTGGAGGAGGAAGAAGCGTATAAAAAACAAGCCATCTTTAATCCCGGTCGGTGTTACCAACCGGTACTAAAGATGGCGTCAGAGGCTGTCAGAACCTGTCAGAGCGCGAGGCATCTTTAGTCCTGGTTGGTAACACCAAGCGAGATAAAAAATAGCATCTATAGTCCCGATTGATGTTACCAACGGACTAAAGATGTCGGTGCTCGACAGTTCGACTAAAGATCATCTTTAGTCTCAGTTCGTGTCATAAAACGGGACTAATGTTTCTAGAAATCTGTAGACTTTTCAAACCGGGACTAAAAATATTCTTTAGTTTCAGGTGAAACTCAAACCGAGACTATTGTAGATTTTGGCATTTTAACCGATAATGGTTTCTCCAGTGCTGACAACATGTACATGTAGTAGAATTGGTTGAGAAAAACAATCTATCCTCATGCACGTGGTCTGGCCTGGTGCAAGCCGCTTTGCCGGCCATGGGTGTCAATCAGGACCTGTAAGCATGCTTTGGTTCTTTTTGGTTTGTCATGTCCGTGTAGGAGTACAATAGGCCAAAAAGAACAGCCGCTTGGGAGAAGGCCTGATAACCGGATTTAATCAACGATGGTATTTTCGTTGGTCTTGTACATCGTACTGGTCCGTGGGTCCCTCTGACAGGAGACACGAGCCAGGTGATATGCTTGGTAATTGACCGATGGAAGACGTGACCAAAACGATTACGTCATCGGCCCTGCATAGCTGATCTTGAAGAGTTTCTCTAGCCGATTTGGAAAATATCTTGCTTAATTTGGCAAGTTTGACCAGGGAGGTAGTCGACATCTTGGTGGTTGTTTGACGTAGACCATCGGTTGGTCTCGCAGCTGGTTGACTCGATCCAGTTATATTTTTAATGGGAGGTGTCGGTTCGAGGACGTGTGGATTTGGGCCCCGAGCTGTAGCTCAGCGCGATGCCTAATTACTTTATAAAAATAATGAAAAATAGTTCAACATATGTTTTCAGCTCATTAGCCAAAAAGCACAAACTCTATTCTCCCCTATCCCAAGCTAGTCGGCTCCACCACTCCCTAGAGCCGGCCGTCTTCCGTGGCGCCCCGCGCCCCACGCAGGGATGTGGAGGAAGGCCAAGAAGGCGCTAGGCGCCGCCTATGCGTGCACCTCTCGGCCGTCGCCGGCGACTGGGAGGACGTTGGCAGCGAGTGCCGCACACCGGATGCACTCTCCCAGGACGCGTCTTCGGCGGCGGCACATGTGTCGACGCCGAATATGCCGGCCGCGGTGTTGCCGAGAGCCGGCCCGCTCCAAAGGTCCAAGTCTGCCAACATGAGGCTCTTTTCCTTTCCTCCCTCTTCTTCTCCAAGCAACTTGCTTGCTTTGGATGGCGTCCGTGGTAGCCTTGGTTCGGGTGGCTGGATGTGAAATGCGGAGCAGATTGGGGTTTCCTGGTTCTTGGTCGGGGTTAGTCGCGGATTTGGAGCAATGTGGCTTCACGAGTGAACGATTTAGATTCAGATGTGCTTTCCCTGGCTGGCAGTTTTTGGTTGCATTAATGGGTGTTTCCTTTGTTTTTTCTTGCTTGTGTCTAGCCATTATTTTTTGTCGTATCAGTTTTTTTAATACTGAGTTTTATCTCGCGTCTGCTAGTTTAGATTTGTCATTTCCTTTGTTACTTTGTCTGCAATTGAGATCATCCTATGTTGTTTCTGAGGAAACATGAGTCTCTCCCCACTATTATAATTAAACAAAACATTTTGTGTGCAGATTTTGTGGATTCGCAAACCATTTCTTCTCTAAATTATTCAAAGGAATATCAAAAAAAAAAGAAAAGAGATGCATCCGTCATTGGCTACATCTTGTTGCTTCATTTGCCACACGACAAATGATTTTAGTCTTGTGTTAGTTAGCCCGGAGCGAAGACCGTCTCTAGATCCGCCACTGGGTTCGAAAGTGGTCGACCGGGCATAGGCCTTGTAACCGACGACGGTGAATTGACGTTCTCTGCAGTGGAAAAATATGAAAGTTTGGTCGATCTTAACAGATCAAGTTGTCAGTGATGATAATTTCGATTTGATCGAGTCATATTTTTTAAATTCGAAGTCGTTGAAGTATCTCTCGTCAAAAAATTCATAGTGGCAATGTCTTGATTAAGATTGAGATGACGATGAAAAATCCACCTCTTGAACCCATCTCGTCGAAACCTTCAAGCACCAAATGCCCTTTCCTAACACGGCACTATCGACGGGCTATACCCGCTTATGGTATTTATAGAGTATGAAGATTATTGGTGCTAGGGTATATGCGAAATTGAGGTAAAAAAGACAAGAGGTAAGGATATTTATGCAGGTTTGAGCCCTTAACTCACTGGTAATAGCCATACTCCTTTTGACCGAAGCCGGTGTTGCCTTTATATATCAGTATCTCATGAGTACAATGTTTGGAATGACTTAATCTAGTCTTTGTTGGCTTGACGGCATGAAACTCTCGCACATAGTCAACAACTAGTGTAGTCTTCTTCTTGGAATATAAACTCGGCGAGATTAGAGGTAGCTTTAGATCCTTCGTGTCGGTCTTTGTGGCTCCAGTTTGGATTTGTCTAAGATTCCCTCGGTGTATGTTGGCTTGTCCTGAATTATCTAGATCTCTTTTCTTAGGAGGCCTTGTATTTATATCCTCGGGTGACGTTTTGTTCAAATAGAACCAAGTAGCCAAGTATAGATACGATCTGAATAGTCCTTATAGCATCCGAATAGGACTCTTTTCTTCTTCTTTATTCGAAACATCTTTCGCATATGATACATGATTCTGTATAATACTTGATATATGATGGGTCCCTTCGAGCCTAACAAAAATATATTAAAAATATATATTAGGTATATCTTATCTATAACACTGACGCTAACAATAATACGGTAATTAAGTGAGGCAGTTGTGAATATAGGTATATTATCCATATATACTACTTACATTCTACCGTTTAAATTCTTGTTTGTTTACCATGTCTTCACATCATACATTCTCAAAAACAATCTAAAATTATTGACAACTGTCCAGGTATGCTTCTAAAATTATTAAAGATCCTTGAGTAGTTTTATAGCACAACATTGAAGTTTGGGGTTTTACTTATAGGGTATTTGCATGTTGTAATTGTTCTAAAAAATGTTAGTGTGAATATATGAAAGAGGGTGCATGGTCAAGAGCGACGGCACCAGCTGGAGGGTTCGGTGGTGAGATGAAGGGAGAGGAGGAGAGGTGAGCGTTGGAGTGGGACAGGGAGGAGAGCGGGGCTGTGGTTCCGAATTTTTTGCTTTTTAGCCCAAAACTTAAAAGATTTTCACAAATAGACCCCTGGCGGTTTGAATTCTAGAAATGGACCCCGATCTCGGCGCCAATAGTGATGGCACCGAGTTTGAACTACTCGGCGCCAATACTATTGGCGCCGATATTTTTGCGCCACGTAGGAGCCGTGTCCGACGTGGCAATCTCGGCGCCAGCTATAGTGGCGCCGAGCTCGACGCCAGTGACGGTGGCGCCAACCTCGGCGCCAACTATGGTGGCGCCTACCTCCCGGACCTCTAACACATTCCTATTCTCATATTTCTCTTCATCTCTGTCGTATTCAACTGTCGCCAGTGTTCCCTTCACCCTTCGTCATGAATCTCCACCCTTCGTCACGAATCGACATTTTCACGACCGTGGAAAAGTGAGTATGAGCTATCGTATTTCTGTTGTATAAGCAATTGACACGGTAGAAAACTTTTGTAGTAATACAAGCATAACTCAGCATATATTAATGATATAATACATGACATATGGTTCATAAGGAAAATTGCACGTAATTAAACCGCGGAATGTATGCCATGCATACACGAGTCGAGTCTCATGTATCATACAGATCAATTCTATGGCTTTCAGCTTGTCTTCAATGTTCTCTTTCCTTCTCGGCGTTGTACTCCTTCTGTGTTTCACATTCAGTTACTTTTAGGCCGTTATATTGGGGAATGACATTGTCGATCCACCTAGTGAATCCGCACCTCCTTTGAATGCCCTGGTAAAGAAACACATGTTATCAGTTAGAGAGCCAGTAGATGGAAGACGTTAGCTGGATTGATAAAACGAAGGACGTACAACAAAGTCATTGTCTAAGTTGGGGCAAATGAAATATCTCCGACCATAGGTTCGTGGTTCAAAGGAGGTAGCCATCTTGCAACGATCCCTACAACCGCACATGGGACGCTCCGACCATTTTGGAAAACCAAGTGGGTTGTTCTGCCAATCTAAGCTTGCGATTTCCACTCGACGTTCGTACTCCATCCATGCCTGAAGGAATTGTTCGGTCGACTCAGGTTGCGTTACCGTCCGACCAATTGAAGCAGGTCTAACCGTCTCGATCCACTGTTCGTATGGACACTGACGTACATCCTCATGTATGTTCATTTGTGATGTTCGAGGTTAGAAAATGGAACAAGTGAATAGGTTGAACAAGAAAAATCGATACTTACGACAAAATCGTCATCCACAATCTCGGGACACACGAAGCATCTTTGTCCTCTAGTTGCTTGTCTTATGGATCTTACCACCTGGCAACGGAGACCACAATGGCATTCTGGACGTTCCCGCCATGTGGGTAGTGCTAGCTGATCCATAGGCCAATCCAAAGCTTCAGCACCAACTCGACGTTGGTATTCAGCCTTTCGCCGATGGTAGTCTGGCATTGTTTCGCTTAGTGGGTAGTACTGTGTTCCATCGGTTCGTGGGTTATCCATATCTATCCACTCAAGGAAGTTGCAGACCCGACGATATGCCTGCATGATGTGTTAACGTGATACACTATTAAAGTTAGCTTTTTCTATGTGAATATTTTGTAGAAGAAAGCATTGCAGATCAGCCATACCCGATCAACATTGGCGCATTGGAAAAATCGCCTTCCCCGGGTTTCCGTGAGGAGGGATGACGTAAGTATGCAAGCATCCCCACAATGGCATAACGGACGGTCACACCATGGTGGAATGAAACCGCTCGAAGGATGGAGTCGCCAGTGGAGACGCTCAACGAAAGGACGAAATGAAGAGCTCATTGTACGTGTAAGTGTAGAAAACAGAATGAAGATATGAAGAGCTTGTATTCGGATTGAAGTAATATAAAGTGGAGGGAGGTGAGTGTGGAATCCTTCACGCGCCGAAAGGTTAGTGGGGAATCCTTCACGCGCCGAAAGTTCAGTGGGGAATCCTTCACGCGCCGAAAGTTGAGTGGGGAATCATTCACGCGCCGATAGTTGAGTGGGGAATCCTTCACGCGCCGAAAGTTGACAGCGACATATCATACACGTCTCTTGCACGCCGAAATATTTTTTTTGTCATTTTTAAGAGTATCGTCCACCGAACGACATGAAAGGATGTGACAATACGTGCCATGCACGTCCTGACTGTTAGTTTTGAATGAGTAAATTGTAATTGAAGTATACAGTCCAATTTCACTCTAGCTGTTAGAAGTAATTCTAGGGACTCACTCCATATTTTACTGAATTTTTGACGGTAGAAACTTCGAGGAGAAAATTTTGGCAGAATTTCCCCTGTTTATGTACTCAAAGCTTACACAAATATCAATCTAGCATATAACAGTCACAGAATATATACCACATTCATCCCCATCTCATATACATGACAACACGAAAATATCATGAACTTCATAACAGTCCGTAAAGTCCAGAATAGTTATGACAGTCGAAAAGAAGAGTCCATCCAAGACATAATAATATTCCATACAGTCCAGCAGCAGTTTTGCATACATGTAGCAAAATATGTACAACCAGGTTCACTGCCTCCTACTCTTACCCTTGCCCTTGTGTCCAAGAGCGTCAGCCTGGAGTAAAATGGACCGGTGGGTTCCTTCTCCCGGTCCCAAGGTCTGCGTAGGTTGAGTCAAAGGAGCGTCCCGTAGCCGAGATGAGCCAATCTCATCATGTCCCCGGAGCGCATCCTCCTCATCGTCAGTGTCGTCGTCCTCATTGGAAGCAGTGCATCTGGAGGCCGTCCGTGCCTGGCTTGAGGAACCGCCAACTCCTGGAGAAGGAGACGGCACATGCACGTCCTGACTTGTGATTGTCCTGCAACCACAACGTGCAGCCGCACGACGTAGCCGACGTACTACTCTCTGTTGCACATAACTCAGTACTTATGTCACATATTGCAATATCAAAGGGATGTAAAGTTCAAAGATCTTTGAAAATCTTACATCGAGGAAGTTGCGTGTGTCATCGTCGCTAACTCTCTCGCGAAAGTGCGTCATCTCCACGACCGTGGTTCGGAGGGTGTTCCCCTGAAACAAATTTCGCACTTAGACCATCAAGTTATTCACACAAAATACATAAGAACCAAGTCAGATGACATACCACTCTGTCCAAGATTGGCCCAGCCTTCACTTGGCTCCCAACCCGCGTACTTTGGTCGTAGGTCGTGTCTTCATCGTCGGATGATGCAATGTCGACATAGTCATCCTGCGACCACCGGAGTCTCGAGCCGTGTACGTGTCACACCGTGGTACCAAGGCTGTCTTGCCCGAATGCGTGTTCGAGTGCGGCTCTTCATTGACGTCCACATTAGCGTCGAACAGGTCCCACTTGGTTTATGTAGTCGAAGTGGCGGTCCCGGTCGAAGATCTTCTAGTTCTTCGGCGATCCAACCCGAAAGGTACGTAACCGTAAGTTAGGTAAGTTTTCAATCGTTAATACGAAATGATGGAAACAATTGTAAATAACATCTCACTGACTTATGTAGGTCATATCCAGTAGAAACCAGATCAGGTGGATATATTTGCCGCCGTCCAAACTGACGTGCAACTCTATGCGGCAAGTGAAACTCGACAGCGTAGAAGCAGACAAGGGGACACCTCATCCTATACAGCTCGCTGTCGCTAGAGCACAAGTTGCTCACCAAAAAGGCAGTGCCACCTCTCGATGTACGGCTCCCACGTCACCGCAACATGTCGATACAACATGGTACATTACAAAGTAAACACGCAAACGAATAGAGCAAGTAAACAAGGCTTACACTTGTTGCCGTGAGCTCCGTCCATCTCATTCGTGTACTCCTTGTAGGCCCTCTGCATTCTCGCGTGTGGGACAGTGACCTGGTCCCAAAGATAGGCCCACGTCGGCTATCGACGTGCGTCCTGACCCGCGAACCACTCGCGAAGAGGCAACACCTGCGGCCGACCTACTGGAAATCTCGACCACATCCACATCTGAAGTAGGTACACGCATCCACCAACCGAGGCGGACGACAAAGAACGACGACATGCCTCGCACAGCTGCCGGTATAGGAAAGCTAATACTGCCGATCCCCAGCTGTACTGTCCCGCCTGGTCCCAGTCAGTAAGGCAGTGGATCCACATCCATGAAGCATTGTCCCCCGTCGCGTCTGGGAAGAGCACGCAGGCGAAGAGATGCAGGATCCACGCACGGCAGTAGCGCGCAACTGTCTCCTCCTCCGCCCCATCGGGGCATTGGGCGAACTCCGCCGAAGCCGGTAATTGGCACTCCGAAGAGCGAGTGTCGTGTTCACCAACCGGACGCCCAAGGAAGGCCTCAATCCGAGCTCTCCATTCGTCTGATCTGCACGGACCCGTGACTGCACGACCACGAATCCTTAAGCCAAGCAACTTCTGACAGTCCTGTAGCGTGACGGTCATATCCCCAAAAGACAAGTGAAATGTGTGCATCTCAGGTCGCCATCTGTAATTAACCACACTATTAATTTCCATGTAAAGAGAAGTGCCTGCACAAAATAGTAAGATAGATGGGAAAGGACCAATATAGTACCTGTCAACAAGTGTCGTCAATGCCGGTGAGTTGAAACGTGGGGATGCCACGACGAACCTGAAACGATATGACGTCTAGGCCAGCTCACTCCAGGAAAGGTGTGTACCTATCGTCGTACACCATGTCCAAGAACCCACCGTGGGCTCTAGGACAGAGGAGCGGAAGGTCCTCAATGTAAGAAAGGAAGTATGATGAGTTAATAACAGATGTCAGTTATCCATGTCCATGATGAGTTAATAATAGTTGTCAGTGATGGCATTGATCAATGTTAAAGATAATTGAGCATACAACAAAACGATACTCTAAATAAACTACAGAATATAAGAGGGTGGATAAAAAATATATCTCTGGATTTGTGTGCTACTTATTAGTTATAATAACATTTGGATGCCATTTGGTTTTTAGCTCCCCATTCCATCCTGAAATCTGAAATCTGGATAGTTTATGCCAATATGTTCACGGATGAATAAATGAAATACTCACAGAGGACAGAACTGATGAAAGTGCAGTACTGAACTAATGAAAGTGCAGTAGTGGAATTATAATCATAGTACCATGATTTGTCCTTATATTACTTGCATGTATAAGTGATCGACTACTGGGACTAGTAAACACACTAACATGATTGGTCCTTATATATGCATACATGTTGAATTAACTGGATTTTGTGAAGTTAGTGACATATTAGCAGGATCAGATCCTAAAATAAATCTTATTGAATGATGCATTAATTTACATGGTTCTATTCTTGATTATCCTGGCAAGATATGTACTACAGATAGTGGAACTATATAACCCATGATACCTGGTCTTGATATTGGTCTTGATAGATGGTAATTGATTTCTTTGGATTTACTGCTACTGACAGATAGTGACATCTCTGTATAATTTACTTGCTTCTACATTTCGTTGATTTATGATTTACAAGTCGGGCTGCTGATGAGAAGCAATATTTTGATAGTCATCTTGCACCATTCTATAGGATTTTTTTTGTTTAAGTTTAATACTTGTTACACTGTACTAGCTTAGTTCATGACTTCCTGCAAATAAACTAACTATTTTTCCTGTATTGACATCAATCTCTTATCCATTTGAGGTTGAATATTGTAAACCGTAAAATTTGTTGTCAATTATTTTCCTAACAGCAGCTTCTTTTAGCCACTTCTGCATTTGGCGGCTCTGAAGCTCCTACAAGAGTCAATGATAACAATATGAAATTACTAATTCAGATTCAGAAAAAGGTACCCTATCCTTATATTATTATGAGTTCCATACTGCACCTTCCCTTGTGGTTCTCATGTCTCTTTTAATTTGCATAGATTGATGATCTGCGTGCAAATTATTCTGGGTCAACAGTATCGCTTGCTGACATCTGCTTAAAGCCGCTTGGTACAGAATGTGCTACTCAAAGTGTTCTACAGGTGATGAACTGATGATTTGGGTATAGACCATGCTAAGCAAAAAATTATAATTTTTTAATTTCACTGAAATTGGAGATTTCAACTTATGTAATTTTAATTTTGTTATATTTTCCTATTTCAATTTACAACATGAATCAAGTTGTTATGAAGATTTAATTCAATATGGTGCAATCTTCAAAAGGACAATATAAAGAAAACCTGAAAACATGAAAACATTTATACTGTATTGCAGCACTACACAAGGCTAATTATTTTCCTGCTCTTTCTAGTCTATTTATGGTGTGTAATATTTCAAATTCTGATTCGCAGCCTCCATGCTGTCAACATGATCAAGACTCAAGCTCATGTAGTGCATAGCATCTCCATGCAGATCACATACCAAGGCAGAAAACAACATACAAGTTACAAAGCAGCACATGATTTCAGTCTTGCCTAGAGCTTCTGCAGTAGTAGCTACAAAGTTTCAGACAAATGCAATTCACATGTAGTACTATATAAGTATGCAATTCAGAACCAGCGGCTGGTGAACCGGACAGGTTTTTCAATAGTTTATGAATAGACACAAAGATAATTAGTACAAATAGAGTACCTGCCCCTCCGCGACGAGACGTCCTCGGTGGGTCGCGTCGTACGCCGGATCCAGAAGGTGGAATTGCGCCATCCTGCAAAATGAAATCTGTTACAGAAAGTAAACAATGAACTATAAAGTAAACAATGTACAAGCGTTCATAAAATGTAATAAAAGAACGAGTACGACCTCACTAATTTGCCAACGGCAAGTCCGTGAATTGTGGCCTAGTCTACCGCACTTTCCACACTCGTACTGCTCGGGGTCGGTAAGAAAAGGGGTCGATCTTGCACGTCTAGTTCTTCCTGGTATCTGATCCATGACCATCTTGTGCCTGGTCTGCTTTCTACTACCTCGTTTGTTCCAACGATAAGCTGGATCCGCAATGTACTTTGGACCGTCGTATGCAGGCCACTCTCCAGAGTCCCTAATAGGCTCGAAACGAGGGCTCCAAGTTTGCACAAGTGTGTCCACACTGAACTCGCGAGGTATCCTGCTCTCAATGTCATAGTTACGATGCCTAGCAGCTGCAACAAGGTGAGAACACACAAAGTGGTACTGCCTTGGTTTCCCACAGGTGCATGAGAAATCTTGGAGGACTACAACATGAATCCTCGACTCTCGAACCTCACCATCTGACGTCGTACCCCTACTTTGCTTAACCTCGTAACGCCCCACAGCATGGTCGAAACATGTAACCTCATGCGTGCCAGCTCTTTCCTTGGCCTTCTCGAGATGTTCATGTGCTTTAGGAGCCCATATCTGACCATCGCTCTGCAACTGCAATGCATGGGAGTGTCTTTCGTTGAACCAGGCAACAAGCTTGTAGAAGGTGAATTGCACAATGGCATTCACGGGCATACCACGTATGCCCAGCAGCAGCTTATTGAAGGACTCAGCCATGTTGCTGCACTGGAACTCGTATCTCCATCCGCCGGCGTCGTGAGCTCTTGTCCACTTGTCCAAATCTCTCATCAACCCTGTAAGCCATTGCCTGCCTTCTGCATTTGATGCGGTCCGAACCTGCTCTAGCTTTCTCTGGAAGTACCTGTCCTCAAGCTGTCGAGCTGCCTCCTGCAAAAGATCAAAGTTTGCCTTCACACCGTCTTTCCGGAGAAGATTCTCGGCAAGGTGTCGTGTACACCAACGATGGTGCAAAGGTGCATAACCCACTATCTCCTCTCGCACACCATTAAGTATGCCCTGGTGCCTATCAGATATGACCCCAACTTCTCTACCAGGGCCGACCACATGTACCCTCACTAGTCTCAAGAACCATCCCCAACTATCGTTGTTCTCCCTCTCAACCAAAGCAAAGGCCAGAGGAACCAGCTTGTTGTTTGCGTCACGAGCTATGGCTATAAGAAGTGTGCCACGATACTTGCCAATCGGAATGTACCATCGATGGAGAAGACGGGCGACGAGTGCCGAAAGCTCGCACACATTGAGGGAAGCACCAAAAGCACGGAAGAATATATCTCCTCCCATTCATCCATGCATCTTGTCTAGGGATGTACTCGTAATGCATTCCTGGATTCACCGCTTTGATTGCATTGAAAAGTACTGGTAGCTCCTCGTAACCATCCTTCCAATCCCCATATATCATCTTTCACGCCCGCTGCTTAGCCCTCCATGCTTTACCGTAAGTTATCACATATCCCTGGTAAATCTCGCTAACTGTCCTGATAATTGTCCTAACCTTCATGTTGGGCTCTCCCTGCAATATTCCCATCAACCTTTTGGCAATGATGGTAGATGTCAATTGCCGATGCTTCGTGTTGAGCTTAAGTGAGGCACAAGTGTGAGGCCCCACAACTCTTGTTATCTTCCATTTTTCGCTGACCTTTTGCTTCCTAGCACAAACCTTCCATGGGCAGCCTTCTTGTTCACAGACAACCGTGTACCGTCGCTCTGTATAGGAGTGCAGGACCTTGTAAGGCCTCTTCCGTATCACTGCAAACGCCTGCAAGCAACGCTTCAATGCAGGAAGGTCATTGAAAACCCTGTCCTTGACAATTTCCATGCTAGGACCCGCCTCTGGAGCTTTCATCAGCTCATCATCACGTCCCTCGGCAAACGCCTGATCGGAAAGAGTAAGATCACTGAACTCGTGAACTCTAGGATCACGACGGCCGGGGAAGATACGCCTTAACATCTCAATGTCACTCTCCGTCAGTTCTCCAACTGGTCGATCATCATCGGAATCAATAGCTCTTGCGACCTCATAAGGCTCTAAATCATTCATAACTTCAACACTGTTTGAGTCTCGGAATTGGGCAAAAAAAGGACTAGCCACATTGTCAGGAATATCCCCTGCAACATATGCATAAATATGACGAATGCAAGATATTAGCGGTAGAACAGAAGGGTGAATGATGACGAGAAACGATCCAATATTCAAACTTACTAGGATGATTCTGTGTCCAAGGGATCTCCTGAGGAGGACCTGCCACATTTCCATCCAATGGACATGTCTCCATATGTCTCAACAATTTCAACCTCATTGGGGGCAGATTGAGCATCCGGAACCATACATGCAGCCTCCGCAAAGCGAAGTGGTTCCGGAACATCTATGGCAAGGTATGGCTGATCAGGCATCAATGGGGAAACCTCACGACGAATGGGTTCAACCACCACCCGACGCACAACCAACTCCAAGCTTGGGAGTTGACTCTTCATAACAGATCTCACATACTTCTCCCACTTATCTGCACAACCTATTAGGGTCAGCCTCCTTAGGATGTTGGAAGGAGATACTACGTGAAGTACACCCTCAACTATGATGGAATCATCTCCAGAGCAATGTAGCTCCTCCCGAGCCCTTTCAAGCAAGTCACTAAATGTTGGCTTCTCATCAAATATAACAGGCTCGCTTTGCATGTCAACAAAGTTGATATATCCATAACAATCTCTTGTCACGGTGCCTCCATGATATATGATCACTACGTTGTCCATCGAGTAGTTCGAAAAAATTACAAATATATTTAGTTCAGTCCAAGTTAATTGCTATATACTAATAAATCTGTCCAATCCACTATAGTTTTCAAAACATACAAACTTTCTGCAAAAAACTCTAGCCCTTATTAAATTATCCAATCCTGTGATTTCTTCTTTATAAGATCTACCTTCGCGTAAACTAATCCAATCCCGGATATAATAGCGCATGAATCGATTGTCCGGATAAGTACGAGTTAATCTGCCAAGTATGATCAGAGTATGTACTAATAGTTGTTTCTTAAATCAAAAGTAATAGAGGACTAATGGTTTCCTGGAGAAGTGAAACTGTCCAAGTTGATAACGTCTTCTGCATTAGTAGTGATAAGTAGTAGCAAGTACTCCTGCTTTTTTTTCTTTTAGTGTACTGTTATGTCCAACTAAAGGCATAAATATATATTTGTTACTTATGTTATATAGTGGGATAATTAGAGCAAAAAAATTTAACTACAATATGTTGCATTCCAATCCGAAATCACATATGTTGCATTTCTAAATTTTACAGATTTTCAAATTGTATCTACATTGCCTATTCTAAATTAAATGCATTGAATTTCTTAATTTGCACATTATAAATTTTAATTTGATCTACATTTCATACTCAAAAATAAACTTATAATGCTGTGCGGCGACCGAATGTGGGCGTGCGCGACGGGCGAGGAGGAGGCGGGCTGTGCGGCGGCCGTCGGCGGTCGCGCGCGCGGGGGGCGGCGGCTTGAGCGGCGGCTGTGCGGCGGGTTACGGCGGCCGCGCGGCTGCGCGGGCGACGGCGGGCTTTGCGCGGCGGGCGAGGCGGGGGCTGCGGCGTCGGGCGCGTTCAATCTGGACGAGGAAGACGGGACCCCACGTGTAGCGGATCTCGGCGCCGGCTATAGTGGCGCCGAGATCGGCGCCAAGATCTATGGCGCCGAGCTCGGCGCCACTATAGATGGCGCCGAGGTTTGCCATGTCGCGGCCCCGTGGCGCCGAGATTTGCCACGTCGGAAAACTCGACGCCAATAGTATTGGCGCCGAGTAGTTCAAACTCGGCGCCATCACTATTGGCGCCGAGATCGGGGTCCATTTCTAGAATTCAAACCGTCAGGGGTCTATTTATGAAAATCTTTCAAGTTTTAAGCTAAAAAGCAAAAAATTTGGGGCTGTGGTTGCTCGGAGTTGGGGCCTGTTTGGTTGCTGCCCTGAGCAGCATGCCTGATGAATTTGCAAGCCTGAGAGGTACTGGAGAAGGCAATGAATCTTGCCTGGCTAGGCAGCCTTAACTTTTGTTTGTTTGGTTGTGCACCGTCACCTCAGAGCTAAAAAAATGTGATTAGCCCTTACGTGATTACTGCTAATCAAATGTTAACAGGTTCATATAAATCTTACCATGTTGCATCGCTTAAACAAGATCTATTTACTAACAACCTCTATAACACAAAAAAAGCTCGTACACCCTAGAACAACTGAACAAACTAGAAGGAAACGGAGTGGAGAGAAGAAAATCCTCAAATCCAAACAGAACAAGCTAAAAGGAAGAGTGTAGAGAAGAAAATCCCCAAATTCAAACTGAAGCTAGAAGGGAGTGGAGATAAGAAAAATCCCCAAATCCAAGCATATAGCAAAACTTCATAACCATTTCTTCTAGCTCCTTGCTTGCTTCAATCAACAGATCGAATCACTCGATGCCAGCACCTGCTTCATGCAAATGGATCTAGTGACGCGGAAGCATCAGAGAAAACAGGATTCAGCTAGTCCGCATCGTGAGTAGTAGGTTCACATGATGCTGGGATCCAGCAAGCAAAGATAGGTTTCACACGGCGGTGGCGACAACAGTCGCGCCTGCGGCTTCACACAACAGCTGCCATGAGTGGCAGATCCGTGCAGACGGCGGCTTGCCGACGGTGCTACGTTGACCCTGTATATAAGAGAGATTGCAATGGTAAAATACATCTACCTGGAGCTCAGGCGACCGAAATCGGTCGCCTCGCTCAGGCTAATCATGAGCAGCAGAGCATCAGGCCTGGCGAGGGAGCATCAAGTTCATGGTGGCAACCAAACAACACCTACGCAATACTCAGTGTAGGGAGATTATAGCAATCGGGTATCTACATGGTAAGCTTATCCGATTGGAGGTAGCGATAGATTGCGTCTGTCATATCTGTAAACCAAACATGACTTGGGTGTTACGATTGCCGATAGAGATAAGGCAATCGGCCTATAGTCACGGTTTGGTAAGATTGAGAAAACCAAATTAGAATAAGATAGGGTTTCCGATCTGTAAGCCCTCCTCCCAAGACTATATAAGGGGTGTAAGGGGCGTCCCTTGAGGGATATCCTATGTTAGATCAGCTTTGAGCTTTGAGCCTTATATCACGAGATCAATAAAGACACTCGGCGGATCGAATCCACCAAAACAGAAGTAGGGTATTACCTGACGAGAGGGCCTGAACCTGTCTAAATCTTCTTCTTCTTCTAACCCATTGTGCTTGGCGATCTTGACTGCGACCCCAGAAATCATATTGCCGAAACCAAGTTTCGACAGTTGGCGCGCCAGGTAGGGGGCCGCGCGTCAAGACTTCTTCGACAATCTCGCCGACAAACGCGATGGGATCTCCTTCAGGATTCGGCGACTTCGCCGCCAACAACTTCTTCGGCGACTCCTCCTTCGACTCGGACTCAAACCAGTCGGAAGAAAAGACCCACTCGGCGCCGTTCGGGCTCCCCAATAGCGTCGAGATCTTCGACGACATCTTGAAGACCGAGATGCAATCTACTCTCTCCGACAACGGACTTCACTTGGCACCATTCAGATTACCGAATGCCGTCGAAATCTGCGCCAATCTTCTCGCCTCCCCGACGGAAGCGATCTACTCAGATGTAGACCTCTCAGTGCCGTTTGGGTTACCAAATGTCGCCGAGACTTTCAGCAAACTTCTCTCCCCCGAGTCGGCGGCAACCCACTCGGAGGAGCCCACACCCCCAAGCTCTGACTCGGACTGGAACGATCCAGATCCGGGTTACCCAGGATCAAGGGAGGTCGCTGTCATCCTCCCATCATTCGGCTCCCTGCTCATCTTCGGAGCTCAATGGATACCTCGGCTCCGCCGGCCGACAACCTCTACGGCATCCCTTCGACGAAGCCGACAACTCCGACGCCGCATGGACTGTGAGCCGAAGTCCTTTGACGTCCTCATGGCCGAGCCGGACGAGTCCGACTCAGCCATGGCCGAAGGCTTGCCGAAGAAGAGCGAGCCGGGGTGGAGCTCGAGCGCAAGGCAGCGAGGAGGAGAAACAATGCAAGGACGAGGCCGACAAAGGAAGCGAGGATCTACGTGCGGCGGACGATCGCCCAGAGGCCATACTCCAAACATGGGTTCGCAACACCAACATCTTCCAGACGCCACAGCAGAACGCCGTTGCCGCACTCACGCTCTTGGACACCGTCATGGAGACGGCTCCTGCCAACGTGACTCCTATACTCGACAAGATCAAGACCATCGTCGCTGCCACGGCTAACGGCCACCCCACCACTTCGGCACGAAGACCGACTGAATCCGTGGCCGAAACGCCAGACAAGAGCCGACTTCCACCTCTAAGGTCAGGAGACTATAGGAGGCCCGAGCCGGATCGGTCGACGACCAGGCCAAGAGGCCCACCTCGCGAGTCCACGATGAAGTACCGAGAACGGACGGCCGACTCCGCGACAAACGACACGACGTCCACCCGCCCACCACCGAGTCCGTCGCAAAGGTTCCGGCTACCCAACCAGCCAACCGAAGACCCCGCCGAGTGATTTGCGGGAAGTCCTCGATCGTCGCTACCAGGAGCGCGACCAACGCACTCGGGAAGATCGGAGGGGATCACCCGATAGCGGCGACGACGGAGTACCAGCCTTCACTCGAGAACTTCGTCGAGTGCACTGGCCGAGTGGTTTCAAGCCTACACGGATTGAAAGGTACGATGGCAAGACCGACCCTGAATCTTGGCTAACTGTATACACCCTCGCCATCCGCGCTGCAGTGGCGACAACAAGGCTATGGCCAATTACACCGCCCGTGGCCCTCGCAAACTCAGCCGAAATTGGCTCACGAGCTGCCAAGAGGCTCAATCGGCTCGTGGAGCGAGCGAGGACCACTTCATCGCCAACTTCCAAGGTACCTTCGAGAGGCCCGGCACACACTTCGACCTCTACAACGTCATCCAGAAGCCGGACGAGCCCCTGAAGGATTACATCCGTCGTTTCTCCGAGAAACGCAACAAGATCCCGAATATCACCGATGACATCATCATCGCCGCCTTACAGAAGGGAGTCCGTGATAAGCTGCTCATCGGGAAGTTCGGGCGCAAACCACCGAAGACGGTGAAGCAAATGTTCGAGACGGCGAACTCATACGCCAAATCCAATGACGCCATTAAAGTCGCCCGTCAAGACCGCCCCGATAGAAGGGAGGACAAGCAAGCGGGAGGAAGCCGTAATCCTAAGAAGGATGGCGGCAACAACGGCAACCAGGGCTAGAAAGATCGCAAGCGCCGATCTGAGGACCTAGTGGCCGCAACCTCCAACACTCAACGCCGTCCCCGAGTAGCCGCCTACGACGCCATCATGAACGCCCAGTGCACCCACCATCCAAATCATAAGCACGCGGCGAAGGACTGCTTTATCTACAAGCGGTTCGCCGAACAATACGCGCGCGACTCATCAAGCGGGCGACGAGGTGGCCCATCGGGCGCCAAAAAGAACAACGCGGCTGAAAATGCCGAACCTTTCCAAGACCCAGTGGGGGAGCTCAACCACATCTTCGGAGGTCCGCTAGCCTATGAGTCCAAGAGGAAACAGAAGCTAACTGACCGGGAGGTCAACGCGGCTCAACCCGAAGTCCCTCAATATCTGTGATGGTCGGAAGTGGCCATCACTTTTGACCGCTCGGATCATCCCGACCGAGTGGTTCACCCGGGACGCTATCCACTCGTCCTGGACCCCGTGGTCCGCAACATCAGGCTTAAGCGCGTCCTCATCGATGGGGGGCGCCCTCAACATCCTATTTGCCAAGACCATGGATGAAATACGAGATCCCGAGGGCCGAACTAAAGGCAAGCTCAGCCCCTTCCACGAGTCATCCGGGCTATCGTCTACACCACTCGGGCACATCTCCCTCCCAGTCACCTTCGGGGCCCGAGAGAACTTCCGAACGGAGAACGTCACCTTTGAGGTGGCCGACTTGCGCATATCACGCCATCATCGGAAGGCCCGCGCTTGCCAAGTTCATGGCGATCCCTCACTACACCTACCCTCGCATGAAGATGCCGGGTCCCAACGGCGTCATCACTCTTCGCAGCGATGTGAAGCAAGCCTTCACCTGCGATAAGGAGAGCTGCGACATGGCCCAATCTCACGAGAGATTACGTGGCCAACAAGAAGTCCGATTGGCTGCATCGACTTCGGCGAGAGGGCGAAGTCCCCGCGAAGAAGATAGCCAAATCGGGATCCGGCGACGCCAAGACCAAGAAGATCTCCCTTGATCCGTCGGATCCCTCAAAAAGCTGTAATCGGCGCCGACCTAGATCCCAAATAGGAAAGCACGCTCGTCACCTTCCTCCAAAATAATAAAGATGTTTTTGCTTGGAAACCATCCGATATGCCCGGAATTCCTAGGGAGGTGATCGAGCACTCTTTGAACGTCAAAGATGACGCCAAACGAGATAAAACAACGATTACGCAGATTCGCACGGGATCAAAAAGACGCTATCAAAGAAGAACTCGCAAAGCTCTTGGCCGGCTTCATTAAAGAAGTCCTTCATCCCGACCGGTTAGCCAACCCAGTCCCGGTCCGCAAGAAGACGGGGCAATGGCGCATGTGCGTTGACTATACCGACCTCAACAAAGCCTGCCCCAAAGATCCGTTCGGCTGCCTCGCATCGACCAAGTCGTTGACTCAACGTGCATTGCCAACTTCGAGTTTCTGGACGTTACTCGGGCTACCACGAGATCGGCTTAAAAGAATCCATTGCTGAAGACATCGTTCATCACGCCGTTTGGGGCCTCTTGCTACATCACCATGCCTTTCGGCCTGAAGAACGCCGGCGCCACATACCAACGCATGATCCAAAGATGCTTCCAGACGCAGATCGGCAAGAATGTTGAAGCTTATGTCGACGATGTTGTCATCAAGACCAAGCAGAAAGAAGACCTGATCGCCGACCTAGAAGAAACCTTTGCAAACATCCGGGCCTTCAGAATGAAGTTAAACCCGGAGAAGTGCACTTTCGGCGTTCCATCAGGCAAACTGCTCGGCTTCATGGTGTCACATCGCGGCATTGAAGCAAATCCAGAAAAGATCAACGCCATCTTAAGCATGAAACCCCCGAGTAACCAGAAGGACGTCCAGAAGCTCACTGGCTGCATGGCGGCACTAAGCCGTTTCATATCCCGACTCGGCGAACGAGGCATGCCATTCTTCAGACTGCTAAAGAAGACGGACGACTTCCAGTGGACGGCGAAAGCCAACAAAGCCTTTGAAGATTTCAAAGAGTTCCTTACCACGCCACCCGTCCTGGCCTCGCCTCAGCACTAGGAACCTCTGCTGCTGTACGTTTCGTCCACTCACCAAGTGGTCAGTACGGTCCTTGTGGTCGAACGCGAAGAAGAAGGACGGACTCAGAAGATTCAAAGGCCAATCTACTTTGTTAGCGAAGTATTGGCAGGAGCCAAAATTCGCTACCCTCAGGTACAAAAGCTGCTCTATGGTGTTCTAATAACCACGACGAAATTGGCACACTATTTTCAGGGTCACTCGGTCACCGTCGTCACCTCTTTCCCACTCGGCGATGTCATCCACAACCGCGAGGCAACCGGACGCATCGCCAAGTAGGCCCTAGAGCTGATGCCGCTGGACTTGAGCCTTGGCGGACTTCCTGGCCGAGTGGACTGAACAGCAAGAGAACGTGCCTCGGGAAGACCTCCAATACTGGACCATGCACTTCGACGGATCCAAGAGGATCACAGGCTTGGGAGCAGGAGTTGTGCTGATTTCCCCGATCGGGGAAAGGCTAAGATATGTCCTTCACCTCCACTTCTCCGCCTCACACAACGTTGCCGAGTACGAAGCTCTCCTACACGGACTGCGCCTCGCAGTCTCACTCGGGATACGACGGCTTATTGTGAAAGGCGACTCCAAGCTGGTCGTCAATCAAGTGATGAAAGACTGGTCCTGCCTAAACGACACTATGGAGGCCTACCGGCAAGAGGTCCGCAAGCTTGAGGACAAGTTTGACGGGCTCGAACTCTCACATGTCCTGAGACATAACAACGAAGCCGTCGATGAGCTGGCACAGTTCGGATCTAAGCGCGAAGCTGCCCCAACAGATGTCTTTGTCGAATATCTCTACGAACCAACCATCACGGCAAAGGCAACTCCCAACGAGCAAACCACGAACGAAGTCGCCATGACCGATACCGACTGGAGGACGCCGCTCATCAAATTCTTAACCCAGCAAGAGCTGCCGGATGACCGGGATGAAGCAGAACGCGTCCGGCGTCGTTGCCAAGCATATGTCATGGTTAACTCCGATTTATACAAGAGAAGCCCCTCCGGAATTCTAATGAGGTGCATCACACCCGAAGAAGGGAAGCAGCTACTCCAAGACATCCACTCGGGCATATGCGGAAGCCACGCGGCAGCACGCACTCTAGTCGGCAAAGCTTACAGGCAAGGTTTCTTCTGGCTTACCGCGGTCTCCGACGCGGATAAAGTTGTACGAACCTGCGAAGGCTGCCAGTTTTTCGCCCGACAAAGCCATGTCCCGGCCCAGGAGCTTCAAACAATCCCACTTTCCTGGCCGTTCGCGGTATGGGGGCTAGACATGGTTGGCCCTTTCAAAAAAGCTCCAGGAGGATTCACACACCTCTTCGTCGCAATCGACAAGTTCTCCAAGTTGATTGAAGCCAAGCCGGTTGCCACAATTACTGCTGACAAGGCACGAGACTTTTTCCTCAACATCGTGCACCGCTTCGGCGTCCCAAACAGAATCATAACTGACAACGGGACCCAATTCACGGGAGGCATCTTCAAGGAATTCTGCGAAGACATCGGAATCAAGATCTGCTACGCGTCAGTGGCTCACCCCAAAAGCAACGGACAAGTCGAGCGAGCCAACGGCATGGTCCTCCAAGGCATCAAGGCCCGCGTTTTTGACCGCCTAAACCCTTACGCCGGCAAGTGGGTCCAAGAACTGCCCTCGGTTTTATGGTCGCTGCGAACCACACCCAGTCGGGCTACCGGCCAAACTCCTTTCTTTTTGATTTATGGCGCAGAAGCCATGTTGCCAAACGAGATGGAATATGAGTCCCTCTGGGTCCGCAGCTTCAACGATGAACGCTACGACCCTGACCGAGTTGATGACCTTACCCGATTGGAAGAGGCCCGTGAGGCAGCCCTCATCCAGTCGGCCAAATACCTTCAAGGGCTCAGAAGATACCACAGTCGCAACGTGCGAGCACGAGCTTTCATCGTTGGCGACCTGGTCCTGTGCAAGATCCAGACCACCAAAGATCGACACAAGTTATCTCCCTTATGGGAAGGACCATACATAATCGCTGAAGTGACTCGGCCTGGTGCATACCGGCTAAAGCGCGAAGACGGGTCTATGGTGGAGAACTCCTAGAACATCGAGCATCTTCGATGATTTTATGCCTAATTCGGCTAAGGCTTCATGTTTTCCTTGACTGCCAACCTCAAGCAAGATGACTTCTTGAGTTAGCAGTCGGGGGCTGTACATATGTCAATAAAGTTTAAGTTTTCCTCATCAACTTCTGTGCATGATTTGGTTTATCATTGTTTAATTATCTTCGATTCGAGTTCAGTGTCTAAGGATTGAAAGTTTTCCGATGACCTAATCGAGCCTAGGCTTGGTGACAGTCAGACGAAAACTACTTAAGAAATTTCACACAAAAACTCGGATCAAGGCATTAACATAAATAAACTAAACATATCACAAATTCTGCTTTAGAGCGTTACGGTTATGCGACATTTACAAGACAAAGTCAGAAAGACAAATCAAATCTTGAAATTGTTTACTACATCAAGGGATATTTTCTTCGCCGCCTCCTGCGCCTCACTCGGCATGTCCAAGGCACGCTCGTCCGTTGTTCCGTCGCAAAGCCTTCCCCGACCGAGTGGATATCCACTCGGGGTAAAGGACTTGGTCGTGCAAGAGCCGGACCAGCCCCCATCGGCGCTTCGGTGATATTGGCCGGATATCGATCGGGAGCCAGCCGCAGCTTGTCGAAAATTTCGATCGGCTCCAGTGAACTGGTCCCAACTCCTTGATCAAATAATGATAGCAAGATCGGCATGGCGGCATTGGCGACCTCTTCCCGCATCTCGTCGCTTCGTTTGATCCGCCCAAGCAAGACGTCGTACTGGGCTCGGGTCTTTACCTTGTAAGCTGCCAAAAGTCTCGGATCATTCAAAGCACTCGGAAATAAAGCAGCACAAGAAGTTTTACTCCAAAGAGGATTACCTTCAAACTCGGCCTCCATCTCGGCCTTGTCGAGGCTGACCGCCTCCAGCTGGACTTGAAGCGAATGGACCTCCGAAGAATTTTCTACAAAGGAAGATCGTCAACAACCGAAATTAACATAAGAATCATGAAGAAAATGGAAAGACGGGCTCACTCCTGATTGATCCTCGGAGGTCGAGATTCGCCTCCCGAAGCTCTGCGATCTCCCTCCTTAGAGCCGCCTCCCTTGACGCGGCCTCCTCCCGAGTGGCCTTCAGCTGTCGCTGAACGTCCTCTAAAGAGTTCAGGTGGGGAACCAACTTCTCCAGCACCTCAGATTTTGCCATTGAACGGCAATACTCCTTCTGCGTGCGAAAGCAGAAGAGTGACCGATTGAAAGACAATGATGATACAATTTAAGAGAAAGACGAAGGCTTACGTTGAGCAGCTGGGTCGCCTTGTTCAGGCTCTCGACAAGGGCATCCCTTTCATCTTTTTCGGCTTGCCGGTCCAAGACGATGCCCTGCCTTTCGCCCTCCGAGTCCCGCCATTCGATTCTAATTGGGGGAACCCAGGTTTCAGAGGACTGCAACCTGGGGATCTCTTCTACCGTGGCTAGCAAACGAGGAGGACAAATGAGGACTTGAAAGATTCAGACTAAAAGAGCGAAAGAGTACCTCGAAACAAATCTCACCGGTTTCGGCGGCCGCTTGCTTAGGTGGAGCGGCCCGGCTGACCTCCTTCTTCTGGCTCCGCGCCGAGTGGCCCCCAGTCGGGGACGCTTGAGCCGCGGCCTCGGGTTTCCCGGCCGCTGACTGGTTTCCAGTCGGGATATCCCGACTGGCGGCCGGGGGCTCCTTCCTCGGGGCATCCTTCTTCGGAGGCGAAGGTTGTTTCCCCGGAGCGTTCGCACTTGGTTGTGGGCTCCAGGGTTTTGGCTCTGCTGGCCTTGGCACCTCGGGAGCAGTGGCTGGGGTCGGTCCTTCACTTCCCCTGGCAGGATCTATGTCCTGGGGGCTCCTGCGAAAGTGAACACAGCAGGGGTAAAGATAAAGGAAAGTTTTCAACGGAAGAGTTCAGACTTCGGTTTCAGAGCATACCTGGATGACCGGCGAATCTTCGGCGCCGTCCGCGGCGATCGCCTTAAAGGTGGGGTCTCGGTGGGAGGAGCCGGGACGTCGTCATCCGAGTCCTCTATAATCAGCCTCCTCTTGCTCGCACGTTTGTTCGAGTCTTCACTCGGTGCCGCTCGCTTCCCGACCGGGTCGCCTTGGATCTTGATCCGGCCAGCCGGCTTCTTGGCAGGGCGACGCGGCGCGTCATCGTGGGACACCTTGTATGGCTTGGAGGTGATAGAAGCGTTTTCTTGCAGAAGAAAGAGTGTACAATGTTAAGAGACAAGAAGTCAAGGTTGAAAGATACTATGAAGCAACCAATCGGCTTAGGAGGAGGAGGTCGGTGGATCTTGAAGGGAAGAACCGCAGAATGAGGGCCCGCTCAACTGCAATTCCGGACGAGAAGAGTTTGTACATCCGGATCTTCGGGATCTCGTACTTGAGTGGATCGGATCTTCCCGATTGGGGTCCGTTCCGCCTTCATACTCGAAGGCGGCTTCGACCGTTCCTTGATCGGCGCCGTCGGCACTCGATGAAGTGCCGAGTGATTTGTTCCCCGCGCGAGACCTCTCGTTTCATCGCCGGGATCTTCGCGAGCAGCTCGTTGGCCTCGTCCCAATCTTGGGCTCGAAACAGTGCTCCACGATGGACGGGACGGGAGGAAGGCCGACGAAAGATGGCAGTGGGTTCTAGGTTGCTAATGTAGAACCAGCCCGCATGCCATCCCTTGTTGGAAGACTTCAAAGGAAGAGAAAAATACTCCTTGCGGAGAGATCCGCGGAGTTGGAAAACTGCCCGCCAACGACGCAAGGGTGGTCCTTGTTCGGATGTGGTTTGAGATAGAACATGCGCCGGAAGAGTTTGAAGTGGGGAGGATGCCAAGGAAGGCTTCACATACATGAATGAAGAGAGCGATGTGAAGCATTGAGTTGGGGTTCAGATGGTAGAGATGAAGCCCATAGTAATCCAGAAGCCCCCGGAAGAACTCGGAGGTGGGAAGACTGAACCCGCAATAGAAAAAGGAAGTGAAAACGACGAGCTCACCGGTGTTCGGGGTCGGGAAGTCCTCCCCCGCCGCCGGGCGCCATCCCACGAGTTCCTTTGGCGGAAGCACGCCGTGCTTCACCATCTCCTTGAGGGTGGATTCCCTCACATCGAAGCGGCCCATTGGTCGAACGGAATCCTTTTTCCTCCGCCATGAGAGTGGTGTTGATGGGAAGTGGATCGGCTGGAAAAGGTCGGGTTTTTGACAAGGGAACGTGGGAGATTTGGCTACGGAAGTGGTTGTTGCGAAGCGAGTTCCTAGATGAATGGATTTGGGAGCGCGCGAGTCTAGGGTTCTCCGCAATGAACTGGTGAACAGTATTGCGAAAAGGGGAATTTTGGAAGATGAAGAGGCGGGGACGACCTCATGCCTTTATAGAAAGATTTGAGGGTTGCGCTAGGTTTTCTGGTGATTGGTCCGAGCCCATAAGAAAATCTACGGCCCAGCTAAGGTGTGGCCTGACGCGTGTCCTTAGGGACTTAAGCGGATGAGCTTAAGCAGATTTGCCCTGGCAATATGCGCGTGTCCGAGTGCCCTATACCTTTGAAAATCCTTCCATACCGCAGTTTGCTTGACTTCATGAGAAGCTGGCGCGATTTAACTTGGGAGGTGACCAACAGCTAAGTTTATATAGCTGCCTTGATGACAAGGGCTGTTTGGTTTTTTAGCATTTGGCTAATTAATTAGATCGATGCTATTTTTCCACCTTGGTGAAGATCTTTATATATTGAGACCAGTATTATGGTATAAGCTATTTAATAACTTGGTCATATTTTTCATATGATTGAAAGAACTCGTTTTCCCATGAGGGATGATTGAAATATTTGTTCCGGGATTACTCGGGCAGATCCACTCGGATAAGCATGAGCTTACCGAGTGCTTTTCACCTATGAGGGTTGATTGAGTTATTTGTTCTGAGATGACTCGGGCAAATTCACTCGGATGAGTAAGAACTTGCCGAGTAATGAAATTTCTATGATTGCTTTATTATGAGCTAAGCATTACATGAGTATGATTTTTTATAGTTCTTGACTATATGCTTAGTCTGTTTTGACTAACCACATAGTCGGGGGCTACACCTAATTAGGTGCATCAGAAGATGCACCTAGATATTTATTTTTGAGAATTTTTTAGATATTTTCCAGCCCTTCACAGTCTTTGGAGTCACTCGGGAAGATTCAGGCAGAGATGATGGAATCACTCGGCGCCAAAAGCACTCGGCCAAAGAGTTTTTTTTGGTTGTATGCTGTTTTGGTTTGAAGCTGAGTTGTCTCGTCGACTGAAAAGGACTCGGGGGCTACTGTGGAGATTATAGCAATTGGGTATCTACATGGTAAGCTTATCCGATTGGAGGTAGTGATAGATTGCGCATGCCATATCTGTAAACCAAACATGACTTGGGTGTTACGATTGCCGATAGAGATAAGAAAATCGGCCTATAGTCACGGTTTGGTAAGATTGAGGAAACCAACTTAGAATAAGATAGGGTTTCCGATCTGTAAGCCCTTCTCCCAAGACTATATAAGGGGGTAAGGGCGTCCCTTGAGGATATCCTATGTTAGATCGGCTTTGAGCTTTGAGCCTTAGATCACGAGATCAATAAAGACACTCGGCGGATCGAATCCACCAAAACAGGGTAGGGTATTACCTGACGAGAGGGCCTGAACCTGTCTAAATCTTCTTCTTCTTCTAACCCATTGTGCTTGGCGATCTTGACTGCGACCCCAGAAATCATATTGCCGAAACCAAGTTTCGACACTCAGACTTGTCTCCCACCAGGCCACTTCCTCTCAGGGTAGCAACCAAACAAACTCTTATTACCTCGGCTGGCCTGCCGCCCGACCCAACTTTTTTTATTTTCTCGTGATTTTCACAGGTGATTTCAGTAAGAGGGATCGCCTATGAAAAATAGTGTTATTTTTATAGGTAATTCTATTAAGTGATGTTATTTTTATAGACAATTCTATTAAGTGACATCAAGCAGCCGGTTTTAAACTACGTGATCCCTCGTTATTATTACATAAGCTGATTTCCTTATTACCCAATAGTAGAAATGATTGAAACCTAGTGATTTAACAAAATCTTTTGTGCACACAAAACCTTAGCTCTGACAAGAGAGTAAGCTGTCTAGTGCGTGTAACACGAAATGTAACATGTAGCATGCATGGATGCATGAGAAACAACTATAGTATAATTGATTGAAGTATAATTGCATTTTAACTATACTATAATTACAATAATTACAATGTAACTTGTCTCTAACTATTAAAAATCATGCATGGGTGTGGTGCCGGCTAGCTCTGCGAACATCCGCATTCGAGGTCATGGGTTCGACTCCTGCCTCCCGTGCGATGGGCCTTCGTATTCAAGGTTGTGGGTTCAATTTCTGCCTTTCGTGCGCTAGGCAAATCTTTTTCTCGGCTCTACAGCACGAGTCTACACGGCAAGCAGCAAATATTCAGAGATGGCCAGGTGTGTGGGCTGCATCCAATCGATTCCATACAACCCGGTTACAAAATACCCCATTTCTTTCGGCGACACGTGGCGTCCAACCCTAATCAAACGGCAGCTTTCGCACGGCTCCCAGCACCGGCTGCATGCGCTCCCGCTCCCGATTCCCTCTCGCGGCTCGGCTCGGTATTCCCTCCAGACACTCGCGGCTAGGCTCCGTATTCCCTCAAGATATTAAAAAAAATTGCACCACGAAGCCCAGCTCCACCACCACCATGGGGGACCATGGCCGTCATCCGCCTCGCGCTCCCGACGATCCCGGCGGCCGCGTCGTCGTCGTCGTCGTCGTCGGGGTGCGGTGTGAGGACGCGGGCGTGTGGTGCGGATGCGGGTGAGGTGTTGCGCTGGCGGGAGCGATGGTGGGGAAGGGGAGGAGGAGGAGGCGCCGGCCGGAGTCGCTGTTCGCCAAGGAGCTTAAGAGGCGGGGATGGCGTGCGGGTCGGGGTCGACGGCGGGCTCGGGGAGAAGAAGGCGGGGCGGTTGAGGCGGAGGAGGGTGGGAGGGGAGGAGGGGTGAGGCCAGCGGGAAGCGCGTGGCGGCGGCGGAGTTCGAGCGGACGGCGGCCGGGGAGGATGGGCAGCCGGAGAGGTTCATGAGGTTCGTGCCCAATCTCTCTCTCTCACTGATTACGTCTTGGATTCCATCCTTAATTTGGCGTTCAGAAAATGTAATCTAATTTGTTTACTCCCAATTAAAATCGTTGGTGAAGTGTTGTTCTAGGTGTGGATTGGTAATTTGGTAGTACTCTGCAACTGGAAATGGCGCAGTGTTTTCTTTTCTGTATTTGCAGTACTGGAAAAAAAAAGAAAGGCACCAAAGTATTATAACTACAAAGGAGTATCACTAGCACAGGGGCACCTATGGTCTAGGGGTAGAGTAGTTTTCTGCATGCTGCCATGTCCCGGGTTCGATCCTTCGCTGCTGCAATTTTTCTTTTAAAAAGAGTCTGCAGGGAATACCGAGCCGAGCCGCGAGAGGGGGCGCATGCAGCCGGTGCTAGGAGCCGTGCGGAAGCTACCGTTTGATTGGGATTGGACGCCACGTGTTGGCCAAAGAAATAGGGTTGTAACAGATTAGTTTTGTAACCGGGTTGCACTGAATTTTTTTCCACATGGCATCGATGGCGATTTCCAATGATTTGTGCAGAAGGCAAGGCGGCAAGCCGCACCCCTTCAACACCAGAGTGCCAGAGATCAACTATCAGGAAAAACGAAAAAGAAAAAGAAAAGGACGAGAACGAGGAGTAGCACCTGCCTATGAGGCGCCGAGACCACGTGTTGCGTGCGATCTTCGCGAGCCTCGCACAATAGCGCTGCACGCCCAGCTGCCTGGGCTTGTTTCTCATGGTTCGGCCGGTTGATGGGCCACATAGGTACACGATTTGGGCCCGGGACACCCATATGATGGAAAAAGCGCACTTTAGTTCCTCAACTATGGACCGAGTTTCATTTTTATCCCTCAACCGTAAAAAATGTGTTCCACAACTTCTAAAATGTCCCTCAACTTTAGATCCTCAACTATGGATCAAGTTCTATTCCTATCACTCAACCGCAAAACTGACCCACATATCATTGACATCACCCCTTCTTCCTAATCAATCTAGACACCCTTTCCTCTTCCCCATCTCTTCTTCCTCAATGTGTCGGCATGGACGAAGGAGGCGTAACGTAGGTCGGCAAATCCACCGGTAGTTCCTCGCTTCTATAGCTTCGTCCTGTGCAGAGCGTGACATGGAGTGCTGCCTCCTCGCCATACCCCAGATCGGCCATGTAGCGAAGGAGGTTGAGCTCGGCAGTGTTGGCTCCTAATTTTGGAAATTGGAAACCCTCTGTGTTTATCAGTACCAATCCCTAAATTAGTAGTTGGTACACACGTACATAGCCAATTCACAACATATCACGAATAAATGAGTTGAATTCTTATATTAGGGCAAGACAAGCCAACAACTATAAGAGAACAATAGCGGAAGACACAATAATACAAGGGTCTGGTTGACATGCCACAAGTAGGCGACTAGAGGAATGAAACGTAGTAAGGAACCACACTCCGATCATCTGGTTGGGTACGTAAGCGTATTAACAAGGGTTCTCTTCAACACTCTACTAAAAGAGATATATAGAGGAACAATGAGTACAAAAGTACTCAGTAAGTCACCACACAAAAAGCAGTAAAGTACAGGGTAATACAAGGGGTGGCTATGGTTTCTTTGCATAAAGATGAGTTCACAAATATCATTTCACAAACCTAAGACTTAGCATTGACTATCAAATTTTAGTTCCATGGTTGCTTAACCAGCAGAGGTTGTGTTCACCATCCAAGGTTATATCAGGATAGCTTCCTGTCGTTGTGTCGTCAAGATATTTTGGGGTCTATCCCTTCTCGCCTCTTGAGGGTTGATCACCTAGTCCAAAACAATATGCATAGTACCAACCCATGATATTAAAAATTTGGAGTCTAGCGTAGTGTAATACATGCCCCGTGCTCAATATCTTCGAGCACGGCTATTCGAATAGATTGGTTTACTCCCACTGCAGTGGATGTACACTTTAACCTGCATTCCATGACTTACCCAAGGAATGAGCTAAAGTACCAACAAACGAGACACATCACAATAAAGGATTTTAATAACCTCACTTTGGCAGTATCCGCTTCATGAACTTGAGCCCTCATGCACTCTAGGCGTACACGGTTTCTAGCCATGAGAGGCATTTTGGCGTTCCCGAGAGGGAAAACACGCACATCCATTAAATTATAATTAAGTCAATTTTACGCCCAATGCGAGAAGTATGGTCGTATTAGGGTCATTTGATGCATACCTTCATGGCTCAGTCCTTAATTGACCAAGGACGACACTAGCCTTAACCAGAAACCATCCAAGTCATCCAGCTGCTCAAGTCAAAAATATTTATTTAATTCAGTTCTGTTTCACAAAACATCTCATCAATGTCATGGCAATGTGGCGCTCATGTCTCCACATGCTGTATGTCAATTATTGTCAGGGTTATAGATAACCATACCTCCTATACATGGATTTGTGTTGTATGGAAATACCACATACCTAATGTTATATGGGAAAGTATCCTTAGATAAGGTAACTAAATTGAGTCCAGAAAGAAATTGTCTTCGCTGGGTAAAAGGTGTCAGAGTCCAACTTGAAGAAGACAATGTTTCCTCGGCTTGTTTCCTATCCAGGATCTCCAAGTTCTATTTGGAGGAGAAGATAATTGCCGGTATAAATACAAGGCCCCATGGGGGTAAGGAGGATCGAGTTACAAACCATAGCCAGAGCCATATAGAGACACAATCCAATGGAAGTCGAAGCCCTAGTCACAGATAAGTTCTCGTTGGGTTGTAATCGATGAGTTCTAGTCGACGAGTTCGAGTAGCTAGTTGGTTCTATTGTAATATGTGTGATATTCTCCCCAAATACATATAAACCGGGTAGGAATATTACTCTTTTCGAGGGCCTGAACTAATCTAAATCTTTCTCTCATGTTTCTTAGATCCAATCTCGTGTTTATCCTAGTATCGACGTCCCCTATACTATCAAAATAACATGGGCGGATATAGCCCGTCGTCAATGGCGTGCTAGGTAGAGGGCTTGGTGCTTAAGGATCTCAATGAGATGAATCCAGGAGGAGGATTTTCCGATGAGGGCTTCTATGATCTATTTGACTTGGGAGATCCAACCTAGCAAACGTGGCACTTCGTCCAAGTCGCACGATCACGTTCCTAGTATTTGCTCCAACTCCGAAGGTCCTTTGTCTGGCTCCCGCCGAGAATCAGGTGCCAACAACGGAGTCAACCAACGAAATTCCTGAGTTGGCCAACCCTCCAGCCCATGCTGCAAATCAGGCCCAGATGAAGAAACATGCTTCCAAGATCAACAGTCAATGGTGCCCCATCCACAAAACCGGAACCCATACTCTGGAGGGGTGCTGGGTTGTACTACACGTGAAGGCGGAACTTGAGTCTTGCAAGCTTCAAGGCATTCAGCCAGTGGCGAATCTAGCATTTTAGTTTAGAGTATGCCACCCAAAAAAATTAACATAAGATTTTGTAATAATTATAAAATTAACAACGTGATTAGTTACATGGTACTAAGTAACACAATAAACTTTAATTATTAGATTAAATAGAAATGATACACTAAATACAATGTAAATAGTTCAAACATCATACTGATAATTGAAAATATATGCATAAAATAGTACCAGAGACTTACAAAGCTTTATGCTAGTGTTTCAAGCAGTAGCTGTTGCCGTGTTGCCGTTTTCTTTGTAGCGTGTTTTTGAAAAAGAGATGTAATATCTCCTTGTCTCTTCATAATTCAACCGTTCTGAAAAAATATTAGCGTGACAGAAGTTTCTCAGTTATAAACTAAACACAAAAAACAAAAAATATCAGTAATAAACCACTGACCAGAGGAGCTGTTGTTCTTGATTGTGAACCTGTATACAGGGTATTAACCTATAAATGTAATAGCTGTTCTATTAGACTCTGTTAATTGGAAACAAAAGAGGAGCACGACGCGAGGTAATAAAGTTTGTACCAGAGGACAGGGAGGCAGAGAAGAAACTTGTTACAGAAGATATTAGCCTGTAACAAGTTTGTACCTCTCTCCTCGGCTGTTGTTCTGTATATGTACTACAGTCTACAACAATGGCGTCTTCTTGTTATGTCTCTCCTCAGCTGTTGTTCTTTTGGTGGTGCGCGGGGGTACCGGCGGTCGGCAGCGTGAGTGCGCGAGGGCACGACCGGTGCGGGCGGCCAGTGGCGCGAGGACGGCTGACGACGGGAGGTCTCGCGAGTGCACGGGCGACCGACGGCGCGAGGGGGGCCAGCAGGGCGAGGCCACGAGCTTCGCGGGCGGGCGACGTGCGTGCGGTTCCACTCGCGAGCTCCCAGGCGACGAAGATCAGAGGCGACGATTCTTTTCCCATTTTTAATTTTTTTCACACAGCAATATATATACTATATCCTCTTACAGATGGACCCCCGGGTATGCCGGGGCCCACCCCGCATACCCTGTGGATCCGCCCCTGGATTCAGCGCGTGTCCCCGTACAGGGTGCGGTGTCCCATCCACAAGACTAGGAACCATCCTCTGACAGAGTGCAAGGTCTTCCTCAAAGTTATCAAGTCCAAGACGTCTACTTCGTCAAACAACTCCCCTTCCGCGTGTTGTCTGTTCCACCCTCATCACAAGCAATCCGACAACCCTATGGTGGACAACAAAGCTTCGGCAGACTTAGAGAGATTGGTTGGGTATATCGGACTCGACCCCCACGAACCATTGATTCTTCATGGATCATACCACTCTGAGTTGCCAAGGTCGAACTCTGTCCATGACATGAACGTGATCAAAGGGATAATACACGACATAGGCGAAGACGGCCGCACTAGGGGAAGAACTGAAGACGGCGAGGTCCGCTCCCGCGACAAAACTCCCCCTACGGTCAAGCCTATTCTCACACCCGCCTAGCACCTAACCGACGTAAACATTCTGTTGCGACTAGCTCCTTTTGACCCAGTTATCCACCCTAAAGCGGATGCCTGGTTGGAAAAAGTTAGATCAACCGTGGTTAACTTGGACATGACATTCAGGGCCACCATGGAGATACGTCTACCTTTGAAACCACCTCAGAACAATTGCGTCCTCGAGGCTAACATCCCGTGAATGGCCCATATGAAGAACTTAGAGACCCTCGCATTTATGAGAAAACTCCCTTGTGACGATGAAGAGCTCAATAGATGCCTCCCCGCCACAACGGTCTGGATCTCCATGATCGGCTAAACGAGAGAAGGAAAGAGCGAAAAGACCAAAACAACACTGACCGCAATCAACCCCACAACCATGATCGCAAGGGTTATCGGCAAGACGACAACAACTATCAACATGGCTGCAACAACGATCTAGGTCGTCATGACCGGCGACGTCGCCAGGACGAGAAAAACCACGAACATAACAGTCACAATGACAACTGAGAACAAGACAATTCTCGATCACCTAACCCAAGGCAAGGAGAAAGTCAAGATCGACGTCCAAGTGACCATAACCCGGATCATGGTGACCCTTCATCCTCTTTCTCTTCTCAAGGTGGATCTCACGATCGTCAGGGCCACCGACCAGTTCTTTCGCTCGGAAATGGATGCAGAGCCTTCAAGCCTTCCATTCGACAAGTGCGTTGACCTCCTAAATTCCGCCCCTTCTCAGTCGAGAAGTATGACGATAGCACCGACCCCGAAGAATTTCTGCACGTGTACTCAACCGTGCTCTATGCGAACAACGCGGATAACAACACAATAGCAAATTAGTTGTCAGCTGCGTTGAAGGGCACTACTTGGTCATGGCTAGTTCACCTCCCCCTTCCTCAATTTCTTCCTAGGCTGACTTATGGAAATGGTTTGTCATGAACTTTCAAGGCACCTACTGACACACGCGGGCGAGGACAATCTACATGCCCTGCATCAGAAGATTGGCGAGTGTAACACCCTAAAAATTGAAGAATTTAAAACTGGGAATTAAAAATTAGAACTTACAAAAAAACTTTTGGTTTATTGCTTCTCATCGTGTTTACTGCTTCTTATTTGCCGGCTTTGTTGCATGAAATTTATTATGGGAGTGATCCATCTTGATGTTTGAGAAAAACCAAATGATTTGAAATTCAAAGGGGAGAAAAATTTCAAAGTATAGAGTTGAAAATTTTAATATAAAATAGAAAAGGGTTGTGGATTTATAAAAATATACTGTAAAAATATACTTTGGTTCAAAACCCTATTTTGTGGTGGAGTAATATTAATTAGTGGGCAATATGGGTGATAAAATAGTTTTGAAGGATATATATGAAGTCTAGAAGATTATTTTGAATCAAGGTCACATTTTCTTGAATTTAGGGAAAGGATTAAATTAAATATGTAAAATATATTTTTAAAATAATAAAAAGTGGGTGAAAAGGTTGAAAACATATTTTACAACTTAATTTTGGGTGTGCTAGATTTTATTTTAAATTTTAAAGGTGAAAGGAAAAAGAAATGGGAAAATAGGATTTAAATTCGGGAAATTAAAAAATTACACGTTCATCGTACGGAAGGTGTTCGACGCCGTACCGCCGTACTGCACGCCCCGCCAAGCGCCGCGCCCGATCCACCACCCTCGCGCCGCGCGCCACACGCCGCGCTCGCCGCGCCGGACCCGCCCGCGCGCCACGCCGCGCCGTCGCCGCCTCGCCGCGCCGCCGCGCGCGCGCGCGCGCGCCCCCGCCACGCGCGCGACACGCGCGCCGCGCCGCGCCGAACCCCGCCGCCTCGCACGCAGCGCCATGCCCGCGCCGGACCTCGCCCCGAGCGCCGCCATGCGTCGCCCTCGCCGCCGCCCCCGCACGTCGCGCTCGCGCATCGCGCTCCGCGCGCACGTCGCCGCCCGCTCCGCGCTCGCCGCGCCCGGCCCGCCACCCCGCGCTACCGGGTGGCTCGCCGCGCCGCCCCGGCCGCCCGGGCCCCCTCTTCTCTCTCTCCTCGCCGAGCCCTATAAAAGGGGCACGAGTCTCTCCCGCTCTCCCCACCTCACGGCTCGCCTCTCTCATTCTCTCTCTCACTCGCCGAGTTCACCGCCGCCTTGCCGCGCCGTTGCCGCGGGCTGCCGCCGCGCTGTTGCCATGCCGGATGTGCCGCTCGCCGCTCGGTAAGCCGCCGTCCTCGCCGTTTTCCCTTCACGCGCCGCCGCCGCGCCGCTCGCCGCCACCGCCGCCTGGCGCCGTCCGGCCGCTGGATGCAAGGGAGAAGGAGGAGGGTAGACGGTTAGAGGGGTAGAGGAGAGAGAGTGAACAGAAGGAATGAAGGGAAGAAAAGAAAAGAAAAAGTAAAGGAAAGAAAGGGGAAGAAAGAAAAAGAAAAAGAAAAAGAGAAAAATAGGGAAAAGTTTAGGAAAAATTTAGAAAAATTAGGAAAAACTTTTGGGAAATATTTGGAAAATATTTGTGCAAAAATATATAGTTTTCTCATATATTTTCTCTGAGCAAATTCGGAATTCAAAAATAGGAATTTCGGAGATCTCATTCTCGCATCATTTTTACTCGGAGTTTTTCTATTTTCTTTTTGCCATTAAAATATGTTCTTTTGGTATTCGGACCTTCAAAATTTTGAATACCAATATTTTTTAACAACGCCTTTTTAAGTTTATCACCTTAATCAATTAGATCGGTATTTTGCGAAAACCCTAAAAATTCCAAACTCGCTTTTTAAATCAGATTCATCCCAAAACTCTCACCCAAACTTGATTAAAATTTTAGGCTGAATATTTGGAGTCATTTTTATGGTTCTTTTCGATCCCTTGGGAATTTTATTGAATTCGATCGAATTCAATTGGTTTTTCACACGTACGGATAGCAACCGAGGAAGCAGGCACTGACTACAGTGAAGACCCTGTCCAACAAGCGTGCGAGCAAGGCAAGTCAACACTTCCCTTTGAAAATATTGAACCTATTTTGCGGAATGATATTGATTTAAACTTCAAACAAGCATGCTATACACAAATGAATACTTATGCTTGATATACCATGCCTTGATATTGATTACTCTTAGAAATATTCTTTGTAACCTCGATGTAATATAACCGGAGGATATCTTCGGTAAATGCTTAGCTATGCTTATACTAGAATCTTGCATACTCATGTTTTTACAAAAGCTGTATGCTTGGGCAACTACCTTAGGGAAGGTAGTTGAGATACGACATGTGGAGACATGAGCGCCACATTGCCTTGATCATGATGAAAGTAGTTTTGATGGAAAAATAAAAGTACAAAACCAGTGTTTTTAGACTGGGACGGATGGATGGATTTGGGTAGATTCCGACAAAGGCTAGAACCGTCCCTGGTCGATTAAGGACCGAGCCATGAGACTTATAACCTGGAACGAGCCAGTACAACCGTACTTCTCGAACGGGTATAGACCGATCGGTGTAGATAGCCGAGCGGAGGCAGTATCCCTGCATAATGGTTCTTGGGTGGAGATGTGATTCTGGTTATCGAGATAAGGCTGCGGCCTACGTGTTGAGTAATGAATTAGAATTTTGTGAGTTTTCCCTTACCCCGGGAGCGCCAGAACCCCTCTCACTGCTAGGAAAGGATGGCTAAAGTGCAAGAGGATTTAAGTTCATGGAGCGGGTACTGCCAAAGTGAGGTTATCGAAAGGCTTTGTCGTAACCATCCCATATGAAGGGTTGAAAGCTCATTCAATGAGCAGTTGTGGAGTACGGGTAAAGTGTACATCCACTGTAGTGTGAGTAAATCAATCTATTCGAATAGCCGTGCTCACGGATAATGAGCAGCGTGACAAGTTTCTCCCGTGGCTAGACTCATAAATTTTAAAATGATGGGTGGGAATGCATAATGATTTTGTGTGCTGGTGGAGTCAACTTCTCGAACTGCGAGAAGGGGTGGACTCCCCAGAAAACCATGACGATCCGGAGGCGGGAAGCCATCCTTGGAATCATGATGGATGGTAGACAGAACCGTCGCCGACTTAATATACTACGGAACTAAAACTTGACCTGGCTAGATGTTAGGTTTGTGAAATGATTTGTGGAAATTAGCTTTGCGCAAATAAACCATAGCCATCCTTTGAATGACCCTATCATGTGCATCATTCTGTGTTGGCCTGCTGAGTACGTTGGGTACTCACCCTTGCTATACGCACAAACCTTCAGATGGTGGAAACGAAGAACTGGAGGACCCCTATGCTTACTGCCAGGTGGGCGAAGAAGGAGAAGGAGTCTACTAGGTCTTAGTCCCCGGTCGTTGCTTGTGGCAATCGACATGCCGCTGCCTTCCGTCTGCTATCTCATCTAATTTCTGCTTTTGGTTGTATCTGGACCTGTAGGTCCTGCATGTAATGATAATGCCTTCGGGCCTATTATTGTAATGCTTTTGGTGTAAGACTATTCGTGCACTTTGCACCTGGTAATTCAGTACTGTATTCATGGGTACCAAACTACTTGATCCAGGGAAATGGTACTATGAACATGAATGATTCCCGTCCTCAAAAACGGGGGTCTACAGAGTTGGTATCAAAGCAAGTGCGACTGTAGGATAAGACCAACTGGCACCCTACCCCTGAATAGCTGGTTAAAGGGAAATATCCCTACATAGGATTAATTTGAAAATACAGACTATTTTCACAAAACAAATATGTTTTCCCTTATACTCTTGTCCCCCATTCCTCTACTAAAATTGTTTTGGTATTACCCCTCCCTGACCCTAAGTTATCTTCAAAACAGATGTCAGACCATGTTGGAGCATGGGAGATCAAGGTCCCGCAGGAGGAAGGATATGTGTCACAACTTTAGCAGTTGCTATGGTGCCTAAGATACCCGGACGCACCCACCTACCGGAGCAGAAGACATGGCACTGAAGAACACCCAGTATGGGAAGCTGCGGTTTCAATTGAGGCCCGTATTGGGAGCGAGTCACCCTATTGCTTCCATACACGTTACTACCAGGATTTGATGGAGGCAGCCCTTCAGGACGTAGCCCGTGAGGCATTCCTACGCCTTAATGCCATCCACTGTACTGAGCTTACAGTAACCGAGTTCGTACACCATCCCTACCGGGAGGAAGGCAACTCAGTCTGCACCGTGGAGGCCACCCCTTGCTGCTATAACCCCTTAGTTACCCGTTTGTCCCGCTGGACGGAAACAGCTGATGATTGATATGAAGAGGCAATACTCGAGATAGACGAGCAGCAGCGATGCGTGAATGATCTAGAGGAGGAACACCATAACTGTGGAAACCAGATCGACTCTCTGAAGACCCAGCTGCAAGCTAATGACGCCCAATACGAACAGCTCTCTGATCGTTATATGGCTCGTGGAGAGGCTTTGGTTGAGTTGGAGGAGCAGCTTCGGAGGAGCCAGCGACAGTTTGGCCAACTAGAGGAACAACTTTGCTTCATCCCTGTCCCCATCGCTGGCACTTCTACTTCAGCTACGCCAACACCCCCTGCTCCTGTGCCCGACCACTACTATTTCATGACTCCAGCATGCTTGGCCACCTTTCATGCCATGATGGAGCAAGCCTTCATGCTAAGCACTGAGTCAGGACCATACCTGGTCGACCCTACTGCTGCTACCCCATCGGAGCCCACACCGATTTCCACGGCTGCACCATCCGAGCCTGGTTCGGGAGTAGATAACCCCATTCAGATCAACACTGACTCCAAATACGAGACAGAACCCATGGAGGTCAAGTGGGAGCTCAGTGACACAGATTCATCAGAGAAGGAAGATCCTACCCACCGCATGACACTCACAGGAGGTCCTATCACCCTTAGGACTACCCGTAAGAGCACCAGGCCACCAAGCAGGAGGATCGGACATGACTCCGAGGCCACTACCTCTGAGCCATGGGGACTTCGATTCGCTTCAGCCAAGGATCACCCTCTGCCAGCACCTAGATCATGCGGATGGCTGGATGACTAGTTTGGATACCTGCAGCAGCTCTGGTCTTGCTTTGGATGGAGTTAAGACAGCAACAACCATGCCCCTACCCTTATGTATGAAAACCCTAGATCGATATTAGTGATGTTGTATTGTGTTGTATGGGACTACACATGTCCAATGTATCCCCCTGATGTAACATTATGAACTGATATGAAGTTTCATGTTATATCTTAAATGAGTTTATTCCACCAAGCTTGCTTGGAAAGATCACCTTAAACAACTCAAAGAAAAATTCCTTAGAATCGTGACGTTAGCAGATCAAGTCTCTTACCCTATCCACGTTGTTCAGATGGCGCATCGTCGTAGAGCCCCAACAGCTACTGAGAACCCGCCAGAGCCTAACCCCTCTACCCTAGCGGAAGTTATGACTTTACAGACCCAACTGCTTCAAGCTATCGTCAACAACCAAGGACAACGTGGAGGATCAAACCTTAGCGAATTTATGAGAGCAAAGCCGCCGACATTCTCCTCGGCAGATGAACCTATGGATGCTAAAGATTGGCTAAGAGTCATAGAAAAGAAGCTGACCCTCGTCCAAGTGCGAGAGGCGGATAGAGTCATTTTTGCTACCAATCAACTTGAAGGACCCGCAAGTGACTGGTGGGACACCTACAAGGAAACCCGAGCTGAAGATGCCGGCAAACCAACTTGGGAAGAATCCACGGCTGCCTTCCGTGAAAACTTCGTACCTACTGCAGTCATGAGGATGAAGAAGAATGAGTTCCGTAGGCTGCGCCACGGCAACACCACGATACAAGAGTACCTAAATAAGTTCACACAGCTGGCCCGATATGCCGCCAGCGACCTAGCGGACGAAGAGGAGAAAATAGACAAGTTTGTTGAAGGATTGAATGATGGGTTATGAGGACCGATGATCGGACAAGACCACACCAGTTTCCAAAGCCGAATCAACAAGGTCGTGAGACTAGAACATGACCAAAGGATGATCAAAAACAATCGGAAACGAAGACTTGCAATGACCCGTCCAATTCAAGGGACATCCCAGCGACCCAAAGGAGCAACCCCGTCAGGTTGGAAGCCAGCCATAGTGGCAACCAATTGCCCTACCACACCTGGCAACGTCAGCAGGCCACCTGCAACACCGTCTCGCACTCTGGCACCTACTTTGGCAGCCCCAGGAACCAGGAATGTCAACTGCTTCAACTGCGGAGAATTTGGGCATTACGCCAACAGCTACCCTAAGCCGCGCAACACCCCCAACCGCACCGGAGCCAACGCCATCGCAATACGAGGAACCCCCGCCCCGACACCTGGACGCAGTCTGTTCAGAACGCCCCAACCAAAGGAAGCTGCAACTAGATTCCGTCGTGGTCAGGTGAACCATGTGCGCGCTGAGGAAGCTCAAGAGGACCAAAGCATGCTGATGGGTACGTTTTCTATCCACTCTGCACTAGTTAAGGTTTTGTTTGATTCTGGAGCTTCGCATTCATTTATATCATCAAGAATAAGCAAAGAGCACAGCATGCACCGGGTAGACCTCAAGAAACCAATGGTAGTACATTCACCCGGGGGAGATGTAACTATACCCCATGCGTGCATCAATGTGCCCATTCGGATCAAGGATGTGGTATTCCTTTCGAACCTTATGGTTTTACCACTCCAAACCCTGGACATCATACTAGGAATGGATTGGTTGACCAAGAACCAAGGGGTATTAGATTGTGTACAAAGAGAAGTTACCTTATCTACCCCATGGGGATCACCGATGACAGTAGCCATGGACCAAGACCCTATGCTCTGTGACCGAGCTATGGGAATATTCACCATGCTACCCATAGTTGGAATGCTAGTAATTCAGGATTACTCGGATGTATTTCCTGAGGAACTACCGGGAATGCCCCTAGACCGAGACATAGAGTTCATCCTTGACCTCATGCCAGGCACTGCCCCCATAGCTAAGAGACCCTATCGGATGCTAGTGAATGAATTGGAAGAACTTAAGAAGCAGATAAGGGAACTGTAAGAGAAAGGCTTTGTACGTCCTAGTTCTTCACCATGGGGAGCCCCAATGCTGTTTGTTAAGAAAAAGGATGGAAGCATGAGAATGTGCATAGACTATCGGTCATTGAATGAGGTTACCATTAAGAACAAGTACCCGTTACCTCGAATCAATGACCTGTTCGATCAGCTCAAGTGAGCCCGAGTGTTCTCAAAGATCGATCTTCGATCTAGATACCATCAGCTGAAGATTAGAACTGAGGATATGCCCAAGACTGCGTTCTCTACACGCTACAGCTTGTATGAGTTCACAGTAATGTCTTTTGGACTAACCAATGCCCCTGCCTACTTCATGAACCTCATGAACAAGGTATTTATAGAATATCTAGACAAGTTCATAGTGGTGTTCATCGATGATATCCTCATCTATTCCAAGGATGATGAAGGACACGTAGAACATTTGCGCCTGGTGCTAGAAAAGTTGCGAGAGCATCAGCTATATGCCAAATTCAGCAAGTGTGAATTCTGGCTTAAGAAAGTAGCTTTCCTTGGACATGTAATCTCAGCTGGAGGCGTAGCAGTAGACCCTGCCAAGGTCAAAGCTGTTACCAAGTGGAAAGCACCTCAATTGGTAACAGAGATTAGAAGTTTCTTGGGATATGTCGGATATTACCGAAGATTTATCGAAGGATTTTCTAAGATAGCTCGGCCCCTGACCCAACTATTGAAGAAGGAAAAGAAATATGCATGGACTGAGCAGTGTCAACAGGCATTTGACCAGCTCAAAGAAAAGTTAACCACCGCCCCGATCTTAGTCCTACCGGACAACCAGAAAGACTTCGTCATATCTGTGATGCATCCCGACAAGGACTAGGAGGTGTGTTGATGCAAGATGGAAAAGTTGTGGCTTATGCCTCGAGAAACTGCGACCGCATGAGGAGAATTATCCCACCCATGACTTAGAATTGGCCGCAGTGGTGCATGCCTTGAAGATTTGGAGGCACTACCTGATCGGAAACCACTGTGATATATACACGGACCACAAGAGCTTGAAATATTTCTTTACCCAAACAGATCTTAACCTACGCCAGAGAAGATAGCTGGCGCTAATCAAGGATTATGACCTAGGAATCCATTACCTCCCTAGTAAGGCCAATGTTGTAGCCGACACTTTGAGCCGCAAGACAAAATGCAATTACCTGAAGCTGGAATGTATGGCCAATGAGCTTTGAGAGGAGATGGCTCGGCTTAACCTACAGTTGATTCCTCATGGACAACTGAATTCGCTGGAGATACAACCTCTCCTACAAAGTCAGATTAAGGAAGCCCAGAAGGATTGCGAGGAAATCCAACTGATCAAGGGACGCATGACCGAAGGACTGGCCAAGGAATTCATAGCCGACAACGATGGAACCCTGTGGTATCGTAAAAGGATTTACGTACCAGAGAAAGGAGGATTGAGAGGACTGATCCTCAAGGAAGCCCATGAGTCAGCATACTCGCTACACCCAGGAAGCACCAAGATGTACCAGGATTTGAAAACAGAATACTGGTGGCCCAACATGAAAAGAGACGTCGCGGAATATGTAGCCATTTGCGATGTGTGTCAACGAGTCAAGGCTGAGCATCAGAGACCGGCAGGATTGCTACAACCACCCAAGATCCCTGAGTGGAAATGGGATGAAATAGGCATGGACTTTATAGTGGGACTACCCAAAACTGCTACAGGATACGATTCCATTTGGGTGATCGTGGATAGACTTACCAAGACTACCCGATTTATCCCGGTCAAGACTCGGTATAGCAGCGCTAAATTGGCAAAGCTGTACATGTCCAAAATTGTGTGCCTACATGGAGTACCCAAGAGGATTGTGTCAGATCGTGATACTCAATTCGCATCTCACTTCTGGGATAAGTTTCACGAGGCGTTGGGAACTCACCTCGCCTTCAGTACTGCTTATCACCCTCAGACTGATGGACAAACCAAGAGGACAAACCAAGTCCTTGAGGATATGCTGAGAGCCTGTGCATTGGATTTTACTAAGGACTGGGAGAAATGCCTGCCCTATGCAGAGTTCTCCTATAACAACAGCTACCAGGCTAGTCTGAAGATGTCGCCGAATGAGGCTTTGTTTGGACGAAGATGCCGAACCCCGTTGATGTGGTCGGAGACCAGTGAGCGAGCCATATTTGGACCAGACATCATTAGGGAAGCCGAAGAGAAAGTTCGTCTGATAAGAGATCGGCTTAAGGTAGCCTAGTCCCGGCAAAAGAGCTATGCGGACACTCGCCGAAGAGAGTTGGAATTCAAAATAGGCTACTTTGTGTACCTAAAAGTTTCGCCACTAAGAGGGACCAAGAGGTTCAAGGTCAAAGGAAAACTGGCACCGAGATATGTTGGACCTTTCCCGATAAGCGCCAGAAGAGGCGAAGTGGCCTATCAACTGGACCTGCCGAAAAATCTTTCCAATGTACACCCTGTCTTTCATGTATCACAACTGAAGAAATGTTTGCGAGTACCGGAAGAGAAAATTCCCTCAAAAGATGTCCTTATCAGCGAAGACCTCACATACCCCGAACACCCCGTGAAGATTTTGGACGAAGCCGAGAAAAAGACTAGGACCAAGACGTGGCGAATGTACAAGGTGCAATGGAGCAACCACACTAAAGACGAAGCCACCTGGGAAAAATAAGACTCTTTGAAGACCAAGTACCCGAACCTATTCCACGAACGGTAAGAAATCTCGGGGACGAGATTTATTGTTAGGGGGGTAGGTTTGTAACACCCTGAAAATTGAAGAATTTAAAACTGGGAATTAAAAATCGAAACTTACAAAAAACTTTTGGTTTATTGCTTCTCATCGTGTTTACTGCTTCTTATTTGCCAGCTTTGTTGCATGAAATTTATTATGGGAGTGATCCATCTTGATGTTTGAGAAAAACCAAACGATTTGAAATTTCAAAGGGGAGAAAAATTTCAAAGTATAGAGTTGGAAATTTTAATATAAAATAGAAAAGGGTTGTGGATTTATAAAAATATATTGTAAAAATATACTTTTGTTCAAAACCCTATTTTGTGGTGGAGTAATATTAATTAGTGGGCAATATGGGTGATAAAATATTTTTGAAGGATATATATGAAGTCTAGAAGATTATTTTGAATCAAAGTCACATTTTCTTCAATTTAGGAAAAGGATTAAATTAAATATGTAAAATATATTTTTAAAATAATAAAAAGTGGGTGAAAAGGTTGAAAACATATTTTACAACTTAATTTTGGGTGTGCTAGATTTTATTTTAAATTTTAAAGGCGAAACAAAAAAATGGGAAAATAGGATTTAAATTCGAGAAATTAGAAAATTGCACTGTTTATCGTATGGAAGGTGTTCGACGCCGTACCACCGTACAGCACGCCCGCCACGCGCCACGCCCGGTCCCCTACCCTCGCGCCGCGCGCCCGCACGCCGCGCTCGCCGCGTCCAGACCCGCCGCCCCTCGTGCCCACGCGCGCGCCGCCTCGCCAGGCCGGTGCCGCTCGCCGCACGCGTCACGCCGCGCCGCGCAGCCCCGCCGCACACGCGCGACACGCGCCGCGCCGGACCCCGCCGCCCTCGCACGCACGCGCCATGCCCGCGCCCGCCCCGCGCCGCCACGCGTCGCCCTCGCCGCCCGGCCCCTCCGCACGTCGCGCTCATGCCTCGCGCTCGCGCGCGCGCACGTCGTCGCCCGTTCCGCGCTCGCCGCGCCCGGCCCCGCCACTCCGTGCTGCCGCGTGGCTCACCGCGCCGCCAGCCGCCCCGGGCCCCCTCTGTTCTCTCTCCCTCGTCGGAGCCGTATAAAAGGGGGCACGAGTCTCTCCCGTTCTCCCCACCTCACCGTTCGCCTCTCTCGTTCTCTCTCTCACTCGCCGAGTTCGTCGCCAACCGTCGCGTCGTTGCCGTGCCGACCGTCGCCGCTCGCCGCTCGGTAAGCCGCTGCCCTCTCCGTTTTTCCCTTCACGCGCCGCCGCTCCGTCGTCGCCGCCACCCTACCGCCTCGCCGTCGTCCGGCCGCAGCCGGACGTAGGGAAAAGGAGGGGGCAAACGGTTAGAGGGGTAGAGGAGAGAGAGTGAACAGAAGGAAGGAAGGGAAAAAAAGAAAAGAAAAAGAAAAGGAAAGAAAGGGGAAGAAAGAAAAAGAAAAAGAAGAGAAAAATAGGGAAAAATTTAGAAAAATTAGGAAAAACTTTTGGGAAATATTTGGAAAATATTTGAGCAAAAATATATAGTTTTCTCATATATTTTCTGTGAACAAATTCGGAATTCAAAAATAGGAATTTCGGAGATCTCATTCTCACATCATTTTTACTCGAAGTTTATCTATTTTCTTTTTACCATTAAAATATGTTCTTTTGGTATTCGGACCTTCAAAATTTCGAATACCAATCTTTTTGAACAACGCCTTTTTAGGTTTATCACCTTAATCTATTAGATCGGTATTTTGTGAAAACCCTAAAAATTCCAAACTCGCTTTTTAAATCGGATTCATCCCAAAACTCTCACCCAAACTTGATTAAAATTTTAGGCTGAATATTTGGAGTCGTTTTTATGGTTCTTTTCGATCTCTTGGTAATTTTATTGAATTCTGATCGAATTCAATTGGTTTTTCGCACGTACGGATAGCAACCGAGGAAGCAGGCACCGACTACAGTGAAGACCCTGTCCAACAAGCGTGCGAGCAAGGCAAGTCAACACTTCCCTTTGAACATATTGAACCTATTTTGCGGAATGATATTGATTTAAACTTCAAACATGCATGCTATACACAAATGAATACCTATGCTTGATATACCATGCCTTGATATTGATTACTCTTAGAAATATTCTTTGTAACCTCGATGTAATATAACCGGAGGATATCTTCGGTAAAATGCTTAGCCATGCTTATACTAGAATCTTGCATACTCATGTTTTTACAAAAGCTGTATGCTTGGGCAACTACCTTAGGGAAGGTAGTTGAGATACGGCATGTGGAGACATGAGCGCCACATTGCCTTGATCATGATGAAAATAGTTTTGATGGAAAAATGAATGTACAAAACCAGTGTTTTTAGACTGGGACTAATGGATGGATTTGGGTAGATTCCGGCAAAGGCTAGAACCGTCCCTGGTCGATTAAGGACCGAGCCATGAGACTTATAACCTGGAACGAGCCAGTACAATCATACTTCTCGAATTGGTATAGACCTAGCGGAGTAGATAGCCGAGCGGAGGCAGTATCCCTGCATAGTGGTTCTTGGGTGGAGATGTGATTTTGGTTATCGAGATAAGGCTGCGGCCTACGTGTTGAGTAATGAATGAGAATTTTATGAGTTTTCCCTTAACCCAGGAGCGCCAGAACCCCTCTCACTTCTAGAAAAGTACGGCTAGAGTGCAAGAGGATTTAAGTTCATGGAGCGGGTACTGCCAAAGTGAGGTTATCGAAAGGCTTTGCTGTGACCATCCCATATGAAGGGATGAAAGCTCATTCAATGAGCAGTTGCGGAGTACGGGTAAAGTGTACATCCACTGCACTGTGAGTAAATCAATCTATTCGAACAGCCGTGCTCGCGGATAATGAGCGGCGTGACAAGTTTCTCCCGTGGCTAGACTCATAAATTTTAAAATGATGGGTGGGAATGCATAATGATTTTGTGTGCTGGTGGACTCAACTTCTCAAACTGCAAGGAGCGGTAGACTCCCCAGAAAACCATGACGATCCGGAGGCGGGAAGCCATCCTTGAAATCATGATGGATGGTAGACAGAACCATCGCCGACTTAATATACTATGGAACTAAAACTTGACCTGCCTAGATGTTAGGTTTGTGAAATGATTTGTGAAAATTAGCTTTCCGCAAATAAACCATAGCCATCCTTTGAATGACCCTATCATGTGCATTATTCTGTGTTGGCCTGCTGAGTACATTGGGTGCTCACCCTTGCTATACGCACAAACCTTCAGATGGTGGAAACGAAGAACTGGAGGACCCCTATGCTTACTGCCAGGTGGGCGAAGAAGGAGAAGGAGTCTACTAGGTCTTAGTCCCCGGTCGTTGCCTGTGGCAATCGACATGCCGCTGCCTTTCGTCTGCTATCTCATCTAATTTCTGCTTTTGGTTGTATCCGGACCTGTAGGTCCTGCATGTAATGATATTTCCTTCTGGCCTATTATTGTAATGCTTTTGGTGTAAGACTATTCGTGCACTTTGCACCTGGTAATTCAGTATTGTATTCGTGGGTACCAAACTACTCGACCAGGGAAATGGTACTATGAACACGAATGATTCCTGTCCTATATAACGGGGTCTACAGCGAGCCTCTCAGGGATTTCATTCGACGATTCAACAAGTGTCAGAACACTATCCCCGAGATCACTGATGCCTCTGTCATCCACACATTCAAGTCAGACATCCGAGACTGCTATACAATACAAGAACTGGCGACACGATGGATAACCTCCGCCATGAAGCTATTTCAGATCACCAACAGGTGTGCCCACACTAACAAAGCTATCCAAAGAAATGACGGGAAAGGAATGGTGGTTGAGGAGAAATAGATGACAAGTAAGGACAACCCTGGAACAAGTCAGATGTCGGGACCAACTTGTAAAAAGGATAGGAAACGTGAGGCGCGAACGGAGGTCCTGGTCACACAACAAGGAACCAACCTCTCCAAATGCCCTACCCCTCAGAACGATGATCCAGAATGGTAATGGTGCTCGGTTCACAAGGTATCCACACATGCTCTCCAGGATTGCCATGCGTTCCAGAAAACCATGGCCAAGAAGATGACACTCAACCAGGGAAAAAGAGTCCACGCTAGAGAAAGGAAACAAAAACCCTCCGTCTAACGACGAACACGATTTTCCTGATTCCAACCAACATGTAGCGCACATCTTCGGAGGATCCACCTCTTATTCTTCCAAGAGGGAGTACAAGAAGGTGGAACGTGAAGTGTGTTCTACTTCCCAGGGGCCATTTACCCAGATCAAGTGGTCAGACCAGAATATCGAGTTCTTCGATGCTAATCACCCTTCTTTGGCGACAACTCTTGGATAGTTTCCGCTAATTGTCGAGCCCACTATTCGGAACATCAAGGTCGCCTGTGTTCTTATTGACAAAACAGCTTGATCAATCTCCTCTTCACCAGCACCCCTGATGCAATGGGAATTCCTCGAAGCGAGATCACACTATCAGAACAACCCTTCCACGGAATAACCCCAGGGTCATCGTATAGGCTACTGGGAAAGATAACCCTGCCTATAACCTTTGGCAAAGCCAACAACTTTCAGACCGAGCAAATCACCTTTGATGTGGATGAGTTCAAAACCACCTTGTTAACACCAAAATTTGGTAAGCCTGAAGTCATCATCGGCCTAAAGTCAGTATCGGCTTCAAAGTCCTAGAATTGGCCGATGGAAATTATCAGTTGCCAGTAGTCAGATTTTTAGTAGATTCGATTAATCAATTACAGGAAGTTTATCCAGAAGAGGCAGAGTTCAAGAAGGATGCAGCATGACAATTTATCTATTAATTAGGCAGAGTCAATTAGTTTCCTTTTATTTTTAGGAAAGGTTGTTTAGAGTCCGATCAAGACTTGTGTCTTTTACTTTATCTTTAGGAAAGTTTGTGTCGTATCTAATAAGGACTAGTATCTATCCATGGGTATAATATGTACATTCAGGGTCTCTGTAAATGATCTTCACAGATCGAGATAATTACTTTCAACGCATCACCACCCTAATCTTCTAGGTTTTATTTCGACAAGTTCTTGTTTTAATGCATGAGCTGCATCGATTGAGTTCGACCTTCGGTAAAAAGTGAGTTCCGTCATCTTTGCTTGTGCTGGCATGGCTAGGACTTCCTCGGTTGAGTCTGATATTCTAATCGGGCCGATGCAAGTGTTGCCTATCGGTATATCATTTCTATCTTTAGTTCCATTACTGTTTATAGTCACATCGGCTTATTTAGGACTTCCTCGATTAGGTTCGATATTCTGATCAAGTTGATGTCTCTTTAAACGTAAAGTTGTTTTAGATAGATTTGTTATATCCATCACATTAGACAGATTTATCGGCTCATTGAGTATTAGATTATGATCTACAATCTAAGTCTTCTTAAGCCGATAAGTTCATGCTAATGTTTGATCGAAGGGTTAGCCAATTTTATCTGGTGTGTTAAATTTATCTTTGATGGTTTTACTGTCTTGGTTAAATTTAACACATGACCACTTTGATCAATGTCATATCGGCTGGTTTAAATCTATCAGGTAGTTATCAACCTTATGCTGCATCGGTTAGGTCTGACCTATGAGATTGTGGTTGTACGTTAGATTTAATTAAGTCAGTAGGCATCAATTATTGTTTCATTAGGGTTTCAGCCGATGAGTTATCTGGCCATTGCATCGGCTTATAAGGATTATATACAAGATTGGTTTTAGCCAATTGCAGCAAAGGTTTCATTGATTAGTTAATCATTTGGATTTAATAACATCGGACTTCCGGCTGATGTATGTTTTAACCATCGAGCCTACATCTAATATTCTATATCGGCCAATTGGTTTGTTGGATATTTGCTTCATTATATTTATATCGATCAATTGGTTCATTATTTTATTACATTATTATCAGCTGATTGTCTTTATATCTTTGTTTATAAAAGTGTCAGAATCTACATCAGACGAATAGCCGATTGCCCAAAACTCTATCGACATCGGCTAGTATCGGCTATCGGCCATCGGTTGGCATCAACAACTATTGGATATTGGCTATCATAGTATTGACCGATTCTACCTCAATCTATTGGCTATCGGTGGACACGTATTTTTTGGATCTCTCAACAGGACTCAGGCTTCATTTCATCGACACTGACATGTTAGTCGATCAGCTTTACATCTTGTCAGTTGCAGGATCAAACTGACTGGCACACCCGCACTTCATAAATATTTTAGGACCTGCACTGGAGCTAAGCAGATCTCCCAGGCCATTGTGTTTGTGGACATAGTTCGCGTCAACACAAATTTGGTACCATCGGCCAAGCATGAATTTTTCGTCAACACACCTACAGTAATATCCTCGGGAGAACGGCATTAGCCAAGTTCTTGCCAGCATCCCACTATGCTTATCATATGATCAGAATACTAGGACCTAAAGGAGTTATTGCAGTTTCTGGGAACGAGAAGATGGTTGTGCAGTGCGACTAGAGGAGTCTCGACATGACCGAACAAACTCCCACCACTCCCGCCACAAATGAACCTCCTCAAAGCAAACCCGATGCGGCCCCAAGAATAGACGGAGCAATCAAATTAATTCCATTGTCGAGCAACACCCCCGACAAATAGGAGTTCATGCACTTCACCTTCCTCCATGAGATTGCTGACGTGTTTGCTTGGAAACGTCTGGCATGCCCGAAGTCCCTAGGGAGGTGATTGAGCACAAACTAATGGTGCACCCCGATGCCAAACCCGTGAAGCAGAAGCTACATCGATTCTCTCCAGACCACAAGGAGGCCATCCACAAAGAGATCAACAAACTCCTCAAGGCCGGCTTCATCAGAGATGTACTCTGCCCCGAGTGGCTTGCAAATCCAGTCATGGTACGCAAAGCCAACGACAAGTGGAGAATGTGCGTAGATTTCACCGACCTCAACAAGGCATTTGTTGGTATTTCTTATGGTCACAGATAAATCCATAAGTGCACAAAATATATTGTTGTAGCATTTCACCCTGGAGTATTTCGGGGTATCGTATTTGTTTATCCCGAAGGAAGACAGTGGTCAAGAAGAGAATATTAAGTTACTATGAATACTCATATGTTATAGCTGCCAAAGTTTAGGCAGGGGTAAGAGGTATATGGTAAAAAGGTACTATGACACACACAGAGGAGTTCTAACAAATAATACACAAATGCTAAGTGGAGAGTATAGTGTTAGAGTTAAGTTCCTAATGTACTTCTCATACATTTGCACATGTTATACAAACAATTATGTTCATGGTTAGTTACCCAGTTCTATGCTCCCAGGCCTACGGGGGTACCGCCTCCAGTGGCCTGACCTACCACCTGAGTCGGTATCTTACCGTTTGCCCTACACCATACCCGAACATGGAGGATTACAAAGGATGGACAACGCTGTCACTACCTGCCGCCTACCTCTACAACCCGTCGGGTATGACCATAACCAATGTCTATCAAACAATCTAAGCACCATCCTTACACTGCCATAGATACTCTTGCCTTCCCAGGCGTCATTGACTAAGGCAAGACCATACCTACATCCTAATTGCACATTGGACCGTGACCGTGGCAATAGAGTTACTCGTATAACCATTATATAATTATCATATAAACTATGGATGAAACATATATCTAAACAACTAGTATATGAACCATACTCAATTATACGAGAAGATATTATATAGAGCAAAGTTGTACAGAGTAAGAAAGATACAAAAGCCATACCCGACTCACCGAAGATAAGTTGGGAACCGAGTAGAAGCTCTAACCTAACTCCTAACTCTACTAGCCTAGAGACTAAGTGTGAAGTGTTGAAACTCCTTCTTGCGTTGTGTGTTGGATGAAGTTAAGCCCTCTCCTTTTATAGCCTTCAAATGTCGGTTGGGATGCCAATTTCTACCTGCCAAACTTGCACAACCGCCATTAGGGATGGATGAGAGGTCGCCACGTGGAAGGACAGAGCCGGGGCCTCCAAGATTGGTTCGGCCGAACCAAGGCCACCGCCTCTGGCCACCGCCTTTGGCCAAAGGATGACATGTGGGCCCCTTGGTCAATTCCCAGGTGTTTGGCTCCACTTTGAGTCGGTTTCATATGACTTGTGGGCCCTTCAATCTGTTGGGATGCTGACGTGGGGAGCATCGATTGGTTGGAGTTGTGTTTCTTAGCCATGCAAGCGTGCTTTCACTTCATTTATTTGTATAAATACCTACATTTACATAATCTCCTAGGACATGTGTAACTTTATTAATTCTAAACCTATATACGTGTAAGAAATGCTAATTCCCGTTTATTCCCAAGGTATGTGACGGTCAGAATCGGCACTTAACGACCGTCATTAGCATGCCGAAAGAACCACTTCCTCCTCCCACGCATCGACCAACTGATCGATTCTACCGTAGGCTGTGAGTTGTTATGTTTTCTTGACGCTTACTCTAGGTTCCATCAAATTAGCATGGCCAAGGAAGATGAGGAGAATATGGTCTTCATCACCCCTTTTGGTGTTTTCTGCTATGTCAAGATGCCCTTTGGATTAATCAACGTAGGATTGACTTACCAGCGAGAAATCCAGGGGCATTCCATCCTCAGCTCAGCAACAACATGGAGGCCTATGTCGAAGACGTTGTTGTCCAAAACCAAGACTCGAGATAATCTAGGCGAATGACCAAAGGGACACATTCAACCATCTCCAGAAACATCGCCTCAAGCTGAATCCGGAGAAGTGCATGTTCAGAGTACCATTGGGAAAGCTGCTCAGATTCCTAGTCTCCGAACGAGGAATATAAGCAAATCCCGAGAAGATCAAGGCTATCGAGAACATTAAGTCACCAATAAGGCTCAAGGAGGTTCAGAAGCTCATAGGATGTATGGCAACACTAAGCCGGTTCGTGGCTAGGATGGGAGAGTGAGAGTTGCCTTTCTTCAAGTTGCTCAAAAAGCATGATATGTTTGAGTGGACAGTAGAAGCCAAACAAGTGTTCCTCACCCTCAAGCATTATCTCGTTGATCTACCTATTCTCATCACACCGCAACCACAAAATGATCTATTCCTCTACATCGCTACAACACCATGCCGCCAGTACCATCATTGTTGTTGAGCATGACAAAATCCAACATCAGGTCTACTATGTTAGCGAGGTTCTCCATGACGCCAAGACCCAGTATTCTCATATTCAAAAGCTGCTCTATTCATAGTCATGACATCTCGAAAATTGTGTCATTATTTCCATGCTCACAAAGTCACGTCGTCTCTCTATACCCCCTCGAAGAAGTCATCCAGATCAAAGAAGTTACAGGATGCATTGCCAAATGGGTCATTGAGCTCAGCCAATTTGATGTCCATTTCACCCCACGAACATCCATCAAGTCCCAGATACTCGCCGACTTCGTAACCGACTGGACCATTCCTGAGAATGCCAAAGTCGCAGACACAAGCAACGAGAAATGGACAATGGCCTTCGACGAGGTGTTTACTAGCCAAGCAGCAGGGGCAGGGGTCATCCTCGCATTGCCTTCCGGAGAACAGCTTCGATACACAATCCAACCAGATTTTCGGTCTACAAACAACATTGCAGAATACGAATGACTTCTTGGCGGTCTTCGAGCAGCCTCAACACTTGGAGTAAAGCGATTAGTTGTGAAAGTGGACTTGGAACTAGTCGCCAACCAAGTGCACAAGGATTACAAGTGCTCTAGTCTCGAGTTGTCCAAGTATCTTGCAGAGGTCAAAAAGTTGGCATGAAGGTTCGATGGCTTCGAAGTACGCCATGTATATCACAAAGACAACGTCGAAGCCAACTGTTGCTATTTCTTACGATCACAGATTAATCCGCAAGCGCACGTAATATCATTGTAGCAATTCACCCAGGAGTATTCCAAGGTACAAATTCATAGGGAACGTGTATGAATTATCTAAGGGTAAGGTTCATCCAAGGACAACAAAAATATATATGCGAGGGTATAGAGAGGATTTCTATGGTTGTGGCTCTAGATAGATGGTGAGCTTCTCACTCCATTTACTTACTTTGGGTGGGGCCTTACACTCGGTCTATAGAGTGACTCCGGCCTACAGCTTTACGATGTACCCAAACATGGAGGATTACAAAGGACGGATAGGGCTGTCACCACCTATCACCTACCTCTACAACCCATGGGGTCCGCGGCAAACAAAGGTAAACCCTGGCCTAGACACCACATCCACGCTATTTATTACTACTCTAGTCTTGGCAAAGAACTTCCATCTTCATCAGGAGTCTTAGACTAGAGCACCCATGAATGGACTTTGATCCCGTAAGTAAATGAAGTAAATTATTTACTAGATGGAAAGGATTCCAACCATAGGAAATTACGAACACTTACTCAGTTGAACAATCATTCGTTGAGGTACAAGGTCAGAGGTCGGTGCCGAGATATCCGGCACTCCTCAGGACTACCCCTCACTCTCTTCCCAACTTTCTTAGCATATAGAGCTAGGGCTTCGCCTTTGGAATGAAGCTTTGATCTTCTTGTGTGTCGTGTTTAAGGTGAAGCCTTACCCTCCTATTTATACTAATCCTAAGGTGGTTCTACGTTGGTTTCCTCCCGTGAATCACTCATAACCGCTATAGGGAGTAATCCAGTGCGTCCACGTGCAAGGAGATGGTAAGAGGCAGTGCTAGGGGGTCAGCCGAATTGGTGGTTCGGCCGAACCACTGTTGATATTTCTTACGGTCACAGATAAATCCACAAGCGTATGGATACACCATTGTAGAATTTCACCCAGGAGTATTCCGGGGTATTGTATTCTATCCCAAGGGAAGATGGCGGTCGAGAATAGAATACTAAGTTACTATGAATATTCATATGTTATAGTTGAGCTGCCAAAGTCTAGACAGAGATAAGTGGTAAATGATAAGAGGGTAGTGTGACACACAGAAAAGTCCTAGTAAATGATATACTAATGCTAAGTGAGGAGTATAGTATTAGAGCTAAGTTCCTAATGTACTTCTAACATAATTGCACAGACAATACAAACAATTATGTTCATGGTTAGTTACCCAGTTCTATGCTCCCAGGCCTCCAGGGTTACCGCCTCTAATGGCCCGGCTTGCCAGCCAGAGTCGATTTCTTACCGTCCTCCCTACGTCATACCGGAACATGGAGGATTACAAAGGACGGACATCGCTGTCACCACCTACCGCCTATCTCTACAACCCGTGGGATATGACCATAACCAATGTCTATGGAACAAGCTAAGCACTGCGCTTACATTGCCATAGATACTCTTGCCTCCCCAGGCGTTAATGACTAAGACAAGAACATATTTACATCCTACTTGCACATTGGACCGTGATCGTGGGCAATAGAGTTATTCGTCTAACCATGATATAATTATCATACAAACTATGGATGAAACATATAACTAACAAACTAGCATGTGAACCATACTCAATTATACGAAAAGATAAATATATTGAATAGATCAAAGTTGTACAATGTAAGTAAGATACAATAGTCATACCCGACTCACCAATGACGACTTGGGAACCGAGTAGAAGCTCTAACCTAACTCCTAACTCCACTAGCCTAGATACCAAGAGTGAAAGGTAGGAACTCTCTCTTGTGGTGTGTTTGTGAAGTGAAGCCTCCTCCTCCTCTTATAGCAATGATGGTTGCTTAAGTCGGTTTGAGCCCGGGAATCATGCATAACTGCCATCAGGAGTGAGTGAGGAGTCGCTACATGGAAGGGGGAAGTTGGGGGCACCAAGACTGCTTCGATCGAACCCAGTCCACTGCCATTGGTCACCGCCTTTGGCCGGTGGATGACAGGAGGGCCCTTTAGTCGGTTCCTGGGTGTTTGGTCCCACTTTGAGTCGGTTTCAGCTGTCATGTGGGTCCTTCAATCCATGGGATGCTGACGTGATGAGCGTTGATTGGTTGGAGTTGTGTTTCTTCATCTCGTAAGTGTGCTTTCACCTCATTTCTTTGTATAAGTACCTACACTCAAATAATCTCCAGGGACATTGTTGATGAGAAATTTTTCTCACGCGCTGGCCTGGGAGATCTGCTTAACTCCAGTGCAGGTCCTTCTCGGCTGCCTATGCTGTGCAGGGCGGTGCCAGTTGATTTGATCTGTTAATCAACAAGAAAAAACAAGGGAATATGCGTTAAGTGTTAGGTTAGATCCCCACTGGATCGGCTGAGGGAATCCATAAAAATATATATGCTATTCTAAACTATATTTAACCCAAGTGATCGGAATGGATCGGCACTGTACGAGACAAAGACATCGCTTAACCCAAATACAAGTAAAGAATAATAAATATATGAATCGATAACCTAGCCGATCATGGAAAGCTAACAATGAATCGGCTAGTACTCCGATGAATCTTATAAAAGGATATCATTCTTGAAACAGATGCATAGCCTGGAAAACGGCCGTCGGCTGTCGATGGTAGGCCGATTTCGGCTGGCAACGTCCGACAAGAATACAATCTTAACATAAGAGGCAGTCCTAACATAAATCTAATAATGAATATATTAAAAGAAACATATCAGGGCAGATAAGGCCGGCTAAAACCCCGACACTGTCTCTAAATAATATAAATCTCAGCTGAACAGATCATTGATAGTTCTAAAAATGACTTAATAGTTCGAATCCGATGCAGCATTAAGTATAAAAAGAAAAACATGATCTGTTGCAGCCGATTTATATCTCTCGAGACGGTGGATATCGCATATAAACCAGCCAACCTTTAGATCTAGCCCTATCGGCTGCAAGTTCTTGATAGAACTAGCCAATGGCAGGATAGATCTAAACACTGATCTAATTTACATGCGCTATATGATAAATAGCGCAGTATAAACTCTTGATTCTAATGTGTCATTACGATGGAAGCACTAGAAACAATAGATCATACCACTAATGACAAGCATTTACCTAGATCTGGAGATCGAAACAATGCAGCCCGTAGCCAAACAAAGTACTCGTCTGAAGAAAAAGGGTTGGCGATGTGCCGAAGGTTTGATTGATTGTGATTGTATATATTTACAGGGGGGTCTCGGGTCCTATTTATACCCAAGATACAATTATTTGTACAAACCCCGGACTCTATCTAAACTATTATTTAAAACACAACTTTATCCCGGAAAGGACCCATGCCGTGTTACAACTAACAGTCTAAACAAACCCCTAGATTACAGATACAATTGCCGTTACAGGATTCTATCCATAAGTGGCAATATCGTTTAACGTGCAATTAACAACCGAATCTTCTATTTATCCTAAAACTGCTGCATCAGAAATGGTTTCATATCTTCCGGACCTGGAATCGGCTATCGGATGCTGTCCGATCCAACCTTAGCCGATTGGCCTCGCAGCCAATCACTCCTCAGCCGATGCGGCCCCTGTTTCCAACCGATCCGATTCTGCTTCGCCTTTGCAGACTTAGGGACTCGATTACCAAATTTCAGTGTTAACAGACATGTGGACTTATTTAATTTTAAACCTATATGCGTGTAAGAGATGCTAATTCTCTTTTATTTTTGAGCTATGTGACGGTTGAAATTGGTACTTAACGACCATCAACAACCACTAGGGTCTCCTCTCGCGCCCATCTTTTGTTGAGTGACTGATGAGTGGCCCCTTGCCTTCAATACCCTTGGCCCGCAATTGAATACGTTAGTTTAGTACTGATTGTGGGCCCTTCAATCCGTGGGATGCTGACGTGGTGAGCGTCGGTTGGTTGAAGTTGTATTTCTTCGCCACATAGGTGTGATTTTGATCCATTTCAGTGTACTAATCACCTCCATACAAATATTCATCAACACTTATGAAACGGATTAGTAAATAACCCTAACACTATGTTGGTGTTCATCTTTTTTCTGTTTTATGCAGAGATTCATGGACGGATTTTAGTATTTAAGGACTATCAACAAGCTCTCCACACTTAGCCCTTTGCTCATCCTCGAGTAAAGGTTACGTACTAAGGTGGATCATGACTTGTTTTGGTATGATGTTGACATACAAGTTATTCCAAAACATACCTGCATCTGTGAATCTTGATGTGTCTATCATGTTATCTTGAACTATTGAAGAATGGAACAGTCTAGGTTTAAGTCAACTTCATTTCTTCTGCTAAGTGACTTGGGTTTTTAAATAGATTTTCAAAACAAAAAACATAGATGTACTCCTCGAATGATTCTCTCATGCCTCTCAATGTGTTTGATTCCTCACCAAGGCTTTGGTTTTGCCTTTTCTCATCCTACTTCTAATAAGGCTTTTGTGGATCTCAAGTAGGGGAGATATAAGGAACACCCAAATTACATATATTGCAAAGTCAAAGAGTGTCGACGTGTGGGTCACGGTCCTCCAAGGGGGCTACCCAAGGAGGTGAAAGAGTGGTCGGGGCGTCTCACCAATGGATCTGATGGTCGACTCAAGAACAATGCGAGCCAAGGTTTTTAGACAGGTTCGGCCCTCCCGGAGGATAACAAGCCTACGTCATGTGTTGTTTGTTGGAGTGGTGTATGAATAGACTTTGAGTACAATGGACAAGGCCAGAGCCAGAAGAGTCTAACCCCCCTTGCGTGCACCCCTACCCTGCCCTTTTATAGTCCAAGGAGGAGGCAGTTACAATGGACTTGGCGCACAAGAAAGCTTGCCCCTAAAGTACAAAGCAAGTACAAGCTAAAGTTGAAGAGCAAAACAGAAATCGCCTTGGGATTCGTCCGTCGTGGGCATCTTATGTGCAGTCCTGCCTTGGGATCTGCCACGGCAGGTACCTTGTGCACAGTTTGGTCGGGTGACGTTGTCTTCTGTCGGCCTGTCCCCTATTTTGTCTTATTTGCAAGGCCTGCGATGGAAGCCTACTTTCCGAGGAGGGGTGGCCGACCTCCATCCTGGTCGAGGCCATGCATGGAGGTCGGGCTAAGGAGCCGAGGCCAGGCCTAGGGGCCGTGATCAGGCTTGCCAACCACGCCTAGGGTCGGGCTCCCGAACCCCGTCCAAAGACATCCGATCCGGTCCGCTCGGCCTTCTTTTTTTAGTTTGGGCCACCCCAGGGTGGTACCCTCCACAAAGAGTGGATCCAAGCAGATAGCGCATCATATAATCATGATCAAGAAGTGCATGTGTGATGGCACATGGAATGTATATGAAAGTTGGATACTCTTTTTGTCATAATCTCTATTTTTATTTTGGATGGCATGGCTACCTTTATATATATATATATATTCTTCTTTCTTGGAATGCTCATGCCTCCTTTGCAATGATATTAGAGAGATCAAAAATTCCATGGAGTATTTGGATATATGAAGGGATGGAAAATGTGGTTCAATGTTGAGTGTGTGTGTGGTCTTAATCATGAGAATATGAAAAGCAATCTAGCTAGGGTCAACAAGTTGACTTAGCTCAATGTAAGACAAGTAGCGTATGCATAGGGTTTTCAATGTGATCATCATATGGCTTTGGTAGAAATATAACATCATCGAGGATTTGTAAAGCTATGGGTGTTGGAATTTCAAAATAAAATACCCAAGCATCTCATGCAGTATGGAGCAAAGTTACTCATTGCCAAACTATATCTCATTCATCAATCACTTAAGTAACATGCTTTTTCCTAAATATATGATTTCACAGACAACAAGTAAATGTTATTGGAATAAAATGTATGTAAGCTAACCAAAACAAATCACGTTGCTAAGGATGAAACATTAGTTTGAGATTAAATTTTATATTTGTTGTGCTATATATAAATATTATTTTAAAATAATGAAACATGGCAATAGAGAATTGGGTTCACAAACCATCGCATCGGGAAAAATTGAAGCCGAGCGGAGCCCATCCTGGTTCAGCCGAACCTAGGGTTCGGCCGAACCACTTTGGGTTCCAAACGTGCTGATCTTTTTTGTACTGGCCCATGCGCTATTATGTAACACTATTGTGGGTGGTCCTTGAGAGGTTTCGTTTTTAAGAATCCAAGGGACACCCCACACTTGTTCTTGTACCTGTGGGCTTTATTCAAAACAAAATACAAGTGGAAACAAATGGTAGTTCTACCGGTGTGACAAACCGGGGAACTAATTTTATCGAATTCAAAGAAATCAAGGCGCTTACAACAATTGGGAAATAAATGGAATCGAAATAAACTAAAGTGAACTAAGTGCCTGAAACTAAATATAACTAGGGAAGGTTTTATGGTGAGTTAGAAATAGATAAGGGGGATATGCATATATTTGTCTAGCTATTTAAAAACCATTGAGGAACTAAGGTAGTGCATCTAAATCAACTAGTTCAATCATATCTACCTCCCGCTCTAGAACTTTATTTGGTTCAAGAAAAACTTTTAAGCGATGGCCATTTACCTTGAAGATGCTACCTTCGTCATTTTGGAGTGTCATTGCTCCGTGTGATGACGTGTTGATGACGGTGAATGTACCTTCCCATTTGCTTTGGAGTTTTCCGTGACGGAATAGCTTGACTCCTTAGTTGAACAATAAGACCTTATCCCCAGGCTTGAACTCTTTTGGCTTGATCCACTTATCATGCTATCTTTTTGTTCTCTCTTTGTAAATCATGCATTGTGGTAGGCCTTGTACCTCCATTCTTTTAGCTCAGAGAGCTGCATCTTCCTACGGGCCCAGCTTGATTGAAGTCCATGTTCCATTTCCGGATAGCCTAGTATGTCCTATGCTCCAACTCGACAGGTAGATGGCATGTTTTTCCATAAATGAGTTGGTAGGGACATGCCGAGTGGCGTCTTGTATGCAATTCTGTATGCCCAAAGTGCATCGGGTAGTTTCCATTTCCATGACTTCCCCATCTCTTGTACGGTCTTTTGTAGAATATTCTTAATTTGTTTGTTTGAAGTCTCAGCTTGACTGCTTGTTTGGGGATGGTATGGAGTGGCTATATTGTGCTGGCTAAGCTCCTTCAGGAAGTTTCGGAAGGTGTTATGAATGAAATGAGACCCTTCGTCACTAATCACCATCCTTGGCATTTCAAACCGAGGAAAGATGATTTCGTTGAACATCTTTTAGGCATGATTGGCGTCAACAGCTCTGCATGGCATAGCTTCTACCCACTTGGACACATAGTCGATGACCACCAAGATGTACTCACAATCATAGGACTTTGGGAAAGGTCCCATGAAATCAATGCCCCATACATCAAAGAGTTCCACTTGAAGATTGTATGTCAAGGGCATTGCATCGTGAGTGCTTATTCCTACGTGTTTCTGGCATTTCCAGCACCTCCGAATAAATTCTTTGGTGTCTTCAGACATTGTCGGCCAGAAAAATCCACTTTGTCATATCTTGGCCTGCGCTCGGAATGCGCCGTAGTGCCCTCCGTACGGGGCTACATGGCATCTTTAAATTATTTTGGTAGCTTCGGCTGTCGGTATGCATCTCCTTAATAATCCTTCAGCACATACCCTATAAAGGTATGGTTCCTCCCAAAGATGGCGGCGACTCTCATAAATGAGTTTCTTCTTGTTTCCTCCTGGCGGGACATACCCGGTGACAATGAAGTTCACGATGTCCGCATACCATGGGTTGGAGTCCGTCACCTTTAGTAGCATGTCGTGTTATAGGAAATCATTGATTGGTAGTTCCTGCATGTTAGTGTAATGCATACGAGACAAGTGATTCGCGACAGAATTTTCTACTCTCTTCTTATCTTTTATGTCAATGTCAAACTCTTGGAGTAGAAGAATCCATCTTATAAGCCTAAGTTTAGCACCTTTCTTAATGAGCAGGTATTTCAAAGCAGCATGATCAGTATAAATTATTACCTTGGCTCCTGCTAAGTAAGATCTAAACTTATCGATAGCAAAAACAACAGCTAGGAGCTCTTTTCAGTGATAGCATAGTTAAGTTGAGCTCCTGTTAGAGTTTTGCTAACGTGGGCTATGGCATTATGTTTGTTATCCTTGGTTTGACCAAGGACTACTCCTACTCCATAGTCGCTAGCATCACACATGATTTCAAAGGGTAGCGACCAGTCGAGTGGTTGTACGATTGGAGCATAAATGAGTGATTTTTTAAGAATATTGAAAGCATGCAAACACTCATCATCAAAGTCAAATGGGGTATCCTTAGCTAAAAGGCTCGTGAGGGGTCTAGCGATTTGAGAAAAATCCTTAATGAACTGTCGATAGAACCTTGCATGACCTAGAAAGCTTCGAACTTCCTTCACATTGACAGGAGGTGGAAGTTTTTCTATGACAACTATTTTGGCTTGATCCACCTGTTCGTGATATGCCCTAGAGGCAACATGGAGATGTTGGATATCACATCAATGTTTATGTATTTATGAATAAAGTGTTATTCAGTTCCATGAAATAGACATCTTGTATTGATCAATAAGTACGTGACTTATTTATGAGACTCTATATGTATGAATCTATTTCTAAATGATCCCTGATCATATATCATATTATTGGAACAAATATGATTCTAAGATCGGCATGTTTATTGATTGATGATCATGTCTCATAGATCATGGGTATGGAGATACCAAATCAATAAACATGGACATGTGTTAGAGAACACATTGTTGGATAGACCCACCATGAGACACTACAGGAATCAATGTGCCATTAGTTGGTCTCAGGTAGTGTTGGTACAAAGTCCTTAGACCTGAGATCATCATGGATTCCAACATGTGTAGTAGCCTACTTTGGGACTACCAAACTCTATTCCGTAACTGGGTATTTATAAAGGTAGTTTTCGGGTTTGCTATGAAACATGGAGTGGGATGTGAGTGATCAAGATGAAATTTGCCCCTCCTTTGGAGAGATATCTCTGGGCCCCTCGAGGTAATGGATTATGGAAATGCATGGCCATGCTAAGTTGATTGAGGAGTCAATCAACAGACAGATAATCCAATACAGTTCGAGTGAAAGGTTAAGCTATTGAAGGGATGACACACATCTTGCCTATAGCTTAACTAGTATCGTGAGGCAAAGGGATTTGTGTACACATTACAGGTTCAGAGCCGATATTATTCTTGTATACTATGGTGTCAATATGTGCTGCTAGGCGCCGCTGTTGACGGGTCGGCTGAGTTGGACTCGAGCCGACGATCGGCTAAGTTAGACTATAGCCGAAACCGAGTATACCTGAACCTACAGGGTCGCACGCTTAAGGGGATAAGAACAGGCATTCGAGTTGGACTCGAATACGGCTCGATCGGATAGGGATCCGATCGGATAGAGTCATATGGGCTTACGACGTATGGGCAGCCAACTCTGTGAGATTCGGATAGGATCCGATTCAAAGTAGAGTCCGGATCGGCCACTAGTCCCAGTCGGCCAACTCTATATAAAGGGGCAAGGGATGGAGAGCTGCGACACATCAGTTGGATCGCGTTGAACCGAATCCGCAGCAGAAGTCGCCGAGATCAATCTCCACGGAAACCCTCCCCACTTTCGAGCCAAACCCTAGCCTTGCATCGCGTGCTAGCACACGGGTGTACGGCGTTCTGTCCCCGGACGAGTGGATACCGGTAGAGGCGCTGCTACGTTGCGCGCTGTTGATCGGCTTCGGATCGGCTGCGGTCGAGCGCATCGGAGCGAGGCGCGAGAACGCGGTCAGACGACTTGGCGAATCGGCTGATTGGTGAATCGGCTGTCCCCAGGAATCGGCTGTCATTGGCCAGCACAGTTCCAGATCGGATAGCCCTGATTGGCTGTTTCCGCTGCACACTCCAATCGGTAACGATCTATCGGCCCTTAATTGCAAGTGTTCTGGTTTGCGCGGTTAAAAGTTTTTGTTTTCGGCTAGCATAGCCTCCGCTAACCCTTCAGTGGTATCGAGCTAATCTTGCTTAGTTCGGGTTTTAGATTGGATCTGGAACAAGTTTTGTGCACGGGTTGATTAGATATCTCTGGGCCCCTCAAGTTTTGTGCACGGGTTGTTTAGCCCCTCGAGATATCTCTGGGCCCCTCGAGGTACTGGAAAATACGTAATGGGAGTCTTATGTTAAATTGTTTAACAAAAGACATAGCATAAACATTGTGCTAAACTTTGCTTTTTCTATTGTAGAATAAATGGCGGCTAATACTACACCCAGTACCTTTAATTTGCGATCTATTCTCGAAAAGGAAAAATTAAACGGAACAAACTTTATGGATTGGTATCGCAACTTGAGAATTGTTCTCAAGCAAGAGCGTAAGGAGTACGTTCTTGAAGTACCATATCCTGAGGATTTGCCTAATAATGCCACTGCAACTGCACGGAGAGCTTACGAGAAGCACACTAATGATGCCCTAGATATAAGTTGTCTCATGCTAGCTACAATGTCCCCCGAGCTTGAAGCAATATGAGAGCCGATGCTCACACTATTATTCAGTACTTCGTGGCATGTTTGAGAACCAAGCTCGGGCCGAGATGTTCAACACCTCAAAGTCCTTGTTTGCGTGCGACTTGTTGAGGGAATCCCGTCGACCGCATGTGATAAAGATGATTGGCTATATCGAGAGTCTGGAAAAACTAGGTTTTCCCCTTAGCCAAGAGTTGGCTACTGATGTGATTCTCAAGTCGCTCCCTCCGAGCTTCGAGCCATTCATATTAAACTATCACATGAACAATATGGATAGAACCTTGGCTGAATTGCATGGGATGCTAAAGATAGCCGAGGAGAGTATCCAGAAAAACGGTCATCATGTGATGATGATGCGAAGGCTAAGCGCAAACCACTGTCAAGAAACTTTGCACCAAGAGGAAGCTAACTCCCGATGAGATCGCGAGTGCCTCTAAGGCAAAGAAGGGCAAGAAGGGGTTGGCGGCATCAGATGCCGTTTGCTTCTAATGCAAGGAGACAGGTCACTGGAAAAGGAACTGCAAGAAGTACATGGAGGATCTCAAAAAGAAACAAAGTACGACTTCTGCTTCAGGTATTAATGTTATAGACATTAATCTTGCTACTTCACCTACTGACTCTTGGGTATTTGATATCGGATCAGTAGCTCATATTTGCAAGTCGTTGCAGGGAATGAGAAGAAGTAGAGGATTGAGAAGGTGCGAGGTGAACCTGCGCGTCGGCAATGGAGCAAGCGTTGCTACAGTTGCTGTCGGCACAGTACCACTTTATCTTGTTTACTTGGTAAGATGACAAAGGCACCTTTCACAGGACACAGTGAAAGAGCAAGTGACTTGTTGGCACTTGTACATACTGATGTATGTGGACCAATGAGCTCAACGGCCGGAGGTGGCTATCGTACTTCATTACCTTTACGATGACTTTAGTAGATATGGTTATATCTACTTAATGAGGCATAAGTCCGAATCCTTTGAAAAGTTCAAAGAATTCCGGAATGAAGTACGTAATCATTTAGGGAAAACAATCAAGTTTCTACAATCGGATCGTGGAGGGGAATACTTGAGCCAAGAGTTTGGTAATCATCCGAAAGATTGTGGAATTGTTCCACGTTGACTCCGCCAGAACTCCACAATGGAACGGAGTGTCCGAGCGAAGAAATCGCACCTTGTTGGACATGGTGCGATCGATGATGAGCCAAAGTGATCTTCCGTTATCCTTCGGGGATATGCTCTTGAAACAATTGCGCTCACACTAAATAGAGTTCCATCTAAGTCGGTTGAAAAGACACCATATGAGATATGGACGGGCAACCCCTAGTTTGTCTTTTCTCAAAATTTGGGGATGCGAAGCTTATGTAAAACGTTTGATCGACAAGCTCACACCCAAATCGACAAGTGCTTCTTTGTGGGATATCCTAAGGAAACTAAGGGATATTACTTTTATAATCGGGAATAAGGCAAAGTGTTTGTCGCCCGACACGGTGTCTTCTTGGAGAAAGAGTTTCTTTCAAGAAGGATTAGTGGGAGCAGGGTGCATCTTGAAGAAGTTCAAGAAACAACAAAAAACGTATCAGCGACCACAGAACCACAACAGGAGGAGCAAAGTGTTGCGCCACCAGTTGTAGATACACCAGCCCCACGGAGGTCTGAAAGATCACGTCGTGCACCCAGTACACAGTGCGGAACAACGTGATATATTGTTGTTGGACAACGATGAACCTAAGACCTATGAGGAAGCGATGGTGGGACCCGATTCCAACAAGTGGCTTGGAGCCATGAAATCCGAAATAGAATCCATGTACGACAATCAAGTTTGGAACTTGGTTGATCCACTGATGGTGTCAAAACCATTGAGTGTAAATGGGTTTTTAAGAAAAGGCCGATATGGATGGAAATGTTCACATCTATAAGGCGCGATTGGTGGCGAAAGGTTTTAAATAGATTCAAGGAGTTGATTATGATGAAACCTTCTCGCCCGTCGCAATGCTTAAATCTATTCGGATTATCCTAGCGATTGCTGCATATTTCGATTATGAGATATGGCGATGGATGTCAAAACGGCTTTCCTAAATGGAAACCTAAGCGAGGATGTATACATGATACAACCTCGGGTTTTGTCAATCCAGAATCGCTGGAAAGATATGCAAGCTACGAAATCCATTTATGGATTGAAGCAAGCATCTCGGAGTTGGAATATTCGTTTTGATGAAGTAATCAAAGGGTTTGGTTTCATCAAAAACGAAGAGGAGGCCTGTGTTTACACAAAAGGTCAATGGGAGTGCAATTGTATTTCTAATCTTATATGTGGATGACATATTGTTGATTGGAAATGATATCCCTATGCTAGAATCCGTCAAGTCTTCATTGAAAGATAGTATTTCCATGAAAGCTTAGGGGAGGCAGCATATATATTAGGCATTCGGATCTATAGAGATAGATCCAAGAGGCTAATTGGATTAAGCCAAAGCACATATATTGACAAGGTGTTGAAAAGGTTCAACATGCATGATTCCAAGAAAGGTTTCTTGCCCATGTCACATGGCATTAATCTTACCAAGAATCGGTGTCCTCGGACACGTGATGAGCGGAATAAGATGGGTATGGTTCCATATGCTTCGGCAATTGGATCCATCATGTATGCCATGCTTTGTACACGCCCAGATGTCTCGTACGCTTTGAGTGCTACGAGCAGATACCGATCAGATCCAGTGAAGATCACTGGATCGCCGTAAAGAATATCCTTAAGTACTTGAGAAGAACTAAGGATATGTTCCTAGTCTATGGAGGTGAAGAAGAGCTCGTTGTAAGTGGTTACACCGATGCTAGCTTTCAAACAGACAAGGATGACTATAGATCGCAATCGGGTTCGTGTTTTGCCCGAACGAAGGCGCAGATTAGTGGAAGAGTTCCAAGCAGGATACTGTTGCTGATTCTACAACGGAGGCCGAGTACATTGCTGCTTCAGAAGCTGCAAAGGAGGCTGTTTGGATCAAGAAATTTGTTTCTGAGCTTGGTGTGATGACTAGTGCGACTGGTCCAATGTCTCTCTATTGTGATAATAGTGGAGCCATTGCGCAAGCCAAGGAGCCGAGATCACATCAGAAGTCCAAACACATACTTCGGCGATATCATCTCATCCGCGAGTTAGTGGACAGAGGTGATGTCAAGATATGCAAAGTGCACACGGATCTCAACATAGCCGATCCGCTGACAAAACATCTCTCTCAGCCGAAGCATGAGGCGCACACAAGAGCAATGGGTATTAGATACTTACATGATTGACTCTAGTGCAAGTGGAAGATTGTTAGTGATATGCCCTAGAGGCAACATGGAGATGTTGGATATCACGTCAATGTTTATGTATTTATGAATAAAGTGTTATTCAGTTCCATGAAATAGACATCTTGTATTGATCAATAAGTACGTGACTTATTTATGAGACTCTTTATGTATGAATCTATTTCTAAATGATCCCTGATCATATATCATATTATTGGAACAAATATGATTCTAAGATCGGCATGTTTATTGATTGATGATCATGTCTCATAGATCATGGGTATGGAGATACCAAATCAATAAACATGGACATGTGTTAGAGAACACATTGTTGGATAGACCCACCATGAGACACTACAGAATCAATGTGCCATTAGTTGGTCTCGCTAGTGTTGGTACAAAGTCCTTAGACCGAGATCATCATGGATTCCAACATGTGTAGTAGCCTACTTTGGGACTACCAAACTCTATTCCGTAATCGGGTATTTATAAAGGTAGTTTTCGGGTTTGCTATGAAACATGGAGTGGGATGTGAGTGATCAAGATGAAATTTGCCCCTCCTTTGGAGAGATATCTCTGGGCCCTCGAGGTACTTGGATTATGGAAATGCATGGCCATGCTAAGTTGATTGAGGAGTCAATCAACAGACAGATAGTCCAATACAGTTCGAGTGAAAGGTTAAGCTATTGAAGGGATGACACACATCTTGCCTATAGCTTAACTAGTATCGTGAGGCAAAGGGATTTGTGTACACATTACAGGTTCAGAGCCGATATTATTCTTGTATACTATGGTGTCAATATGTGCTGCTAGGCGCCGCTGTTGACGGGTCGGCTGAGTTGGACTCGAGCCGACGATCGGCTAAGTTAGACTATAGCCGAAACCGAGTATACCTGAACCTATACAGGGCAACAACATTGGCAACAACAATCATACCCCGGTTCTTTGGCACTACCTATACAGGGCTAACCCACTCACTATAAGGAACGGGATAAATTATCCCAGCGTGCAAGAGTTTCAGAACCTCTTTCATCACTACTTCTCTCATCGCATTGTTTAACCTTCTTTGAGGTTCCCTAGATGGCGTAGGAGTTGGATCAGTAGGGATGCGATGGGTGCAGAGAGTGGGACTTATCCCTTTGACATCTTGGAGTAAATATCCCTGAACAGATCAATGCTTTTCTAAGATGGTGATGAGTTTTCTAGTTCCTTCCTTGGAAAGCTTGTCACTAATGATGACTGGGGATGTCGTATCTCCAAGTAAAAAAGCGTATCGAAGGCCAAACGGTAAGGGTTTATGCTCTATCAGAGGTCGTGATGATGGTTCAGACTTGGGTAGCTCGATAGTCTCTCCAGAATCGTTCGTTTCTTGGGTAAAGAGATGAGCTTCTTTTTCAAGGACGGATTCGGAGGGCTTGAAAGGAGAAACCTCCATTACTTCCTCGATAGGTTCATACTTGGGAAAGGGTTTAGATATGGTGTTGATAGCTCTAGAGATAGGAATGGAAAATGTCTCTCTTCTGAGTTCAACGTCGAGGTTTCCTAGTGTCGGTGCATCGAAGAAAAGTTTTTCAAACAGATGCCCAATTAGAATGTCGAAGTCTAGAGCTTCGGATATGTGAAAATCTAGGATGGCCTCGAGGTTTCTGTGCCTTATGGTCACATTTTGCAGTATCTCATACTTTCTAAAAGATTCTAGATAGAGGTTTCAAAGTTTTGTTGGTCGGGGTCAAAGGTTCACCACCCAAAATGTGAACGCAAAGGAATCAGATATGATATTTGCCCCGACGATGGGATTGTAAAGGACCTCAACTAGAATTCCCCTTGTGTTGCAATAAATAGTTGACAAAGGTGAGCTAATCCGAATTGCTTCGGACGAAAGCTCACGCTCTTTTAACCACTCATGGCTCATGATGGACGTTAACCCCTTCACAGTCTTGCTAAGGAATTCATCCTCGAGAGACACAGGAGAAGCAACCGGAACTGGTGGTCTATTTTTGCAAAAGGAATTCGAGGTATTTACATAATCTTCAAATAAATCTTCCTCGAATATGAAAGGAAACTCCGAAGGTAAACTCCGAAGGTTGAATTTCTTATACCTCTACAACCCGTGGAGTACGCGGCAAACAAAGGTAAACCCTAGCCTAGACACCATGTCTACACTATTGATTACTACTCTAGTCTTGGCCAAGAACTTTCATCTTCATCAGGAGTCTTAGACTAGAGCACCCATGAATGGACGATGATCCCGTAAGTAAATGGAGTAAATTATTTACTCAATGGAAAGGATTCCAACCATAGGAAATTATGAACACTTACTTAGTTGAACAAGCATCCGTTGAGGTACAAGATCGGAGGTCGGTGCCGAGATACCCGACACTCCTCCGGACTACCCCTCACTCTCTTCCCTACTTTCTAAGCACTATAGAGCTAGGGCTTTGCCTTTGGAATGAAGCTTTGATCTTCTTGTGTGTTGTGTTTAAGGTGAACCCTTACCCTCCTATTTATACTAATCCTAAGGCGGTTCTACATTGGTTTCTTCCCGTGAATCACTCATAACCGCCATAGGGGAGTTATCCAAAGCATCCACGTGCAAGGAAATGGCAAGAGGTGGTGCTAGGGGGTCAACCGAACTGGTGGTTCGGCCGAACCACCAGGGTCTCCTCTCGCGCCCATCTTTTTCGGAGTGACTGATGTGTGGCCCCTTGCCTTGGATACCCTTGGCGTGCGATTGAATATGTCGGTTTATTACTGATTGTGGACCCTTCAATCTGTGGGAAGCTGACGTGGCGAGCGTCGGTTGGTTGGAGTTGTGTTTCTTCGCCATGTAGGTGTGCTTAAATATTCACCAACACTTGTGGAACGGATTAGTAAATAACCCTACCCGCTATGTTGATGTTCATCTTTTATCCATTTTATGCAAGGATTGACGGTCGGATTTTATTATTTAAGGACCCTCAACACCGACAACCTAGCCCGACAAGCATCCAGATGAGAATTGGTCATCTAATCTTTATTTAATAGAAACAAGCAAACTATTATAAACAAGCAAACTATTGACTAAATCTCTCTTAGTTATATTCAAACTAAAACATCGGTTTCTAGTATCTCTAAACCTCTTAACATAATCGGTGAAAGATTCATTATATTTTTGCCTAACTGATGTTAAATTAGACAACCTAAGCTCATTTTCATCAGTATAGAAATAATCGTGGAATTTATGTTCTAATTGAGCCCAATTATAAATAGAATTTTCTGGTAAAGAAGTAAACCAAATATGCATCCATGTTACTAGGTTCACCACATTCTGCTATGAATTGGTCTATGTGTTTTCATGTGGTCCTACCATCTTCACCATTAAACTTAGTGAATTTAGGAACTCTAAAATAACAGGGATATGGAATGTTGTCAAAATAATTAGGATATGGATTTTGGTAAACCCTAGCATGATTCCTTGGCTCAATTTTGAAAGCTTCTCTAATAATATTCCTCACACACTCTTCCATATTCTCAGGCCTTGGTTGTGGATTTGGTGGCCTAAGAGGTTGTGGTGGCGGCGCAACATGATTATGCTAGACATAGCATATATCTTGCGGATACCCACCATAAGTGTGATTAGGATCATTATAAACATTGTAAACCGGTGGAGGAATAGGTGGAATAGTAGTAGTAACAGGGGCAATATGTGGATTAGGAGCTTGATAATGGTGCAAAATAGAATTACTAGTGATAGGATCAACTTTCTCACGGGTATCAGTGTGTCGGTTTGATCGACCGATGGCTCGGTCTGACCGGTGATCTACTAGGGTTTGGCTCGTCCCCCACATATTGTATTGTGTGCTTTCCCATTCCATCAGTTTTTCTATATATTTGATGTATAGGGGTTTCACTCGTACTAGGAAAGAAACTACATGATAGCAAATTGGTCTTGAAAGGACCGAATTTGGAACTCATATCGGTTTCTACCCTTATATCAAAAAAGAAACTCATAACGGCCTCAAGTTTGTTATTGAAAGTAGGATTCACGGTCTCATCTATGATGTTCGCCACGAATTGTTGAATAGAAGGGGATATATTGTCATCGGATTTTACCTTACTGGAGACGATGATTCAAGGTAGAGGACCATTCCTTCTAGAAAGTCTTGACAGGTCTTCATGTAGCTCCCAAGCACCGCTTTCTCCAACTCCTTCTTTTGGTGCTCGAGATCTTGTCGCTGCTCCTCGATCAAATCCTCCTTGGTGATGGGTATGATGTTGCTGGAGTCTACCTCATCGTGCTTGGCCATGATGTCGATGTAGTTGCTCCCCAACGAAGTTGCTAAAAATCGTGTTAGCAACTTTTTATGACACGCCACCAACACGATCCGCAGTCCAAGGGCGGAGCCAGGATTTGAGAACAGGGGGGCAATGAACACAGCAAAGTAAAACTGGTAGCCATACCATATGGTTTTCGTCATATATAATAGTATCAGGTTTCACAAGTCTTAACAAAAAAATTACATTTCTATCAACTTAAATTTAGCTCTACGATTAGCAACAAGATTATAGGCTTTAATAATTTTATCAGTACTAATTGATGCATCCAATTCCTTCTTAATATAAATTACCAAACAATCTCACAAAATCTATTTCCCATTGTACGTCTAAGACGTGTCTTCACAAATTTCTTAGCTGAAAAACATCTTTTGATGATTGCAGTTGATACTGAAAGAGTTAATACTAATCTTAACAATTAACAATTGGTCTACTATACACTCGTTAATAAGTACTAATTAAATTGATTAGTTAACAAAGCACTAACTTCAATATAATTAATGAAAGATAGTTAATTAATAAGCACTAATGTAAGTATATTATGAGGAGGTTGAGGGTGCCAGGCCCCTCCCAGCCCTCCTCCCTCCGCCCCTGCCACGGTCCACCTAAAGCCTTGTGGTGATTTGGAGTCGCCAACCACCTTGATCTAGAAAACTCTAAACCAAGATGGGTTTTTAAGAAAAAAACAGGCCAGCGGAGCCGATTTAGATAAATGGGAATAAACACCTGTCTCATGGGTAAAAAGAAGGTTTTCAGGACAAACCTATAAAAAGGATTCACACTCTCATAGCGAGGACGGACGGCTTTCAATACAATCCGAGGAAGATGAATTTATTAGGCTAAAACTAGTCAAAAAGTAGATGTGGTATTGAAAGAATGATTCAATTCATTAATTGTATTGTAAGTAGATTGATGCCTCAATTGAATCAGCCATAATCCTTATAAAGAAGTTGGTCTTGTCTTCAACAGGATCTTCTTCACGTCTTACTAGGTATAGAAACCATTTAGAACTCGAAAAACCTCAGCCTAAACTAAGAAATCTGAGACCTAACAAAACTAGAATCGGAGTCGGACTTAGCCGGTTTAACCGACCATATTCCGTCAGTCAGACCAACCTCATACCACCGGTCTGACCGGCTTTACGGTGGCGGTCAAACCGACTCATGCTGGCAAGCTGGGTTCATTCCAAATTCGACCATATTTTTTTATTTCTTATTTAGGTGCTAAATTTGAGTTATAACGATGAGCCGTTTAAAAGGATCATAATCATGCCTAAAAATTGGATTTCGTGAATAGCACTTTGTCGAATGACCCGCTTAAAAAATAGATAATCCACATCATTGGATTTTAGTACTATTATATTTTAATCCTGATCTACCAGATCTTAAAAAATTACTTACTATATCCCCACCTTAGTCGTCGTTTGCAGAGCGAATTAGAGCAAAAACTATCCAATCGAATTTCATTCATAAGCAGACACTACTACAAAAACATGCATAGGTGTCGACCTAATAGGTGTCGGTTCAACAAAAACCGACACCTATTAAAACAATAGGTGGCGGCTCTAAAGAAAAATCAACACCTATACTATAGGTATCGGTTTTTTCTAAAAAACCGGCACCTATAATATATTATAGGTATCGGTTTTAAAGAAAAACCGACACCTATAATATAGGTGCCGGTTTTTTAATAAAAACCGACACATATGACGAGCCGAGCCGACGAGCCTTATCAGTATATCTCCACCACCACTTTCTTATCTTCTCACTCACATCTCTTCTCACCTCTCACTATCTCTCTTCTCCTCCATACGCCGGCGGGGAGGTCGGGCGGTCGAGGCGGCGGGTGGAGGCGGGAGCCGGCGCGGTCGAGGCGGCGGGTGGCGGCGGGAGTCGGGCGGCGGCGGGGAGGCGGGTGGCGAGGCGACGGGTGGCGGCAGGAGCCGGGAGGCGACGGGTTGCGGGCGCCGAGGTGGCGGGAGGCCGGGCGGCGAGGCGGCGGGAGCCGGGCGACGGCGGGAGCCGCCGCGGCGGAGCCTCTCTTCTCTCTTCCCTTATCCTCTCGATCCGCGCCCTCCTCTCTTCTCTTTATCTCTAATTCTCCGTGCTCTCTCTCTTCTCACAGATCAGCGGCCTCCTCAGGGCGGCGAGATGCCGGCGGGGACGACCGAGGCGGCCTCCTCGGGCGGCGGTGGGGAGGGCGGCGGAGGAGCTCCCTCCGCCGATCCGGCGAGAGGCGGCGGGGCGAGGGTGGGCGGGCGGAGGAGCTCCCCCGCCGGATCCGCAGGACAACGACAAGTTTTTTTATGATCTGTGGATTTTTTAAATCAAAACTTGTGTTGTTATCTATGGATTCGATATGAGATATGTTGAATTGTTCTTGTATTATGATTGATATGTGGAATCAAAATTTGTGTTGCGATCTGTGGATTGGATATGTGCATGATTGAGATGTGGAATCGTTCTTGTGTTCTTGTGTTGTATTTGATATGTGGAATCAAATTATGGAATCAAAATTTGTGAATTGATACTGCTCAGCTCAAAGCAAGCCCAAGCCGAGCCGAGCCGGATTTTTTTGTTCTCTTAAATTTTAAAGGTACCGGTTCTTAAACCGGTACCTATTTGGCTTTGAATAGGTGTCGACCAATAAGTGCCGGTTGAGAAAACCGACACCTAAGTAGGGTTCCCAATCGACACCTATACGCTCTTCTGTACTAGTGAGAGTAGTCTGTGCATTTTCATGCCTTGATTTGCTTCGAAATTATTGAATACCGTTGGTAATTCATATATACATTTAGTTTCTTCTCGATAGTATCGTTGTTAATACCCATAGCGAAATGAATTTGATAACAGGCCTTTGCACTCGTTTGGTCTTACCCCTTTTATGACTTTTCATGGTGGTTATTGTTAGTAAAATCAATCACGACCTTACATTATTTCTCATTCGATGAGCCATATTTATAATTGTTTCTATTGGTGGTAGAACTTTTTAAACTAATAGTTTAGATATTTTTATTGATAATAATGCATCGGTAGATAGCACTGCAAAGTACTATTGACTTGATGCCTAACTCGCAGTGAGCTGGCTGATGTTTATCGGGTAAACCAACGGCGGGGATCCATCAAACGCGACCTTGGTGAGTCTCTTGGCCGTGATCTCCGTCGGATGGACGATGTCCCAGAACATGTGGCTCGTCCGGTTGGCGCAGTACGAGCTTGCTGGGGTGCACTGGAACATGGCGTTGTTGTCCCCTAGGCCGCAGCATGCTGCCTTCAATTCAGTATAACCTATAAAAAATCAATAAAAAAACATCAAAACATCATTTAATTAATTCATAGGAGATATATGTTTAATAGGAAACATAATATATTAATTATAGAGTAAATACTTAAAAGTAGGATTTAAAACATTATACTACTAGCAATAAGTTTATCTTTATCAAAAAATATAGATTTTAAACTGAATATCACAAAACTATATATTTAATTTTAAAATTATTAAAAACAAATCTAGAGTTTAAATTGTTCGTCTTACCATTACGATGAAGATATTAACGTTATAGTTATGTGATTAAATTACCTAATCCTTATTTTTTAACACTTCAGATTAAATTTGTAGTAGTTTTTTGAGAAATTTTATACCTTAAATTAAATTTACAATTTTATGATAATTTATTAGAGCATCCGTAGTTTTAGGAAATTTACTCTTACTAGTAAAATGCTCGTGCTATACAACGGGTGAAGAAAACTTTAATTATACAATGATGGATGAAAACCTATCAACTTTTAAAAAACCAAATAATATCTATAAACAAAATGACAGTAAAATAAGATAATCATGTAATAGTAGAGTAAGATAAGACATTTAGGGTTGTCAATGAGTCAAACTTAAGCAAGCTTGTCTATCTAGTCTTGAGCTCGACACAAGAGCCAAGCCTATTTCGCCAACTAGCTTTCGAACAGGCTTGGTTTTGAGCTCTATCAAACTCGAGCTATTACCTTCTGATAGGAATAATTATTTTCTAGCTAACAATGCTAATAAAAATAGAAATATGTTGACTCTGTTCAGGGTGTGATTATTGCCAATTTGAATCCACTCACATGAATGGTATTGATATCATCTTGAAATAAACTTATTCTGTATATAATTAAATATTAAATTTGTCACCAACCCTCGGGTATTATGCTAGTTACTAATCAAAATTATGTATAATTCTAATTAATTGTCGGTAGTCCGGTTTCCACATCACACGTCTAAGCCATGCATAGTCATGATCAGAACAAAGGGTTTCAAAAACTATGGGTATATTTCCAGTGATCAGTTGTCGCTTACCCCTTTAATAACTGTTATGACCGTTTTATAATCTATAATCTATAATCTATAATGTATATCTATATCTATAATCTATATCTATATCTATAACTATTTATAACTATTTATAAGTAAATAGTGTTTCTATCCAAAATTTTCGTCCACCTGGTTATTTTGTAGAAAACTCCTTGAGTTTTTATAAAATTAAACCGCAGTCCCAATGTTAAAAATAAAGAAAGGATTTGGATGGGAAAAAGACCTCCTGCGCTCTCCCTCCCGTCCCCATCCGCACCGCGCCTCGTACTGCCTCCCGTGCCGCGCCTGCGCCCCTCCCTCCCGTCGCTCCTCGGAGCTCCCGCGCCGTGCCTGCGCCCTTCCCTCCCGTCGCCGCTCGGAGCTCCCGCGCTGTCGCCTACTTCCCTTTCTACGTCGTCGTCCCGTTGCAACGCACGGTCATTTTTGCTAGATAACACTTATAACTATAGAGTTCTCGTCGTATACATGAAGTTCTATTCCAGTATTGTTTAGTATTGTCTGTCATACTATGAAGATCATAATAATATCGTCATATACGTGAAGTTCTATTTCAGTATTATTTAGAATTGGTCGTCATACTATCGAGATCGTAATAATATCGTCGAACGCACAATGTCATGCCAAATAAATCAGTTAGTACTTAGTAGCAACAGGGAAAATATCTTTAGATATTCAGCTCAGGACCAGAACACCGTAGAAAAAAAAAAGAAAAGAACAAATAAGTAAAAACCTAAAAAAAAAGGGCTAAGTCCACGTTTTTTGGTGCCACACGTACGTGCGTTTAGTGCTTGTCGCTACTTGGCTACTGCTCCGCCGATCCCGTTGTGTCGCCAGCCAAATCGAGGCGGACACGCAAGGGAAGGTAGAGCTCGATCATGTTTATCAGGCCTCTATCCGGCCGGACGGACTCGTCAACGGACGGACGGACGAAAACAAGAGGTGACGATCGGAAAGTTTACCCATTTTTTTAAATAGTTAAGAATTGTATTTTTATGTGAGTCATAGTATTAAAATATTTAGGGATTTCGTATTTACTTATTATTCTTTTAGTCTACAGTGTAGTAGTAATACCATATGTATCTGGCTCTTGGATGTACTGCAGCAACGTAATGTATGTGTCGAAGAAGGCGTAGCTCATGTCCGGGTGCATCGAGCTCATCTCGCGGAGGAGCACGGTGACTGCATCATTATACCGAGTCGACAGGTGGTTGGCCTCCGAGTGGCATTCCTTTGTGGGGCTCTGCTCCCGCAGCATCGGGCAGCATCCCAATGGCGCCATGCCCACGAAGAACAGCCTGCGCATCCCGAGGTCGTACATCCTCTGAAATTCATGGCACATCATACCCATTATCCTAAAATATCAAATAATGTTTTGTTCGACCGAAATTTTGACAAACGGCTTTATACCAAAAGAGCTATAACGTCTTAGCACCAAGATCTTGTGTGAGGTGGTGCCGTCGAACTTTTGGCACTGAGAGAATGGTTTGTTTTTAAAACAAATGTTTAGCACTGAGAGAATGGTTAGTTTGTCAAAATTTCGGGCTTGTTCGATATACACTCAAATGGACGGATTGTATATTTGTGTATACATGCATACCTGCAGCTGGCGTTTCAGGGAGTTGGCCAATGAGCTGATGAATTGGTCTTGGGAGCCCACGAGCTGGCTGATGGGACTCAGCAGGACGCGGTTGATTATATCGTTGCCGCCGATGGCGACGCCGAAGAGCGATTCGGCAAAATGGGTCGAGGCCTGAAGCGGACCGAGCTGCTGCACCAGGGTTGCATGAACAGTGGAGTAGTGCTGATCTATCTGCTCGTCAAAGCTGATGCACTGACCCTGCATGGCGCAGAAGTATACAAAATTACTACTCGAAAGAAATTAATCTGCGACTGCAAAAACTAAATCTCACTTTCAAGTTCTAGCTAATACCCTGTTTGTGAGATAAAACACCCCTGATCCTCCTGAAGCAAAGTTGACACCCCTCAGGTATACCGAGGTGTTGCATATAGAGAGGTATGGAGGAGGGCTGGCCACCCCGAGACTGCCAGCTGCAATTAATGGAAGAACAAGAGAAGTATTTGCCGTGAAATAATACTTTTCCTTGAGACAATGGCCATGAATATACATACCAAATACAATAGCCTCTAATTTTGCCAAAGAGTGTACGCGTTGATGAAATACTCACCAAGGAAGTCGACAAAGTTGTAGCCGTTGCTGAACCTGCCGGTGGCCTTGCCCCCTGGGTAGTCGACGCCGTTGTGAGGAAAGTTGGCCTTGTACATCGGCAGCGTCGCTGGCAGGTAGTTGTTGTTCCCGACGTCCGCCTGCGAGTCGCCGAGCACGTACAGCGCCGGGGCAGCGCCGCGTACGTTCGTCGGGCAGCAAGCCAAAGCCAGAAGGAGGAGGGCGACACAGACGCCACAGGCCGACGACGGTGTGCACCGGCAGAAACCCATTGTTCGTTCACAGCGTACGGTGTGATGTGTGTGTTAAAGCCTCCTATAGGTTCGGAGGACGCTGCGAACGAAGCTACATTTATAGCCTATTATTGCCTATTATTGTACACACAAAGACGGCACTGGCTGTCCAAAGCTATGCCAACTTAGGATTGGACGAGAGTGATAGTCAGCACGTAGTCACGTACAGTACTATATATAAATTTCATTTCAAATTTGATCAAACTATCACAAAACTTATAGATGTAAGACATTGTATCACAAAACTACATATTAGCACCAAATTTTTATAAAACTACAAATTTAATATAAAATATCATGAAACTACATATTTAATATTGATGTTATCACAAAACAGAAAGCATTAATGTTATCTTCAAGCAATAAAAGTTGTAGTTTTGTGATTAAATTGACATGTTATTTTCAAGCTGTTGTAGTTTTGTGATTAAATTGATGCTGAAGTTGCTACAAAATCTATAGCTTATTTATATTTTGTTTAAACCCTCAGCATTAATGTTATCTTCAAGCTTTAAATGTTGTAGTTTTGTGAATTAACTGACGATAAACTTGTAGTTTTGTAACAATTTTGCTACAAAATTAATTGCTTATTTATATTTTATCTTAATACTATAGTTTTTATACACTGTAACAGCCCGTCCTCTAGAACCGCACAGCACAGAGACAGACGGGTCCACTTACACATATCACCCCATTTACATTTTTCATCCTCACTTCGTGTAAAAGGGTTAACCCGGGAGTGATATGATTGGATGGAAGATGTCTTATAAGTTGGTTACATACACACCTCTCATAGGCCACACAGAGCCAGGATGTTACGTACACCGATTTAAATATGTAGTTTTACTATAATTTGGTTAAAGTATCAGTACTTTTTTAAATTTACTCTATATAATTTATATATTTTTTGAGAACATGCATTCTAGCTCCTGGTTAACCAAGAGGCATGCATGACACAATAACCTGCGTGCACCATGAATATCTCACTCTACATCCTATTACTAATTTTAGTTTTATTTATTTTGAGACGAAAGGAGTATGCTCTATACAGGCATAACACATTCTGATGGTGTTGAAAATATAGTTTAATCTAGAAAAACATTATATTAAAGATGACATGTGAATAATTGGATGATACAGTGATAGTGCTAAATATGAACATGCTAATAACGGTAATAACATTATATAGTAGCATGTTTAACACTAAAGTAAAGAGAGTAACATACCCAGAGAACGCTCCGAATCCAGAGACGACAGTGTTGGTGTTGTTGTCGTCGTTGCCACCACTCTTATTCCCTCCTCCATTGTCGTTGTCGCCGCTCCCCGTACTAGTGTCATGATCCGAAAGTTGACGCAGAGGAAGCAGAGACGACTTGATGCAGAGTAAACAGTACTGACGTGATGCAAAGGGAGAAGAAGAACAATCACATGAAGAATATGCTTCCCAAAAACTTGATCACCTGCCTACCTATATAGGTACTCTGGTGGATGGAGTTCTGGAGGCATGCTCGTCTTGAATATCTGTGTGTGTAAGTTGATGTAGAGGAAGCAGAGACGACTTGATGTAGAGGAAGTAGTGCCACATGATGCAAAGGGAGAAGCAAATCAATCGCATGAAGAATACGCTCTCTAAAAACTTGATCAATCACTTACCCATGTAGGTAGTCTGATGGACGAAGTTCTGGAGGCTTGCTCGTCCCAAATGCCTTTGATCACTCGCCTACCCATGCATGTAAGTCTGATGGATGAAGTTCCGGAGGCCTGCTTGTCCCAAATACATGGTGCGCAGGTACTTATAACCGAGAAGAATTGGTTACTCTTTTGCTCATAAAAAGAAAAATGGCTGAAAACGAGCAGCCCACCCCGTCTCTCACATGCCCTGGCCATGCCCGGTGCACGCGTGTCGCATTTCCACCACCACTTTAACTTGGTCAACATGTGCATTTATATAGCAATGAGATACTTCTTCTGTTGGTTTTATTAATTTTTTAACATAATTATGGATCCTTGGAATTATTGGAATTAATTTAGATCTAACCCATTTAATTCTAAGAGCATCTCCAAGAATTCCCTATTTAGCTTTCTAATATTTGTTTTTAGAAAAAATAAGAAAAAATTCGTCTCTAACAATTTCTAATATATACTGCTAATCTTTAGGCACATTGGAAATCAACCTTACTTTGGCGCAACTTTCCGCGCGACCAACTACGTGCATACTGCTTTCGCGCGCTCCCCAGGGCGTCTTTCTTTTTCCCGCCGCGCCTCCTCCTCGCCGCCGCCGACGCGCCTCCTCCTCCCCTCCGCCGCCGCCGCGCCTTCTCCTCTCCTCCGCTGCCGCCGACGCGCCTCCTCCTCCCCTCCTCCGCCGCTGACGCGCAACTCGCCGCCACCGCGCCTCCTCCCCTCCTCCGCTGCATATATCTGTATGTACTGCATATTTGTATATTTGTATGTACTGCATATATCTAGCTAGGTGTGCCCCCATGTGTGTATATGCCAATGATTCAGAGTGAGCAGATGCAATTGCAGGCTTGGAATTAATCCTTTCATTGATCAGTGCACCAGATCACAGGATCCGATATGAGAGCCATATGTGTCGATCGATTACAGGAGTAAAATTTGAAGGCCTTGTATGTGCTGATCGATTACAGGAGTAAAAATTTGAAGGCCTTGTTGTGAAGATCTTACCTGCCTTTTAGCTTGGTTAATGTTCAGAGTTGAGAGTTGTGTTGTAGTAGCTTGCATTATGTGATAAGATGATGCTGAATTCTCGAGTGCCTCTGAATTGTCAAGCACAATATGCTTTTCATTAATCTTTTGCGTTAGTAGTACTTAATCTAGCATTGTGTGCAATCATGCATGATTAGTGTTAATTTGTCCCATCTGTAGTGTGGCTATGCAAGTATGGCTAATATCTAGCTTTGTTATTGCAGATATGCATGTGGGGATAGTCTACACTATGGTCTATATATGGCCTAGTTCTATGAAAATAATCACTAATGTTATTTGTGTCTTTTAGGGTTAAAATCAAACTGTTCTGAAACTGTTAGTGTAGGAGGACACATGCCTGCCATATATTTGTTAAAATCAAACCATTCAAAATTTGGTAGTTCATATATTCTAAAGTTTCTAGTTTATGACCTCAATGCAGTACAAGTAGTGTATGGTGTTTTTGATTGCACACATGCACATCAGGTCAAGATGGCCATTGATTTCAGTGGCAGAAGTTTATTCCAGCAGTGGTTGTCCAATAAAGTGAGAAAAAGTTTAAATTGTTCTGATGATCTACTCCACCGGATTCAGTAATTGGATAGTCATCTATTGCAGATACAGCTTATATCTTCCATTGCAGATAGTTACCCAGGATCAAGGAAATTAAAGTAAATGATATATGCCAGTAGAAGAGCTTCTCCCACTAGCATTATTACTTTTTCAAACCTGTGCATTTCATTTTAATCAATATATTTCATATGCTCATGTGTCAGAAGACTTGTGTTCTATCCAGGGGCTTGGACATCAGATGTTTATTTGGTCCTAGTACTAGAATTGACGCTGTTGGGCTTTTACTGACAAAAACTCTGTGATGCCCCTGTTGTATGATTCTATGTGACACAGTCCAGTGCCCGGCTTATAGGCAGAAAGCATGGAGAAACAGTTTGGTTTAGCTATATTGTTGTCATCGATTACCAAATGATGTCTCGTAGAAATTCATGATTTGTTCTTTAGCTGCAAATAAGAAGGAAGTTTTAGACTACAAATACTTACTGCAGAACTGAGCAACTAATCATCAGTGATGATTGATTAAGGCTTATAGCGAACAGATTGATCATGCAAATCGAGCAACATCAATAGAAGCGACATATGGCGCCAGAACGCAGCGGCGACGGTGATGCAGTACCGCGCCTGTGACAGGTCCACCGACGAAAGATCGATCAAGGAAACAACGGGTCCAGTAGCTGCCTACGTGGCCAACGACCAAAATTTTGGGATTCAGAAATAGGGGAACTGTTGGAGGAGTAGGTGTTTTCTTGTTCTAATTTCGTTTAGGATGGTCCCAATCCAAAAATTTTAGGAGTCTAGTTTTAGACTTCTCTTGGAGATGCTTTAATAGATGGTACATTGTACTATGTTGTACCTGAAGAAGGTGCAAGTGCACATCATTGTGTCTGCACGACTGCACTAGACTATTTGCCGAACTAATGTGGAAATACCTGCGCCAGCAATTGCTGTGAATCTGTGATCCTTTTTTCTTTATTCTCACGGTTTTGCAAAAAACGAAAAATTATGGTCACTAGCTTAGAACACTTCGTCAGTGCCGGGCTTTTAAGGGCCACTGACTTTCCGACTATAATGGTCGTTGTTGCCAATTGCACCGAATGGTTATCATTATTAATACGAATTTGACAATGGGCTTTTACACCCTTTTGGTCGTACCCCTTAAATAATTTTTCATGCTGGTCTTTATTCTTCATGTAATCAATTAAGACCTTTTATATATCTTTACTCATCTAATATTTTAATACTACACTTAATTACAGTAGTAAAATTAAGGTTCCTTTAGGACATATACAATGTGTCTGTAGAATTCGTCTGAAAAACGCAATTTTTGCAAAAACACCCTGGAAGGCGCTGGAGACGGGCGGGTCGGCGCCTCGCAAAGGGACGGCCTTCGGCCCGTGCTCCGCGTAGCGCTCGCCGGCGACGCGTTGTACGTATCGCATAGGTGGCCAAACAGTGGCACGGTCCGGCCCGACACGGCACGCTCGAGGCACGACCCGTCACGCACGGCCCGTTAGGCACGGTTACTGTGACGAGTCGTGCCGTACTGGCCCACGTGCCTCGTCCCCCGACCCAAGCACAGCCCACGGATGGTCGAGCCGTGCCCGTGCCTACACGGCACGCCAAAGGCCCATGTGCCCTTAGGCCCACGGCCAAGCACGGCGGCGGCGGCGAAACCCTAATAAAAATCGGCGACGGCGCGCGTCGGGTGGGATGGGATGTGGGTCCGACGCGCGCAGTGGGGAGGGCTCACGGCACACGGCGGCGTTGGTGGATGGGACGCGGTCGCCGGCGACGACGAGATGGACAACGACGACGACGAATCGACGACGGCCTTGGCGGCGGAGAGGGAGACGAGCGACCGCGGCCGGGCGCCGAGAGGCGGCGGCGGCCTTGGCGGCGGAGAGCGGGAGAGGGGGAGGACGGCGGCGACCTTGGTGGCGGAGAGGGGGAGGACGGCGGCGGCCTTGGCAGCGGCCTTGGCGACGGAGAGGGAGGAGGGCGGCGGCGGCGGCGAGGAGAGGCGACCGTGACTCCGCCTCTGCTTGTGGGAGTCCCGACTGCGCCAACGGTGCGATGCGATGCGCATGCGGGGCAGGCTAGGCAGCGGGTGCGGGTGCGGCCGTGTGCCGTGCGCGTGCGATGGCCCGGTGGAGTGGAGGCGGCCCGTTGGCCGTGCTGTGCCTGCGCTGAAATGCACAGGAGTCGTGCCGTGCCGTGCCGTGCCGGCCCACGGGCTCGAGTGTCGGCCCAAGCACGGCACGCCCGACCAGGCCATGCCAGCATGGCCCATACCCTCACAGGCCATGCCGTATCGGGCCGGTGAACAGTACAGTTATGCCCGGACCGGCCCATGATAGCATGGCCGATTTGGCCACCTATGATACGTTGTATGCTGTCGACGACGCCCGGATCCGGTAAAATTTCCGCGCGAAATCGCCGCATCCATTTTTGTTCGGCTGCCGTGGCTTTCATCTCCGCTTCGGCAGCCTCCGCGGCTCTCTTTTTCTCCACCTTCCCCAGTCGCTTCCAGATCCATCCGACTCGTCCGCCGCCGCATCCATCTCCCTCCATCTCGGCCGCCACCGCCGCTTTCTTCACCTTGCCTGCCGCATCTCCCCCAGTGCCTCCTTCTCAGTTTGGATTGCTAGCAGCCTCCCTCCGCCTTGGCCCACACCGCCGGCCGCCGCCTCCCCCCCCTCCGCAGCCATATTCGTCCACCTCGCATCCATATCCGTCGGCCGTCCCGCACGCCGACGAAAGGCCGCAGCAGGGGTTCTGGCTTCGAGCTCTTCCTCCGCGTCTACAGCGAGATGCAGCTGCGGCTCAAGGGCGCGACCGCCGTCGCGGGGAAGAAGGTGGGCGGCGGGGGCATCGCGCGCTCCTCCTCCTCGTCTGCCGTGGCGTTCCTCACGGATCCACTCACATATGTTCCGATCTGACTTTCTTTGTTTCCCCTGCTTTTTGATTCAGTAAGCTCATCAACACCAAGAAGCTGCTCAACCTGTGGGAGAAGAACGAGAACCACATGCTCTGCCTCAATTCCGCCAAGGCCATCGGCTGCACTATGCATTGGTTCTCTTTGCTTTAATTAGTTTTATATCTATACCTCTTGGTGGTTGTCACTGGAACACCATGACACTATCATCTGTAAAAGCTTGAATGGTGCATATGATTGGTTTGGTTATTCATCCGCCCTTCTATTTTGTTTCTGATCGAATACTTGAAATTGTTTCGATAATACCATGAAAAATCCACTAAAGAATTAAGTACATGAATAAATTTATGCTGTGTGATAGGTTTCACTTTCTTGAATTCTGCTGTTTGTTTCAGAATACTTGTAACTTATGCTATTTTTGTTCTCTTCAGTAGTTTTGGATATTACTAATTACATGCTCTAGTAAATACCAGTACAAAGAATGGATATCTTATATTTTTGTAACATAAAATGCAGGATAGTGAGGCATATGCCTGTCTACTGAATGTCCTGGCACCTGAATGCAGTGCTAAACCATCCCCAATGTCAGTTAAAGATCTTCATAGAGCAAGATTAGTTCTTGAGCATGCAGATAGGATGGGCTGCAAAACATATCTGACCCCAAAAGACATTGTCGATGGTTTATCAATCTAAATCTTGCCCTTGTGGCTCATATTTTCCAGAAAAGGTATGGATTGTTCTCATAATTTCTTTATTTAATCTTAGAATTTGTCAAAGAAATTGAATTCCTGCATGGTTTTGTAATTACATAGGGACAGACATGATGATATCCATTGTTGTGTAAAAACTACAGTTACCATGTGATAATTATTCGGGAAAAGAATATCTTAGTGAAGCTAGTAGTAATGTTATGTTAGAGTCCCATGTTTCCTTCATCTTATGACTCACTAAAGGTGCACTACTGTGGTGTTTCCCTCGGAAAACTGTCAATTTGAAACACACAAGTCCCTTTTCAGTTTGCATGATTTGTTCAACCTTGTGTGCTTCCATAAAATATTGGTTTATGATTTTTCTGTTGTGTACTACTGAAGAAAGCCACACTAGTCTCGGTTCGTAACCCTCAGTAGTCCCGGTTGTCAAACTGGGACTACGAATCCGGGACTAGAGATGGACGACCTCTAGCCCCGGTTAAATAACCGGGACTAGAGATGCATCTTTAGTCCCGGTTGAAGCCACCAACCGGGACTAAAGGTTGCGGAGCCACGTGGCCGGCTCCGCGATCTTTAGTCCCGGTTGGTGGCTTCAACCGACTAAAGATTTTTTTTATTTTTTTAATTTGCCCTTTCTCCAGCAGTACTTCTATATATATATTACACACATATATTATATTACACATAAATATATAATTTACACACATTTAAACGAACTTAAGAAAAGGAATATACATATATTACCAAAATATGACAATATTCATACATGTTTCCTTAGCTAGCTTATAAAAAATTATCTCTAATCTACTTTGCTGTGGTTTAGCTACTAAAACTAATGAAGAACTCCCCACGGGATCAACGACCTGCTCGTTAATAAATCCCATCAAATCTTTCTGAGCGGCTTGTATGAAAGTCTCGTGGGGGAGGTCATCTCTTACTCGCATAAGCTGTCATTAATTACAATAAATGAGAAATAAATATATGAAGTGAATAAGAAATCGAGACGTAATGTATGAATTGGTGTTATACGTACATCTAGATCATCGACAGTTTTAACTTCGGTCACAAACACAAATCGGTGAATGTAGTCGCGGACGTAATATCCACATAGGTTGGTGCCCTGCGACTGTTTTGCACACTAAAAGAGAAATGACGACATATTTAATATGCATATCATATTTTCGAACATAATAATGATTCAACTCAAATTAGGAGCGAGGCATGTTACTCACTGGAAACTTCATCCGCACAGAGCTTATCTTTCCAATTTCCGCGAACATTACCCCGAAATCGTTCCCATGCCCTACGTGCAGTTGAAAGTTAGCACGTAATTATCCGAGAACTGCATATATGCAATAGAAAGTAAGATGACATTACCTGTTAAACAGTTCAAATATGTGGGAGTACATGGATTCTGGTTTATCCATTAAGTCAAAGACATGGATCTTTGACTGACCCATGTCAAGTACTAATAGAATCCAAGTGGAATCGTAAATTGGTTTAGATGACACATATGAAACTTTATGTATGCACGGGATTGAAATTGGTTTGGAAAGAAAGAAAAACTTACGCAGTATTATAGGCGAAGGATGAAGGACCTAAGGGTTGCTTCACAAGCGCGTTGTATATGTTGTCCACTGTGTCATTAGGAAACTGATCAACCACGCCGTTGATTTTCCATGGATCCATGAAATCCATGCTTGGTGCATTCGTGCTTGTTGCAGTATTGGATCGTCATTCTACAACGGTTAAAAGAATTTTAGTCACTAAATTCAAGGAGGTAAGAAACGAAATAACCGGGCGATACTTACAAAAACTGCGCGGTTAGAAGTGAAACGTCAAGGGCATCACGTTGGTACAGTCAAATATATCTTCGAATCGGATATAAAGGTAGTCATCTCCATCGAAGAAGTAGTCAGTTAAATATTTGCATGTTATCATGTCTTCACCCTTGCTGGATCGTTGCATGTACCACTGATGGAAGCGGTACATCTGAGTTGGAAGCCTTTTTACGAGATCCGGCTTGACGAGAGGCTTCCCAAGGTTGAACTTGTATTTAAGCGGAGCCTTCGCCAGGGGTGCACGCCCGTGTAATTAATCCATATTAATTTCAGCTTCTTGAATGAATCGTCTTAAATCAGGTCTAATATTTGGGATCGTGCTGAACTCCATAGGCTTCTGTGGCTGCATGCCAAGCTGGGGTACATCTTTGCCCGCTTTCTTCCCCCTGCTTGAGGCCGACCGCATTGGTGTGGGTGGCGGCGTCTTCTCAATTCTTTGAGTCTTTCTTGGACGATCGCTTGATATTGACGGCGCGCTCTTGGATGATGACCGTTTAGGAGTCGGTGCTCGTTGTGGCGACGGAGGAGGGTTGGAAGGCGGTGGAGTTGGAGACGACCGTTTAGGAGTCGGTGCTCGTGGAGGCGACTCGGGAGGCGAAGGAGGCGGAGGCGGCGCGGAGGCGGAGGAGACGGCCCACGTGGAGGCGAGGGCGGTGGAACGATAGAGACGCCGTTCGTCCGGAAATTTTATGTAGATCTTCCTCCGAGAGATATCCCATGAGCCGTTTCTCCTAGCGTCGTCTCCCCGTCTCATCCGGATATCCAGCCTCCAGATCTTCATAGCCGCGTTCCACTGTTCAATTTCAACCTTCGAGTACGAAGGTGGAACGGCCGGAGTGGTAGGTGCCGTCTTGGGCTACTGGAATAGCCATGCCCGACGCGACCTGTTGAGAAGATTGCTTATTAGTTAATAATGAACGTTGATTGACGAGTTATTCAAGAAAATATACGTACAACATAAAAGTACGAACATATCTTTATTATTATGTTTTTCACGGATGTGCAGATCACACGGGTCCCCGTGTGATGTCATCCACGGGGCATGGCGGACCCGGTTGAGCTTGTGGGGCCAGCTCGTCTTCATTTCCGAGACGCACTCGCCGACCGTTGTTGGAGTTGTGCGGTTGTTGCCGGATCCGCCATGTTGGCTAACCCACGGCTCCGCTCCTCGCCCAACCTTACGGCCACCCTTTCGTCGACAACCGATCGATCGCGAGAGCCTCATTTCCATCTCGCGAATCTAGCATCATTCTCTCGCTTTGACCTCATTCGGCTCCCGTATGTGGCGATGTCGCTTGGAACCCGTATTTCCAGGGACGACTCCTTTTCCTCGTGTACGCCCGGTGCTCGGGTTTTGAGCCCGAGCGTTAGCTCGTCCTTCTCTCTATCGGGCATGAACGAGCCCGAGGAACTGGCCTGCACCGCCTCCTCTAACCTTCGTTCGGCTTCTAGAATTTCATCACCAAAGATCACTGTGCCATCGACGGGATTTAGTGAGCCGCCGTGAGCATAGAACCAGTTCTTTGATCGTTCCGACCCGCTTGTCGTGCTCGGAACGATATCCCGTGCTTCTAGGTCGCTTCCATTTTTTCCCATTTCTCCATTGCTTTTTATAGCCGCCCGACCCAAGCCCGTGATGGTATTTCTTTTTGCCGCGTTGGCCTTGTTCTTTTCTATGATGGATTGCGCTTCTTCATTGGTCTTGTGCTCAACAAAAGCATCCCAATGATCTCTGAGCTTTGGGAACTTGTCAAAGTCTGGTGTCTGGCCCTTCAGGATATATTTCTTGCGTAACTGTTTCTTGTAGTTCCTGAAGAGCTCTGTCATTTTCTTCAACGTCCATTCCTTGACCCTTGCCTGATCTGAGTCTGGGATGGTGAACGTCTGCAGCATTATCGTCTACAACATCTCTTTCTCTGAGTCTCATGCGATCTCATCAAGGAGAAACTGTTCCTCGTCACGATCCACCATTTGATTGATGTGGGTTGAGGACTTAATCAAAGAATTCTGAAAAAAAATTATTGTCGGTTAATACATGTACCAATTATTTAGGAATATCATGTATGTCTACGAAAAAACATTGTCGAAAAGAAGAAGATGGAAAAAATAGATGAAATCCGATAGACACCGATCCAATTGTGCACATCCATAATGTTGATATTTTTTTAGAAGTCACTTCCTGGATTACATCTACACCGAACGACCGACCGAATGACCAAACGATCGACCGAACGACCGACCATTCGTTCAATCTATCGTTCACGTCTCCGTTCTGTCGTTCGTTCGTTCACCCTCAACCCTAAACCCTAAACCCTAAACCCTAAATGCAGTTCCCTAAACCCATCTCTAACCCTAACCTATCGTTCGTTCACGTCCATTCGTTCACGTCTGTGAGTACGATCATCTGGAGGAGAGGAGAGAAAGAGATGATCATGTATGTGAGGGAGATAAGGTCGAGAGGAGAGGAAGTGGAGAGGAGAGGACAGAGAGGACGTTGCATGCCTATGTACATTGTAACGACCAAACGACCGACGAACGAACGAACGAACGACCGAACGAACGAACGACCGAACGAACGAACGAACGCACGACCAACCAACCGACCGAACGAGTGTTCGTTCGTGCGTCCGTCCGTTCGCCCACGTCTCGTACGGCCGTCCGTCCGTTCGTCCGTCCACATCCGTTTGTTAATTTTATCGTTCTCGTTCGTTGAAAAATACAAACTTCACAAGTCACATACACATTCAAATTTAAATCTATTCATGCATTTAAATTTAAATACACATTCAAAATTCTAAATTCAAAATATTCATGCATTAAAATTTAAATAAACAGTTCATTTACATATAAAGTCCATACAAATTTACACATACACATCGAAATCGATTCACAAATTTACACATACACATCGAAAACATATTCAAGTCCTCCTCATTCATTCACATTCACAAAATTCAAAATTCACAAAATTCATTCACATTCATATTCATTAAACATATAGCACTAAGCGGCGCGACGGCGCGGCGGCGACGGCGACGCGGCGCGGAGACGACAATGGTGGCGATGGCGATGGCATCGACGGCGGCGCTAACCCTAGCACGCATCATGGAGAACAAAGGGGCGGAGGCGGCTAACTGCATGGCAGGCGGCGCGGCGCGGACGGCGGCGATGGCGGCGGCGCGAGAAGACCTTGGCGCGGCCCTCGCGACGACGCGCGGCGACGAAGACGACGGAGACGGCGTGCTGCGGCGACGCCCTTGTGCTCGGCGACAATGAAGAAGACGATGCGGTGCGAAACGGCTAAGTGTTTGGATCCCAGTGAAGCCCTTGCTATATTAGGTACCGCTCTATTGTTCGGTTGAAGCCACCAACCGGGACTAGAGATGATATAGTCTGGTTGGTGGCTTCAACCGGACAATAGAGCATACCTTTTGTCCCGTTGAAGCCACGGACCGGACTAGAGATGGGCACCACGTGTCCTGTAGGTGGGCATCTCTAGTCCCGTTTAAGCCACCAACGGACTAGAGATATTTTTCCGCCGCTAAAATTCACCTTTAGTCTCGGGTGGTTTCAAAACGGACTAGTTATTTACAGTGTCCAATTATATTGTGTTATATTCATATATAATTATAATTAACATATGTTCATATATTCATATATAATTAACATATGTTCATATAATTAACATAAAATATTATAAATTAAAATAATAACATATAATTAACATTTGTCATATTCCAAACTATTTAAAATTTAAATAATAATATATATTTAACATATGGCCTATTTGAAAAAATAAATTAAAATAAAACATATAATTAACATATGTCGTATTTAAAACTATTTTCAACCATAAACCCTAAACCCTAAACCTTAAACCTAAACTCTTTTACCATTAAACCTTAACCTAAACCCTAAACCCTAAACCTCGCGGCTGCGTGATTGGCATGTAGAAGGACGACACGAGCTGAACGTCAATGACTTCTACTTTGATCTAACATCGCTCTCATGCTCTTGGAGGCGCTCCGTTCTCATCATCGTAATAGAGCAGTGGCAATCTCTTCTCACTTTGTTCTACCTTGTTCTCCGATTGCTTCATCTCATCCTAATACTTCAGCATATCATCTTCAAAGATGACACCAAGGTCTTCTGCATGGCAAGAAACAAGTGTCTAAGCAACACAAATCTAGAAAGCATCATTCCTTTTCAATTAAAAAAAGAGAGCATCATTCTTGCGTTGATTTGAGTAGAAAGAAAAGAATCATACCTTGTAAAAACGTTGTTTTGCATGACAGTAGAGCAGAATGGTTGGGATGGAAGCTCGGGAAGGAGATACTAGAAAACAGAGCTTCCTCAGCAGTAACTATCGGTCAAAGGCTAGTGTAATAAGGCCACGCTAGTTCATGAAAAAGGTTAGATCAATAACAGATAAACAGATAAACAAAGACAGTCTTGCGCCAAAAGAAGCTACTGCTATAAAATTTTCTCGATGATGAGCATGGTTAACCATATGCATGATGCAAGGCAAAATGCATTTACCTATGTTTTTATGGACTCCATTATTTTGAGAGACAAGAATCAAATCTCACACTCCAATGACTCGGATCAATGAAATAGCTTATCTTAGTCGTCTCTCCACATCCATATCAGCAGTTGCTCGATGATCCGTGGAGAGTCCCCGACGTTTCTTCTTGCCTTCTTCACCGATCTTGGTCTCTTCAACATGTCATGATCGATCGTAGTAGCTTTCTTTCCGATCTTGGTCTCTTCAACATTTCATGATCGGATCACGGTCTTTTTCTTGCTTTTCTCCCTTTGCTTCATAATCTTTTCTGTCTTGCTCTCTTCGACCACGACATAAAAGTACTCGTGCATCTCCATCAAACTTTAAATAGCGAGAGATATGGCAATGATTGGATAGTGCGGTGTATATGGCAATGATGGCTTGCCTCCCAGTTCGATCTCAATGCCTCGGCGGCGCCATAGAAGTCGCCGGTGGCGCGCACGACGACGGACTACCTCATCCGCTGCCAGTGATCGAGCGGTACTACCGCCGCCGCCGCCCGAGTCTTTGCTCCGCCGCCACATGCTTGCCGTGGTCTTCACGATTTAGCGGTGTGCTTTCTCTGTGTTTCGGCGGCAATGTTCAAGTTCTCGTTGCTAATGTCTTACGCCTTATTCTCATGAATTGCCACATAAGCATTAGCCGTTAGAGCATTATTGTCCCTGTCCACAAGTTAGGATCTTACGTGAGTGGAGCATGTCGACGGCAGTCCTCCTCACTCGCTTGTAATTCTCCACTGAGGACTTTTCGTCGACCTCGGTCTCACCGTTTACCCTTTTTATTCATAGCTCCTGCAATTGTAATATGATCTGGGGAATTGACTATGAATTCGTGGATGGTGTTGGTGCCTCCTCCAACGTGGTTCCCTTGTTCATCGCCCGAGGACTGCTCGCGCCTCCTCCTCCAACGCTATTTTCTAACGTCATCGCGCAGTACCGAGCAGCCCCGGACGGTGAACAAGGGGAACCACGCTGGAGGAGGCACCAACACCATCCACCGAATTCATAGTCAATTCCCGCATCATATTACAATTGCAGGAGCTATGAATAAAAACGTAAACGGTAAGACCGAGATCGACGAAAAGTCCTCGGGAGAATTACAAGCGGAGGACGAGGACGGTTGTCGACATGCTCCATACTCACGTAAGATCCTAACTTGTGGTCGGGACAATAATGCTCTAACAGCCTAATGCTTATGTGGCAATTCACGAGAATAAGGCGTAAGACATTAGCAACGAGAACTATAATATTGCCGCCGAAACACAGAGAAAGCACACCTCTAAATCGGTGAGACCGGCGGTAGCGGTGGCGCCGGAGCCAAGATCGGGCGGTGGCGGCGTAGTACCCATCGATCACGCAGCAGCGGATAGAGGTAGTCCGCCGTCGTGCGCCACCGGCGGCTTCCATGGCGTCGCCGAGACATTGAGACGGAATGGGGAGGCAAGCCATCATTGCCATATATAGCCGCACTATCCAATCATTGCCATATCTCTCGCTATTCAAAGTTTGATGGAGATACACGAGTACCGCTACATCATACTCGAAGAAATAGCAAGATAGAAAGATTATGAAGCAAAGGGAGAAAAGCAAGAAAAAAGACCGTAATCCGGATCATTAAATATTGAAGAGACCAAGATCAGTGAAGAAGGCTACTACGATGGATCATGACATATTAAAGAGACCAAGATCGGTGAAGAAGGCAGAAAAACGTCGGCCTCTTCACGGATCATCGGAGCAACTCGGATACTGATGTGGACGAGACGACTAAGATAAGCTATTTCATTGATCCCGAGTCATTGGAGTGTGAGATTTGATTCATGTCTCTCGAAATATTGGAGCCCAGCCAAAAACATAGGTAAATGCAGTTTTGCCTTGCATCATGCATATGGTTAACCATGCTCATCGCTGAGAAAATTTTATAGCAGTAGCTTCTTTTGGCTGCAACGCTATCTTTGTTTATCTCGTTTATCTCGTTATTGATCTAACCTTTTTCATGAACTAGCCGGTGGCCTTATTGCACTAGCCTTTGACCGATAGTTACCTCGCTTAAGGAGGAATCTCTTTTCCAAGATCTCCTTCCCGAGCTTCCATCCCCACCATTTTGCTCTACTGTCATGCAAAGCAACGTTTTACAAGGTATGATTCTTTTCTTTCTACTCGATCAACGCAAGAATGATGCTCTCTTTTTCTAATCGAAAAGGAATGATGCTTTCTTGATTTGTGTTGCTTAGACACTTGTTTCTTGCCATGCAGACGAGCTTGGTGTCATCTTTGAAGATGATGTGCTGAAGTATTGTGATAGAACAAGGTAGAACAAAGTGAGAAGAGACCGCCACCGCTCTATTACGTGATGAGAACGGAGCGGCTTCCAAGAGCATGAGAGACGATGTTAGATCGAGGAGAAGACATTGACGTTCCACTCGTGTCGCAGCCTTCTACATGCCAATCACGCATGCCGCACGAGGGTTTAGGGTTTAGGGTTTAAAATAGGGTTTAGGGTTTAGGTTAAGGGTTAATGGTAAAAGGGTTTAGGTTTAGCGTTTATGGTTTATGGTTTAAAATACTTTTAAATACGACAAATGTTAATTATATGTTTTATTTTAATTTATTTTTTCAAATAGGCCATATGTTAAATATATATTATTATTTAAATTTTAAATAGTTTGGAATATGACAAATATTAATTATATGTTATTATTTTAATTTATAATATTTTATGTTAATTATATGAACATATGTTAATTATATATGAATATATGAACATATATTAATTATAATTATATATGAATATAACATAATATAATTGGGCACGTAATAATTAGTCCTGGTTTTTGAAACCACCCGTGACTAAAGGTGAATTTCTGGGCTGAAAACATCTTCTCATGTTTGCAAACAAATCTAGAGATGAAAATGTATATAAAATAACCGCAAAATACGAAGTGCTAAGATTGTAGATTGCACATGACATGTAGATAGCAAAATGTATAAAAACAACCGCAAATCTATAAGAGTAAGAAGTTGCTAACCTTATAGATAGCAAATATTTGTGTATTATCACCAAAGAAGGTGCTAACCCTCAAAGACCTGACCTCTAGCGAGAAAAATTTTGAAGATGTACAAGTGTGGCGGCTCGGGATGGAGGAGGAAGAAGTATATAAAGAAAATCTCTAGTCCCGTTGGTAACACCAACCGGACTAGAGATGCCATCTCTAGTCCCGAGGCAACGGTATAAAAATTTCAACGGCTCTCTAGGACCTTTAGTTCCGGTTCATTTCAAGAACCGGACTAGAGATGACGCTTCAAATGTTGTCGGCGCGTGTCGAGCGCTGGGACCTTTAGTCCCGGTTGGTGACACGAACCGGGACTAGAGGTAGCATATCTAGTCCCTTGGTAACATCAACCGGACTAAGGTCCCTGGCGCTCCGACACGCGCCGACAACATTTGAACCGGACTAGAGGTGATCTTTAGTTCCGGTTCGTGACACGAACCGGGACTAATGTTCTTAGAGGGCCGTTGAATTTTTAAACCGGGACTAGAGATCACCTCTAGTCCCGGGTGCAACTCAAACCGGGACTACTGTGTTTTTTGCCACTTCAACCAATGATGGTTTCTTCAGTAGTGATTATTCATCAATATGTATTGTTCATAGCATAGCAAAGGAATGCAGTCTATGCATGATCATCCTTGTCAACACGAAACAAGTTGAGAAAAGGATTCTACTAGAAATTCTCGAATTGTTTTATTTGCAACATATCTTTTTTTGAACAGACCTGCAATGGACTATCAGTATAACTAACCTAGCAGATATGCTATAGCCAATAATAACATGTGCTGTAAGTCATTTGGGTCACAAAATGAGAATAACTGTTCTAATGGGTTGGGTTGTATGATTACCAAAAAATGTTGTTGTTCTTAGTACCGATTGAAATGTTAGGTGGGCAACCAGTAAAATAGGAGGGGAACAACTACATGATAGTATTTAACTTTGCTCCTTTTACTGCAGGAATGGGATGTGAAAACAAATGAAACAAGTTTCCTTTGTTGACGTACTCTCTGATGACAGTACAATGCGTATGGCTGCTTGCATTATGTTTTATGTAGGTGCTTCCTAATTGTGAGCTAGTGTGTATGTAACCTACGTGAAAATTAATATGGTTTTTTGAATTTGGCTTCTTGCATTCTTGTTTAATATGGCTGCTTGTATTCTGTAAACAAGATAGTGCAGGATTTCAAGGCCATCATTAGACAAGGATCAAGTGTATAATATAATTATTATATTGGTGTTTTCTAAAAAATATTCTAATCTATATGTTTGATACATTTTATATCAAATAGCAACACCATGTTGTACACAGTTTATTTACAGTTAATGTTAACTATATGCAAAACATCAAACAGCTTACAGACGGACCCCTGTCTATGAATTATATAGTCTATTTTTTTAGCTGTCTATATGATAACTTAGACGACCTTCTGTCTTTAGATTGTACATGGCCTTACACTTCATTAGTTATACTAGTGATCCAACCGACTCAGATCTCCTATATAGTAGTGAAATTCACACTTGTATAGAGAATTTTTTACCGTCCTTGAGGTTGTGCGGGTACTAAATCATGGCCGGCGATATGGACCCATCTAAATCATGGCCGTCGATATGGACCCATCCAACGGCTAAGATTGGTCTATACCGCGTATTACCGCAGGCCCCAATTCTTGTGGTACTGTGGGTGGGAGGGTATATTCGTAATTTGGTATATTGTTCTTCTTTGTTTGCCTTGATTCGAACATCTTTCTCCTCTCGTCTTGATAGAAGCCTCACTCTCCAGAAACCCTAGGTTTTTCTTGCGGACGTCTCGCCCCCGTCGACGTCAAGTGGGCGCACATGCTCGTCGAGGGGTCACCACAGTGTTTGGTTGTTGGCAATGGAGGCATCTGGAGGGTTTTTGCCAGGCAGCATCAACGCTGCCTGATGCATAGTTGTCATTAGCCATGGAGTTGGGCGCCGCCGAGGGATTTTTTGGTGTTTGTGATTTATTTCCCAGAATTAAATGATTACTTCATTCAAATTCGAGCAATTAAATGCTTAACGTATCAAAGCTTGTACCACCCCAAACAAATCCAAGATACAAATCAGTTTCTATTCATGCAAATTACATTCCCACTGCCTCCTGTTATGAACGACAACGAAAATAAGGGTGCTCGATTCCATAGGGGCTAAGTGTGTGTGTCAAAGTGGAATCATTGAAGCCGATGTAGCAAAATCAAGATATCTTGATTTGCCGGCGGCAGTGGTGTAAATGCGATGAGCCGACTTGCTCAGCAGGTGGTGCCGGTGGCCGTGGCGCCATGAATGTAACAAGGGGATGTGGACCTTGAGGCCGCGTTGGGATGGCAAGGAACCACTTTGCCCAGCAACGAGTTGGGACGGCGGGGAGCCACTCTGCCCAGCGGCGTTGACACCTCGCGGATGACGAAAGGGGAATTGCAACCTTGCATTCTCTTGTTATTGGCAGTTTGGGTAGTGCCGACCGAAAACACCAATCGACGATTCCTACGGTGATGGCCTTGTTAGCCCGATTGTGCCCCTGCCGAACCAACGACCAAACTAGATTGGTATCTAGTACCTTCTCAAGGATAGGAAAAGAGCTCTACAGTATGGATAGTACACTAATAGTAAATTCATTCATTTGTATACTCGAATCATTTATTTAGCTACTCAGCATTTCATTCCATTAATTACATTCAGTCTAAAAGAACTGCTAGTTGTTGTTCTCGTCTTCCATTATCTTCTCACGAATGCTAGATGATAGGTACCATCTCCCATTCCTTGCACAGGACGCCTCAATCCCTCAAACGTGAATCGCTGGAGCTGATGGGGACAGATCCACTCCTCCAAGAGATGATGAGGTCGTGTACGGTGGAGGCAGTCCCGCTCCTCTCGGTAGCCCCACATCCAAGAGAGTCTAGGGGCGAGCGGTGGCTAGAGATCATGGAGAAGCTCCTCGCCACATGACATCACCCAGTTCACGAAGCGTGCGATGGAGGCAGACCTGCTTCTCACGGGCACCGATGAGCTCCTCTCCATCACTAACATCCTCTTCATCTCATAGTCGCTGATCCCCTCAGGCCACTCAAGACCTGCTTACCATCCTCGAGCTGTGCCCGGCTTCAACTCGGGTATGGTATCAATCAGCATTGCCTTTGGTACCAATGAGCATTGGGTGGCATCAGTGGATATCAGTATCTGGTAGTGATGAGTATCGGTCGATACCTATACGGTATCAACTGATACCTCGCAAGTATCGTGACTCTGGTAGGTATCACCTGATATGTAGCTAGTATCATTTCATTCGAATAGGATCCCACTGTATAGCAGGCCTCTCATTTTCTTTTCCCATAGTTTGTGCGTACGGCGGGAATACTTTCCCCATCATACGTGTCATGGGTTTGGTAATTCGACCAAGTCGTCGCTGCACTTGCTATAAAGCTCTTCCATTTGTCTCGCGCGCATCGGACGCTGTCCTGCACGCCGAAAAACTTTGCCCTGCCGGCCGGCCTCGATCTCGATCGCTACGTACGTGCAGCCGCCGGCCGCCGGCGCAACGCACGCACACGCCAAGTATGTATTTGTGCGCGTGCGTGCATGCTTCCGTTACAACACCGAACAGACACATCGTGCGTGTATGCTAAGCTACGACAAGCTAGCTAGCGAGCAAGGCAGGCATGTCGTCGTCGTCGAGGCGGTGGGCGTCGGCCTCCGTTACGGAGCTGTCCGCCGGCCGGTCGCCTCTCCCTGCCGCCGCGCTCTCCCCTGTCCGCCCGAGCGCCCGCCGCTCCCCCGCTGTCTCGCCCCCCGAACCGCCGTCATCCATCTCCCGCACGATATGGCCTTCCTCCTCGTCCTCCTCCAATAGCAGTAAAACAAGCACTAGGAAGGCGTCGCCGTCGCCCTTGTCCGCTGCGCCAGCTGCGTCAACCTCCTCCTCGTCTGTGCCCACGCTCGCCGACCACCTCATCAAAGATTCTCTGGACGCGCCGCCTGCGCTCTCGCGGCAGCGGAGCTGCACCGAGCTCCCGCGCTTCGCTGACGCGGACGCCGAGGCGAGGAAGGTCGCCAGGTCGACGGGCAAGGGCGGTCACGCAATCGGCTGCTCCACGCGGTTCCTTCCGTCCACGAAGCCAGCCGGCGTCACGCTCACCCCAGGCCGCGTCGCGCCTTCCGAACTCCGCAGGCTCGCCGGACCATTCGACGCCGGCGGCTACGTCGCCAGCTCCGGGTCTGAGTGCGGCGACTCCTCCAGGGGCTCCACACCGAGGACGACGAAGCTGCCCAAACCGCACTCGCCATTGATAGCCCGAACGAACTCCACCCGCCTGCTCGGGTCCAGCAACACACAATGGGCGCTCTCGCCGGGGCGACGGAGCGGCTCGCCGCTGAAGACGACGCTGGCGACGGTGCCGGAGCTCAAAGCCAAGAAGAGCCTAATAGGCCTAGGATGGGGCCATCTCTTTAGCCGGAGGAAGGCGGCCGCGGGGACGGCCGGTTCCCTGGCAACAGCGACAATGTCGTCGCCGGTGTCACGGAGCGGTGGAGGCGGTAATACGGAGATCGGGCATCAGATGAAGATGACGCACTGCCGGCTCTTGCAGTGGCGCTTCGCAAATGCCAAGGCAGAAGCCGTCAGCAAGAACAAGTTGTCTATTTACGAGGTATGAATGCACCGTTCACTTCAATTATAAGTACTCACACTAATAATTTGTGCGCCGATATACTAAAATTTGTGCAGTTGGGTGAGATACCTCGTTTGTTGGAGTTCAGCCCAAGCACTCAGCGTCGAACACCTGCAGCTCAATGAACAGGGAAATACTGAAATATTCGACGAAATGAAAAGAGCCTGATAGTTATTTTTTTTAATCTCTGAGTAACAAATTCTGTAGTGGTTATTTTTTTTCAAATTAAGATACGTGTACCTGCATGCTTAAATGTGTATATCCTTTAGGCACAGATGGAAAACATCAATTCATCAAATGATATCTGTATTTATTTTGCTCCTAATTTGTACGTGTATAGGTGGAATTCATTGGTGCATGGGCCAGGATATCAGAGCTGCAAGGTAAAGTGACAAGGAGGCGTGTACTACTCGAGAAAGAGAAGCTCAAAATCAAGTTGAATTCCATACTTTCTTTTCAGGTTTTGTCCATGTTTGTCCATATTGTTTTCCAAAATTTGATCCTTTCAAGTTTACTCTTCTGACATGACAATGATGCACCTGCCATGGTGAATAATATGTGCAGGTGAGAGGTCTGGAAAGCTGGGAGCAGCTGGAGAGCAAGCATGCTGTTGCTTTGGCTTCTACCGTAGTTTGCACCCAAGCAGCCATTTGTAAACTCCCTCTTACCAATGGCACAAAGGTTTGTATATTTTTCATTTAATTCTCTACTTATGTATGTACTTCCAACGTAAAAGAAGGCGTTGCTAAATGAACTTAGACCACCTGATATTCAACTACTTTCATGGGTGACATAATATTCCAGCGTATATGCATGCATGCAATTAAATAAGCAGCAGATGGTATTTCGAAAACAGGGGTCCTTTTTATCATCGTTTTCTATGTAGGAATATTCCAAATGGTTTTCTATATAGGGAAAATATATAGTACAAGTCTAAAAAACTACCGGAGAATAAAAATAGATGTCTAAGAGTATATTTTTTACTCTCGGTAAAAAAATTACTTATGGTTAAATTTAGGAGTAAAAAAGATATTCATGATAACGTGGATAAATTTTAGACATCGCTATATATAAAGTTTGCACTATACATTGCAAATTTTTGGGAGGGGCAATCTTGAAAAATATATATTTTTGTTATTTTTTCTGAACTTTGCTACGGCAAATATCAAGCATTTGGAATCCTCTCATCTCTTCTAGAATATTTTACTAAGTTTGCATTTTACTTCTCAACAAGATCTCCCTGCCATCAGTGGGAATCATGCTACAGCAGGCGCTTGACCTCACAATGACCACCAAAAGAGCAGTTCGGCTGTTTACTCCAATGGTAATAAACACATGAAAATAAGTTAATGTGTTAACTTTTTTTCGAAATTTGATGCCAGTAATCTGATAAAAGAAGTTGCTACGATTAATATTAATGCAGCATATTAATTTTTAACAAAGCTGAAATATTTTTTCCATGATACCAGGCTCATGACATCACATTGCTGATCGCAGAGCTAGCAGCTGTGGCAAGAGAAGAGCACGCTTTGTTGCAAGAGTGTCTCGAGTTGCTCGGCCGAGTATCTGCATTGCAGGTAGCTTTGAAGTTAATTTCTTACATGAAAAAAGTTGACAGAAAAATATGAGCATATTGTTTTCTAATTTTAAGTTAAGGCGATGCTCATGCTCTTCATTTATCGTGTAAATCCGCAGGTGGAAGAAGAGAGCTTGCGTTGCCATATGCTTCAGTCATAGTCACTGAATGCATTATCAGGCCCACAAAACCGAGCAAAGAAACCGTGAATTCCAGGGATGTGTTGTTTTTAATTCCGGAAACAAATTAATCACTTTTTACATTACTCAAGCAAGCAAACTCCTAGTGCATGCAAACAAAATCAAAGGGGATAGTTAGAATATGCAGCGAACTTCAGATTTGAACATGACTAGCTGTTCTGTTGGGTTCATCCTCCTCCACCCCTCGTGTAGGGTGCCCGGCATTATCAAAGTAAGATATGGATACATCGTGAAAGCCCACAAACTACATAAACAACACCTTGCTCCTACAATGCACCATTCACCACAAATCTGTAGGATCACATACTGTGATAGATTGATCCACTTGATCACACAACACAAAGGTGGATGCATTGCCCCTCAACTCTTTGGAAGGGAAAACAATCTACGTAGAACTACTAATTCATATCCCTAGTTTGATGGTGACGTCACTAGTCCAAATCCTCTCATCTATGATGGGCTCTCAAATGCAAGGTTTGAGAACCGTCACAACGAAGTCATCTCAAACGGGTTTAAAAAGAGGCCGACAAAGAAGTACTCACACGGACATATTAGATGTGCAAAAAACTCGAGCACGTCACGGATGATACCTATCGGTGACAGGCTCAAATCATGGCCCGATAAAGATAACCTATGATATCTTTGTCGGGCCCCAACAGAAGCCCGTCACCGATGACACTCATCGGTGACGGTGAGATAACAATTAGGCCCATCACCGATGAGTGTCATCGGTGACGGGCTCCAACATATGATATGCTTCGAAATCTTTAACCTAACCCGAGCGCCGATTCAGATCTACACATGAGCGCGAAAATTTTCTAAGTCCTCACATTGCGAACCCTAGCGTCGTCGCCGTCTCTTGGAGCCGGTCGCCGCCGTCTCTTGTGCCCTTTCGAGCCCGGCGTTGTCGTTCTCCGTCACCGCCACCGAGCACCGCCATCCCCGAGCCCGAGCGCCGCCGTCCCCGAGCCCGGCCACCGAGCGCCACCATGCTCCAGATAAGTCCATCTCTCTCATGTGATGTCGTGCTTCCTAATGTATACATCTGAGATGAATGTCATACCATGTATCTGTCGTTTCCCCCTTTGTTTCCATCAAACCTTAGCCGTCATGTCTAGTTGTGCGTGTGTAACAAGTTTTTACGCGCATTGTTCCCGCTTTGTCCTTTAATTTGGAGTCGGTTTTTAAAACGGTCATAACTTTCGCATACGGACTCGATTGAGACGTTCCATATATGAAAATCAATCATAAAATATTTCGGATGCATTCGTTCGCCACTTTGCCGCGTTCGGCGATTTTATTTTCCCCAAAAACTGCTCAAAAGATTATTTTTTTGAGCCCGGAAACTTTTTTTCATTTCGAGTGTGTCTTGAATTTTACACCGGCCACGTCTTTCACTTGTTTAGGCTCAAATTTTCGTGGTTACCTCTCGTGTGCTCTTAAGTCAAGAAAAATATTAAAAAATAAAAATAAAAAGTTAAATTTTTCCTGTCTTAGTCAACAGCGGATGAAAAGGAAAAAAGAGAGGGCAAAAGAGGAACAATATCTACAGGAACACATAGACAGGTGCAATGTATAGATCTGAGAAAATGTAACTTTTGTATCTTTTGTTTTGGTTGAGATAAATTCAAATATTCATTTTCATCCATTTCAAAAATAAATTGTATATATGAATGGATGTGTGAAATATGTGAATGTCATGTGTGAGTTCTGAATTGGGTTTCCTGTAAATAATTGTATATATGAATGGAGTTGCTGAGAATGAGAATATATATCTCTGTGAATAATTACATATGTGAATAATTTTTAGTGGGAATATATATATTTTTGTTTGAAAAATATTCATCCGTGATGGGCCTAAACTTATGCCCGTCACAGATGACACTCATCCGTGACGGGCTTTAGTTTAGGCCCGACAAAGATAAGTGCATCGGTGATGAGCTTTTGCCCGACGCAGAGGACTTCTCACGTCATTGACCTTTGCATCGTGACGGACACTGTATCCGACACAGATGAGGGTTGCCGCCCGATAATAGTGCGTTAGAAATCCTAAGAATTTAGACCATATTTGCTTTACATATTTTTTTTATTTTTTATTAAAATAAACATGCTCTACCTCCTCGGTCATGCACAAAGTCTTATATAATTATTGCATAGCTTAGAAGCTAGCTAAGAATCAAATATAACACAATATGGAATCCTATCAAAATTGCCACTTTGTTTTGGTCTTTGTAGTGAAACCAGAAGAAATTCGTGTCTGTGGCCCTCTACATCATGTGGGCTTTGAAGTTAGTTTCTGAATAAGTACTCAGATGTCCAAACCAGACTCTCGACTAGAGTGTTCTGAGGTCCCTTAACATTACACCCTATAGATTTTCGTCCTTTCGTGCCAAAACCAAATACAGCAGGTCTCGAACTGTCAAAACCAGTGTAACATAGGTCCCTCGGTGGTTTGGAAGACGGTTTTGGCTTACGTGGCGCCTACGTGGCTACTTTGAATCCGTCTTTGTATGACGTGGCAGTGACGTGACGCTTACGTGGCAATTTGATTTTAGAGAAATAATAAAATTTGTGAACCCACCTGTCGTTAAAAAAATTAATAAAAATGGTAGGGCCCACGCGGCACCACTTCCAAAACTTCTCATTTCTCAAGCAGATCAATGGACAATCCATCCGGACATAAATTAAGTCTGGATCAATTAGTCAAACCGTTGAGCTTGAGGTCACAAAGAGAGCCACACGTACTGCATGCTACGCACCTGCCGATCGATCGAGCCGCACGCAACACAAGCATGGGTGCACCGCAACCGCTCGCGCGATCCGCAACGTCGCGATCGATCGATGGTGTGGGCACGGGTTAGGTGCCATGAGCCGGTGAAACGGTCGGAGCCGAACAAATGGCGGCCGCCCCGCGCGCGTGCGTGTGCGCGATGCGAGAGATCGCGACGAAATGCTCGTGTTTCGCTGAGGATACCACGGGAGACGGCGTCGGTCGTGCGGTGCGTGCGCCGGTGCGCTCGGCGAAATCTCGCGGCTCGGCACGAGGGCGGGCTCATCTTCGTTGCGGCGGAGATGAGGGCGGCGGCGACGTGGGAGGCGTCGTCTCCCGCCTTGCCTCGGCGACGTCCTCTCCACTCGCCGGCCAGCTTGCCCAGAGAGAAGAAAAGTGTGAGAGAGAAAGGAGGAAGGAAGAGGAGAGGAGGGAGAGAGATGAGGGGAGTTGGGGAGAGAGGAGGAAGAAGAGGAGGGGTGAGAATGACATGTGGGGCCCACGTGGGCCCCATCGTTTTTTATTAATTTTTTTGTGTAACTGACAGGTGGGTCCATAAATTTTATTATTTCTCTAAAATCAAATTGCCACGTAAGCGTCATGTCACTGTCACGTCATATAAAAAGACCGAGTCAAAGCAGTCACGCAAGCGCCACGTCAGCCAAAACCGCCTTCCAAACTACCGAGGGACCCATGTTGTACTGGTTTTGACAGTTCAGTGACCCGCTGTATGTGATTTTCGCGCTAAGGATGAAAATCACATTCGATGTAATGTTAAGAGACGTCAGATGAACTTATTCCGTAATGTTAAGGGACGTCAGATGAACTTATTCCTTATAGTAATGCCTGCTATGAATGCCAAGCTGATTTGGGCCCAATCTGAATTGGCTTTAGTTTCTTTGCGTGGGAAGACTTAGATTCGTGAGAGACCTGTAACCTTGCCAATCCAAGATAGGCCTTGGAGTTGGAATAGAATAACTTTTAAAAAAAAGTCGTGTAGGGCCCACATTCATTATTAAAGTTGTTCATTTGGCCTTTTGTGATGAGCCACTTAGGTCACAAATCAGCAAATATTCGTCACCGAACAATGCCGACCTTGTGAGAAATTTCACTTATCAAAGAAGGAGCATATGGGAACACCTTTTGTGACAGAAAAAGGCATCTGTCACAAACGGTTATCATATTTTTTTTGGCTCGTTATAACTTTATGACATTCCAAACCACCATTGATCCAGTGAAAAACATCATAAACTAGTTGCTCCGTGACGCCACGTGGACACCCGGATGTTATAAATCTAATGTGGCATAAGTTGACATACACCGATGTGGAAAGTCGTTTGTAAAAATGGCAACGGACAGAAAAAATCCATGTATCCGTGGGCACCCGACCTGGTGGACGCGAATACGAACGCAAACCTATGTCCGTGGATACGGACACGGGCATAGAGTTGTGCTCAACTGGCATTTGTATACAAGTAAGAAAAGAGTACGCCCGCACCCGTAAACCGCACTGACACATGGGACCACGGAAGAAGAAATACATAAGCTCATAATCTTGGGTTTCACTCTCAAATCCCACCTCACATCCACTCCTCCCAAATCCCACCCTGTAGCCGCCGCCTCAGCCCATCCCACGCCAGGGACGATGCATCGCTCCATGCCGGGGGACGCCGCAATAGCTCCACGCGGCGACGCCACAGCCGCTCCACGCCGGGGGACGCCGTGGCCACTCGACGCAGATCTGGCGGGTATGCCTACGGACATGTTTTGCCCACGGATAGTGGGCGTGGGTGGATGTTACTACCCGTAGCGGGTAACGGGCGCAGGCGCGGGCACAAAAATATTCTCGTGGATATGGGTTTAAGATACAACTATTCATACGGATTTTACATGTTGTTCGCCGTCATAAACAACCGGAGGCACATATAGAAGATGTTGCCATAGACCAGTGTATGTTGGACCAAGGCCTAATTTATGTTGTTTTGGACCAATTTATGTTAGGTCATGGCACACCATATGTTGGGTTAAGTCCCAATTTATATCGGGCCTATGCATAATTTATTTTGGACAAAAAATAATTTATGTTTGTCTAGGCCCAATTTATGTTGGGCTTAGGCTCTTTTTTTGGTTGTAAGCCCAGTTTATTTTTGCACACAACCCAAATTATGTTGGTCGAAAGCCCATTTATATGTTGAGCCATATAGCAATTTTACGTAGCACATTTTGAAGCACTAGATGATCCGCTGAGTTATTCCGATTATCTGAAATACGTACCACCAAACAAAGGGACATGCAATATCGCCTTCGAGCACCGAATGGTACGAATGATTTAAAATAGACATCGCCAAAAAAATAATTTATACAACAATTCACTTATTTTATAACTGTCCGCAGGTAGCACAGTAATTGCATCCATATCAAAAATATAATAATAAAGTTTATAGTATTTCAAGTAAAAAATAATAATGTTTATAGATCAAACATGCACATAAACAAACAAATTGTGTACTTCTTCAACCGCTCGATGTCTTGCAACGCAGCTTTTAATAATGTGTTTGCATGTTCGGTATTCTTCTTTTTCAAAGCATCTAACTCTTCCAATTGTGTAACAATTTTTCGTCAAAGTAGTGACAGAAACGATTTTTTTGGTTGATCTGTAAAAATCTATAATTATTTCGGTTTTAATAAAAACCGAGACTAAAAAATGTTTTTAGTCCCAATTTAAAAAGACATCAGCTCTCTAGGATTTTTAGTCTCGGTTTGTGTTACAAACCGGGACCCGATTAGATTCTTGTCAGAATCTATCAGGCCGGTGGCCATCTTTAGTCCCGATTTGTAACACCAACTGAGACTAAAGATATCACCTTTTGTCCCGGTTAGCGTTATAAACCAAGAATAAAGATCTAAATGATCTTTAGTCCTGGTTGGTAACACCAACCGGGACTAAAGTGAAGGCACCAACCGGAACTAAAGTGAAGGAAGGTGTTTTTTTAACTACATAATTTTATTTTAAAGAAATAAAATTAATTTGTTGCATGATTTTGTTGCATGATTAAAATGGTCACTAGAACCTTTGTTGCATGATTAAAGGAATAAAATTAAATTGTTGCATGATTTTGTTTTAAAGGAAGGTGTTGCATGATACCTTCCGTTGTATTGTCACTGTAACCTTCCATGCCATAGTCTTCGCATATTTCAATTTCAGAGTTCGTCGTGTCGAGTTTGTGAATGGGTCGAGGTCTTGTTACTGGTTAGATCGTGTTAGAGTCCAGTTCGTGTGTTTCCCCCTTTATTTCCATCAAACCCTAGCTGTCGTGTAGGTTGTGCGCGTGTAATAAGTTTTTGCGTGCATTGTTTCCGTTTTGTCCTCTACCTCGGAGTCGGTTTTTAAAACGACCATAACTTTCACATACGAATTCCTGTCGAGACGTTCCATATATAAAAATCAATCAGAAAAGTTTTTTGGATGCGTTTGTCCATCGCTTCACCTTGTTCGGCGATTTTATTTTCCCCAAAAATGGCTCAGAAGATTGCCTTTATGAGCCCGAAAGATTTTTTTTCAATTCTGAGCGTGTCTTTTGAATTTTTCACCGGCCACGTCTTTCACTTGTTTAGGCTCAAATTTTCTGTGATTACCTCTCGTGTGCTCCTAAGTCAAGAAAAATATTAAAAAATAAAAAAGTTAAATTTTTCTGTCTTGGTCAACAACGATGAAAAAGGAAAAATTGAGAGGGACAAAAGAGAAACAAATCTAGATGAGCACATAGAGAGGTGCAATGTTTCTATTTGATTAAATATTAATGTATTACTTATTATTATTTTAAACCTATTTTTATTTAACGAATTATTTAATTTTTGGTTGTTAACCCTAAGCAGGACCAAAAATTAGAAATAGTGGAAAATTATATTTAGTCCCGGTTGATGGCTACAACCGGGACTAAAGATGAATTAGAAATAGCGGGAAATTATTTTTAGTCCGGTTGATGCCACCAACCAAGACTAAAGATGAATTAAAAATAGCGAAAAATTATCTTTAGTCCTTGTTGTTGCCACCAACCAGATCGAAAATTGGATCTTTAGTCCCGGTTGGTGCCACCAACCGGGACTAAAGATCCAGGGGCTATATATATCCCTGACGCGTATCGTCTTCTCCACCGATCCAACACTTAGCTATTTTTCAGATCCCTCTCCCTCTCCCTCTCTCTCCCTCTCCCTTTCTCTCCCTCTCTCCCTCTCCCCTCATCTCTCACAATGGCAGGGGGAGGAGATAGCGGCGGTGGGGCACCATTTCCTCACCGGCGGCTGCGTGGCGCCATCTCCTCACCGGAGGGGAGGGGCGCCATTTTGTCACCGGCAGCGCCGAGTGGGAGCGACGGGCAAAGCCAGTGGTGGTGCGCGAGGAGGAATTCGGCGATTTTGTTGTAGATTTTAAAGATGTTTTTTGTGAATTTATAGAGGATTTTGTTGTTGTATTTTGTTGTATTCGTTTTGTTGTTGACCATTTTGCATTGTGTGTTTATGTATATGTGTGTGATGTATATGTGTGTTATATGTATATGTGTGTTATATGTATATGTGTGTTATGTATTTATACATATATATGCATATTGCATATATATGTATATTATATGTGTAAACAAGCTAGTAACAGGAGCAAAATTTAAAAAAAAAGAAAAAAACTTTAGTTCCGGTTGGTAACACCAACCGGGACTAAAGATGGCGGAGCCAGCCACGTGGCGCCACCATCTTTAGTCTCGGTTGGTGTTACCACCGGATCGACTTGTGTCGCGACTCCACCAAATCGAGTAATTACCAGAACCTTTTGGAAGATCGGGACCCTTGTCCACATCAAGTGGTATCAGAGCTTTAGGTTTACCGTCAGGTTCGCTCTTACCCTAGATTAGTTTTTGATTTCGCCGTTTTCCTAGAGTCTAGAGAAAAGCCAAAAAAATTTTTAGTCGATAGTTTTTTCCCATCCCAGACAATGTTTTGCCCTTGCATAATTCAATTTCAGAGTCCGTAGTGTTGAGTCCGAGTCCTAGTTTAAGTTCTTTGTTGCTGGTTTAGTGCGTGTTTTAGTCTAGTCGTGTGTTTTCCCTTGTAACCCTAGCCGCCACCTTTCATCCTATGTGCTAGGGTTCATCCTTTGAAAACCGTTTCCGCCATCATAAACACCAACCAAGATCACCACACAACGCCAGAACACTTTTCCGTACTCCGCTGCCACCATATCCATCTCCACCATAAAACCGATTTGGTTATATTCCCTTCTAGAAAACCTAGTCGGAAGCCCAAACTTCAAACAACCATAACTTTCGTATACGGATTAGAAATCAGGAAAAATTTAACTTTTCGGACAAGAGAAGATTTTTTTACATCCGTTGGCAAAACCAGATTTCCGAAATTTGGCTTACAAATTTATCTATTCGAGCTCTGAAGTTTTTGCATGTTCTTTTAAAGTTTCTACAGAAATTCCATAGACCACATTTTAACTCCGTTTGAGCTGAAGCTTTGAGGTGTGCCTATTCTTGTGCTCCTGGTTGAGAAAAAAACAAAAGAAGAAAAAAGAAAAGAAAAAAGAAAAAAAGTTGATTTCTACTAGTGCTTCAGGATCTCGATCTGCTCCGTTGAGCCTCTAGCCTTGCGCGGTATTACTGGTTTTGCTGAATCTCGTCGAAGTTTGCCTTGTCCGTGTTTCCTTGCTTTCCTTGCTGTTACCCACTGTCATACTTGCTCCTTCCTTGTTACCTAACTTTTCTAGGACACAAACAAACCAGCAACTAAGGCGAGTAACTTCGGATTTTTATTCAGCATTACTATCTGTCATTGAATTGTGTACCACTCACATATTTTTTATTCAGCCTTCCTAGCTCCACATACTACTTCCGGACAGCACATGTTATTGATCCTTGCAATCGCCGCCTACGCCTTTCTCCAGGTATCCTTTGCCTTTGCTGGTAAGAACCTTATAAGAGCTTGGTAAGGTGCACCACTTTGCTGAATTGTTGAGAGGTCCCACTACACCTACGTAGTAGATTATTAGGGATAACCTTCACTGTTTGTTGCTGTTTTTCTGTGTTTTTGATGGCAGGTGACAGTGAGGAGAGGACTCCCAAGAATTTCAAGGAGTGTGTCAGTCAAGAGCAGCTACAATCTGTTGTAGAAAACGCTCACAAAGAGATGAAGGAGGCAGTCACCAGGGGTATCACTGAAGCCCTCATTGAACTTGATCTCGGCAACTACATGGAGAGGTTGGACAAACGGGTGTCCATATTTACTGATCGGGTTGCTGCATTGGAGACGTGACAACCAACCAATGAAGATGTGAGCAGTAGCAACACCGGAGCTCATTTGCAAGAAGACACGGTGTATGATTCCAGTGGCAATATTGATGAACAAGCTACAAGGCAAGCACGGCTACGACATCGTCTTCGCACAAACCGCACAGGTATGGGTGGCGCTCCAAATCACCACCACCATCAATGTAATAATAATCGTGCGGCCGATGATCCTTATGCTAAGGTTAAGTTTAAACTACCATCTTTTTTTGGTTATTATGATGCCGAACGATACCTTGATTGGGAGATGACAGTAGAACAAAAGTTTAGTGCCCACCTTGTGCCTGAGCAACATAGAGTAAGACAAGCCACTAGTGAGTTTAAAGATTTTGCTATCATTTGGTGGACTGGGTTAGCTGCAGAGGGTGCTTTACCTACTACTTGGGAAGAACTTAAGGTAGCTATGCGCGATATATTTGTTCCTCCTTATCATAGAGATTTACACAAGAAACTGATGCGTTTAGAACAAGGGGATAAATCTATACAGGATTACTATGGTGAGCTACAAAAGGGATTGATGTGTTGTAGCATAGTGGAGGGGACCGAGGATGCTATTTGTCGTTTTCATTCGGGTTTGAGGGTTGAGATTCAGAACATAGTTGATTATAAGGAATTTAACACTATCAACCAGTTGTTTCAGTTTTCTATGCTTGCAGAGAAGGAATTGCAGGGACGTGATCCCAAGGGCAAGAACAAGGCAAGTACGTACACTCCGCGCACGACGCCACCTTCGGGGCTGACCAAGGCCACCTCTTTCCGGGCACCCCCACCAGCGAGCAAGCGACCAGCTGCGTCTTGAGTTTCTGCAACGCCAAAACCACATCCTCCATGATCCATAGATTCAGGTAAAAGTTCTTCGCGGGTACCCGCCAAGAGTGCCTCATCCGTCGCTTCGACGGGGCGCACTCCCAACATTCAGTGCCACCGCTGCCATGGATTTGGCCATGTGCAAAAAGATTGTCCTAGTCAACGGGCATACATTGCCACAGAAGATGGCTACATCAGCACCTCCGACGTTGAAGATGAGGAAGAAGAATAAGAAGTTGATGCTGAGGATGGCGAAGTCCTTGGTCATGAGGACATGGCAGCCTACATGAACATCATTGTACAGTGGGTGCTCAACACACAGGTACAGCAACCTAAGAGGTTGCAACGCCATAATCTTTTCCAGATTTTCTTTGTCATCAACAATCGTCGTGCACATGTGATCATTGATGGAGGTAGCTGCAATAATTTGGTGAGTTCTTACTTGGTCAAGAAGCTTGGCTTGACCACACGCCCACACCCACATCCATACCATATCCAGTGGTTAAATGATTCTAGAAAAGCAAAGGTAACACAAGCTTGCAGAGTTTCGTTTTCCATTGGTTCGTATGCTGATTCTGTTGATTGTGATGTGGTTCCTATGCAAGCTTGTTCACTTTTGTTGGGTCGTCCCTGGGAACATGATAATGATGCTACACACCATGGTAGAAGTAATAAATACACTTTTGTGCATAAAGGAAAGAAAATTACTTTGGTTCCTTTGACCCCTGCTGAAATTGTACAAGCTGATAAAGATCGAGCTGCTCGTTTGAAAGGTGTTGAATCCGAAAACCAGCAAGTTGCTAAATCTGTTTTTCCACCTAAAAATGCTAAGCAATCACCTAGTTCTAAGGCCAAGGGGATTAAATTAAAGGGTGGTGTTATGCTTGCAACAAAATGTGACCTTGCTGAAATTTCTGATGATGATATTTGCTATTATTTGATATGCAAACAAGCTTTGTTTTCTTTAGATGATATTGCTAGCTCGATACCTCCTGCTGTCACTAACCTTTTGTAGGAGTATGAGGACATTTTTCCAGAGGAGATACCCCCGGGGCTGCCACCTATGAGAGGGATAGAGCATCAAATTGACTTGATCCCGGGAGCAACATTGCCAAACCGTGCTGCTTATTGAACCAACCCCAAGGAGACTAAGAAAATTCAGTGGCAAGTCCAAGACCTTTTGGACCGCCGGTATGTACGTGAAAGCCTTAGTCCTTGTGCAGTGCCTGTACTTTTGGTTCCTAAGAAAGATGGTACTTGGCGAATGTGTCTTGATTGTAGAGCCATCAATAATATTACTATTCGATATCGTCATCCTATTCCTAGGCTAATGACATGCTTGATGAGTTGTGTGGTTCTGTTATTTTCACAAAGATTGACTTGCGTAGTGGCTACCACCAAATTAGAATGAAACTTGGGGATGAATGGAAAACATCTTTCAAGACCAAATTCGGGTTGTATGAGTGGTTAGTAATGCCTTTTGGTTTGACTAATGCACCTAGCACCTTCATGCGTTTAATGAATGAGGTTTTAAGGCCTTTTATTGGTCGCTTTGTGGTAGTTTACTTTGATGACATCTTGATTTATAGCAATTCTTTGGATGCACACATGGATCATTTACGTGCTGTTTTTAATGTTTTACGTGATGCACGTTTGTTTGCTAACCTTGCTAAGTGCATCTTTTGCATGGAACAAGTCTCTTTTCTTGGATATGTTGTTACTCCATAGGGAATTGAGGTGGATGAGATGAAAATTGACGCCATACAGAGCTGGCCGGTTCCCCAAACAATCACACAAGTGAGAAGTTTTCTTGGTCTTGCAGGATTCTATCACCGGTTCGTCAAAGATTTCAGCACCATTGCTGCACCCTTACATGAGTTGACGAAGAAAGGAGTGGTGTTCTGTTGGGGAAAGAATCAAGAGGACTCCTTTGACACTTTGAAGGACAAGCTTACACATGCGCCATTGCTGCAACTTCCAAATTTTGGTAAGATTTTTGAGTTAGAATGTGATGGTAGTGGAGTTAGCATTGGAGGTGTTTTGATGCAAGATGGTAAGCCCGTTGCATACTTTAGTGAGAAATTGCATGGTCCTGTTTTGAATTACTCCACATATGATAAAGAATTATATGCACTTGTACGTTCTTTAGAGACGTGGCGTCATTATTTGTGGCCTAAAGAATTTGTTATTTATTCTGATCATGAATCACTTAAGTATCTTCGTTCTCAAAACAATCTGAATCGTAGACATGCTAAATAGGTTGAATTTATTGAATCTTTCCCTTATGTCATCAAACACAAGAAAGGGAAGGATAATGTGATTGCTGATGCTTTATCTAGGCGTTATACTTTGCTGTCCCAACTTGATTGTCGGATTTTTGGAATTAAATCAATAAAAGAACAATATGCGCTTGATCTTGATTTTAAGGAAGTGATGTTGAATTGCAAAGAGGGACGTACTTGGAACAAATTTGTGCTCAATGATGGATTTTTGTTTAGAGCTAACCGTCCATGCATTCCAATTGGCTCCGTTCGTCTTTTGTTGATACAGAAAGCACATGGAGGAGGATTGATGGGACATTTTGGTGCTAAGAAGACATAGAATGTCTTGGCCTCCCATTTCTTTTGGCCAAAGATGAGGAGAGATGTTGAGCGGTTCGTGGCACGTTGCACTACTTGTCAAAAAGCTAAGTCTCGCTTGAATCCACATGGTTTGTATATGCCTCTTCCTGTTTCTTCTATTCCTTGGGAAGATATTTCTATGGACTTTTTTGGGATTGCCTAGGACTAAGAGGGGGAGGGATAGCATTTTTGTTGTGGTGGATCGTTTTTCTAAGATGACACATTTTATACCATGTCATAAAAGTGATGATGCTCTTCATATTGCTGACCTCTTTTTCCAAGAAATTGTTCGTTTGCATGGTATGCCTTCTACTATTGTTTCAGATCGTGATGCAAAATTCTTGAGTCATTTTTGGCGCACGCTATGGAATAAATTGGGTACAAAGCTGTTATTTTCTACAACATGTCACCCACAAACAGATGGACAAATGGAGGTCGTCAACCGCACTTTGAGCACCATGTTGAGGGCTATTTTGAAGAAGAATTTGAAGATGTGGGAAGAATGTTTGCCTCATGTGGAGTTTGCATACAATCGGGCCACACATTCTACTACAGAGGTAAGTCCTTTTCAGGTAGTGTATGGATTCAACCCCCGTGCTCCTATTGATATCTTGCCTTCGCCTACTTCTGAGAGGGTTCACCTTGATGCTAAGGAACGAGCTGATTTTATTTTAAAAATGCATGAGACAACTAAGCACAACATTGAAAGATGAATGAAAAGTATAGAATTGCTGGTAGCAAAGGTAGGCAAGAAGCTAAACTTGAATCGGGTGATTTAGTTTGGTTGCACTTGCAAAAGGATAGATTTACCGCTTTGAGAAAGTCTAAGTTGATGCCTAGAGTGGATGGTCCTTTCAAAATAATTGAGAAGATTAATGATAATGCATATAAACTTGAGTTGCCTTCCGAGTTTGGGGTTAGTCCCACCTTTAACATTTCAGATTTGAAGCCGTACTTAGGAGAAGAAGATGAGCTTGAGTCGAGGATGACTCCAATTCAAGAGGGGGAGGATGATGAGTAAATCACTCCTTCGGATATACATAACAACCCTCCATTAAGGTCCAATCACAAGAGCTCGCGCGAAACAATTGAATTTACAGGTGAGCTTGTTCCTAAGTTCCTCTTTATATGATTTTGAGAATAGATTGCTATCTAATGATTATATTATGATTAGGAATGATGGAGAAGACAAGGAGACACTTAGATAGGGGCTTAGAGACGTGGAGGACCATCAAGGGAGTTCAAGTCAAGCTGAAGGCCCGAACCAAGTCGACTTCGAGTATGTTTTGGAGTCCAGGACCAGTCTGCACTAAAACAGGTGCCCAGGTCGCATACGTGCTCGGATTGGGGCGTTCTTTATATGGATGGAAAGCTAAGAAGATAATCTTTCTAATGGTTCTGGTTTCAAGTCTAAATTCATTCTAAATCATCAGGAATCTACTGAACAATTTAACGTCCAGAATCTGTCCCGGTGCTGCGTCGTCGTATTTGGGCCTTTGAGCCGTGTATCGTGTGGGAACCCATTAGGGTTCTGTCCAGGGGTCTTTGCACGCCCCTAAACTCCATATATTCATAGCCGTCACTACCTTTAGGGTTTGGAGTTTGCTTAGATTAATCTGTCAAGAACAATTTCGCCGTTCCTTCGGTTTGTGAGACCCCAACTTATGAGTTTAATCATATATTCGTAATTTTGGTTGCAATCTTTCTTGTTCTTGTTTATGTTCTTTGATTCGCAAGCACGGATTAGCCTTCTTGGCAAGGTCGACCATGCCCACACTGGTCGATAACCTGAGGAGATGTGGTGCTGCGATTGCGGGGCTCAAGCCGGATCGACTTGTGTCGCGACTCCACCAAATCGAGTAATTACCAGAACCTTTCGGAAGATCAGGACCCTTGTCCACATCAGTTTCCATGCTCCGGCCTGCTCCTTCCGCTGCCTCACGCATCACCAGGCTGTGCATGGCCTCCTTCGGCTCCGCCGCACCGAGCTGCTTCTCGGCCGCACCGCCGCCAACGCCAACCGCTCGGACCGCCATTCGCATCGCCGTCCCGAGCGTCGCCGGCCGTCTCCGCTCGTCGTCGTTCGCCCGTGTTGCTCTACTCCCGCACGCGCTTGATGAGCTGCCATCCCTCCCTCTCCGCTCTCCTTCGCTGTTCCTTGTGTGCACCGCCGCGCCGATGGCCGCCGCTGGCGACCATCGGGCTACGCGCACCGTCGTCACGCCGCCATGGCCGGTCGACTGGCGATCGCCGCCGCCTCTTTCTCCCTAGGCTGCCCGATCTTCCGCGGGGTAGATCGTGGCCATCCGTTCGGCTGCCCGCATGGCTGCCACGTGGCTACCGCATGGCCACCATGTCGGTGCCACGTGTGCACCATGTGGCGGCCAGCCCGCGTGGCCGTGGACCGTCGTGGACTTGGTCCACAATGGATCGGCCCGTGGACCGCGCCGCCTCCTGATGTCAGCCCTGGTCTTTTCCTTTGTAAAATTAATTAATAATTGTGCAATAAATCGAATTAATTTCCAAAAATTTATTTTAATGGTCCAAAACTTCTAAAATTAATATATAATTCATACAAACTTCAAATTGGGCCATTCAAATCGCAAAATTCATCTAAAATTGAGCTCTCCATGTTTGTTTATTTTCCATGTACTGTTTATTTGGTTTTTATTAGGGTTTTCCTTGTTTTGTGTGCCAACATGTAGATTCTGTCATTTCGAAGATCGTGTTCACGAGGAAAGAGTTCGGAAGATTGTTTGAAGAAGCAACGCAAGTCACACATTTCCCTTGAGCATTTGTACCTAATTTACAAAATGTTTTATGTTTGCAAATAAAGTGCATGTTTTGATATTTACTTGGGAACAGGGTTTACCTATCTGTTCACTTGAGCCATACCTTATCCGTCCTTTGTTAACCTCGGTGTAACTTATATTGACTTTTTCTAAAATTATATATGCTTAGCCATGCTTAATTACCACTAGCTCACTTAATGAGATAATTATACTATCTACACTTAGTTTCTGATGAGCTTTTCGCTCGAGACACCTGACCATATTTATTGGTCGTAATTACCCAACTAAAATATGACTTAATAGTGGGTTGTGGATGCATGGTTTGGATTTTTGCAACCATGACAATTAAGGACCGATTCATGGAAAACCCTGGAAGACTAACAGTGCTTACCACAAGCAAGTATGGGCAACTGCTGGACTTGTAGTGTAGCTCTTCCCTAGCTGACGTTCCCAGGCGAGGGTGGGCGTGATGGAGTTGGATCGGCCGGGCCATCCGATTGATCGGATGTCGGATTCACCGCGGCATGAGGGGGGCCGCCCATTGCCTTTTGAGGGGTGGGGGCAAAACCTGAGGTGTGGTGCGCTTGGTTAGGTGGAGTTATGCAAAAGGTCTTGTCACGATTTCCCCCTTTGCAGTATCGTGGCGATACTTTGAGGCATGGTAACATGTGTGGAATCATGTCTGATGGGTATAGTTACGCACCTCTGATCAGAGTAAAACTATTCGAATAGCCGTGCCCACGGTTATTGGCGATGTACCAGATTCACTGTGATTAGTCTCACCCTTAATAATTTGACCTAATGAATTGGTTTAGTTCAGGTGGAATGGTTGGGCCTGTTCAATGTGGTTGTAGCGTTGTTTAGTGGAGGATAATTCTTGCCTTATTTAATCAACTATTTTATAGTTTTTAAACTATAAATGTTTGCAACCGCTTTCTTGTAATTAGCCACAAGCCTCCCTTTGTCTTCCCCTGCACGTCATTATCCTTGGTATGGCTTGTTGAGTACGGTGGTTGTACTCAATCCTTCTATTCTTCCCCCTTTCAGAAGTGTAGTGCTTCTGAGTTAAGGACGGTGTTAGAGCACCAAGGCTTAGACCCTAGTTAAGTTTTACATGTGGAGTGGAGCTGAAGCCCCGCTATGATTGCCTTTTTCTATTGCTACTGCTTTCTTTTGGTGTGAGGACTAGGTGCTTCTTTTGTAAGTATTTTATGCTTTATTTTACGTTTGGATCTATTTATTGATTTGTCATTTTGTGTACCCTGGTTGATTTTTGGACAGGGATTTAATACACAAAATAATCTAAAAATTTGGGATAAATTTCTGAGCATGACATGTTGGTATCAGAGCCACCTTGACTGTAGGTTGAGCCAAATGGTCAAACCCCTAAGGACAAGTTTTGTGAAAACCTTATTTGGGAAAATGTCTCTACTCTCCCTCTGGAGTCTTTACAAAATTATTTATCAAATTTCTCTCCTTCCCCTCCACCTCTTTTAGCTGTTGAACGTGGAGGACAAACCCAGTTGCACGTCAACCGATGGAAGTCAAGTCAAGCCCCAAGCTTCAAGCAAGAAGGTCAAGACAAGCAGTCCCGAGTTAGCGTTTTCAAGTCAAGTAAAATCTCTCCGGAGCTCACCTAAAGCCCAATCCTTCCTGGAAGAGTAGTATCGGTAGTTCCTAGGTCGTGTGTTGTTTACTGTGTGCAGGTGTATGGTTTACATCAGTGGTGCGAATGTGACCATACTAGGTTGTTTGGCTAATCAACTTGAACAATGAAAACCTACTCACATCAGATTAGTAGTCAAGTGGGTAAAGGTCTTATCTTTAGCAACCCCTCTTTCTCATCTCTCGCCTGTCCCAGCAGCAATTGGTCAGCACCAAGGAGATTAGCGGCAACAACAACAGTGTGTTGAGGTTAGAACCTGATGGATCAGTCCAAGCCAACCACGTGCAATCTATGTCAGAAACGTCACACCCGGTCAAAACTCAGTTACCCAAGGTCGAATGATGGCTATGTTGATGCAGCCGATGCAGAGCAGTACCACCAGCAATAGTTGCAAACTCAAGTGCCATCCCGAAAGCTGAATCAGAATCGGAGTCAAAGCTAGTATGTTCCAATGCCAGCACCCGTAACACCTGCCAATATACTGCCAAGTTCCCAGAAGATAGTCGCAGCCATGCCACTAACAAGTCGAAGGGAAACACCTGTCATTTGTTATGACCGTGATGAGCAAGGTCTTTATGCAGAAAATTCCCTTGAGACGTTTACGCCAGGATACCGATGGAACATGAGCTACAGTGCCCAAAAGGAAAAAAGGGGGTTCAAGTAAGTTCACCAACAACAGTTATGGTACATCGATGTCCAACCATAAGAAAAGAATAAAAATGGTATGGAAGATGGATGATGTCAGTAACCTGACCATCACTGACACAAGATTCAGTCCCGAAGATGCAGCAAGGATACCAAAGTGTCTACGAGGGAATACCTTTCATGGAGCACGTCAGCTAGCTAGCAAATTGGCTGTATGGTTTGCCCAAGTCAAAAGATAATGAATCGTAAAATGAGTCCTCTGATAATGAGAAAGAGATCAGTGAAAGTCTCAGTGAAAAAGAAATGGAGCCCAAAGCATTAAATATGAAGAAGTTGGATACAACGCTAACATATGCTTTGTCACATATCTTTGTGGTGAAGACATCCATGTGGCAGATAAATGTTCTATGAGGAAGGTCACATGTTCCTTGTGCGAGAGAACAAATCATGTGCCCAAGTGTTGTCAGTTGAATTTGGTCCTAGCTAAGACCATGATAGACCAAGAAAGATCAAAAGACACCTCTCCAACCTGTTTATCAACCCATGATGGTTGCTAATAGATGTGGCAGTACCACTTCCGATCATCACCCAGCTTCACCTCCAGTGGCAACAATGGTGGTTCATGAGTCCCTACTTACTCCTGCTTTGGTGGTAAGCATGCACAACTGGAAGAGTGTGTCGAGTGATCAATCAAGTCCAATTGGTCCCAATTGTCTCAAGGCAGGACACCCCATCAGTAAATGTTCACCCCTATACGAAGAGGCTACCATTGTTCCAACTTTTGAAAGCCAAGGCACGTTTCTAAAGAATGTTCAATGCCAAAATGTCAGTAGCATCAAGTCAGCAGCTTTGTTTACAGCATTCCTATTCAAGTCACATCAATTCCAGTGCCAAGTGGCCAGATCCCACCAAGTGTCACCAAAGCGAAAAAAGTGAAAGAGTGATACGTACCGTCACCTAAACGCAAAGCATTCATCACAACGTTTTGTCATTAAAGGCACCGACAAAGTTCCTATCTTCGAGCCACAAACGCTCCGAGGTTTTAGAACCAGCACCAGCAGAGAAAGACATGTAAAAAAGAGTAAATGTTGTACTAGTTAGCAATCCTGCCAACAAGGGCCAGCACAATTCCTAAGTCTTGGAGGTTCAAGTGTTTTCTTTTCTGGTACCTAGAAGTTCTATGCAGGCAAGTAATAAGGAGGGAATATTGAATAATTCAATCTGCGTTTGGATGGTCAAGATAAATTATGGGGGATTGAGATGTGCACCTATCAGTGTTACAAGAAAACCAAGAGTTTCATTTTCTAGCTCATTACAGTTTGGTCGGGCCCCAAGACATAATTGCTAGCCAAGAAAATGAAATGGTCGATCAAGGAAATGAGAATGGTCAGACCACAGCAACATTTGACATGATGGAGATATCTTTGAAGGATAGTATAAGTGGCACCTCAAGTGGTTGTACTCAATCTTTCTATTCTTCCCCTGTGGGAGGTGTCACCCCGGGGTGCCTCAAAAACCCGGATTGAACCCCAACAGAAGTCAAACTGAGTGTCCTCGGGATGTGACCGAGAGCCCGACCCCCCGGGGTCAGGCATTCCGGCCTTCCCCCGAGTCCAACCTCGGCCCCTTCTCTCGACCCCAACTCGTCGCTCGACATCGAGCATCCTCAGGAAGAAACTTGGCAGGCACGGAGGAAGAGGGAGGAGGCAGCCCGGCAGCATCTGACACCACCTGGCAGCACAGGAGCAGGATCCCAAGGATAGCAAGATCACAAGATGCCCACGATGTATAGGAACTAGCAGACCAACTTGTACTTTATCAGATGTTCTCAGTACCCCCACCTTTTCTCTCTCGTAGGCTTAGCTTTCTTGGCCCCAAGTTCTCTTGTTCCTGACCCCCTTGAGCTATAAAAGAGAGGGCAGGGCGACGGGGCCAAGGGGAGGCGAAGGTCAGAGAGGAGGATTCCAGATCCAACTTCCATACTCTCTCACACTTGTAACCCTGTTCATCATACACCCCAACAAAGAACACTGGACGTAGTCATATTATCCTTCGAGAGGGCTGAACCAGTATAATTCCTAGTGTCTCGTTTTTGGCTCGTTTTAGGACTCGAGTCGACCATTAGATCCATCGGAGGGCAGCTTCCCTACCACCCTCTCTTTCGCCTCCTTGGGGATCCCCCTTGGAGGACTGCCGACCCATCCGTCGATAGTTGGCGCGCCAGATAGGGGTGTTGTCTTCGTCTGGAGCGGTCCGATGGAGATCTACCTTTTTCATCGAAGTCTTCGAACAGATACGTTTTCTTTCCCTTCTCTTTCAATTTCCAAAAAGCATATTCCTTGCATGTTCTTGCATTCTCTATCTTAATTCTGCTCAGCCGCCGAGCCGGCAACACGCCCTCGACAGCTTCCATGCATCGCTTATAGCCAGCCCTGAGCTACGCGGCCCCGACCTGCCCTGGTCGGGGTTCTCCGGTAGGTTGCTTGTCGAGCTTGCCTTTTGCCGCTCGGGGGCTTAGCGATGCTTCCCGATTGGCAAGTAACGACCAAACGATTCGATAACTTCTGCGCAAGTGCTCATGACCAGCTCTGAGTTTCGCGGCCCCAACCCATGTGCTCCGGGCTCTCAGGACAGAATGTTATCGATTGAGTTAGTGACTACTTGCCAATACGGCTTCCTTCCAGAGTATTGAAGAAATACTACTTTGCCTAACGCGCTTGCTTCAATCCCATCCCCCTCCGGTCAGAGTCAGATTTTTCCTCCCGGAGTCAAACTTGGGTTGAAGTTGAAACACGAGAATGTCCCGACGTATGATCAAACTACTCGAGAAATTTGGTCTCCCGAGATCCTTCACTTCGCCTAGCTCGTAAAATGAACGACAGTTACGCTAAAGGCCGATTTGAAACCTGTCGAAGTCCGGTTAGAGAATCCTCCCGGCTATTTCAGGCAAAGATCATTTTCTAAGGCCTAAACATTGAGAATGATACGAGTAGGCAAAGTTGAACCTATGCATGCCCCAGTTGAACACCCTTCGACACGGCAATGCAAAAGGGTAGGGCATTAGACCCTGACATTAACATAAAAAATATCTTGTCTTTCCTACTCAGGGCTATTACAACAAAGAGTAATCAAAATTCTATGAGGTCAATGACCCGGTTGGCAGTCTCGTCGAGTTCGGCGACGATGGCCTCGTGCTCGCCGGCTTTGAGGCCTTCCGACCACCCCAGGCCGATGTCGGCGACCAGCACCTCCGGGAACCGACAGCTAAGGATGCCTAGGGCCACTCCCACCAGGGCCTTCACAGCGTCCTTTACGAAGACGTCAAGGCAACGAGGACCGTCCCGCAGGCGGTTGAGGAACTCGTCATGGGTTTCCTGGGCGGGCGGAAGGTCGTTGTCAGCCTGGTTCAGAATGGCAAGAGCGCCATCTTGAAACTCGGCCAGCCGAGCTTCAGCTACCTCTAGGACCCCCTTGATATGACCAATCTACTGGCGGGAAATCTCCACGTGCTCTATAAGGAGACAAGACCGAGAGGTGAAAATCGAGGTGAGAAAGGAAAACCATGAGTTGGGGATGAATGCAGGAATTAAAGCTTACCTTCCGCGGAAGCCTTGGCATCCTTCAGCTCTTTGACCAGCATGGTCATTGCACTCCCCATGGTAGAAAGCTCCTCCCCCACCTTGGCCAACGACGCTTCCACCTCATCCTTGGCAGCCTCCGCCTCAGCTTTGGCCGACTCGGCCGAGGCTTTGGCCTACTCGGCCATGGCCCGAGCCGATTCGGCCTCGGCCTTGGACATCTCAGCCTTGGCCCTGGCCTTCTCGGCCTCGGCCTTCGCTAGAGCCAGCCCCTCCATCTCAGCCTGAGCTTTCCCGAGCCGCACCTCCAAGGTGCCTCGGGCATCCTCGGCTGCCTTTCGGGCATCCTCGGCTGCCTTCCGGGCATCCTCGAAAAGCTTGAGGGCCTCCCGAGCATTGTTTCTCTCGGCTCGGAGGACCTCGGCCTGCTCGAGGGCGTCCCGAGCCCCTGCGAATATTTACATAATTGTTTTAGGATGGGAGGAGGAAGGAGAGGGGCAAAGGTAAGTAACCTTACGGTGACAAGCCTCCGCAAGCCTCACCTCCTGCGCCCGCTCGGCCTCCGATGACCCGGACAGATGAGTGCGCCTCTGGAACGATAGAAAGTCAGAAAAGAGTCATGCAAAGAAGGCAAAAGATCCGAGCCTTACCATGAACAAGCCCCGGATGCTGGCGAAATGGTGGTCGAGCTCTGACAAGTCATTGGCTTAGGACCCAGAGCCTTCCTCGACTTCCAACTTGCCCCGGTGGCCCCGACGATCACGATGGTGCCGGTCTTCTCGCCCCCGGCATCATGGAGATCCTCGACGTCGATCGTGGGTGGAGCAGCAGACCCTCGACGGGCAGCTCGGTGATGATCTCATTGTCGACGATGTTGCCGAACCGGCCCCAACTGATGCCGGAGGAGTTCTCACCGCCCCCCAGCTGACCGGCTACAGCCTCAGCGGCCGACTTGGTGGCCAGGAAGGTTACCCCGACGGCAGCCTCCTCCACCCTGCCGTCAACCTCAGCCTTCGTGGCTGCCGCCGCCGCTCGCCCAGCCTCAACAGAAGCCTTGGCCACCTGCTCGGTGTCGGCGGATGCCTTGGCCGCCTGTTCACCCTCAGCGGGTGCCCCAGTCACCCACGTGGCCTTAACGACAGTCTTGGCTGCCAGAGCGGCCCGGTCGCCTCCTCCTACGACCTGTCGGCGGTCTCTACCGGTGGGTGCTCCTCCTCCAGGTCGATCACCACCACTCTCGCCCCTGAGCCCACGACTGGCGGGGAAGGGTCGGTTGCCTTTGTGGCGACTGGCTCAACAACCCCGGTCGTCCCCAGAGCCTCCTCGGTGTGGGGCCTGACATTTTCGACAGGCCTGATCGAGAAGGAAACTTTCAACACAAGAGGAAGGGGAGCAACTTCACTCAGGTTCGAGGATTACACTTACCCCTTGGTCCTGAGGATGATCCGTTTCGCCGTCTTCTTTGGTGGTGGCGTGGGCTTCGCCCTCGACACGTCCGAGTCACACGAGTCGTTGTACATCTCCTCGGAGGAGGACTCGAGCACCAGCTTCCGCTTGGTGCCTCTCGGCGCTGCAGCGTCGGATTCCCCTGCCGTTCTTGGAGCCTGAGGTCCTTTCCCCTCCCCCTCCCCTCAGGCCTTACGGAAGGCCTCCGGATCCTCGGCATGTCGACCGAGCGGGCTCCGAGGATCGGGGCCAGGGACACATATGCCTCCTGACCCTGTCAGTTCCGACCCCTAGCAGGTGAGACATCGAGCAAAACAAAAAACTTTCAAAAACAACGAAAGGGGTCAATCTTACCGCCGGAGGAGGGTTGTCCGACGAGAAAGGCTCCGGGCCCCCTTCACCAGAACCTACCGTGCCTTGGAAGAAGCTCGACAGGCGGTGGCGCACGTGCTCCTCGGGCACCATCGCGCTGCCCGAGCACATGTATGCTGTGCGCTCCCTGCGCATGTAGGGCTGGATGTCACGGAGGGCAAAGTTGCGCACCACGTGGACGCCACTCAGACCTCGCCTCCTCAGGTCCTTGATCAGCTCGACGAGCTCATCGACCTGATCCTGGTCGCAGGGGCGACAGGTGCCCACCCAATTGAGATTGGGCAATGGCTCCTTGTGGATGTCCTCACCGAGGGCCGGCTCGTGGTTCGCAATACAGAACCATCCGCCTGCCACCCCTTGTTGGAGGAAGTCGTGCCGACGGTGATGTAGCTCTCACCCATCCCTCCGCGAAGCTGGATTCCGACTCTGCCAACGACACCGCCGCTCCCCGAAGTGGTAGAAGAGGTCGAAGTGTGGGTCTACCCCGAGGTAGGCCTCGTAGAGATGAATGAAGACAGAGATTTGGAGGACGGAATTAGGGTTGATGTTGCAGAGCTCTATCCCGTAGTGCTCTAGCAGACCTCGGAAAAAGGGATGGGCTGGCACCCCGAAGCCACGTAGGAGGAAGGTAGAGAAAACAACCAACTCACCGGTGTTTGGGGTTGGGAACGCCTCTCCCTGGGCGGTGCGCCATGAAGAGATGCCATGGCAGGGAGAACGCCGAGCCGCACCAGTTCCTCGATCATCGCCTTCCCCGCGCGTGAGGGAACGAAGAGCAAGCTCGTCTCGACCTCATCTCCACTCGTCGCCGGGGCCTTTCCTGTCTTCTTCGTCATCTTTTTCGGTGCCATCGCCTTCAGCCAAAACAGCCGTCGCCCCTTGCGAAAGCAAACTACGTAGCGGCAGAGGATGGCGACGCTATGGTTTGAAGCGAGGTGGAGCCAGAGGAAGGTTGTGGGTGCTTGAGAGGTTTAGGGTTCCTAGGCAATTGGGAAGCGTAAGGAAGAGGAGAAGTCGGGCGGCGGCAGAGTTTATAAGGGAGCATGATGAAAAGGCTGACAACGCCAATCTCGGAGGACGCGCAACATCGTTAATGGCGTGCGCGGAGCGTCCGAGGCGCTCTCAACTCGTCATCTCCCGGACGTCCACATCACCCGGGCGTTCAATCTAGACCGTTTGTCTTTCAAGGAGAGTAACAGTGTCTTTTGCGAGCCTGTTGCGACTCCCAAAGAAATCATCGGTGACGTTTCCTCTTTTCACCCCGATCGTCAGCCACGTCTGACACAACGAGGAAAGTAGGAAGTGGGAACATGACTAGCCATTGTATCGCTCTGATTTTCATGGTTTCCCGACGAGGCATGGCAGGACTCCTGTCCACGTTGTCAGGTGGGACCCCGCTTGCGGAGAATACCTCGCGGCTAAGTAACCGACTGACGACAAGGTTCAGGTAACTTCTCCTTTGACTTCGCTAAACCGCCACTGATCTCCAGGTCAGGACCCTAACACCTCGAGAGAAGGGCTTCCGAGCTAGCCCTCAATCGAGGTTGAGACCACAGATGGCCCTCGGGCGGAGGTCTCGACCTCGTCTCCATTACTTAAGAGTAATGGATTCCTTCGACTCAGAGTGGACTTCCGAGCTAGTCCCCAATTGAGGTCGGGGCTACCATGCGCCCTCGGGCAGTAGTCTCGACCATAACCTTGATTTCCATCGCTCCAGGGCGGTGGTCATGACGACTCAAGTGTGAGCTTCTGAGCTAGTCCACAATTGAGGTCGGGGCTACCATACGCCCTCGGGCAGTAGTCTCGACCATAACCTCGATTCCCATCACCTCCGGGCGATGGCCTTGTCGACTCGTGGCAGGCTTCCGAGCTAGCCCCCGGTCGAGGTCGGGACTACCATGTGCCCTCGGGCAGTAGTCTCGACCATAACCATATTCTTCGCTGCCCCAGGGCGGTGACCTTGACGACTTGAATATGGGCTTCCGAGCTAGTCCACAAGTGAGGTCGGGGCTACCTCGAGCCCCAGGGCCTGTAGCCTCGAACACCTCACCCATCCTGACTGCCCTTGGGCAGTGGACTTTCCGACTCAAGGGTTGAAGGCCAAATTGCCTACCCCTCAGTCGAAGCAGGGACTGCCAAATGCCTCCGGGCGGTAGACCTGTTCATCTCGGCTAACCCCTTTTTTGTGTACCTTGAGCATCGCTCGGATCATCGGAAGATTGACAAAACACTCTTGATGATTTGACCCTAGGCTCGGATGTGCCATCCGACCTTAGGCTCGAGGGCTACACCTGCAAAGTCTCGATTCACAAAAACTGCTAGGGATCGGCACCCTGGAAGAAAGCTTGACCCTAAGGCCGAATGTTCCATTCGCCCTTAGGCTCGGGGCTACACCTGGCAGGTGCACCTAGGCAGTGCACCTGCCAAAACCTTGGCTCAAAGCTCTGAGGTTCCATTGAAGACAACACTCTGAAAGAACTCTGGCCCTAAGGATGGATGCATCATCCCTCCTTAGGCTCGGCGGCTGCTATGGGAGGTGTCATTCCGGGGTGCCTCAAAAATCCAGATTGAACCCCAACAGAAGTCAAACCGAGTGTCCTCGGGATGTGACCGAGAGCCCGACCCCCCGGGGGTCGGGCATTCCGGCCTTCCCCCGAGTCCGACCTCGGCCCCTTCTCTCGACCCCAACTCGTCGTCCGACCTCGAGCATCCTCGAGAAGAAACTTGGCAGGCACGGAGGAAGAGAAAGGAGATAGCCCGGCAACATTTGACACCACCTGGCAGCGCAGGAGCAGGATCCCAAGGATAGCAAGATCACAAGATGCCCATGATGTATAGGAACTAGTAGACCAACTTGTACTTTATCAGATGTTCTCAGTACCTCCACCTTTTCTCTCTCGTAGGCTTAGCTTTCTTGGCCCCCAAGTTCTCTTGTTCCTGCCCCCTTGAGCTATAAAAGGGAGGGCAGGGCGACGGGGCCAAAGGGAGGCGGAGGACGGAGAGGAGGATTCCAGATCGAACTTCCATACTCTCTCACACTTGTAACCCTGTTCATCATAGACCCCAACAAAGAACACTTGACAAAGGCCTATTATCCTTCGGGAGGGCTGAACCATTATAATTCCTGGTGTCTTGTTCTTGGCTCGTCTTAGGACTCGAGTCGACCATTAGATCCGTCGGAGGGCAGCTTCCCTACCACCCTCTCTTTCACATCTTTGGGGATCCCCCTTGGAGGACTACCGACCCATCCGTCGACATCCCCCTATAGAAGTGTAGTGCTTCTGAGTTGAAGACGGTGTTAGATAACCAAGGCTCACACCTCAGTTGAGTTTTGCCTGTGGAGTGGAGCTGAAGCCCCGCTAGGATCGTCTTTTTCTGCTGTTGCTTCTTTCTTTTGAGTGTGAGGACTAAGTGTCTCTTCTGTAAATATTCTACGCTTTATTTTATGTTTCGATCTGTTTATTGATTTGTCACTTTGTGTATCTTGGTGATTCCTGGGTACGGATTTAATACACAAAATATTCTAGAAATTTAGGATAAATTTCTGAGCGTGACACAACACTATGCAGAGGATGGCGATGGCGATAATACAAGGAATGTTGGAGGAGGTCGCGCGGAGGTGTGCCGAGATTACGGGTGGGGCCAAGAAGCGGCTCTACCTGCAAATCAGCGAGGCCAAGGTGTAGGTTGTCAAGCTCGAGGGCATTTTGGTCCCTTTACTTCATAAAAAATCAAAAAAATAAAGGAGATAAAAGAAATTTTAATGTATAACTTATGTTTGATAATGACATTTTGGTGAAGCCTAATTATTAGATGGAATTTTGGGCAAACGCTATTTTGATTATGGAACAATGCCAAATTTCTTTTCTTGTTCTGTTATAGGATCCAGTCTCCATCTCTTTTTTCTTGTACAATCAGAATAAGGCCTATAAATTCTTGGTAAACTAAGCATTTGGCCCGTTTTACCCATGGTAGGTTGGCCAACTCATTATCAAACTTATAGGACTATAGACACCTAGGCTCAATCGAGCCCTAGTAATGTACCTTCATTGTCTTCAGCATTGATCTGAATGAGCGATGAAAATTAATGATGAGGAACTAGGTCCCAATCTTTTGACAGCTACTGGATAGATCGATTGTGGAGACTTGACATTGATGATCCAAAGGCTCTGACCAGAATGATTGAACCCCTCACAATCACTACATCGCTCCTTTGTTGGTTATCACCTAAGCTGAAACACGATTGACTTGACCTCGCCGATAAGATTATCTCCTGCAAGTGAATCGAGAACACAAGCAAGAGAGTAGAAGATGCAATCTGAATATATTATGAATATAAGATGAATCTCACAAATTTGGGTTCCACAAACTGAGTTAGTGGCAAAACTGCAATAACAGATCTAAGTAAAACCCGACTCTAAACAATGAATCCTAGTGAATAAATATGATTAAGGACGTCCTAGCATTAGCCCTATGGCGCACACCCTCTTGGGCGTAGCCCACGACACAATTACATGGCCAAAGACCCAAATTAGACTCGGACTGGAAGATGTACATGACTTGTTTTGCACATTCCCGACAGCTTATGAGGAATTTTGACATGGGACCAGAACTATATGAAAGTATACTCCATAAGCTTTCCAACAAGTACTCATAGGCCTCGAGAATTTTTTGGATCAGCAGCTAGGTCCATTTGACATTGATGCTGTCAGGAGGCCTAAATCCGAATCCAAAATCTGTAGAACTGCATCTTTTGCCTTCTATGGACTAGCTGAGGAAGACGCTGTTCCTAAAGATGAAATTGAGCCGGTGCTTTCTGTTACCCCTCTTGATATCATTCCTGCCCAGGAAGCTACCCCCAGCTCTCAGGTGGCACCTGCCCCCTTCCGATGATCCAAGCAATTGGTGTCGACTTCCTGAAGATGTCAGCTGAGTTGGTGTCTGATGCTGCTCTTCTCGCCTCCGATGACGCATAATTGTAATAGGATTAGCTTGACTTGCTCCTTGGTGTGTTCTGGAGCAAGTGGTCGGAGTCTTATGTTGCTTTTCCTAGTTCGGGTTGCCTGCTTGAAACTCTATCAGTTAGCTATGAGCTTTTGGCCGGTCGTCATCAGTTGGTCTTATGTCGTTGTCAGTTGGTCTTGTGGAACCATTACCACTCTATCTGCTATGATAATGTGGTTACCTCGTTATGGCTTCCTGTTTTGGCTTTCTTTGTCCACTGAGTATCAGATGATAGTTTATGTGTTTGGATGGGCGTGGTCTTATCCTGGTGTTCGGTTATATTTTGTTTACTATGATTCATAATAGACATTGGGAATTTTTGTCTTGGAACATTCAGGGTATTAATGCTCAACAAAAGTGGGATTACTTGTGAAACAAAATTTCTGAAAGTGCAGCTATGATTGTCTGTATTCAAGAAATAAAGAGAGAGGATTTTGACAGATTTTACATCCCCATAACAGTTTACTTTCGTTCCCTCCGTTGGTGCCTCAAGTGGATTGCTTGTTGTATGAAATGGTTCTCAGTTTCAGGGAGATGTGATCAACTATAACCAATTCTCGATTACTTTAAAGTTTTGCAACTTGGCCTCCAATGCGGTGTTCCACCTTACAAATATTTATGGTCCCTCTTCCCAAGATAATTAGGCAGCTTTTTTCAGTTGGTTGCACGATTTTGATGCCTATGGTTTTGATGACTGGTTATTATTGGGTGATTTTAATCTGATTCGTTCTCCTTCGGATAGAAACAAACCAGGGGGTTGTGTCAACAACATGTTGGCCTTTAATGATATTATTCAGCATCAATACTTGGTTGAAATACCATTCCAGGGTCAGCTTTTCACTTGGAGTAATATGCAGCCAGATCCTCTACTGGAGAAATTAGACTGGGTGTTCACTTCGGCTAATTGGGCGCCCCTGATACTAGTGTTACTCCTTTGTCGAAGCCCATCTCTGATCATGTCCCTTATGCGGTTGCCTTGGCCACTAATATTCCCAGAACCTCTATATTTCGTTTTGAGAACTTTTGGGTAGAGTTCCCAGGTTTCTTTGAGAAAGTGACCCTGCATTGGCATTCAAACCCCTTCTATGCTAACATGGGAAAAACAATCTGTGGAAAATTCAAACAGTTGCGGGCTGGGCTGAAGTGTTGGAGCAAGGAGATCTCCAATTTATCAAGGCTTATTGATAACTGTAATTTTGTCCTCTTTATGTTGGATGGATTAGAGGATCAGCGATGTCTCAGCCTTGTGGAGTTCAATTTCAGAAATTGGTCAAAGAGCACTTGAATAAGTTGTGGGATGCTAAAAAAATGTATTGGAAACAAAGGGCTGCTGTTAGATGGGCAAAGTTTGGGGATGAGAATACTAAACTCTTTGAGGCTTTGGCCACATATTCTCTTAGATTTCATCACTTGTTCTTGAGGATGGTGTAACTGTGACAGACCATCACCTCAAGGCTGGTGCTCTTTGGCGTGCTTTCAGGGACAGACTGAGGGTTTCTGAGTACACTGGAATGCTTTTTGACTTGCAGTCCCTTATTCACTCGGTTGACTTGCCTATGCTTGACCATCCTTTCTCCAAGGTTGAGATTGATCTTGCCTTAAAAGAGATGGCTCCAGATCATGCTCCAGATCCTGATGGATTTAATGGCTATTTCATGAAGAAGTGCTGACATATAACCTCAAAGGATTTTTATAGACTTTGTGATGCTTTTGCTAATGGTACTATGGATCTTGATAGCATCAATGGATCCTTCATAGCTCTGATCTCAAAGATTTCTAATCCACTCACGATTAATGACTTTTGGCCTATTTCTCTGCTGAATTCTTCTCTGAAGCTCTTGACTAAACTTCTAGCTAATAGGCTACAACAAGTCATTCTTCAGGTGATTCATGCCAACCAATATGGTTTTCTTAGGGGCTGAACCATCCAAGACTGTTTAGCTTGGGCGTTCCAGTTTTTACACTTCTGTCATCATAGCAAAAAAGAGATTGTCATTTTAAAGCTGGACTTTGAGAAGGCCTTCAACAAAATTGAGCACAGGGTCATCTTAGACATGTTCAAATGTAAAGGCTTTTCAGATAAGTGGGTGCACTAGATGGAGATAATTTTATCCTCTGGGTCTTCTTCAGTCTTGTTGAATGGTGTGTCTGGCAAGTCCTTCAAGTTTAAGCGAGGGGTTAGGCAGGGTGATCCTTTGTCACCATTGCTTTTCATTCTTGCAGCAGATCTTTTTCAATCAATTATTAATGATGCAACTAGGAATCACCTCTTGTGTCATCCTTTGAGCAACAATTTTGGTGGAGACTATCCTATTGTTCAATATGCACATGACACGCTCACTGTCTTACCTGCTGATGAGTCCCAGCTCCTGAACTTGAAAGCTCTTCTAGATGATTATGCTTCTTCTACTGGATTGAGGGTTAACTTTTCCAAGTCCTCCCTGGTGCCCATTAATGTTGACCCTATCAAAGCTAACTCCCTTGCCACAGTTATGGGATGCCAAGTGGCGTCCATGCCTTTTACTTATTTGGGCTTGCCATTAGGCACTACAAGGCCGGTTGTTTCTGAATAAATGCCTTTGCTGAATCATATTGAGAATAGGTTGATGGGACTTAATAAATTTCTCTCATATGCTGGCCGTCTGGTTTTGGTAAATTATGTGCTCTCCTCCCTGCCCACTTACTTTCTATGTACTTTCAAGTTCCCTGCTACGGTGATTGAGCAAATTGATAAGTACAACAAGCATTTTCTCTGGGACAATGGAGATCTAAATAAGAGAGGGCGTTGCTTAGTTGCTTGGCGTTCAACTTGCAAGTCGAAGGAGTTGGGTGGTCTTGGCGTCCTTGATTTGAAAGCTCATAATACGACCCTCCTTCTAAAGTCTTTGCATAAGTTCTATAACCATGCTGATATCCCCTGGGTCACCTTAACTTGGCAGCACTTGTATTCCTATGTGGTGCCACATTTTAAAAGACCGGTTGGATCATTTTGGTGGCGTGATGTCATGTCTCTCTTTGGCACTTTCTTGCAAATTGCACGTTGTCAAGTTCATAAAGGCACCACGGTTTCTTTTTGGACTGATCTGTGGGACTTGGGAGTTCTTCAATAGGACCTGCCTCAGTTGTTTTCATTCGCTATGGATACGAAAATTTTAGTTCATCGGTTTTTGTCTCGCAGCCGGGAATCTAACTTTATTCTACCTCTCTCAATGCAAGCTGCTGGTCAACTACACTCATTGAATACAATGCTTGTTGATCTCTCGTTTGATCTGTCTTTAGAGGACTGTTGGATGTATATTTGGGGTTCCAATGAGTATCAAAGTCAAAAAGCTTATAGGCACTTGCAAGGTTCTTTTCCATTGTCGCCCCTCTTCAAATGGATGTGGGGCTCCTGTTGTCGAGGTCGGCACAAGTTCACTTTCTGGCTCCTGTTGAGAGACAGGCTTAATACTAGAAGTATGCTGCGACGTACGAGAAGACAGTTGGATGATTATAGTTGTGCGATGTGTGCCAATGGAGCTGAAGAAACCAGGGAGCATATATTTTTCTTCTCCTCCTTCAGCAGATGGTGGTGGAGATTTCTGAATATTAATTGGCATACTGATCTGCGGACTTTTGAGATGCTCATCCAGGCTTGGCATGCTTTCAACTCCAAGATTTTTAGAAAAGTACTCATAGTGGTGGATTGGTCCATTTGGACTCATCGCAATGAAGTTATATTTGATAGTGTTTCCTTGTTCTTGAACCGATGCAAATTTATTTTTAAGAGGGAGTTTGGCATGGTTATCCATAGAGCCAAACCGTCCCTTAAGGAGGATCTTGAAACCTGGTTTTGTAATTTCCATTAGCATGAACTCTTGTATTTTTGTTTGGGCCTGAGGCCTTGTAACTTGTAAATAAATTCTTTTATATAATGAAAAAATTTAGTAGGGGACTCCCCTATTGTTTCCCTCAAAAAAATTGACAGGGTGATGTAGGAGTAGACTTGGGGAAGATCTTCATTTGGTCCCCAATCAACTTGTTTGACCATCCATACATTCCTTGCACTCGGTGCTTGGGTTTATTAAATATCGTTGGATGGGGGTATACCTCATGGAAAGTGAGGCAGGCGGCAGGTGGTGGCAGCTCTGTTTGTCCTTTGTATTCCTTCACGTCCGGGTATGACGTAATAGTTCGTAAAATGCCATAACCATGCTGGCAGACCAGCAGGGAGTGGTCTCCCTGTAGTGCCTGGGTACCTAGAACTAAGTGTTAGTGATATGCCCTAGAGGCAACATGGATATGTTGGATATCACAGTCAATGTTTATGTATTAAAGAATAAAGTATTATTCCGTTCCATAAAATAGACAACTTGTATTGATCAATAAGTATCTGACTTATTCATGAGACTCTTTATGTGATATGAATCTATTTCTAAATGATCCCTGATCATATATTATATGTATGGAATGAATATGATTCTAAGATCAACATGTGCATTGATATATGATCATGTCTCATGGATCATTGGTATGGAGATACCAAATCAATAACGTGAACACACATTAGAGAACATGTTGTTGGATAGACCCACCTTGAGACACTACAGGGATTTAATATGCCATTAGTTGGTCTTAAGTAGTGTTGGTGCAAAGTCCTTAGACCTGAGATCATCATGGATTCCAACATGTGTAATGGTTTACTTAGGGACTACCAAACTCTACACCATAACTGCAGTTATAAAAGTAGTCTTCGGGTTAGCTATGAAACATGTAGTGGGATGTGAATTATCAATATGGAATTTGCCCCTCCTATGGGAAAGATATCTCTGGGCCCCTCGATGTAATGGATTATGGAAGTGCATGGCCATACCGAGTTGATTGAGGAGTCAATCAACAGATATATAATCCTTACTCGCATGCTATGCTGGAGTGCGCGGTAGAAAATTTTGAATTTATGCTTTCCTAGCCTACATGTTTTTCTTCACTAAATCCTAGCCTTGTAAGCATGTATTGTTAAGTACAGTCTAAACATTATTAATATAAAAATACATATGAACCTTAGCTCTCTTTTGTCCTTTTTCAACTATCTATTGTATTATTATTAGAGATGAATCTCATGTGTGTCATACTACCTCCATATTATTATTATCCTTACATCTGTTTAGACTATGGTATATTAATTATAATATGAGTATGAATATATGAACTCACTCTTTATACCGCTGCCTTTTCTATAGAAAAACAAACACGATACCCTTAGAATACTCCTGGGTGAAATGCTATAGCGGTATCCGTGTATTTGTAGGCTTATCTAAGACCGTAACAAATAACAACAAGCATTTCTGGCGCCATTGCTGGAGAAAGCACTAGTTATAGAGTAGATTACATATATTCATAATCATACTATAGTTAATAGCCATTGTCCAAACAAGTTAAACTAAATTTGTTTTCTCCTCATGTGAAAACTGGTAGTGTATGACTAGTTTTGACCCGTCGACAAACTTCATCGAAGAGCTTGCAAGAAGAGTCCGACCTCATGTTGTTCCTCTACAATTTAGGCTCTCGACACCCGAACCAGTCACATTTGCACCATGAAGCTTGCAGCCGATGGCTTAGAAGACCCTTCGTGATTACTTGGCTTCCTCTACTGCCAACATACCCGTTAGGCCCACTGTCAACACTGGGGCTGCCAACTTTGAGATCAAGACAGGTCTTATCACTATGGTGCAGGCTACCCCATTCTGTGGAAAAGCCAATGAGGACGCAAACGTCCATCTCCAATAATTTCTTGAACTCTGCGACACCATCATCATCAAAGGAGTAACTCAAGATGCCATCAGGCTCCGACTGTTCTCGTTCTCTCTACTCGGAGAGCAAAACAATGGTTTTACTCCAAGAGGTGTTGTAGACACTTGGGAGAGGTGTTCAACTGCATTACTCGCGAAGTTCTTCCTGATGGTCAAAACCAACGCCCTTCGTGGAAAGATTTCGAGCTTCTAGTAGGCATCAAATGAGTCAATTCTGGAGGCACAGGAGAGGCTCCAGGAATACATTCTCGCTTGTCCTCACCATGGGATGGACGACTGGCTCATTATTCAGAACTTCTACAATGGGCTGACACCTACAACCTATGATCATATCAATGCTACTATTGGAGGAGATTTCTTCTCATTAACCGTTGCTCGTGGAGCAAACTTAATTGAGAAGATGGTCTTCAACCAAAGGCGGAGCAAAGTACGACTCTAACCTCATCAGCGGGGCATGCATACCATCAAGCAGACGGACATGCTCACCGCCAAGATGGACCTTCTGATGAACCACTTGGACAAACGCGCTCGTGACAAGGTGGAAATGTACGATATTGCCCAAGCACTATAAGTTCAAATGACATGTGAGACGTGTGGCAATACTGGACACTTAGGGAATGACTGCCCCAAGACCCATGAGGAAGTGTTTTTCATGAACAACAACAATAACCGGTACCGTCCACAAGAAGGCCAGGGGTGGAACCAACAACACTCATACTATCAAGGAGGTAACAATAGTAATTTCAATCCTAACCAACCCTCCTTAAAAAGATCTTGTCTTCGACCGGTACAAAATCAATGAGACTATGTCCAAGAAGCTGGCGGCCAATGACAAAACCTTGAAAAGCATCCATACCAAGATGGAAGGTCTTTCCTCGGCTATCAAGAACCAGCTGAGCTTCAACAAGATGTTGGAGACTCAACTAGCTCAGCTGGCAACTGCCGAGACAGGGAAGATCTCGGGGCAACCCAAGCCGTCCCTGGAAAATGTTACTGTAGTGACCACGAGAGGAGGCAAGACCACTCATGATCCACCATACCCAACTCAGGTAGGCAAGTGCAAGGAGAGCTAGGAGGAGGATCCCCCTTCTGATGACTCTGACAAAGGCACATGATGGGAGAATGGCTCCGCAGGAGTTCGATGATACAAACATCCTATCGTTCCCCGTTGCAATAGGAAGCCAACCATGGATGAGCAATTCAGTCAATTTATCGAGGTACATCAATATCCCACCATTGGATGCGATGTCGATGCCTACCTTTGCATGCTACCTCAAGGACATCATCAACAAGAAGCAGGTCGATGCCCACCACAGAGATTGTAGAGCTCACGGAAGATTGTAGCACAGTTATACTCAACCGGTTTCCTGAGAAGAAGAAAGATCATCGGTGTCCCACCATCAAATGTACAATTGGGACAAAACACTTTGATCACGCTATGTGCGACCTTGGAGCAAGCACCAGCGTCATGCCTAAGGTAGTCTTTGATCAACTGAATTACACTGCTCTATCACCAATGCCAATGATGTTGCGGCTGGCTAATTCAATGGTTTGCTACCCGATAGGGATTGTGGAAGACATTCCAGTGAGAATCTGGGGTTGCTTCATCCCCATCGACTTCGTAGTGTTGGATATGGACACCGACAAGGATACATCTCTTATCCTTGGGCCTCCATTCCCGAGCACCATGGACGCATGCATCGATGTGGGATCTAGATAAATCCGACTCCACATAAATTGCAAGCAGGAGAAGTTCGATTTCCAAGCCCGGAAGGAGCAATGCTCCATGATCAAAATCAAGTACAAGTCGAACAAACAGAACATCCGAGAGGTCGAAGTGACACCCTCGAAGGACAGTCTCATGGCATTCATGGAGGAGGTGTTGAAGAGGGAACTCCCTCTCCAATACCGAAACACCATGACACCCAGGAGGCAAGGGTACGGCCAAAGCAGTAGCCCCCGAAGTCCAAAGATTCGCGTTCTTGAAAATTGGAACTTCTCCAAATCCAGAAGAAAAAAGTCCTGCTTGTTGGACTTTAAAAGGTGAGTCATCCGTCGAAAGGTAAAATTGGTAGTTATCTCATATTTGATTTTCCAACTTACATTTGCATATTTGATTTTCCAATCATATTTGATTTTTCAAACATTGCATTTTCGAAAACTCATTTTCTAAAAACCAAACTTGTGATTTGACCTTGAGTAGTGGGCTCATTTTTTAAACCGAAGACCCACTAAATGCAACTTTGGAGTCATGTGAGGTGGTCTCCGAACCTTATCATTTTGAAAATCAAAATGGGACCATTTGGGGACTTTAAGAGGTCTGAATTGACATCTTTCTTGCACCTATTCATTCACTTTTATTTGGTGGAGGATGCCATTATTTTAGACCTTAAAAGAGAGCACCATTGGGCCTTAGAGTGGTTGACGAAACCAAGGGTAGCTCCTCCCCTATAAAAGCCACCCTATGGCTCTCGCTCTCATTGCCCCAAACCAAGCTGCACTTGTTTGCTCTTGGATTCCTCTCTTTCTTCTAACGTTCCTCTTGTGTTCTTGTCTCAAGTTTGAACAAAAAATATTTGCTTCTTTTTTTCTTGTATTTCAAGTGAACCTTACGTGTTGAGCTACAAGAACGTGTTATGGTGTAACTACTACCCCACAAGAACAATTGTTGTGGTGCAGTCTCGCCCACAAGAATGATTTTGTGGAGTGTTATCACCCACAAGAACAATTTGACGGTGGCAACCAAGCTTCACAAGAATGACTAACTCTCAGATGACTAACCTACTTTTGCTAACGTAACCCATTTTCGAGTGTTCTTGCGTGTTCTTTGCTCGTGTATGCAGGATGAAGAAGAGCTCCAAACGCTTTCTCAGCACGATAAGAGGGCAACGAGTTCGAGCTCCTGACACCATTACCATAGCTCGAGTGAAGAGCAAGTGGAGTCCCATGGCCTTGTGCCAATGGATGGGGATCAAGGCGAGACGAACTTCCGTCCTGATACTAACCTCAAATTGAAAAGTGCTCAGGACAAGCAAGCCTATGCCATCCTCAAGGATTGAGTGTTCGCTCCTACGCAAGCATACAACCCGGACCTGCTCGCCAAAACAAGTATGCATGTTGATTTTGCTAATGCGTGCCAAGCTTTAGGATGGGAAGGTTTTGTGCCTGTGGATGAGCATGGTTCATGTTTTCTCACCATATAATTTCTCTGTACCCTACGAGACATGGGGGATAGTATTACGTTTCAATTTTTTGAGATAGAATACTATCTCACATGGAAGAATCTCAGTACTCATGTGGGATTAAACAGATGGTGTTCTGTGTACTTGTAGTTACTGACTTCAGGTTTTAACTCAAACGAGTTATGGCATCACAGTGCGGGTGAGGCTTGATATACAAATGGCTGGCTTTTATTATCTTCCCTCGAGAGGATGTGAGGCTGATACGCAATGATGAGTTAAAAATCCTTTATGCCATGGTTAAAAAGATTAAAAATATCTCCTGTCAAAGCTATGGTAAAATAATTGTAAGACAACCTTAAGATGGTAGGACCAATAGAATGCACATCTTTAATCACTCGACTAGCTACCAAAGTTGGAGCATTGGAGGATGTCCAATCATAGACATCCCTCATCCTTGCTCCATTCTTGACGAGGATCATCTTGTGCAAGGGCATATTGTAAAACATGGTTCAAATGACTCTCTTATATTTTTCTTCCCTGAATATACAAATGAGATTCCATTATCTAACCTAGAACTTTATTTGTATCAGTGTCGGGCGCTAACCATTCCTCTCGTGCCATGAGAGGTAGCTCATAGGAGTAGTGTTTTTGTCAGGATGACTCAGAGTAGCCGCAGCAGCCATCGCAATATCCCTTTCCACAACAAGCGGATTGGAGCCAAGCCAGATATGCACCCGGTTGGGACCAACCATCATCGGCATACGAAGCAGGAGTCTCGACTTGGCAAAGTGCGAGTAGTGACCACTGGAAGCAGCCCACCAGCACACGCTGGGACAACATCCCCAGTGTGGACCACTCCTCCAGCTCCAGTGGGATGCCCCCTCTATTTGGTGCACGCCACTCTTTCTTGGCTAGAGGTTATCGTGACCTCCACCGAGGATTTGCGGACATCACCCAACAGATGGGAGAGCTTGATCTCTAGACCAATGAGATGCAGAACACGCTAAATCAACATGTCCAGGAGACCCACACATGGCAGCAACATACTGATGGCCAGTTGGCAAACATCAGCACCAAGCGCCACCATGCAGAACAATCAGGCGACTTAATGGCCTACTTTCATTCGTAGGGGTTCGATCCCTAACGCGAACCATGAGCAAGAAGCTAGCTTGAGGGAGGGCCCCCTGTTAACACCTAAATTTGGTAATTGAATCCCTAAGTCCGTGCAAGGATGAAGCAGAATCGAATCGGCTGGTTTGACGAAGAAACAGAGGCCGCATCTGCTGAGAAGCGATCGCTGTGAAGCCAGTCGGCTAAGGTTGAATCGGACGAGAGCGGCCAATAGCCGATTCTAGGTTCAGAGAAGATAAAACTGTTTCTGGTGCAGATGTTTGAAGATAAATAGAAGATTCGGTTATCGGTTTGTGCGTTAAAAGATATTGCCATCTATGGATAGAGTCTTGTAACGGCAATTGTATCTGTATGTTAGGAGTTTGTTTAAACTATTTACTGTAATGTGGCGTGGGTCCTTCCCGTGATATCGTCATATTTTAAATAGTAGTTTAGATAGAGTCCAGGGTCTGTACAGATAATGTTATCTTGGGTATAAATAGGACCCGAAACCCCCTGTAATTCAATACATTCAGTCAATCAAACAACTTTCGGTGCATCACCAAACCTTTTCTTCAGACGAGCAATTGATTTGGCTACGGGCTGCATCATTTTGATCCCCAAATCTAGGTAAATGCTTGTCATTAGTGGTATATTCCGCTGATTCTAGTGCTTCCATCGTAATGACACATTAGATTCAGGGGTTTATACTGCGCTATTTACCATATATCGCATATAAACTGGGGCAATGTTTAGATCTATCCTGCCATCGGCCAGTTCTATCAAGAACCCGCAACCGATAGGGCTAGATCCAAAGGTTGGACTAGCTTATATGCGGTATCCACCATCTCGAGAGGTATAAATCGGCTACAACGGATCAGGTTATTTTTTTATTCTTAATGCTGCATCAACATTGAACTATTAAGTTATTTTTAGAACTTCCAATGATCTGTTCGGTTAGATTTATATGTTTAGAAGACAGTCCGGGGTTTCGTCGGCCTTATCTTCCCCGATTTATTTTTAGTATATTTATTACCAGATTTGTGTTAGGACTGCCTCTTATATTAAGATCCCATTCTTGTCGGACATTATAAACCGAAATCGGCCTGCTATCGATAGCCGACGGCCGATTTCCCAGGCTAAGCACATCTGGTTCAAGAATGATATGTTTTCATAAGAATCATCAGAGTACTAGCCGATCCATAGTTAGCTTTCCAGTATCGGCTAGGTTATCAATACATATATTTATTATCCTTTACTGTATTTGGGTTAAGCGGCTGATGCTGTCTCGGTATAGCCGATCTATTCTAGTCACTTGGCTTAAATATATTTTAGGATAGCATTTATATGTTCATGGATTCCCTCAGCCGATCCAGTGGGGATCTAACCTAACACTTAATGCACATGTCTTTGTTTTTCTTGTTGGTTAACAGATCAAACCAAGCGCACGCCCGTACCGCACAGGAGCGGCGAGAAGGACCTGCTTGGAGCTAAGCAGATCTCCCAGGCCAGCGCGTGAGAGAAATTTCTCGTCAACACGCTTCTTGGCACGCCCGGTGGGACTTTCTCTATCGGCTCGGCTAGGACACATCGACTCAGTCGACAAGATGGTCGACTCCAAGAGCCCCAATGTTTCTATGGACAACATCGTGCCTGTGAAGATGGAGCCGTTATCGGCTGAGCAGCAAGCCGAGTACAAGAAGTTGGTGGAAGAGCTCCAGGCCAACTACTTACAATCGTTCCCCTAGACGAGATCCGGAGCTGTACATCAAAAGTACAAGTTCAGCATAGATGAGCTCAAGGCATCCTCCTCCAGTGGATCAAAAGGTAAACAAAAGGTGGAGAAGCCAATTCAGGAACATGAAGATTCGACCCTGCATACTCTGCAAGACCGGATCGATTCGGCTGTCCATCACGCGCTGGTCAACCAGAGTAGCATCCTTGTCAACACTCTCAACAACATGATCGCTACCTTGGTCGATGCCAAGATAGCCGACCAGCTGCAACGGGGACCGATGTACTTCACAGATGACCAGTTTCCTGGTTACTGGACGTTGGTCACCCAGAATCGGCCGATCCCACCGCCAACACAACCAACGCCGCCAGGAGGGGTCCTCGGCTAGCCGAATCCAACTGAATCGGCTACAAGGTCAGTGATTACCATGCTGAACCGACAACAACCGCTGCCCAGGATCAGATTGCTAACATGTTCAACGACAATCGGCAGTCAAAGCCGATTGCCCAGATTGACCTGGACAGACGGTACAACGCCGGTGGCCGACAGCTGTTCCCGGAACCACCAACGCCACCACCGGCGCATCGGCCGTCTCCCGCTGATCATCCACTCCACTACCAGTATCAAGGAGGCCGTCAAGATCATTACTACAGGCCTCAGACACGACCACCACTGTATCGGCAAGCACCCACGCCATATGACCCATATGAGCCGATACAGCAGGATAACTGGACTTGGGCCGATCTGATTGCAGATGTCATGCGCGATTAGTTCGGCCTCAAGCCAAAAGACTCAGGGAACATGTATCGGTATCCCTATCCAGAGCATTTCGAGTGGATTCCGTTGCCCAACCGATACAAGATCCCAGATTTTTCGAAGTTCTCAGGGCAAGACAACGTTTCAACCTAAGAGCATGTCAGCCAATTCTTGGCACAGTGCGACGAAGCATCGGCTACAGACGCCTTGAGAGTTCATCTGTTCCCTCTGTCCCTTTCGGGATCGGCTTTTACCTGGTTCTCCTCATTGCCTTACAACTCAATTCAGAGCTGGGCCGATCTCGAAAAGCAATTTCATAGCTACTTTTACTTCGGCAACCACGAGATGAAGTTGTCGGACCTCACCAGTATCAGGCAAAAGCACAACGAATCGGTTCAAGAATACATCCAACGCTTCAGAGAAATGAGGAACTGATGCTACAGCTTGGTGCTATCGGACGCCCAGTTGGCCAATTTGGCCTTTCATGGCTTGATCGCGTCGATTCGAGAGTGATTCTCTGTGCAAGACTTCGACAGTCTAGCCCACTTGGCACAGAAGGTGACGGCCCACGAGCAGCGATTCCAGGACACCAGGAAGGCCGTCAAAAACATAACTCAAGTCATTGTTGAATCAGACTATAATTCCAACGACGATGACGCAGAGGTGGCGGCAGCCGAATGCGCCAAGAACAAAAAAGCCATCGTCTGCCAATGGCTGCTAAAGACGGCCAAAGAAGAAAGATATGACTTCGACATCACTAAGGCCGATATGATTTTTGTCTTACTGCTTAAGGAGAAACAGATCCAGCTCCCTAAGAATCATGTGATCCCATCGGCCGAGGAACTAAAGAAAAAGAAATATTGCAAGTGGCACAACTCCACATCCCATGCCACTAACGATTGCAAAGTCTTCAGGCAGCAAATCCCGTCGGCAATCGAGGTCGGGAAGTTGAAGTTTGCCGATTCAAATCGGCCGATGAAGGTAGACGGCAACCCTTTCCTGGTCAACACAGTTCAAGCCGGCCCCAGGAAAGCCGATCGACAAAACAGAATGGCGCACAACTTAGTTGACGCATCAATCGGGGCCAGGACAGATGGCGAGCCGACTGACCATCACGTTGCGCCAATCAACATGGTGCGCCCCGTTATCAGATCGGCCGACCGGTGGCCAGTCCATGATGATAGCCGACGCCGGGAAGAAGCTTGCGATGAAGCACCTCGTCGGCGCAAGCCGAAAACCCAAAACCGCCGGTACGAGGCAAGCCACAATAGTGCCGATCCTCATTGGCACTGTGATTTTTTCAGGTACTGCTGGGAATCTGGCATGAGGCTACTGACACTGGACGACTGCCCGGCATGCAACGATCGCCGCAACGACGAACACAGGAACTTGTCGGCTGTATGCCCAACCCGGTTCATCCCTAGAGCCGTGCGGCTAAATCAGAGGCGATGGTCCGTCCATGATCGGCTCGGCCCGATCCATCATGGCTTCTTCATCGATGATAACAACAACGACAACAACCACGACGACGAAGAGGCCGACGACAAGGAATCGGCCAATCCCCAATGGTGCTCGTTCGATCTCTTCACAAAGACGCAGAAAACAAGGATTCAATGACTCAAGCGTGAAGGGAGAAAAGACAAAGTTTGGCAAATGATCCAAGAACAGCGCCATCGGCTGGGTAAGATCAAAAGGCGATGGGTCCCCAAAGAGAAAACCGCCGCAACCGACGAGGAGCAAGCCAAGGAGAGTCCAGCCGATCAAGCTCGGAGGGCGGCCAAAAGGAAAGGCAAAGTTTCTGCATCGGTCAACATGGTGTTCATATTGCCAACCAAATTCAGTGCTCCTGAAGTCGATGCAGACACCATTGAAGACAACTTAGTGAAGCTAGCAGTCTCACCGGACCAAGCTATTTTCGACAAACCCAAGGGGAACAAAAATCGGCACTTGAAGCCGTTGTACGTCAAAGGATTCGTCAACGGCAAGCCGATGTCCAAGATGCTAGTTGATGGGGGAGTCGCAGTCAACCTCATGCCCTACACAACAATCATAAAACTAGGCAAAGGGGCCGAAGACCTCATAAAGACCAACATGGTGCTCAAAGACTTCGGCGGCAAACCATCAGAAACCAAGGGCGTCCTGAACGTCGAACTGACCATCGGTAATTACACCGTGCCCACAACATTCTTTGTCATCGACGGAAAGGGGTCTTATAGCTTGCTGCTCGGAAGGGACTGGATACACGCTAATTGTTGCGTTCCTTCTACAATGCATCAGAGCCTGATCCAATGGGACGGCGACAAGATTGAGATCATACCAGCCGACAGGTCAGTTAGTGTCGTCAGTGCCGATTTGCCGCTTTGGGAAATCGAAGGCATTGATTGTTTGTCTGGGAAAATCTGGCAAGCCGATTTTTTAAATGTGTCCAATTCCACAATACAGCCGATTGGAGATGACGAGTCGTAGCTGCTGCTTTGAACAAGACATGGTGGAGGGCTCAAGCGTCTTCAGCATGGACACCGCAGACGCAGATGATGGCAAGTTAGGGCAAGGCTTCACGTCGGCTGACGAATTAGAAGAAGTTGATATCGGCTCTGGTGACAAGCCGAGGCCGATGTATATTAGCAAAAATCTATCTCCTCATTATAGATCCCAGCTTATTGGTTTGTTAAAAGAATATAAAGATTATTTTGCTTGGGAGTACTTCGAGATGCCCGGCCTTAGCCGACCAATAGTGGTCCATCAACTGCCGATTAAGGTAGGCTATCGGCCGTTCAAACAACCTCCCAGGAGGTTTAAAGCCGATATGTATGATGCAATCAAAGCCAAAATCACTCCGCTATACGATGCGGGATTCATTCGGCCTTGCCGATACGCCGAGTGGGTCTCAAACATTGTCTCAGTGTTGAAGAAAAAAAGGGTAAACTTAGGGTATGCATCAATTTTAGGGATCTAAACAAGGCCACCCCTAAGGATGAATACCCAATGCCAATAGCCGATTTGCTCGTCGATGCTGCTTCAGGCCACAAAATTATTAGTTTTATGGATGGCAATGCAGGTTATAATCAGATATTTATGGCCGACGAGGACATCCACATGATTGCTTTTCGGTGTCCCAGCGCAATCGGCTTGTATGAATGGGTGGTAATGACGTTCGGCTTGAAGAATGCTGGGGCAACATACCAACGGGCCATGAACTACATTTTTCATGACATGATCGGCTCACTAGTAGAGATCTACATTGATGACGTGGTTGTCAAGTCCAAGGAGATAGAGGGCCATATAGCCGATCTGAGGCAAGTGTTAGAGCGGACAAGGAAATATGGCCTGAAGATGAATCCACTTAAGTGCGCGTTCGGCGTATCGGCTGGGCAGTTCCTGGGATTTCTTGTTCATGAAAGAGGAATTGAGGTTACACTGAGGAGCATAAATGCTATCAAGACAATTCAGCCTCCGAAGGACAAGAAACAACTCCAATCTTTGATCGGAAAAATCAATTTCATCAGGCGATTCATAGCCAATCTCTCAGAAAAGATGGAGCCATTCACATCACTGCTTCGGCTGAAAGCCGACCAAGCATTCACATGGAGGGCAGAGCAACAAAAGGCTTTGGACACCATCAAGGATTATCTAAGTTCTCCTCTAGTTCTAATGCCTCCACAAAAAGGGATACCGTTTAAGCTGTACCTATCAGCCTACGACAAGTCAATCGGCTCCGTTTTAATCCAAGAAGTTGAGGGCAAAGAAAAAGCCATCTTCTATCTCAGTCGACGGTTACTAGTCGCAGAAACAAGGTATTCGCCTGTGGAGAAGCTATGCCTATGCCTCTATTTTTCATGTACAAATTTAAGGCACTATCTGCTATCCAACGAGTACACAATAATCTGCAAAGCCAATGTAGTTAAGTACATGCTATCGGCTCCGGTGTTGAAAGGAAGAATTGGAAAGTGGATTTTTGCGCTAACAGAGTTTGATTTGAGGTATCAGGAACCCAGGGCAGTCAAAGGACAAGCTATAGCCGATTTTATTGTGAAGCACAGAAATGATTCGATCGGCTCAGTGGAAATTATGCCTTGGACTTTGACATTTGACGGCTCGGTTTGCACCAACGGCTGCAGCATCGGCTTAGTCATCATTTCACCCAGGGGGCAAGTTTCGAATTTGCTTTCGCTATCAACCCCCACACTACAAACAACCAAGCCGAATACGAAGCCGTCCTTAAAGGATTACATCTACTCAAGGAAGTTGAAGCCGACACCATCGAAATAATGGGAGATTCACTGTTGGTCATCAGCCAATTATCAGGAGAATACGAATGCAAAAATAATGCACTGATGGTCTATTATCAGCAATGCCGGGAATTAATGGACGGTTTTCGGCTAGTTACTTTGAAACATATACCCAGAGAGCAGAACACAGAAGCCAATGATTTAGCTCAAGGGGCATCATGCTATCGGCCGATGTTGAAAGAGATTGACATAGACGTTGCCGCCATTACAGCCGATGATTGGAGGTTTGAAGTTTACAGCTATCTCAAAAACCCCTCTCAATCGGCTACAAGGAAATTGCGATACAAGGCGTTGAGATATATTTTGCTCGATGAAGATCTGTACTATCGGACGATTGATGGTGTGCTACTCAAGTGTTTGGGAGTCGATCACGCCAAAGTGGCCATCGGAGAAGTGCATGAAGGGATCTGTGGCACGTGCATCAATCGGCCCACAAAATGAAGTGGCTGCTTCGCCGAGCAGGATATTTCTGGCCGACAAAGTTGGAGGATGTTTCAAGTATTACAAGGGGTGCCAGGATTGTCAGAAATTTGGTGCCATACAATGAGCACCAACGCCGGCTATGAACCCAATTATTAAGCCTTGGCCGTTCAGAGGATGGGGCATCGATATGATCGGCCAGATCAATCCACCCTCAAGCAAAGGGCATAAATTTATTTTGGTGGCAACAGATTATTTCACGAAATGGGTGGAGGCAGTTCCTCTGAAGAAAGTGGATTCTAAGGATGCAATCGAGTTTGTGAAAGAACATATTATCTACCGATTTGGCGTCCCACAAACGATAACAACAGACCAGGGATCTTTCTTCGTATCCGATGAGTTTGTTCAGTTTGTCGATGGCATGGGGATCAAGCTACTTAATTCTTCGCCCTACTACGCACAGGCCAGCGGGGAAGCCGAAGCTTCAAATAAAAGTTTGATTAAATTGATTAAAAGAAAGATCTCTAAGTACCCCAAACAATGGCACAACCGATTAGCCGAATCACTCTGGGCGTATCGGATGGCATGCCATGGATCAATTCAAGTCCCTCCGTACAAGATGGTCTACGGGCATGAGCTGTGCTACCATGGGAAAATGTCATCGGCGCAAGGCGCATTCAACTACAGGATCAACTCACAGCCGACGATTATTATCACTTGATGGTGGACGAGTCAGAAGACTTAGTTTTATCCACGATGAGGGCCTTGGAAAAAGTTACAAGAGATAAAGAACGAGTAGTCAGACATTATAATAAAAAAGTGGTGCCTAAATCTTTCGACGAAGGCGAACTCGTTTGGAAATTGATACTGCCGATTGGATCTAGGGATAACAAATCGGCAAGTGGTCACCAAATTGGGAAGAGCCTTTTCAAGATCCACAGATGCGTCTCTAAAGGAGCTTACATGCTAGAAGGGTTAGACGGAGAAGTATTTGGAAGGGCTCTTAATGGAAAATACCTGAAGAAATACTATCCAAGTGTGTGGATCAACTCATGATTCAACTCTAGTTGCTTAGCTGATTTATGACAGCCGATGTCTTGTTTCAATAAGGCATCGCTTTTAGGAATTTTTATGAAACATTTTTCTCTAAGTTTTCTACGGTAGGCCAACGATCGGCCGATAGCGACGGCAATGAGGTGCAAATGGCTTGGATTCATAATTTTGTCGACACCGAAGCTATCAACAAAATTTGAGGGGCATATACATACACGAGCCGATTACAAAATCGGGTGTCAGGAAACTTTAAATTTTTTTAAGCTTCGCAATCGACATTCAATATAAAGGCATTTTAAGTGATTGGGATCGGCGACCTTAATTCAGGTGTTAAGATCGATGATCGTGGTGTGGTTTCAGAATCAGCAAACGCGACGTTTGAGCATAAGCGTTTTAGAATAGACAGTCATGCCAAGATAGTACATGCGGCCGGAGCCGATCTCATCCACAAGCACAGTTGCAAAAAATTGACGAGCTGTATTAAACAAGAGCCAGAGCCGACTACAAAATTTGAGCAGTCATTCAGAATTAGAGCCCATTACAAAAGTCCAACGAATATATTACAGGAAGCAGTAGCCGATTTCAAAATACTGAAATATCACAAGTTCATTTCTTCAGGAAATCGGCTATAGCCGACAGCGCCGTCCGCCTGATCTGGTCCACCTCCTCGATGGCCTTGACGTCGTTGGCCTCGGACCCAGCCACCGGCCGAATGCCTTTCACTAGGTCCCGGAGATGCGCCACATCCGCCTTGATGCTTTAACGTTGAGCTTTGATTTTGGCTGGCAGGCTTGCCATGTACGTCGATCTCGTTCATGACTTGAACGAGATCGGCCATCAGCTGATCCTGGCGCGAGAGGAGCTGCTCGAGCTTGGCTGCCAGCTCGGTTTTCAAGCGGTCGAAGGCGGCCTTCTGGCTCTCGATGGCTTCCTTGGTCGACTGGAGGGTTGCCGACCGCATCTGGTTTTCACGACGGTCGGCTATTCGCTGTCGTGCCCTCTCGTATTTGAGTTGGTGGGCTTCCAAGAAGGTGGCCGGCACGATGGCATCGGTTAGAGCTTCTGGCAGCTGGCCTTGGATCTCCTTGAAGCGTGCAAGGATCGAGCCGCTGTCGACTACCAGCGCGTCCAGCGAAGCCTCCAGCCGGTTGCCGATGTCAGCTAGGCTGGCCCTCAGGTCCTCGGCCGACGTCACCAGCGCCTCCTTGCCGATTTCACCAGACTCCTCGAACTTCGACAAATCGAAATTGAGGAGATTGGCTATGTTTTGCAAAGAGAAGATGATGATTAGAAAAGAGTTATTAAGTTGGCAGAGCCAATCATAAAGTTCAGTCGGCTTACCTTGGGCACCGGGGTCGGAACAACTTGTTCGGCTGGTTCGACACCTGTGGCCGATGGGGCCTCACCTTCGGCGCCATTGCCGCCGCCTGCGACAGCCACGGCGTGCTCACTCGACGCCTAGGAGGCAACCGATGGTGATTGAGGAGGCTGTGAAAGAAGTGTTAGCAGTCAAGTCGGCTGAAATGCATGAACTAGGAAGCGGCAGATGGTTACCATTGGAACGCGACGCGGGATGTGGCCGGCTGACTTCTTGATCTGGAAAAGGCGTGATCGGCTGAGTATATAGTGATGTCATACTAAGGTCGATTTTAGTAAGGTAAAAGCTTACCGATGGTCTCTTCGTCGGAGTGCTTAGTGCCGGTGGATCGTCGGCCGGGGGATTGATGGAGTTATGGTTTGAGCTGGTGGACTCAGCCGCTGCCCCAACGGCCACCGGTGTCTCTTCGTCGGCCACCTGGTCGTCAAGGTACTGAGCGACAACCGGGTCCACCGAGGGAAGGCTGTCGGCCGGTGCGATCGGCTTCTTTTCCTTCAGCTTCTTGGGGGCAGGCGCGGCGATGGCTATGCAGGAGGTGCGACTCTTTTCTTCTGAGCTATCGGCTCGCGCCTCTGCCCGCGCAGCAAGGATGCCAGCTTCGGCGCTCCCCAGTCGATCGCCGACGGAGCAAGGCCGCCCCCGTCCAGAACACCTAGGCGGTATTCAATGGGGACCCCGGAGTCGCTCACCATCGGGCGCTCCGTCTTGGTCTCCTGCAAACCAAATGGGACAAGTGTTAATCGGCTACATCGGCCGATGATAAGAAAAGAGAAATCATCTGGAGTTTAAGACTTACCGAGGGGATCTCATCGGGTAGTAGCGAGCCGACGTAGTAGGAGGATCGTTGGTGAAAGATGTGACGTGTGATCTCAACCCACCATCGGCTGTAAGCTACGCTCTTCTTGTACACTAGCGTCATTTCACCGATACTGCCAAGGGGCGGGCCAGCTATGTTCAGCAGTCGATTCATGATCAATGGTTGATTCACGAGCCCCCTGGTCTCGATATTGTTGGTGTAGTAACAGCCGACAGGCAGTTGCCCAAGATCAAATTGCCTTGCAGCCGATACCGGGTAGTAGAATTCGTAACTCTTGGCCACTGATCGGCCTTGGTGTATCCCGGTCGGCAGGATGCAGGGAGTCAAGGCGGCAATGAACAGTTCTCTGCACCGGGGGTTGTCAGCTGAGTTAATATCTTCCCAGTTGAAGTCGGCTGGCAGCTCGAACAGTGCCCGGTCCCGGTAGAAGTACCAGGTCCGATTGTCGTTGGCAAGCCCATCATACAGGGAGATAAACCATTCGGCCAGCAAATCGGCCGACTGCCTTGAGCCCGCGTGCACAGCCGCTGCTTCTTCGTAGGTCATGCACCTGGTGGTGGTGATCTCGTTACCGTCCTCATCTTCGATCGGCTCCAATCTTGGGAACGCGGCCTCAGTCAGGGGCGGCCGACTGGCTACTTTCTAGGTCATCAGCACTAGCCAGATCTGGAGGAACCACCAGGGGCCGCCGGTGCTGACAGTAGCGTTGGAGGCTATCTTCGCCGCAGCTTGATGCAGCATCTGGTACAGGTAGCCGAGGAGATATTTCCCCAGCACGAGCTTGTTCCCATCGGCCAGGAGTTCAGCTACGACCTGCCAGTTGGCGGTCGGCCCACAGCTTGAGCCACAGAAGAGGAACTTCTCGAGCCACATCATAAGAAACGCGGCGTGTTCCCTGTGGCCGACCGGTCGTCCTTCATATTTTGAGCAATGAAGCCGCTCCATCCACCGATGGCCTTGGTCTTGAACTGGTGTTGTCCTTTTCCGGTTCAGATCTTCGGGGTTAGCCGATGCTAGGAACATGAAGGGGTTGTCATGTATACGTCGGCTAACGTAATCATCATCGGCCCCTGCTGGAACATGAAGGGGTTGAAGCTATCGTTCCAGACGTACGTTGCAGCTGACATCAGCGGCTCATCCTTCTCCATGTTGGCCACAGACTGGGCTAGGCACTGAGCTATTCCTGTTTCCTCCTAGTAAGTTTGTTTGGCCGATTGCACCCTTTTGTACCACTCAATCCAAGCGGCATCTGTGGTCGGCCATGACTTGAAAGTGCCTGCCCAATGGTTCAGAGACAGCTTCCTGGTGTTGTAAGGCATCATATCGGTTTCGGCTATTATTATATTGGCTAGGTCAGTGTTGCCGATAGGGCCTAGGAAGTATCTCCTCTCTTGGGTTAGGCTTGGAATGGCTACTTGATGTGACAGGTGCTACAGTTGAAAAGAAAAATTACTAATCAAGAACAGATGAGGGCATGATGAACGCAACAACGCTGGGAGGCATGGCTGGGAAGGAAATCTGAAGAGGAAGAGTTTTGAACCGACGGGCGTACCTCGGGGAACTCGACGGCGGCAGCGGCCGATGCTACGGCGACGGCTGGTGCGACGGCAGCGGCCGGTGCGACGGGGACGCCCGATGCGGCGGCGGTGTTGGAAGCCATCGGAGTTGTCGGAGATGGAGGTGGGTCCTGGTTCGTGAGGAACGTCGAGATGTGATGAAGAGCACCGGTGAATCGCCAGAGAGGAGAGAGGAAAAGGAAGCTTGTTTGCGAAGTGTTTGAGTGCGCTTTGAAGGCGTAATCGTTACGGTCGAGGTAATGGACTATTTAAAGGGCACTTGGGGCAGCCGAAACGGTTTAGGTCAGAAAAGGGTGGGAGTTTGAATAGGCAACAAATCCGCAACACTTCGTATCACGGACTTGGGGGGTATGTGTTAACACCTAAATTTGGTAATTGAATCCCTAAGTCCTGGAAAGGATGAAGCAGAATCGAATCGGCTGGTTTGACGAAGAAACAGAGGCCGCATCGGCTGAGAAGTGATCAGCTATGAAGCCAGTCGGCTAAGGTTGAATCGGACGAGAGCGGCCGATAGCCGATTCTAGGTTCAGAGAAGATAAAACCGTTTCTGGTGCAGATGTTTGAAGATAAATAGAAGATTCGGTTATCGGTTTGTGCGTTAAAAGATATTGTCATCTATGGATAGAGTCTTGTAACGACAATTGTATCTGTAAGTTAGGAGTTTGTTTAAACTGTTTACTGTAATGTGGCGTGGGTCCTTCCTGGGATATCGTCGTATTTTAAATAATAGTTTAGATAGAGTCCAGAGTCTGTACAGATAATGTTATCTTGGGTATAAATAGGACCCGAGACCCCCTGTAATTCAATACATTCAGTCAATCAAACAACTTTCGACGCATCGCCAAACCTTTTCTTCAGACGAGCAATTGATTTGGCTACGGGCTGCATCGTTTCGATCCCCAAATCCAGGTAAATGTTTGTCATTAGTGGTATGTTCTGCTGATTCTAGTGCTTCCATTGTAATGACACATTGGATTGAGGGGTTTATACTGCGCTATTTACCATATATCGCATATAAACTGGGGCAATGTTTAGATCTATCCTGCCATCGGCCAGTTCTATCAAGAACCCGCAACCGATATGCTAGATCCAAAGGTTGGACTAACTTATATGCGGTATCCACTGTCTCGAGAGGTATAAATCGGCTACAACGGATCAGGTTGTTCTTTTTATACTTAATGCTGCATCAACATTGAACTATTAAGTCGTTTTTAGAACTTCCAATGATCTGTTCGGTTAGATTTATATGTTTAGAGACAGTGCCAGGGTTTCAGCTGGCCTTATCTGCCCTGATTTATTTTTAGTATATTTATTACTAGATTTATGTTAGAACTGCCTCTTACATGAAGATCCTATTCTTGTCGGACATCATAAGCCGAAATCGGCCTGCTATCGACAGCCGACGACCGATTTCCCAGGCTAAGCACATCTGGTTCAAGAATGATTTGTTTTCATAAGAATCATCGGAGTACTAGCCGATCCATAGTTAGCTTTCTAGTATCGGCTTGGTTATCAATACATATATTTATTATCCTTTACTGTATTTGGGTTAAGCGGCTGATGCTGTCTCGGTATAGCCGATCTATTCTAGTCACTTGGCTTAAATATATTTTAGGATAGCATATATATGTTCATGGATTCCCTCAGCCAATCCAGTGGGGATCTAACTTAACACTTAATGCACATGTCTTTGTTTTTCTTGTTGGTTAACAGATCAAACCAACTGGCATGCACTGTACTACACAGGCAGCCGAGAAGGACCTGCACTGGAGCTAAGCAGATCTCCCAGGCCAGCGCGTGAGAGAAATTTCTCGTCAACACCCCCATGTAAGATAACTTGTATCTTTATTTTATTTCATTGCATTTAAAAAGAAAAGCTATAAAAATTTGCAAAAGCTACACATACACAAAATATATGCTTTTCCATACGCGGTAAGAATGTGCAAGTTATCATGGTTGAAATGGTGAATAGTTGCTCTATTTTATTTCCCTCTAGTGCTTGGTTTACAACTTAGTCTTCCCCTTAGTTTTGAGTTTATTGGTCAAAAATATTTGCCTTGAACTTAAAACTTATGGGTTGCACATGCATGATCTAAGTCTAGGTTATTTTGAGATATGAGGTGGTGAAATAGAGTTGCTATGATCTTTCTCCAAGTGACATTTGAACTCCGGAGTAGTTTTTTTTGTTTTCAAAATAATAAAAATTTATAAGTTCCTCAATGATGATAAATTCCTACCAAAGCCATATGATGATTATATTGTAAAGCTCTTATACATATGGTGTTTGTTATTTCATTGAGCTTTTTCAAATTGTTGTGACCCTTGTGAGATTCTTTTCATACTTTCTTGATCAAGATTACACATGCGCACCCACCAAGTATGCTTAACCTCTACACTAGAGGTTAGCAAAAACATGCCATACACCTACCATAGTTGCTTTACCTCTACACAGGGGGTTAGCAACATCCTATCTACCAAATAAATACTTCATCTTGTCAATCAAATGTCTCTATCAGTAGTTTGCAAAAGTGATGGTTGTGATAAAAAATAAGAGATAGAAAGTTGAAATCTTAAGTGTTATGAGAAGAAAAAAATGAGAAAAAGGAGAAAAGGAGTGTATGCTCATAATTGTTATTGTGCAACATAAAAAAATAGAAAATGATAGACATGTATCCATTAGAAATAATAGAGAGCCTACGACAAGGAGTACTACCAAACACCTACCACTATATAGCTACACATTTGCACATCTTAATCTGATTGTATGATTTGCTTTCTAATTGGATCCTATTTTTGATTTTGCAATATATGTGATACAAGTATTGCCTCATTTATTTTTCCCCACCTTGAGGTAGGATGAAATAAAGAGGCAACACAATGCCTTGCTGAGGAATTGTACACATTGAGCGATATGAGAATATCATTCGGAACTTCAATTTTATTTGAAAAGTTCTTGAAAATCTTTGGAAAGAAAGTTGAACGAAGAGTAAGTGATTGGTGTTCTACGAACTATTCTGTATCTCAACTACGTAAGACGAGGACAAGCTAAAAAGCCCCATGGGGAGTAAGGTAAGAGGGGTAAAAATACTATTTCCAACTTATTCAAATTCTAGGTAGAAGGATATATTGTAGGCATGTTACTCTTGAGAAATAAAACATGGTAGCAGCTCCTGAGCATCAACCTAAGTTTTATCTTTACTCGAGGATGAGCAAAGGTTTAGCTTGGGGGAGTTGTTGACGGTTGTTAAGTACCAATTTCGATCGTCAATTACCTCAACAAATAAATGGAGAACTAACATTTCTTACACGTATATTAGTTATAAATAATGTAGTTCCACTTTTCTTTGAGAATTACTATGGATGGAATGATTATACAATAAAGTGAAGGAGAAATGAGCCGTCATGCAAAAAAACACACGTCCGACGAATCACATGCAAGCACATAGATTGAAGGACCCACAAATCAGCTCAAACAAACTTATAGTAGGGCCAAACCACCGTGCGTCGACCAAGAGGCTCACATGGCAGCCCCAAGTGAAGGTCGGTTGTAGGTATTTCTTATGTTTATAGATAAATCCACAAGCGCACAGATATACCATTGTAGCATTTCATCCTGGAGTATTCCGGGGTATCGTATTTATTTTATCCCAAAGGAAAATAGTGGTCTATAAGAGAATATTAAGTTACTTTGAATATTCATATGTTATAGTTCAGCCGCCTATGTCTAGACAGGGGTAAGAGATATATAGTAAAGAGGTAGTGTGACACACACAGAAGAATCCTAATAAATAGTACACTAATGCTAAGTGGAGAGTGTAATGTTAGAGCTAGGTTCCTACTATACGTGTATAGGTTATACAAATAAATATATCCATGGCTAGTTACCCAATTCTATGCTCCCAGGACTATCATGGTACTGCCACCAGTGACCCGGCCTGCCCGGCCTACCACCATAAGGTGATTTTCTTACCGTCCGCCCTACGCCATATCTGAACTTGGAGGATTACAAAGGATGGACAGGGCTGTCACCACCTATCGCCTACCTCTATAACCCTTGGGTTATGACTATAACCAATGTCTATGAAACAATCTAAGCACTCCGCTTACATTGCAATAGATACCCTTGCCTCCCAGGACGTCAATGACTAAGGCAAAGGCATACCTACATCCTAATTGCACATTGGACCGTCTTTGTGGCAATAGACTTACTTGTATAACCATGTCATAATTATTATATAAACTATAGATGGGACATATATCTAGACAAGTAGAATATGAACCACACTCAAGTATACGGAAAGATAAATATATTATAAAGCTAAAAGTCATACAAAAGAATAAATATACAAAAGCCATATCTGACTTTCCGAAGATGACTCGGAAACCGAGTAGAAGCTCTAAACAACTCCTAAACTCCACTAGCCAAGAGATTAAGAGTGAAATTTAAGAACTACTTCTTGTGGTGTGTGTAGAAAGTGAAGTGAAGCTCCCCTTTTATAACCTCCATATGACGGTTGTGAAGTCGGTTTGCAACCGCCAAACTTGCACAATCGACATTGGGGCTTCATCTGGATCGTCCATGTGGAAGGTCGGGAGTAATTGGAGCTAAGGGTGGCTCGGCCGAGCCCCCAACTACTCTAATCCCCACCGACTTTCTCAAGTGGCTTAAAATGTGGGCCCTTATGGTGGTTGCTAGGGTTTGGCCCCACTTTAAGTCAGTTTCACCCGACATGTTGTCACACCCTAAAGTATTGTCCTTTTAAAAATCATTTAAATAATTTCCCAAAAAGAAATTTGATTTTGGAATTAATCTAGAGCAAAAAAGTAATTTTAAAATGCAATTTATAAGAGGAAATGGCATGGTAAGATTTTTTTTTAAATTCTACATGCCAAAATATATTAACTGGATTTTTAGTGCAATTTTCATAGCACTAGAAATAATAATTAACCAAATAAATCAATTATTGGAATTTAATTAATCCCCTGGAAATCCTTTTCTCTCTCCTATTTAATTTTTCCCGCTATTTTTCCTTTTTCCTCGGCCGTCGGCCCGCCCTTTTCCCGCCACCAGCCTAGCGCGCGCGCTCTTCCTCCTTCCCGTGGGCCGCATCCCACGAGCCGGGCCGCGCAACGCCAAAGTCCGTCGTCCCTTCCTCCCGCTCTCAGGCTGCTGACATGTGGGGCCCACCTGTCATGCCCATCCTCTCCACGCTTGTGCCCGTGCCGCTGCCGCGTCGCGTTGTCGTGCCAGGCTCGACCGCCGCTCGCAAAACACTAGCCATCCAATCTGCCGAGCGGTAGATCGGGACCGTCCAACCCTGCACACCCGTGTGTTGCCATGTCAGTGCCACGTCGGCGCCGCGTCGGTGCCACGTCGACGCCGCGTCGCCTCGGTTCTATGGACCCGGTCCACCATGGACCGGCGTCCCGTGCCCCTGACATCAGCCCGTGCCATGCTGACGTTAGCCCTATCGCTTGCGTTAGCCTCAGGGATTAATTGCACAACAAATTATTAAGGTTTTTCTATTTTAGTAATAAACATAGATAATCTTCTAAAATTCCTATCTTTTTAATCCGAGCTCCGTTGTACCCCATTCAAAATTTTGGAGAACGCGGAAGCTACGATAGCATAAAAATTTTTTCTACCGCGCAATCCAGGAAAGCTTGCAAGCAAGGGTCAATAGATCATTACCGATTGACGTGCAGTGCAGCGAAAATAGACGATCTGTTGCTACCCAATCTCGGACAAGCCTTACTGACCTCGGAAGACTCCCAGCTGACCGTGCCGATGTCAAAGAGTACCTCGCTGACCCTAGGTCCGAACCGCCCGCACTGGTCATCACACCCAGCTCAGAAACAAATTTCTTGATTCAAACAACCTCCTTTGCAGCTTTAGAAGCAGCGATGTACTCAGCCTCCGTTGTAGAGTCAGCAACAGTGTCCTGCTTGGAACTCTTTCAGCTGACTGCGCCTCCGTTTAGGCAAAACACAAACCCAGATTGTGATCTATAGTCATCTTTGTTTGTTTTGAAGCTAGCATCGGTGTAACCACTTACAACGAGCTCTTCTTCACCTCCATAGACTAGGAACATTTATTTAGTTCTTCTCAAGTACTTAAGAATAATCTTTACTGCAATCCAGTGACCTTCACCTAGATCCGACTGGTATCTACTCATAGCACTCAAAGCGTACGAGACATCTGGATGTGTACAAAGCAGAGCATACATGATGGATCCAATTGCCGAAGCATATGGAACCATATTCATCTTACTCCACTCATCAAGTGTCCTAGGACACTGATTCTTGCTGAGATTAATGCCATGCGACATTGGCAAGAAACCTTTCTTGGAATCATGCATGTTGAATATCTTCAACACCTTGTCAATGTATGTACTTTGGCTTAATCCAATTAGCCTCTTAGATCTATCTTTATAGATCCTAATGCTTAGTATGTATGCTGCCTGTAACATCCTGAAAATCGAAGAAACTGAAGTCGGAACGTAAAAATCGGAACTTGCAAAAACTTTCGCTTGTTGCTTTTTCCTCGGGTTTTGTTGCTTCTTATTTGCCGCTCGTTGCATAAATTTAGTTGTGAGCAATTCCTCTCGGTGTTTGTGAAAGATTTGGAGTTTGTTGGGAAGAAAATTTCGAAATGCAGAATTAGGAATTTTAAAAGAAAATCGGAGAAGAGATGCGGATTTATGAAAATACAAATTTGAGAAAAAGAGTATTAATTGTTAATGGTGGAAGATTAATTGGGGTATAAAATAGACAATAAAATATTTGGGGGATTTACAAGAAATCTAGGAATTTTTGGAAATCAAAATAGGGAATTATGAAATTAGGAAAAAGGAATTTAAATAAATATAAAAAATATATGTGGAAAAATAAGAAGTGGAGAAAAAGTTGAAAATATAATATTAAAAATTATTCTAGGAATATTAGAATTTATTTTGAACTTTTAGAATGGAGGAAAATGGCAATGGGAAATTAGAAATTAAAAATCGGGAAATTGTGAAAAGCCACTGTTCATTGCGCATTAGCGCTCGGCGCCGTACCCGGCCCGGGTGCGTGCCCGCCGCGCGTCGCCCGGCCATACGCGCCGCGCCCGCAGCGCCACGCGCCGCGTAGCGCGCCCGCGCCCGCGCCCGCCCCGCGCCCCGCGCCCGTGCGCCGTACTCGGCCCCCATCGCTCGCGCCGCCCGTCGCGCCACGCGCCGCCCGCGCGAACCCCGCCGCGCCTCGCGCCCGCACGCCGTACTCGGCCCCGCCCGCGCCCGTGCGCTCGCCCACGCGTCCGACGCCGTACTCGGCCCCCGTTCGCGCCTGTGCTCCTCTCGCCACGCCGCACCCGCGCGCGCCGCCCGGCCTCCGCGTCGCTGCATGGCGTCCACCGCACGCGCCCGCGCCGGACCTCCCTTTCTCTCTCCCGCCCTCCTCGGCCACCGCTATAAAAGGGGGCAAAGCCCCACTTCCTCCCCCACCTCGCCGCCCCTAGCCCCCTCTCTACCTCCGGTCCCCTTCCTCCCGAGCGCCGACGCCGCCGCAAGTCGCCGTGCACCGCCGTGCGCCGAAGCCGCCCGAACCTCGCCGTGCTTCCCCAAGAACCGCCGTCGCCGAAGCCCGGGCCATCCCCCTTTTCCCCACGCGCTAGCGCCCGCCACCTCTGTTTTTGCCACGGGCTCCGGCCGAACACCTTGGGGCAATGAACAATGCGCAGAATAAAGAAAAAGAAAAAAAAGAGAAAAAGAAAAATAGGGAAAAATTGGGAAAAATTTTGGAAAATTTGGAAAAATATTTTGTGAAGACTTGAGTAAAATTTTGGGCAAAAATAAATTATTTTCTTGCATGATTTCTCGGTGAAAAATTTGAAAATCAAAATGCGACTTTTCCGAAATATCGTTTCGCGTCGTTTTCAAGTCCGGGTTTCGTTTAATCCTTTCTCGCCGTTTAAATGTGATGCTCTTTTGTGTTCGAATCTTCAAAACCTCGAGCACCAATCCCTCCGCGGATATTTTCAAATCTATTTTCTCGAACAAATCACGATCGTCGCTTTGCGAAAACCCTAAGGCATCGACCCGATGTCAAAACTTGGAGTTTTCCCTGACGACCCTCGTACAAACTCAAGTAGAAATTTAGGCTAAGTGCTTGGGATCGTTTTCGTCGCTTTTATGGTTCTTTTCAATCTTTTGGTGTTATATTGGATTCTAATCGAATTCGATTGACCTTTCGCACGTACGGATAGCACCGAAGAGGCCGACATCGACCCCATTGAAGACACCACTCCACAAGCGTGCGAGCAAGGCAAGTCATCACATTCTTTGAACATATTGATCCCAATTGCGAAATGATGTTATTTTTACCTTTAAACATGCATGCTATACAGAGTTACCTATACTTGTTATGCCATACCTTGTTATTGATTACCTTTAGAATTACTCCTTGTAACTCTCGATGTGATACAAACAACCGGAGAATAACTTCGGTAAACTGCTTAGTCATGCTATACTTAGATTTATGCATACTCATGACTTTATGAAAAGCTTTGTGCTTGGGCAACTACCTTAGGGAAGGTAGTTGAGGCACGGCATGTGGAGACATGAGCGCCACATTGCCATGAGAATGATGAAATGAGTTTTGATGAAAATTGAAAGTACTAAACAAATGTTTTAGACTGGGGCGGCTAGATGATTTGGGTGGATTTTGGAAAAGGCAAGTGCTGACCCTGGTCAATTAAGGACCGAGCCATGAGATAGCGGGGAAACGAGCCAGTACAATCGTACTTCTTGAATGGGTATAGACCTAGCGGAGTAGATAGCCGAGCGGAGGCGGTACCCCTGCATAGTGGTTCTTATGTATGAGATGAGATGTGAAAGAGATGATGATAATCTGAAATTTATTTTAACTTGATGAATGAAATCTCCCCTTACCCCGGGTGCGCCAGAACACCTCTCACTGCTAGAAAAGGACGACTAGAGTGCATGAGGGCTTAAGTTCATGGAGCGGGTACTGCCAAAGTGAGGTTATCGAAAGGCTTTGCCGTGACCGTCCCATATAAAGGGATGTAGGCTCATTCAATGGGCAGTCGCGGAGTACGGGTAAAGTGTACATCTACTGCAGTGTGAATGAATCAATCTATTCGAATAGCGTGCTCGCGGATATTGAGCATCGTGATAAGACTTTCGCTTGGCTAGACTTTAAACTTTAAAAATGCTGGGATGGGTTTGCATGATGACTTTTATTCACTGGTGGATCAACTTCTCGAGATGCGAGAAGGGGTGGACTCCCCAGAAAACCATGACGAATCGGAGGCGGAAGCCATCCTTGGAATCACGATGGATGGTAGACAGAACCGTCGCCGAATTAATGAACTATGGAACTAAAACTTGACTTGGCTAGTTGTTAGGCTTGTAAGAAGATTTATGAAAATTGGCTTTATGCAAAAGAGCACCAGCCATTCCTTGAATAACCCTATCATATGCATCACTTCCGTGTTGGCTTGTTGAGTACGGTTGGTACTCACCCTTGCTATACGCACAAACCTTCAGATGTTGGGAATGAAGAATCGGAGGATCCATATGCCTACTACCGGAAGGCGAAGAAGCCGATGGCGCTTACTAGGTCTTAGTCCCGTCGTTGCCCGTGGCAACCGACATGCCTGCCTTTATTCCGCCGCCTCATCTAATTTCGCTTTTGTGTTGTATCCGGACCATGAGGTCCTATGTGGTGAACATTGCCTTCGGGCCTATCATTGTAATAATTTCGTTGTAAGACTATTCGTGCATGTGCACCTGGTTATTCAGTACTGTATTTCGTGGGTACCAACTACTCGATCCAGGGAATTGGTACTAAGAACACGAAAGATCCCCGTTCCAAAAATGGGGGTCCACACTGCCTCCCCTAAGTCTTTCATGGAGAAACTATTTTTCAATGGGGACTTGATGGATTCTAGCATAGGGATATCACTTCCAATCAACAATATGTCATCCACATATAAGATAAGAAACACCATTACGCTCCCACTGACCTTCTTGTAAACACAGGCCTCCTCTTCATTTTTGATGAAACCAAACCCTTTGATTACCTCATCAAAACGAATATTCCAACTCCGAGATGCTTGCTTCAATCCATAAATGGATTTCTGTAGCTTGCATATCTTTCCACGCGATTGTGGATCGACAAAACCTTCAAGCTATATCATATACACATCTTTGCTTAGGTTTCCATTTAGGAAAGCCGTTTTGACATCCATCTGCCATATCTCATAATCAAAATATGTAGCAATCGCTAGAATAATCCGAATAGACTTTAGCATTCGACGGGTGAGAAGGTTTCATCATAATCAACACCTTGAATCTGTTTAAAACCTTTCGCCACCAATCACGCCTTATAGATGTAAACATTTCCATCCATGTCTACATTTTTCTTAAAAACCCATTTGCACTCAATGGTTTTGACACCATCAGGTGGATCAACCAAGTTTCAAACTTGATTATCATACATGGATTCTATTTCGGATTTCATGGCTCCAAGCCATTTGTTGGAATCTCGTCCCACCATCTCTTCCTCATAGGTCTTAGCTTTATCGTTGTCTAACAATAATATGTCACGTTGTTCTGGTCCAATGTATCTTTTAGGTGCACGACGTGCTCTTTCGGATCTCCGTGGGGCTAGTGTATCTACAACAGAAGGTACAACATCTTGTTCCACATGTTGTGGTCCTGTGGTAGCTAAAATATTTTCTGGTGTTTCTTGAATCTCTTCAACATGCACCCTACTCCCACTAATCTTTCTTGAAAGAAACTCTTTCTCCAAGAAAACACCATGTCGGGCGACAAACACTTTGCCTTGTTTCCGATTATAAAAATTATATCCTTTTGTTTCCTTGGGATACCCCACAAAGAAGCATTTGTCAGATTTGGGTGTAAGCTTGTCGGATTATAAACGCTTTACATAAGCTCCACATCCCCAAATTTTGAGAAAAGATAGACTAGGGGGCTGCCCTATCCATATCTCATTTGATGTCTTTTCCACTGACTTAGATGGAACTCTATTTAGTGTGAATGCAACTGTTTCAAGAGCATATCTCCAAAAGGATAATGGAAGATCACATTGGCTCATCATGGACCGCACCATGTCCAACAAGGTGTGATTTCTCTGTTCAGACACCTCGTTCCATTGAGAAGTTCCTGGTGGAGTCAACTGTGGAACAATTTTACAATCCTTTAGATGATTACCAGATTCTTGGCTTAAGTATTCACCACCACGATTTGATCGCAGAAACTTAATTGTTTTCCCTAAATGATTCTGTACTTCATTCTGGAATTCTTTGAACTTTTCAAAGGATTTGGACTTATGCCTCATTAAGTAGATATAACCATATCTACTAAAGTCATCGATAAAAGTAATGAAGTACTAAAAACCAACTCTGGCCGTTGAACTCATTGGTCCACATACATCAGTACGTACAAGTGCCAACAAGTCACTTGCTCTCTCACTATGACCCGTGAAAGGTGCCTTTGTCATCTTACCAAGTAAACAAGACTTGCATGTCTCAAATAATTCAAAATCAAAAGAGTGTAGCAAACCATCTTTATGGAGTTTGTCCATGCATTTCTCATTTATATGGCCTAGGCGACAATACCAAATAAATGTGGGGTTTGCCATTTGGGAATTGCCTCTCTGTATTAATGTTATAAATGGGAGATGCCTCAAGATCCAAAATGTACAATCCATTCACCAGTGGAGTATGAAAATATAACATATCTCTAAGATAAATTGAACAACCATTGTCCAATGATCTAAAATCATATCCTTCTGCTTGCAAACATGAAGCGGAAATTATGTTTTGACATAGAGTTGGAACACAATAACAATTATTTAATTTCAAAACTAATCCTAAAGGTAAGTGAAGTGGCTTGGTGCCGACGGCAACTATAGCAACCTTTGCTCCATTGTCGACCCGCAGTTTCACCTCGCCCCTTCTCAAGCTTCAATTTTTCTCGGACCCTTCAACGATTTGCATATATGAGCTACTGATCCGGTATCAAATACTCAAGAGTCAGTAGATGAAGTAATAAGATTGATTTCTAGAACATTAATACCTAAAGCGAAGTCTCACTTTGCTTCTTTTTGAGATCCTCCAAGTACTTCTTGCAGTTCCTCTTCCAGTGACTCGCCTCCCGGCAATAAAAGCAAACAACATCTGCCGTCGTCGACCCCTTCTTGCCTTTCTTTGCTTTGGAAGCACTCGCGATCTCATCAGGAGTTATCTTCCTTTTGGTGCAAAGTTTTTTGATAGACGGTTTGCGCTTAGCTTTCTGCATCATCATCACATGATGACCGTTTTTCTTGATACTTTTCTCAGAAGTCTTTAGCATCCCATGTAATTCGGCCAAGGTTTTATCCATGTTGTTTATGTGATAATTTAGTATGAATGGCTCAAAGCTCGGAGGGAGCGACTAGAGAATCACGTCTGTAGCCAACTCTTGGCTAAGAGGAAAACCTAGTTTTTCAAGATTCTCAATATAGACAATCATCTTTATCATGTGTGGACTGATGGGATTCCCCTCTACAAGCCTGCACGCAAACAAGGACTTTGAAGTGTTGAACCTCTCGGCCCTAGCTTTGTTCTCAAACATACCACGTAGACCCTCAATAACACTTTGAGCATCACTGCTCTCGTATTGCTTCTGAAGCTCAGAGGACATTATAGCAAGCATAAGACAACTTATATCTAGGGAATCATTAGTGTACTTCTCATAAGCCCTCCATGCAGCAACATTAGCATTATCAGGCAAATCATCAGGATAGGGAACTTCAATAACATACTCTTTTTGCTATTGCTTGAGAACAATTCTCAAGTTTCGATACCAATCTATAAAATTTGTTCCATTCAACTTTTCTTTCTCAAGGATAGATCGCAAATTAAAAGAACTGGGTGCAGTATTAGCTGCCATAATCTACAACAGAGAATACATGCAAAGTTTAGCACAATATTTATGCATTGTCTTTTATTAAACAATTTAACAAAAGACTCTCACTACGTGTTTTAAACCTTCCCTCTAGGTTACGTATTGGGTCAAGATCCACATGCTAATTAATTTCTAGTCAGCTTTGGCATCACTGTAAGATTAGTAACGTGGGTAAGCAACACCTTGCTAATCACATCCCTATGTGACTCTCATTTGTTGGGTGGTATCATCATGCCCCGGCCCCAACCTATGTCCCAAGACCCAAAACTGTTTTGATAGCCTTGTTAAGTAAATCAGATACTCTTGCATGTATATGTCTGACATATACCCCATCGTGTCATGATAGACAATGACACTCTGCTTTGGCAGACCTATCAATTGACGATCACGACCATGATAGGTGCAACATTTGGAGGGCATCATTACTACCTAATTTTTTGAGTGATGTTATCCTATCAAACAAACATATCACATATATGAAAGCAAGAAGAATAACAATTAATAATAAAACAGTATGGCCCTTTCTCATGGTGTTCTCCATCTCCATGCTAGTGTAGAGGATCTTCATCTTCATCACCATTCTCCCGAGTGTCGGATGCTTGATTTCTTCAAACTGAGCTACTATTATAGAAGCTATGAATTGAAGGTTACATCGACATGCAGGTCGTGAAAGAATATTACATGCATTTCACGTATGAAAGAATATTACATGCATCACATGCATCTCATACATATAATAGGGTCATACCATCTCAAAGCATTCTCTGCAAAAACAAGTTAGACGTAGAACATTCTCTACCTATCACAGAGATATGATACCGAGACGACATAAAAGGGGGTACACACACGGCGGTCTCGCTACAAAAATCACAGATCCAATCCATGAAATCACTTATGAAAATCATATCGACATAATCACATTATACCGCTTCGAGACACTCTCAAGCAACATGATTTGCATAGGTGTAAGGCAATAGTTATGGTCGGGCTACAGAATCAGCTTCGACACAATCACATTGTACCGATCCGAGACACTCTCAAGGAACGTCATCCCGAATCTGACTCATACTCATTCCGGGTACTACGGATACCGCTTCGATATAATCGCATTATGTCGATTCGAGACAATCTCAAGGAACAAAATTTCCATCTACTCTCCTCTACCAACCCCGTATATCGATTGATCTAATCAACCCATGTGCAAAAACCTGTTCCAGATCCAATCTAAAACCCAAACTATGCAAGTCTAGCTCTGATACCACTGTTGGAGAACACGGAAGCTACAATAGCATAAAACAAAATTTTCTAGCGTGCAATCCAGGAAAGCTTACAAGTAAGGGTCAATAGATCGTTACCGATTGATGCGCAGTGCAGCGAAAATAGCCGATTTGTTGCTAGCCAACCTCGGACAAGCCTTGCTGACCTCGGAACACTCCCAGGCGACCTCGTTGATGTCGAATAGTACTTCGCAGACCACGAGTAGTGCTATGCCAACCTCGCCGACCCTAGGTCCGAATCGACCGACCCCGACGACCTTGACACGCTGCGCTCGACCGCCCCGACGCCGTTTGGATTCATTGATGTCGACGACGTTGTTTCAGTTCGCCTGGCCCTCCGACTTCCCGACCGCCTGACCCAACCGCCGAAGTAGATTCGGCTAGTTGGATCTCAGGGATATTCAATGCCGCCAACTTATACCGCAACGTAGCGATACCTCTACCAGTATCCACACATGCAGGGAGACAAATCCGAACACTCGTGTGCTAGCACGTGATGCACGGCTAGGGTTTTGGCTCGGACGTGGGGAGGGTTTCCGTGGAGAAGATTGATCTGACTATGAAGTTGCGCATACCAGCCCTCCACCCCTCGTCCCCTTTATATAGAGTGGTCGATTGGGCCTAAAGGCCCATCGAGACTCTATGTCTGGTCGTATCCCCATCCGATTAAGTCGTATCCGAGTCAAACTCGAATGTCTATTCTATCCCGTTAAGTGTGTGACCCAATAGGTTCGTGTACAATTGGCCCCGGCCTGAAAACACCCTTTCGGCTGGCTTGTCAACAACAGCCCCTAGCAGAACATATTGACACCAAAATATACACAAAGATCATATCGGCTGAACCTGTAATGTGTGTGCACAAATCACTTTGCCTCACGATATCAATTAAGCTATAGGCAAGACTCATGCCATCCTATTAATGGCTTAATCTTTCACTCGATCACATATCAGGTTATTTATCTGTTGGTTGACTCCTCAATCAACTCGACATGGCCATGCACTTCCATAATCCATTACATCGAGGGGCCCAGAGATATCTCTCTCATAGGAGGGGCAAATTCCATCTTGATCATTCACATCCCTCTACATGTTTCATATCAAACTCGAGGACTACTTTTATAACTACCCAATTACGGAATAGCGTTTGGCAGTCCCTAAGTAAGCCACTATACATGTTGGAATCCATGATGATCTCAGGTCTAAGGACTTCGCACCAACATCACTTGAGACCAACTAATGGCACATTAATTCCCTGTAGTGTCTCTAGGTGGGTCTATCCAACAACATGTTCTGAACGTGCTGATCTTAGAATCAAAACCAGTATCTACATTCCCTCGTCCAAACTCGGTCAGGCACCGTCATCCAAAGGTACAAGATAAAGTTCCTTAGATATGATATATGATCAGGGATTATTTAAAAATAGATTCATATATAAAGAGTCTCATGATTAAGTCACATACTTATTGATCAATACAAGATATCTATTTTATGGAACGAAACAACACTTTATTCATTAATACATAAATAGTGACCATTATATCCAACATCTCCATGTTGCCTCTAGGGCATATCACTAACACAAATTTCATTAAATCCAAAAAATATCAAGAATCCATTAAGAATAGTTTTGTGTGCTTTTTCAGTAGACTTTTAGCATGTTTTGTTAAGTGCTTTGGTTGTCGTGTAGATTCCGACAGTTCTAGCGATCCTGTTTACTTCAAAATAGTTGAAGAGGTTCCCCCAATCTTCGTAGCAAGGCAAGTCATACTTTACATTGATCATATTGTGCCTATTTTTCTAAATGTCTTTTTTCCTCAAATGTCACATGTATTTTGGAATGTCATTTTATGGGATTATTTTACCTATTGTACTCAACCATATGACTTGTTTACCTTGTACCATTGATAGCTTGGGTTTAATATGACTACATATTGGTTTAGGACATGCTTAGCCTGGCTTAGATCAAATAGTTCATTAAAGGAGATCATATCATTTAATTACTATAGTGGAGACTGTGTACATATGATGTCAAGTATGAGATATTGTGATATTAATATTAAAACATGACAATGGTGGGCTGTGGACCCCCGATTTTGAGGCGGGAATCTTTCGTGTTCATAGTACCATTTCCCTGGATCGAGTAGTTGGCACCCACGAATACAGTACTGGATAATCAAGTGCACATGCACGAATAGTCTTACAATACCAATATTACATTAATAGGCCCGAAGGCATTGTTCATCCCACAGGACCTTATGGTCCGAATACAACATAAAAACAGAATGGATCTTCCGGCTCTTCAATTCCATCAGCTGAAGGTTTGTGCGTATAGCAAGGGTGAGTACCAACCGTACTCAGCAAGCCGACACAGAATTGATGCATATGATAGGGTTATTCAAGGAACATGGCTAGGGTTATTTTTGCGTAAAGCCAGTTTTCACAATTCTTTTCACAAGCCTATCGACTAGCCAAATCAAGTTTTAATTTCATAGTTCATTAACCCGGCGACGGTTCTGTCTACCATCCATCGTGATTCCAAGGATGGCTTCCCGCCTCCGGTTCGTCATGATTTTCTGGGGAGTCCACCCCTTCTCGCATTCTCGAGAAGTTGATCCACCAGCGAATAAGATCATCATGCAAACCCATCCCAGCATTTTTAAGTTCAAAGTCTAGCCAAGCGAAAGTCTTGTCACGATGCTCAATATCCGCGAGCACGGCTATTCGAATAGATTGATTCATTCACACTTGCAGGTGGATGTACACTTTACCGTACTCCGTGACAGCCCAACGAATGAGCCTACGCCTCAACACATGAGACGGTCACGGCAAAGCCTTTTGATAACCTCACTTTGGCGTACCCGCTCCATGAACTTAAGCCCTCATGCACTCTAGCCGTCCTTTTCTAGCAGTGAGAGGAGTTAGCGCACCGGGGTAAGGGAAGACTTTTCAAATCTTTAAGTTTAATTAACATCGGTTTAATCCCACCATTCATAACAAAGGCCGCAGCCTCATTCGCATCCCTTAACCACATCATAGAGAACCATCTATGCAAGGATCGCCTCCGCTCGGCTATCTAGTCAGCTAGGTCTATACCCATTCGAGAAGTACGGTTGTGCGGCTCGTTTCCGGCTATCTCATGGCTCGGTCCTTAATTGACCAGGGTCGGCACTTGCCTTTTCCGGAATCCACCCAAATCATCCAGCCGCCCAGTCTAAAACATTTGTATAGTACTTTCAATTTTCATCAAACTTAATTCATCATGGCCATGTGGCGCTCATGTCTCCACATGCCGAATCTCAACTACCTTCCCTAAGGTAGTTGCCCAAGCACAAAGCTTTTTCATAAAGTCATGAGTATGCATAAATCTAAGTATAGCATGGCTAAGCAGTTTACCGAAGTTACTCTTCGGTTGTTTGTATCACATCGCGAGTTACAAAGAGTAATTCTAAAGGTAATCAATAGCAAGGAATGGCATAACAAGTATGGGTAACTCTGTAAAGCATGCATGTTTAGAGTTTAAAATAACATCATTTCGCAATTGGGTTCGATATGTTCAAAGGGTGTGAAGACTTGCCTTGCTCGCACGCTGGTTGAGTGGGGTCTTCCGCGTAGTCAGTGTTCACCTCTTCGGACGCTATCCGTACGTGCGAAAAGAAGGATTGATTCCAATTAAAATTCAACAACATCAACGAAAAAGAAAGAGACCTCAAAATGATCGCGGAAAGCGGATTCCAAACACAACCTCAAACTTCGGAAATCTTAAGAGTTGAATCAACGAAAAGGAGTTCAGTTAAACCGAGCGAACCATCTTGTAATTAATATGTATTTTGCACTTAAATTTGAAGATATCCTAGAATAATTAGGTTTCTAATTTTCATAACTCCAATAATTGATCTTTAATGTTGCAATTATATTTGTTAGGGTTTTTGAAATTCTAACGACAGGATAATGTCATCCATGCTTAACCAATATTTAAAAAGGTCTCATGTGAACTTCGATAACAATTTAAAGGTTGGACCATATTTGAATTCATAAAAAGGAAAAATTTAATCTATAAATCCTTTTCACAAAGTATTTCTTTTTGGAAGGAAAAAGAATATTATACTCATTCCTAATAATAATATTTTCAAAAACCTTATTTTATCCTAAAATATTTCCAAAATAATTTTTACCTTTACCCCTATTCCTTTACTATTTTTCTTTTCCTTTTTTTCTTTCTTTTCTTTTTCCTTTCTTTTTTTTTCTTATTTCCTCTGTTTATTCCCTCCCTCTCCCTGCTCTGTTTTCACGCGGCCGACGGTGAGGAGAGGCGCCGACGGCGAGGAGGGCCGGAGCTAGGGAAAAGAGGGGCTTTTCACCATCTTGGGATCACGGGGGTTCCATTTCTCCACTCGGCCGAGACCGGGGAGCGGCGGAGAGGGCTGGCGACGGCGGGGTGGTTCGGCGGCGGTGGCGCTCGTCGGCAGCAAACTCCGGCGAAGTTCTGGCCAAGGTGAGGGGTCTACGAGCATCAGTGAACCCTAGGGATGCTAAAGGGGGTTTGGTTCGGCCGGGAGGCGTTGCGGCGTGGCGGCGACGGCGGGGTGGCGGCGGCCGAGCGGGGAATTCGAGGGGCTCGTCGCCGGCGATTTTTCGGCGACCATTTGGCTCGGGAAGCTTAGGGAAATAATACTTAGAGCACGGGATGATGATGGTACCTTCAATTCGGGAAGAAATCGGCCGAGGGTGACGAATTTCGGAGTGCTGCACGGGCGGTCGAATTAGGGTTCTTCCGGCCGAGCTCCGATCCTTCCCAAAATTCACGCAATGCAGTGGCTAACTTTTGGGGGAAATCGGGGGAAAAGCACGAGTGAGCACTGGGGAAGATTTGCTATGTGGTCACTGGGTGCAGGGAGGCCGATTTATAGGCGGTCGACGGTGAGATGGTTCGGGCGTCCCGGTGCGGCGGTAGGGCCGACGAGCGCGCGCACGTCGCGGCGACGTGCGGCAACCGCAGCCAACGCGCGCGTGTACGGCAGCGCAGATGAGGCAAAGCGCGAGGGCGGGAGTGCAGGCGCCGCGGCAAGGACGGCGTGGCGCGGATCGTGTACGCGCGGCGCTAACGCGAGCGGCATGGCTAGCGTGTACGGCGCCGACTTTGGGGGCAATCGGCATGGCGCGACTGTACCGGCGACTCCTGTGCGTGACCGGAGCCGATGACGTTGGGAACGTGCACGCGCGAGGTCTCAGGTACGGCGGGTGACGCGCGGCGGCTGCGAACGGGGCGGTGTAATCGGTCGAACACCTGCTGATCAATGAACAGCGCGCTTTTCCATTTTTCCCGAATTTAAAATCCTATTTTCCATTTCCATTTCTTTTATTCCTAAAAATCCCAAATAAATTTTGGTATTCACAGAACAATTTCTAAAATTATATCTTCCACATTTCCCCCTTTTCAAAATATATTTTTCATATTTATTTTGTTCCTTCTCTTAAATTCAAGAAAATGGGATTTTGATTGAAGACAAATTTCAAATTTCATTTCTCCTTTTCAATATATATTTTTTTATCCAAATTCCAATTATTCATTATCTTTCCTCCATCAATTAGGATTTAAACATTAATATATTCTTTTTGTGATGCACCATATTATATACATATATATATCTATGCGCTCTTTTCAGGTTACACACATGTATATTTTGAAATTGTTTTCATTTGGGATTGCAAAGCTTAGGGTTTTATTCCATTTTACCTCAAAGTAATTCTAGAAGAAAATCTTATATCGCTGAACTCGGCAATTAAGATCGAAAAACACAATAAGAAGCAATGATTCCAAAAAGTTTTTGTGAGTTCGATTTTTACGTTCCGAATTCCATTCCTTCGATTTTCGGGATGTTACAAACCTACCCCCTAACAATAAATCTCGTCCCGAGATTTTCTTACCGATTGCTGAATAGGTGTGGATATTCTGTCCTCGGGAATTCTTCGCTCTCCCGGGTAGCTTCTTCTTCGTGTGATTGCTCCATTGTACTTTGTACATGCGCCACGACTTGGTTCGTGTCTTCTTTTCTCGCTTCGTCTAGTATCTTGATTGGATGCTCCGGGTAGGTAAGATCACGTGGACATGGATGGTTTCTAACGGGCTTGCTCTTCGGTACCCGCAGACATTTCTTCACTGCGACACGTGGAATACGGGTGGACATCGGAGAGATTCTCGGGCGGTTCCAATTGGTAAGCCACTTCTCCCCTCCTAGCGCTTATCAAGAATGGGCCCACGTATCGTGGTGCGAGTTTCCCTTTGACTTTGAATCTCTGTGTTCCCCGTAGTGGTGAGACCTTTAGATACACGTAGTCACCTTCTTTAAATTCCAATTCTCTTCGTCGGGTATCCGCGTAGCTCTTTTGTCGTGATTGAGCAGCTTGTAGTCGGTCCCGGATCAGGCGAACCTTTTCCTCAGCCTCCTTGATTATGTCAGGCCCGAATACGGTTCGTTCACCGGTTTCTGACCACATCAATGGGGTTCGACATCGGCGACCAAATAGAGCTTCGTTTGGCGACATCTTCGACGGCTTGATAGCTATTGTTGTAAGAGAACTCGGCGTACGGCAAGCATTTCTCCCAATCCTTGGTGAAATCCAATGCACAGGCTCTCAGCATATCTTCTAGTACTTGATTCGTCCTTTCAGTCTGCCCGTCGGTCTGTGGGTGATAAGCGGTACTGAAAGCGAGATGACTTCCGAGTGCCTCGTGGACTTTGCTCCAAAAATGAGATGTGAATTGGGTACCACGATCCGATATAATCCTCTTTGGTACACCGTGGAGACATACAATCCTACTCATATATAGTTCCGCTAGCTTGGCACTGTTGTAGTTAGTTTTCACGGGAATAAATCTGGCAGTCTTGGTGAGCCGATCTACTATTACCCAAATGGAATCGTAACCAGTCGTAGTTTTGGGTAGTCCTACTATGAAATCCATGCCTATCTCGTCCCATTTCCATTCGGGAATCTTGAGTGGCTGCAGCAAGCTGGCCGTTGATGCTCGGCTTTCACCCTTTGGCACACATCGCACACGGCTACGTATTCGGCTACATCTCTCTTCATATTGGGCCACCAGTATTCTCCTTTCAAATCCTGGTACATTTTCGTGCTTCCGGGATGTAACGAATATGCCGATTCGTGGGCTTCTTTTAAGATCAATCCTCTCAAACCGCCTCGTTCGTGCACACGATTCTTTTCTTGTACCACAGATTCCCTTGTCATCTACGAAAACTCCCTGAGCGCGTCCAACGCCATGCGTTCCTTGATTTCCGGGTTTCCTCATTCCCTTTTGGGCTTCTTCTATTTGAGTCCTCGAAGGGGTTGGATTTCCAGTGAGTGTACTTCTCCGTAAGGAATCGGGTGCAGATTAAGTCGAGCCATTTCTTCTTGGAGCTCATTAGCCACACCTCCCAACTCCATGTGGTTGCATTGGGCTTTGCGGCTCGGCGCATCGGCCACTACATTTGCCTTGCCGGGATGGTAATGGATTCCTAGATCGTAATCCTTGATCAACTCCAACCATCGCCTCTCGTCGTAGGTTGAGATCAGCCGAGTAAAGAAATATTTTAGGCTCTTGTGATCGGTATACACATCACGGTGGTTCCCGATCGATAGTGCCTCCGGATCTTCAATGCGTGTACAACCGCGGCTAATTCCAGTCGTGTGTGGGATAATTCTCTTCGTGGGGGCGTAAGCGTCGCGAGGCATAGGCTACGACCTTTCCATCCTGCATTAATACTCCTCCTAATCCTTGCCGGGATGCATCACAAGACATCACGAAATCCTTCCGTTGTCGGGTAAGGTTAAGATTGGGGCGTGGTTAACTTTTCTTTCGGTTGGTCGAAAGCATTTTGACACTTCTCGTTCCATTCAAACTTTTTTTCCTTCTTCGAAGTTGAGTCATAGGTCGGGCTACAAGTGGAAAACCCTTCGATAAACCGTCGGTAATAACCGGCCAAGCCCAAGAAACTCCGAACTTCCGTCACCGACTTGGGTGCCTTCCATCCCGTAACGGCTTCGACCTTGGCGGGCTCACCGCTACTCCTCCAGCTGAAACCACGTGGCCGAGAAAAGCGACTTCTTTGAGCCGAACTCGTATTTGCTGAACTTTGCATACATGGTGCTCTCGTAGTTTTTCCAAGAGCCGTAGATGCTCCGCGTGTTCCTCATCGTTCTTGGAGTAGATAAGTATATCGTCGATGAATACCACTACGAATTTGTCCAGGTATTCCATGAATACCTTGTTCATCAGGTTCATAAAGTATGCGGGGCATTGGTCAACCCAAAGGACATCACTGTGAACTCGTATAAGCCGTAACGTGTAGAGAACGCCGTCTTAGGAATATCTCCGGCTCTAATCTTCAATCGATGATATCCTGATCGTAGATCAATCTTTGAGAACACCTGCGCACCCTTAAGTTGATCGAATAGGTCATCGATCCGAGGTAGCGGGTACTTGTTCTTGATAGTTACTTCATTCAGCGATCGGTAGTCCACACACATTCTCATACTCCCATCCTTCTTTTGACGAAGAGTTGGGGCTCCCGGAGAAGAAGCTGGGCGTACAAATCCCTTCTCTTGTAGTTCCCTTATTTGCTTCTTGAGTTCCTCTAACTCGTTGGCCGGCATTCGATAAGGCCTCTTGGATATGGGGGCAGTACCGGGCATCGGATCGATGATAAACTCTACGTCGCGATCCGGGGCATTCGGGTAATTCCTCGGGAAACACATCCGGGTATTCTTGTACTACGGCATTCCGCCTAGGGGTAGCATGGTGAACACTCCCGCAGCTTGCTCACATAGCTTTGGGTTTTGATCCATAGTTATGCTCATCGGTGATCCCCATGGGGTGGATACCGTGACTTCCCTTCATTGCAGTCTATAATTCCATTATTTTTGGTCAACCAATCCATTCCGAGTATGACATCTATGGTTTGGGGTGATAGCACCATAAGGTTTGAGAGAAACACCACGTCTCTAATCCGTATGGGCACATTAATGCGAGGCATGGGGTACGGTTATGTCTCCCCGGTGAGTGTACCGGCATAGGTCTTCTAAGTGCTACTTGGTGCAGTGGTGTTGTTTGCTTACTCGGGAAGATATGAATGAATGCGAGGCTCCGAATCGAATAAAACTTTAACGGTGCGAGTTGATAGAGAACATACCCATCAATACGTTCGGTCCTCCCGAGCTTCTTCACCCGCACATGATTCACTGGCCACGTCGAAACCCGGTGGCGGCCTCGTTAGGTAGCGGGGTCCCGAACGGACCTCGTCCCCGCCGCAGGGTGGGGTTCCTCGGACGGGCGTTGCATTGGCGCCGATCCGCATAGGGCGTTGCGTGGTTTAGGGCAGCTATTGGAGTAGTGCCCGAATTCTCCGCAATTGAAGCGCTCACATTCTTTCTTCTGGAGCGGCTAGGGTTGGTGTGGGTGTACGAAGCGAGGTGTAGCCGACTGTTGACATGGTCGGAAGCGGGAGAACGTCCGGTTGCCGGAACATTTGGCTTCCATCCGACGGGGTGGCTCCCTTGGGGCGTTGTGGCGTTCCCGAAATGGGCGAGCCATAGCGAGCCTCCTTTGCGGTTATTGTCTACCACCTTTTGGTCATGCTCAAGTCGGACGACCTTGTTGATGAGGCTTTGAAACCGGTGTGATCTGCCCGATCATTGGTCCCCTCGTTCGTCATTTAGTCCCTCAATGAATTTGTCTATCTTTTCTTCTTCGTCCGCCAGTCACGTGGCGTAACGGCAAGCTGGGTGAACTTGTTCGATATTCTGTATCGAGGTGTTCCCTTGACGCATCGCGGAACTCGTTTTCTTCATCCTCATAACTGCTGGCACAAAATTCTCACGGACGCAGCCGTGAATTCCTCCCATGTTGGTTCGCGGCGTCTTCAGCTCGTGTCTCCTTGTAGGTGTCCCACCGTCACTTGCGGGGCCCTCCAGCTGGTTAGTAGCGAAGACAACTCTATCGGCTTCTCGGACTCGACGAGGGTTAGCTTCTTCTCTATCACTCTTAGCCAATCTTCGGCGTCCATAGGTTCTTCGGCCGTGGAAAAAGTGGGTGGCTTAGCTCTCATGAATTCTCCCGGACTCGATCCTCCTCGACCTCCTTGATTATTAGCAATCGCTTGGAGTAGCCTGGTGCGCAAAGCCATGACCTCCGCCGGGGTGGAGGGGTTGGGTTACGGCGGGTTCTCGTTGGTTGCTGCGGCTCTGCGGCGATGTGCCATCCGAAGAAGGTAGATGAATTAAGAGATCGGACTAGTTTAGGTTATAGTTCCCAGGGGGATTTTTCTTCAAGTTCTTTTGAATGATCTTCAGTCAACAGACAGGGTGAAATAATAATAAGCTTACGAATTAAGACACCGCAAAGCGATGCTCAGGTTCATCATATTACATAAGGGGGTACACGGACTGTACACACACAGTCCTTCATGCCAGGATAGCAACAATAATTATATCGTCCAACTACATCAACTAATTAAGGGAAATAGGGAGTGGTTCGTCCGCCGAACCGGGAAGGTCCTTCCCGCCTAGTCATCCAACCATCCGCAAGAGCCGGGCGTCGGAAGTGGGTGGTCCGCTGCTGAAGCAAACCGAAGTCCCCATGGCTCGGAGGTGGTGGCCTCGGAGTCACGCCGAATCTTCCGACTCGGTGGCCGCGTACTCTTGCGAGCGGTCTGGCGGGTGAGGGGGCCTCCCGTGTGAGTCAGGCGACGAGGGGGAGCTTCCTCCTCCATTGAGTCGGTGTCGCTAGACTCCCATTTGATCTCCATGGGCTCTGCCTCAGACTCCGTGTCGGTGTAGATCTGGATGGGGTTACCCTCTCCTGATCCCGGCTCGGATGGTACTGGTACGGAGCTCGGGGTGGGTCCCATGGATGTGGCAGCAGTGGGGTCTACCAGGTACGGTGCAGGCTCTGTGCTCAACATAAAAGCTTGCTCCATCATAGCTTGAAAAGTATCTAAGCTTGCTGGAGTCATAAGGTAATAGTGGTCGGGCACGGGGCGGGAGGTGATGGTACGAGGCTCGGTGGAAGTACTGCGGCGTAGACGGGACGAGTGCGCATGCTCCTCCAGTGGTTGATCTGGCTTGCTTCTTCTGAGCTGTTCTTCCAGCTCTACGAGCTTCCCCACGGGCCATATAGCGGTCCGAGAGTTGCTCATCTTGGGCACCATTGGCTGCGGTGAGTCTGCGGCATGTTTATCTGGTCTCCACGGCCTTGGTGGCTGTTGACCGATCATTGAGGCGTGGCTGCCGATCGTTGATCTCGAGCGGGGCCTCCTCATACCGATCGTCCATTGTCTCCGCCAGCGTGATAGACGCGTGACCATCGGGTTGTAGCAGCAGGGGGTAGCCTCCACGGTGCAGGCGGGTTGCCCTCTTCGCGATAAGGATGATGCACGAACTCGTCATTGTGAGTTGGGCACGGTGTTCGCATTAAGGCGAAGGAAGGCCTCGCGAGTGCATCTGAATAGCCGCTTCGCTAGGTCCGGTGGTAGCGAGTGTGGAAGCGAAGGATGTCTCACTTCCCATGCGGGCTTCTATGGATACATTGCCTCCCGAGCTGGATACACTTCGGAGCCATGTCTCTTGGTGTGATAGGTGGGTGGTTCCGGGTACCTCAAACACCATAGTAGGGACTGAAGTTGTACCACAAACCCTTCGTCTCGCGGGATAGTGACTTCCCGGGTTCCGTCGTGGTTTGACATATGCTTTTATAGGCAACTTAGGGTTAGCGGGAGAGAGCTATCATAATCATTTGGTAAAAAGAAATACAGATGTAGAAAAGGTATATTTGCATTTTCGGAAATAATAGTTTAAAACTGATCCTATTGTAGGGATATTTCCCTTTAGCCATCTAGTTAGGGGTAGGGCGCCATTTGGTCTTAGCCTACGGTCGCATGGCTCTGATACCAGCTCTGTGGACCCCCGATTTTGAGGCGGGAATCTTTCGTGTTCATAGTACCATTTCCCTGGATCGAGTAGTTGGTACCCACGAATACAGTACTGGATAATCAAGTGCACATGCACGAATAGTCTTACAATACCATTATTACATTAATAGGCCCGAAGGCATTGTTCATCCCACAGGACCTTATGGTCCGAATACAACATAAAAACAGAGTTTAGATAAGGCGGCGGAAAGAGGCGCGGCTTGTCAATTGCCACAGCAACGACCGAAGCTAAGGTCTAGTATGCGCCGTCGGTTCCTTCGCCTCTCTGGTGATACGCATATGGATCTTCCGGCTCTTCAATTCCATCGGCTGAAGGTTTGTGCGTATAGCAAGGGTGAGTACCAACCGTACTCGGCAAGCCGACTGAATTGATGCATATGATAGGGTTATTCAAGGAACATGGCTAGGGTTATTTTTGCGTAAAGCCGGTTTTCACAATTCTTATCACAAGCCTATCGACTAGCCAAATCAAGTTTTAATTTCATAGTTCATTAACCGGCGACGGTTACGTCTACCATCCATCGTGATTCCAAGGATGGCTTCCCGCCTCCAGGTTCGTCATGATTTTTCGGGAGTCCACCCCTTCTCGCATTCTCGAGAAGTTGATCCACCGAATAAGATCATCATGCAAACCCATCCCAGCATTTTTAAGTTCAAAGTCTAGCCAAGCGAAAGTCTTGTCACGATGCTCAATATCCGCGAGCACGGCTATTCGAATAGATTGATTCATTCACACTTTGCGGTGGATGTACACTTTACCCGTACTCCGCGATTGCCCAACGAATGAGCCTACGCCTCAACACATGAGACGGTCACGGCAAAGCCTTTCGATAACCTCACTTTGGCGTACCCGCTCCATGAACTTAAGCCCTCATGCACTCTAGCCGTCCTTTTCTAGCGGTGAGAGGAGTTAGCGCACCGGGGTAAGGGAAGACTTTTCAAATCTTTAAGTTTAATTAACATCGGTTTAATCCCACCATTCATAACAAAGGCCGCAGCCTCATTCGCATCCCTTAACCACATCATAGAGAACCATCTATGCAAGGATCGCCTCCGCTCGGCTATCTAGTCGGCTAGGTCTATACCCATTCGAGAAGTACGGTTTATGCGGCTCGTTTCCGGCTATCTCATGGCTCGGTCCTTAATTGACCAGGGTCGGCACTTGCCTTTTCCGGAATCCACCCAAATCATCCGCGCCCTGAGTCTAAAACATTTGTATAGTACTTTCAATTTTCATCAAACTTAATTCATCATGGCCATGTGGCGCTCATGTCTCCACATGCCGAATCTCAACTACCTTCCCTAAGGTAGTTGCCCAAGCACAAAGCTTTTTTTCATAAAGTCATGAGTATGCATAAATCTAAGTATAGCATGGCTAAGCGGTTTACCGAAGTTACTCTTCGGTTGTTTGTATCACATCGCGAGTTACAAAGAGTAATTCTATAGGTAATCAATAGCAAGGAATGGCATAACAAGTATGGGTAACTCGTAAAGCATGCATGTTTAGAGTTTAAAATAACATCATTTCGCAATTGGGTTCGATATGTTCAAAGGGTGTGAAGACTTGCCTTGCTCGCACGCTGGTTGAGTGGGGTCTTCCGCGTAGTCGTGTTCACCTCTTCGGACGCTATCCGTACGTGCGAAAAGAAGGATTGATTCCAATTAAAATTCAACAACATCAACGAAAAAGAAAGAGACCTCAAAATGATCGCGGAAAGCGGATTCCAAACACAACCTCAAACTTCGGAAATCTTAAGAGTTGAATCAACGAAAAGGAGTTCAGTTAAACCGAGCGAACCATCTTGTAATTAATATGTATTTTGCACTTAAATTTGAAGATATCCTAGAATAATTAGGTTTCTAATTTTCATATCTCCAATAATTGATCTTTAATGTTGCAATTATATTTGTTAGGGTTTTTGAAATTCTAACGACGGGATAATGTCATCCATGCTTAACCAATATTTAAAAAGGTCTCATGTGAACTTCGATAACAATTTAAAGGTTGGACCATATTTGAATTCATAAAAAGGAAAAATTTAATCTATAAATCCTTTTCACAAATTATTTCTTTTTGGAAGGAAAAAGAATATTATACTCATTCCTAATAATAATATTTTCAAAAACCTTATTTTATCCTAAAATATTTCCAAAATAATTTTTACCTTTACCCCTATTCCTTTACTATTTTTCTTTTCCTTTTTTTTTCTTTTCTTTTTCCTTTCTTTTTTTCTTATTTCCTCTGTTTCTTCCCTCCCTCTCCTGCTCTGTTTCCACCGGCGCCGACGGTGAGGAGAGGCGCCGGCGCGAGGAGGGCCGGAGCTAGGGAAAAGAGGGGCTTTTCACCATCTTGGGATCACGGGGTTCCATTTCTCCACTCGGCCGAGCGGGAGCGGCGGAGAGGGCTGGCGACGGCGGGGTGGTTCGGCGGCGGTGGCGCTCGTCGGCAGCAAACTCCGGCGAAGTTCGGCCAAGGTGAGGGGTCTACGAGCATCGGTGAACCCTAGGGATGCTAAAGGGGGTTTGGTTCGGCCGGGAGGCGTTGCGGCGTGCGGCGACGGTGGGGTGGGCGGCGAGACGGGAATTCGAGGGGCTCGTCGCGGCGATTTTCCGCGACCATTTGGCTCGGGAAGCTTAGGGAAATAATACTTAGAGCACGGGGATGATGATGGTACCTTCAATTCGGCAAGAAATCGGCCGAGGGTGACGAATTCGAGTCTTGCACGGGCGGTCGAATTAGGGTTCTTCCGCGAGCTCCGATCCTTCCCAAAATTCACGCAATGCGGTGGCTAACTTTTGGGGAAATCGGGAAAAGCACGAGTGAGCACAGGGAAGATTTGCTATGTGGTCAGCTGGGTGCAGGGAGGCCGATTTATAGGCGGTCGACGGTGAGATGGTTCGGGCGTCCCAGTGCGGCGGTAGGCGGCGAGCGCGCGCACGTCGCGGCGACGTGCGGCAAGCTGCAGCCAACGCGCGTGTTCGGCGCAGCGGTGAGGCGTGCGCGAGGCGGGAGTGCGGCGCCGCGGCAAGGATGGCGTGGCGCGGGGTGTACGCACGGCGCTAACGCGAGCGGCATGGCTAGCGTGTACGGCGTCGACTTTGGGGGCAATCGGCTTGGCGCGGCCTGCGGCGACTCGTGCGTGACCGGAGCCGATGACGTTGGGAACGTGCACGCGCGAGGTCTCGGTACGGCGGGTGACGCGCGGCGGCTGCGAACGGGCGGTGTAATCGGTCGAACACTGCGATCAATGAACAGTGCGCTTTTCCATTTTTCCCGAATTTAAAATCCTATTTTCCATTTCCATTTCTTTTATTCCTAAAAATCCCAAATAAATTTTGGTATTCACAGAACAATTTCTAAAATTATATCTTCCACATTTCCCCTTTTCAAAATATATTTTTCATATTTATTTTGTTCCTTCTCTTAAATTCAAGAAAATGGGATTTTGATTGAAGACAAATTTCAAATTTCATTTCTCCTTTTCAATATATATTTTTATCCAAATTCCAATTATTCATTATCTTTCCTCCATCAATTAGGATTTAAACATTAATATATTCTTTTTGTGATGCACCATATTATATACATATATATATATATCTATGCGCTCTTTTCAGGTTACACACATGTATATTTTGAAATTGTTTTCACCGGCTGGGATTGCAAAGCTTAGGGTTTTATTCCATTTTACCTCAAAGTAATTCTAGAAGAAAATCTTATATCGCTGAACTGGCAATTAAGATCGAAAAACACAATAAGAAGCAATGATTCCAAAAAGTTTTTGTGAGTTCCGATTTTTACGTTCTGAATTCCATTCCTTCGATTTTCAGGATGTTACATGGGCTGTGGGTGCAATGGTTTTGGATAGTCACGCTCATGGCAGTTAAGGACCGGTTCGTTGGAAACCCTAGAAGAAATACCGTGCGTACCACAAGCCAACATGGGTAATGGCTAGATTTGTAGTATAGTTGTCTTTAGCTGACGTACCCTGGCGAGGGTGGGCGTTGGTTTTAAGGGTTGATCGGCTACCGGATTCACCGCGACACTCGGGGGGCTGCCCATTGCCCTGATGGGAGTGGGGGCGAAACCTTAGTGTGGTACGATTGGTTAGAGGGAGTTATGCGAAGGGTTCTGTCACAGTCCCTTTCCGGGGTATCATAGTGGTACACCAGGACGCGAAAACATGTTGTGGGGCTGTGTCTTGTGGGTACAGATGTACACCTCTGGCTAGGGTTAAAAACTATTCGATAGCCATGCTCGCGGTTATGGGCGATCAACCAGATTCACCGTGATTAGTCTTATTTCTAGCAAAAAACTTAATTAATGGTACTTGACTAGAATTGATGGATGGTTGGGCCTGTTGCAACATAGGGTAATGTTGGACAGTGATTATTTTAATATTGCTTAATTATATACTATTGGTTTACTGCTTTCAACTATTATTGTGAAATGATGTTTTATGCAATCAAACCCTAGCCTTCCTTGTGAATTATCCTGCATCATACCTTCTCTTCCGATATGACTTGTTAAGTATAGTGGGTAGTACTTAGTCTTGCTCTATCTCCCCCATCAGAGTCAGAGATCGGGGAAGAGGAAGGTTTCGATGAGCATTAAGCTTTCGTCCAACGTCAAGGTTGTTTGTGGTGTATTGGTGCTTCATCGTAAGAGTCAAGTTTTAGTTTAGCCAGTTGTTTCTTTTTCTGCTGCATTTATGTAATTTTTTATATTGTTTCTAAGACGTGGATTCTGTAATATCAACAATCCTCCTCCCTATCTTTTATTTAGAGACCATGGCTATGAATACACACTTCTTTTTTTTGTCATCATGCCCAAGAAAATTTGTTTCTTCTTTTGTAAGCATCATGTTTTTTTACTATCATTTTTGTATATATCTTTTTAGCTCATGTCTCATTTGGTATGGATAGAAGGATAGAGGATCATAATTATTTGGAGTCTTTATTTGGTGGATGTAGACTTCTAGAAGGTTGCATATGGTAGGAATATAATAGTTTTTTGGCTAAACCTCTCATGTAGAGGGAAAACAATTTGTGTGGTAGATATGCACAAGACTTTGATGAAATCATAAAAAGATTCTAAGAAGGGTCTAACTAATTGACCAAACTCAAAATGACTGCAAGCAGCATATGCATAGGATTTTTCAATTAGTTCACATATGGCTTTGGTAGAAACGTATCATCATTGAGGAACTCATCATTTTTTATATTTTTGAAAATAAAATCTTCGGAATTCAAGTTTCACTTAGAAAAAAATTATAGTTACTCCACTCTACCATATCATATCCCACAACAACCTAGACTTAGATCATGCACTTGCTACCCATAAGTTTTCAAGTTCAAGGTGATATATTCAAGCAAACAAACTCAAAACTTGGAGAATGCTAAGTTGTAAACTAGATACAATAGGGAATTAAAGCAGAGAACCTATTTATCATATCCAAAGTGTGGGAATTAAACATTCCTACCACGCATAGCTACCATAAAATTTTTATGATTTAATATTTTTAAAAAAATTTAAATGCAATGTAGGAAATAAATAAATAAGTGATATGGGTTACCTCATGCGGGGGCCCTCCCCCAAGCTTATTCCTTGCTCATGGTTCGCGATAGGGATTAAACCCCTGCGAACGGAAGTAGGCCATCAGGTCGGATTGGCCTTGCTACACTGTTGAGCTGATTTCTTTAAGCTGCTCATTGGTCTGGTGCTGCCACTAATGAGTTTCTTGGACATGTTGATAAAGTGTATCTTGAACCTCAGTGGCTCTCATGTCCAATTCACTCATCCTTTGAGTGATCTCCACAAATCCTTGGTCATGAAAAATCTCGTGTCGACAATGAGCGTTGAGCAACAAATGATGGAGGTAGACCAGTGGAGCTTGATGAGTCTGTGGCCTGTCCATGGTACCAGCTAGGTCCTTGTGTCCATGCTAACTACTAGTTGATTGCCATGACGAACCTCCAGCCTCATAATATTGCTGGGGTTGTTCCCAACAGATGCATATCCAGTCAGAATCCACCCTTGCTGATGAGTGTGTTGCAAAGGCTATTGAGGTTCTTCCTTCATAGCGGCCCTTCTTGACATGCTCTTTGTGAACCTGCCAGATGTACTACTCCTGCGAGCAACCTCTCTTGGCTGAAGAGTAATGGTTAGCGCCCGACACTTATACAAATGATACTCTGGGTTAGGTAGCGAAATTTCATTTATATATCTGGGGAAGAAAAACACAAGGGATCCCTCGGGACCATGTTTCAAATTATGGCCCTTCACTAAATATTCCTCATCTATTATTTCGTGGGGTTTGGTGATGTACGGAACTTGTACATCTCCCAAGGCCCCGGCATTAAAAGCAATACGAGTGATTAATGAAGTGCATTCAATGGGTCACTTCATCCTAAATTATTCTAACCATTGTTTAATCATCACTTGCACAAGAGAGATTTTTATTTTCTTAACCATGGCATAAAGGATCATCAATTCATCAGCTCTAATTGGCCTAACATCTTCCCTAGGAAAGATAGTAAATGCTACCCATTTATGCATCATTCTCAAGGTAGGATTATGGATATCATTAGTTCTTGGCTTACTATAAAAGGTTTCTGCAGAAATGTTTTGTCAAAAACTTTGTTTATTAAAATTAATTCGATAGCTGTGACTCCCAGTTCACCGAACAATGTTGAGCAAAACCAAGGTGACTAAAATTTTTCCATGTGTAATATTAATCCTTCCCAAAAAATTGGAAAGTAATACCATCTCCTACTTCTTTTAAGGTGCAAAGAAATTGGATAGTAAGAATGCGTGAACCTTCTTCCTCCACATGTGCAAAATTATGTCATCCTATGGTATGCCAAACATTAAGAAGTCAGTATCCATACCTGTTTTGGGGGGCAATTCCGGGTCATATGCTCGGGTGTGAGCAAAGTCCCGGTCCTTGAGAATGACATAGGCTTGTCTCTCTCGATCGTCCCTAAGATCGAGATCGGTGTAAGAGAGAATTGGTGAAGCGTGGGTGCTTGCATCTCCCCTTGATTCAGCGGCATGCGATTTATCCTATCTTGTCGAGCTAGGTGCATAGCCAGTGGATGGAGCTAAGCTTGGATAGCTCGAGCTCGTCCCTGATGCTTTGCGCATAGCACCGAACAACCACTTGACACCTTTCTTCATACCTGCAGCTGCAAGAGAAAAAGAACACAAGAGCACTCGAGACGGGTTAAGGATTAGTTCAAAGCAATTTAGTCGTTCGAGAGTAAGCCGTTCTTGTGGAGCTAGGTTGCCACCACAAATCGTTCTTGCATGATAACACGCGGAGGAAACTCCAGATGCAAGGAAATTTTGGGAAATATATTTTTTATGAATTTAGAGCAAGAATATTATGAGAACTCAAGAGAGGAGAGGAGAACTTGAGAGCAAACAAGTGCAACTCAATTTGGGCAAGGAGAGCAAGCTCCATGCCTTGCCTTTAATAGAGTGAGCTCACCCTTGGTTTGGCCGAACCAAGGGGTGCTCCTCTCCCCTCTAAACTTTGGATTTCCTAGTACAAACATCAAAGCACACTACACAAAAAGTTTGAACACTAGTGAGCAACATAATGGTTCGGCCGAACCATTATGGTGGGCTTTGCACACCCAGAATCCAATGTTCAATAATGTATTTTAGTTCATCAATGTGTAGGTTTGGTGCTTGGAATCCAAGGAAAAAGTTTTGTCAAGATGTGCACAAGAATTCTCAAAATTAAAATCCTAAGTTCAAATATTTTTCTATGCATGATTCGGAAAATTAAACATGTCATGCTAGTCTGTAGGAATTGAAATAAAAAATTGCAAGGAAATTAAACATGCATTGGGAAAATAAATATGGGGTACATAGCGATTTACATGTCAGCAAGGAATCCTCGTTTAAAGTCCGACAAGCGGGACTTCCTCCGTGCAATTATGCAATTGCATCGCCCGGTCTCGGAGAAGTAGACGCGGACGACTGCACTTGTTTCACTTGCCACACCTTTTTGGTCTTCCCTGGTTTGTCTGGTGTGGTCAAGGATTTTTTTGGACTTCGGTGGTGGTTGAACTGACAACGCCTGCCTCACTGTCTTTTTGATTTTCCTTTGTGACAGTAATTCCTTTTCTAGGAATTTCATCATGAACATGATGAGGTTGTCCTTTTCCATGGGTTTCACTTTGACCTCTTCGATATTCTTTGTGTTCAACCTATATTTGATTCTGACCATTGAACATTGTTCCACTCTAGTTTAGAAGTTAAACTTATCCTCCTTTTAATTGATGTAATGTCAGATTTCTCCAACTCCCAGATCGATGCTTGCATCCGTGATGCTAAGGAACGATCGTCCAAGAATGAGCGGCGTTCTCTTATCGACATCCATGTCGAGCACCACGAAGTCAATGGGAATGAAGCAACCCCAAACTTTCACCGGAATGTCTTCGGCAATTCCTGTCGGGTAGCAGACCGAAGAATCGGCCAGCTGTAACCGCATTAGAGTTGATGATAAAGTGGTGTAGTTCAATCGGTCGAAAACCTCCTTGGGCATAACACTAACGCATGCTCCAAGTTCACATAGGGCATGGTCGAATTGTTGTGCCCCAATTGAACAGGTGATTGTTGGGCACCCTGGATCTGTCTTCTTCTCAAGAAGCTGATTGAGTATAGCTGCACTACACTCTTCTGTCAATCTGACAATCTCAGTGGTTGGCATCAACCTTTTATTGTTGAGGATGTCCTTGAGTAGCGAGCATAAGTGGGAACTTGCATCGCATCCAACAGAGGGACATTGTTATTAATCTTTTGAATAATCTCAACAAAGCAAGCAAACTGCTCATCCACAGTTGGCTTCTTGTTGCGATGAGGGAATGGCAATAGGGTTGTGTCATGGAACTCATGTGGAGCCGTGTTTCCCTCATGCACTTGATTTTGCATGTTGGACGGTCCATCTTCCTTCTCTTTTGCCTTCCCTGCATGGTTAGGATTTGGCGGATCACGAGTGGTTTTACCTCCTCGTGTGGTCACCGCACTAACATTTTCTAGGGAAGGTTCGGGTTGCCCCAAATCTTCGTCGATTCGGATGAAGGGATAGCAGCAGCCAATTAGCTAATCGGGTTTCTAGCATTTTATTAAAACTCAATTGATTTTTGATAGCAGAGGAAAGACCATCAATTTTGGCATTAATGCTCTCTAAAGATTTGTCATTGGCAGCTTTTCTTTTAGAAATATTTTCATTAACCTTAGCCTGTCCTAAGACAAGATCTTTCAAGGAGGGTTGATTTGAATTAAAAGCATGAGAAAAATTGTTACCTCCTTGATAGTAAGGGTGTTGTTGATTCCACCCTTGACCTCCTTGTGGATCATATCCATTGTTGTTCAGATAGCAGCATCTTCATTGTTCTCGGGCCAATTATTCCCCGAGTGGCCAGTGTTGCCACATGTCTCGCAAGTCATGCGAGCATACATAGCTTGAACTCCTTCAGCCTTGTCGTCCATGGCTAGTTACTATTGAATAAACTATAGATGGGACATATATCTAGACAAGTAGAATATGAACCACACTCAAGTATACGAGAAGATAAATATATTATAAATCTCAAAGTCATACAAAAGAAGAAAGATACAAAAGTCATACCCAACATTCCAAAGATGACTCGAGAACCGAGTAGAAGCTCTAAACTAACTCCTAAACTCCACTAGCCTAGAGACTAAGAGAAAAATGTAGGAACTACTTCTTGTTGTGTGTGTTGAAAATGAAGTGAAGCTCCCATTTTATAACCTCCATATGACGGTTGTGAAGTCGGTTTGCAACCATCAAACTTGCACAACCGTCATTGGGGCTTCATCTGGATCGTCCATGCGGAAGGTGCGGAGTGATTGGAGCTAAGGGTGGTTCGGCCGAACCCTCAACTGCTCCATTCCCCACCGACTTTCTCTAGTGGCTTACATGTGGGCCCTTATGGTGGTTCCCAGATGTTTGGCCCCACTTTAAGTCGGTTTCACCTAACTTGTGAGCCCACCAATCCATGGGATGCTGACGTGGCGAGCGTCGATTGGTCGGAGTTGTGCTTCTTCGTCATGCGAGCTTGCTTTCACTTCATTTATTCATATATGTACCTACATTCACATAATCTCCAAGGAAATGTGGAACTTTATTAATTCTAGACCTATATGTGTATGAGAAGTGTTAATTCTCTTGTATTTCTGAGGTTTGCGACGATCGAAATTGGTACTTAACGGCCGTCAACATCGGTGGAGAGAGATGGGGCCTAGGGACCGGCCGAACCCCTGGTTCAGTTGAACCGCCTACGGCTCCTATCATACTCACCTTCCACATGGATGCTCCGGAATGACTGTAACAGGTGCACCATCAACAGCAACCGCCTTAATCAACCGTCATTGAGGAGTATAAAAGGAGAAGAGCTTCTCACTTCACAACACACACTCAAGGAGCAATTCTCTCTATCTTATATTGTATTCTATAGTATTAGTGGAGTTAGGCTTAGAGTAGTCTTCAGTTCTATAGTTTTCTCGAAGATTGCGGTATGTCTGTTGTGCTTTACTCTTCTTGTAAAATTATAAGTGCAATAATAGAATTATATTCTTTATTTAATTTTGTTCATAGTTCATATACTACTTTACTTTACTAGTCATGTGTTCTATAACTAGTTTATACTTCATTCATATGCTTCACTTGATTCGGATGGTCGATCTATGCCACAGCATCCGTCCAATGATCTTAAAGGGTTGCACTAGCTCTAACTTGTTCATCCAAAGGGTGGGAGTCCTGAGGGAATTTGTGTCATTATTTATTAACATAAGCATGGTGCTTGGGTTAATTAAATACCACTGGATGCGGGTATACCCTATGGAAAGTGAGGTAGGTGGCAGGGGGTGACAGCCCTGTCCGTCCTTTGTATTCCTTCATGTCCGGGTATGACATAAGAATTTGTAAAATGCCATAACCATGCTGACAGAACAATAGTGAGTGGTCTCTCGGTAGTACCTGGGTGCCTAGAACTCCTCCCAGCCTTGTAAGCATGTATTTGTTAAGTATAATCTAAACATTATTAATATAGAAGTACATATGAACCTTAGCTCTGTTTTGTCCTTCTCCAACTATCTATTTTATTATTATTTGAGATGAATCTCCTGTGCATCACACAACCTCCATATTATTATTATTCTTACTCTTGTTTAGACTATGTTATATCAATTATAATATGAGTATGGATATATGACTCCACTGTTTACACCACCGCCTTTCTACGGAAAAACAAATATGGTACCCTTGGAATACTCCTGGGTGAAATGCTACAATGGTATTCGTGCACTTGCAGATTTATTTATTACCGTAATAAATAGCAACAGCTGGTCTTACTACATCACATCGACTCATTAGCCGATCGACTCCTTAATCTTATACGATCTATCGATCTATCTATCTTGTTAGTTGCAGAATCAAACTAACTGACATGCCCAAACTACATAAAATTTAGGACCTACACTAGAGCTAAGCAAATCTCCAAGGTCTTCGTGTGTTGGACAAATCTTGTGTTAACATATCGAAGGGTTGTACTCGACAATGGTATTTGTAGAGTATGGGGATCGTTGGTACTAAGGTATATGCGAGATAGTAGTAAGAAGACAGGGGACAAGGATTTCTATATTGGTTCAGAATCTCAAGGTGAGTAATAGCCCTAGTCTAGTGTATATATATATATATATATGGGATGCACAATACGAAGTACAATTGGGGAGCAAGTTAGCTAGTGTAACCCACTGACTAATACTTGTCGAGAACTATCTGGAGACTTGGAATCGATGGCTAGCGATTATCTTCCTCCTCTCTATCTCTCAATGTGACTTGTGGCTATGGCTTGTGATTCGATGCCCTCCCTTCCTGAGGGGCTGTGTATTTATATGGCTAGGCAACTTCTTCTCCAAGTAGTTTCTCGTTTTGCATTCTAGGTTTAGTTTTTCGTAGTTTCGTAGGATCGTTCGTTCGTCGGAGAAGTTCCATAAGACGAATTGAAGACTAATTATTGCAAGGCAAGTCACATAGATCTTAAACACGATTCCTTTGATCATGTTGATCCTATATTTAAATTCTCTATTTATTTCAAAAGTGCATTTATTTTCGAATATCATTGGGTGGTTGTTGACGACCAAATTTCGCAAGCTAATCCCTAGGTTTGAAGCTAAAATTGAAGCGGAATTGAAGGAACGCGCAATTCTCAGAGTCAGAGCGCGTATTGACTGAGTCCGAATCGGCTAAGGAGACAGTCGGCTAAGACCGAGTCGGACAAGGATATTTGACATAGCCGATTCTGATTGAGGTAATTAAATGTGACCGAACCTGATAGAAAAGTATGAAGATCATTGTTGGATTCGGTTTCTATTGCTTCAAAGATATTGCCATATATGGATAAAGTCCTGAAAAGGCAGTTGTATCTTTAAGTTAGGATATTTTATATAGTTTCCTTATAGATAATGTCAGTTTAGGCATATCTGTAATTCAATTTGTAATAGAGATAAGAATCATGTCCATCATGGACTCATCGTGGGTATAAATATGACCCGAGACCATGTAATCTACATCAATCAACACCAGATCAATACAATTTGGGTGCATCGCCACCTTTTCCTTTTAGTTTAATCTCGACAAGTTATTGCTTTGGGTTGGGCTGTATCGGGTTTCGATCTTCGGCGAGAGGTAATTCTTGTTACAACCGGCATGCGCTCTCGGGATTAGTGCTTCCATCTTCATAATACTCTAATCTTATTATCGTAATCTGCACAGTTATCATATATGCTATATAATTTAGATCAATGTCGTGATCTAATCTTTGATCGGCTAGCACTAAATACTAGATGACAGCCGATAGGATTAGATCTCATTGTTGATCGGGATTATCTAGTGTATCTACCATCTTGAAAGGTTATCATTAGGCTATTTTAGATCCTATGATTCTTTTGGTACTTAATGCTGCATCGGTTAGGTTTGATCTATTAACTCGCCCTTAGAATCATAAAGATCTAATTTGCTTCATGATTGTTATTAGAGATAGTATCAGGGTTTCAGCCGATCTTACTTGATTTAACCATCTTGCATGTCTTAGTTTTGCTTGATATGTTAAATATGCCCTTTATATTGAGATCTCATTATATTAAATATGTTAAGCTTGTTATCAATCTATTAAGGCATCTTAATATTTGATTGCTTCTTGTTTAATGTGTTTAATCTGTTATGATATCTTCGTATACAACAGTATCAGAGTACTAGCTGATACACATTAGATTAATCTCTTCGGTTATGCTATAAACAACTATAATTCTTGTCTTATATTATTTTTAGATCTAAGTGATTTATATTGTCTCGGTACACTACTGATCTATCCCAGTCACTTGGTTTAAAAGTGATTTGAGACTCGAATTACATTCTGTTAACATCTACAGCCGATCAGATGAATCTAGTTGCTGCTGATTCAATGCAAGTTGCATCGGCACAATACTAAAGGGATACATCATCGGCCACCAGTCGATCGGCTATCAATCTAACTTTGCTTTTTCTTTTTAGTTTCTTATTGGTTGTAGGGACAAACCAACTGGCACACCTACGAACCTCGAATCAATATTTTGGACCTGCACTAGAGTAAAGCAAATCTCTTAGGCCAGTGCGTGGGAAATTTTCTCATCAACACGCTTTTGACACGCCTGGTGGGACTCAGATCACAAGACAGACGCCATGGTTGACATCAAGACCTCCGAGGTTGACCAAGACAATGTCATTCCGATCACCATGGATAAGCTGATTCCCGAACAGTAGGCTGGGTACAAGGAGATGATAGACCAGTTGCAGAGTCATTATCTTCAATCTTTTGCTCTGACCAGATCAGGTACGATCATCCAAAAATACAAGGTCAATATCCCAGGTCAGGATGAATCTGGAGCAAGCTCTATCAAGGGCAAAGAACAAGAAATCAAATAGGAGGAAGGGCCAGAGCTAAACAATCTGCAAGACAGGATCGATTATGCTGTGCATCATGATTTGATCAATTAGTCTGGAATATAGGTCAATACCCTCAACAACATGATTAGTATAGTTGTCGACTCCAGGATAGCTGAACATCAAGCCAAGGGCCCAGTATTCCTCCGTGAAGGTAAATTTCCTCAGTACAGGGCCTTGGCAACAAATGGGTTGCCGACCGCTTCAGTGGTTCCTCTAGAGCAGCCGATCGCGCCAGGATCGGTTCCCCTCAAGCCATTTGTGCCACCGTCGGCATCAAAGCCGCCAGAGTTTCAACCCAGGGTCCTGATGAGGCCACAACCTCAGCATACTGGCTATGAGATGCTCCGGATTTCTCTAGAATGGATTGAGGCCATGTTCAGCACAAATCAGCCACCTATTCTGCCCAAGGTGCTGATGGGATCCTACCCATCAAGTTTCCTCAACATCCTGTTGGCTCTCAGCCTCTGCATGATCAGCAGCCTCACATGATGTATCAATCTCCTCAGCAGCGCGCAGGAGGCAACTTCTACCAGCAATATCAGCCTCACTCGCCTCAGATGCCGTATCGGCAGGGACCACCCTAATTTGATCAATATGAGCTGATACAGCAGCAAGCACAAGAGGCACCTCAACAAAGAAAGCCCTGGGTGGACCTAATTGCCGATGTAATGAGAGAGCAGTTCGGTCTCAAGCCCAAGGACACTGGCAACATGTACCGATATCCATACCCTGAATATTTCGAGAGGGTTCCATTGCCCAACCGATACAAAGTACCAAATTTTTCCAAATTCTCGGGGCAGGACAATGTTTCTACCTATGAGCATGTTAGCCGATTTTTAGCTCAGTGCAGAAAAGCATCGGTTACAGACGCCCTGAAGGTTAGGCTTTTTCCCCTCTCCCTCTCCGGATCAGCATTTACTTGGTTTTCTTCGCTTCCATACAATTCTGTTCAGAGTTGGCTGATTTGGAAAAACAATTTCATCGCTACTTCTATACCGGCATCCACGAGATGAAGCTGTCCGACTTAATGGCCATCAGGCAAAAGCACGACGAATCAGTCCAAGATTATATCCAAAGATTCAAAGACACGAGAAATCGGTGCTACACTTTGGTGCTATCCGATTCCTAGCTAGCCGATCTTGCCTTCAGGGTTTTTGGCTCAAGATTTTGAAAGCTGGCACATTTGGCCCAGAAGATTACTGCCCATGAGCAACGTTTCCAGGAAGCCAAGAAGGCCTTTAAGAAGGTTAGCCACATTGCCTACGCTTCTGACTCCAATTCAACTGATAGTGAAACCGAAGTGGCAGTAGCCGAATGGGCTAGGAACAAAAAGATCGTAACCTGCCAATGGGTGAAGAATTCGTCTAAAGAGGAGAAGTACGATTTTGACATTACTAAAGCCGACAAAATCTTCGACCTACTGCTTTGGGAGAAACAGATCCAACTTTTGGCAAATCACGTCATCCCATCGGCTAAGGAGTTGAAAGGGAGAAAATATTGCAAGTGGCACAACACTGGTTCCCATAGCACGAACGACTGCAAGGTGTTTCGCTAGCAAATCCAGTCGGCTATAGAGGCTAGGAGAATTAAATTTGAAGACCCAAAGAAGCCGATGAAGGTTGATGGGAATCCTTTTCCCGTTAACATGGTTTATGCCAGTCGCCGATCAGCCGATCATCACCCCTAAGAGATGGATAGCTTGGTCAAATTCATGAAGAGACATGAAGAAAGAGAGACGGGCAAAGTCTACAGAGTGCATCCAAGAAAACATGATCGGCAGGAAGAGGTTTACTATCGACAGCATGATGGCTTCGATCCCCGTTGGAGTTGTGAATTCTTCAGGTTTTGTTGGAATTAGGGGATGAGGCTACCATCACTCCAAGACTGCCTAGCTTGCAGTGGATATGAAGATGAGCAGGCTGAAAGCTCCTGCCGATTGCCGCCCAGAGAGAATCGGTCGAGACAGAGGAAGCACCCTGTTCACCAAAGGCTGGGCCCAATCCATGAAGTTTTTTTCAGGAGGACTTCGAGGATGACGAAGAACAAATTGCCACCCACAATGGTGCCCCTCCGACACTTTTACAAAGACCCAGAAATGAAAGGTACAACAGATGAAGAGCGAGGGCTGACTGCAAGAGGTTCAAGCCAAAATTGATTATCAGCTAAGAAAGAAGTAGGAGCAAAAGCGCCCGAGGAAGCAATGGCGCGTAAAGAACAATGCCGTTGTAGCCGATGAAGACCAAGCCGACTAGGCAAAGAGAAAGGCCAAGGGAAAGGTTGTGGCCTCTGCATCGGTTAATATGGTTTTTGTGTTACCAGCTGAATTTGAAGCGGTCCAAGCCGATGCAGACTCTGTAGAGGAATCACTGGCCAAACTCGTGTTGTCCCCGGAGCAAGCAATCTTTGAAAAATCAGAAGGGACAGAATATCAGCATCTTAAGCCTCTTTATATCAAAGGATTTGTCAATGGGAAGCCGATGTCAAAAATGCTAGTTGATGGGGGAGCTGCTGTCAATCTAATGCCCTATGCTATTTTTTAAAAGCTGGGCAAGGGTTCCGATAACCTCATCAAAACAAATATGGTCCTTAAGGATTTTGGCGGGAACCCATCTAAAACAAAAGGGGTTCTTAATGTTGTGCTGACCGTCGGCAGTAAGACAGTGCCTACCACCTATTTTGTCATCGACGGGAAGGGGTCATACAGCCTGCTGCTGGGGAGGGATTGGATCCACGCCAATTGCTGCATCCCTTTGTTGATGAGAAATTTTCCATGCACTGACCTAAGAGGTCTGCTTAACTCTAGTGCAGGTCCAAATTGGATCGCCTTTGGTGATTTGCAGGGCGTGCCAGTTGGTTAGATAATGTAACCAACAAGAGAACAAAGGATAGATAATTAAATCATGATTAGATCCTACTCGATCGGCTATAGATATTCATAATACATAATTACTATTCTAAAGCATGTTTAGATTAAGTGACTGGGATAGATCGATAGTATACCAAGACAGTATAAATCACTTATATCTAGAAATGCATTAGAACTATAATTATATATATTTATAACTTAGCCGATATTGTAGATCTAATGTGAATCGGCTAGTACTCCGATACAGTTTTATACCAAGATATTATTTTAAGCTAAATATACTAAACAAGGATCAATCGGTTGTTAATATGACTTAATAGATTGATACCAGGCTTAGCAGATTTAATTAGCATAAGATCTTGAGATAAAAGGCGGCTTTAACACATCTATCAGTAATATAACATGTAAGATGGCTAAAACAGGTAAGATCGGCTGAAACTCCGATACTATCTCTAATAGCAATCATTGAGCTGAATAGATCTATATGATTCTAAGAGCGATTTAATAGATCAAACTGATGCAACATTAAGTACAAAAAGAAGCATGAGATCTATATAAGCTAATGAAAACCTTTCGAGATGGTGGATACTCCATATAACCTAAATCAACCTCTGGATCTAGCTCTATCGGCTGTTATCTTCGAGGAGATGCTAGCCGATCGCGAGATAGATCTAAACATTGATCTAGATTATATGTCGTATATGATAAATTAAGCAATTTGAAACAATAGGATCAGAGTATCATGATGATGGAAGCACTAACCCCGATAGCACAAACCACTTGTAACAAGGAATTACATTGCTTGGAGATCGAAACCCGGTGCAGCCCAAAAGCGAGGCAAGAACTCATCGAGATTGCAAGTAAAATAAAAGGTGGCGATGCACCGAGATTGTATTGAGTTGCGTCTTGTTAATTGCACGGTCTCGGGTCATATTTATACCTGGATATACAATGAGTCCGTAACGGACACGATTCCTATCATAGATTGGATTACCAATGTTCTAACAAACCGACATTATCTATAAGGAAACTATACAAAATATCCTAATTTAAAGATACAATTGCCATTGTAGGACTTTATCCGTAGATGGCAATATCTTCAAAGCACCTGGAAACCGAATCCAATGATTATCTTCACGCTTTCCTGACGAGATTGGTCTCATCTGCCTCTCTCAATTGGAATCGGCTATCGGCTACCCTATCCGACTCGAACTCAGCCGACTCGCTCCTTAGCCAATTCGAATTCAGCCAACGCAGCTTCTGTCTTCGAGGTTCAAAATGCTCCCTTGATTCCGCTTCAATCCTTGCTCCAAACTTGAGGATTTGCATAACAAATTTGGTCGTTAACACATGCCCCCAAGTCCGCGATATTGATAATGTTGCGGATTTTGCGCAATCTCATCCTCGGAGAAAACCTAAGTCGAGTCCGTTTCAGCCGTTATGATAACTCTTTAAATAATGCCTCTTCCACTGAACAAACTCACGCCGTCATCTTTGCAATCCACACAGGCCTTAGCCAGAAACGTTCTCGAGCTCCGCGGTGATTTCCTCGGCGTTCTCGACCCAGTTGCGGCGATCCTCTTCCTCCGGCGATCGGAACCAAACTGATGGCGGCCTCCGCTACTCCCTCTGGTCCTTTTCCCGCCGAGTTTGCTGAGGTACACCCCATCAGCTAAATCTCTTACTTTTCCACCCTTATTCGTAAATCTGAACTCTAGGCTTCAAGAATCTTAATTTCACCTTTCCTTTTCATTTGTAGCATCTTGCTCACCAAAATAGTAATTCCTAGTTTGATCAATGACAAGAGATACTACCCAGGGCCTATCGGCCATAAGGACCCATATCATCAATGTCGAAACTAATAGGATGCCTTATAGAGTATCAAACCCCAGCCTAGGTCACTAGAATGGTACCTTTAAGTCTTGGCCATCACCGACAAATCCTAGCCCTCTTGGTATAAAAGAATGGAAACCAGCATGCACAGCCATTGGGAAGAAATAGGCATAGCCCAATGTTTAGCTCTCTCTGCAGCCGACATGCCTAAGGACGAACCACTTATATCGGCCGCATGTTACTTTTGGAATAATACCTTCAACACCTTTCTTTTTCAACAAGGCCCAATGACTCCAACATTAGCCAACGTATTTATGATAACCGGATTGGACATATTGTCGTTGGCTAACCCAAATTGACTGGACAGCAAAAGCTAGTTCTCCTTCAAGACCAAATCTATTGGTGGCTGGAATGACATTGTTAATATGAACATACTGTTAATGACATGCCCTAGAGGCAACATGGAGATGTTGGATATCATTGTCAATATTTATGTATAAATGAATAAAGTGTTATTCAGTTCCATGAGATAGACATCTTGTATTGAGCAATAAGTACGTGACTTATTTATGAGACTCTATATGTATGAATCTATTTCTAAATCATCCTCGATCATATATCATATTAATGGAACTAATATGATTCTAAGATCGGCATGTTTATTGATTGATGATCATGTCTCATAGATCATGGGTATGGAGATACCAAATCAATAAACATGGACACATGTGTTAGAGAACACATTGTTGGATAGACCCACCATGAGACACTACAGAATTAATGTGCCATTAGTTGGTCTCGGTAGTGTTGGTACAAAGTCCTTAGACCGAGATCACCATGGATTCCAACATGTGTAGTAGCCTACTTTGGGACTACCAAACGCTATTCCGTAATCGGGTAGTTATAAAGGTAGTTTTCGGGTTTGCTATGAAACATGGAGTGGGATGTGAGTGATCAAGATGGAATTTGCCCCTCCTTTGGGAGAGATATCTGGGCCCCTCGAGGTAATGGATTATGGAAATGCATGGCCATGCTAAGTTGATTGAGGAGTCAATCAACGGACGGATAATCCAATACGGTTCGAGTGAATGGTTAAGCTATTGAAGGGATGGCACACATCTTGCCTATAGCTTAATTGGTATCGTGAGGCAAAGGGATTTGTGTACACATTACAGGTTCGAGCCGATATTATATTCTTGTATACTATGGTGTCAATATGTGCTGCTAGGCGCCGCTATTGACAGTCGGTGAGTTGGACTCGAGCCGACGATCGGCTAAGTTGGACTATGGCTGAAATCGAGTATACCGAACCTACGGTGGTCGCACGCTTAAGGGGATAAGAATAGGCATTCGAGTTGGACTTGGATACGGCTCGATCGGATAGGGATCCGTTCGGATAGAGTCCTATGGTCTTACGACGTATGGGCGGCCGACTCTATGAGATTCGGATTGGATCCGATTTGAAATAGAGTCCTAATCGGCCACCGATCCCGTCGGCCAACTCTATATAAAGGGGTGAGGGGTGGAGAGCTGAGGTACGTCAATTGAAGTCAATTGCGTCGAAATCAATCTGATCACACGTGGCTTTAGAAGTCGGCGAGATCAATCTCCATGGAAACCCTCCCACCTTCGAGCTAAAACCCTAGCCTTGCATCGCGTGCTAGCACACGGGTGTTCAGCATTCGTCCCGGACGTGTGGATACCGGTAGAGGCGCCGCTACATTGAGCACGTTGGTCGGCTACGAATCGGCCGTGGTGGAATTGGCTGCGGTCGAGTGCATCGGAGCGAGGCGCGAGAACGCGGTTAGACGACTCGACGAATCGGCTACATCGGCGAATCAGCTGATTGGTGAATCGGCTGTCCCTAGGAATCGGCTGTCGGCTTGCGGGAATCGGCTGTCATCGGCCAGCACAGTTCCAGATCGGATAGCCCAGATTGGATGTTTCCGTTGCATACTCCAATCGGTAACGATCTATCGGCCCTTACTTGCAAGTGTTCCTGGTTTGCGCGGTAGAAAAGTTTTGTTTTCGGCTAGTGTAGCCTCCGCGTAACCCGTCAAGTATTATCAGAGCTAATCTTGCTTAGTTCGGGTTTTAGATTGGATCTGGAACAAGTTTAGCGCACGGGTTGATTAGATCAATCGGTTTTACGAGATCTGTAGAGGAGAGTTAATGGTAATTGCGTTCCTTGATAGTGTATCGGAATGGCGTAATGTGATTACGTCGAAGCAATATCCATAGAACTCGGTTTGAGTTGGCTTCGAGATAGCGTTCCTTGATAGTGTATCGGAACGACATAATGTGATTATACCGAAGCTATCTCGTAGTCCGATCTTGTTTGCTGCCTCGCGCCTACGCAAACCATCCCCCTTGATAGTGTATCGGGACGACATAATATGATTATGCCGATATAGTTTCCGTAAGCGATTTCATAGATTGGATCTATGAATTTCGTGTGCGTACCCCTTTTAGGTCGTCTCGATGCCGTTTCTCTGCGATAGGTAGAAAACGTTCTACGCCTAACTTGTTTTTGCAGAGAATGCTTTGAGATGGTATGGCCCTATTGTATGTATGAGATGTATGAGATGCATGTGAGGCATGTAATATTCTTTCATATGTGCAATCCCTGTAATATTCTTTCGTACGTGCAATGCTTGTAATATTCTTTCACGACCTACGAGTCGATGTAATCTTCAATTAGAGCTTCTATAGTAGTAGCTTAGTTTGAAGAAATCAAGCATCATGCACATTGGAAGATGGTGCCGAAGATGGAGATCCTCGCGCCGACGTGGAGATGGAGATCACCATGTGAAGGGGGCCATACTATTTCATTATATGCTATTCTACCCGCTTTCATATATGTTTGTTTGATAGGGTAGCATCCCTCGCAAAATTAAGTAGTAATGATGCCCTTCAAAATGTTGCACCCGTCACCGTTATGCTCGTCAATGGTGGGTCCGCAAAGCAGAGTGCCATTCTCTATCATAACACGAGGGGGTATATGTCGGACATATACAGCAGAGCATTTGGTTTACTTAACAAGGCTATCAAAATAGTTTTGGGCCTTGGGACATAGGTTGGCGCTGGGGCATGGAGATGCCACACCAACAACAAGAGTCACATAGAGATGTGATTAGCAAGGTGTTGCTTACCGATGTTATTAATATTCTAGCGTGATGCCAAAGCTCACTAGAAATTAACTAACATGTGGATCTTGACCCAATACGTAACCTAGAGGGAAGGTGTAAAATATGTAATGGGAGTCTAATGTTAAATTGTTTAACAATAGACATAGCATAAACATTGTGCTAAACTTTGCTTTTTTCGTTGTAGAATAAATGGTAGCTAATACTACACCCAGTGCTTTTAATTTGCGATCTATTCTCGAAAAGGAAAAATTAAACGGAACAAACTTTATGGATTGGTATCGCAACTTGAGAATTATTCTCAAGCAAGAGTGTAAGGAAACGTTCTTGAAGTACCCTATCCCGATTGCTACTACACGGAGGGCTTACGAGAAGCACACTAATGATGCCCTAGATATAAGTTGTCTCATGCTTGCTACAATGTCCCCGAGCTTGAAGCAATATGAGAGCAGCGATGCTCACACTATTATTCAAGGAGTGCGTGGTATGTTTGAGAACCAAGCTCGGGCCGAGAGGTTCAACACCTCAAAGTCCTTGTTTGCGTGCAAGCTTGTTGAGGGGAATCCCGTCAGTCCGCATATGATAAAGATGATTGGCTATATCGAGAGTCTTGAGAAACTAGGTTTCCCTCTTAGCCAAGAGTTGGCTACAGAGGTGATTCTCCGGTCGCTCCCTTCGAGCTTCGAGCCATTCATATTAAATTATCACATGAACAATATGGATAGAACCTTGGGCGAATTGCATGGGATGCTAAAGACAGCGAGGAGAGTATCCGAAAACGGTCATCATGTGATGATGATGCGAAGGCTAAGCGCAAACCACTGTCAAGAAACTTTGCACCAAGAGGAAGCTAACTCCCGATGAGATCGCGAGTGCCTCCAATGCAAAGAAGGGCAAGAAGGGGTCGACGGCATCGATGCCGTTTGCTTCTCTGCAAGGAGACAGCCACTGGAAAAGGAACTGCAAGAAGTACATGGAGGATCTCAAAAAGAAGCAAAGTATGACTTCGCTTCGGTATTAATGTTATAGACATTAATCTTGCTACTTCACCTACGACTCTTGGGTATTTGATACCGGATCAGTAGCTCATATTTGCAAATCGTTGCGGGAATGAGAAGAAGTAGAGGCTTAAGAAGGGGCGAGGTGAAACTGCGCGTCGGCAATGGAGCAAGCGTTGCTACGTTCTTGTCGACACAGTACCACTTCATCTACCTTCAGGATTAGTTTTGGAATTAAATAATTGTTATTGTGTTCCAACACTATGTCAAAACGTTATTTCCGCTTCATGTTTGCAAGCGGAAGGATATGATTTTAGATCAATGGACAATGGTTGTTCAATATATCTCGAGAGATATGTTCTATTTTCATGCTCCATTGGTGAATGGATTATACGTTTTGAATCTTGAAGCGTCTCCCATCTATAACATTAATACAGAAAGGCAACTCTCTAATGATACAAACCCCACGTTTATCCGGCATTGTCGCTTAGGCCATATAAATCGAAACGCATAGAGAAGCTCCATAAGGATGGATTGCTTCACTCTTTTGATTTTGAATCATTTGAGACATGTGAGTCTTGTTTACTTGGTAAGATGACAAAGACACCTTTCATGGGACACAAGTGAGAGAGCAAGTGACTTGTTGGCACTCGTACAAGCGATGTATGTGGACCAATGAGCTCAACGGCCGAGGTGGTTATCGTACTTCATTACCTTTACCGATGACTTTAGTAGATATGGTTATATCTACTTAATGAGGCATAAGTCCGAATCCTTTGAAAAGTTCAAAGAATTCCATAATGAAGTACATAATCATTTAGGGAAAACAATCAAGTTTCTACGATCGATCGTGGAGGGAATACTTGAGCCAAGAGTTTGATAATCATCGAAAGATTGTGGAATTGTTCCACGTTGACTCCGCCAGAACTCCACAATGGAATGGAGTGTCCAAACGAGGAAATCGCACCTTGTTGGACATGGTGCGGTCGATGATGAACCTAAGTGATCTTTCGTTATCCTTCGGGGATATGCCCTTGAAACAGATTGCGCTCACACTAAAAAGAGTTCCATCTAAGTCGGTTGAAAAGACACCATATGAGATATGGACGGGCGACCCCTAGTCTGTCTTTTCTCAAAATTTGGGGATGCGAAGCTTATGTAAAACGTTTACTCGACAAGCTCACACCCAAATCTAACAAGTGCTTCTTTGTGGGATATCTTAAGGAAACTAAGGGATATTAATTTTATAATCGGGAACAAGGCAAAGTGTTTGTCGCCCGACACGGTGTTTTCTTGGAGAAAGAGTTTCTTTCAAGAAGGGTTCGTGGGAGCAGGGTGCATCTTGAAGAAGTTCAAGAAACACGAAAATGTTTCAGCGACCACGAAACCACAACAAGAGGAGCAAAGTGTTGTGCCACCGGTTGTAGATACACCAGCCCCACGGAGGTCGAAAGATCACGTCGTGCACCCGCAGTACACAGTGCGGAACAACGTGATATATTGTTGTTGGACAACGATGAGCCTAAGACCTATGAGGAAGCGATGGTGGGACCTGATTCCAACAAGTGGCTTGGAGCCATGAAATCCGAAATAGAATCCATGTACGACAATCAAGTTTGGAACTTGGTTGATCCACGATGGTGTCAAAACCATTGAGTGTAAATGGGTTTTTAAGAAAAGGCCGATATGGATGGAAATGTTCACATCTATAAGGCGCGATTGGTGGCGAAAGGTTTTAAACAGATTCAAGGTGTTGATTATGATGAAACCTTCTCGCCCGTCGCAATGCTTAAATCTATTCGGATTATCCTAGCGATTTGCATATTTCGATTATGAGATATGACAGATGGATGTCAAAACGACTTTCCTAAATGGAAACCTAAGCGAGGATGTATACATGATACAACCTCGGGGTTTTGTCGATCCACGTCGCCGGAAAGATATGCAAGCTATAGAAATCCATTTATGGATTGAAGCAAGCATCTCGGAGTTGGAATATTCGTTTTGATGAAGTAATCAAAGGGTTTGGTTTCATCAAAACAAAGAGGAGGTCTGTGTTTACAAAAAGGTCGTGGGAGCGCAATTGTATTTCTAATCTTATATGTGGATGACATATTGTTGATTGGAAATGATATCCCTAAGCTGGAATCCGTCAAGTCTTCATTGAAAAATAGTTTTTCCATGAAAGACTTAGGGAGGCAGCATACATATTGGGCATTCGGATCTATAGAGATAGATCCAAGAGGCTAATTGGATTAAGCCAAAGTACATACATTGACAAAGTGTTGAAAATGTTCAACATGCATGATTCCAAGAAAGGTTTCTTGCCCATGTCACATGGCATTAATCTTAGCAAGAATCGGTGTCCTCGGACACATGATGAGCGGAATAAGATGGGTATGGTTCCATATGCTTCGGCAATTGGATCCATCATGTATGCCATGCTTTGTACACGCCCGGATGTCTCGTACGCTTTGAGTGCTACGAGCGAGATACAGTCAAATCCAGGTGAAGGTCACTGAAGCTGCGTAAAGAATATCCTTAAGTACTTGAGAAGAACTAAGGATATGTTCCTAGTCTATGGAGGTGAAGAAGAGCTCGTTGTAAGTGGTTACACCGATGCTAGCTTCCAAATGGACAAGGATGATTATAGATCGCAATCGGGTTCGTGTTACGCCCGAACGGAGGCGCGGTCACTGGAAGAGTTCCAAGCGGGATACCGTTGCTGATTCTACAACGGAGGCCGAGTACATTGCTGCTTCGGAAGTGCAAAGGAGGCTGTTTGGATCAAGAAATTCGTTTCGTGCTTGGTGTGATTACTAGTACGCGGTCCAATGTCTCTCTATTGTGATAATAGTGGAGCCATTACGCAAGCCGAGGAGCCGAGGTCACATCGAAGTCCAAACACATACTTCGGTGATATCATCTCATCCGCGAGATAGTGGACAGAGGTGATGTCAAGATATGCAAAGTGCACACGGATCTCAACATAGCCGATCCGCTGACAAAACCTCTCCCTCAGCCGAAACATGAGGCGCACACAAGAGCAATGGGTATTAGATACTTACATGATTGACTCTAGTGGAAGTGGGAGCTGTTAATGATATGCCCTAGAGGCAACATGGAGATGTTGGATATCATTGTCAATGTTTATGTATAAATGAATAAAGTGCTATTCAGTTTCATGAAATAGACATCTTGTATTGATCAATAAGTACGTGACTTATTTATGAGACTCTATATGTATGAATCTATTAATAAATGATCCCGATCATATATCATATTAATAGAACTAATATGATTCTAAGATCGATATGTTTATTGATTGATGATCATGTCTCATAGATCATGGGTATGGAGATACCAAATCAATAAACATGGACACATGTGTTAGAGAACACATTGTTGGATAGACCCACCATGAGACACTACAGGAATTAATGTGCCATTAGTTGGTCTCAGGTAGTGTTGGTACAAAGTCCTTAGACCTGAGATCACCATGGATTCCAACATGTGTAGTAGCCTACTTTGGGACTACCAAACGCTATTCCGTAACTAGGTAGTTATAAAGGTAGTTTTCGGGTTTGCTATGAAACATGGAGTGGGATGTGAGTGATCAAGATGGAATTTGCCCCTCCTTTGGAGAGATATCTCTGGTCCCCTCGAGGTAATGGATTATGGAAATGCATGGCCATGCTAAGTTGATTGAGGAGTCAATCAACAGACAGATAATCCAATACGGTTCGAGTGAATGGTTAAGCTATTGAAGGGATGGCACACATCTTGCCTATAGCTTAATTGGTATCGTGAGGCAAAGGGATTTGTGTACACATTACGGGTTCGAGCAGATATTATATTCTTGTATACTATGGTGTCAATATGTGCTACTAGCCGTCGCTATTGAGAGTCGGCTGAGTTGGACTCGAGCCGACGATCGGCTAAGTTGGACTATGGCCGAAACCGAGTATACCTGAACCTACGGGGCTACACGCTTAAGGGGATAAGAACAGGCATTCGAGTTGGACTCGGATACGGCTCGATCGGATAGGGATCCGATCGGATAGAGTCCTATGGTCTTACGACGTATGGGCGGCCGACTCTATGAGATTCGAATAGGATCCGATTTGAAATAGAGTCCTGATCGGCCACTGATCCTAGTCGGCCAACTCTATATAAAGGGGTGAGGGGTGGAGAGCTGAGGTACATCAATTGAAGTCAATTGTGCCGAAATCAATCTAATCACAGTCGGCGAGATCAATCTCCACGGAAACCCTCCCACCTTCGTGCCAAAACCCTAGCCTTGCATCGCGTGCTAGCACACGGGTGTTCGGCGTTCTGTTCCCGGACGTGTGGATACCGGTAGAGGCGCTGCTACGTTGCGTGCTGTTGATCGGCTACGAATCGGCTGTGGTGGAATTGGCTACGGTCAAGCGCATCGGAGCGAGGCGCGAGAACGCGGTCAGACGACTCGGCGAATCGGCTACATTGGCGAATCGGCTGTCCCTAGGAATCGGCTGTCGGCTTGCGGGAATCGGCTGTCATCGGCCAGCACAGTTCTAGATCGGATAGCCCTAATTGGCTGTTTCCGCTGCATACTCCAATCGGTAACGATCTATCGGCCCTTACTTGCAAGTGTTCCTGGTTTGCGCGGTAGAAAAGTTTTGTTTTCGGCTAGCGTAGCCTCCGCATAACCCTTCACATGGGAACTGGGTCCATCAGCCCTAGAGAGCACGCCACATTCCTTATGATGTGGTTAGAACAATTCATCTTCTGCGGCTTCAGTTGCGACCCAACAGCAAATTGTCAGGTGATAGCCGAAGCCCTAGTCAACAAGACAAAAATCCCCTTGGGCAAGTTCCTCTTGGGCTACCTTTATCAGACCTTGAACCAGGCATCGGCTAAGATAGCAGCTGATGTAACAATAGGTACTGGAGGCCCTTGGTGATTTCTACAACTGTGGTTAGTGCTATTGACTCAGAAGATTTCTGGACGGCCATGGCTAGCTGATGCACGATTCCCCTTAGTAGAGCCGATTGAAGATGATGAAGGGGAAGAGGTGACCACCCGTAGATGCCTGTCTTTCGGGGAGGCCGCCGCTGTTCATACTAGATCAAAACTGTCAAATGAACTGCTAGCTGACTGGTTCACATCCTTCTACGATGGCTTTGTCAAAAACAATCGGACTTGGTTCTTTTATGAAGACCGTGCAGAATTCGAAATGCCGATTGAATTGAACTTCGACGAAGTGAACTCAGACAAATATCCCAAGTGCAGAGAACTTTTCACCACAGCGCTCACTCCATGCATTCTGCCGATCGGGATACATCAAGGCCGCAACGTTGTGAAGTCATATGAATTCTACTATCTCATATTGGCTGGAGCGCAACTTGGCCTCAGACAGCTGCCAATCGGCTTTTACTATGCTGATAAGATCGAGACGAGAGGGGAGATCACCTCAAGGATAATGATGGATCGACTAATGAATATAGAGCAACCCCCTCTTGGCAGCATTGGGATACTAGAGCAGGCCCATAAGAGAAGTGCGGTCTATGACAAGTGGTGGACGGAAATCAAAAGGAATATCTTCCATCAGCACGCTTGGATGTACCTCACCACTCTCTTGCCGAATCGATTCCTGCTGTAAGTATCCTTGCCCTCAAATATTTCCTTCTTTAAGCAATCGGCTATCGTTATCTTCTAATACTTAGTCAATTTTTTTCCTTGCAGACGACAGACCCAGATCCTCCTATGGTAAGCAATTCAGGAATTGAAATCAACTACCACCGAGGGCTGATCCCAAACGGTGGAGGATACGCTCCATCGCTCATCGGCTCAAGGCACCGAAAGTCAAGACTTTGCTCTATGGCCAGACTCGTGAAGCCGTGTCAAGGAAGAAGAGCCAGCCTCGTCGGCCACAGGTCCATCGGCTGCGCCAACCAAGAGGAAAAAGAAACTGAAGCCCACCGTACCAGCCGACAGCTTGCCCTCCCTTGATCCAAGTATAGAAGAAGCCCTTGCAAACAAGGTCATGGAAGAAGAGATTTCTTGGATTATCGAAGAAGCGGCTAAAACAAACAGCTCATGCCATAGTGCTTCAACACCGGCAGCCGACGACCAACCCTAGCAGACACCATCATCTCCTAGATGCCCTGCTCGCCCGTTGGTATGTATCTTGATTCCTTAAGTCTGATTCCGAATTATAATCATTTGATCCCTAACCAAACTCCTTCTTCCAGTACAAAAGATTAGCAAATCGGCCTCCACGTCTAGCTTCTCTAGTAATTTCTAACTCTATCTTCTTCTTGCTCCCCCTTTTACCTGGCTGATTTAAGCAAATACCTGTCTTTTGTATCCCCCCGATCTCCGTCGGTTGCCCCTCATGTATCATGTGAAAGACTCCATCGGCTAGGGGCAGCCACAATATCGAAGAAGAAGAACAAACGTCAGCTCCTGTCGTCCGAGTAAGAACATTTTGTCCCCAAGAACTTATATCGGCTATTTGCACTTCACTTTAAGGCTTGATCACCCCAACTTTCTGCCTGCAGACTCTAGCCGATATGCTCCCTTTCGACATCAAAGAGTTTATCAGTGAGGACGAGGAAGTCACAAGCCAAGACCAGGCCCAGATAGCCGACGAGCTCAAAGAAAAGCTCTTGGATATCATATGTCGGCTGGACATCAACCTAGATGAATTGGTCACTGATTGTGGGCCGATCAGGGCTTGCTTCAATGACATCCATGCCCATCTCCTTGAAGAACTTGCCGAGATGATCTCCCAAGCTGCCTATATTGATCAACACCGATTCAAGCTGGAGCGGGCAATGCAACGGATGATTAACAGGAAAGCACAAGCCGATCTGAAGATTATGATCGATGCCACCCTACAGAACATTATTAATGACAAGGCAAAGTTGGACGAGCTAGTTGCTGGGCCATCGGCTACTCAAGCAAAGAATGACCGACTGGAAAAAGAGAAAGCCGGGTTAGTGTCGACCCCCGTTTTTGAGGACGAGAATCATTCGTGTTCATAGTACCATATCCCTGGATCGAGTAGTTTGGTACCCACGAATACAGTTCTGAATTACTAGGTGCAAAGTGCACGAATAGTCTTACATCGACTTATTACAATAATAGGCCCGAAGGCAATATCCAATACATATAGGACCTACTGGTCCGAATTCAACCAAATCAGAGTTTAGACGAGATTAGTAGACGGAAAGCAGTGGCACGTCGATTGCCATAGGCAACGACCGGGGACTAAGACCTAGCGCACTCCATTGTCTTCATTCATCCTGGTAGTAAGCATAGGGGTCCTCCAGTTCTTCGTTTCATTCATCTGAAGTTTGTGCAAGGGTGAGTACCCAACGTACTCAGCAAGCCGACACGGAATGATGCACATGATAGGGTCATTCAAAGGATGGCTAAGGTTCATTTGCACAAAGCCAATTTTCACAAATCATTTCACAATCCTAACATCTAGCCAGTCAAGTTTTAGTTCCAGAATATATTAAATCGGCGATGGTTCTGTCAGCCATCCATCGTGATACCAAGGATGGTTTCCCGTCTCCGGTTCGTCATGGTTTTCTGGGGAGTCTGTCCCTTCTCGCAGGTCGAGAAGTTAAGTCCACCAGCTAACAAAATCATTATGCAAACCAACCCATCATTTTAAAATTTATGAGTCTAGCCACGGAAGAAACTTATCACGTCGCTCATTAACCGCGAGCACAGCTATTTGAATAGATTGATTGACTCACACTACAATGGATGTACACTTTACCCGTACTCAGCAACTACTCATTGAATGAGTTTCATCCCTCTATATGGGACGGTCACGGCAAAGCTTTTCGATAACCTCACTTTGGCAGTACCCGCTCCATGAACTTAAGTCCTCATGCACTCTTGCCGTCATTTCCTAGCAGTGAGAGGAGTTCTAGCGTTCCCGAGGTAAGGGAGAAAAACTCACTTAATATTTAAGTCATCGTTAGGTTCAGGTTACTACTCACATAAAGGCCTTTCGTCTCATCACAATCATGGGCACACTACCCTTGGTAGGTCCCTAACTCAACACTTACACCTGAACCACTATGCAGGGATACTGCCTCTGCTCGGCTATCTACTCTGCTAGGTCTATACCCATTCGAGAAGTATGGTTGTTCTGGTTCGCTCTAAGTTATAAGTCTCATGGCTCAGTCCTTAATTGACCAGGGATGGTACTAGCCTTTCCCGGAAACCACCCAAATCCATCCATCCACCCCAGTCTGAAAACATTGGTTTGTATTTTCATTTTTCCATCAAAACTATCTTCAACATGATCGAGGCAATGTGGCGCACATGTCTCCACCTGCCGTATCTCAACTACCTTCCCAAAGATAGTTGCGCAAGCACGAGGCTTATTTGTAAAATCATGAGTATGCAAGAGTCTAGTATAAGCAGGGCTAAGCACTTTACCGAAGATATCCTCCGGTTGTATCACATCGAGGGTTACATAGAATATTTCTAAGGGTAATCAATATCAAGGCAGGGTATATCAAGTATAGGTACTCATTTGTGTGTAGCATGTAATTTGTAATTGAAATCAATATCATTTCGCAAAGTAGGATCAATATGTTCAAAGGGATGTGTTGACTTGCCTTGCTTGCACACTTGTTGGCCAGGGTCTTAAACGTAGTCAGTGCTCGCTCCCTCGGTTGCTATCCGTACGTGCGAAAGATCAATTGAATTCGATCAGAATTCAATAAAATACCGAGAGATCGAGAAGAACCATGAAAACGACTCCAAATGTTTAGCCTAGAATTCTACTCGAGTTTGGATGAGAGTTGTTAGGATAAAATCCGAGATTAAAAACGAGTTGATGCCCTAGGGTTTTCGCAAAATGTCGATCGCATTTAATTGAGAAAATAAAATCAGAAATGCTAATCAAGGGGTTTTGTGTTCGAGGTTTCGGAGGTTCGAGCACAAAAGAAACACATTTTTAATGGCGAAAAAGAAATAAACAAAATCCAGATTAAAACGATGCGAAACGAAATCTCCGAAAAGTCCGATTTCTATTTCCGAATTTGCTCCGAGAAAATACACAAGAAAACAATATATTTTTGCCCAAATATTTTCCCAAATCTTTTCTAAATACTTTTCCTATTTTTCCAAAATTTTTCCCTATTTTTCCAATTTTTTTCTTTTCCCTTTTTCTTCTCTTTTTCTTTTCTTTCTCTTTTCTTATCCTCTGTTTACTATTCATTAACCCGCCAACTGTTCGATCGGCTCTCAGCTCTCTCTTTCTTCTCTGTTGCGGCCGGCGACCGGCGCAAGTGAGTAGAAGGGATGGCGGCTCGGGCTTACCGGCGACGGCGACGCTCGGGGAGGCAGTGGAGCTCCGGCGCACGGCGGTGGGGCTTGCAGCGACGGCGGCGCTCGAGGAGCTAGGGTTGCGGCGGGAACGGTGTGGGGAAAACGGCGGGGACGTTGGTGATGTGGGGGAAAGTAGAGGGGAGAGGGGTCCTTATATAGGCGTGGCTGAGAAGGGAAAAGAACGGGGAGAAGAGAGGGGAGACCGGCGCATGGTACGGCGGTGGCGCACGCGGCGCGCGGGTGGCCGAGGCCGGCGCGGCGAATGCGGCGACGCGCGGGGCCGGGCGTGGGGCGCGTGGCGCGTGGCGAGGGTCGCGGGCGGGGTCGGGTACGACGGCGACGGGTGGCGGGCGCGCGTGCGCGGGTCCGGATGCGGCGGGCGACGGGTGGCGGCGCGCGCGCGGGCTATACGGCGGGCGGGCGTGTGGCGGAAGCGGCGCATGGCGCGGACGGGCGGGCCGCGCGCGCGGCGCAGCGCGTGGCGCGGTACGGCGGGTGACGCGCGACGGGCGCGAGGCCGGGGCCGGTATGGCGTCGAACACTTGTGACCTAATGAACAGTGCCGATTCGATTTTTCCGATTTTCAATTCCATTTTCCAATTTCTATTTTCTTTCACTCTAAAAATTCCAAATAAAAAATATAGTATTCCCAAAATTAATTTAAAAATATATTTTCAAACTTTTCACCAACTTTTATTTATTTAAAAATATATATCACCATATTTAATTTAATCCTGTTTCTTAATTTCATAAATCACCATTTTTAATTCCAACTAATTTCTAGACTTTATATATATCTTTTAAAATATTTTATTGCCCATTTTATCTTCTAATTAATATTCCACAATCACCAATTAATATTTTATTTTCAAACACACATTTTTATGAATCCACACCCTCTTCTATTTTATTTAAAAATTCCTACTTTAAACTCCGAGATTTTTCTCCCCAATGAAAATCCAAATCATTTGGTTTTTCTCAAGCACCGAGATGAATCGTTCACATATAAATTTATGCAACCAAGCTGGCAAATAAGAAGCAATAAACACGATCAGGAAGCAACAAGCAAAAAGTTTTTGTAAGTTTTGATTTTTAATTTCCGGTTTTTAAATTCTCCGATTTTCAGGGCATTACAATTAGAGGCGAGGCTGGAGCAATGTAATGCCAAAATTGCCGAGAGAAAGAAAATAATAGCCGATCTCCCCAAGGCTACCGAGGACCAAAGAAACAAGGTGGCAGCATCTATCAAGTACTTGGGAGACTTGAACAAATCAGCAAAAGTGATTCAAGGCACCGAAGAAGAAGACATTGCAACAATTGACCAAATCAAGGCCATTAAGCAAAAGGCTATATCGGCCATCCAACACTTTCTTGGCATGTAAAAATCTAGTCTTCGAAAACTTTCTAGAACACTTTGTAATGAATATAACTTTTGTAATCGGCGAGCTACTGTGCTTTGAATGCTGTAATATACTCCTCTTCTTCCGATTTCCTCAATTTCCATGTCTTGACTGCCTCAAAAGTGTTTGAAGTCCTCTGATTTTGTATGGTATATATGTCCCCTTAATTTTTCAATGTTTCCTACAGTATTGATAAAATTATAGACTAACACCAACTAACACCAGTTGGCTAGGACCAGCCAATCAACGGGGAGAAAAACTTGTAGTGAAATTGTCCTAAAGGCGATGTGTATGTTTGCACAACACATCGGCTAGCATGGATCGACAAGGACTTAGCCGAATCATGAGTTGATCCAAACACTGGGGGTAATATTTCTTTAAGTATTTGCTGTTAAGAGCACTTCCAAACACCTCTCCATCCAATCCTTCTAGCATGTAAGCTCCTTTAGAGACGCACTTGTGGATCTTGAAAGGCCCTTCCCAGTTAGGTGACCACTTGCCGAATTTGTTATCTCTTGTACCAATCGACAGTATCAACTTCCAGACCAGCTCGCCATCTTCAAAAGACTTAGGCACAACTTTCTTGTTATAATGACGAGCCACTCTTTCTTTGTCCCTCGTCACTTTTTCCGAAGCACGCATCGTTGACAAAACCAAGTCTTCCAATTCGTCTTCCATCAGATTGTAATAATCATCGGCTATTAACTCATCTTGGAGTTAAATCCTTCTGGAGGTACTTGGATCGATCCATGATAGGCCATCCGATAAGGCTAGAGTGATTCAGCCAATCGGCTATGCCATTGCTTCGGGTACTCAGAGATCTTTCTGTTTATCAACTTGATCAAACTTTTGTTAGAAGCTTCAGCCTGTCCGTTAGCCTAAGCATAATAAGGTGAAGAGATTAATAACTTGATTCCCATGCTGTCGGCAAACTGAACAAACTCGTCTGAGACAAAGATAGACCCCTGATCCGTGGTGATAGTTTGAGGGACGCCAAACCTGTAAATGATATGCTCTTTAACAAACTCTATTGCATCCCCGGAGTCAACCTTCTTTAAAGGAATTGCTTCCACCCACTTGGTAAAATAATCGGTTGCAACCAATATAAACTTGTGTCCTTTGCTCGAGGATGGATTGATCTGGCCAATCATGTCGATTCCCCATCCTCTGAACGGCCAAGGCTTGATAATTGGATTCATAGCCGATGTTGGTGCGCTCTGGATGGCTCCAAACTTTTGACAATCTTGACAGCCTTTATAATACATAGAGCAATCTTCAGCATAGTTGGCCAAAAATAACCAGCTCTCCGAAGTAGTCACTTCATTTTCTGGGCCGATTGATGAGTACCACAGATCCCTTCATGCACCTCTCCCATAGCAACTTTGGCCTGATCAGTACTTAGGCATTTGATTAGCATGTCATCAATCGCCCGATAATATAAATCTTCGTCGAGCAAAACATATCGTAAAGCCTTGTAGCGCAATTTCCTTGAAGCCGACTGGGAAGGATTTTGTAAATAGCTATGAACATCATACCTCCAGTCGTTGGCTGAGATGGTTGCAATCTCCACTTCAACTTCTTTTGCCATTGGCTTGTAGCCCGATGCTCCCTGAACCAGATTATTTGCTTCTGAATTCTGCTCACTAGGGATATGCTTCAAGGTAACTAGCCGAAAACTATCCATCAACTCTCGGTATTTTTGGTAATAGACCATCAGCGCATAGTTTTTGCATTCATATTCCCCTGACAATTGGCTGATGACCAACAGTGAATCACCCATTATTTCAACAGCATTGGCTTCGACTTCCTTCAACAGCTGCAAACCCTTGAGGAGAGCTTCATATTCGGCTTGATAATTTGTAGCGTGAGGTGCAATTGTAAATGCGAATTCAAAACTTGCCCTCTTTGGTGAGATGATTACCAAGCCGATGCTGCATCCACTTGTTCAAACAGATCCATCAAAAGTCAGTGTCCAAGGCATGATATCAACTGAGCCGATTGACTCATCTCTGTGTTCCACAATCAAATCAGCTATGGCCTGCCCCTTAACTGCTTTAGGCACTTGATACCTCAAGTCGAACTCCGTCAAGGCAAAGATCCATTTCCCGACTGGTCCTTTCAAAACTGGAGCCGATAGCATATATTTAACTACGTCGGCTTTGCGGACTATCGTGCACTCGTTGGATAATAAATAATGCCTCAACTTTGTATATGAAAAATATAGGCATAAGAACAAATTTTCCATGGGAGAGTACCTTGTTTTTGCATCCAAAAGTCTTCTACTAAGATAGAAGCTTGCTTTCTCCTACCCCTCAAACTCCTAGATTAAAACTGAGCCGATAGATTTTTCGTCGGCTGATAGATATAGCTTGAAAGGCATTCTTTTTCTGGAGGTATCAATACTGGATGAGAGCTCAGATAATCCTTGATGTTGTCTAGAGCCTTCTATTGCTCTGCCCCCCAAGTAAATGCTTGATCGGCTTTCAACCGTAGCAAAGACGTGAACGGCTCCATCTTCTCAGATAGGTTGGCAATGAAGCGCCTGATAAAGTTAACTTTGCCGATCAAAGACTGCAACTGCTTCTTGTCCTGTGGGGGCTGAATACTTTTGATAGCATTGATGCTTCTTTGCGTCACCTCAATACCCCTCTCGTGAACAAGAAATCCCAAGAACTGGCCAGCCGATACGCCGAAAGCACACTTCGTGGGGTTCATTTTTAGGCCATACTTTCTGGTCCTCTCCAAGACTTTTCTCAAATCGGCTATGTGATCTTCTACCTTCTTGGACTTGACAACAACGTCATCAATATAAATTTCCACGAAGAAGCTGATTAAATCGTGAAAGATGTAGTTCATGGCCCTTTGATATGTAGCCCCAGCGTTCTTCAACCCAAAAGTCATAACGACCCATTCATACAAGCCGATTGCCCCTAGACACCTGAAAGTTATCTTATGGATGTCTTCCTCGGCCATAAAGATCTGATTATGCCCTGCATTGCCATCCATGAAGCTTATTATTTTGTGGCCGGAGGCTGCATCTACTAGCAAGTCGGCTATTAGCATGGGATATTCGTCCTTAGGGGTAGCCTTATTTAAGTTTCTAAAATCGATGCACACCCTAAGTTTGCCTTTTTCTTGACTACTGGGACTATGTTGGAAACCCATTCTGCGTATCAGCAGGGCCGAATGAAACCAGCGTCATATAGCCGAGTGATTTCGGCCTTAATTGCATCATACATATCGGCTTTGAACCTCCTAAGAGGTTGTTTGTATTGCCGATACCCTGGTTTATAGGGAGCCGATGTTCAATGATTGATCGGCTAAGACCAGGCATCTCAAAATATTCCCAAGCAAAACAATTTTTATATTCCTTTAACAAATCAACAAGCTTGGTTCTAAAATGAGAAGAATGATTTTTACTAATATATGTTGGCCTAGGCCTATCTCCTGGACCTATATCGACTTCTTCAAGCTCGTCTGCCGACATAAAACCTTGCCCAAGTTTGCCATCCAGATCGTCCACGGTGTCCTTGGTGTAGACGTTCGAGCCCTCCACGACGCCCTCAAAGTAATAATTGAGGCTCTTCGTCTCCGATTAGTTGTATATCAGAATCGGACACCTTTAGAAAATTGGCCTGCCAAACTTTGCTAGATAGGCAATCGATGTCGTCGACTTCCCATAAAGTTAAGTCGGCATTGGCTACGTTGACTGACCTATCGGCTGGCACAATTTTGATCTTGTCGCCTTGCCACTGGATTAAGCTTTGATGCATTGTCGAAGCGATGCAGCAGTTGGCGTGGATCCAATCCCTTCCGAGCAGCAGGCTATATGACCCCTTCCCATCGATGACAAAGAAAGTTGTGGGCACGATTTTGCTGCCGACGATCAGCTCGACGTTGAGAACTCCCTTGGCCTCTGATGGGTTCCCACCGAAATCCTTGAGCATCATATTTGTCTTGATCAAGTCATCGGCTCCTTTTCCCAGCTTCCTGAAGGTAGCATAGGGCATCAAATTGATGGCAGCTCTCCATCGATTAGCATCTTCGACCTCGGCTTCCCATTTACAAATCCTTTGACGTACAGGGGCTTCAGGTGCCGATGCTCAGTCCCCTCAGGTTTTTCAAATACTCCTTGTTCTGGGGACAATACCAATTTGTCCAAGGTCTCCTCTACTGTATCTGCATAGGCTTCGGCAGCCTCAAACTCGGCTGGCAATATGAACACCATGTTAACCAATGCAGCAGTTACTCCTTTTCCTTTAGCCACCCTCCTGGCCTTGTTGGCAGGGCTCTCATTGACTGGGGAAGCGTTGTCTTTTACGTGCCATTGTCTCCTTGGGCGGTTTTGTTCCTTTTCTTTTTCAGCCGATAGTCGATTTTGGCCTGGACTTCAACCGACACCCGCTTTTTAGCCGTTGCACCTTCCGCTTTTGTGTTTTTGTAAAAATGTCAGAAGGGCACCATTGAGGGTTGGCGGCTTGTTCTTCGTCATCTTCCAAGTCTTCTTGAAAGAAATCTTGATGGATGGGGCCCAACCTTTGATGAACATACATTTTCTTTTGATTGAGCTGAACCGCCCTGGGTATAAATTGGCTGCAACTCTCAGCTGGTTGATCCTCGTGTCCACTGCATGCCGGGCAGTCTTGGATTGAAGGCAACCTCATCCCCTGTTCCCAGCAAAACTTGAAGAAGTCGCAGCTCCAATGGGGATCAAAGTCATCAAGCTGCAGACGATGAGCCCCTTCTTGCCGATTGTATCTCCTCACATGTACTTTGTAAACCCTGCCGGTCTCCTTCTCTTCATGTCTGTTCATGAATCTGACTAGGCTATCCGTCTTTCAGGGATGAGGATGAGCCGATCGGCGACTGGCACAAACCATGTTAAAGGAAAACAAATCAACTTTTGTTGGCTTCTTGAGGTGCTCCTGGTAGTCCACACTAGTCCTTTTTTCTCCATATCCCTGCCTAGATCTGACTAAGCTGTCCATCATTCTGGGCTGCCGATCAGCTTGCCATTGACTAGCATAGACCATGTTGACGGGAAAGGGGTTGCCGTCGACCTTCATCGGCTTCGCCGAATCTTCAAATTTGATTTTTCCTGCTTCTATAGCTGACTGAATCTGTTGGCGGAACACCTTACAGTCGTTGGTACTATGAGAGCCGATGTTGCCATTTGCAGTATTTCCTTTTCTTCAATTCCTCGGCCGATGGGATGACATGATTGGTTGGGAGTTGGATTTGCTTTTCCCGAAGCAATAGATCAAAAATCTTATTGACTTTAGTGATATCGAAATCATATTTCTCTTCTCTAGCCGATTTTTTCAACCACTGACATGTTATCGCCTTCTTATTCTTGGTCCATTTGGCTGCTGCTATTTCAGCATCGCTGTCACTTGAATGTGAATCTGAGGCGTAGGTGATGTAACTGACTTTCTTGAATGCCTTCTTGGCCTCCTGAAAATGCTGCTCATGTGTTGTCACTTTCTGGGCCAGGTAGGCTAAGCTCTCGAAATCCTGGGCCGAAAACCTTTCCCTTGTAGGGGCCAAAAGACCATGGAAGGCTAAATCGGCTAACTATGAGTCTGACAGCACCAGGCTGTAGCACCGGTTCCTCATGTCCCTGAAATATTGACTGTAGTCTTGAACCTACTCGTCATGCTTCTGCCTGACGCCGGTGAGGTCCGACAACTTTATCTCATGGGTGCCGGAGTAGAGGTAGCTGTGAAATTGCTTCTCAAGATCAGCCCAGCCTTGCACTGAGTTGTAAAGCAGTGAAGAAAACCAGGTAAAGGCCGATCGCGATAGAGAGAGTGGAAACAATCTCACTATGAGCGCATCCGTAGTCGATGCCTTTCCACATTGGGCCAAAAATTGGCTAACGTGCTCGTATGTTGAAATGTTGTCCTGCCCAGAGAATTTTGAAAAATCTGGCACCTTGTATCGGTTTGGCTGGTGGACCCTCTCGAAGTATTTTGGATAAGGGTACCGGTACATGTTGCCAGAGTCTTTTGGCTTGAGGCCAAACTGATCACACATGACATCTGCAATCAGGTCGGCCCAAGGCTTGCTCTGCTGTGCCTCTTGAGCTTGAACATGTTGTATTGGCTCGTATTGATCATACTGCATAGGGGGTTGCCGATACTGCATTTGCGGTGAATGTGGCTAGTAATATTGATCAAAGTTGCCTCCTGGATACTGATGTGGGAATTGATTCATGGCAGGAGGTGGCTAAGGGATCACTAGAGGTTGTTGTTCAGGGGGAAGTTGCGCACCCATCGGGTTTTGAGGGGACCCCGGTGTATGGTTGCCAATCGGCGCTTTGTTGGTGAGGGATTGCCGATTGGCGCTGTATATGGCCTCCACTTGCTCATGGGGCAGTATCGGAACTCCGTGGCCCTGATGCTGAGGTTGTTTCCTGGTAAAAAGCTTGGGCGGCAGTTTTACAACCGATGACTGCACATTCGGCTGAATAGCGGCCACCTCGGGGGGAGTCGGCTGTCCCAATGGAGGAATGGACAGCCCGTGCATCGATAGAATCCTGTAGTTGGGGAATCGGCCATCAGGGAGAAAGGTTGGGCCCCTTGGCAGCTGCTCGGCTATCTTGGAATCCACCATGGTGCTGATCATGTTGTTCAAAGTGTTGACCAGTATCCCAGACTGGTTGACAAGAGTGTGGTGGATAGCCGAGTCAATTCTGTCCTATAGCGTGTGGAGTTTTGAGCCGTCTTCCTCCCGTTTGTCCTCCTCAATCTTTTCTTTCCCCTTTCTCTTGCTGGAGGTGGCTCCAGAGTCAAATTCTTCGAGGATCACGAACTTGTACTTCTGAACGATTGCCCCAGACCTAGTTTGGGTAAAGGACTGCAAATAGTGGGTTTGTAATCGTTTGATCATCCGCTGATACTCAGCTTGTTGTTCGGTAGTAAGCTTGTCCATTGTGACGGGTATGATGTTTTCCTGGTCTGCGTCAGTAGACTTGACTTCAACCATTATATTGGACTTGGAAGTTGCAGAAGTCCCACTGGGCATGCCAAAAGTGTGTTGATGAGAAATTTCCCACGCACTGGCTTGAGAGGTCTACTTAACTCTAGTGCAGGTCCAAATTGGATCGCCTTTGGTGATTTGCAGGGCGTGCCAGTTGGTTTGATCCTGTAACCAACAAGAGAACAAGGGATAGATAATTAAATCATGATTAGATCCTACTCGATCGGCTGTAGATATTCATAATACATAATTACTATTCCAAAGCATGTTTAGATTAAGTGACGGGATAGATCGGTAGTATACCGAGACAGTCTAAATCACTTATATCTACAAATGCATTAGAACAATAATTATATATATATATATAACTTAGCCGATGTTGTAGATCTAATGTGAATAAGCTAGTACTCCGATATCTATAGTTTTATACAAGGATATTATTCTAAGCTAAATATACTAAACAAGGATCAATCGGCTGTTAATATGACTTAACAGATTGATACCAGGCTTAGCAGATTTAATTAGCATAAGATCTTGATATAAAAGGCAGCTTTAACACACCTATCAGTAATAAAATATGTAAGATGGCTAAAACAGGTAAGATCGGCTGAAACTCCGATACTATCTCTAATAGCAGTGATTGAGCTGAATAGATCTATATGATTTTAAGAGCGACTTAATAGATCAAACCGATGCAGCATCAAGTACAAAAAGAAGCATGAGATCTATATAAGCTAATGAAAACCTTTCGAGATGGTGGATATGCCATATAACCTAAATCAACCTCTGGATCTAGCTCGGTCGGCTGTTATCTTCGAGGAGATGCTAGCCAATCACGAGATAGATCTAAACATTGATCTAGATTATATGCCGTATATGATAAATTAAGCAATTTGCCACAACAGGACCAGAGTATCATGATGATGGAAGCACTAACCCCGATAGCACAAACCGCTTGTAACAAGGAATTACCTTGCTTGAAGATCGAAACCTAATGCAGCCCAAAAGCGAGGCAAGAACTCGTCGAGATTGCAAGTAAAATAAAAGGTGGTGATGCGCCGAGATTGTATTGAGTTGTGTCTTGTTAATTACATGGTCTCGGGTCATATTTATAGCCGGATATACAATAGTCTGTAACAGACACTATTTCTATCACAAATTGAATTACAAATATTCTAAACAAATTGACATTATCTATAAGGAAACTATACAAAATATCCTAATTTAAAGATACAACTGCCATTGTAGAACTTTATCCGTAGATGACACTATCTTCAAAGCACCTCGAAACCGAATCCAATGATTATCTTCATGCTTTCCTGATGAGGTTAGTCTCATCTGCCTCTCTCAATCGGAATCGGCTATTGGCTACCCTGTCCGACTCGAACTCAGCCGACTAGCTCCTTAGCCGATTCGAACTCAGCCGACGCAACTTCTGTCTCCAAGGTTCAAAATGCTCCCTTGATTCCGCTTCAATCCTTGCTTCAAACTTGGGGATTTGCTTACCAAATTTGGTTGTTAACACCATTCTACCATGCACGAGCTTGATCCAATGGCAAGGCAACAAGATCAAAATCGTTCCGGTTGTCGAGTCGATAAACGTAGCCAATACCGATTTAACCCTTTGGGAAATTGACGGCATCGATTGCTTGTCCGGCAAGGTTTGGGAGGCTGATTTCTAAAGGTGTCTGATTCTACTATACAACCAATTGGAGACGAAGAACCTCAATTATTACTTTGAGAACGTCATGGAGGGCTCAAGCGTCTACACCAAAGACACCGTGGATGATCTCGATGGCAAACTAGGTCAGGGTTTTATGTCGACCGACCAGGTTGAAGAGGTTGATATAGGTCCAGGAGATAGGACTAGAACGACATACATTAGTAAAAATTTGTCTTCTCATTTTAGAACCAAGCTTATTGATTTATTAAAAGGAATATAAAGATTGTTTTGCTTAGGAGTATTTTGAGATGCCAGGTCTTAGCCGATTGATTGTGGAACATCGGCTCCCTATTAAACCAGGATATTGGCCATACAAATAACCTCCCAGGAGATTTAAAGCCGATATGTATGATGCGATTAAGGCCAAAATTACTCGACTATACGATGCTGGTTTTATTTGGCCGTGCCAATACGCTGAATGGGTTTCAAACATTGTCCCAGTTATCAAGAAAAACGGCAAGCTTAGAGTGTGTATCGATTTTTGTGACTTAAATAAAGCTACCCCTAAGGACGAGTACCCCATGCTAATTGTCGATTTATTGGTCGATGCTGCTTCAGAACATAAAATCATAAGTTTTATGGATGATAATGCTGGATATAATCAAATCTTCATAGCTGAGGAAGACAATCATAAGACTGCTTTTAGGTGCCCTGGTGCAATCGGCTTGTATGAATGGGTTGTCATGATTCGGTTTGAAAAATGCTGGGGCTACTTATCTCAGACCCATGAATTATATTTTTCATGACTTAATCGACTTTTTAGTGAAAATCTACATTGACGAAGTTGTGGTAAAATCCAAGGAAGTTGAAGACCACATAGCCGATTTTAAGGAAAGTATTGGAGAGGACTAGAAAGTATGGCTTGAAGATGAATACTACTAAATGTGCTTTTGGTGTATCGACCAGACAATTTTTGGGGTTTCTTGTTCATGAGAGGGGGATTGAGGTGACACAAAGAAGTATTAATGCAATCAAGAGTATCCAACCTCCACATGATAAGAAGCAGATACAATCTCTGATCGGCAAGGTAAATTTCATCAGGCGTTTTATTGCTAATTTATCTTAGAAGATGGAGCCGTTCATGCCTTTGCTAAGGCTGAAAGCCGATCAAGAATTTACTTGGGGGCAGAGCAGCAGAAAGCTTTGGACAACATTAAGGAATATTTAAGCTCCCCTCCAGTTTTGATCCCTCCCAGAAGGGAGTGCCTTTTAAATTGTATTTGTCAGCCGATAAAAAATCAATCAGCTCAGTTTTGATCCAAGAGCTTGAAGGCAAGGAAAGAGCAATATTTTATCTCAGCAGAAGGCTTTTGGATGCAGAGACAAGGTACTTTCCTGTGGAAAAGTTATGCTTGTGCTTATATTTTTCTTGTACAAAGTTGAGGCATTATTTATTATCCAACGAGTGCACCATTATTTGCAAAGCCGATGTAGTCAAATACATGCTATCGGCTCTAGTTTTGAAAGGGCGAGTTGGGAAGTAAATTTTTGCTTTGACAGAATTTGACCTAAGATATCAGGCACCCAAGGCAGTTAAGGGTCAAGCTATAGCTGATTTTATCGTGGAACACTGGGATGATTCAATCGGCTCGATCAACATGGTGCCTTGGAAATTGTTTTTTGATGGATCAGTTTGCACTCACGGCAATGGCATCAGCTTGGTTATCATATCACCCAGGGGCGCGAGTTTTGAATTTTCTTATACTATTGCGTCTTACGCTACAAACAATCAAGCTGAATATGAAGCAGTCCTCAAGGGTTTACAACTCTTGAAAGAGGTTGAAGCCGATGTTGTGGAGATTATGGGTGATTCCTTGTTGGTCATCAGCCAATTAGCAAGAGAATATGAATGCAATAATGACACGTTGATGATCTACAATCAAAAATGCCGAGAATTGATGGATGGTTTTCGGCTAGTAACTTTCAAACATATCCCTCGAGAGCAGAACGCCGAAGCAAACGACTTGGCTCAAGGGGCATCAGGCTACAAGCCGATGACTAAAGATATTGAAGTTGAAGTTGCAACGATCACAGCAGACGACTGGAGGTATGAGGTTTTCAATTATTTAAAGAATCCTTCCCAATCGGCTTCAAGGAAGTTGTGTTACAAGGTTTTGAGATATGTTTTGCTCGACGATGATCTCTATTATCGAACGATTGATGGAGTGCTACTTAAATGTTTGAGTGCTGACCAAGCCAAAGTTGTAATGGGAGAAGTGCACGAAGGCATCTATGGTACTCATCAATCGGCTCACAAGATCAAATGGTTACTCCGGAGAGCAGGATATTTTTGGCCGATGATGCTGGAAGATTGTTTCAAATATTACAAAGGTTGTCAAGATTATCAAAGATTTGAGGCGATTCAAAGAGCAGCAGCGTCATCCATGAACCCTATTATCAAGCCTTGGCCGTTCAGAGGATGGGGAATTGATATGATCGGCCAGATCAATCCACCCTCGAGTAAAGGACACAAGTTCATATTGATGGCAACCGATTATTTTACAAAGTGGGTGGAGGCAATTCCTTTGAAGAAAGTTGATTCTGGGGATGCAGTCGAGTTTGTCAAAGAACACATCATTTATTGATTCGGTGTCCCTCAAACGATTACAACCGATCAAGGGTCTATCTTTGTCTTGGATGAGTTTGTCCAATTTGCAAAGAGCATGGGGATTAAATTGTTGAATTCTTCATCATATTATGCGCAGGCTAGTGGACACGCAGAAGCATCCAACAAAAGTTTGATCAAACTGATAAAGATGAAGATCTCTAAATATCCAAAGGAGTGGCATAGCCGATTGGCCGAAGCACTGTGGTCCTATCGGATGGCTTGTCATGGAGCAATCCAAGTGCCTCCTTACAAATTAGTATATGGGCATGAAGCTGTGCTACCATGGGAAAGTGTCATTGGCTCAAGAAGGATTCAATTGCAAGATGAGTTTACAGCCGATGATTATCACAATCTAATGGTGGATGAATCGGAGGACTTGGTTTTGTCTAGAATGCGTGCGTTAGAAAAGGTGACCAGGGATAAAGAGAGAATTGCTCGTCATTATAACAAGAAAGTTGTGCACAAGTCATTTTAAGAAAGCGAGTTGGTGTGAAAGCTGATCCTGTCGATTGGCACAAGAGATAACAAGTTCGGCAAGTGGTCACCCAACTAGAAAGGTCCTTTTAAGATCCATAAATGCATTTCCAAGGGAGATTACATGCTAGAAGTACTCGATGGAGAGGTGTTTGGAAGGGCTCTGAATGGAAAGTATTTGAAGAAATATTATCCTAGTATATGGATCAACTCGTGATTCGGCTGGATTGAGCTATGATACATGGTAGCCGATGTGTTTACATTGCCTTTAGATGGCCGATATAATACATATTGCCCTTAGTCTCTTCAAATTTACTATAATCGATTGTGCTCTGCTGATATTTGTTGGCCAATATAAAGTATATCGCCCTTAGTCATTTTATTCTTATCATAATTGGTTATGATTTAACGTCTACATGGTGGCCAATTTTTGTGTTTTGTCCTCGAGATGTAATTTTGTCAATGATTGGCTCACATTGAAAAATTAGGGGGGCACATATATATCCAAAGTCAGAATCAAGTGGGCTTCAAAATTTTTTGCGAACATTAAAATTTTTTTAGACAATATAGGTTGCAGGAATCGGCAAAGATTATACTACAAGACAAAAAGACTAAAGTTTACAAGTTTGCCGATACATACAAGAGGATACATTACAAGTGTTCTGAGGTTACAAAAGAACAAGCCCTATTACAAGATCAGCTTTAGTGTTGGTCAGTTGGTTGATGGCCGAGATCGCCCTTTGTCTGATCTACTCAATCTTGTCGAAACTTGGTTTCGGCAATATATTTTCTGGGGTCGCAGTCGAGATCGCCAAGCACAATGGGTTAGAAGAAGAAGAAGGTTTAGACTGGTTCAGGCCCTCTCGTGAGGTAATACCCTACTCCTGTTTCGGTGGATTCGATCCGTCGAGTGTGTTTATTGATCTCGTGATCTAAAGCTCTTGCTTATGAAGTCGTATCTCAGATCTAGTGTTGGATATCCCTCAAGGGACGCCCCTTACCCCCCTTATATAGTCTTGGGAGGAAGGGTTTACAAGTCGGAAACCCTATCTTATTCTAAGTCGGTTTCCTCAATCTTACCAAACCGTGACTATAGGCCGATTGCCTTATCTCTATCGGCAACCGTAACACCCAAGTCAAGTTCGGCTTACAGAGATATGGCGGCGCAATCTATCCCTACCTCCAGTCGGATAAGCTTGCCATGTAGATACCCGGTGCCACAATCTCCACAGTAGCCCCGAGTCCTTTTCGGTCGACGAGACAACTCGGCTTCGGACCAAAGCAGCACTCAACCAAAAATCTCTTTGACCGAGTGCTTTTGGCGCAGTGATTCCATCATCTCTGCATGAATCTTCCCGAGTGGCTCCAAAGGCGTGAAGGGCTGAAAATATCTCAAAAATTCTCAAAAATAAATATCTAGGTGCATCTCTGATGCACCTAATTAAATGTAGCCCCGACTATGTGGTTAGTCAAAAATAGGCTAAGCATATAGTCAAGAACCATAAAAAATCATTCTCATGTAGATGCCTAGCTCATGCTAAAGCAATCATAGAAATCTCATTACTCGGCAAGTTCATACTTATCAGAGTGAATTTGCCCGAGTTACCTCGAACAAATAATTCAATCATCCCTCATGGGTAAAAAACACTCGGTAAGCTCTTGCTTATCCGAGTGGATTTGCCGAGTAATCCCGAAATAAATATTTCGAGTCATCCCTCATGGGAAAACAAGTTTTTTCAATCATATGAAAAATATGACCAAGTTATTAAATAGCTTTTGCCATAATACTGGTCTCAATCTTATAAAGATCTTCACCAAGGTGGAAAATAAACGGCATCGGTAAGATTACCCGACCAAATGCCGAAAAACCAAACAGCCCTTGTTCACCAAGGCGGCTATAAAAACTTCTCTTGTTGGTCACCTTCCAAATTGCATCGTGCCGCTTCTCATGAAGTCAAGCAAACCGCGGTATGGAAGGATCTTTAAAGGTATAGGGCACTCGGACACGCGCATATTGCCAGGGCAAATCTGCTTAAGCACATGTGACATCCTAAAAATCGGAGAATCAAAATCGGAACGTAAAAATCGGAACTTTCAAAAACCGTGGCCTATTGCTTCTTCTCGGGTTTTGTTGCTTCTTATTTGCCAGCTCGGTTGCATAAATTGTTACGTGATCAATCCCCTTTTCGGAGTTTTGGAGGTTTCGGAGTTGTCAAAACGGTGATGCGAAAGCCGCATCACGATTTTAAAAAGGAATCAGGGAAAAGTGTGGATTTGTGAAAACGCATTTCGAGTAATATAAAATAAAAATTTTGGTTGGGAGAAGATAAATTAAAACACAAAATAAATAATAAAATTCTCGGGAGGCGTACTCAAAATTTGGGAATTTTATTTTATTAAAAATGGGTGAATTATGAAAATTAGGAAAAAGAATTTAAATAAATATGAAAAATAATTGTGGAAAAAAAATGAAAGTCAAGAAAAAGTTTAAAATATAAAGTTAAAAATTATTTTAGAATATTGGGATTTATTTTGGAATTTTTAGAAGGAAAGAAAATAGAAAATGGGAAAAGAAAATAGAAAATCGGGAAATTAACAAGTCGCACTTGTTCATCGGTCACCACTGTTCGGCCGTACCGGCCCGGCCGCGCGCGCGCGCGCTCGCCGGCGCGTCTGCGCGCGCAGCGCTGCGCGCCACGCGCCCCGCCGCGCGGCCGCGCCTCGGCCCCCCCCCAGCCGCGCGGCTCGGCCACCCCCGCCTGCGCCGCGCCGAGACCAGGAGCCGCGCGCCGCGCCGCGCCGCGCCGCTGCGCCCGCCCACCGGCCACCCCGCCGCGCGCGCGCGCCGCGCCACGCGGCCGAAGCCACGCTCCGGCCCTACCTCGCGCGCGCGCACGCCGCTCCGGACCCGCCGCGCCGTGCGCCCTCGCCGCCGCGTTTCGCCGGCCGTGCCGCCCACAGCTGCGCCGCGTGTCGCCACCGCCCGCGCACGCCCGAGCCGTCCCCCTCTCCTCTCGCGCCCGCGCCCGCCACGCCTATAAAAAGGGCGCGCCGCGCCACATTTCACCGCACCGCCGCCGCTCCTCTCCCGTTCCCGAGCGCCGCCGTCAAGAGCCGCCGCCGCAAGTCGAGCGCCGCCGTGCGCAAGGCCTCCCGCGCCCCTCCGCACCTCCCGAGGCCGTCGTCGCCGGTGAGCCCCTCCTTGCGCCGCCCTTTTTCTTCGCTGCCACCGCCCCTGTTTTAGGGCGCCCGGTCGAACACCTTGTGGCAAATGAATAGTGCCGGTCGAGAAGAAAAGAAAAGAAAAAAAGGAAAAAGAAAAAAAAAAAGAAAAAGAAAATAGGGAAAAATTTTGGAAAAATTTTTGAAAATTTGGAAAAATATTTTGGGAAGTCTTGAGTAAAATTTTGGGCAAAAATAAATTATTTTCTCGCATGTTTTCTCGGTGCAATGTTTGAAAATCGGAATCGGGCGTTTTCCGAAATTTCCATTCGCATCGTTTTTCAATCCGGATTCCGTTTAATTCTTTCCCGCCATCGAAATAGGTTTCGCTTTTGTACCCAAACCCTCAAATTTCGAGCATGAATTTTCTTCGCTGATATTTTCAAACGTAATTTCCAAATTTATTACGATCGCCGACTTTGCGAAAACCCTAGGTCATCAACTCGATTCCAAAACCCGGATTTTTCCTCGCAACCCTTGTTCTAACTCGAGTAGAATTTTCGGCAAAACTCTTTGAAGTGGTTTTCATGGCTTTTGTGGTTCTTTTCGATCTCTCGGTGTTTAGTTGAATTCTAACTGAATTCAATTGATCTCTCGCACGTACGGGTAGCGTCGAAGAAACCGGCATCGACACCGCTGAAGATCCCACCCTCAAGTGCGCGAGCAAGGCAAGTCTTCACACCCTTTGAACATATTGATCCCCTTTGCGAAATGATGTTATTTTAAACTCCAAACATGCATGCTTTACCGGGTTGCCTATACTTGTTATGCCATACCTTGCTATTGTTTACCTTTAGAATTACTCCTTGTAACTCGCAATGTGATACAAATAACCGAAGCATAACTTGGTGCGCTTAGCCCGCTAAACTTAGACCATGCATACTCATGACTTTATGAAAAAGCTTTGTGCTTGGGCAACTACCTTAGGGAAGGTAGTTGAGATTCGGCATGTGGAGACATGAGCGCCACATGGCCATGATGAACTAAGTTTGGTGGAAATTGAAAGTGCTATACAAATGTTTTAGACTGGGGCGGCGGATGATTTGGGTGGATTCCGGAAAAGGCAAGTGCCGACCCTGGTCAATTAAGGACCGAGCCATGAGATAGCGGAAGCGAGCCGTACAACCGTACTTCTCGAATGGGTATAGACCTAGCCGACTAGGTAGCCGAGCGGAGCGGTATCCTTGCATAGATGGTTCTCTATGATGTGGTTATGGGATGAGAATGAGGCTGCGGCCTTTGTTATAAATGGTGAAATTAAACTACTGTTAATTAAACTTAAAGATTGGAAATGTCTTCCCTTACCCCGGGTGCGCCAGAACTCCTCTCACTGCTAGAAAAGGACGGCTAGAGTGCATGAGGGCATAAGTTCATGGAGCGGGTACGCCAAAGTGAGGTTATCGAAAGGCTTTGCCGTGGCCGTCTCATGTGTTGAGACGTAGGCTCATTTGTTGGGTGTCGCGGAGTACGGGTAAAGTGTACATCCACCTGCGGTGTGAATGAATCAATCTATTCGAATAGCCGTGCTCGCGGATATTGAGCATCGTGACAAGACTTTCGCTTGGCTAGACTTTGAACTTAAAAATCTTGGGATGGGTTTGCATGATGGTTTCATTTGCTGGTGGATCAACTTCTCGAGAATGCGAGAAGGGGTGGACTCCCCAGAAAATCATGACGAATCGGAGACGGGAAGCCATCCTTGGAATCACGATGGATGGTAGACAGAACCGTCGCCGGATTAATGAACTATGAAATTAAAACTTGGTTTTTGGCTAGTCGGTAGGCTTGTGAAAAGAATTGTGAAAGCGGCCTTACGCAAAAATAACTCTAGCCGTGTTCTTTGAATAACCCTACCATATGCATCAATTCTGTGTTGACTTGCTGAGTACGGTTGGTACTCACCCTTGCTATACGCACAAACCTCCGGTGATGGAAATGAAGAGCCGAAGACCCCTACGCGTACTACGGAGGGCGAAGGAACCGACGGCGCATATTAGACCTTAGTCCCGGTCGTTGCTGTGGCAATGGACAAGCCGCGCCTCTTTCCATTGCCTTATCTAAACTCTGTTTTTATGTTGTATTCGGACCCTAAGGTCTGTGGGATGAACAATGCCTTCGGGCCTATTTATGTAATAATGGTATTGTAAGACTATTCGTGCATGTGCACTTGATTATCCGATCTTGCATTCGTGGGTACCAACTACTTGATCCAGGAAATGGTACTATGAACACGAAAGGTTCCCGACTCAAAATCGGGGGTCGACGAGGCGGTATCGAGCCATGCGACCGTAGGCTAAGACCAAATGGCGCCCTACCCCTAACTAGATGGCTAAAGGGAAATATCCCTACGGTAGGATCAGTTTTAAACTATTATTTCCGAAAATGTAAATATATCTTTTCTACATCTGTATTTCTTTTTACCAGATGATTATGATAGCTCCCTCTCGCTAACCCTAAGTTGCCTGTAAGCGGATGTCAAACCACGACGGAACACGGGAAGTCACTATCCCGCGAGACGAGGGGTTCGTGGTACAACTCCGGTCTCTACTATGGTGCTTGAGATACCGGAACCGCCCACTTATCACACCAAGAGACATGGCTCCGAGATGTATCCAGCACGGGAGGCGCCGTATCCATAGAAGCCCGCATGGGGAGTGAAACATCCTACGCTTCCACACTCGCTACCACCGGGACCTAGCGAAGCGGCTATTCGGGATGCGGCTCGCGAGGCCTTCCTTCGCCTTAATGCGGAACACCGTGCCGAACTCACAATGACAGAGTTCGTGCATCATCCTTACCGCGAAGAGGGCAACCCGTCGCACCGTGGAAGCTACCCCCTGCTGCTACAACCCGATGGTCACGCGTTTATCGCGTTGGGCGAGAGCAGACGAGCGCATTACGAGGAGGCCCTGCTCGAAATCAACGATCGCGATCACGCCTCAATGATCGGTCGACAGCCACCAAGGCCGTGGAGACCGAGATAAGCATCCTGCGAACACAGTGCAGGCCAATGGTGCTCAGTATGAGCAACTCTCGGACCGCTATATGGCGAGGGGAGGCTCGTGGAGCTGGAAGAGCAGCTCGGGAAAAGCAAGCAGCGAGATCAACCGGCTAGAGGAACAGTGCGCACTCGTCCCGTCTACGCTGCAGTACTTCCACCGAGCGTACCATCACATCCCGCCCCGTGCCCGACCACTATTACCACATGACTCCAGCAAGCTTTGATACTTTTCAAGCTATGATGGGGCAAGCTTTCATGTTGAGCACGAGCCGCACCCTACCGGTCGACCCCACTGCCGCTACATCCATGGGACCCACCGGAGCTCCGTCCAGTACCATCCGAGCCGGGATCGGGAGAGGGTAACCCCATCCAGATCTGCACCGATACGGAGTCCGAGGCGAGCCCATGGAGATCAAATGGGAGTCTAGCGACACCGACTCAATGGAGGAGGAAGTTCCCCCTCGTCGCTTGACTCACACGGGAGGCCCCTCACCCGCCTGATCGCTCGCAAGAGTACGCGGCCACCGAGTCGGAAGATTCGGCGTGACTCGAGGCCACCACCTCCGAGCCGTGGGGACTTCGGTTGCTTCGCGCGGACCACCCACTTCCGGCGCCCGGCTCTTGCGGATGGATGGAGGACTAGGCGGGAGGACCTTCCCGGCTCGGCAAGCACTTCCTATTTACCCTTAATTAGTTGATGTAGTTGAACGATATAGTTATTGTTGCTATCTGGCATGGAGGATGTGTGTGTACAGTCCGTGTACCCTACTTATGTAATATTAGGAACTGAGCACCGCTTTGCGGTGTCTTAATTCGTAAGCTTATTATTAGTTCACCCCTGTCATTGTTTAAAGATCATTCAAAGGAACTTGAGGAAAAATTTCCTGGGAACTATAACCTAAACTAGTCCGATCTCTTAATTCATCTACCTTCTTCGGATGGCACATCGCCGCGAGCCGCGGCAACCAACGAGAACCCGCGGAACCCAACCCCTCCACCTGGCGGAGGTCATGGCTTTGCGAGACCCGGCTACTCCAAGCGATTGCTAATAATCAAGGAGGTCGAGGAGGATCGAGTCGGGCGAATTCATGAGAGCTAAGCCACCCACTTTTCCACGGCCGAAGAACCTATGGACGCGAAGATTGGCTAAGAGTGATAGAGAAGAAGCTAACCCTCGTCGAGTCCGAGAAGCGATAGGGTTGTCTTCGCTACTAACATTGGAGGGTCCCGCAAGTGGCGGTGGGATACCTACAAGGAAACACGAGCCGAAGACGCCGCGAACCAACATGGGAGGAATTCACGGCTGCGTTCCGTGAGAATTTCGTGCCAGCTGCGGTTATGAGGATGAAGAAAACGAGTTCCGTAGGCTGCGTCAAGGGAACACCTCGGTACAAGAATATCTGAATAAGTTCACCCGCTTGCCCGTTACGCCACCGGTGACTGCGGACGAAGAAGAAAAGATAGACAAGTTCATTGAGGGGCTAAATGACGAGCGAGGGGACCAATGATCGGGCGGGATCACACCGGTTTCCAAAGCCTCATCAACAAGGTCGTTCGGCTTGAGCATGACCAAAAGGTGGTAGACAATAACCGCAAAGGAGGCTCGCTATGGCTCGCCCATTTCGGGGAACGCCACAACGCCCCAAGGGAGCCACCCCGTCGGATGGAAGCCAAACGTCCCGGCAATTGGACGTCCTCTCGCTTCCGACCATGTCAACAGTCGGCTACACCACGGCTTCGTACACCCACACCAACCCTAGCCGCTCCGGGAAGAAGGAATGTGAGAATTTCAATCAGCGGAGAATTCGGGCACTACTCCAATAGCTGCCCAAAACCACGCAACACCCCGTGCGCACGGCGCCAATGCAACACCCGTCCGAGGAACCCCACCCCTGCGGCGGGACGAGGTGCATTCGGACCCCGCTACCCAACGAGGCGCCACCGGGTTTCGACGTGGCCAAGTGAATCATGTGAGGGCGAAGAAGCACGGGAGGACCGGAGCGTATTGATGGGTATGTTCTCTATCAACTCTACACCGTTAAAGTTTTATTCGATTACGGAGCCTCGCATTCATTCATATCTTCCCAAGTAAGCAAACAACACCACCTACACCAAGTAGCACTTAAGAGGCCTATGTTGGTACACTCACCTGGGGAGACATAACCGTACCCCATGCCTGCATTAATGTGCCCATACGGATTAGAGACGTGGTGTTTCTCTCAAACCTTATGGTGTTATCGCCCCAAACCATAGATGTCATACTCGGAATGGATTGGTTGACCAAAAATAATGGAATCATAGCTGCGATCGAAGGGAAGTCACGGTATCCACCCCGTGGGGATCACCGATGAGCATAACTATGGATCAAAACCCAAAGCTATGCGAACAAGCTGCGGGAGTGTTCACCATGCTACCTCTAGGCGGAATGCCGTAGTACAAGAATACCCGGACGTGTTCCCGAGGAATTGCCGGAATGCCCCGGATCGCGACATAGAGTTTATCATCGATCTAATGCGGCACTGCCCCCATATCCAAGAGGCCTTATCGAATGCCAGCCAATGAGTTGGAGGAGCTCAAGAAGCAAATAAAGGAACTACAAGAGAAGGGATTCGTTCGCCCGCTCTTCTCCCCGGGAGCTCCGGTGCTCTTCGTCAAGAAGAAGGATGGGAGCATGAGAATGTGTGTGGACTACCGATCGCTGAACGAAGTCACTATCAAGAACAAGTACCCGCTACCTCGAATCGATGACCTATTCGATCAACTTAAGGGTGCGCAGGTGTTCTCAAGATTGATCTACGGTCGGGATATCATCGGTTGAAGATTAGAGCCGGAGATATTCCTAAGACGGCATTCTCTACACGATACGGCTTATACGAGTTCACAGTGATGTCCTTTGGATTGACCAATGCCCTGCGTACTTTATGAACCGATGAACAAGGTATTCATGGAGTACCTGGACAAATTCGTAGTGGTGTTCATCGACGATATACTTATCTACTCCAAGAACGATGAGGAACACGCGGAGCATCTACGACGGTCTGGAAAAGCTACGAGAGCACGTGTATGCCAAGTTCAGCAAATGCGAGTTCGGCTCAAGGAAGTCGCTTTTCTCGGCCACGTGGTTTCAGCCGGAGGAGTAGCGTAGACCCCGCCAAGGTCGAAGCCGTTATGGAATGGAAGGCACCCAAGTCGGTGACGGAAGTTCGGAGTTTTTGGGCTTGGCCGGTTATTACCGACGGTTTATCGAAGGGTTTTCAACCGTAGCCCGACCTATGACTCAACTTCGAAGAAGGAAAAGAAGTTTGAATGGAATGAGAAGTGCCAAAAAGCCTTCGACCAATTAAAAGAAAAGTTAACCTTGCCCCAATCTTGACCTTACCCGACAACCGGAAGGACTTCGTGATGTCTTGTGATGCATCCCGGCAAGGATTGGGAGGAGTATTGATGCAGGATGGAAAGGTCGTAGCGTATGCCTCTCGGCGATTACGACCCCACGAAGAGAATTACCCCACACATGACTGGAATTAGCCGCGGTGGTACACGCATTGAAGATCCGGAGACACTATCGATCGGGAACCACCGTGATGTGTATACCGATCACAAGAGCTTAAAATACTTCTTTACTCGGCTGATCTTAACCTACGACGGAGGCGATGGTGGAGTTGATCAAGGATTACGATCTAGGAATCCACTATCATCCCGGCAAGGCAAATGTAGTGGCCGATGCTGAGTCGCAAAGCCCAATGCAACCACATGGGATTGGGAGATATGGCCGCGAACTTCAAGAAGAAATGGCTAAACTCAATGCACCCGATCCCTCACGGAGAAGTGAACTCACTTGGAAATCCAGCCCCTACGAGAACTCAAATAGAGGAAGCCCAAAGAGGGAATGAGGAAACCCGGGAATCAAGGAACGCATGGCTGGACGCGCTCGGGAGTTTTCGTAGATGACAAGGGAATCTTGTGGTACAAGAAAAGAATCGTGTGCCGAACGAGGCGGTTTGAGGGGATTGATCTTAAAGGAAGCCCACGAATCGGCATATTCGTTGCATCCGGGAGCACAAAAATGTACCAGGATTTGAAAGGAGAATACGGTGGCCTAATATGAAGAGGGATGTAGCCGAATACGTAGCCGTGTGCGATGTGTGCCAAAGGGTGAAAGCCGAACATCAACGCCCGGCTGCTTGCTGCGCCACTCGGGATTCCGAATGGAAATGGGACGAGATAGGCATGGATTTCATAGTAGGACTACCTAAGGCTAGCGGCTGGTTACGATTCCATTTGGGTAATAGTAGATCGGCTCACCAAGACTGCGCAGATTTATTCCCGTGAAAACTAACTACAACGTGCCAAGCTAGCGGAATTATATATGAGTAGGATTGTGTGTCTCCACGGTGTACCAAAAAGGATTATATCGGATCGTGGTACCCAATTTACATCTCATTTTGGAGCAAGGTTCACGAAGCACTCGCGATCACCTTGCCTTTAGTACCGCTTACCACCCGCAGTCGACGGGCGGGCGAGAGGACAAATCAAGTGCTAGAAGACATGCCGAGAGCCGTGCGTTGGATTTCACCAAGGATTGGGAGAAATGTTTGCCGTACGCCGAGTTCTCCTACAACAATAGCTACCAAGCTAGTTTGAAGATGTCGCCAAACGAAGCTTTATTTGGTCGCCGATGTCGAACCCCACTAATGTGGTCGAAACCGGTGAACGAACCGTATTCGGGCTGACATAATCAAGGAGGCGGAGGAAAAGGTTCGCCGATCCGGGACCGACTACAAGCGGCTCAATCACGACAAAAGAGCTACGCGGACACCCGTCGAAGAGAATTGGAATTTAAAGAAGGTGACTACGTGTATCTAAAAGTCTCACCACTACGGGAACTCGGAGATTCAAAGTCAAGGGAAACTCGCACCACGATACGTGGGCCCATTCTGATAAGCGCTAGGAGAGGAGAAGTGGCTTACCAATTGAACGCCCGAGAATCTTTCCGATGTCCACCCAGTGTTCCACGTATCGCAGTGAAGAAATGTTTGCGGGTACCGAGAAGAGCAAGCTCCTTTAGAAGCCATCCATGTCCACAGTGATCTTACCTACCGGAACATCCAATCAAGATACTAGACGAGGCGGAAAAGAAGACACGGACCAAGTCATGGCGCATGTACAAGGTACAATGGAGCAATCACACGGAAGAAGAGGCTACTGGGAAGCGAAGAGTTCCTGAGGACGGAATACCCACACCTACTCAGCACGGTAAGAAATCTCGGGGACGAGATTTATTGTTAGGGGGTAGGTTTGTGACATCCTAAAAATCGGAGAATCAAAATCGGAACGTAAAAATCGGAACTTTCAAAAACCGTGGCCTATTGCTTCTTCTCGGGTTTTGTTGCTTCTTATTTGCCGCTCGGTTGCATAAATTGTTACGTGATCAATCCCCTTTTCGGAGTTTTTGGAGGTTTCGGAGTTGTCAAAACGGTGATGCGAAAGCCGCATCACGATTTTAAAAAGGAATCAGGGAAAAGTGTGGATTTGTGAAAACGCATTTCGAGTAATATAAAATAAAAATTTTGGTTGGGAGAAGATAAATTAAAACACAAAATAAATAATAAAATTCTCGGGAGGCGTACTCGAAATTTGGGAATTTTATTTTATTAAAAATGGGTGAATTATGAAAATTAGGAAAAAGAATTTAAATAAATATGAAAAATAATTGTGGAAAAAAAATGAAAGTCAAGAAAAAGTTTAAAATATAAAGTTAAAAATTATTTTAGAATATTGGGATTTATTTTGGAATTTTTAGAAGGAAAGAAAATAGAAAATGGGAAAAGAAAATAGAAAATCGGGAAATTAACAAGTCGCACTGTTCATCGGTACCACCACTTCGACGCCGACAGGCCCGGCCGCGCACGCGCGCGCACGCGCCGCGCCGCGCCCAACCGCGCCTCGGCCCCCACCCCAACCGCGCCTCGGCCCCCCGCGCGCGCCGCGCCGAGCAGCACCCAGCGCGCGCGCGCGCGCCGCGCGCCGCGCTGCGCCCGCCGTACCGGCCACCCCGCGCGCCGCGCGCTGCCGCCACGCGGCCGAAGCCACGCTCCGGCCCCTACCTCGCGCGCGCACGCCGCTCCGGACCCCGCCGCGCCGTGCGCCCTCGCCGCCGCGTTTCGCCGCCGTACCGGCCCCGAGCTGCGCCGCGTGTCGCACCGCGCGCGCACGCCCGAGCCGTCCCCCTCTCCTCTCGCGCCCGCGCCGCGCCACGCCTATAAAGGGCCGCGCCCGCGCACATTTCACCGCACCGCCGCCGCTCCCTCTCCCGTTCCCGAGCGCGCCGTCAAGAGCCGCCGCCGCAAGTCGAGCGCCGCCGTGCGCAAGGCCTCCCGCGCCCTCCGCACCTCCCGAGGCCGTCGTCGCCGGTGAGCCCCTCCTTGCGCCGCCCTTTTTCTTCGCTGCCACCGCCCTGTTTTAGGGCGCCCGGCCGAACACCTTGTGGCAAATGAATAGTGCCGGTCGAGAGAAGAAAAGAAAAAAAAAGGAAAAAGAAAAAAAAAGAAAAAGAAAATAGGGAAAAATTTTGGAAAAATTTTTGAAAATTTGGAAAAATATTTTGGGAAGTCTTGAGTAAAATTTTGGGCAAAAATAAATTATTTTCTCGCATGTTTTCTCGGTGCAATGTTTGAAAATCGGAATCGGGCGTTTTCCGAAATTTCCATTCGCATCGTTTTTCAATCCGGATTCCGTTTAATTCTTTCCCGCCATCGAAATAGGTTTCGCTTTTGTACCCAAACCCTCAAATTTCGAGCATGAATTTTCTTCGCTGATATTTTCAAACGTAATTTCCAAATTTATTACGATCGCCGACTTTGCGAAAACCCTAGGTCATCAACTCGATTCCAAAACCCGGATTTTCCTCGCAACCCTTGTTCTAACTCGAGTAGAATTTTCGGCAAAACTCTTTGAAGTGGTTTTCATGGCTTTTGTGGTTCTTTTCGATCTCTCGGTGTTTAGTTGAATTCTAACTGAATTCAATTGATCTCTCGCACGTACGGGTAGCGTCGAAGAAACCGGCATCGACACCGCTGAAGATCCCACCCCTCAAGTGCGCGAGCAAGGCAAGTCTTCACACCCTTTGAACATATTGATCCCCTTTGCGAAATGATGTTATTTTAAACTCCAAACATGCATGCTTTACCGGTTGCCTATACTTGTTATGCCATACCTTGCTATTGTTTACCTTTAGAATTACTCCTTGTAACTCGCAATGTGATACAAATAACCGAAGCATAACTTCGGTAAACCGCTTAGCCCTGCTAAACTTAGACCATGCATACTCATGACTTTATGAAAAAGCTTTGTGCTTGGGCAACTACCTTAGGGAAGGTAGTTGAGATTCGGCATGTGGAGACATGAGCGCCACATGGCCATGATGAACTAAGTTTGGTGGAAATTGAAAGTGCTATACAAATGTTTTAGACTGGGCGGCGGATGATTTGGGTGGATTCCGGAAAAGGCAAGTGCCGACCCTGGTCAATTAAGGACCGAGCCATGAGATAGCCGGAAACGAGCCGGTACAACCGTACTTCTCGAATGGGTATAGACCTAGGCGACTAGGTAGCCGAGCGGAGGGTATCCTTGCATAGATGGTTCTCTATGATGTGGTTATGGGATGAGAATGAGGCTGCGGCCTTTGTTATAAATGGTGAAATTAAACTACGTTAATTAAACTTAAAGATTGGAAATGTCTTCCCTTACCCCGGGTGCGCGAACTCCTCTCACTGCTAGAAAAGGACGGCTAGAGTGCATGAGGGCATAAGTTCATGGAGCGGGTACGCCAAAGTGAGGTTATCGAAAGGCTTTGCCGTGGCCGTCTCATGTGTTGAGACGTAGGCTCATTTGTTGGGCGTCGCGGAGTACGGGTAAAGTGTACATCCCTTGCAGTGTGAATGAATCAATCTATTCGAATAGCCGTGCTCGCGGATATTGAGCATCGTGACAAGACTTTCGCTTGGCTAGACTTTGAACTTAAAAATCTTGGGATGGGTTTGCATGATGGTTTCATTTCTTGGTGGATCAACTTCTCGAGAATGCGAGAAGGGTGGACTCCCAGAAAATCATGACGAATCGGAGACGGGAAGCCATCCTTGGAATCACGATGGATGGTAGACGAACCGTCGCCGGATTAATGAACTATGAAATTAAAACTTGGTTTTTGGCTAGTCGGTAGGCTTGTGAAAAGAATTGTGAAAACGGCCTTACGCAAAAATAACTCTAGCCGTGTTCTTTGAATAACCCTACCATATGCATCAATTCTGTGTTGACTTGCTGAGTACGGTTGGTACTCACCCTTGCTATACGCACAAACCTCCAGCTGATGGAAATGAAGAGCCAGAAGACCCCTACGCGTACTACCTGGAGGGCGAAGGAACTGACGGCGCATATTAGACCTTAGTCCCGGTCGTTGCCTGTGGCAATGGACAAGCCGCTGCCTCTTTCCGCTGCCTTATCTAAACTCTGTTTTTATGTTGTATTCGGACCCTAAGGTCCTGTGGGATGAACAATGCCTTCGGGCCTATTTATGTAATAATGGTATTGTAAGACTATTCGTGCATGTGCACTTGATTATCCAGTACTGCATTCGTGGGTACCAACTACTTGATCCAGGGAAATGGTACTATGAACACGAAAGGTTCCCGACTCAAAATCGGGGGTCGACAGCACATCCGCTTAAGTCCCTAAGGACACATATCGGACCACACCTTAGCTGGGCCGTAGATTTTCTTATGGGCTCGGCCCACTCACCAGAAAACCTAGCGCAACCCTCAAATCTTTCTTTAAAGACGCGAGGTTGTCCCCGCCTCTTCGTCTTCCAAACGATTCCCCTTCTCACGGTACTGTTCAACAGCTCACCGCGGAGAACCCTAGACTCGCGCGCTCCCAAATCCGTCCGTCTAAGAGCTCGATCTCTGCAACAACCAGCCTCCATAGCCAACTCTCCCACATTCCATCGCCAAAGATCCAACTTTTTCCGGCCAGATCCACTTCCCATCAACCCATTCTCATGGCGGAGGAGAAGAGGATTACGTTCGACCAATGGGCCACCTCGGATGTGAGGGAATACACCCTCAAGGAGATGGTGAAGCACGGCGTGCTTCCGCCAAAGGAACTTGTGGGATGGCGCCGGCGGCGGGGAGGACTTCCGACCCCCAAACACCGGTGAGCTCGTTGTCTTTACTTCCTTTTTCTATTGCGGGTTCAGCCTTCCCACCTCCGAGTTCTTTCGGGGGCTCTTGGACTACTATGGTCTTCACATCTACCATCTGAACCCCAACTCGATGCTCCACATAGCCCTCTTTATTCATGTGTGTGAAGCTTTTCTCGGCATTCTTCCTCACTTCAATCTATTCCGTCGTATGTTTTATCTGAAACCCCATCCAAACAAGGACCAACCTTGTGTTGTTGGCGGGGCAGGCTTCCAACTTCGCGGATCTCTCCGCAAAGACTACTTTTCTCTTCCTTTGAAATCTTCCAACAAAGGCTGGCACGCGGGCTAGTTCTACATCAATAATCTTGAACCCAGCCTGCCCGCTTTTGTTGGTCTTCCTCCTGTCCCCAAGCCATCTTGGAGTAGTTTGCCTGATGAAGCCGAGCAGTTTGCCTGATGGGATGCCGAAGGTGCACTTCTCCTGGTTCAACTTCATTCTGAAGGCCCGGATGTTTGCAAAGGTTTCTTCTAAGTCGGCGATCAGGTCTTCTTTCTGCTTGGTCTTGATGACAACATCGTCGACATAAGCTTCAACGTTTTTGCCGATCTGCGTCTGGAAGCATCTTTGGATCATGCGTTGGTATGTAGCTCCGGCGTTCTTTAGGCCGAAAGGCATGGTGATGTAGCAGTAGGCCCCGAACGGCGTGATGAAGGATGTCTTCAAGCAGTCGGATTCTTTCAAACTGATCTGGTGATAGCCCGAGTAACAATCCAAGAAACTTAGGAGTTCGCAGCCGGCTGTGGAGTCGACGACTTGGTCGATGCGAGGCAGCCCGAATGGATCTTTGGGGCAGGCTTTATTGAGGCCGGTGTAATCGACACACATGCGCCATTGCCCCGTTTTCTTGCGGACCAGGACTGGGTTGGCCAACCAGTCGGGATGGAGGACTTCTTTAATGAAGCCGCAGCCAAGAGCTTTGCAAGTTCTTCTTTGATCGCGTCTTTTCGATCCTGTGCGAACCGCGTAATCGTTGTTTTATTGGTTTGGCGTCATCTTTGACGTTCAAAGAGTGCTCGATCACCTCCCTAGGAATTCCAGGCATATCAGATGGTTTCCAAGCAAAAACATCTTTATTATTTTGGAGGAAGGTGACGAGCGCGCTTTCCTATTTAGGATCTAGGTCGGTGCCGATTACGGCGGTTTGGAGGGATCGGACGAATCAAGGGAGATCTTCTTGGTCTTGGCGTCGCCGGATCCCGATTTGGCTATCTTCTTCGCGGGGACTTCGCCCTCTCGCCGAGTTGATGCAGCCCAATCGGACTTCTTGTTGGCCACGTAATCTCTCGCGAGATTGGGCCATGTCGCAGCTCTCCTTGTCGCAGGTGAAGGCTTGCTTCACGTCGCTGCGAAGAGTGATGACGCCGTTGGGACCCGACATCTTCATGCAGAGGTAAGTGTAGTGAGGGATCGCCATGAATTTGGCAAGCGCAGGCCTTCCGATGATGGCATGATATGCTGTTTCGAAGTCGGCCACCTCGAAGGTGACGTTCTCCGTTCGGAAGTTCTCTCGGGCTCCGAAGGTGACTGGGAGGGAGATGTGCCCGAGTGGTGTTGAAGATAGCCCCGGGATAACTCCGTGGAAGGGGGCTGAGCTTGCTTTGAGTTCGGCCCTCGGGATCTGCATTTCATCCATGGTCTTGGCAAACAGGATGTTGAGGGTGCTGCCCCCATCGATGAGGACGCGCTTAAGCCTGATGTTGCGGACCACGGGGTCCAGGACGAGTGGATAGCGTCCCGGGTGGACCACTCGGTCGGGATGATCCGAGCGGTCAAAGGTGATGGCCACTTTCGACCATCGCAGATACTGAGGGACTTCGGGTTGAGCCGCATTGACCTCCCGGTCGGTTAGCTTTTGCTTCCTCTTGGACTCATAGGCTAGCGGACCCCGAAGATGTGGTTGAGCTCCCCACCGGGTCTTGAAAGGGTTCGGCGTTTTCAGCCGCGTTGCTCTTCTTGGCGCGGACGGGCCAGCCTCGTCGATCGGCTTCTTGTTGAGTTGTGCCGCGATCTGTTCAGCGAACCGCTTGTAGATAAAGCAGTCCTTCGCCGCATGCTTGTGATTCGGATGGTGGGTGCACTGGGCGTTTATGATGGCGTCGTAGGCGGCGACCTCGGGACGGCGTTGAGTATTGGAGGTCGCGGCCACTAGGTCTTCGATCGGCGCTTGCGATCTTTCGGCCCTGGTTGCCGTTGCCGCCATCCTTCTTAGGATTTCGGCTTCCTCCCGCTTGCTTGTCCTCCCTTCGTCGGGCCGGTCTTGACGGGCGGCCTTAATGGCGTCGTTCGATTTGGCGTATGAGTTCGCCGTTTCAAACATCTGCTTCACCGTCTTCGGTGGCTTGCGCCCGAACTTGCCGATAAGCAGCTCATCACGGACTCCCTTCTGGAAGGCGGCGATGATGATGTCATTGGTGATGTTCGGAATCTTGTTGCGCTTCTCGGAGAAGCGACGAATGTAATCCTTCGAGGCTCGTCCGGCTTCGGATGACGTTGTAAAGGTCGAAGTGCGTGCGGGCCTCTCGAAGGTGCCTTGGAAGTTGGCGATGAAGTGGTCCCTCGGCTCGCTCCACGAGCCGATTGAGCCTCTTGGCGGGCTCGTGAGCCAATTTGCGCCGAGTTTGCGAGGGCCACGGGCGGGTAGTTGGCCATGGCTTTGTTGTCGCCACTGCAGCTCGGATGGCAAGAGTATATACGTTAGCCAAGATTCGGGTCGGTTTTGCCATCGTACCTTTCAATCCCTGTTGGCTTAAAGCCACTCGGCCAATGCACTCGGCAAAGCTCCCGAGTGAAGGCTGGTACTCCATCGTCGCCGCTATCGGGTGATCCCCTTCGATCTTCCTGAGTGCGACGGTCGCGCTCTTGGTAGCGGTGGTCGAGGACTTCCCGCAGATCACTCGGCGGGGTCTTCGTTGGCCGGTTGGGTAGCCGGCTGTTTCGGCGGACTCGGTGGTGGACGGGTGGACGTCCATGTCGTTTGTCGCGGAGTCGGCCGTCGCTCTTGGTGCCTCGGCGTGGACTCGCGAGGTGGGCCTCTTGGCCTAGTTGTCGACCGAGCGGCTCGGGCCTCCCGTAGTCTCCGACTTTAGAGGTGGGAGCCGGCTCTTGTCCGGCGTTTCGGCCACGGATTGATCGGCCTTCGTGTCGAAGTGGTGGGAGGGCCGTTAGCCGTGGCGGCGACGATGGTCTTGATCTTATCAAGTATAGGAGTCACGTTGGCCGGAGCCGTCTCCATGACGGTGTCCAAGAGCGTGAGTGCGGCGACAGCGTTCTGCTGCGGCGTCTGGAAGACGTTGGTGTTGCGAACCCGTGTTTGGAGGATGGCCTCCTGGGCGATCGTCCGCTGCACGTAGATCCCGCTTCCTTTTGTCGGCCTCGTCTTTGCGTTGTTTGTCCTCCTCGGGCTGTCTTGCGCTCAAGCTCGACTCTAGCTCGCTCCTCTTCGGCAAGCCTTCTGGCCATGGCTGAGTCGGACTCGTCCGGCTCGACCATGAGGACGTCGAAGCACTTCGGCTCGTAGTCCATATGGCAGTCGGAGTTGTCGGCTTCGTCGGAAGGGATGCCGTAGAGATTGTCGAAGCCGGCGGAGCTGAGGTATCCGTTGAGCTCTGAAGATGAGCAGGAGCCAAAGGACGGGAGGATGACAGCGACCTCCCTTGATCCTGGGAAATTCGGATCTGGATCGCTCCAGTCCGAGTCGGAGCTTGGGGGATTAGGCTCCTCCGAGTGGATCGCCGCCAACTCGGGGGAGAGCAGTTGACTGTAGATCTTGGCGACGTTTGGTAACCCAAACGGCACCGAGAGGTCTTCAGCTGAGTAGATTGCTTCCGTCGGGGAGGCGAGAAGATTGGCGCAGATCTCGTCGGCATTCGATAATCCGAATGGCGCCGAGTGAAGTCCGTCGTCGAAGAAGATGGATCGCATCTTGGTCTTCAAGATGTTGTCGAAGATCTCGGCGCTGTTGGGGAGCCCGAACGGCGCCGAGTAGGTTTTTCCCTTCGACTGGTTCGAATCCGAGTCGAAGGAGGAGTCGCCGGCGAAGTTGGCGGCAAAGTCGCCGAGTCTTGAAGGAGATCCCATCACGCTTGTCGGCGAGATTGTTGAAGAAGTCTCGACGCGCGGCCCCCTACCTGGCGCGCCAACTGTCGAAACTTGGTTTCGGCAATATATTTTCTGGGGTCGCAGTCGAGATCGCCAAGCACAATGGGTTAGAAGAAGAAGAAGGTTTAGACAGGTTCAGGCCCTCTCGTGAGGTAATACCCTACTCCTGTTTCGGTGGATTCGATCCGCCGAGTGTGTTTATTGATCTCGTGATCTAAAGCTCTTGCTTATGAAGTCGTATCTCAGATCTAGTGTTGGATATCCCTCAAGGGACGCCCCTTACCCCCCTTATATAGTCTTGGGAGGAAGGGTTTACAAGTCGGAAACCCTATCTTATTCTAAGTCGGTTTCCTCAATCTTACCAAACCGTGACTATAGGCCGATTGCCTTATCTCTATCGGCAACCGTAACACCCAAGTCAAGTTCGGCTTACAGATATGGCAGGCGCAATCTATCCCTACCTCCAGTCGGATAAGCTTGCCATGTAGATACCCGATTGCCACAATCTCCACAAATCTCATCTATCATCTGGGCATTGACTGCATTAGTGCCTGGGATTGTTTTTAGTGATTTCCTCAGATCCCCCAGATACTGTATTGAAGACTTCACTTTGGCTTTTGTTCCTCGACGGCCCTTGGGAGATCAGGAAGCCTTTTTTCTTCGGAAGCCAATTCAGCTCTGCATCTTTCAAGCTCGGGCACGAGGTCTGCTTCTCGCTTCTTCAGCCGATCGATGTAAGATGGCCCTGCAGTCATCTCGTCCAGCTTTGCTTTCTCGACGATGATAGATTGCCGATTCATTTCTACCATCGCCTCAAGGTCGGTTCTCGCCCTCCTATCAGCAATTCGTTGCCTTGCCCTTTCCAATCTATGACGATATTGATCAAGATGAGCGCCTTGGAAGATGGCATCGGCTACTTCGTCTGGGAGCTGGCCTTCGATCTCTTCAAACCTGACTCTGATCGGCCCACAATTGGTGACCAAGTAATCCAGTGAGGCTTCCAGCCGACAAGCTAGGTCTAAAAGTTTCTCTTTCAACTCATTGGCTATAGGAGCTTGGGCCTTGCTGATGGTTTCCTCTTCTTCACCAATGAACTCCCTTATGTCAAAAGAGAACATATCGGCTAAAGCCTGCAAGATACAAGTCAAGTTTGTTGAGGTGTAAAGGAATTTAAGTAGCCAATTCTGCTCTTGAGAAAGTTTCTTACCTTAACAGTGGGAGCTGGTGCTGGTTCTACTTCTTCAATATGATGGCTACACCTAGCCGATGGAGTATGCTCGCTAGAAGCAATGGGGGCAGCCGATGGAGAACGAGGAGGCTGTGCGAAAAATACAAGTGTTAGCTGAAATCGGCAAGTTAACAAAAGAGAAGAGGGGTGGGTTAAGAGGTTACTGGTGAAGCTGGGCGTGGCTGCCGATGAGCCAATTTTTTGCACTGCAAGCAAGAGGGGTTTGGTTAAGAACAAAGAAACTTCAAGAAAAATTTAAATTACCAAAACTTCAAGAAAAGAGGGATGCATAGTGGTCAAGGGTGAGGAGGACGCCTTGGAGGAGATGGTGTTTTTGAGCTTGGTCGTCGGCTGATGGCATTTGTGCATACTTGCTTGAATGCCTTGATTCAGCTGCAACCTCGTCGATGAACTGGTCAATTTCTTTGTCCATGATTTCTTGATTGAGGGCCTCCTCCACGCTCGGATCATGTGAAGGCAAGTCATCGGATGGTATGGTCTTCTGCTTCTTCAGCTTCTTCTGTGGTGCAGCCGACGGACCAGCAGCCGATGGTTTTAGCCTCTTCTTCCTTGATAGCACTTCGCGGGTTTGGTCATGTAACAGGGTCCCCACCTTCGGCGCGTTGAAGCCGATGATGGATGGAGCGAGTCCACCACTTGGAATATGCCCTGAGGCATAGTGAATCTCAACCCCTCAGTTGCTTTCATGAGGGGGAGAAGAATCGGTTGTCTGCAAAAAAGAGGAGGACAATGGTTAAGTATTAAGAAGACGATAGCCGATAGCTTTAAAAATTGACAAAGAGAAGAAGTACTCACATTAAGGATTGATTCTTGAAGGAGCATAGTCAGATACATGGAAGATGGCTGATGGAAGATGTGCTTTTTCAACTCGACCCACCATCTGTCAAAAGCTGAGCTCCACTTCAGGGCCAATTCCAAAGTGCCTATGTTGCCAAGAGGGGGCCTCTATGTTCATCAACCGATCCATCATTATTCTTGACGTAATCTCGCCCCTTGTTTGGATCTTGTTAGAAAAGTATAGACCAATCGACAGTTGTCCTAGCCCAATCTGTCTAGTAGCCGACATCGGGTGATAGAATTCATAAGATTTGGAGACATTCCTGCCTTGATGGATGTTGATTGGTAGGATGCATGAGGCGATGGCAGTGGTGAAGATTTCCCTTGGTTTTTCGAATTCCTCGGAGTTGATCTCATGAAAGTTAAAATCCGAAGGGAGTTCAAACTTTGGGCAGCCGGAGTAAAAGAACCAAGTCTGATTGTGCTTTGAGAAACCATCGTAGAAACCAGTGAACCAATCGGCTAGGAGTTGGTTTGATAACTTTAAGTCCGAATGGACAAAGACAGCCTCTGCAAAAGACATACACCTGCGTGTAGTCATTTCTTCACCGTCATCATCTGCAGTCGGTTCTACCCTTGGAAATTCAACATCGGCCAAAATGGGTCTGCCAGTAATTTGTTGTGTTAGAAGGACCAGCCACAGCTGCAAGAACCACCAGGGACCCCCGATTCCTATAACTGAATCAGCTGTTAACTTAGCCAATGCTTGGTTGAGGTTTGGTATAGATAGCCCAGTAAAAAATTTCCTAAGGGGACTTTGGTCTTTGACACTAGGGCTTCGGCTATGGCCTGCCAGTTAGCTGTGGGGCCGCAGATAGAACCACAAAAGACGAATTTCTTGAGCCACATCATTAAGAAGGCAGCATGCTCTCTGGGGCTTACTCATTCAGTGCCCATGTTCTGGCTTATAAAACTGTTCCAACCTCCGATGGATCTAGTCTTGAAGGAATATTGGCATTTGGCGTCAAATTGGTTAGGGTTAGCCGATGACATTATGTCCAAGCCAGTTATCATGACCACATCAAGCAGGGTAGGGGTCATGGGTCCTTGCCAAAAGAAGGCATTGAAGGTGTTGTTCCAAAAATAAGTTACAGCCGACATAAGGGATTCATCCTTGGGCTGATCGGCTATTGTAAGAGCCAAGCACTGAGTTATGCCCACTTCGTCCCAATGGGTCTGTTTGCTAGCTACCATCCTTTTGTACCAATCTGGCCAAGATTTGTCGGTTGAAGGCCAAGACTTGAATGTTCCATTCTAGTGTGCTATTCTAGGGTTCGAGATCCTATACGGTATCCTATTGGTTTCGACATTGATGACTTCAGTGGGATCTATGTTGCCGATTGGGCCTAAAAAGTATTGTTCATTGTGAAGCAGACTAGGGACAGCAATCTGATGAGCAAGGTGCTACAATAAAAAGGGTGAATTGTAAAGATATCGCAAATGCAGGTTGCAAGCGAAAGAAAAGGAGGGTCAGCCGATAGAACTTACCTCGGCGAACTCGGCCGATGGGGTGTCGAAGGGAGCGGATGAAGATGCCATTGGCGTAGATGAGGTCGTCGTCGGAGATGAGGTCACTGTAGTTTCTTGGGAGCTCCGAGGGGATCATCGGAGAGATTTGAGGAGTTTTCTGGTTGAAGGGTTTGAGTGCGCAATTGACGGCGTGAGTTTTTTCGATGTGCTTGAGTGTTATTTAAAGAGACACGGTAACGGCCGAAACAGATATGCTCTAGGATTTCTCGGAGGATAGGATCACAAAAAATCCGCAACATTAACAATATTGCGGACTTGGGGGGGCATGTGTTGACGATCAAATTTGGCAAGCTAATCCCCAGGTTTGAAGCTAAAATTGAAGCGGAATTGAAGGAACGTGCGATTCTCAGAGTCAGAGCACGTATCGGCTAAGTCCGAATCGGCTAAGGAGACAGTCGGCTAAGACCGAGTCGGACAGGGATATCTGACATCCGATTCCGATTGGTGTAATTAAATGTGACCGATCCCAGTAGGAAAGCATGAAGACCATTGTTGGATTTGGTTTCCGGTGCTTCAGAGATATTTCCATCTACGGATAAAGTCCTGAAAAGGTAGTTGTATCTTTAAGTTAGGATATTTTGTATAGTTTCCTTATAGATAATGTCAGTTTAGGAATATCTGTAATTCAATTTGTAATAGAGATAAGAATCGTGTCCGTCACGGACTCATCATGTATTTGGGTATAAATATGACCCGAGACCATGTAATCTACATCAATCAACACCAGATCAATACAATTTCAGCGCATCGCCACCTTTTCCTTTTAGTTTAATCTCGACAAGTTCTTGCTTCGGGTTGGGCTGTATCGGGTTTCGATCTCCGACGAGAGGTAATTCTTGTTACAAGCGGCTTGCGCTCTCGGGATTAGTGCTTCCATCGTCATGATACTCTAATCTCGTTATTGTAATCTGCACAGTTATGATATATGCTATATAATTTAGATCAATGTTGTGATCTAATCTTCAATCGGCTAGCATTAATTACTACATGACAGCCGATAGGATTAGATCTCGTTGTTGATCTAGATTATATAGTGTATCTATCATCTTGAAAGGCTGTCATTAGGCTATTTTAGATCCTATGCTTCTTTTGGTACTTAATGCTGTATCGGTTAGGTTCGATCTATTAAGTCGCCCTTAGAATCATAAAGATCTAATTTGCTTCATGATTGCTATTAGAGATAGTATCAGGGTTTCAGCCGATCTTACCTGATTTAACCATCTTGCATGTTTTAGTTTTGCTTGATATGTTAAATTTGCCCTTTATATTAAGATCTCATTATATTAAATATGTTAAGCTTGTTATTAATCTGTTAAGGCATCTTAATATTTAATTGCTTCTTGTTTAATGTGTTTAATCTGATATCATATCTTCGTATACAGCAGTATCGGAGTACTAGCCGATACACATTAGATTAATCTCTTCGGTTATGCTGTAAACAAGTATAATTCTTGTCTTATAGTATTCTTAGATCTAAGTGATTTATATTGTCTCGGTATACTACCGATCTATCCTAGTCACTTGGTTTAAAAGTGCTTTGAGACTCGAATTACATTCTATTAACATCTACAGCCGATCGGACGAATCTAGTTGTTGCCGATTCAATGCAAGTTGCATCGGCACAATACTAAAGGGATACGTCGTCGGCCACCAGTCGATCGGCTATCAATCTAACTTTTCTTTTTCTTTTTAGTTTCTTGTTGGTTGCAGGAACAAACCAACTGGCATGCCTACGAACCTCGAATCAATATTTTGGACCTGCACTAGAGTAAAGCAAATCTCTCAGGCTAGTGCACGGGAAATTTTCTCATCAATAGTGGTTTGAGCCTACTTCCCAATATATATGGCCATTATGACTTTGATTATCCTATGGGTTATAATTTGACTAGTTAAACTATATATAATGGTTTAACTAGATAGTAGGAATAATTGCTTAGCAATGCTTAGAAACTTGAATGTCATTTCATGTGGGAAAGTTAATGATTCACTTATATCCCCATAATGGATAATTAATGGTAGCTCATGGTGAATGATCATGATTGATTAATTAATAAATTAACGGTCAACTAAAATTTAATTAATGGTGGGTTGTGAGCACATGGTTTGGTGTTTTTGATGGTCGTGCTCATGGCAATTAAGGACTGGTTCACGAGCTACTGTTGTGAAGCATTAACCATACTAACCACAAGCCAGAATGGGCAACCAACTACGGAATTTCTCCCTTTCAGTTAAGGGTTTTCTGCTTCTTCTGTTTTTGTATCTAACCTACTAACCTTCTAACTCCCCCTGTAAGTATGCCCTTTCTTGCTGATTAATATATATGGTGTTCTTTCTGTGGGGACTTTCCCCACAGTTTTCCCTTCAAAAAACTTCTTCTCCAAGTAGAACTCGGAGGACCTTGTGGGATATAGGCAGACAAAGCCTTGCCTTCTCCAGGTCAGACTCCAGTTTCTTCTATTCCCATAGAAGAAGTTTCCTTTTTTTATACGTCATATTCTCATATTTGGGTATGCCTTTTTCGTATAATATTAGATTAGAGCAATTGTTTCCACTATGGGTTGCTCTAATGTAGCATAAGTAGTGGACATATTGAGCACACATAACTATGCATACCTTGAGTAAATGTAGCACCATTATCATTACCTTTGTTCTCATTTTCAGAAATTATGGGTGCTTGCTCAATTAAACTTTCTTGAAGCATAGATGGAGCAATGGGTAGATCTTCTTTCTCTACGTCTTTCTTATCTTCCTCATTATCTTGGTGGTTCTTAGATACCTACAAAATATTAATATCCTAAGCAAAAGCTACATCAATGCATTCATTTTGTAATAACTCTAGTTTTGAAGACATCACAAATAAGTATCATTCCAGATATTTCTCAAATCCTCGTTGATTTAACTTTTTATTCTCTCAAGATCATCTTTTAAAATTTCAGTCTGACTCATTGGTACCAATTTGAATTTTCAACCAGTATATGTCTGAACGAGTATGTATCAACAATACCATTATGCAAAAAAATTATTATCATATATCCATAGTCTACCAAACAACAAAGAACATACTTGCATAGACACAAGATCAAAATTTGCAGTATCATGGTAAGTTCTGATCGAAAATTGTATTCTCACAACTCTACTCACCTTTAACTTAGAATAAGAGTTGAACCATTTGATGTAATATGAATGAGGATGCAGTTATGTAGGCAACCCAAACTTCTCAACAAAATCTGAACTCACAAAGTTGCTGCAACTCCCATGGTCGATGATAACACGGCATGCTCTATCCTTAACCATAAACCTTGTTTGAAATAAATTGTGGCACTGCTTTTGCTTTGCTTTCTTCATTTCAGAACCTAGCACTTGTTGCACCAAAGTAATTACATTATCCTGCAAAAGGATTGTCACAGGAGAAGGAGCAACAAGTTGTTGATCCTTTAATTGATATACTTTATTTTTGTAAGTAGAATTCTGTGGTGGAGAAATAATTTTCTCTCGCATAAACATTTTCATATCATTCCAAGTTTTAGGAAATTTAACATGTGAAGATGTTGTTAATTTTTGCTACCATATTAATGCATTAGAAGTTAAAACACTGGCAGCATTCTTAATCTTACGTTTCTCACACATATAAAGTTGAGCAAATATTTTATCAATTGCAACTTCCCAACTATGATAATTTTCATAACCACATCCATCATAAGAAGAAGGAGATGACACAGTATTACCCGCACTTGTGAAAGGTGCTTGTTGTTATTTTTTACGGTTATGGATAAATTCACAAGCACACAGATACCGCTATAACACTTCATCTCAGAGTATTCTATGGGTATCGAATCATAGGGAATGTATGTGTATATCTAGGAACAGAATTCAACCAAGGATAACAACTAATGGTATGCTTAGGTTAGAGAGGATTCATATGGTTTAATTGTTAGTGATATGCCCTAGAGGCAACATGGAGATGTTGGATATAATGGTCAATGTTTATATATCAATGAATAAAGTGTTATTCGGTTCCATGAAATAGACAACTTATATTGATAAATAAGTATGTGACTTATTTGTGAGACTCTTTATATATGAATCTATTTCTAAATGATCCCTTATCATATATCATATCTATGGAACAAATATGGTTCTAAGATCAGCATGTCTCATGGATCATGGTATGAAGATACCAAATCAATAAACATGAACATGTGTTAGAGAACATATTGTTCGATAGACCCACCTTAAGACACTACAGGGAATTAATGTGCCATTAGTTGGTCTCAAGTAGTGTTGGTGCAAAGTCCTTAGACCTGAGATCATCATGGATTCCAACATGTGTAGTAGCTTACTTAGGGACTACCAAACGCTATTCCGTAACTGGGTAGTCATAAAAGTAGTCTTCGGGTTTGATATGAAACATGTAGTGGGATGTGAATGATCAAGATAGAATTTGCCCCTCCTATGGGAGAGATATCTCTAGTCCCCTCGATGTAATGGATTATGGAAGTGCATGCCCATGCCGAGTTGATTGAGAAGTCAATCAACAGATATATAATCCAATACAAGATCGAGTGAATGATTAAGCTACAGATAGGATGGCACGAGTATTTCCTATAGCGTAATTGATATCGCGAGGCAAACGGATTTGTGCATACATTACTAGTTCAACCGATATGATCTTCTTGTATACTATGGTGTCAATACGTTCTGCTAGGGGCCGATGTTGACAGATTGATCGAGAAGTGTTCTCGGGTCGGAACCAAGTATACCTGAGCCTATAGGGTTGCACACTTAACGGGATAGAACAAGCATTCGAGTTTGACTCGGATACGGCTCAGTTCGGATAGAGATCCCATCGTATATAGAGTCCCGATGTGCCTTTAGGCCCAGTCGGTCAACTATATATAAGGAGGGCAAGGGGTGGAGATCAGGATGTGCAACCTCTAAGCTAGATCAACTTCTCCATGGAAACCCTAGTCCACGTCTAAGCCAAAACCCTAGCCGTGCATTGCGTGCTAGCACACGGGTGTTCGGTGTTCCTTCCCTAGATGTGTGGATACCGGTAGAGAAATCGCTACATTGTGGTTTTATTCGGTGGCATTGAATTTCATCGAGATCCAACTAGACGAATTCAACTCGGCGGTTGGGTCGGGAGGTTGGAAGGTCGGGCGAACCGGCACGGCATAATCGGTTTAGATAACCGTTAATCTAAACATCATGCCTAAGTTATTGGTTACTATTCAAGCCTCACGCAGGAACTTCTTTCTTTATCTAGAGTCCTAGTACTAGAGCACTTAATATAAATACTAAGTGACGAACCCGCAACCATGAGAATATATCTCACTTAAGTAAGCTAATTAAATACCAAAAAAATCTCGAACACTAACTTTATTACAAGAAGCATTCACCTAGGTACAAGAAAGGAGAGAGTGCCGACAACCTCAACACTCCTCCGAACTTTCCCTCACTCTCTACCTATTTTATCCACACTACTAAAGTGATGCTTAAAGTATGAAAGTGAGTTGTACTCCACTTTGTTGTGTGTTTGAGAGTGACTTGAGCTTCTCCTTTTATAGGGCCATATGACAGTTGGAATGGCGGTTGTGGAGGTCGGTTCACCCACAACCGTCATTACCATCCAATGGAATGCTACCACATGCAAGGGGTGGCAGGGGGCACCAGCCCTGGTTTGGTCGAACGAGGCAAACCACCTCTAGCCACCAACTTTCTTCTGTGTATGATAGGTGGGCCTCTATGGTGGTTAGTCTTAGATTAGCTCAAATTCAGTTGGTTTTGACGTCATGTAAGCCATCCAATCCTTGTGCTCGCGTATGATTGGTTGGACATACATTTTGTCGCATGACGGGTTTATTTTTATCCAAAATTATATGCATACAAATATTTATCAATACTCGTGGAAATGGTTAGTAATAAACCCCTACCACTAAGTTTGATGTTACGTTTTCTATTCTTTTATGTAGGAGTTGACGGTTAAAGTTGGTACTCAACGACCATCAATAGTGATGTAGGACTATGGTTTGTGTCCCATCCAACTTCTTCATCTCATGCCCACGAGTGGTGTAACCTGCCATTATTAGTAAAAAACAAAAAACAACAAAATAGTATTATCTCTATTAACTACTAGGTCGTGAAAGGTCACATACTCTCAAGCGTCTTACCACGCTCTTACAAGTGTTCTACTTACACAGCAAGAGATGCAACCGGAAAGTTGAGGCACCATAGGAAGCATAGTGTAGAAATTGTGAGTGGACGTCAATTCCGATCTAAGAGTATGTGTAGCTTTGAAGACAAAATATATAGTAGCAAGGAAAAGCAAATGTTCTAATGAGAAAATGCAAAGTTTAATAATAGTTCAGAAAACTAGTCAATGTGTTGGCCAAGCTCTAGTTTAAGCAAACACCTGACAACGCTAAGGATTAGGCACAACTCAAACCACAACTCTCCATTCTGAAAACATACACAAAAGAATTACTGATTTTTTTCTCCTTTCCCTTTTTTTTCTTTTGGCTCTTTTCTTTTTTTTTCTTATGTGGCTTTTTCCCCCTTTTTCTTTTGGCTCTTTTATTTCTTTTTCTTTCTATTTGCCTTTTTTATATTTTTTTACTAGATTAAGACCAACAACTTAAACTAGGAACCAAATACAAATATGAGTATTACAGGGACTAGAATGCAAATGTGGCGACAAAAAGAAAATATTCAGAAAAAAAGAATGTTCACATCTTGTGGGTTCCATTTTTGCCAAAATATCTCAAATCTGAGCGAACTGAAGCACACATGCAAACACGGGAAGCTAAGGGCTTCGGCCAGGAGTACAGAACGTGGAGACCGATCTACATCACAGTTATGGCCGAGAAACCCTAACTCCAAAATTAACCAACTAAATCTTATGAAAACTTAATAAATGGAAACCCGACAATGATAGGGTTCAATTTTTGGAGGTCACAACGATAACTGAGACAAACTAAAACTGGACCCAACTCATACTACCATCAAAGAATGGTCTCACAGTAGTCAATACAAACACTAGACCAAAGTGACGACAGTTGCAAGACTCAAACTAAAAATTAAATCTAAAACTAAACCATGAATCGACCCAAAGATGCAACCTAAAATTCAACAAAGCAAAATCTAATAGAACAATGCAACTACTCAAATTTGCTAGGTAATGGATGCAATATTTTTGTATGGCAATTTTCTCGTTATAGTTATATAAAAATAATAATCTAAAAGATACAAGGGATACCTAACGGACAAACTGTGCTCTGATGCCAACTGATGAGGAACTAGGTCCCAATCTTTCGATAAGTACTGGGTGGATACTCAAGGTTGATGATCCAAAGGTTCTGACCAGAACAATCGAACTCCTCGCAATCACTACACCACTCCTTCATGATTATCATCTGAACCGAAACACGGTTGACCTCATCGATAAGGATACCTATTGCAAGCAAATCGAGAGCACAAGCAAGAGAGTAGAAGATGCAATCAGAATATATTGCACATATAAGATGAATCTCACAAATTGGGGTTTCACAAACTGAACTAGCGGCGAAACTGCAGTGATAGAATATTCTAAGCAAAACCTAACTCTAACAATGATGGCTACTGAATAAATATGATTAGGGACGTCTTAGGGTTAGCCCTATGACGCACACCCCCTTAAGCTTAGCCAACGACACAATTAAAAGGCTCAAGGCCCAAATCAGACTCAGACTGAAAGAGGTACGTGATTTGTTTGCAGATTTCTGACAGCTTAGGACAAATTTTGACGTGCGACTAGAACCATCTGAAAATAAACTCTATAAGCTTTCTAACAAGTACTCATGGGCCCTGAGAATCCTTTTGGATTAGTGGCTAGGTCCATTTGAAGTTGATGCTGTTAAGAGGCCCGAATCCAAATCCAAAATGTGCAGAACTTCTTCTCTTGCCTTCTATGGTCCAAAAGTGACATGGTAATGTAGGAGTAGACTTAGGGAAAGGTCTTCATTTGGTCCTGTTGATGAGAAATTCGATTCCCACGCACTGGCCTGAGAGATTTGTTTTACTCTAGCGCAGGTCCAAATTGGTCGCCTCTGGTGAATTAAGGGCGTGCCAGTTGGTTTGATCCTGTAACCAACAAGAAACAAGAAATATGCTTTAAGTTGAAATTAGATCCTACCGGATCGGCTGAAGGCATCAATTTACACATAATTGCTATCCCAAAGCACATTTAAACCATGTGATTGAGATAGATCGACAATACCGAGACAATATAAATCACTTAGGCTAAAAGCGCATTAGGATAATAATTATCTATATTGATAACCTAGCCGATGCTGCAGGTCTATTGTGAATCGGCTAATACTCCTACACATTTTATAAAAAGATATTAATCTAATCTAAATCTGCTAAACCTAGATCAATCGGCTGTCAGCATAGCTTGACAGATTGATATTGGCTTAGGGCACTTAGATAGATTAAGATCTTAATAACCAAGGCGGTTTTAATATATCTAATAGCAATTAAAACTAAAGATAACTAAAACAGATAAGGCTGGCTGAAACTCCAGCGCTGTCTCTAATGGTAAACATTAAACTAAACAGATCTTAATAGTTCTAAGAGCGACTTAATAGGTCGGTTAGATGCAGCATTAAGTACAAAAAGAAATATCAGATCTGTATGAGTCAATGTGAACCCCTCGAGACGGTAGACACGACATATAATCTAATTCAACCCCTAGATCTCTCCTTATCAGCTGCGATTTTCAAAGAGCAACCAGCCGATTGTAGGATAGATCTAGAGATTGCTCTAGATTATAGGCCGTGTATGATAAATTGCGCAGTTCATAACATCGAAACTAGAGTATCATGACGATGAAAGCACTAGTCCCTATGATACAAACCACTAATGATAAATAATTACCTTGTTCGGAGATCAGAACCGATGCAGCCTGAGCAAGAGCAAGAACTCGTCTAAAATGAAAAGGGTGGCGATGTGCCTAAATTGATTGATTGTGTGTTGGTTGATATATTTACAAAGAGCCCTCGGGTCTTATTTATACCCAGGCATAACGATATCCGTGTATGACACGGTTCCTACCTTATCTGCTATTTACAGTACGAAAATATTTCGGGACGCAGTCCCATGCCATATTACAAAAGGAATATCTATACAACTTCCTAATTTATAGATACAATTGCCGCTACAGGACTCTATCCATAGATGGCAATATCTTTAACGAACAATTGGGAACCGAACCCAATATTTATCTTTACACTCCTTTTTCGGAATCGGCTATCGGCCATCCTTGTCCAATTCAGCCTCAGCCAACTGGTCTCCCAGCCGATTCAGTCTTAGCCGATGCGGCCCCTGTTTTCGTAGACTGCACTCCTGATCCTATTCCGCTTCAATCTTGGCTCTGAACTTGGGGATTTGTTTACCAAATTTGGTCGTTAACACATGCCCCCCAAGTCCGTGATATGATAGTATTGCGGATTTAACGCTGTTTCGAATTCCCGCAAAAGATTCGCCCTAGTCCGTTTTGGCTGTCACGAAATCTCTTTAAATAACACCCGCCTTGTGCCGAACCAAGCCACGCTGTCACTTTTGCAATCTTAAGCCCTAGCCAGAAAAAACCTTCCCGTCTCCTCGGCGACCCCATCAGAACCGAAGCACGACCTCACCGGCGAACCCCTGCGCGACGGCGATCCCTTCCATCAACAACGTCTTCAAGCACCCGGTCCGACGCGGCTAAGGCAGAGTACCCCGAGGTAAGTTCCATCGAATGTAGCCCCTTACTCCTCGGGATTTGGCTTTTTACCCTCTGTAATCTTGTTCCTTTATCCTTTGATTTGTAGCACTTGCTAACCAAGTTGCCATCCCAGACCTTCTTAGCCCAAACCAGTTCTTATTAGGGCCGATCGGCAACGTAGACCCCAGTGAATTCATTAATGTCGAAACAAACCGGATTCCCTTTAGGTTTTCCACCCCTTATCTGGCCCATTGGTCTGGTGCTTTCAAGTCTTGGCCTTCAACAGAAAAATCCTGGCTAGCTTGGTACTCAAGAATGTTGGCTAGGCAGCAAACCCATTGGACTAAACTAGGTATAAGCCAGTGCCTAGCTTTGACAATAGCCGACATGTCCAAGGATGAACCCCTCCTATCGGCTGCAACTTACTTTTGGTCAGACACGCTAAATGCGTTCTTATTCAGACAAGGGTCGATGACGCCAACTCTCTTGGATGTAGTAATGATCACGGGGCTGGATATAACCTCGACAATTGACCCAGCCAGCCTCAACATCAAATGTACTCATAATTTGAAGACCAAGAGCATAGGAGGTTGGAGCGGCTTTATATCAATGAACATGAAAGATGGCCCGATCTTCGAGAGAGAACATGCAGCATTCCTCCTGATGTGGCTAGAAAAATTTGTATTCTACGGATCAAGCTTCAGGCCGACTAGCAACTGGCAGCACGTAGCTGAAGCTCTGGTGAACAAGAAACAAGTCCCCTTAGGAAAATTTCTGCTCGACTATTTGTACTAGATCCTAAGCAACGCATTGGCTAGGCTGGATTCCAAGCAGGCCATCAACGTAGGAGGACCTTGGTGGCTACTGCAACTATGGTTAAACCTTCACACTTATCAGGCCATAGAAAGGCCAGCTCCACTAGAAGCCGATTTCCCCCTGATTGAGCCACGGTTCGAAGATGATGAAGAGGTGACCACCCGCCGATGTCTGTCATATGGGGAAGCAGTGGCAACTTATCCTGGATCCAAGCTGACAGCCGATCATTTCAAAAATTGGTTCGGCAATCTATATAGCGGCTTCCCAAGCAGCTCGAGGGTATGGTTTGCCTACGAAGACTTTGACAAATTCAAACTCCCGGACGATCTTCGGCTAGACGAGCTCAATTCTAAAGAATACGAAAAGCCGAGGGAGATTTATATATCGGCCATAACACCTTGCATCCTCCCCGTCGGCATCCACCTAGGGCACAACATCCAGAAGTCATACGAGTTTTATCATCCGATGGTGGCTGCGAGACAACTTGGCATGGGCCAACTGCCGATCGCTCTTTATTATTCGGACAAGATCCAGGCCAAAGGCAAAATCGAAGGAGACATCATGATGCATCGGCTGCTCAACATCCCCGGTCCCCCTCTGGGCAGTATCGACAACATTGACTTCGCGATGACGAGGACAATTGTCTTTAGCCGATGGTGGAATGAGTGGAAGCTGCACTTGTTTCACCAATAGGCTTCAATGTATCTGACCATCGTCGATCCGGAGATGACCCCATCGGTAAGCATCTTCTCCTTTTAGTCCCTCTCGGCCATTACTCGTACATTTGACTAACCATGCCTCATTTTTTTAGACAACCGATGCCTCTCCCCCACACGCAAGCAACATGGGAGCGGCAATCCTCTATTCTCCTGGCGTGTTGTCCGGCGGCTACGGGCTGGCCCCATTGATCATCGGCTTCCACGCGCCGAAGGTAACAACACTCCTTCATGGCCAAACCCATGAGCCGTTGCATCGGCAGAAGAGGGCGAAGCCATCGGCTGCTGCTAACCCGGCTGCAGAGAAAAAGAAACGGGCTTCGAAGAAGCCGAAACCAACTCCAGCCGATGACTTGCCTCCAGTCGATCCAGGGGTTAGGGATGAGGAGATGGACCAAGCTATCGAGTTGCCGCGTCGAAACGTGCTCTTCAAACAAATACGCCCGGACTCCATCGGCTGAACAAACCATCAAAAAGACTCGAGCCCTCCGAAGCGCGCCCCTCGTTCCCAACCGGTAAACACCTTTCATCATTTGACCTCATCACCTTTTCCAAGTTCATGCTTCATCGGCCTTTTGTGTTTGTAGGCGAAGAAACTGACCGCCAAGAAAAAGACGGCTCCTCCTCCCTCGGTAAATTTTGTCATCCCCAATTTTTCTTATCAACACAACCAATTTCTGACTTGTATCTTTTTTCAGCCTCCTCGTGCTCCAACACCTGCCCCCCATGTATCGAGCGAACACATGCCAACGACTGCAGGTGGTGGTGATGCCGAAGACGTGGCTACCTCAGTCCCAGTTGTCCAAGTAAGTTCTGTTCAACTTCATAAATTAGCTTACTAGCTTTATCGATTCTTCTAACTGCCTCCTGACTTGCAAACCGTAGCCGATCTTTTGGACTTTGACCTCTCAGAGTTTCTGGACCCTGATGAGGGTGCCGACAAGGCAATGGTGCTGTCGGATGAGGACCTACAGGCTACCCTGTCGGACATAGCCAAGCGGCTAGAGTGCTCCCTCGACTTTTTGGTCACCGACTGTGGTTCCATCCAAAGTCGGTTTGAAGACATCCAGGATCGGCTGTCAGATTAGATGGCTGATATCATCGCACCGGCCACCTTCATGGAGGCGCATCGGCACAAGTTTGAATGAGCCATGCAGAGAATAGCCGATCACCGAGAGAACCAAGCGTTGGAGGCCAACATCAGAGCCAGCCAACAAGAAATCACTGCTGAGAAAGCCAAGTTTGATGCCTTGAAGACTAAGCCGATCGCTGATCTTGATCGGCTTCGCAAACGTCGGGAAGAACTGGCAGCCGATCTTGCTAAGGTTGAAGACGACATCCTGGCCAAAGAACAGCGTGTGGCCAGCCTGTCGAAAGAGATTGAGGACCAACGACCAAAGATCAAGGCGGCCGTGTCACATTTATCCGATATGGCCAGGGTGATGAAGCCGATCCGAGGGAGTGATGCAGCCGACGCCAAGGCCATCGAAGAGATAGACGAGATTCATTGTAAAGCGATACCAGCTGTCACCAACTTCCTTTCCCGCTGAACTGGTTGTAATAGTTGGCTAGAAATTTTTTGTAACTCAAACTCGCGGCTCTTGTAACCGGCTTGCCGACATTATTTATGTGCGTACTTGCCGATCACGTCTTAAATGCTTCGAAAACTTTGAAAGTTTGCTAAGTCCGATTTCTAATAGTATGTATGTATGCCCCCTTAATTTTGTTGATGATGACTTCAGCATTAATAAAATTATCAAACTGACTATTGTGCCGCTATTGGCTAGGCGGAGCCGATGTATAAAAATCAGGGGAAAAACTTAGCATAAAAATGACCTAAAGGCGACGCGTATTCAACGCAACGATGACCTTAGCCAAATCATGAGTTGATCCAAACACTGGGGTAATACTTCTTCAGATATTTGCCATTTAGGGCCCGACCAAACACCTCTCCGTCCAACCCATCCAGCATGTAGGCTCCTTTAGAGACGCATCTGTGGATCTTAAAAGGCCCTTCCCAGTTAGGTGACCACCTTCCGAATCTGTTGTCCCTTGATCCGATCGGCAATATTAACTTCCAAACGAGCTCGCCCTCTTCAAAAGACATAGGCACAACTTTATTATTATAATGACGGGTTACTCGCTCCTTGTCCCTGGTCACTTTTTTCAAGGCACGCATCCTTGATAGAATTAGGTCTTCTGATTCATCCACCACTAAGTTATAATAATCATCGGCTGTGAGCTGATCTTGTAACTGAATCCTCCTTTAGCCGATGATATTTTCCCATGGCAGAACTGCTTCATGTCCGTAGACCAGTTTACATGGAGGCACCTAGATTGATCCGTGGCAAGCCATCCGATAGGCCAAAAGTGATTCAGCTAATCAGCTGTGCCATTGCTTCGGATACTCAGCGATCTTTCTCTTTATCAGTTTAATTAGACTTTTATTTGAGGCCTCTGTTTGCCCGTTAGCCTGAGCATAATACGGTGAAGAATTGAGTAACTTGATCCCCATGCCGTCGGCAAACTAAACAAACTCATCTGAGACAAAGATAGATCCCTGATCTGTATTTATAGTTTGAGGGAGACCGAATCGGTATATAATGTGTTCCTTAACAAATTCGATGGCATCCCAAGAGTCAACTTTCTTCAGAGGAATTGCTTCCACCCACTTGGTAATATAATCGGTCACCCCCAGTATAAACTTGTGTCCTTTAGTTGAGGGTGGATTGATCTGGCCGATCATGTCTATGCCCCAACCTCTGAACGGCCAAGGCTTGATGATAGGGTTCATAGCCGATGCTGGTGCTCTTTGGATAGCTCCAAACTTTTGACAGTCTTGGCATCCTTTGTAATACTTGAAACAATCTTCCAACATGGTCGGCCAAAAGTATCCTGCTCTTCGAAGTAGCCATTTCATCTTGTGAGCCGATTGATGCGTACCGCAAATCCCTTCGTGCACTTCTCCGATAGCCAACTTGGCTTGATCGGCATTGAGACATTTGAGTAGCACGCCATCGATCATCCAATAGTACAGCTCTTTGTCGAGCAAAACGTATCTCAAAGCCTTGTTGCGCAATTTCCTTGAAGCTGACTAGGAGGATTTTGCAGGTAGTTGTAGACTTCAAACCTCCAATCGTCGGCTATCATGGTGGCGATCTCCACTTCAACATCCTTCTTCATCGGCCTATAGCCTGATGCCCCTGGGCCAGATCGTTGGCTTCTGTGTTTTGTTCCCGGGGGATATGCTTCAAATTCACCAGCCGAAAGTTGTCTATCAATTCTCGGCATTTTTGATAGTAGACCATCAGTGCGTCGTTCTTGCATTAAAATTCTCTTGACAACTGGCTCATGACCAACAGTGAATCTCCCCTTATTTCGATGGCGTCGGCTTCAACATCTTTGAGTAGTTGTAGTCCTTTGAGTACGGCTTCATACTCAGCTTGGTTGTTTGTAGCATGGGGCGTGATTGAAAAAGCAAACTCAAAGCTTACCCCCTAGGAGAAATTATTACCAAGCCAATTCCGCAACCATTGGTGCAAACCGAGCCGTCGAAAGTTAGAGTCCAAGGCATAATTTTCACTGAGCCGATTGAATCATCTCTGTGTTCCACTATGAAATCGGCTATAGCTTGTCCTTTCACTGCCTTAGGTGCCTGATAGCGTAGTTCAAACTCTGTTAAGGCAAATATCCACTTCCCAACTCGTCCTTTTAGCACTGGAGCCGATAGCATATATTTTACCACGTCGGCCTTGCATACCACGATGCACTCGCTGGATAATAGGTAATGTCTTAACTTTCTACATGAAAAATATAGGCAGAGACATAATTTTCCCACTAGCGAATACCTCGTTTCGGCATCCAGAAGCCGTCGGCGAGATAAAAGATGGCCTTTTCTTTCCCTTCGACCTCCTGGATCAAAACTGAGCCGATGGATTTTTCGTCGGCCGACAGATACAACCTGAATGGTATCCCTTTTGTGGAGAGATTAGGACTGGAGGTGAACTTAGGTAGTCTTTGATATTGTCCAGTACTTTCTGCTACTCTGCCCCCTAGGTGAATGCTTGATCGGCCTTCAGTCAAAGCAGTGGTGTGAACGGCTCCATCTTTTCTAACAGGTTGGCTATGAACCGCCTGATGAAATTGATTTTGCTGATCAGAGACTGTAGGTCCTTCCTATTCTTTGGAGGCTGAATGGTCTTGATTGTGTTAACGCTCATTGGTGTAACTTCAATTCCTCCTTCGTGAACAAGAAATCCTAAAAATTGCCCAGCCGATACGCCGAACGCGCACTTCAAAGGGTTCATCTTTAGGCCTAATTTCTTGTTCTCTCCAGAACCTGCCTTAGATCGGCTAAATCGTCCTCTACTTCCCTGGATTTAACGACGACGTCATCAATGTAAATTTTGACCAGGGAGCCAATCATATCATGGAAAATATAGTTCATGGCCCTTTGATACGTAGCTCCAGCGTTTTTCAAGCCGAACGTTATGATGACCCATTCATACAGGCCGATTATCCCTGGGTATCTGAAAGTTGTCTTGTGAATGTCTTCTTCAGCCATGAATATCTGGTTGTAACCTACATTACCATCCATGAAGCTTATGATTTTATGGCCTCAGGCGGCATCCACTAGCAAATCGGCTATAGGCATTGGGTATTCATCCTTAAGGTGGCCTTGTTTAGATCTCTGAAGTCGATACACACCCTAAGTTTGTCGTTTTTGTTTATTACTGGAACTATATTCAAAACCCATTCTGCATATTGGCAGGGTCGAATAAATCCAGCATCGTATAGCCGAGTGATTTCGGCTTTAATCGCATAATACATATCTGCTTTAAACCTCCTGGGAGGCTGTTTGTACTGCCGATATCCAGGCTTTATAGGCAGCCGATGCACGACAATGGATGGGCTAAGACCAGGCATCTCACAATAATCCCAAGCAAAGCAGTCTCTGTATTCTTTTAATAAATTGGTTAGCTTGGCCTAACAATGAGAAGACAGATTTTTGCTAATGTATGTCGGCCTGGGCCTATCTCCTGTTCCTATGTCAACTTCTTCTTGCTCGTCGACCGACATAAAACCTTGCCCAAGTTTGTCGTCGTTGTTGTCCACGGTGTCCTCGCTGTAGACGCTCGAGCCCTCCACGGTGCCTTCAAAGTAGTAACTGAGGCTCGTCGTCTCCAATGAGCTGTATATCGGAATCGAACACCTTTAGAAAATTGGCTTGCCAGATTTTGCCGGGCTGGCAATCAATACCATCGATTTCCTAGAGTGGCAAATCGGCATTAGCAACGTTGACTGACCTATCGGCTGACACGATCTCTATCTTGTCACCTTGTCACTGGATCAGACTTTAGTGCATTATAGAAGGGATACAGCAGTTGGCGTGAATCCAATCCCTTCCTAGTAGCAGGCTATATGACCCTTTCCCGTCGATGACGAAAAACGTAGTGAGCATGCTTGTTGCCGACTGTCAGCTCAACGTTTAAAACTCTCCTTGGCCTCTGAAGGGTTGCCGCCGACGTCTTTGAGAATCATGTTTGTCTTGATCAGGTCTTTGGCTCCTTTCCCTAGCTTCCTAAAAGTAGCATAGGCCATTAGGTTCACAGTAGCCCCTCCGTTGACTAGCATCTTAGACATCGGCTTGCCATTGACGAATCCCTTCACATATAGTGGCTTCAGGTGCCAATTCTCAGTACCCTCAGGTTTTTCAAAAATAGCATGTTTTGGGGACAAAACTAGTCTAGCCATGGTCTCCTCCACTGTGTCTGCGTCAGCCTCGGCAGCCTCAAACTCGGCTGGTAGAATGAAAACCATGTTGACTGATGCCGAGACTACTGCTTTGCCTTTTGCTGCCCTTCTGGCTTTGTCGGATGGGCTTTCGTTGGCTGGGCTTTCGTCGGCTGGGGTCGCTTGTTTCTTGGTGCGCCATCGCTTTGTGCCCTGCCGATGTTGCTGCTGTTGAATAATCCGTCGTACTTCTTCCTCCAGGCCCTCGCTCTTGAGCCGCTGGATTTTTCTCTTTTGTGTTTTGGTAAAGAGGTCCGAAGGGCACCATTGGGGGTTGGCCAATTGGTTGTCGTCGACCTCTTCTTGATCTTCTTCCCGAAAGAAGTCTTGGTGGATGGAACCGAGCCGATCATGAACAGAAGGTTTACGTTGGTTAAGTCAAACAGCTCAGGGGACAAATCGGTTAGAACTCTCCAGTTGTGGTTCCCTATATTCGTCCTCTCTGTAATCACTGCACGCTGGGCATTTTTCGAGGGTTGGCAACCTCATTCCTTGCTCCCAGCAGAACCTGAAGAACTCACAATGTCAATGCGGATCACAACCGTCGTGGCGGCGGTAGTATGCCAAGCCCAGTCGATCAGGCGCCCTTTGGTACGGCCTGCCGCGCCGGCTCTCTTCCTCCTCCTGGATCCTACATTGGAATCGCAGCAGGCTGTCCTGCCTGGGCCAACGATCGGCCGATCGTTCATTGGTGTGCACCATATTGATTGACGCAGTCATATCTCCAATCGGCTCTCTGTGGGGTGGCCCTGAGTCGGCGCTAACTATTTTGACTAAGCTGTACGTCATTCGGTGTTGCCGATAAGCTCGCCCATGGCCGGTTTGGACCATGTTGACCAGGAAGGGGTTGCCATCAACCTTCATCAGCTTAGCCGATTCTTCGAACTTTTTATCTTCCCGGCTTCAACGGTCGATTGGATATGCTGCCTGAACACCTTGCAATCATTCGTGTTGTGGGAGATGGTGTTGTGCCACTTGCAGTATTTTTTCTTTTTTAGCTCATCGACTGATGGGATAACGTGGTTGCCTAGCAGCCGAATTTGCTTCTCCTTCAGCAGCAGATCGAAGATCCTATCAGCTTTAGTGATATCAAAGTCATATTTCTCTTCCTTGGCCGACCTTTTCAACCATTGGCAGGTTATTGCTTTCTTGTTCCTGGTCCATTTGGTTGTTGCCACCTCCGCATCGCTATCGCTTGATTCTGTGTCCATTGCGTAGGCGACGTGGGCGACTTTTTTGAAGGCCTTCTTAGATTCTTGAAACCTCTGCTCGTGGGCCGTCACTTTCTGGGCCAAGTGGGCCAGGCTCTCGAAGTCTTGAGCCAAAAACCTTTCGCGGATTGACGGCAGAAGACCATGAAATGCCAAATCAGCTAGTTGGGAGTCCGATAAGATCAGACCGTAGCATCGGTTCCTCATTTCTCTGAAACATTGAATCTAATCTTGGACCGATTCTTTGTGCTTCTGTCTGATGCTGGTTAAGTCCAACAGTTTCATCTCATGGTTGCCGGAGTAGAAATAGCTGTGGAATTGTTTCTCAATATTGGCCCAGCTCTATATCGAGTTGTATGGTAGCGATGAGAACCAGGTGAAGGCCGATCCCGATAACGACGGCGGGAACAAGTGAACCCCGAGTGCGTCGTAGCGATGCTTCCCGCATTGAGCCGGAATCGGGCGACATGCTCATAGGCGGACACATTGTCTTGCCCAGAGAACTTGGAGAAGTCTGGCACTTTGTACTGGTTTGGCAATGGCACCCTCTCAAAGTGTTCCGGATACGAATACTGGTACATGTGACCAGAGTCCTTTGGTTTGAGGCCAAATTGATCACGCATTACATCAGCAATCAGATCGGCCCAAGTCCTGTTGTCTTGAGCTTGGGGTATCAGCTCGTATTGTTCATACGGTATGGGTTCTTGCCGATACTGAGGTGGCGGTGTCTGCGACCGATACTGGTGGTCGGGTTGGCCCCCCGGGTATTGGTATTGGAGTTGGTTAACAGCGGGAGGCGGTCGATTCACCAGTGGTGATGACTGCTCAGGAAGGAGCCGATGGCCGCCGGAGTTGTGGTGTGGCCCTGGAACGAGGTTGCCAACCGGCTCGGGTCGCCGATTGAGGTCAAACATGCTCGCCAATTGCTCCTGGGAAGGAGGCTGTTGTCGGTTCAGGATGAAGGGTTGCGGCCTTGAAGCCGATCCGTGCACGTTAGGCTGGATCAGGGCCCCTCCTGGTGGATTTGGCTGCGCTGGCAGGTGGTGTCGGACGATTATGGGTCGCCAACACCCTGTAGCCCGGGATTTGGCCATCAGTGAAGTAGGTCGGCCCTCTTTGCAGCTGATCGGCTATCTTTGAATCAACCACGGTGGGTATCATATTGTTGAGAGTGTTGACCAGTATGCTAGTTTGGTTGATAAGGGCGTGATGCACAGCCGAATCGATTCGGTCTTGCAGGGTGTGTAGTTCCGAATCATCTTGTTCTTGTTTAATGTCCTCCATCTTTTTCTTCCCTTTCCTATCCTCCTCGGAGGATGTGTTGAGGTCCTCGAGCTTGAATTTGAACTTCCGGAGGACAGCCCCAGATCTAGTCTGGGTAAAGGACTGCAGGTAATTAGCCTGTAGCTGCTCGACCATCTGCTTGTAGTCGGCTAGTTGCTCAGCCGACAGTTGTCCAATCCTCACTAGGATGACGTTTTCCTCGTTGATTTCTGGGTTCTTGTCGTTGGACATTGTGTTGCACTCGGAAGTCTACACTTGGTCCCACCGGGCGTGCCAAAAGTGTGTTGATGAGAAATTCGATTTCCACGCACTGACCTGAGAGATTTGCTTTACTCTAGTGCAGGTCCAAATTGGTCGCCTCTGGTGAATTGAGGGCGTGCCAGTTGGTTTGATCTTGTAACCAACAAGAAACAAGAAATATGCTTTAAGTTGAAATTAGATCCTACCAGATCGGCTGAATGCATCAATTTACACATAATTGCAATCCCAAAGCACATTTAAACCAAGTTATTGGGATAGATCGGCTATGCAGAGACAGTATAAATCACTTAGGCTAAAGTGCATTAGGATAATAATTTTCTACATTGATAACCTAGCCGATGCAGCAGATCTAATGTGAATCGGCTAATACTCCGACACATTTTATAACAAGATATTAATCTAATCTAAATATGCTAAACCTAGATCAATCGGCTATCAGCATAGCTTGACAGATTGATATTGACTTAGGGCACTTAGATAGATTAAGATCTTAATAAACAAGGCGGTTTTAATATATCTAATAGCAATTAAAACTAAAGATAACTAAAACAGATATTGCTGGCTGAAACTCCAGCGCTGTCTATAATGGTAAACATTAAACTAAACAGATCTTAATAGTTCTATGAGCGACTTAATAGGTCGGTTGGATGCAGAATTAAGTACAAAAAGAAATATCAGATATGTATGAGTCAATGTGAACCCCTCGAGATGGTAGACATGACATATAATCTAATTCAACCCCTAGATCTATGCTTATCAGCTGCGATTTTTAGAGAGAAACCAGCCGATTGTAGGATAGATCTAGAGATTGCTCTAGATTATAGGGCGCGTATGATAAATTGCATAGTGTATAACATCGAAACTACAGTATCATGACGATGGAAGCACTAGTCCCTATGATACAAACCACTAATGACAAATAATTACCTTGTTCGGAGGTCAGAACCAATGCAGCCCGAGCAAGAGCAAGAACTCGTCTAAAATGAAAAGGGTGGCGATGCGCCTAAATTGATTGATTGTGTGTTGGTTGATATATTTACAAAGAGCCCTCGGGTCTTATTTATACTCAGGCATAACGATATCCGTGTAGGACACGGTTCCTACCTTATCTACTATTTATAGTACAACAATATTTCGGGACGCAGTCCCATGCCATATTACAAAAGGAATATCTATACAACTTCCTGATTTATAGATACAATTGCCGTTACAGGACTCTATCCATAGATGGCAATAACTTTAATGAACAATTGGGAACCGAACCCAATATTTATCTTTACACTCCTTTTTCGAAATCGGCTATCAGCCATCCTTGTCCTATTCAGCCTCAGCCGATTGGTCTCCCAGCCGATTCAGTCTTAGCCGATGTGGCCCCTGTTTCTTCGCAGACTGCACTCCTGATCCGATTCCGCTTCAATCTTGGCTCTGAACTCGAGGATTTGGTTACCAAATTTGATCGTTAACAGGTCCCCAATCAATTTCTTAGATCATCCATGCTTTCCTTAGAGTCGGTCTCTTTCCCTTCACCCAAGCAAGAATCTCTGCAAACGAAAACACACAAAACACATGGTGCATTAACATTTATTAAAATGTATAACACGTAAATCTTACATAGAAAGCATGCATCTTTGGTTGATGAATACATAAGGTAGCCATGGTTATATCTGAGCTAGTGATGTCCTCATCAATTAATTTGGCTCGGGCTTGATCTGGCTTGGTTTGGCGTGTACGTCAAATGGACCGAGCCCAACCCTACCTTTTAGCTCATTTGTAGACCGAGTTGAGCACGAGCTAGCTCGCAAGCAGCCAAGCAGCTCATTGGCTAATTTGGCTCGCACCCCTTGGTCAGCCTACTATGCTATAGGCCCATTAATGGCCATGGCTCACTTCGAAAAGTGATGACCCTAGCTCCCTAATTCCCTAACCCTTTGGGCTTCCCGTAGTGCAATGTACTCTTGTCTCATCTCTCGTAGCGACGCAGCGTAGCTGGCACCAACAAGAGTATGAATTATATGCCATCCTATTTGGTGGTACATTCTCAAATACCATCCTCCCTAACAACTCTGATTATTTGCCATTGAGGCTCACTTGATTGTTGCTATTTTTCCATTTTGCATGCCAACTCAGCAAACTGAGTGACAAAATACCTCCATGGCCCTTGTCTCCTCTCTCCCATCTATCTTCCTCCCGAAGCTCCACGATTCCAAATTGATGATTATGGTGGCATAGCCTAGCCATGCCTCATGTCTATCTTCTTTCTCGTTGCTCAGTTCCACAGCGTCACCGTCGACCAAGCACTCTCTATCGTCACCACCTTCCAGATCCTACCCCAATGACAACAGAAAGGGGAAGAGGCCAAAAATTAGAAAAATTTCAAACCAAAATTTGAAAACTTTCATGTCTAGTGTAAAACTTTCATCGCAAGTCTGAATTTTCATCTTAAAATCTAAAACTTTCAAATCACGGTTTGAAAACTTCCATCTCTTGTCTAAAACTTTCCTCTCAGAACTAAACTTTCATCTTCAAATCACAAAAAAGTTCAATCAAGGTTTGAAAACTTTCATCTCTAGTCTAGAACTTTTATCTTCAAATCACGAAAACTTCCATCGAACATCTAAAAGTTCCACCTCAAAATTGTAAAAACTTTCAAGATAAATCCAAAATTTCGTCTAAAAAACTAAAAACTTTCATCCAAAATACTCAATTATCCATCTTCCCCTTAGCCTCAATCATCGTTGCCTTCCTAACCACCACCATCACCATGGCCACATCACTGCCTTCCAAACCACTGCCACCGCTGCTTCCACCACAACCCCAAGGCTAGGGTTGAGGAGCTAGGGTGGGTCGGGTGACGCTGCATCACTAGAAAAGCTAGGGAGGCCGTGATAGAGAGGAGTGAGGGAGAATGATGGTGACGGTGGGGGAAGGAGATAGGGATCATGGTCAGAGCATCATCGACGACTACGGGATGATGAAGCGAAGGGGAGAAAAAGAGGAACGGGAAGACGAATGGATGATGCTCAACGCGGCGGTGGAGTATGAGCTAGGAAAAAATCGTGCCCTTAACTTGGCCATGGTCCTTATGGGCCAGGGTGTGCCAAAATACTCATCTTGGTCTAGTGAGCCAAAACTACGCGCCACTTTGTTTTTTTGGCACGCATGTGCTAAATAGGAAACTTGGGCTGGAGACGCAATGGAAGCATCGTCACCCTCGCCCTCGCGAGTGCGGCCTTAGAAGTCGTGCTCTATCTTTCACCTTGTCTTTCACCTTTGGCCTACGTAGACAAAAAATCTAATTAGCGTAGATGTGTTGACTTCGTAATTGGTGCACACGACTCGGCCTAAGGCCCACTATTAACGCCAAAATTTATTAAGATTCTTTAGTGGATTTGGTTAAGGAAAGGAGTTGATCAATTGATAGAAGTTTATCCAAAAGAGACCAAGTTCAAGAAAAAATTGTGAAGACCGTGCCATGAAAATTTAAATTCTATATATTAATTAGGTAGGATTTAGTAATTTCCTTTTATTTTTAGAAAGTATTTATCTAGTGTCCGAATAGGACTTATGTTATTCCTTTTATCTTTAGGAAAGTTTGCGTTGTGTCCGGTCATGACTCATATCGGCCTGTGGGTATAAATATGTACACCCGGGGTATTTGTAACTTATCTACACATATCAATACAATTACTCTTGGTTCATCGCCACCCTCTTTTCTGAGGTTTTACCACCGACGGAACTAGGCACCTTACGCGGGGCTGCATCGGCTTTGATCTCCGACAAAGGGGTAAGCCCTAAGTTTCGCTAGCCCTAGCAGTTGTATCGGCTATATTGGTGTTATTAAAGGCTGCATCGCTTCGATCTCTTGGATTGCTTTGGTTCGATTGGTATAGTTGCCTAGCTGATATTTAAATTCTATCTTTAATTACATTGTGTTTAGAGACACATCGGTTTAGTTGGGATAGGTTTGATCTTCTGGCTTAGTCAATATATCTCTACTATCATAATGTTGTTTTAGATAGATTTGTTATATCCATCATGTTAGCATAGATCTATCGGCTTATCTAGCTTATTTGATCAGACGTAATCTGGAACTGTCTCGGTTGGGTCCGATCTTCTATATTACTGCTGATAATCTAAGTCTTGCTAAGTTTATAGATTTGTGCTATATTTTATCAGAGTGCTAGCCAATAAGTTACATTTACATCGGACTTCCAGCCGATGTACATTTTAATCATCGAACCTACATCTAATATTTTATACCAGCATCGACCGATTGGTTCATTATTTCGTTACATTATCTTCAGTTGATTGCCTTCATATCATTATTTATCCGAGTGTCAGAATCTATATCAGGCATATAATTGTTCAAAACTCTATTGACATTGACCGATATCGCTATATCGGCCTATTGGTCGATAGCTCTTTGGTCATCAGCATATTCTTATTTTGTAAGTTGCAAGGCACTCACCCGCATCTCATCAAAATTTAAGACCTGCACTAGAGTTAAGCATATCTCCTAGGCCTTCGTGGGCCACATGCAGGATCTATGTCAATACATCTTTTGGCACACTTGACAGGACAGATTTTCAACTCAAAAATTAAAATTTTCAACTCAAATTTTGAAAACTTCAAGTCAAGATTTGAAACTTTCAACTCAAACCTAAAAACTTTTCAACTCAGATTTGAAAACTTTCAACTCAAATTTTCAAAATCAATTGTTTCATTATTTTTAAGGAATTATAGTAGCACTTAGCTTATTAACTACTTGTAATTCATATTATTTATTATTTTATTGTAAAAAAATAGGTTTAACCCTAAGCATTGCGTTTAGCGCTAAGTGCTTTGCTTACCGTCTAGAAGGGGTCACGTGTGTAGCACTGACGGATCTATAGGGTGGTCCAGGTGGTGGTCCCTGGACCACCCAAAAATATGTCGACCCAAGAGCCATCTAAATACAGGTTTTGTTAAAAAAAGAAAAAATAAAAAGGAAAGAATCAAACTAGAAGCCGAAGCTATCGTAACAATGTCTTGTTGCTTCGATTCCGCCACGAGACCAACATGACTGCAACTACTGGTCGTCGACTCTGCTTCTGGCTTCTCCCATTCTTCGGTCTCCATGGCTTTGCCTCCCGGCTGGCAGCTGCCCTGCTTACCTTGCACGTCGCCGCAACCGGCGTCCAACCAGCAACCCGCAATAGCGCAACTCTACCACTCTAATCCACCATGGGTCTGCAGCACTGCGACAGTGTCGACGACCAACACGGCAACACCAACATGCGGGTGCATCGGCTAGCAGTGGCGGCATGCAGGGCAACGGCCAACAGTGGCGATGCCTACACAGAATCGTTAGCAAGGTATTTAGGTTTTTTACGGCGAGATTTGTACTCTTTCTTCAATTTTCAGTTTTAACTCTCGTGAATTTGTTGGAATTAATGGGCTAACTCCAAATTATTTTCAACTAATTCCTAGAAAAATCTCAAAAGCCCATGTGTATGGCATGGCACGGTAGAATACTAATCGGATACACTGCGCGAGCTGTCATTTTTGTAGAGAATCCTAACCGGATACGCTGTAGGCGCTATCTTTTTTATGGAGAATCCTAACCAGATATGCGGCAGGTCATCTGGGGTGGAAGCTCTATATATTCACTTGCACGCAATTGTTTGGGCATGGTTCCAATCTAGAGTTTTGCCATGTTCTCTCTGCTGCTGCGTCGCCGTCATCTACCCTATCCCGTCGCCGGCGTGCACCGACGACCGGGAGAGCAGGTCTTCAAAGCCATCGTCCTTGCGATCCTGCATCGGGAGAGGGCGAATAAGGTTTTTGGAAAGGGCTCTGCGCGACTGCTCAACCTGGCGAGTCTTCCTGCTTCATCGCGCGAAATTCTTCGTCAGCTGCATCTACGGCGCGTTCCTGTCGTCAACCGTGTCGCATCTGTTCCAGTCGTGACTCCTACACCTGCAAACGTTGAATACACATCCTATCATATTGTAGTGATCATGGCTGTGAATCTTGTGTCTACTAGTATATTAGATCTATACATGCTAGTTTGTGTGATAGTTTTGATCTATTTAATTCAGAATTTATTTAAACGATTGTCTAATATCTCAACAATCCAAAAAACCTTATTATAGGCAATCTGTTCAATTATCTATGGTTGGTTTTGTCGATGCATTAAGGCCAGAAAAGTTCTCTGGTGTGCACTTCAAGAAATTGCAAGCAAAGGTCAGTCTCTGGCTTACTGTTATGAATGTGTGGGAAGCGAGACTTGGCAAACCTGAAGGAGATCTTTCTACTATTGATTAGAAGAAGTTCTCAGATGCCAATAATCTCTTCACGGGATGCATTCTTGGTGTGCTCACTGATCGTCTGTGCGATGTGTACATCCACAAGATAGATGCCAAAGAGTTGTGGGATGCACTGATTGCTAAGTATGATGCATCAGATGCAGGCAGTGAACTATACACCATGGAGAGTTTCCATGACTACAAGATGGTGAACAGCCGATCTGTAGTAGAACACGCGCATGAGGTACAGTGCATTGTCTAGGAACTCGAACTCTTGAAGTGCCCCCTGCTTGACAAGTTTGTGGCTAGTTGCATAATTGCAAAGCTCCCTTCGTCTTGGAGAGGTTTCGCCACTACTTTGAAACACAAGAGACAAGAGATATCAGTTGAGAATTTGATAGCATCTCTAGATGTGGAGGAGAAGGCTCGGCTATGGATACTTCTGAGAAAGGAGGCGAGGGCTAGTCCAACGCCAATATGGTTCAGAAGCTCCCATAGGGCAAGAACAAAGGGAATAATTAGAAAATTCAGGATGTGAAGAATACTGTCTTCAAGAAGAACAATAATAAATCTGAGTTGACCTATTATACATGCGGAGAGCCGGGGCACTTCTCTAAGGATTGCCCAGACCATGCAGACCGTAAAAGGAAGAGAGTTATAGTGGGTCAAAGAATGTCAACGCGGTGACCATGGGAGATGGGTACGGTAATCTACCTACTATACTTTTAGTTTTTTCAATCCGCGAGTTGGTGGTTTGATACTGATGCCAATGTCCATGTGTGTGCTGACATATCTATGTTTTCTTCTTATCAGGGCACCCAAGGCTCAGTAATGATGAGGAACGGGTTGCATGCGGTTGTTCGTGGTGCTGGTACGGTAGATCTAAAGTTTACTTCGGGGAAGATCGTGTAGCTGAAGAATATACAGCATGTCCCCATCATCAACAAGAACCTAGTTAGCGGCTCCCTACTGTTGAAGGATGGTTTTAAGTTAGTCTTAGAGTCTAATAAATTAGTAGTGTCTAAGCATGGACAGTTTATTTGGTAAGGCTATGAGTACGGAGGCATGTTCCGCTTTTCCCTAGCAGATTTTAGCAATAAGTCAGTAAACCGTATTTGTGGTTATATTAGTGATGATACAAGTGTTTGGCATTCTCATTTATGTCATGTGAATTTTGGCTTAATGTCTCGGCTATCCAACATGTGTTTAATTCTGAATTTTACCACTGCCAAAGGTTCTAAGTGTCATAGTTGTGTGCAATCTAAGCAACCACGAAAACCTCACAAGATGGCTGAGGAGAGGAACTTGGCATCTCTAGAACTCATACATTCTGATCTCTATGAGATGAATGGTGTGTTGACAAAAGGTGGAAAGAAATAATTTATCACGTTGATTGATGACGCTACTCATTTCTGCTATGCTTACTTGCTGCAAACTAAGGATGAGGCATTAGACTACTTTAAGATCTATAAAGCTGAGGTTGAAAACCAACTAGAAAGAAAGATTAAACGTTTTAGGTCAGATCATGGTGGCAAGTTTTACTCTAGTTTTTTTGATGAATTCTGTAAGGAACATGATAGTATTCATGATAGGACGCCACCCTATTCACCCGAGTCAAACGGAATTGTCGAGAGGAAAAACCGCACGACGACTGATTTGGTTAACACCATGTTAGACACTGTTGGTTTATCTAAGGCATGGTGGGGGGAGGCCTTGTTGACTGTGTGTCATGTCCTGAATAGAGTTCCAAATAGGAATAAGGATCGAATGCCATATGAGATGTGGATTGGAAGAAAACCATCATTGTCTTACTTGCGCACATGGGGTGTTTGGCTAAAGTAAATATGTCAATTACCAAGAAGTGTAAGTGGGGCCTAAAATGGTGGATTGTGTCTTTCTAGGATATGCTCAAAGGAGTATAGCTTATAGATTTCTAGTAGTTAAATCTGATGTACCTGATATGCATGTTGGTACAATTATGGGATCTCGTGATGCTATATTTTTTGAGAATATGTTTCCTATAAAAGATATGCTTAGTACTTCTAGATTGTCATCTAAGATTACTCTTGAACCTGTCCCACCTGTTGAGTCTTTTGAACCATCTGATGAGCTTATGATAGTTCCTGAGAATGATGACAGTGAAGCTCCTAAAAGGAGTAAGAGACCTAGGATTGCAAAATCCTCTAGTGATGATTTCACTGTGTACCTTGTGGATGATACTCCTACGACTATCACTGAGGCATACACATCTCCAGATGCAGATGATTGGAAAGAACTGTCCAAAGTGAGATGGACTTGATTCTATCCAATGGAAAATGTGAGCTCACAGAACGACCCTATGGGTGTAAACCAGTGGGTTGTAAATGGATATTCAAGAAGAAGCTTAGGCCTGATGGTACAATTGAGAAGTACAAGGCTCGGCTTGTGGCTAAAGGGTATACTCAAAAGGAAGGACAAGACTTATTTGATACTTACTCGCCTGTTGCTAGAATGACTACTATTCGAACATTGATTTCCTTAGCAGCCTCATATGGTCTGATCGTTCATCAAATGGACGTAAAGACAACTTTCCTTAACGGAGAGTTGGATGACGAGATCTATATGGATCAGCCTGATGGGTTCATTGTGAAGGGTCAAGAGAGCAAGGTGTCCAAATTGTTGAAATCCCTGTATGGCCTGAAACAAGCACCTAAGCAATGGCATGAGAAGTTTGACAGAACTTTAACTTTTACCGGTTTTTGTCATTAATGAGGCTAATAGAGGTGTGTACTATCGCTATGGTGGGGGTGAAGGAATTATATTGTGCTTTTATGTGGATGATATTCTTATCTTTGGCACAAACTTTGATGTGATCAATGATGTCACTTCTTATCAAAGAGTTTTAATATGAAGTATATGAGAGGAGCTGATGTGATTTTGAACATCAAATTGATTAAGGATGAGAATAGGATTACTCTTTCACAATCTCATTATGTGGAGAAGGTCTTGAGCCATTTTGGCTATATGGACAGCAAGTCTTCTCCAACTCCTTATGATCCCAGTGTGATACTTCAAAAAAACAAGAAAATTTCTAAAGATCAACTGAGATATTCACAGATTATCGGTTCCCTCATGTACCTAGCTAGTGCAACAAAACCGACATCTTCTTTTGCTGTGAGCAAATTGAGTAGGTTCATGTCCAACCCGGGTAATGATCACTGGCATGCTCTTGAGAGGGTGTTGCGCTACTTGAAAGGTACTATGAATTATGAAATTTACTATTTTAGGCACCCTGCTATGATTGAGGGATATAGTGATTCGAACTGGATATCAGATGTTGATGAGCTTTATGTCACGAGTGGATATGTATTTACTCTTGGAGGTGGTGCAATATCATGGAGGTCTTGCAAACAGACTATATTGACGAGGTCAACCATGGAAGCAGAACTGACTGCTTTAGACACAGCTACAGTTGAGGTTGAATGGCTACGTGAGCTCTTGATGGACTTGCCTGTGGTTGAAAAACCAGTGCCGACTATTCTAATGAACTGTAACAATCAAACTATGATAGTCAAGGTGAACGTGCTAAGAATAATGCAAAGTCATCAAGATGCGTTAAAAGACGTTTGAGGTCTGTCAGGAAGTTAAGAAACTCCAGAGTGATAAGTGTGACTTATATTCAAACAGATAAAAACATGGCAGATCCCTTTACCAAAGGGCTATCACGGAATGTGATGGATAGTTCATCGAGGGAGATGGGATTGAGACCCATATAAGTTGACATAGTGGTAACCCAACCTATGTAATCGGATATCCCGTGAATTAGGACTTAGGAAGAACAAGCTATTGGTAAACTAAGGAGAGCTATGTTTTCTAACCCTCTCTATAATATAAAGCTCTCGAAGGACTGTAAGGCAGGTTGGCGACATGCCTTAATGTATTATATTGGCTTGGAAAAGCAAAGATGTTGTACTACAGAACATTCTTGAAACAACACACCTATATGAGTCCGACTATCTAATGTTGCAGTCTATGAGAAGTGGGTGTTCTCTAATAAACTCATGAAGAGACCAAGGATTATGACGCATATGCTCCACCCGTAGGGTAGACTACTAGCGGTCTAGTACTAGTTATGACTTTAAGTAAAGCTTGTTCACACAAAACTTGCAATTCAAGGCTTAGTCCATTGTTCAAGTTGGGATGAGTGTAGCTTGATGCTCTAGGCAAGAATTTAACTTAACAGTCCTTGCTGAAACACTAGTATATCAAACAGTAGTGAGAAGCAGACAAATCTCTAAATGGGCATTTGAGATCTGGTGAGGGATTGTTGGAATTAATGGGCTAAGCCCAAATTATTTTTGGCTAATTCCTAGGAGAATCTCAAAAGCCCATTATGCCATGGCACGACAGAATCCTAATCAGATACGCTGCGGGTGCTGCCTTTTTTGTGGAGAATCTTAACCGGATACGCTGTAGGTGTTGCCTTTTTTTTGTGGAGAATCCTAACCGGATACACGGTAGGTCATCCGGGGCGGAATCTCTATATATTCGCCTACGCGCAGTTGTCTGGGCATGGTTCCAATCTAGAGTTTTGCCATGTCTCTCTGCTGCGCCGCCACCGTCATCTACCCTATCCCGCTGCCGACGTGCACCGACGACCAGGAGAGCAGGTCTCCGAAGCCGTCGTCCTTGCGATCCTGCATCATGAGAGGGTGAATAAGGTTTTTGAAAAGCGCTCTGCACGACTGCTCAACCTGGCAAGTCTTCCTGCTTCATCGGCTCGACGCGAACATCTTCATCAGCTACATCCGTGGCGCGTTCCTGTCGTCACCCGTATTGTATCTGTTCCTGCCGTGACTCCTACACATACAAACGCTCGGTACGCATCCTATCAGATTGTTGTGATCATGGCTATGAATCTTGTTTCTACTAGTATGTTAAATCTGTACATGCTAGTTCTTGTGATAATTTTGATCTGTTTAATTCAGAATTTATTTAACAGTTGCCTAATATCTCAACAGAATTGTGATCTAAAATTATACCATTGAATTGTAGATTGTTGATTGTTGAAAGAGCATTTTCTGCTATAAATTTCATCAGTTGAGAAATAAGATGAGTGATGGCATTTTGAATGATTGTCTTGTCACATTCATTTAGCGAGATATTTTCTTCAAAAGTAAATGAAGAAGATATAATGAAAACTTTTGTGGCAGTAGAATGTGTAGACCCAAAAACAAAAAATAGGATGGTAATCTTCCTATAACTTTTTTCTAGTCATATAAGTAAAACTTTTACTTAATTGTTAATTTTAATATGTTTATTATATTAGTAATGTGTCCATGCTAATGCTACAGTACCATTTAATAATACAAATAATACAAATTAAACAATCAGGAGAATATATACGTTTTAACAATCAAGTATAAAACGAGACAACAAGATAGGTTTAATGTTAAAAGAGAGTTATTGAGTAAGCCTCGTGAGTCTTTCGAAATCATGTAACCCCAAATGTACAACTTCATAGTCAGTGACTAGACAAAATCCAAACCATCCATCACCCTCTAATGTTTGATCTATACGTCGTTTATATTAGAATTCATTATCTGCTATCAGAATTTAGAAGTTCACCAATGTTCTTATTAGAATTCATTATCTGCTATCACAATTTGAACGGTTCGAATTTTCAATTTGAGTTTTCAAATTAGAGATTCGGCCATGCCACACGGGATGGGGCTATGCGACGCGCCACACAGTAGCCCAACTATATATATATATATATATACATATATATATATAGACACTAGTAAATATGCCCGTGCGTTGCAACGGGCATCATTTTATTTTATCATAATTATTCTAAAGTTGAAGTCTCATGTAATTTTAATTTATATTTTTTTCTTTATGTCTTCACCTGAGGCCTATTGTTCGGTACAATTGGAATACTAAACATGCTTGCACGAGTGATTTGAATTTAATTTAGATATAAAAGGTGTGTTTGTTTTTTCTGAAAACGAATGAAAATGTGGTTTTTTTGGAAAAAGAGAAGGGGAGTGAATTCTAAACTCTCGAGAGAGCACATCTCCTCGTTGTTTGTATTCATGCAAATGGTTATAAAAATTTTAAAAAATAAACAAGATAGCTTAATATATGATAAATCACTTGAAAATATGCTAAGTCAAATTTAACTTTTACAGGTTGAAATGAGAAAAAAATGTTTTTATCGCTGCAACTTGTAAAATTTAAATTTGATTTTATATGTTTGTGAAGTAATTTATCATATATTAATTTATTTTGTTGATTTTTTTTAATTTTTAACCATTTAGATAATCTGTAAATACCGATGGTAACGTCGGGCATGAAGCAACTGCTCCTCTCTCGTGCGCTACGCGCATCCGCAATCCCCAATAAAACGGACGATGCAATCACGAACGAAACGGTAGGCCTTCGCAACTGAATGGAATAGAATCAGAGAGTGTTTCCTGTCGTTTGCAATGGGCGTCATTTGATTTTATCATAATTATTCCAAAGTTAAAGTCTCATGTAATTCTAATTTATATTTTTTTATGTCTTCACCTGAGGCCTATTGTTTGACACACTTGGAATACTAAACATACTTGTGCGAGTGATTTGAATTTAATTTAATTTAATTGGATATCAAAGGTGACTTTGTTTTTTCTCTATTGCCTCATTTTTCAGCTATCAATCAAATCTGTATACTACTTCAACATGTGTAGGCTATAAAGATACACCGCGTGAGGTCATTGTACTAACTTAACTCTTCATGACCAACTCTCTTATCTGTTTGAACTTAGAATATAGGAGAGGAGATTGGAAGAGGGTCACCTGCTTAATTTTTGGTAAATTTTGCTAAACACACCTAAAATTTATGTAATTTGCTGATAAATATCGTAAAAACATGTCATGGCTAAAAGACACCATAGAATTTTTGTGATTTGCTGAAGGACACTTTCAGCTCAACCAAAGATTTTTTTTTAAATAGACGGTAATACCCCTATAGCCATAGGTTTCAAATATGATGTTGAAATAAAAATTTAGAAATTATGCAACTCTTATCGCCATTATCCCAGATACATTGCTAACATACATTATATTCTATCTTCACGTCATCCTTAGGTTAGAAACTTTGGCCGTAGGGGCATTCTCATCTTTTTAAAATTTCTCTCTTCAATTAAGTTAAAAGTGTCCTATAGCAAATTACTAATTTTTAATGTGTCTTTTAGCTATGACATATTTTTTTGGATGTTTGCTAGCAAATTATATACATTTTGAGTGTCTTGTAGCAAAATTTTTCATTTCTATAGATTTGCTTCTTTTTATCTCGATTCAAGTAACATTTTAGGTTTTCTTTGCAATTTTAAATGGGTTACACATCACAATTTATTATTAATGACTTTTTGATTGTCACGTCGAACAAACAATTTATTAACTCGGACTTGTTATCCTAAGCATGGTTTAATTTTCATTTCAAGATGAAGAACCCTGTCTGAACCAAGTAGAGATAATTTTTTTTACAACTTTCAACCAAGGGATTTCTTTATTTTAGATAATCCATTGTACCGCATGGATACTTAGCCGGTGGTTATAAAAGATTCTCATGTCCAAAGACACAAAAAATAAAATAAATAAATTCGATTATAAACGGTATGAAAACTATTTATAGTTAGTTTTCCATGTGAGATGTGTGAATTGAATTTGAATTTAGTATCGCATGTTTGTGGACTAACATGCACTAACATTACAGCATATGCACTAACGTTTGTTGATATTTTCAAAGATTTTTTTCATGACCAATTAAATGACACGCAACAAAATGAGTGCACCTGCAAATTGTCTTTCCTAGCAAATGCGCAATAAACATTCTTACATTCAGATTTATGAAGCTACTTTTAAGACCACTTTATGTTAGCCGAAAAGAATTCAAACAAAAGTTTGTGTTTGCTACTATACGCACCACTCTCATAAACCTAATTAAATCGATTAATTTAATCAACACCCTAATTAATCACGATCATGCCATCATCTTCACCACGAGAGGCGACTTGACGAACCGCTTGCCGTTGGTCCAGACGAGCGAGCCGAACGCATAGTCCATGGCGAGTGTCGTGTTCGTCACCTCGAACCTCACCTGGAACGTCTTCTTCTCCCCCTTGAGCAAGAACGCCAGCCTGTCCGGGCTCACCGTGATGCGCACGTCGGCCGCCGAGGTGACGAAGGCCTTGTAGGCGCCGGGCTTGCCGACGTTCTTCACCGTGCGCTTGACGGTGGCAGACGAGGTGAGGTTGATGACGATGATGGACGGGTAGTTGAGGTCCTGCGCCTTGGGCGGCGAGGTGGGGCACCTGTACGGCGCCGCGCCGGTGTTGAACATGGCCATCACGGTGGCATGGTAGCGGAGGGAGCAGAGGAAGTTGAGGTAGTCGCTAGCCCGAGGTCATAGACGAGGCTCGGGTTCATGGCATGGATCGGCGAGACGTGGCCCGCGCCGAAGCTGAAGGGGTTGGCAGCGACGAAGGAGGAGTTGAGGATGGCGTGGCGCTCGTTGTCGACGTCCATGGCGGTGGTCATGAGCGCGGAGCAGATGGCCACGGGGCTCCAGTTCGGGCGTAGTGTGCGGAGCAGGCCAATGATGCCGGCGATGTGCGGGCACGACATGGAGGTCCCCGACTCGGAGTTGAAGGAGACACGGCGCTTGTCGAAGGCGAGGTCTGTCGGCGAGTTGGCGCGCGTCCACGCCGCCAACACGGTCACCCCCAGCGCCGCGATGTCCGGCTTTAGGATCTCCGGCGTCACCGTGTTCGGCCCCTTCGACGAGAACCCCGCCATGAACGGCACCGGCTTCGTCCCCAGCCTCATCTTCGGCCCTGTGATCATCCCCACCGGACTCCTGAAATACACCCACATCAGCGACCGATCATGGCGACGCCAGCCGGCGAGCAAATCAACCTTGCTTACTTGGTGTTCTTGAGGTAGAAGAAGACGATCTGGCCGTCACTGAACTTGATGTGGGCGGCGGGGAGGACATGGGCGTCGGCGATGATCTCATTGCCGGTGGTGACGTCGTTGGCGAGCACTATCTCGGCGCCGTCGGCTTCCCGCACCGCCTCGTCCTTCTCCACCCTCGGGTTCACTCCTCGCAAGCACACCATGATCTTCTCCTTCACCTTCACCGGATCAAGCGAACCCATCATACAAGGTTGCCTACATCGCATTAATCACCCACGCACTAATCATGATTAGTGATCACTAATCAAGTGATTAAGGAATAATTGACTTACGATTCGTTCCGAGTCCGGTTGGGAGCGACAGCTTGGGAGGATTCGATCATGGGGAAGGAGTTCGCCGCCGGCGAGAGGGCGAAAGCGGAGAGGCTCTGGCCCTTGAGCTTGGTTCATTGAAGATGACGTATGAGGGGAACTCGCGGTCCATGGTGCTCATGGCGACGGTGAAGATCCATGGCGGTTGGAGACGGTGCCGGGGGAAGGGCCCGAGTTGCAAGTGGAGCATACGACGGCAATGTCACGGTGGACGACGTGGAAGGAGCCGATGGCAAGGCCGTCGGAGAAGTAGTCGATGGCTTCGTCGCCGAGGGAAACGGAGAGGACGTGGACGCCGTCGTGGATGGCAGCATCAAACGCGGCGAGGATGTCGGCGTCGAAGCACTCACTACCGTTGACCGGGGTGTAGCAAACGTGGTACGCAGCGACGCGGGCGCGCGGGGAGCCGCCGCTGGCCGTGCTGTTGCCGTAGCCGAAGACGCTGGTGCCGGCCACCGGCGAGCCCCCCGCCATGGACAGCGTGTGCGTGCCGTGGCCGTCGCCGTCGCGCGGCGTGTCGAACAGGGTGGTGTTGAGCTTGCCCACCGCCGACGCGTACCCTTGTTGAAGAAATGCGCCGATCAGCTTCCTGCAATGCGGGTTAATTTTATAAATATCAAGGAGTTTTCTGTAAAATAACCAGACATAACAAAATTTTGAGTAGAAACACTACTTGCTTTATAGATAGTTATATATATACTAGCAACTGTGCCCGAGCGTTGCAACTGGCGAAGTCAGGACGCGGCCCGGATGAGGACGAGAGGGAGGGGCGCAGGCGCAGTGCGGGAGCTCCGAGCAGCGACGGGAGGGAGGGGCGCAGGCGCGGCGCGGATGGGGATGGGCGGGAGGGGCGCAGGAGGTCTTTTCTTCATCCAACCCCTCCATTTCTTTTCAGCATTGAGACTACGGGTTAATTTTATAAACATTCAAGGGGTTATCTGCAAAATAGTCAAGCGGACAAAAATTTTGGGTAGAAACACTACTTGCTTTATAGATAGTTATAGATATAAATATATATATATATATACTTTGTATGCGTATGTACCTATACAAAGTGTATACACATAGGTTGAATAGTAGGCCTGCTAAAAAGCCCAATTTGGTGTGTGTGAACAAATTGGGCCGGCCTACTAAATAATGAAGCCCATAAAAAATTATAAAATAGAAAGTCTGAAAACGTGCAGCCAAATTTGATAACGGGTCAAATTGATCGCATACAGGCCGGGCCAAAAAAGAAAATTCCCAAAACAACCAATGAGCCGAAAACGAAAGTGGTCGCATGCATATTGAGCCGTGCGCCTGGTCGTCCATTAGGGATTTCGGCCTGGTTCATGTTGGGCGCGAGATGGCCTCAGAATTGGATCAAATCCGAGATGGATCACTGCTTGGGCCGCGGCCCTCCATTTCAGAAAAACTCAACGGGTTTTCTACAAAATAACCAGACAGAACAAAATTTTGGATGAAAACTCTACTTGCTTTATAGATAGCTATATATATATATGTACACACACACAAAAACATCAAATGACTACTAACAAAAAATGCTTTCTTTGTTAAGCTCAAGATGCTAAGCCTGATCACAAAATACGAACTAAACAAGAACACCCTCTGTCGAAACTAGGTTTCGGCAATAGAATTTCTGGGGTCGCAGTCAAGATCGCCAAGCACGATGGGTTAGAAGAAGAAGAAGGTTTAGACAGGTTCAGGCCCTCTCGAGAGGTAATACCCTACTCCTGTTTCGGTGGATTCGATCCGCCGAGTGTCTTTATTGATCTCGTGATCTAAGGCTCAAAGCTCAAAGCTGATCTCTTATCGGAATTTCTGATCTAGAATTTGATATCCCTCAAGGGACGCCCCTTACCCCCCTTATATAGTCTTGGGAGGAGGGCTTACAGATCGAAAACCCTATCTTATTCTAAGTTGGTTTCCTCAATCTTACCAAACCGTGACTATAGGCCGATTGCCTTATCTCTATCGGCAATCGTAACACCTAAGTCAAGTTCGGCTTACAGATATGGCAGGTGCAATCTACCCCTACCTCCAGTCGGATAAGCTTGCCATATAGATACCCGATTGCCACAATCTCCACAGTAGCCCCCGAGTCCTTTTCAGTCGACGAGATAACTCAGCTTCAGACCAAAGCAGCACCCAACCAAAAATCTCTTTGACCGAGTGCTTTTGGCGCCGAGTGATTCCATCATCTCTGCCTGAATCTTCCCGAGTGGCTCCAAAGACTGTGAAGGGCTGGAAAAATATAGAAAAATTTCTCAAAAATAAACATCTAGGTGCATCTCCTGATGCACCTAATTAGGTGTAGCCCCCGACTATGTGGTTAGTCAAAAATAGGCTAAACATATAGTCAAGAACTTATAAAAGATCATCTTCGTGTAAATGCCTAGCTCATGCTAAAGCAATCATAGAAATCTCATTACTCGGCAAGTTCATACTTATCCGAGTGAATTTGCCCGAGTCATCTCAGAACAAATAATTCAATCAACCTCGTGGATAAAAAGCACTCGGTAAGCTCACGCTTATCCGAGTGGATTTGCCCGAGTAATCCCGAAACAAATATTTCAATCATCCCTCATGGGAAAACAAGTTCTTTCAATCATATGAAAAACATGACCAAATTATTAAATAGCCTATGCCATAATACTGGTCTCAATCTATAAAAGATCTTCACCAAGGTGGAAAAATAAACAGCATTGGTAAGGTTACCTGACCAAATGCCAAAAAACCAAACAGCCCTTGTCATCAAGGCGGCTATAGAAACTTAGCTGTCGGTCACCTTCCAAGTTGCATCGTGCCAGCTTCTCATGAAGTCAAGCAAACCGCGGTATGGAAGGATTTTTAAAGGTACAGGGCATTCGGACACGCGCATATTGCCAGAGCAAATCTGCTTAAGCACATCCGCTTAAGTCCCTAAGGACACGCATCGGACCACACCTTAGCTGGGCCGTAGATTTTCTTATGGGCTCGGCCCAATCACCAGAAAACCTAGCGCAACCCTCAAATCTTTCTTATAAAGATGTGAGGTCGTCCCTGCCTCTTCATCTTCCAAAAGATTCCCTTTTCGCACCTGTTCACCGTTCACCGTGGAGAACCCTAGACTCGCGCGCTCCCAAATCCATCCATCTAGGAGCTCGCTCTCGCAACAACCAGCCTCCACAGCCAAATCTCCCACGGTCCCTTGTTAAAAATCCGACCTTTTCCAGCCAGATCCACTTCCCATCAACCCCACTCTCATGGCGGAGGAAAAGAGGATTCCGTTCTACCAATGGGCCGCTTCGGATGAGAGGGAATCCACCCTCAAGGAGATGGTGAAGCACGGCGTGCTTCCGCCAAAGGAACTCGTGGGATGGCGCCCGGCGGCGGGGGAGGACTTCCCGACCCCAAACACCGGTGAGCTCGTCGTTTTCACTTCCTTTTTCTATTGCGGGTTTAGCCTTCCCACCTCCGAGTTCTTCCGGGGGCTTCTGGATTATTATGGGCTTCATCTCTACCATCTGAACCCCAACTCGATGCTTCACATAGCTCTCTTCATTCATGTATGTGAAGCCTTCCTTGGCATCCTTCCCCACTTCCATCTCTTCCGTCGCATGTTCTATCTCAAACCTCATCCGAAAAGGACCAACCTTGCGTCGTTGGCAGGGCAGGTTTCCAGCTTCGCGGATCTCTCCGCAAAGATTACTTTTCTCTCCCTTTGAAGTCTTCCAACAAGGGATGGCACGCGGGCTGGTTCTACATTAGCAACCTCGAACCCAGTCTGCCAGCCTTCATCGGTCTTCCCCCTGTCCCCAAGCCATCTTGGAGCACCGTCCCGGTAGCCCAAGATTGGGACGAAGCCAACGAATTGCTCGCGAAGATCCTGGCGATGAAAAAGAGAGGTCTTCGCGGGGAACAGATCACTCGGCATTTCATCAGGTGCCGACTGGCGCCAATCAAGGAGCGGTCGAAGCCAGCCTTCGAATACGAAGGCGGGACGGACCCCAATCGGGAAGATCCAGATCCACTCAAGTACGAGATCCTGAAGATCCGGATGTACAAACTCTTCTCGTCTGGGATAGCAGTCGAGCGGGCCCTCATTCTACCAGTCCTTCCCTTCAGCATCCACCGACCTCCTCCTCCGGTAAGCCGACTGGTTGCTTCGTAGTATCTTTCAATCTTGACATCTTGTCTCTTAACATTGTACTTTCTTTCTTCTGCAGGAAAACGCCTCTATCTCCTCCAAACCATACAAGGTGTCTCATGATGACGCGCCGCGTCGCCCCGCCAAGAAACCAGCTGGCGGGATCAAGATCCAGAGCGACCCAGTCGGGAAGCGAGCGGCGCCGAGTGAAGACTCGAACAAGCGCGCGAGCAAGAGGAGGCTGATTATAGAGGACTCGGATGACGACGGCTCCTTCCACCGAGACCCCACCTTTAAGACGATCGCCGCGGACAGCGCCGAAGATCCGCCGGTCATCCAGGTATGCTCTGAAACCGAAATCTGAACTCTTTTGCTGAAAACTTTTCCTTATCTTTACTCCTGCTGTGTTCACTTTTACAGGAGGCCCCAGGACATAGATCCTGCCGGGGGGAGTGATGGACCAACCCCAGCCGCTGCTCCCGAGGTGCCAAGGCCAGCAGAGCCAAAGCCCCGGAGCCCGCAACCGAGCGCGAGCGCTCCGGGGAAACAACCTTCGCCTCCGAAGAAGGATGCCCGGGAAGGAGCCGCCGCCATCGGTCGGGACATCCCGACCGGAAACCGCCGCCGCCGTCGGAAACCCGAGGCTGCGGCTCAAGCGCCCGACCGGGGGCCACTCGGTGCGGAGCCGGGAGAAAAAGGCCGCCGGGCCGCTCCACCTAAGCCGCGGCCGAAACCGGTGAGATTTGCTTCGAAGCACTCTTTCGCTCTTTCAATTTGAATCTTTCATGTCTTCATTTGTCCTTCTCGCTTGCCAGCCACGGTAGAAGAGATCCCCAGGTTGCAGTCTTCTGAGACCTGGGTTCCCCCGATTAGGATCGAGTGGCGGGACTCGAAAGGCGAGAGACAGGGCATCATCCTAGACTGGCAAGCCGAAAAAGATGAGAGGGATGCCCTTGTCGAGAGCCTGAATGAGGCGACCCGGCTGCTCAACGTAAGCCTTTGTCTTTCTCTTTAATTATGTCGTCATTGTCTTTCCATCGGTCACTCTTCTGCCATTGTGTGCAGAAGGAATATTGCCGCTCTATGGCAAAATCCGAAGTGCTGGAGAAGTTGGTCCCCCACTTAAACTCCTTGGAGGACGTTCGGCGACAGTGAAGGCCACTCGGGAGGAGGCCGCGTCAAGGGAGGCGGCTTTAAGGAGGGAGATTACGGAGCTTCGAGAAGCGAACCTCGACCTCCGCGGATCAATCGGGAGTAAGCCTGCCTCTCCCAGCTTCATCATGATTCTCATGTTGATCTTGGCTGTTGACGATCTTCTTTCGTTGTAGAGAATTCTTCGGAGGTCCACTCGCTTCAAGTCCAGCTAGAAGCGGTCAGCCTTGACAAGGCCGAGATGGAGGCCGAGTTTGAAGGTAATCTTCTTTAAAGTCAAATTTCCTGTGCTGCTTTATTTCCGAGTACTTTGATTGATCCGGGACTTTTGGCAGCTTACAAGGTAAAGACCCGAGCCCAATACGACGTTTTGCTTGGGCGGATCAAGCGAAGTGACGAGATGCGAGAAGAGGTCGCCAATGCCGCCATGCCGATCTTGCTGTCCTTGTTCGATCAAGGAGTTGGGACCAGCTCGCTGGAGCCGATCGAGATATTCGACAAGCTGCGACTGGCTCCCGACCGATACCTGGCCAATATCACCGAAGCAGCAAGCATGGGGGCTGGTCTGGCTCTTTCTCAGACCAAGTCCCTTTACCCCCGAGTGGATATCCATTCAGTCGGGGAAGGCTTTGCTGACGGGACGACGGACGAGCAGGCCTTGGACATGCTGAGTGAGGCGCAGGAGGCGACGAAGAAAATATCTCTTGATGTAGTGAACAACTTCAAGATTTGATTTGTATTCGACTCGTCTTGTGAATATCGCGTAACCGTAACACTCTGATGTAGAACTTGTGATATTTTTAGTTTATTTATGTCAAAGCCTTGATTCGAGCTTTTGCGTGAAATTTCTTAAGTAGTTTTCGTCTGGCTGTCATCAAGCCTAGGCTCGATTAGGTCATCGGAAAACCCTCAGTCCTTAGACACTGAGCTCGGGTCGAAGGACATTAAACAATGATAAACCAAATTATGCACAAAAGTTGATGAGGAAAACTTGAGCTTTATTGACATGTGTAATGCCCACATTGCTAGCTCAAGAAGTCATCTTGCTTGAGGTTGGCAGTCAAGGAAAACATGAGGCCTTAGCCAAATTAGGCATAAAATCGTCGAAGATGCTCGATGTTCCAGGAGTTCTCCACCATAGACCCGTCTTCACGCTTTAGCCGGTATGCACCGGGCCGAGTCACTTCAGCGATTATGTACGGTCCTTCCCGTAAGGGGGATAGCTTGTGTCAGTCTTTGGTGGTCTGGATCTTGCGTAGGACCAGGTCGCCAACAATGAAAGCTCGTGCTCGCACGTTGCGACGTGGTATCTTCGAGCCCTTGAAGGTATTTGGCCGACGGATGAGGGCGCCTCACGGGCCTCTTCCGGTCGGGTGAGGTCATCCACTCGGTCGGGTCGTAGCGTTCATCGTTGAAACTGCGAACCCGGAGGGACTCATACTCCATCTCGTTTGGCAACATGGCTTCGCGGCATAGACCAAAAAGAAAGGAGTCGCCGGTGGCCCGACCGGGCGTGGTTCGCAGCGACCATAAAACCGAGGGGAGTTCTTGGACCCATTTGCCAGCATAAGGGTTTAGGCGGTCGAAACGCGGGCCTTGATGCCTTGGAGGACCATGCCGTTGGCTCGCTCGACTTGTCCGTTGCTTTTGGGGTGAGCTACGATGCGTAGCGAGATCTTGATTCCGAAGTCTTCGCAGAATTCCTTGAAGATGCCTCCCGTGAATTGAGTCCCATTGTCGGTTATGATTCTATTTGGGACGCCGAAGCGGTGCACGATGTTGAGGAAAAGTCTCGTGCTTTGTCGGCGGTAATTGTGGCGACCGGCTTGGCTTCAATCCACTTGGAGAACTTGTCGATTGCGACGAAAAGGTGTGTGAATCCTCCTGGAGCCTTTTTGAAAGGGCCAACCATGTCCAGCCCCCATACCGCGAACGGCCAGGAAAGTGGGATTGTTTGAAGCTCCTGGGCCGGGACATGACTTTGTCGGGCGAAGAACTGGCAGCCTTCGCAGGTTCGTACGACTTTATCCGCGTCGGAGACCGCTGTAAGCCAGAAGAAACCTTGCCTGTAAGCTTTGCCGACTAGAGTGCGTGCTGCCGCGTGGCTCCCGCATATGCCCGAGTGGATGTCTTGGAGCAGATGTTTCCCTTCTTCGGGTGTGATGCACCTCATTAGAATTCCGGAGGGGCTTCTCTTGTATAGATCGGAGTCAACCATGACGTACGCTTGGCAACGCGCCGGACGTGTTCTGCTTCGTCCCGGTCATCCGGCAGCTCTTGCTAGGTTAAGAATTTGTTGAGCGGCGTCCTCCAGTCGGTATCGGTCATGGCGACTTCGTTCGTGGTTTGCTCGGTGGGAGTTGTCTTTGCCGTGATGGTAGGTTCGTAGAGATGTTCGACAAAGACGTCTGTTGGCGCAGCTTCGCGCTTAGATCCGAACTGTGCCAGCTCATCGGCAGCTTCATTGTTATGTCTCAGGACATGAGAGAGTTCGAGCCCGTCAAACTTGTCTTCAAGTTTGCGGACCTCTTGCCGGTAGGCCTCCATAGTGTCATTTAAGCAGGACCAGTCTTTCATCACTTGATTGACGACCAGCTGGGAGTCGCCTTTCACAATAAGCCGACGTATCCCGAGTGAAACTGCGAGGCGCAGTCCATGTAGAAGGGCTTCGTACTCGGCAACGTTGTGTGAGGCGGAGAAATGGAGATGAAGGACATATCTCAGCCTTTCCCCAGTCGGGGATATCAGCACGACTCCTGCTCCCAAGCCGGTGATCCTCTTTGATCCGTCGAAGTGCATGGTCCAGTGTTGGAGGTCTTCCCGAGGCATGTTTTCTTGCTGTTCAGTCCACTCGGCCAGGAAGTCCGCTAAGGCTTGTGACTTAATGGACGTCCTTGGCTTAAAAGTCAAGTCCAGCGGCATCAGTTCTAGGGCCCACTTGGCGATGCGCCCGGTTGCCTCGCGGTTGTGGATGACGTCGCCGAGTGGGAAAGAGGTGACGACGCTGACCGAGTGACCCTGAAAATAGTGTGCCAATTTCCTCGCGGTTATTAGAACACCATAAAGCAATTTTTGTACCTGAGGGTAGCGAATTTTGGCTCCTGCCAATACTTCGCTAACAAAGTAGATTGGCCTTTGAATCTTCTGAATCCATCCTTCTTCCTCGCGTTCGACCACCAGGACCGTACTAACCACTTGGTGAGTGGCCGAAACGTAGAGCAGCAGAGGTTCCTGGGGTTGAGGCGAGGCCAGGACGGGCGGCGTTGTAAGGAATTCTTTGAAATCTTCAAAGGCCTTGTTGGCTTCCGCGGTCCACTGGAAGTCGTCTGCCTTCTTTAGCAACCTGAAGAAGGGCATGCTCGGGATATGAAACGGCTTAGCGCCGCCATGCAGCCAGTGAGCTTTTGGACGTCTTTCTGGTTACTCGGGGGTTTCATGCTTAGGATGGCGTTGATCTTCTCTGGATTTGCTTCAATGCCGCGATGTGACACCATGAAGCCGAGCAGTTTGTCTGATGGAACGCCGAAGGTGCACTTTTCCGGGTTTAACTTCATTCTGAAGGCCCGGATGTTTGCAAAGGTTTCTTCTAAGTCGGCGATCAGGTCTTCTTTCTGCTTGGTTTTGATGACAACATCGTCGACGTAGGCTTCAACGTTCTTGCCGATCTGCGTCTGGAAACATCTTTGGATCATGCGTTGGTATGTGGCTCCGGCGTTCTTCAGGCCAAAAGGCATGGTGATGTAGCAGTAGGCCACGAACGGCGTGATGAACGATGTCTTCAGCAATGGATTCTTTTAAGCGATCTCGGTGATAGCCCGAGTAACAGTCCAGAAGCTCGGGAGTTGGCGCCATTGCCGAGTCGACGACTTGGTCGATACGAGGCAGCCCGAACGGATCTTTGGGACGGCTTTGTTTGAGGTCGGTATAGTCGACGCACATGCGCCATTGCCCCGTCTTCTTGCGGACCAGGACTGGGTTGGCTAACCAGTCGGGGTGAAGGACTTCTTTAATGAAGCCGGCAGCCAAGAGCTTTGCGAGTTCTTCTTTGATAGCGTCCTTTCGATCCTGCGCGAATCTGCGTAATCGTTGTTTTATCGGTTTAGCGTCATCTTTGACGTTCAAAGAGTGCTCGATCACCTCCCTAGGAATTCCAGGCATATCAGATGGTTTCCAAGCAAAAACATCTTTATTATTTTGGAGGAAGGTGACGAGCGCGCTTTCCTATTTGGGATCTAGGTCAGCACCGATTACAGCAGTTTTCGAGGGATCCGACGGATCAAGGGAGATCTTCTTGGTCTTGGCGTCGCCGGATCCTGATTTGGCTATCTTCTTCGCGGGGACTTCACCCTCTGCTGAAGTCGATGCAGCCAATCGGACTTCTTGTTGGCCACGTAATCTCTCGCGAGATTGGGCCATGTCGCAGCTCTCTTTATCGCAGGTGAAGGCTTGCTTCACGTCGCTTCGAAGAGTGATGACGCCGTTGGGACCCGGCATCTTCATGCAGAGGTAGGTGTAGTGGGGGATCGCCATGAACTTGGCAAGCGCAGGCCTTCCGATGATGGCGTGGTATGCTGTTTCGAAGTCAGCCACCTCAAAGGTGACGTTCTCTGTTCGGAAGTTTTCTCGGGCTCCGAAGGTGACTGGAAGGGAGATATGTCCGAGTGGTGTTGAAGATAGCCCCGGGATAACTCCGTGGAAGGGGGCTGAGCTTGCTTTCAGTTCGGCCCTCGGGATCTGCATCTCATCCATGGTCTTGGCAAATAGGATGTTGAGGGCGCTGCCCCCATCGATGAGGATGCGCTTAAGCCTGATGTTGCGGACCACAGGGTCCAGGACGAGTGGATAGCGCCCCGGGTGAACCACTCGGTCAGGGTGATCCGAGCGGTCAAATGTGATGGCCACTTCCGACCATCGCAGATATTGAGAGACTTCGGGTTGAGCCGCGTTGACCTCCCGGTCAGTTAGCTTTTGTTTCCTCTTGGACTCATAAGCTAGCGGACCTCCGAAGATGTGGTTGAGCTCCCCCACCGGGTTTTGAAAAGGTTCGGCATTTTCAGCCGCGTTGTTCTTTTTGGCGCCGACGGGCCGGCCTCGTCGTCGGCTTCTCCGAGCCGAGCAGCGCGTCGGGCGAACCGCTTGTAGATAAAGCGAGTCCTTCGCCGCGTGCTTATGATTCGGATGGTGGGTGCACTGGGCGTTCATGATGGCGTCGTAGGCGGCGACTCGGGGACGGCGTTGAGTGTTGGAAGTTGCGGCCACCAGGTCTTCAGATCGGCGCTTGCGATCTTTCTGGCCTTGGTTGCCGTTGTTGCCGCCATCCTTCTTAGGATTTCGGCTTCCTCCTGCTTGCTTGTCCTCCCTTCGTCGGGCCGGTCTTGACGGGCGGCCTTAATGGCGTCATTTGATTTGGCGTATGAGTTCGCCGTCTCGAACATTTGCTTCACCGTCTTCGGTGGTTTGCGCCCGAACTTCCCAATGAGCAGCTCATCACGAACTCCCTTCTGGAAGGCGGCGATGATGATGTCATCGATGATATTCGGGATCTTGTTGCGCTTCTCCGAGAAACGACGAATATAATCCTTCAGGGGCTCGTCCGGCTTCTGGATGACATTGTAAAGGTCGAAGTGTGTGCCGGGCCTCTCGAAGGTACCTTGGGAGTTGGCGATGAAGTGGTCCCTCAGCTCGCTCCACGAGCCGATTGAGCCTCTTGGCAGGCTCGTGAGCCAATTTTTGGCTGAGTTTGCGAGGGCCACGGGCAGGTAATTGGCCATGGCTTTATTGTTGCCACCTGCAGCTCGGATGGCAAGGGTGTATACAGTTGGCCAAGATTCAGGGTCTGTCTTGCCATCATACCTTTCAATCCCTGTAGGCTTAAAGCCACTCGGCCAGTGCACTCGGCGAAGGTCCCGAGTGAAGGCCGGTACTCCGTCGTCGCCGCTATCGGGTGATCCTCTCTGATCTTCCCGAGTGCGTCGGTCGCGCTCCTGGTAGCGGCGATCGAGGACTTCCTGCAGATCACTCGGCGGGGTCTTCGGTTGGCTGGTTGGGTAGCTGGAACTGTTGCGGCGGACTCGGTGGTGGACGGGTGGACGTCCGTGTCGTTTGTCGCGGGAGTCGGCCGTCTGCTCTTGGTACTTCAGCGTGGACTCGCGAGGTGGGCCTCTTGGCCTAGTTGTCGACCGAGCCGGCTCGGGCCTCCTATAGTTTCCTGACTTTAGAGGTGGAAGCCGGCTCTTGTCTGGCGTTTCGGCCACAGATTCAGTCGGCCTTTGTGCCGAAGTGGTGGGGTGGCCGTTAGCTGTGGCCGCGACGATGGTCTTGATCTTGTCAAGTATAGGAGTCACGTTGGCCGGAGCCGTCTCCATGACGGTGTCCAAGAGCGTGAGTGCGGCGACAGCGTTCTGCTGTGGCGTCTGGAAGATGTTGGTGTTGCGAACCCGTGTTTGGAGGATGGCCTCCTGGGCAGATCGTCCGGCTGCATGTAGATCCTGCTTTCTTTTGTCAGCCTCGTCTTTGCGTTGTTTCTCCTCCTCGGCTGTCTTGCGCTCGAGCTCCACCCTGGCTCGTTCTTCTTCGGCAAGCCTTCTGGCCATGGCTGAGTCGGACTCGTCCGGCTCGGCCATGAGGACGTCAAAGCACTTCGGCTCACAGTCCATGCGGCAGTCGGAGTTGTCGGCTTCGTCAGAAGGGATGCCGTAGAGGTTGTCGAAGCCGGCGGAGCTGAGGTATCCATTGAGCTCCGAAGATGAGCAGGAGCCGAATGATGGGAGGATGACAGCGACTTCCCTTGATCCTGGGTAACCCGGATCTGGATCGTTCCAGTCCGAGTCAGAGCTTGGGGGAGTAGGCTCCTCCGAGTGGATCGCCGCCAACTCGGGGGAGAGAAGCTTGCTGAAAATCTCGACGACGTTTGGTAACCCAAACGGCACTGAGAGGTCTTCATCTGAGTAGATCACTTCCGTCGGGGAGGCGAGAAGGTTGGCGCAGATCTCGGCGGTATTCGGTAATCCGAATGGAGCCGAGTGAAGTCCGTCATCGGAGAAAGTAGATTGCATCCTGGTCTTCAAGACGTTGTTGTAGATCTCGGCGCTATTGGGGAGCCCGAACGGCACCGAGTGGGTCTTTCCTTCCGACTGGTCTGAGTCCGAGTCGAAGGAGGAGTCGTTGAAGAAGTTGGCGGCGAAGTCGCCGAATCCTGAAGAGGATCCCATCACGCTTGTCGGCGAGATTGTTGAAGAAGTCTCGACGCGTGCCCCTACCTGGCGCGCCAACTGTCGAAACTTGGTTTCGGCAATAGAATTTCTGGGGTCGCAGTCAAGATCGCCAAGCACGATGGGTTAGAAGAAGAAGAAGGTTTAGACAGGTTCAGGCCCTCTCGAGAGGTAATACCCTACTCCTGTTTCGGTGGATTCGATCCGCCGAGTGTCTTTATTGATCTCGTGATCTAAGGCTCAAAGCTCAAAGCTGATCTCTTATCGGAATTTCTGATCTAGAATCTGATATCCCTCAAGGGACGCCCCTTACCCCCCTTATATAATCTTGGGAGGAGGGCTTACAGATCGGAAACCCTATCTTATTCTAAGTTGGTTTCCTCAATCTTACCAAACCGTGACTATAGGCCGATTGCCTTATCTCTATCGGCAATCGTAACACCTAAGTCAAGTTCGGCTTACAGATATGGCAGGTGCAATCTACCCCTACCTCCAGTCGGATAAGCTTGCCATATAGATACCCGATTGTCACAATCTCCACACCCTCCACTCCCAGACATATGATGCTTGCTTAGGCAAACATATCGGACAAATTATTTCCAATTGATAAATATCAACTCGAGTACGTACCTACTTCAAGTACGAGAATTTCAGGATCGATGCACCACGGCTATTGTTTGAAAAATTCTAGGTTAGTACTAAGTTGAGCACAATCTTTAGTGTAACATTCGTTTTCTACTTTTCTACTTATCATCCACACTCCACAGTAGCCATATCCTTGTACATGAATTTCAAAACCAATCAAGATCCAAATTAAATTTGAAACCGCAAGATCCAAATTTGTTTGCTCCAATACATTGAAGTATTATTTTTACCTCATTGGAGTAAAGGTTTATTGAAATGATCCCTTCATTGTTAACAGACATTAGCAAGCTTGAACACCAAACTGTCTTCCCTGAATTTTAGGGTTCTGAAGTCTAAACAAAAGGATGAAGGAAAAATGAAAGTTGCATAAGAAACCAATTTACACAGAGAAATCAACTTGCATAAGAAACAAAAAGGAAACTTGCATTTCTCCGCGGGCTCCGATGGGGGAGGTGGCGCGCAGCGGCGGATGGGGGCCGTGACGGGATCGGCGCGGGGAGGAGGGGAGGCGGTGTGGAAGCAATCTTCTCGCACTTGCGGACAATGCGGACGAAGCGACCGGGATCCGCGATCTCCGACAGGATCGGCACGGGGAGGCGGCACGCGGCGGCGGATAGGTCGGTGACGGGATCGTTGGATGGGGATGGCGCGGTGGAGCGGCAGATCGGACGAGGATTGCACACGGCGGGTGTAATCATCGACGAACTCCCACAACTTCTCCCGCACGCGCTCGCTGAGCTGGCCGACGCTGGCGACGGTGAGGCCTGGAGGATGGAGGGGTAGGGGCGCGTGGCGGCGGATGGAGGGGGCAGAGCGGCGGCGACGGCGGATGGAGGGGGCGCGGCCAACGGATGGGGATGGCGCGACGGAGCGGTGGATTGGACGGGGATTGCACACGGCGGTGGATGGAAGCGCAGGTGGCGGACGGGGATAGAGGCGCGGGTGGTGGACGGGGATGGCGCGAGGCGGAAGACGGGGATGGTGCCCGCGCGATCGCAATGGATGGGAGAGGCGGCGAGAGCGGTGGCATGGGCGGCGAATGGAGGCGGCGGAACGGCGGCTCGGGCGACAGACGGGGGAGGCGCGCGAGAGCGATGGCGCCGCGTGATGGGAACCGTGGCGCCCGCGTGATCGCGACAGAAAGGAGAGAGATGGTGCGCCGTGTGATGAGGACTGTTGTATGATGAGTGAGAAAGAGAATATATCTAAGTCATTAATAATGTGCATTATAAGTTAATAGAGATAAAGATATCATGATATATTTTTGTCTATTCTATTATGTTGTATATATTAGCATATTAGCATCGTTATAGTTATGGTTTTAGAAATCAGACCATTCATACAGATCGGGCTCAGATGCGTTGGTTAGCACACCCCCTTGCTGCGTTGTCGTTGCTGACTCCGGCTCAAACTGTGTGAATTCACCGTTGGCTCAGACGCAGCCAATCCCACACTCTGCTCCTCTTGGATTCCCAGTCACCACCAGCGCAAACTATGCCGCCACCGCAGCCGCGCCACCATCGCCTAGATATGATGTGACCATGACTTTGCTCCTGATTTGATTTACCTTTCCCCTATACATGGGTGGGTATTCGGTTTGACTGAATCGATCGATCTTCGGTTTTTAGTTTTCAGTTAGTTTGGTCTTTAAAAAGTTAGGGTCGAACTTGGTATTTAAAAAGTCAGGACGAGCGGTACGGTCTTAGATCATATCATATATCCAAATTTTAAGGTTAAAAAATTTTTATCGAATAAAATAAAAATAAGGTTTCCTAATTTTACGAGCCAAAATTTTTTCAAAAAAAGTCTAGGTGGGACTAACCTAGACTTTGTATAATAAACAAAATTTCAGAACGAATTAGAAACTTTTTTTATCTACAACCTAGGACAAACATGCAAGTATCCGGATTTTCGAAAACACATCTTATTATAGGTTATATGTGTATAGCCTAGACGATTTAAATTTACCAAGAAACTTACAACTAATCATGGGTGATGACTAATGAACATGAAAATTTAAAACAAAAATCATCTTCTCGGTCCAAGAGGAAATATAATATGAACCCAAATATTTTAAAAAGGCATGGGTATGTAAAGTAAATATACATAGGAAGGCCATCCTAATTTTCTAGGACAAGCCATGTAAGGTAAAATCACGAAAAAATTCATGAATATGCTAAACATTATGTATAACTTAAATTAAATTTTGTGCAATTTAACACCTAGGTTTGATGCCCCAAACAAATTAATAAAACAGCCCCATAATAGACAAATTAATAACTTTAATCGGCTAAAAGGATAACTTGCCTAAAAGGATATTTAGGTAATATATAGAAAATAATTTATTTAAATATAAACAAATATAATTTTTCTAGAATTTTTCCTCACTGTTTGCCTCTAAAAATTCAATTAGGCTTTCTACAAACCACTAAGTTTTTAAGTATTTTTGAGTGAAACCAAAAGAAAATGAAACTCAACTACTTTTAGTAAAAATTCATAGATTTATCATGGCCACATATTAAACTATGAAGCTATCAAGATTAGAGGTTAAGAAATAATCTGAAAAACAGCCTTAAACCATTTACACATGTGTTTCTACCCATACCTCTCTTCCCTGCATTGCCCTCTTCGCTATGACCCCACCTGACAGCCTCTAAAGCTTGCTCCCCTTGAGTGCAAAAAGCCCCACCGCTTGGAAGCCACCAGAGGAGGAGAGGAACAACGAGGAACGTGTCCACCGCTCCAACAGCCACCTCGCCATGCACCGCTAGCTCGAAACCTCACCATTTGACTAGCTGCTCCGCCACTATGACTCTATCTCTCCCTCAGTGTGTTCCACACAGAGACCGAGTTCGTTCGCCCCAGAGACGCCGAGAACAAACTTCTTGTGCCAGCGACCGCAAGTGCTCGATGGTCTTCCTCCTTGATCCGGTGAGTGTCATCACAAGCTAACCACGGGAATGTGCCCTTCTCTCCATGCCTGACACCATCATACCCTTCCTCCTCACTTCGCACAGGATCGAGGTCAGCGGAGCGCGGCCATGGTGGACTTCGGCATCCAGAGCGCCGCCGTGTACCGCATCGCCGTTCCCGTCTACTCCGTACAATCCCGACCGATTCCTCGCACCACCGACGTCGCCACGAAGCTCGGAGCTTGACCTCCAATGGAATTGGAGCGGGGTGCTTTGGTTGAGGAGATCATCACCTTCTTCCCCAAGACCGGCTGCCTTCCCCCCTTCTTGATTCCAGCCACCTCGGTGAGGCGCCATCCAATTCCTCGTGCGTACTTCTCATCTGGAACCCCACTAAGCTCCTGGACATCTTCTCCTAGCCGCGCATTGAACGGAGCGAGCCGCCGCCATGAAGCCGACGCAATCCACCGCCGCCGCCGATGGTTTGTCGTCTCCGGTGAGTTGAGAACGAATCCGTCGGGCACACACCATCTCTAGGGCATGATCCATATTTTAAACACGTTTGCAAGGTCACTCTTCGGGTAGGTCGAGCTGTCGTCGTGCAGCCGGAGAAACGCGCCGCCGCCGGGCTCCCCTTCACGCCGTGGCCGTCGCACATGCCTCGCCGAGCCCCGCGCGACCTCAAGTAAGTGTCCAGGGACCGAGTAAGCACTCGTAAATGCATTACTTCGCCCTAAATCAAGCCTAAGCCCGACGTACACTAGCGAGCCGAACCTCACCGTGGCTCGACTCGCCGCCGCTCGGACTCGCCATCGACGCTGTCCCGACCGTCGCCGCTTGCGATAAAGACCACCGCCAGCTTCGCCGTGAACCCCTCTATGACTTTGCCTTTGGTTGCTCCCCACGATAACCCACCGTTCGCCGGTGGCGTTGCCGTGAATCTCGCCGGTTGCCGCAGCCCTGCCTCCTCTCGCGCACCGTCTCGCCGACATGGGGGGCCCCACATGATTAGGCGCCAGGAAAATCAATTAGAAGTGGTTTTAATATTATAGGGTCTATTATGTAAAACATCCCTATATGACATGTGGACCTGAGGACCTAAATGTAAATAGGAAATAACTGAGGCGCTCTTAATAGATTTTCAATTAACACATGTGCTATGGGCTGTGGGTGCCATTTGCCGAGAACTCGAGGACCTTTTTGCAATTTTATCAGAGACTGACTAGTGGACCCTGGACCCAATTGTAATAATGAGAAAATATCAGGGACCCTTAATTGAAACTGAATAAAAGACCAAATAATTTTCAAATTAGCTGAAAAATGTGCACAACTTGTAAAATTTATATAAAATCCGATTTAGCTCGTTTTTGGGTGAAACAAATTTCTATGAACTCACTAGATAATGGACTTTAATTAGGAGCTATAAAAATTGGCACTCACTGTATAAATTTCATCTCTAAAATTCAAATAAGGAAAATCATACATAAGGTTGGCACAAATTTGTAAAATGCATAGAAAATTTAATTTAACTTATTTTTAGACAAACTCAATTTCTGTAGCTTCCTCAACTTATGTTCTGTTGTAATGTTCTCTAATTAGAAAAAAATAAAAAGGTATACATTCTTTGGGTCAAATGCTCACAAAACTAATTTAAAGGGAAATACTATATTTTAGGGCAGTCTAACATTTAGGGATTTATTAAACTTCATCTTAACTTTTTTTGAAAAAACTTAAGTTTTATAGATTCACCAAAACCCATACTTTCAAATTGTAAAATAAAAATATATGTCTACTGTGCAAAAATATCACTCAAATATTTATATAAGTAATTCACAACTTAGATATGCACTACCACTCGTAAAATTTGTAATAAATTCACTTTTAAAGTAAACCAATTTAAAGTTAACCAAGTTTCTATCAGCAACTAATGAACTCTAATTAGGCAAACTAAAATATGGAAACTCATATACTTTTTAGTATAGGAAAACCTTAGATAGCTAACCTACCTACTAATCACAAAAGGTAAATTACACTATATGTATACACATATACATGCATAGATATATATATAAAATAGACTCTAACTTTAAATAAATTTATAAAATGGACTCTAACTTTAAATAAATATAAATAAAACAGTAAATTAGACACTATATGTATACACATATACATGCATTGATATATGTATAAAATGGACTCTAACTTTAAATAAATATAAATAAAACATGATAAACCAGTGGAACCTTAAGATCCATGCTTAGTTGTCAAAACATAGTACATCTAGCTCATACCTCACTTCCTAGGTTAACATGTTAAAGGAATTAACTTAAGATCCTCTTTAGCCTACACCATAAATGATAGAATAACATAAACCCTAAAATCATGAACTAAGATTAAGATTAAATGGGTTAACTAAATTATCCATTTATATACATCCTTATCAAATAAAACAAGTTCTCGACGTATCCTTCTTAGGTTATGCACATATTGAACACACTAAGCCTAGAATACGTTATAACTTGTAAAATACATAGGGAATTTTTAATAACTCTAAAAATTATAAAACCAAATATATTAGACTTAGAAAACCTATCTCCACACTCATGTGGAGGAAAATTAACAAAAATCCAATTATAGGAGCCCTGTCCGACCCGTGTCTGATCCTATGCCGACACGACCCGATAAAACTTCTAAAAATCATAACTCCTAATTGAAATAAGATAAATTAGAAATTCTTTCACCAAAAATCATTTTAGACCAGTACCTAGTCAATGTGCAAAAATCATACATTTTAGAGCATTTTGGATTTTTTTCATATTTTGGTGTTTAATTGCATTACGTGTACTTTTATAGATGAATGCTTAAACGGTGAAGAACTGATTAGGATGCTGACATTTTCCAGTCAAGTCCCACCTCCCTCTCCTTGATCACCTTGATCCCATGTTTGAAGGTTATTGAAAATGTTTGCAAATCTTGCATGTTGATTGTACACTAATAAAGTAAGATCTTGCTAAACTTGCTAGACCAACTCCTAATACTCGCATATTACCTTAACCCCACATATGTCCATAAACTTCATTCCTAACCTTAGGAGAAATTTGTCTATATCACCTTATAATGTGAGTTTTGATGTCTAGGGTACTATGATGCTTAGCCATGCTTTAAAATGTTTTCCTCGATATTATGGGCCGATCACAAACATGAAAGACTTATATTTTAAATAATCTGGACAGAACTTGTATACTTGGTATTTTGACAAATGAAATGATGAAAAACATGGATTTTAGGTTTGGGCCGCAAGTGGTGCACATATGGTGATTAGTTGTGCACTGATAGGGGGAGTGTGTGCCCAGACCAACCTAAGGACCTCACTCAACGTATGTTCATTTCATATACAGTACAACCACATGTGTCAGTATGGGATGGCCTAAGCCGAGTAAGCTACCTAGCGACTAGCCTTGCACTATGGTAGGCCGGTGTGTATGGGTTCGGATAACCCAAAGGAACTTTCTATTTACCTCGTCATGGTAGTTTAGGCGACTAAGCCTGTCCAATACAACGGTATCGTGCCACGTGGGTGGGTTCCCATCGTGTCCGTCACCATGGCGTTAAGTTAAGGCATGGGCCCTCCACTTAACGGTTCTGGGTTATATTTTTAGTATGCCCAGGATGGGAGAACACGTATCGTGCTGGTGCAAGGCTAGGAACTAAGTAGTGTAAAGGCTTCGTTGTGAACTCTGGTCCGTACTCAACATGTAGAGTATGATGGTACCGACGGGTACCGAACAAAACTATAGTGTTTCACTCTATGCAACCGATTCACATCATGTGGGTAAAGTGTACAAACTCTGCAGAGTCTAAACTAATCGATTAGCCGTGCTCACGGTCATGAGCGACGTGTGGATATGTATTGAGTATAGACTTGTGTTTTCCTTTCTAAATGTTGAAATTTCCTTCAAATCATGTTGAATTTTTGTGAATGAACTCCTCGCTGCCATGGAAGGCAAAGAGGTGTACATTTATACATAATTAATGACAATTTTGATGCCCATATGCAAAGAATTAGCTTGCTGAAATTTCCTTTAAAGTAAAACTGATTTTGAAAACGTTTATGCAAATAAAACTTGCTTTATGCAAAAGATGAACCGTTTATGTTTTCCTTGATTATTTGCCCTATATGTAGAGTGTTAGGTTTGCCTTGGTGCTTGCCAGTATATTAACTTGTTTAATATACTGACTCTTTCCACTGAAATATCCACTTTGTTTGCAGGTGTAGACTTAGTCTTTTGAGTGATGCGGGTAATCGACTGTTTCTTTTAGGATGAGAACTTAACGGGGTAAACCCTAGTCAGTGTGCTTCGGAATGGGTAGTAAGTCACTATTGTTCACTACTCTCTGATATATTTATTTGGCCGGACGGCCTATGTAATTATCTAAGTGTTGTAATCCTTTAAGTTTTGTTCAATTTAAGTGTAGTCTCTATGTATATTCATGCTTGTGATGAAAGTGTGAATCTAACACACATCCTGGGAGCTAGATCCACACGAGTATGAGTTAGGAATATTTGAGACGTTGTAGATCTTTAACCAATTTTATCAAGTCTCCTGAACGTGTAACACATCTGGTCGTCGTCTTCGAGTGGTTTGACGGGCACGTCTTAGGCTGAAGTTGACTGGCAAGCTAAAGGCCCAGCAATGTCTCACTTATCCCTCTCTCGGGACGTCGGATGTTTCGTTATGCTTGTTGGATGATTTGAAGTGAATCATCTCATCTAGCAATTATAACGGAAGGCCCGGGTCGTCTCCGACAGGTTAGGACCGAAATTTTCAGGACAGGTCACATTTTAAGAAAATTAGCTAGTTCACTAAACAATATGATGTCATTTTCCAATATAAAAGTGGTTACAAGCAACAAGTTCAAACAAACATACAACTTACAAGTATCAACAATTAAAAATTTTAGATAACAATTGATAAACAACAAATGAGCAAACAGCAGGTTAGCAGATAGCAAACCGAACTTCGATCACTTCATTTAGTTCGGGTAACCGAGGCCCAAGACCAAAGTTTACTCTGTTATTTTGGTTATTGCATTCTTAAGACCGAAATTTAATTCGGTCTTTTTGGTTTCAGTCTTTTCGGTTTTGGTCTTGGTTAGTTTGGTTCGGTTCTTCGGTCTCGGTTATTTTTGCCCACCCCTACCCTTATACGCTCACGAGCTAGCTCAAGATCGACAATGAGCCGAGCCGAGACTCTGTGCATTCATCGCTAGCCCAACCGCCGCCAATTCCACACTCCGCTCTTCCCGGATTCCCGGTCACCGCTAGCGCAAACTCCTCCCCTCTATAGTTGGCCAAACGGGCCGCCCGGCACGGCACTAGCACGAGCACGGCTTGGCATGACACGGCTAGGCACGGTACGACCAGGCACGATGGATAAGCCGTGTCGTGTCGTGTAGTGTCGTCGTGCCAAGGCACAGGCCCAGGCATGGCACTAAACCCTCAAAACCGTGCCGTGCCGGGCCACTAGGCACGACGGCACGCCAGTGCAAGTGCTGGCACTGGCACTAATGTTTTTTTTGCACCAGATAGTATGATTCATATCACATATTTCATATGAAGTTGAACAATGAACTAGATCAAACTTCAATATACTTCAGAGTTCAGATCAATGTTCAATATCACAACTAGACAAAAACACATCACAACTTCAGATAAAAAGACTATACAAAAACACTATACTTTAGATCAAACTTCAATATCACAATTACACATTACATTGTTCAAGCTACTTCAATATACTTCAATATCAAAGTCAAAATACACTATATATCAGAACTTCAAAGTCTAATAGTTCTGAAATATATCAGAACTTCACATATATACTTCACAAAAAATCTTTAAACTATCAGATCATCTCAATTCCTGTCTAGCGTTTCTCACATATATACTTCATCACATTGTTCAAGTTACAATACTTTAAACTTCAGAAATCATATCAGATCATCTCAAAATATCAGATCAGATCATCTCAATCAAACTTCACAGATCATCACAAACATATTAGATCATGACAAACTTCAAAAATCAGATCAGTTAAATGGAGCTTGTGCAATGGTTGCCTCATTAAAAACCCGTCTAGGTAAAACTCACCCTTGTGAGAAACCCTAACAGGAAAAAGAGTACAACCTAGCTCCTTAAATTAATATAAGTTCTGTCGATGTCGTAGATCAACACGCAGGGATCCGGAGGACCCCTTTTTTGGTTCGGCACGGGGAGCGGTGTATCCTGATTTAAACTCGCAGAAAGAATGAGATAATGCAGGTGTGGCGGGAAGAGGAGGTTAAAATTGCAGAGACACAGGGGTTATACAGGTTCGGGCCACCGGCGTGGTGTAATACCCTACTCCTGTTTGTATGTAGTATATGGGGCAAGTTGCCAAGAACAATGAGAATGTTCCCCTCCCTTAGACTCAGTGGTGGATGAGAGATTTCTGAGGGCTAGCTGGAGAGGCAGAACCTGGAGCAGAACCTTTTTTTAGAACCCCCTCTATGACGGACTTGGGTCTCCTTTTATAGGATAAGGGAACACCACAGTAGTCCTAGCCTCTCTCTCTTCCACTCCACGTGAGGGAGTAGTTTTTATCTTGTCTTGTCGAAAAAGCCATTCCATTCCTACTCCTTCCTGTTTGCTGCGTCATGGAAAGCGAAAAAGGAGTAATGCCGCTGACGTGATCATGGTTTGCCCACCCGGTCCAACGGGACCCACTGGTCAGAGACCCATCTCGCGGGTAGGCACTGGCACTGTGCCTCCTGCGCTCGCACTCTCTCTCCCACGCAGCCGCCCAATACACTAAATGCGACTGGACAGGGCGTGAGGGGGGCGTGCGCGGAGTGGGTGCGCGGCCATACCACGGTCTTAGTCAAAGACTTTTAGCCCCCTTTGCCTCGTGATAGGCAAAAAGGAGTGATGATGGGAGCAACTGACAGCTCTGCCTCACATCGTATTGAATGCGGTGAGGCAGGCGCTCAGCTCCCCTCCTTTTTAGCATTTAAGGGGTTGGTTGGTAGTTGGATTCGCCCCTCTCTCAGAGAGGTGCGAGATGAAGGATGGGGGTCCGGGTGATCCCGGACCCTACCGACCGGGGGTCCAGGTGATCCCGGACCCCGTTGTTTGGGAGTACGGTGGCCTCCGGGCAGCCTCCGAGCCAGCCCCTTCTGGGGCGGCCACGTGGCCGCCCGTGGCCGAGACTCGCCTAGCCTTTCAGGGCATAACTTTGGCGCTCCTTGATGGATAAGGGCGCCTTTCTTTTTCTTAAATGCCATGGCCCCGACATACCCCCGGGCCCATATCACCGACAGTAGCCCCCGGCGTTGACCGGGGCCGAGTCGGGCTCGGGCGCGGTTGACGGCATTTCCTTGAGCGTGTAGGCCCGGGCATTTGGGCGCTTTTGCTATGGCAGGTGGCCGGCACGCGACAATTGATGTCGCACCAGGCTAAGCTTTTCCTTAGGGCGGGGGGCGAGTTTGTTTGGGCCACGCGCACGGGGGCCCATTCAAACCGCCTAGCACTCTCTGTCCCACGTAGTGCGCCTAGCGGGCGCGGAACCCCAGGCGACACGAAATCCGAACGGCGCGGGAACCCAAGGGGATGCGAAAATCAAAAGAGCGCGGAGCCGAGAGGGCGCTTCGCATGGTAGTGGGGCGAATTTAATGCCATGGAATCCGAGGGGGTGGTGATCGCTTATAAAACCAGACCCGTATGAAGGAGGATCGGTTTCTACGCTTTTCACTGCCATCACCTCTCATAGCCATCTCGCCCTTCGTGTACCCAGCGCCCTTGGCCCCGTCTACTCCCTTTCTCTCTTCGTGCTTCTGCATCCACCCTCGCGATGGGTCGTGACTCGCCTCTGGAGCCGGGGAGTGTGCTCCCCAAGTCTTTAGTTTGCACTGCGGAGGCTCGCAGCCTCTTCAACAAGTTCTTGCCGCGCGGCGCGCGCAGCGGCGGTGATGTCCTGGAGGAGCGGCTCCCCACGAAGATGGTGTTCTTCGCCTCCTTCGCCATGGTCGGGCTGGTGCCGCCCTTCTCCCGCTTCTTCCTCGACGTCCTGGAGTTCTACGACCTCCGGCTACACCACCTCACCCCAAACACCGTCTTCTACCTCGCAGTGTTCGCCCACACCTGCGAGATGTTCGTGGGGGTGAGGCCTTCTCTTCACCTCTTCCAGCAGTTCTTCCGGGTATGCCGGGCTAGCTCCCTCCGCGTGGTCGGGTACGTGGCGATCCAGCCATGGAACGACAGGGCGGTCGGCACTCCCTTCATCGACATCCACCCCCGCTCCAGGTGGGAGAACTGGATGGCGTTCTGGTTCTACACCAGCCTAGGCGACCACCCCCGCCTCTCCCTGCCGACGGGGATCCCGGTGAACCAGAGGAACTGGGGGGCGCCCGCGAGCTGGGAGGGAGCTGGACGGGGTGCTGGACCGGATCAGCTACCTTCGGCAGGGGGCCTGTCCAGCCACGCGGTCTTTCGCGATTTCTAGATGAGGCGCATAGCGCCGCTGAAGGAAAGGCCGTGCCCCGCCTACATGTACCTGGGCCCCAATGACGACATGCGGACCCACGTGGGCGCCGCCTTCGACTGGGATGAGAGGGACCTCGAGACCACCCGGTTCGCCGCAGCCTCGGCGTCATGGAGATGGACACGACGCGGCTCCGCCGGCCGGGTGCCCGTGCCGGGACTCGCGCGCCCGGAGATCCCGCACTGCTGCGCAGTGGTGGGCGACGACGTGGGCTCGTCGTCGGCCGCACCGGAGGCTGCACCGGAGGCTGCTCCGAGGGACGGAGGTGGAGACGACGACGACGCCGATGACCACATCCCGATCGGGCGGTTGAACCGCCGGGGTCCGGGCCAACGCGACCGGGGGGGCCCGGACCCAAAGGGGAAGAGGAAGAGGCCAGAGGAGGACCCCTCTCTTCCCCCATCTCCACCACGTGGCGGCGGAGCGGAGCGCGCCGCACCCTCCCTCCCCCGCCAGACAAGGGGCTCGCGGGCGGCGGGCCTATCCGGGGCCACCGCGCCGAGGGCCGGGCCGGCCACAACGGCGGCAACAACGACGGCGGGGAGGCCGGGGCGCGTCCCGGCGAGTACACCGGCGGCGGGGGCCACGGGCGCATCTCCGGCGAGTACGCCGGCGGCGGGGTCCGTCCACGGGACTCCGGCATCGGGGACACGGCGAGCAAGAGCCGGCGATTCCTCCGGGCCGCCCGTGAAGAAGAAGCGGGCTATCTCGGAGATCTCCTGGGACTTCAACCCCGCCCGTAGGTACGCCTTGCCGATACGTGGGTGCCTATTTGGGTCTTACATTTTTATCTTTGTTTCATGATTTCCCTGTTGTGTTTTTGGTTACGCTTCGGTAGTGAGCACGAGGCATTTTCGTCCGAGGGTTGTACCCAAGGGCGGTTACGCCTCGGGCTCGGGGACGCACGCAGAGAGGCTCGGGGCAGCCGAGCCCCCCAGGTCCGGGTCACCCCCTACGGGTTCGGTCCCGGATCCGGCGCGATCTGGGAGGGGGGCCCACCCAGAGGCTGGAGCGCCGATCGCCCATGAAGGGCAAGCCACGGGCGGCGCCGGCACAGAGGAGGCAGCGGAAGGCGGTGGAGAGCAACCCCATGGGTCCCCCTCCGCAGCAACCATCACCGCCGCCACAGCAGCCCTCGCCGCGCCACACTCGCCGACGCCGTCGCCCGCCGACTACCGTTAATCCCGCCAACGCAGCTGTTGTGAGCCTCCAAGGCAAGGGGCGGCGGCGCCGCCATGGGGATCCTCGGCGGCTCGGCTGCGCGGGGCCGATCCGGGCCGAGTTCCGACTCCGAGTCTGGGGACGCCCGGTCCGGGTTCGTGGTCGCCCTGGACACAGAGCCTCTCGTCCGGTCGCAGGAGCGGGCGAGGGAGGTCGTCTCCAGGACGCTGGAGGAGGCCAATGCTATCTCCCTGGAGGGGCTCTGGTCCCAGGTGCAGGCCTTGGCCGCCAGGGAGGTCGAGGTGGCGCGGCGGGAGGCCGAGGTCAAGGAGGGTCGCCAGGAGCTGGTGGCCACGGCGAGGGCGGAGGGCCTCATCCGCAGGCGGGAGCTGGCGGAGATCGAGCGATGCCAGGAGGAGCTCAGCCAAGTGTTTGAAGACACCGTCGCTGAGCGGCACGCCGCCGACCTCCGCGAGCAGGTCGTCGCCGCCGCTAAAGAGAGGGTGCGCACCACCGCCGGGCAGTTCCTCCGCAACCTCAAGGAGCGCGCGTAGGGCCTTGACAAGCGCGAGCGCACCCTGTGCGATGCTGAGGCCGCCGCCGCCAGCACCGACGCTGACCTTCAAGCCCGCGAGGGCCTGGCGAAGCGGGAGAGGGCCCTTGAGGCGCCGTGGCGGGCGGTTGAGAGTCGGGAGGCCGTCGTCGCCAGGGCCGAGGAAGACTCCGCCGCGCGGGAGGCCAACGTGCTGGCCCAGGAGAAGGCCATCACCGAGCGTGAGGTCGCCATGGGGGGGCGAGAGGCGGCGGTGCTGGAAGCCTAGGAGGAGGCCTCCCGATGCCTGAAGGCCGTGTGGGATCGCGAGCAGCTGCTTGCCGCCGCCTCGGGCCGTCGGCAGGATGAGCTGGAGCAATGGGAGCAGGAGCTGGCCACCCGGGAGCAGGTGGTCATGCACGCGCAGGCGCAGCTGCGGGGGTCGGGGCCGGAACTGGAGGAGGTGCGCCGTAGGATCGCGGAGCTGGAGCGCGTCTTGTGCCTGGGGGTCCAGGGCCTGGCCTCGTCCGTCGGGCGCCTTCGGGACGCGGCTCGCGGGGTGGGGGTCAACCGTACCCCCCACAGCGTCCCTACCTTGGGGGGATTGGCCACGCATATTGACGATCTGGCCGAGGGGATACAGAGGGTGCCGGAGGAGGTCGACGAGGTGGCGAAGGAGTCATCATATGACTTATCCCGCCAGGTCGCGTCACTTATCCTGGCAAGTTACCAAGCCTGCGACCCCAACTTCGACCCCTACATCCCCACTGAGGACTTCCCCGAAGGCACCAAGGAGGCCGCTCGCCGCCGCGTCCAGGACGCCGTCGAGTCCATCATGATGGGCTTCGATGGCACCCCGGCGGCCTTCCAGCTCGCCCTCCGCGAGGACTCGCCGGATGAAGACTCCCCGACGGATGCCCCCAGCAACCCACCGGCCACTTAGGGCTCTCTTGCTCCCTCGCGGCTTGTATATGTATCTGTGTAAAAAGATATTTGTAGTATTATCTATAAAGTTAGCGGACTTGCCTTAACTTATGTTGATTTTGCGCTGTAACAGCTCATCGTGGCTGCTTTTGATGACTCATGTATGTGTATGTTGGGAGCCCCGGGCCAACTTAGCGCGCACGTAGTGGCGGTTGGTTGGTCCGAGCCCCTGTTTATTTGCTTTCCTGCAATTGATAGTTCAACTCTTAGTTATTGGGAGAATGCGGTAGTATTGTCCTCCCTCGTGATTTGTCCCATGCAGCTGAGGGCTGTTCCGGGTTCGGGCAGCATGCACTGGCCGTTGGCTGGTGCCTTCGTCGGGGTTCCGGGTAGGAGCGAAGGCATAAAAAGGCCAGCGAGGGCAGCGGCAACGGGGGGCCGGGACAGGCGTGTTAGTTCGCACCCGAACCCCCAGGCGTTAACTGCCCCCAGGCGCGGTAGTATGCAGTATCGCTGTACCCTCGACACCCTTAGGGCTCTCAGGTTGAGACGGACAAGGCCAAGGAACTATTGGAAAGCCGCATCCACAGCACATGCTCGAGCACATGGGGGAAAACACACTGCAGCAGGTATTTTGCAAGGGAAACATATGGAATGTAATAACAAACGTATCGCTCATGCCACCGGGGGCAGTAGATGAACTTCCATGCATGTCTCAGTGCACCATGCGGCTTATGGGTAGAACCTGCGCAGGTGGGAAATATTCCACGGGTTCGGCAACGGAGTGCCGTCCTCTGTGGCTAGGCGAACTACTCTCGAACGCGGGGTGCCGATAACCTTGTATGGCCCCTCCCACATCGGGGATAACTTGCTTAGCCCTACGCGCGTTTGCACACGGCGCAGGACCAGATCATTGACTTGCAGCGCTCGAGGGCTGACTTTTCTTTGATGGTATCGGCGGAGGCTATGTTGGTAGCGGGCCGCGCGGAGCGCTGCCCGACGCCTTCTTTCCTCCAGGTAATCCAGATCGTCACGACGTATTTGCTCTTGATCCGCTTCGGTATATAATGTGGCTCGGGGCGATCCCAGGGTAAGCTCGGAGGGCAAGACCGCCTCGGCTCCATACACCAAAAAGAAAGGTGTTTCCCCGGTGGCGCGGCTCAGGGTTGTCCGGTTGGCCCAAAGGACCGCAGGCGGCTCGTCAGTCCACGAGTCCCCATGCTTTTTGAGCATATTGTAGGTCTTAGTCTTGAGGCCTTTTAGTATTTCTGTGTTTGCACGCTCGGCCTGACCGTTGCTTTGGGGGTGGGCGGGCGAGGCGAAACAGAGCTTGATGCCCATGTCATCGCAATACTCGCCGAACAGCTCACTCGTGAACTGGGTGCCGTTGTCGGTGATGAGCCTGTTTGGGACCCCGAACCGTGCCGTGATGCCTCTCATGAACCGCACAGCCGAATGTTTGTCGATGACGCTGACTGGATAGGCCTCTGGCCACTTGGTGAATTTGTCGATGGCGACATACAGGAACTTGCATCCGCCCCGTGCCTGCTTGAACGGGCCAGGGATGTCCAGCCCCTAGACCGCAAAAGGCCATGAGAGTGGGATGGTCTGAAGGGCCTGGGCCGGCAGGTGCGTCTGCTTGGCGTGGAATTGACATGCTCGGCACCGCCGCACGAGGTCCGTTGCGTCCTCCAGCGTGGTGGGCCAATAGAATCCTTGGCGAAACGCCTTTCCCACCAAGGTTCGGGAGGCTGAGTGTGCTCCGCATTCGCCTTTATGGATCTCGACCAAGAGCTCGAGACCCTGTTCCCGAGCAATACATTTCATGAGCACTCCGTTGGTGCCGCGTCGGTAGAGTGTCCCTTCTACCAACACGTACCTCTTGGAGGTCCGGGTAATGCGTTCGCTTTCCTCGCGTCGCTCGGGCAATGACGCGTCTTGCAGGTACGCTCGGATTTCCGAAATCCAAGCCACCTGGCGCGTGATGTTGGTCCCGGCAGGGCCAGGCTGTGGCTGGCCCGCCAGATCCAAGGCGTCGGGACCGGCCGATTCCTGCCTCTGGGGCGGTTCGGGGTGCGCCGACGGCTCTGTGAGACTTTCCTCAAATGCACCTGGCGGGGCTGGGGCTCACGCGGACGCGATCCAAGATAGCTCGTCCGCCAGGGAGTTGTCTCTTCTGGAAATATGGCGTAGCTCGAGGCCATCGAAATGGCGCTCCATACGCCGCACTTCCTTGACATAGGCTTTCATTTTAGGGTCGGTGCATTGGTACTCCTTGGAAACCTGGTTTCAACCAGTTGGGAATCTCCGAGGACCAGCAGACGGCGGATGCCCACGCCTGCTGCTGCTCGCAACCCCGCTAGAAGCCCTTCATACTCGGCCATGTTGTTGGTTGCCCGAAAGTCGATCCGGATGATGTACCGAAGAACGTCGCCCGCTGGGGAAGTTAGCACCACGCCCGCTCCGGCTCCGTGCAAGGTGAGTGAACCGTCAAAGTTCATCACCCAGTGGGGGCAGTGGTTCCCCCGGGAGCGGATCGCTTCTGGCCGTTGGCGTCCACTCCGCCACGAAATCAGCCAAGGCTTGGCTCTTGATTGCGTGTCGGGCTTCGAAGTGCAGATCAAACTCCGACAACTCAATGGCCCATTTGACTACCTGTCCGGTGCCCTCTCGGTTATGCAGGATTTGTCCGAGAGGGTAGGACATGACCACCGTTACCCGGTGCGCCTGGAAATAATGGCGCAGCTTTCGGGAGGCCATGAGTACGGCGTAGAGCATTTTCTGGGCCTGCGGGTAACATGTCTTCGCGTCCCGTAGCGCCTCGCTGACAAAGTAGATCGGCTGCTGCACCTTGGTGTGGGCCTTGTCTACTTTCTTAGGGGCGACTGGTTCGGGTACACCGGGGCGGGTCACCTCGGTGTCCGGGGCTTTCGAGCCGTTGTCCCACCGGGGCCCTCAGGGCTACTGCAGGTGGAGGGGGCTTCGGGTGCCCTCGGACTAGGGGGCCGGGTGGCTCCCTGAAGCTCGGGGGGCCAAGGGCCACCTCCGTGCTCGGGCGCTTCCTCGGCCAGCTCCGTTCCGAGATCTCTTGCCTCCGGGTTTGACAGGGTTGGGGGCGAACCAGAGCCTAGCTCGTCGTCGCGCTCCACAACCAAGGCCGCACTAATCACTTGGGGGTCGCCGCCAAATATAAGAGGAGGGGCTCCCCTTCCCGGGGGGCCACCAGTACGGGCGGCGTGGAGAGGTAGCGCTTAAGCTCGCTCAAGGCTTCCTCTGCTTCGTCCGTCCAAGTGAAGGGGCCAGTTCGTTTTAACAACTTAAATAGAGGAAGCGCCCGCTCTCCTAATCTGGATATGAAACGGCTCAGGGCAGCTACACAACCAGTGAGTCTCTGCACGTCCTTGAGCTTCCTAGGGGGGCGCATTTCCTCTATTGCCTTTATTTTGGTGGGGTTGGCCTCGATGCCTCGGGTAGAGACCAAGAACCCTAACAGCTTGCCCGCCGGTACCCCGAACACGCATTTTTCTGGGTTCAGTTTCATGCGGGAGGACCGGAGGTTATTGAATGTCTCGGCCAAATCCGGGAGCAAAGTTCTTTGATCCCGAGATTTGACTACGAGATCATCGATGTATGCCTCAACATTGCGCCCTATTTCAACGTGATGTGGACACCACGTTGAAAGGTGGACATGGCATTTTTTAAACCAAAGGGCATAGACATGTAGCAAAAAGTACCCACAGGAGTGATAAATGCAGTTTTCTCCTCATCCTCTACAGCCATGCGAAATTGATGATAGCCAGAATACGCATCTAGGAAGCATAAAAGGTCGCACCCCGCAGTGGAGTCGACTATCTGGTCTATTCGGGGTAGAGGATAGGGGTCTTTGGGACATGCCTTGTTAAGGTCGGTGTAGTCGATGCACATGCGCAGCTTGTGGTTGGCCTTCGGGACGACCACCGGGTTTGCCAACCACTCCGGATGCAGCACCTCCCTGATGAAGCCGGCCTCCTGGAGCCGTACCACCTCCTCACGGATGAACGCCTGCCGCTCCGGGGCATGCCGCCTCACCTTTTGTCGGACCGGGCGCGCGTCTGGCCGTACTGCAAGTCGATGCTCGATCACCTCCCTGGGGACCCCGGGCATATCCGACGGCTTCCAAGCAAACACGTCGGCATTTGCCCGCATAAAGGAGACGAGCGCGTCTTCCTATTTGGGGTCCAAGTTGCCGCCAATGTTGGCGGTCTTGGACGGGTCGTCACCCAAACGGATAGATTTAATCACCACCTCGTCGGCAGAGGTGATGCGTTGCTTCGGGGCCTGGGAACCCGATGACTCCCCTTGGGGGTTCTCGGGTTCAACGCGGTCGGCCGCCGCGATGTCATCCACGCGCGCTTCTACGCAGTCTAGCGCGGTTTTGACATCGGCGTGGACGGTGATGGGGCCTCCGGGGCCCGGCATCTTGAGCTGGCGGTAGGCATAATGTGTAGCCGCCATGAACTTCACCAACGCTGGCCTTCCGAGCATGGCGTTGTAGGGCGGATTAAGATCCGCCACATCGAAGTCAATCCTCTCAGTGCGGAAGTTAGCGGGGGCTCCAAAGGTGACCGGCAGAGTGATCTGCCCGAGGGGCCACACCTTTCCGGGCGTCACCCCAATGATGGGGTGAGAAGGCCCGAGTACCATTCCCGGGGCCTTGATTGCCTCAAAAGCCTTCGGGTATAGCGCGTTGAGGGCCGCACCTCCGTCAATTAAGACTCAGGTGACCTTGACGTTGCAGATGGTGGGGGAGGTCACGAGGGCCAAATGGCCGCTACGTGCGACGCTCCCTGGGTGGTCGGTCTGGTCAAAGGTGATGGGCACCTCTGCCCAGCGCGATCTCCGAGCCGCCTCGTGAGATGGCACGGCTGCGAGGAGCTCGCGTCTCATGGACTTGAAGCTCCGGCGGGATACCTGGGCGCCAGCACCGCCGTCGATGGTGGCGACGACGTGTTGGGGATCCTGGTAGCCCAGGTTGTCATCGTCGTCCTCGGCGGGGGCCGCATCCTTGGCCTCCTCTCGCCGGTGGTCCGAACGCTCCGCCGGAGCCTTGCCCTTGCGACGGATCTCCTTCTCGTTCTCCCTCCGCTCCTGCTCATACTTCTGCACTCGCTCGGCTAGATTTTTGACCGAACGGCACTCAGAGAGGTCGTGGTGGGAAGTTTGGTGCACCATGCACCATTTTTCTCCGGCCCGGCCCTGGGGGCGAGGGTCCAGGGACCGCCTGCGGTTACCCACGGGCTTGCCCTTCCTCGAGGGCTTCTCGGCTCCGTCGGCGGCGAGGACGTGGCCCTCCTCACCGCGCGATGGCCTGCGCTTCCGTCGCCGTTCGCGTCGCTCTTCACGGGACGCGGAGGGGGCAGTGCCGGTGGAGGCCGGTGGATTCCTAGGATTCCAAACCCGAGCCTCCTCCTTGCGGGCCACCCGGTCTGCGAGCTCGAAGAGCTCTGTGGTAGTCCGGGGGGCCTTGGATTCGATCTTCTCCAACATGACGTCGTGGCATACGCCACTCCGGAAGGCGAAGATCACTGCATGGTCAGCGATGGAGGGGATGGTGTTGCGTACCTGGCAAAAACGCTGAATGTATTTGCGCAGGGACTCGTCCTCCCCTCGTCGGACCATGTGAAGGTCTGCCTCCACCCCCGGGCGCGGGTATGTGCCCTAGAAGTTGGAGGTGAACTGGCGGCACAGGTCGTCCCAAGAGGTGACTGACCGGGCAGGCAGGTTCATTAGCCAGGAGCGAGCCTGGCCCTTGAGCGCCATGGGAAAGAAGTTAGCCATGACGCGCTCGTCACCTCCAGCAGCCTCAATGGCTGTGGTGTAGATCTGGAGGAACTCGGTGGGATTGACCGAGCCGTCGTATTTCTCCGTAAGGGTCGGCCTAAACTTTCTAGGCCAGCGCACGTTACGGAGGTTAGCGATAAAGGCCTGGCAACCGTTGCCGGCCGTAGGGGCGACATCGGCTGCGGGGCCTCATTGGGCGCTGCGGAGCTCCCCGCTTGCGGCTGAGCCATTACGGCCGCTCGCTGTCCGTCGATGGGCTCCATTTGCGGTGGGGCCGCTGCGGCCGCCCATCGAGTGGTGGCATCTCCTGACGAGGAGGCGCAGTCCGGCGCCCGCCCTAAGCGACGCTCGTCTCGTCGCTGCTCGATGCGAAGGCGGGCGTCGCGCCGTGCGTACAGCGGGTCCCAGGACGATTTCGGTTGGGCTGCCGCTGAGAGGCTCCCCTCCGCCCTTGCAGCAGCCGCTGCCCTTTGAGCCCGTCGCCGGGAGGAAGAGCCTACCGCGGCGTGTGAACCGCGCGGTTGGCGGCTGGAGGAAGCGAGGTCAGCGGTCAGCTGGCGCTGGGCCGTGCCTACGAGCTTCCCCACGTCGTCGAACCACCTCTTGGCGTTGGATCCCTCGCCAGGGGTGATCGGGGGTGGCGCAAAAGAGCTTCTGCCGCCTGCGGGGCACCCTCAGGAGTGCCAAACTCCAGGCGGCGATGGACGTCGCCTCGGCGGGGCTCGCCGGTATGGCCGCTAGGGCGCGGTCTGGGTCCCGTAGGGGCGTTGTCGGCCCTTCGGGATGCTTGGGCCCCTCCGCCCTCAACCGCCGCTTCCGCGGGGCGGAGAGGATGGCGCGCGGCGGCCGTGCCGCCGTCGCCACCGGCCGGTGCGAGGGAGACGAAGATCCTTCCCCCTCGAGCGGAGGTGGCGGAAGTTGGGGCTGTGCCTGCCCGCATCGACTTCTTCCGCCACCTCGTTGGCCAGGTCACGCTCGCGCGTAGCGAGTGAGCCTGACGCGGAGCGTAGGACGCGGCCGTGGACCATGGCGGGGTCGGCGAGAGAGGATTCCCGCCAGAAAATAAGAGGAGTGTAGGAGTTTAAATCAAAATGCAGTGCGCTCCCCCTACCTGGCGCGCCAGCTGTCGATGTCGTAGATCGACACGAAGGGATCCGGAGGACCCCTTTTTTGGTTCGGCACAGGGAGCGGTGTATCCTGATTTAAACTCGCAGAAAGAATGAGATAATGCAGGTGTGGCGGGAAGAGGAGGTTAAAATTGCAGAGACACGGGGGTTATACAGGTTCGGGCCACCGGCGTGGTGTAATACCCTACTCCTGTTTGTATGTAGTATATGAGGCAAGTTGCCAAGAACAATGAGAATGTTCCCCTCCCTTAGACTCAGTGGTGGATGAGAGATTTCTGCGGGCTAGCTGGAGAGGCAGAACCTGGAGCAGAACCTATTTTTTTTCAGAACCCCCCTATGACGGACTTGGGTCTCCTTTTATAGGATAAGGGAACACCACAGTAGTCCTAGCCTCTCTCTCTTTCACTCCACGTGAGGGAGTAGTTTTTATCTTGTCTTGTAGATGCCGCTGACGTGATGATGGTTTGCCCACCCGGTCCAACGGGACCCACTGGTCAGAGACCCATCTCGCGGGTAGGCACTGGCACTGTGCCTCCTGCGCTCGCACTCTCTCTCCCACGCAGCCGCCCAATACATTAAATGAGACTGGACAGGGCGTGAGGGGGGCGTGCGCGGAGTGGGTGCGCGGCCATACCACGGTCTTAGTCGAAGACTTTTAGCCCCCTTTGCCTCGTGATAGACAAAATGGAGTGATGATGGGAGCAACTGACAGCTCTGCCTCACATCGTATTGAATGCGACGAGGCAGGCGCTCAGCTCCCCTCCTTTTGAGCATTTAAGGGGTTGGTTGGTAGTTGGATTCGCCCCTCTCTCAGAGAGGTGCGGAATGAAGGATGGGGGTCCGTGTGATCCCGGACCCCGTCGTTTGGGAGTATGGTGGCCTCCGGGCAGCCTCCGGGCCAGCCCCTTCTAGGGCGGCCACGTGGCCGAGACTGGCCTAGCCTTTCGGGGCATAACTTTGGCGCTCCTTGATGGACAAGGGTGCCTTCCTTTTTCTTAAATGCCATGCCCCCGACATACCCCCGGGCCCATATCACCGACAAGTTCCATTGTCTGTCCAGTGTCCACATTACAGTCCCATTACAGAGGTAGAGCAGAATATTAAGAGAGATCAGAGATGGATGAAAGTATTAATCAAGATATAGGTCTTCAAAAGATTATTCAAGCTCATTATCCTTCACCATTTGTTGTAGCATTGTTTCAGCTGCCTCCCAGTCCTTGATGCATATAAGCATCTCCACCATTTCAGGTTTCAGCCTCCTCCTTCTCTCCTCAATGATCCTGCCAGTCATACTAAAAGTAGATTCTGAAGAAATGGTACACACAGGCACAATTAAAATATCTTTAGCCATGATTGAAAGTACTGGATATGTGAGCTTGTGTTGATGCCACCAGCTAAGGATGTTGAAATCATCAGTTAACTAGTTGACAGTGTCACAATCCAAGTAGGGTATAAGTTCAGAAGCATTAGAGGCTGAAGAACTTACAGCCTACATCAGGGCAGTTGTAGATGAATTAAGAGTAGCAGCTAAAGGATGAAGACCCAAAGACCTAGCACAATTATCATCATCATCATCATAAATTCCATCCCATGCAGACCTTTTCTACCAGATAGATTAGGAGGGGCAGGCCTCCTCAACCTAACAGAGCCATACTTATCCTCATATTTGTTGTAAACTTCTGCCAGTCTAGCTCTAGCGCTAATCAAGTATGCACTGTAATCTGTACTGGTGAGGAAACCCAATCTCCTAAGCACCCTAGTAAAACCTTTCATTTTAGCTCTAGGGTCCAAGATGAATGCAAATGAAATAGCCATGAGTGCTTATGAGGAATCAAATGTTTAAGCATGCACCTAACATCCATGTCAAGCTGAAATTTTCTAGGCCTAGCACCAGTGGCAATACAATAACTTGTATATACAGCAATCCTCTGATTGGATGAATTAAGAAATAAGATAGCAGTTCTAAATGTTTCAATCAATGGCTTAAGAGGAGTAAGAGCTTCCTTAACAATAAGATTGATAATATGGCATGCACATCTTTGATACAAGAACAGTGAGTTAGAACTAGAGGTTGGATCACAATCATCAACAGTGGCATCAGTACCAAAATATGTGCACAGTAGAGGTCTAAGTCTTTACATGGTAGAAGCATTAGATGATGCTTTGACTAAAGTAATAGCAAAAACTTTTTCAGATAAGCCATAATCACTCACGATAGATGCAACACAATCAACAATATTTTGTCCACTATGGGACACATCAATAAGCCTAAGACCAAGCACCCTCTTCTCTAACTGCCAATCAGAGTTAACATAATGTGAAACAACTCTAAGATAGTCCTCTTTTGCATTACTAGACCAAATGTTAGAGGTGAGACAAACACAATTAACACCACCATTGCTAAAAGCATCAACAAGATTAGCCTTAGCATCAGTAAAAAACTTCTAAATATCTCTAGTGGTGGTTTGTCTAGAGACATAGACAAATTTAGGGTTATGAGCAGTCCTAATATAGATCTCAAATGCATCAGTTTCACCCAAACAGATAGGAACATCAAGTCTAGCAAGCAATCGAACAAGTTCTCTACGAGCAACAGCAGGACAATACTCCCAATTGCGCATACTACCATCAGGACTAAAAGAGATTTGAGACTGAGACATACGATTTTTTTCATGCCGCTAGGGACATTTATCCCTATGCCGGGTGAGATGCCCAGTGCCACCACTAGAGAGAGCAGAATATTGCTTAGAGCAATGGATGCACTTAGTTGCATACCTCACGTTCTTACCATTTATCGATTTGAAGAGCTTCTCAAAATCCTGCCACACTGCCGAGGTAGAGGGACGAGAGCGCTTGGCGCTGTTCTCGTCCTCCTCATCGTTTGCAGCCCCGCCTTCTTGGCCATCGCCGACATCAATGGGAGCTTGAGCGCTACGGCCGAAGAGCTCCTCGGCATCCTCGCGTATGTCATCCTCATCATCATCTCCGGCCAACCTACACATCCGCCTCTCATCATTGCCGGTGACCTCAACTCTGTCATCGTCGAAGACGGACATCGTCGCATGGCGGCAACTGGGTTCCTCAACAGCTACACCAAAAACACCAAAAAGAAACAAAAGAAAGTTAGACAAGAAAGAGAGAGAGAAGATAGGGTTCAGGTTAGGGTTAGGGTTACCAACCTTTGCAGCCGGAGCACCACAGTCGTCGGCGACGTGGACGACACCAACACCCTAATCCGTACCTCCGGTTCCTCAACGGATTTGACTTCGGAGTTGTTGATGAGAAATTTTCCCACGCACTGGCCTGAGAGATTTGCTTAGCTCTAGTGCAGGTCCAAATTGGATTGCCTTCGGTGTGTAGGGCGTGCCAGTTGGTTTGATCTAAAAGCACATTAGGACAATAATTATACATATTTATAGCCTAGCCGATGTCGTAGGTCTAATGTGAATCGGCTAATACTCCGATACAATTTTATACTAAGATATTATTCCGAGCTAAATACACTAAACAAAGATCAATCAGCTATTAAGATGACTTAACAGATTGATGCCAAGCTTAGTATATTTAACTACAGTAAAATCTTGATATAAAAGGCGGCTTTAACACATCTAACAGTAATTACATGTCTAAAACAGGTAAGATCGGCTGAAACTCTGATAGTATCTCTAATAGCAGTCATTCAACCAAATAGATCTATATGATTCTAAGAGCGACTTAATAGATCAAATTGATGCAGCATTAAGTAAAAAAGAAGCATAAAATCTATATGGGCTAATGAAAACCTTTCAAGATGGTGGATACGCCATATAACTCAAATCAACCCTAAGATCTAACCATATCGGCTATTACCTCTGAGAAGATGCTAGCCGATCATGGATTAGATCTAAGCATTGATCTAGATTACATGACGCATATGATAAATTAAGCAGACTGCAATAACGAAACTAGAGTATCATAACGATGGAAAACTAACCCCGATAGCACAAACTGCTTGTAACAAGGAATTACCTTGCTTGGAGATCGGAACCCGATGCAGCCCAAAAGCGAGGCAAGAACTCATCGAGATTGCAAGTAAAATAAAAGGTGACAATGCGTCGAGATTGTATTGGTGTTATACCCGGTTACAACAAAGTCCACGTAGGACACGACTCCTATCCTTATTACAGATTGAATTATAGATATTCCTAAAACAAACCGACGTTATCTATAAAGAAACTATACAAAATATCCTAAATTAAAGATCCAATTACCATTGTAGGACGTTATCCGTAGATGGCAATATCTTCAAAGCACTTGGAAACCGAATCCAATGATTATATTCACGCTTTCTTTCCGGGATTGGTCTGATCTATTTTTTCCAATCGAAATCGGCTATCGGCTATCCTGGTCCGACTCAGACTCAGCCGACTGGCTCCTTAGCCGATTTGGACTCAGTCGATGTAGCCCCTATTTCTGATGATCACGCGCTTCCCTTGATTCCGCTTCAATCCTTGCTTCAAACTTGGGGATTTGCTTACCAAATTTGGTCATTAACACATGCCCCCCATGTCCGCGATATTGATAATGTTGCAGATTTTGTGCAATCCCATCCTCGGAGAAAAACCTAGGGCGAGTCTGTTTCGGTCATTACGAAAACTCTTTAAATAACGTCCTTTCCGCGCCGAACAAACTCACGCCGTCACTTTTGGAATCCATACAAGCCTTAGTCAGAAACGTTCTCGAGTTCCTCGGTGATTTCTTCGGCGCTCTTGACCCCGACGCGGCGATCCCCTTCCTCCGGCGACGGGAATCAAGCCGATGGCGGCCTCCGCTGCTCCCTCTGGTCCTTCTCCCACCGAGTTTGCTGAGGTACGCCCCGTCGGCTAAATCCCTTCTTTTTCGCCTTTATTCGTAAATCTGAACTCTAGGCTTCAAGAATCTTAATTTCACTTTTCCTTTTCATTCGTAGCATCTTGCCCACCAAATAGTAATTCCCAATTTGATCAATGACAAGAGATACTATCTAGTGCCTATCGGCAATAAGGATCCATCTGATATCATCAATGCCGAACCAATAGGATGCCCTATCAAGTATCAAACCCTAGCCTAGTGCCTTGGAATGGTACCTTCAAATCTTGGCCTTCAACTGACAAATCCTGACCCTCTTGGTATAAGAGAATGGAGGCCAGCATGCACAGCCATTAGGAGGAAGTAGGCATAACCCAATGTTTAGCTCTTTCCGTAGCCGATACGCCTAAGGACAAACCACTTATATCGGCCGCATGTTACTTTTGGAACAATACCTTCAATGCCTTTCTTTTTCAACAAGGCCCAATGACCCCTACTTTAGCCGATGTATTCATGATAACTGGCTTGGATATATTATCATCAGCTAACCCAAATCGGCTGGACAGCAAAGGTCAGTACTCCTTCAAGACCAAGTCCATTGGGGGTTGGACAGGCTATATCAATATGAACATGGGTACCGGGTCCATCAGCTCTAGGGAGCACGCTGCATTCCTCATGATGTGGTTGGAAAAATTCGTCTTCTGTGGCTCTAGTTGTGGCCCGACAGCAAACTGGCAGGTGGTAGACGAGGCCTTAGTCAATAGGACCCAAATCCCTCTGGGTAAATTTCTGCTGGGTTACCTCTATCAAACCCTGAATCAGGCATCGGCTAAAATAGCAGCCGATGTAACGATAGGCACTGGAAGCCCCTGGTGGCTCTTGCAGCTATGGTTAGTGTTGTTAACTCAGAAGATCTCTGGACGACCTAGTCTAGCCGATGCACGATTCCCCTTAGTGGAGCTGACTGAGGATGATGAAGGGGAAGAAGTAACCACTCAGAGATGCTTGTCCTTTGGAGAGGCTGTCGTTGTTCACCCTGGATCCAAGCTGACACCTGAGCTGCTAGCCAACTGGTTCATTCTTTTCTATGACGGCTTCATCAAAAACAATGACTTGGTTCTTTTATGAAGACCGTGCAGAATTTGAACTGCCTATCGAGCTGAATTTTGATGAGGTGAACTCAAAAAAATACCCTAAGTGCAGAGAACTCTTCATCACAACGCTCACTCCTTGCATAGTGCCGATTGGGATCCATCAAGGCTGCAATGTTGTGAAGTCATATGAATTCTACTACCCCATATTGGCTGGCAGACAACTTGGCCTTGGACAGCTGCCAATCGGCTTTTATTATGCCAATAAGATTGAAACAAGAGGGGAGATCACCTCAAGGATAATAATGGATCGGCTAATGAATATGGAGAAACCCCCTCTCTGCAGCATTGGGATACTGGAGCTGGCCCACAAGAGAAGTGCAGCCTATGACAAGTGGTGGACTGACCTTAAAAGACAAATCTTCCATCAACATGCCTCCATGTAGCTCACCACTCTTCAGCCGGAATCGATCCCTGTTGTAAGTACTTTTACCTTCATGCATTTTTCTTTTTAAACAATCCCCTATCGTCATCATCTAACACTTAGCCAATTTCTTCCTTGCAGACGACAGTCTCAGATCCTCCTACGGTGAGCGACTCAGGAGTTGAAATCAACTACCGCTGAGGACTGATCCCAAATGGTGGAGGATACGCTCCATCGCTCATCGGCTTCAAGGCACCGAAAGTCAAGACTTTGCTTCATGCCCAGACTCGTGAAGCTATGTCAAGGAAGAAGAGGCCAGCCTCGTCGGCCGCAGATCCATCGGCTGCACCAACCAAGAAACAAAAGAAGCCGAAGCCCGCCGCACCAGCCGACTGCCTGCCCTTCCTTGATCCAAGCATAGAAAAAGCCATTAACAAAGAAGTCATGGAAGAAGAAATCTCTTGGATCATCGAAGAGGTAGCCAAAACAAGCAGCTCAAGCCAGAGTGCATCAACACCATCAGCCGACGACCAACCCCAACAGACACCATCACCTCCTAGACGCCCTGCTCACCCATTGGTATGTATCTTGATTCCTTAAGTCTGATTCCAAATTATAATCATTTGATCCCAAACCGAACTCCTTCTTGTAGTACAAAAGATTGGTCAATCGGCCTCCACGTCCAGCTTCTCCAGTAATCTCTGACTCTGTCTTTTCTTGTCCATCCTTTACCTTGCCGATTTGGATTAACACTCGCTTTTGTAGCCCCCTCGATCTCCATCGTGCCCCCATGTATCAAGTGAAAGGACTCCATCGGCTAGGAGCAGCCACAACATCGAAGAAGAAGAACAAGCGTCAGCTCCTGTCGTCCGAGTAAGAACACTTTTCTTCAAGAATTTATATCGTATGTTTGCACTTCACGTTAAGTCTTGATCATCTCAACTTTTTGCCTGCAGACTCTAGCCGACATGCTCCCTTTTGACATCAAAGAGTTCATTAGTGAGGACGAGGAAGTCACAAGCCAAGACCAGGCCCAGATAGCCGACGAGCTCAAAGAAAAACTCTTGGACATTTCGTCGGCTGGACATCAATCTGGACGAGCTGGTCACTGACTGTGGGCTGATCAGGGCGCGCTTCAATGATATCCAGAATCAGCTCCCGGAAGAACTCGCTAAAACAATCTCCCAAGCTGCCTATATTGATCAATACTGATATAGACTGAAGCGGGCAATGCAGCGCATGATCAAAAGAAAGGCGCAAGCCGATCTGGAGATTATGATCGAGGCCACTCGGTAGAGCATTATTGATGATAAAGCTAAGCTAGATGAATTGATTGCCGGGCTGTCAGCTACTCAGGCAGAGATTGATCAACTAGAAGTAGAAAGAGCCGAATTGGTGGCAAAGCTGGAGCAATGTGAGACTAAGATTGCCGAGAAAAAGAAGATATTAGCCGATCTCCCCAAGGCTACTGAAGATGAAAGAACCAAAGTGGCATTATCCATCAAGTACTTTGGAAACTTAAGCAAATCATCAAAAGTGATCCAGGGCACTAAAAAAGACAAGAGTGCAACAATCGACCAAATCAAAGCTGTTAAGCAAAAAGCAATATCGGCCATCAAGAACTTTCTCGGCATGTAATAGGCTAACGTTCGAAAACCTTGTAAACATTCTGTAATATATATAACTTTTGTAATCGACAAGCTGTGTCTTGAATGCCTATGCCTCAGAGGCTATAATACATCTACTGCCGATCCCATCAGTCTTCATGTCTTGACTGTCGCAAAAGTTTTCAAAGTCCCAAACAATTTTGAAGTCCTCTAATTTTGTATGATATATGCCCCTCTAATTTTTTAATCTTGCCTTCAGCATTGATAAAATTATAAAATAAAACCAACTAACACCTGCCGGCTAGGCTCAGCCGATTTGAAAAATCAAAGGAGAGAAAAACTTGTAGTGAAATTTTCCTAAAGGCAATGTGTGTAATTTCACGACACATCGGCTAGCATTAATCGGCAAGGACTTAGCCGAATTATGAGTTGATCCAAGCACTGGGATAGTATTTCTTCAAATATTTGCCATTAAGAGCCCTTCCAAACATTTCTCCATCCAGCCCTTCTAACATGTAGGCTCCCTTAGAGATGCACTTGTGGATCTTGAAAGGCCCTTTCCAGTTAGGTAACCGCTTGCCAAATTTGTTATCCCTTGTACCAGTCGGCAGTATCAATTTCTAGACCAACTCGCCTTCTTCAAAAGATTTAGGCACAACTTTCTTGTTATAATGACGAGCTACTCTTTCTTTATCCCTAGTCATCTTTTCCAAAGCACGCATCCTTGATAAAACCAAGTTCTCTGACTCATCTACCATCAGATTATGATAATCATCGGCTGTTAACTCATCTTGCAGTTGAATCCTTCGTGAGCCGATGACACTCTCCCATGGCAAAATGGCCTCATGTCCATAGACTAACTTGTAAGGAGGCACTTGAATTGATCCATGATAGGCCATCCGGTAAGCCCACAATGATTCGGCCAATCGACTATGCCATTGCTTTGGATACTCAGAGATCTTTCTCTTTATCAACTTGATCAAACTATTGTTAGAGGCTTCTGCCTGTCCATTAGCCTGAGCATAATATGGTGAAGAATTTAATAACGTGATTCCCATGCTGTCGGCAAATTGAACAAACTCATTTGAGACAAAGATAGACCCCTGGTCGGTTGTGATGGTTTGAGGGATGCCGAACCTGTAAATGATATGTTCTTTGACAAACTCGATTGCATCCCCAGAATCAACCTTCTTTAAAGGAATTGCTTCCACCCACTTGAAAAATAATCGGTTGCCACCAATATAAACTTGTGTCCTTTGCTTGAGGGTGGATTGATTTGGCCGATCATGTCAATTCCCCATCCTCTGAACTGTCAAGGCTTGATAATTGGATTCATAGCCGATGCTGGTGCCCTCTGGATAGCCTCAAACTTCTGACAGTCTTGACAACCCTTGTAATATTTAAAGCAATCCTCCAGCATAGTCGGCCAAAAATACCCAGCTCTCCGAAGCAGCCACTTCATTTTATGAGCCGATTGATGAGTGTCGCAGATACCTTCATGCACTTCTCACATGACTACCTTGGCTTTGTCAGCAATTAGACATTTGAGTAGCACACCATCAATTGTCCGATAGTATAAGTCATCATCGAGCAAGACATATCTTAAAGCCTTATAGCGTAATTTTCTTGAAGTCGACTGAGAAGGATTTTGTAAATAACTATGAACCCCGTATCTCCAGTCGTCGGCTGAGACGGTTGCAGTTTCCACTTGGACATCTTTTGTCATCGGCTTGTAGCCCGATGCCTCATGAGCCAAGTCATTCGCCTCTGAATTTTGCTCCCTATGGATATGCTTCAAGGTAACTAGCCAAAAATCATCCATCAACTCTCGGCATTTTTGATAATAGACCATCAACGTGTCATTTTTGCATTCATACTCTCCTGATAACTGGCTGATGACCAACAGTGAATCGCCCATAATTTCCACGACATCGGCTTCAACCTCTTCCAACAATTGTAAGCCCTTGAGGACAGCCTCATATTCGGCTTGATTATTTGTAGCATAAGGCACAATCATGAAAGCAAATTCAAAACTTGCCCCCTAGGTGAGATGATTACTAAGCCGATGGCGCATCCATGTGTGCAAACTGATCCATCAAAAGTTAGCGTCCAGGGCATGATGTCGACTGAGCCGATCGAGTCGTCTCTGTGCTCTACAATGAAATCGGCTATAGCCTACCCCTCGATCGCTTTAGGTGCTTCATACCTCAAGTCAAACTCCGTCAAGGCAAAGATCCACTTCCTAACTCGTCCCTTTAGAACTGGAGCCGATAGCATATACTTAACTACGTCGGCTTTGCAAACTATGGTGCACTCGTTGGATAATAAAATAATGCATCAACTTCGTACAGGAAAAATATAGACACAAGCACAACTTTTCCATAGGAGAGTACCTTGTTTCCGCATCCAAGAGCCTTCTGTTGAGATAAAATATTGTTTTCTCCTTTCCTTCAAACTCTGGGATCAAAATTGAGCCGATAGACTTCTCGTCGGCTGATAAATATAACTTGAAAGGCACTTCCTTTTGTGGAGGGATAAATACTGGAGGGGAGCTTAGATAATCCTTGATGTTGTCCAAAGCCTTTTGTTGCTCTACCCCCCCCCCCCAAGTAAACACTTGATCGGCTTTCAATCTCAATAAAGGTGTATATGGCTCCATCTTTTTCGACAGATTGGCTATAAAACGCCTGATGAAATTAACCTTGCCGATCAAAGACTGTAACTGCTTCTTCTCCTGCGGAGGCTGAATGCTTTTGATAGCGTTGATGCTCCTTTGTGTCACCTCAATCCCCCTTTCATGAACAAGAAAACCCAAGAAGTGACCAGACGATATGCCGAAGGCAAACTTAGTGGGATTTATCTTCAGGCCATATTTTCTGGTTCTCTCCAAGACTTTTCTTAAATCGACTATGTGATCTTCGACCTCCTTCGACTTGACGACACATCATCAATATAAATTTCCACCAAAAAGCCGATTAAGTCGTAAAAAATATAGTTCATGGCCCTTTGATATGTAGCTCCGGCGTTCTTCAACCCAAAAGTCATAACGACTCACTCATACAAGCCGATTGCTCCTGGACACCGGAAAGCCGTCTTATGAATGTCTTCCTCGGCCATAAAGATCTGATTATATCTAGCATTGTCATCCATAAAACTTATTATTTTATTCCTGAAGGCGACATCTACTAGCAAGTCGGCTATTGGCATGGGGTACTCGTCCTTACGGGTGGCCTTATTTAAGTCTCTGAAGTCGATGCACATCCTAAGTTTGTTGTTTTTCTTGATTACTGGGACTATATTCGAAACTCACTCGGTGTATCGGCTTGGTCGAATAAAACCGGCATCATATAGCCGAGTGATTTCGACCTTAATTTCATCATACATATCGACTTTAAACCTCCTAGGAGGCTGTTTGTATTGCCGATACCCTGGCTTAATAGGGAGCCGATGTTCAACAATCGATCGGCTAAGACCAGACATCTCAAAATACTCCCAAGCAAAGCAATATTTATATTCCTTTAACAAATAAATAAGCTTGGTTCTAAAATGAGAAGACAGATTTTTACTAATATATGTCGGCCTATCTCCTAGACCTATATCAACCTCTTCAAGCTCGTCGGCCGACATAAAACCTTGCCCGAGTTTGCCGTCCAGATCATCCACGGTGTCCTTGGTGTAGACGCTCGAACCCTCCACAACACCCTCAAAGTAATAATTAAGGCTCTTCGTCTTCGATTGGCTGTATATCAGAATCAAACACCTTCAGAAAATCGGTCTCCCAAACTTTGCCAGACAGGCAATCAATGCCATCGATTTCCCATAAGGTCAAATCAACATTGGCTACGTATACTGACCTGCCGACTAGCACAACTTCGATCTTGTCACCTTGCCACTGGATTAAACTCTGATGCATTGTTGAAGGGATGCAGCTGGCGTGAATCCAGTCCCTTCCTAGCAGCAGGTTGTACGATCCCTTCCCGTCGATGACAAAGAATGTAGTGGGCACAGTTTTGCTGTCAACGGTTAGCTCGACGTTAAGGACGCCCTTGGCTTCCGATGGGTTGCCGCCAAAATCCTTGAGCACCATATTTGTCTTTATCAGGTCATCGGCTCCTTTGCCCAACTTCCTGAAGGTAGCATAGGGCATTAAATTGACGGTGGCTCCTCCATCGATAAGCATCTTAGACATTGGCCTTCCATTGACGAATCCTTTCACGTATAGTGGCTTCAGGTGCCGATGCTCAGTCCCCTTAAGTTTTTCAAATATTGCTTGCTCCGGGGACAACATAAGTGCAGTCGATGACTCTTCTACGATGTCTGCGTCGGCTTGGGCCATTTCAAATTCGGCTGGTAGCACAAAAACCATATTAACCGACGCGGCGACCATGGCCTTTCCCTTGGCCTTCCTTTTTGCTTGGTCGGTTGGGTCCTCATCGGCTGCGACAGCGTTGTCCTTTACGCGCCATTTCCTCCTTGGGCGGTTTTGTTCCTTTTTCTTTTTCAGCTGATAGTCGATTTTGGCCTGGACCTCTTTCAGCCAACCCTCGCTCTTTAGCCGTTGTACCTTCCGCTTTTGTGTTTTCGTAAATATGTCGGAAGGACACCATTGAGGGTTGGTGGCTTGTTCTTCGTCATCCTCTAAATCCTCCAGAAAGAATTCTTCATGGATAGGGCCCAGCCTCTGATGTACAGGCAGTTTCCTCTGATTGAGCCGAACCACCCTGGGTATAAATTGGTTGGAGCTCTCAGTTGGTTCATCCTCGCGTCCACTGCATGTCGCGCAGTCTTGAAGTGATGGCAGCCTCATTCCCTGATCCTAGCAAAAACCTGAAGAAATCGCAGCTCCAATGGGGATCAAAGCCGTCACGCTGTCGAAGATGAACCCCTTCCTACGGATCGTACCTTCTTGGATGTACTTTGTAAGCCCTGCCTGTCTCCTTTTCTTCATGCTTTTTCATGAACTTGACTAGGCTATCAATCTTTCGGGGATGATGGTCAGCCGATCGGTGACTCGCACTGACCATGTTAACGGGAAAAGGATTCCCATCAAACCTTCATCGGTTTCTTAGGATCTTCAAATTTGATCTTACCGGTTTCTATAGCCGATTGTATTTGCTGGCGAAACACTTTGCAATCTTTGGTGCTATGGGAGCCGGTGTTGTGCCATTTGCAGTATTTCTTCTTCTTCAACTCTTCAGCCGATGGGATGACATGATTGGCCAGAAGTTGGATTTGCTTCTCCCGAAGTAGCAGGTCAAAAGTTTTGTCGGTTTTTGTAATGTCAAAGTCGTATTTCTCCTCCTTAGCCAAATTTTTAACCCATTGACAAGTGATGGTCTTTTTTCCCTTGGCCCACTCGGCTGCTGCCACTTCGGCGTCATGTCGCTTGAATCAGACTCTAAGGCATAGGCGACGTGGCTGATTTTCTTGAAAGCCTTCTTGGCCTCCTGGAATCGTTGTTCATGCGCTGTAATCTTCTGAGCCAAGTGGGCTAAGCTCTCAAAATTTTGGGCTGAAAACCTCTCCCTAACTGGTGCCAGAAGACCCTGGAAGGCTAAATCGGCCAATTATGAATCGGACAGTACCAGGCTGTAGCATCGGTTCCTCATATCTCTAAATCTTTGGATGTAGTCTTGAACCAATTCGTTGCGTTTCTGCCTAATGCCTATGAGATCCGACAGCTTTATCTCGTGGGTGCTGGAGTAGAAGTAGCGATGAAATTGCTTCTCAAGATCGGCCCAACTTTGTACTGAGTTGTAGGGAAGAGAAGAGAACCACGTGAAAGCCGATCCTGATAGCGAGAGTTGAAATAACCTCACTCTGAGCGCGTCCGTAGCCGATGCCTCTCCACATTGGGCTAAAAAATCGGCTGACGTGTTCATATGTTGAAACGTTGTCCTGCCCAGAGAATTTTGAAAAATCTGGTACCTTATACCGGTTCGGCAGAGGAACCCTTTCAATAGAGTTACCGGTACATGTTGCCAGAGTCCTTTGGTTTGAGGCCAAACTGATCTCGCATTATGTCGGCTATCAGATCGGCCCAAGGCTTGTTTTGTTGTTGCGCCTCTTGAGCTTGTTGGTGTTGTATCGGCTCATACTGATCATATTGAATTGGAGCTTATCGATACCGCATTTGGGGTGAATGAGGCTGATAATATTGGCCGAAGTTGCCCCATGGATATTGGTGTGTGAATTGAGGCATGACAGGAGGCGGCTGAGGCATTACTAGAGGTTGTTGTTCAGGGGGAAGTTGCGCGCCAGCCGGGTTTTGAGGGGAACCTGGTATATGGTTTCCAATCGGCGGTTTGTTGGTGAGGGGCTGCCGATTGGTGTTGAACATGGCCTCCACTTGCTCCTAGGACACCGTCGAGAATTCATGGCTTGGATACCGAGGTTGCTACTGGTCAAAACCTTGGGTGGCAGCTTTGTAGCCGATGATTGGACATTCGGCTTGATGGGGGCCGATCCTGGTGCAATCGGCTGTCCTGGGGGAGGGATCGGCAGTCCTTGTGTTGATAAGGTCCTGTACCAGGGAATCGGCCATCAGGGAGGAAAACTGGGCCTCTAGGTAGCTGCTCGGCTATTCTGAAATCCACCACTGTGTTGATCATGTTATTCAACGTGTTGACTAGTATTCTAGATTGGTTGATAAGAGCATGGTGGACGGCCGAGTCGATCCTGTCCGGCAGCGTTTGGAGCTCTGAGCCTTTCTCTTCCTGTTTGATCTCCTCCATCTTTTGTTTCCCTTTGTCTTTGGTGGGGCTTGGCTCGGGCTTGTCTTCCCTTAGGAACTTTATCTTTTATCTTTGGACGATAGTGCCCGACCGAGTCTAGACAAAGGAGTGCAGATATTGATTCTGCAACTTATTCATCGTCTCCTCAATTTCATCTTTCTGTTCCGGAGTTAGCTTATTCAACGTGACCGGGATAATGTTATCCTGATCAATATCCGAAGTTTTGATGTCGACCATTGTCCCTGATCTAGGTGCTGCAAGAGTCCCACTGGGCGTGCCAAAAGCGTGTTGATAAGAAATTTCCCTCGCACTGGCCTGAGAGATTTGCTTAGCTCTAGTGCAGGTCCAAATTGGATTGCCTTCGGTGTGTAGGGCGTGCCAGTTGGTTTGATCCTGTAGCCAACAAGAAAACAAAGAATAGACAATTATGTTATGATTAGATCCTACTCGATCGGTTGTAGATATCCATAATATATAATTACTATTCTAAAGCACATTTATACCAAGTGATTAGGATAGATCGGTAGTGTACCGAGATAGTATAAATCACTTATATCTAAAAGCATATTAGGACAATAATTATACATATTTATAGCCTAGCTGATGTCGAGGTCTAATGTGAATCGGTTAGTACTCCGATACAGTTTTATACTAAGATATTATTCCGAGCTAAATACACTAAACAAAGATCAATCGGCTGTTAAGATGACTTAATAGATTGATGCCAAACCTAGTATATTTAACTAGAGTAAGATCTTGATATAAAAGGCGGCTTTAACACATCTAACAGTAATAAGATGTCTAAAACAGGTAAGATCGGCTGAAACTCAGACACTATCTCTAATAGCAGTCATTCAACCAAATAGATCTATATGATTATAAGAGCGACTTAATAGATCAAATTGATGCAGCATTAAGTACAAAAAGAAGCATGAAATCTATATGGGCTAATGAAAACCTTTGAAGATGGTGGATACGCCATATAACTCAAATCAACCCTAAGATCTAACCACATCGGCTATTACCTCCGAGAAGATGCTAGCCGATCATGGATTAGATCTAAGCATTGATCTAGATTATATGATGTATATGATAAATTAAGCAGATTGCAATAACAAAATTAGAGTATCATAACGATGAAAGCACTAACCCCGATAGCACAAACCGTTTGTAACAAGGAATTACCTTGCTTGGAGATTGGAACCCGATGTAGCCCAAAAGCGAGGCAAGAACTCATCGAGATTGCAACTAAAATAAAAGGGTGGCGATGCGTCGAAATTGTATTGGTTGTGTATTGATTGATTCTGAATTACAAACCTTCGGGCCGTATTTATACCCGGTTACAACAAAGTCCGCGTAGGACACGACACCTATCCTTATTACAGATTGAATTATAGATATTCCTAAAACAAACCGATTATCTATAAAGAAACTATACAAAATATCCTAAATTAAAGATCCAGTTACCGTTGTAGGACATTATCCGTAGATGGCAATATCTTCAAAGCACTTGAAAACCGAATCCAATGATTATCTTCACGCTTTCCTTCTGGGATTGGTCTCATCTGTTTTTCCCAATCGGAATCGGCTATCGGCTATCCTGGTCCGATTCGGACTCAGCCGACTAGCTCCTTAGCCGATTCGGACTCAGCCGATGTAGCCCCTGTTTCCGAGGATCGCGTGCTTCCCTTGATTCCACTTCAATCCTTGCTTCAAACTTGGGGATTTTCTTATCAAATTTGGTCGTTAACAGGAGCACCAAAGTAACCAGCGGTCATCGACGGTGAAATTGACGGAGACAAAGGGGAGGACGACAAGGCAAGGACTAGCCTACATGGATGATGCGAGATCAAGAGGAGGGGGTTACTGTGACATGTCGTGTGCTCGTGCCGACCACCGGTGGCTCAAGAGGCCACTGGATCTGGAGAAGAAGAAAGGAGGGGGGAGTCGAGACAGCGGGAGAGCCGAGCGGCGCCGACGCTCTACCAGCCACCAGAGAAGAGCAAGCCAAGATAGAGAGAGGACAGCGGCGCTCAACCAGCCAGCCACTGGAAGCCCTCCGGCCGACCAGCGACGGCGTACAGCAAGAGGAACGAGAGAGAAGCTAGGGTTTCCGGGGAGAGAGAGGAGCGAGCGAGAGAAAGATCCAGATCGTGATTTGGCTGCCGAGGGGACAAATGAGCTAGGTTTTCGGGTGTGTGCAGCAGACGGCGCGACGCTACCTTATATACCCTCCGATCGGCGATCCAACGGCTGAGAAAAAACTCTAGGTGATCCAACGATCGTGCCAACGCCGTGCCACCCGTTGGAACGGGCACTACGGGCTGGTTGCACGCCACCGAGTCGGGCCAAGCACGAACATAAGCCAGGCCATGCCGAGCCGGGCTAGGATCATGCTTTTGAATCGGGCACGGGCCGGCCCACTAGGCCAAGCCCGTTCGGCCAACTATACTCCCCTCACGGCTGACGCTGCCCACCGCAGCCGCGATGTAACCACGATTTTGCTGCTGATTTGATTTGCCTTTCCCCTCCACGCTCACGAGCTAGCTTGAGCTCGACAACGAGCCGAGCCGAGCTGCTCTTTTAGCTCACTCATGTCGAGCTCATTTCCACTTTATTTATTCTGATTTCTGAACTCCAGCAGGGGCGATCCCGAACCTTCCTCTCCAGCTCTCCTCCGCAGTTCGCAAACCCCAACGTCTCAAGCATCGAAGCATGGAAAGAGGAGGTGGCGCTGTACCGTTCCCCGGCACCACCATCGCCGCCGCCGCCGCCGCCGCCGCCGCCACCTCTCCTTCTACTGTGGTATTCCTCTCTAATCCTGTTTCTTTTTGTTTTCCCCTCTCGATAAAATATCCCTAATCTCCCAGCGCAGTTGCCCATGGTTGCCATGTTGGATTGATTTATGGAATCAGGGCATTCTCCTGCTTGTATTCTCTGTAGGTGTGGTACTCAGTTTATCTTTCTTCTCATATCGCTATGTTTGTATGGTTCTCCTTACACCACGGCAAGGATGGTAGAATTGGGGAAAACGGAAACGGAACGGTTTGCCTTGAATGGGCAAGAAGCACTGCTATTTCTTTGATTGTGATGCCATTAGTGAATGTTTCTGTTAAGAATTGAGTAGGTTCTTTGAGGAAAATGCTTAGTCTTATGGTTTTTTGAGACTGAATTCATTCATATGTGACTTTAAGCTCCTTCGTTATGATAGCTGCGCCAGTATTTTGATTCATCAGATTGTGATGTGGTGTGCTGATCAAAAAGCTGATTTTGCTTGCGAGCAGGACGGCACCCAGCAAGGGGATAGGGAAAAGGCTGTCAATTCTGAGATTGAGAGGGTTAACAAGCTTCCAGCCAATAGTTCCTACGCAATACACCGCTTGAAAGTGCTAAACAAGCTTCGCCATCTATTGTCTATCAAGGTTAGATTTGTGTTTGCGTATTTTCTGGGCAATATAATTTTAGTCATTCTGACAGGTGTCACACATTCTTTTATCAACTCTCTGCTATCAGCGTGGTACTATGCAATTGTCCTGCCAATTGGTCATTTGTGCAGTGAATTTTAATTTATTGCTTTTTAGTTAGTATATCTCAAAGGCAATTTTCGATTCTTAACAAGAGAAAAGAATTGCTATTATTATATATTCTGTTATCATTTCTTTATTTCTTCACAAGGGAAAAGAATTGCTGTCATTATATATTCCGTTAAAGCTAGCAACATTGCTATTACATGTTACTGGAGGGATAACTTACCATGTTGATTATGCTGTTGGTTTGGAATAACAATTTTCAAAACCAAATGCAAATGGAAGGCCGTGAGTTATTAACCTATGAAGTTTAATGGTTGAAAAATGAAAACTTGAACCATGGTGTAGTACCATGTGCTCTTTCAAGGCATCAAAATAAAACTATTGCGATATCTATGTGGCCACATGAAAAAACATAAATAAACCCAAGGAAATGAAAGATGAGGTTATTGGATTACCTGTCAAGTTAAGTAACAAAAAATTGTGATAGTTTGGTACTTTGGTTTCTAATGTGCCCAGATTGTAAAACCCGATTTAACCCTTTTTGGCTTAGTGAATATGCAACTGAAAGTGTAATGATAGCGCGAGCCTTAAGGTGTTACAGGATTGAAAGGCTTTGTCTTAACAATATTTGGCACTACCAAAACATGGGAAAATTTTGGCATTACTAAAACATTGTTAAGAGTAGGGATGTTTGGTTTGATACCATTTAGAGTGTCGAAATTTGGTGCTGCCAAGATTCCTTGGATATTACCAAGTTTTAGTAGCAAACCAAGTAAGTCAAATTCCTGTGGAAATACCAAAGTTGGCAATGGTTAGGAATGGCTGCAAATCAAACAGGCCCAAAGTACACAACTAAAAAATCCATATATTCTCTTGTGTATAGATTTGTCTTTTGTTTGAACTGGCAAGTTGTATGCCAGAACTTTTTAATATGTAAATTTAGATTTTCTTATCCGCTTCTACTTTGAGCACCTTTTTAAATGAAATCTTTACTGGTTATGTACTCATGTGGCTTCTGACCTGTGTCTCACATGTTGGGGTCCGTTACGTCTTGGCTGTGTTAGGATGGACTTACGTCCTGCTTAAGTACTGTGGCAGGTGGCATCATGATCAAATTGACCAAATGCGTAGTGCCCAGAATAACTAAAAAGAACTGTTAAAAAGTTAAATGCAAATTTATTTTTTCAAATCATATTAGTTTTTACTAATTATACTTTTAATTCATGAGCACTGTTATTCATTTATGCTGTTAATGAGATGGTGCTCTGTAAATCATGATTTTAAAAAGTTGCACCTTTTGGAATGACATGAAAAGATGGAGTTGCTCTTGTAATTAGATATTTAAAGCGTTAACTAAGGGAATATATGAATCTTAGTCCCAGCAAAAACCAGATTTTCTTAAATTTCTTCGATTAGTACTAAGTTGTATGAAAAACCCACTCCAAGTTGGTTCCAGGGAAAACAAAATAGATTATCAAAAGTATTTTTACTATTTTTCACCAAACAAGGTATTCACTAGGTACCATCCTGATTACTGGGTTCCAGTAATCTTAGCAATTTACACTTCAGTCTGTAGCCCAAACTATTTTTGGCATTACCTATCAGGAAATGCCGTGATAATCGTGGGAGAATGTGTGCACGTTACCAATATCATCCAACCTCCTTAGAGATTCATGCTCAGCACCATATCCAGGGTCTGATCTACAGCACATTTACTGGGGTCATCTGACCCCGATGACATCCAGCCAATCTAAGGTGCCCAGTATTGTACCAGCAGTGACCCCATCAGCCGAAGACCAATGACTCCAGCCAACCACTTCAGCTCTCACGCTCTCACAGAACCGTAAAACAGTTTGCTTGTTTGTTGTTATGGCAATTATGGGCTTATCACAACTTTCACCGTTTCACAGCCTCCTACCAAGTCCAATAAATTCAACCTTGTTCCAAGTGCATATCCAATTGTGAGATTCAGGGCCTGTTTGGTAGGGCTCTAACATCTAAATTTAAATCCAGGAGTTGGGTCTAGAGTGGAGTTGTGGAGTTGCCTAAACCCAGATCCACCTTTCTAATTCATTTTGTGAAAGCACTTCAGCCAACTCCACTTCCATTTTTAATGGAGCTGAAACTGTTTAGTTAGGCTCCAGCTCCAGGAGAGGTGGAACTGGAGCTAGAGTTGTACCAAACAGACCCTCACTGCATATAGATAATCTAAGAGCGGTAGAGTTACTGTTTTGGCAGAGGCTATACATGTGGAATATTTTCTTTACTATTCAGGCCTCTCCACTATGAATGCACAGTGACAAGTCAATTTGTCCAAATTTCGGACATATTTTTGCATGTGTAGGAATATTACATATATGTGTATACAAATTTTTATTTGAAGTACACATTCTGGTGATTATGTAGATATTTCATATATTATTGATATGAACATATTCAGATTTCACATTCTGTACATATTTCAAATTATAAACTTGAACATGAACCTACTTCGATTGTTTTCTGTATCTGAATGTGAACTTACAAATGATCTTCGATATCTGTACAAAAACGAAAATTCAACAACATGAACTCAATTGATTAAGAAACCCAAAAATAAGGTTCCCGATGAACTTGGTTTTTCAAGAGCTGATACCCAAAAAGCTTAAAACTTGAGCTTCCATTTTTGTATGCAAACCTAGAGTACTGAGCATGAACCCAAAAAATTATGTACATGAACTAACTGTTGTTGAACATGAATGAGAAAAACCTGCACACGAACTTGGATTGTACAGCCTAATTTTAATGCTTCTGACCTTGCCGCCACTTGCCCACCGCCATTTTGGAATGCACTGCAGCATGATTGGGTGGCCATTGACCGTTCATCCTGCTCCTCAGGAAGTCCTTGCTTCTGCGAGGCTTTTGCTCTAACAGCAGCTGGCATGTTGTATTTCTTTGATTTTTGGATGCATTTAATTGTGTACAGTCGCACGGGCAGTGCTGGGGATTCCAAATAGCATATGAACCTGTAGATGCGAGCACCAAAAGCTTGTTCAGTGTCTATCTCTAATTTATTATCCTAACAGGAACAGAAACTTCTTGGTAAAATGAAATTGAAGTGCCATGAAGTTGAATAGCTTAAGGACATGTTTTCTCTTGCATTATGATTTATTTTATGAAGCTTATGCTCAATTTGACTTTTTGTAGGCCTGATTTTTTTTTAATTGTGCACCACAGAGAACAACATCTCAAGATGAGGAGCTTGAACTGCTTTTTGCAAGCCTTTCAATTTAAGCACTATCGGACAATCCTGTATCCTCCATATCTTACTTGTGCTAGGTAAGCTGTAAATTAATACTGAACCTTTTCATTTTAGCAGCTGTGTCCGTAATCGCTACCATCCATCCACTTTTTTTTAAAAAAAAGATCCTATAATTTTGACGTTTTGATTTGTACACTTAAAAAATACCATTTTATTTGCAGCTGGGTGCTCCATTTAGGTATTTCTGCTGTCCGTTGAACATGTTTCCAGAAAAGATTTCTGAAGTTCTTGGCGATCACCCTTCCATTCTGTAGAACTACATGAGTGGCAGCACCCTTCCATTATAATGATGTATAATATATAATCATGCGCACGCAAATGACACTCTTAACCATAACTGAGTTTTCTACTGTAGATTCCAAAAACATAACAAGCTGTATTGGCATATTATTAGGTGTTTCATCGTTGGATTTGCTGTGTTGGCAATGGAGCAAACATTCTGAAAATATGATACACTGGTACTGAATTCTGGAAGCATCTGGTACTGAATGTGATGTTGGCCTGCATGGTGTCAAATCAACTACTAAGAGCGCGTTATTTTCTGATTAATGGATACAGATTCTACTTCGATTTCTCGATTTCTCGATTTCAGTTAGAACGTTTTTTAAAAGATATCTTTCTTAAAAAACATTTTATACAAAACTTGTTTTAAAATATCAAATAAATCTTTTTTATAATAATTAAAACTCAATTAACAATCATTAATTGATTTCTCGTTAATTGATTTCTCTTTTGCGTGCGTTGACTTCATTTTCATCTTAATCTCATGATTTTGTCTTGGTTTTTTCAAACCGCTAAACAATGCATTTTGTGCGAGAACTTAATGCATTTTGTGCGAGAACTTTCAATACAAAATGCATTTTGTGCGAGAACTTTCATACAAAAGTTGCTTTATTGATAAAATATCAATATCAGATAAATTTATTTTTATAAGTTTGTAATAATTATGCCAATGGTTTTTTTATTTTCTTTCCTAAATAAGAGAGTTTGTTTTCTCTCATCGAGATAGTCGGTTTTCGACATTTGTGGATCAGTCGGATGAATACCTAAAATATTTGATAATTATAATAAATTACTACACATTTTTTACATGACAGAATTGATTTTTAATCATAAAACCCTTGCACAAGCTGCTGTATTAAATCCAAATTATCTTTACATGATTTCCAATAAAATAAAGACTATAAATTAAAGGGATAAAAATAATATAGAGGAATAATTAAAATAGAATTCTCGAAAAAGGTAACTTCAAGAAGATATACTAAGATTAAGTGATAGGAATCAATGAGCAAAAACGAACACCACCTAACGCGTCTCATTTTAGTAAAAAACTCCATCATTTTGCATTGTATAAGCATTACAAAAGGTATTTATTTTTTACTTCCTTCATTATATAATATAAGACATTTTAGCATCTTCATCTCTCGTCTGCACTAACGTATAAATTTTAACACATATAACACATACATCTATTCAAAATTCAAAACGTGTTATAAGATATACTTGGTTAAGCTACAGTGTGTCATAGAGGAGCATCTAACACGGTGCACACTTCCTTCCAACTAGTAAAAAGTTCATTTTGAGTCTATAGCTATTGACAAATTTGATTTATATATCTCAATTGTAAAATCAGGTAATCATCTTTTTAAAATATTAAAACCAGTATGACTTCTTACCTTACCAGATGCTAGTGGGACATGTTGCATTGACCCTACTCAAACCAGCTAAGGCCCTGATCTTTCTAGCTTCTCAACACTATATTCTCCTCGTTTTTCATTAGCACGCTTTTCAAATTATTAAATGGTATGTTTCGTACGAAAACTTTTTATATAAAAATTGCTTTAAAAAATCTAATAAATTTATTTATTATTTTTTATATATTAATACTTAGGGGTGGGCAATCGGTTTAAACCGCAACTTCGGTTCAGTTTTTCTTTTCTACGCAAAATTCGGTTTAGCATGGATAAGCAACCGTTCGGTTTTCCTAAATACTAGAAACCGCATAATTCAGGTTCAGTTTTTGGTTTTTACCCAAAAACCGAACAAGACAGAGAGGCGGGAGGCAATGCGGGCGGAGCGAGGCGACGCGGGGGGAGGAGCGAGGCGGCGAGCGGACGGAGGAGCGCAACGGCGCGGCGGAGAAAGACTTGGCGAGCTCGAGGAGGCGGCGGCGACCTCCTTGGAGTACGCCTGCAGCAACACCTCGATCCCGTCCTTGACGGAGGCCGGCACGGCGCCGGACGACGACTCGGTGATGGCGGCATAGGCCTCGGCCTCGACGGCGACGGCTGCGCGCTCGGCCTCGGCCTCCGGCCAGCGTCTGCACGAGGCGGTGCACGCCCATGGCGTCCGCGTGCGCTGCGGCAGCGGCCCAGATGTGGAGCGAGCGAGAGCGGCGCGGCGGCCGGTGCGGGCGGCGAGCGGCGGCGCGGCCCAGTGCGGAGCGACGAGCGCGCGGCGGCGGCGCCTCACTCCGCAGCCCGATGTCTTGGCTCCCTCGGCGTCGGGCCGCCGGCGCTGGGACGTCCTCCGGACCTCCACCATGGTGCGGTAAGTGGGAGAGGGAGAGAGATCTGTGGCCTGGAGAGTTGGAGTTGGGAGAAACCGGAAGAAGAGGGACGGTTCGGTTTTTTCAGATGGTTCGGTTCTTCGATGTTAAAAACCGAACCCGAACTGAATTACTCGGTTTATGCAACACCATAACCCGAAATCGAAACCGAAAACCGAAAAACCGCAGATTTCGGTTCGGTTCGGTGCGTTTCGTTTTTTTTGTTTTTCGATTTAAAAGTGCCCACCCCTATTAATACTTAATTAATCATATGCTAATCACGTTTCTCGTTTTATGTGCGGCTAATTAGCCAAACCGAACTGCACATACGATCGCGCCCTAAGTCAAACAATGGTGAAGCCCAGATGTCGAGGCAGGCCCAATAGTCAACAGGGCCTAAGGGGATTAGGGAAGTTGTGAAGGCTAATTTGGTACAAATTGTTGGACTGTGTTGCATCGTGTTATGGAGGAATGTTTCACCCCTTCCTAAAAATTGTTTCAACGAACATTTCGGATGTTTCACCACCAAAAAAATATTTTAGCAAAATGCAATATCCAAACATATTGATTACAATACCAAAAAAATCAATGTATGTATGTAACATTGAGTCGAACATCAAATTATAAATATTGTTGAAACATAAAAAGTATTTGCTAAAACATATAAAAAGATAATATGAAATATTGCAAATGCATTATTAAAACATCAACAAATACATGTTAAAACATTTCATTAACATTTAAAAAGTAAAAAAAATTGTGATATTTTGTTATAAAAATTTAATTATAACGAATCCAGTGATATAATTAATTTAAAATTAAAATAATTAATTTAAAATTAAAATAAATAGTTTAAAAGGAAAAATTATTTTGGAACGTGTAGTGTGGGTATGTCGATGTGGCGTCCGATTTTTGTGTGTTGGTCTCACGGCCGATCACCGCATTCTCGCGGAAGTTGTGGGTAGTGTCGGCCAAATGGGCGGCGAGGCGTGCGGCCGGGCACGACGCAGACGTGCATCGGCCCGGCATGGCACGGCCGGCTCGCGATGGGCCGTGCTGGCACGCACGACGGACGTGTCTGCGTGCTCGGGCGCCACCGAGCCGGCGGCGCAGACGGCAGGGCCCACAGCCGCACGGCACGGCGAGGGCGGTCCAATGGCGTCGCGACGCGTGGCGGGCGGGAGGAGGCGCGTACGGGCGGTTTGAACCGGCGAATCACGTCCCGCCACGTGTCCCAACGGCTATATAACGGCTATAATTTGAAAATAGCCGTTGGAGGCCAAAAATTCAAAAAAATCCGAAAAAATTCTAAAAATATGATATTTCATCTTATAAATAGGGCATCCACCCCGCCATTTCTCCTCACCCCAAACATCTCATTTTGTGCTCTCAAGTCTCAAGTGCTCTCTTGTGCTTTAATTTGTTGGTTTTGACAAAATTTGCTCAAATTTTGTCAAAAATCAAAATTAGTTTCGTAGTTAATTAGTTTGATTGCAGAGGTGTGAAGTGCTTCCGGTTCGAAAGATGTAAGTGATATTCATATGTATGTATTATTTGTATTTTGTTTGTGCATTTAATAAATATCTAAAATTTATTTATTTCGGATTAAAATTGCAGAATGGATCCAAACTATCCATATCAGTCATCGTCGTTCACTTTGAGTGATTTCGACCCCAATTACATGTCGGGGTTTGACGATGCCTCCGGATCAGCTCCAACTCCACCAAGCGTGGAGGAGGAACCGGTGCGACGGCGGTGACGGCTTCGGAAGGATATTCGGGATCCGCGAGCGGAAGTATTTCGACACACACCGGCTCGAAAAGATCGAGAACCTCCGGTGTGTGGCAGCACTTTGACGAGGTGAAGGTGACCGGCCCCGACGGGAGGGAGGTAACACAAGCTATATGTAGAATTTGTAGGAATACTTTATCCGCACGATCTTCGGTGGTACGGGACACCTAAAGCGTCATGCGGAGGCGTGTGCAAGGAAGCAAGGAATACAATTGCGGCAACAACAAGCGATGCTAAACCCGGACGGTACGGTACGTAGGCGGGAGTACGATCCCATGGTAGCTCGGGAAAATCTTGTCCGGTTAATCGCCGACAAGATTTACCCTTGAACTTTGGGAGTCTCCCTTTCGAAGAATACGTTCAAGCAATCACATAATCCTAGATTCAAAGCGTTAGTAGACAAACAACAACCCGAGATTTAGAAAATTTTTATGAGAAGGGTAGTAATGCACTTAAGGAACTATTTAGTACATGCACTTTCTCGTTAGTGTTACCTCGATATATGGAGTAGTGGAGCTAGGGAGGATTACCTTAGCGTAGTTGTTCATTTTATTAATGATGATTGGGAGTTGCAAAAAAGAGTTCTAGGCCTCCGGTTAATAGATGTGTCACACACAGGTGAAAACATAGCCGAAAGAATTAGGAAGGTAATTAATGAATATAATCTTGAGATAAAATATTTGTCATTACACTAGATAATGCATCGCTAATTCTAGGGCAATGAAAATATTGCAACCTTTATTTTGTGTTTATGCGCAGTCTTTTCTACTTCATCAGCGTTGTGCTTGTCATATAATTAATTTGATTGTTAAGACTGGGATGAAGAGAGTAAGTGTTCACATTGACGCTGTTCGTCAAGCAATCGCGTGGTTAACTGCTTCTAACCCGCGGATTGCTGCATGGAAGAGGTTTTGCCATGCGGCCGGTAAGAAAGCACATAAGTTTGCCACCGATACAGAGCATCGGTGGAATGCAACCTATTTAATGTTAAAAGTTGTGTTACCTTATAGTGAATTACTAACTGATTTTGTCCAGTCACATAATGACCCAAGAAACAGCGACGGTGGGCCAATACTGAGTGAGCACGTCTGGGCAATTGTCTAAAGATATTATCAATTTTTTGAAACTTTTTATGAGTCTATCCTTACTCTGTCCCAAGTTTACTATCCAACTGTCAATTTAATTTTGTACAATATTCTCGAGATTGCCATGTTGTTAAAAGAATATGAAAATGATGAAATTCTAGCCCAACCTGTCTTTCACATGAAACAAAAATATTTAAAATATTAGAAAAATATACCTATGTTATATGCTTTTGCTTTCATATTAGATCCTAGGGGTAAATTAAGGAGATTCTCCACTATTTTATCACTTATTGGAGATACTATAGTGTAGATTATAGTTCTTTTTATAATAAGGTTAGGAGTAAACTATATGAAGTTTTTGGAAAGTATGAACTAAAGTTTCAGGGAGTTCGCTAGTAGAGACCCCCTCCTATCCCCACTACAGGTAAGAAGAAGATACAATGGGGTAGAATTTGAGGTGGCTCATCTTCAAGCCAAGGGGGTGGCAGTTCGTCGGCTGGAAGTGGAGACGTCACTTCGCATGGTGTTGTCGAAGAGTTGTCAAGTTATGTGGACAGCGACGCCATCAGGCATGAAGCACAAGATTTCAACGTCCTCGAATGGTGGAATGACCACAAGATGGCATATCCCGTGCTTTCAAAACTGGCACGGGATGTGTTGACGGTGCCTGTGTCAACAGTGTCCTCCGAATCGGCCTTCAGCCTTTGCGGTCGAATCGTCGAAGAAAGGAGGACGACTCTAAGCAGCGACCATGTTGAAATGCTACTAAACGTTAAAGGCTGGGAGCTAGCTAGACAACATGCCCAATACACTGTTGAGAACCAAGAATTGGCTGCCCAGTTCGAGAACCTCTACTTAGATCCAGACCAACCCTAATAGAACTTTGTTAGAAGTAGTTGTGATGTTTGAGCTGTATTATTTTCTTTGTCATTGTTTTCTCAGTTTTTCCTATGAGTTTTTATATGACAAAGTTTTTAACGAGACAACATGTATCATTGTATCATATAGCGATATAAACATCAATAAAAGATCACTATTATTTTTAACATATAGTAAATGTCAATATTTATTTCAATAATTTCAATACGAAGAATAGATGACGAATATATTTTTTTCATATTTTTAACGTGACAAATACATCATTATTTTATTTTTATCCTTTATTTATATTTTTAATTTTTATCTATATAAATAATAGGGTTGTATATTTTTCTATTTTTTCTATTTTTCTCTATTTTTTAAAATTCGGCGTGCCTTGTGGGCCCGTGGGCTCACAGGCCCACAGCCATATTTGTGCCGTGCCAGCACGGGCACGGCCCGGCCTCACGTGGGCCGGGGGCGGAGCACGCGGGCCGGCATGGCACGGCCCGTCATAGTGGTCGTGCCGTAGCCGTGCCCATGCCGGGCCGCCCGTTTGGCCGGTTGTGGGCAAACCCAACCCGACCAAACGCTACTGCTGGCCCAAGCCCGAATAAGAACAGGGACCCTAGAAAGAACAGCAGCGTGCACCCCATCAACCTGCTGCCTATCTCGCCTGGAAGGAGGGGAACCCACCCGAACGAATCGAAGAAGCGATGGCATCTCGTGTCGTTGCGGCGGCGGCGTCCTCCTCGTCTTCCCCGCTCGCCCGCCTCGTCTCCCGCCGCGGTCTCGCCGGCGCCGCAGGTATGCGCGCTGCCCTCCTCCTCCGCCTTCCCAGATCCGCGGGAGTCGTAGGCGCCGGCTGTCTGGATCGGGCTGTCGTTTCGGTCCATTCTTGGATCCGCCCTTGGCAGATTCGGGGCCACGATTTGGTCGCGGGGGTAGTTGTTTGTGGTAGGAGCATTGGCTCGATCTGGTTAGGGTTTGCTGGGAGTTGTTTCCGCTAGCTAAAAATGGGTGCTCGTTTTTATTTTATTTATTTCTGTTGCTTGTGCTGTCATACATAAAAAACTTGATTTGTTCGTCTTCTGTCGTTTCCAGACCACCATGGGCCTGCGAAGGTGAACATTTGGCAAGAACCCATGAACCCGGGTAACTGGAAGGAAGAGCAAGTGAGTTTCCCCTCCCCAGACTCGTTATCCCCCGGGACACCCCTCCTATTTTCCATGGGGCACTGTTTATCTCTTGATCTTAGGGTCTCTCACTTTGCCTGCAGCAAGTGTCTTGTGATTTAGTAGTTGGCATGACCGTGAATGTTATTTCCCTTATTTTGTTCTATGGCATTATTCCAGTTAGATAGAGATATATTCAGTTTAATGTGTTCAAGATTATGGCAACAGGTATGCGTTCTAGGAATGAAATTCGGTATTTCTACTTTGGGTATGCATTCTAGGAATGAAATTCGGTATTTCTACTTTGGGAGGAAATGGCGATTGAGAAAGGGGATTGGTGCACCTTCTACATTGCAATGAAATAAAATAGACACTATTGTTACAATAATTTCGTGGTTTGTTCATACATATATATTTTGCTTAGGGGGAATGGTACAAAATCTGCTTGACAGAACTGCAAATAGTTGGTTAGGGTTCTAAGTTCAAAAATAAATTGATCATACTTTAAAATTATCGTGCTTAGTGCAATGTAATGCCGTAGTGACCTCAAGGTGAGGCCAAGGGCAGCAGTGTGACAATGCACTGGCAGAGTAGTTCAGGGATGCGGACTAGAAAGAAGTTCGGAACAGAGCAGATTTGATTCTTGGGGATAAGGATACAGAGATGGTGGATATGGTTAGTGAGAATGGGGGGAGGTTGTGCAGGCAACATTGAGAACCAAGAACCTGGTTCATCACTTGCCGGTCACCACAGATATGAAGCCAGGAACTTGTCGCTCTCCTCCATGCTGCTCTGCCACCATCCATATTGCTTCTGTGTACAGTTGACTAGTTTTAAGATAGGGTTGTACACATGAGATGGGACATCTGTTTCTACTTCCTCTCTTCTCCATCCTCAAATTTTTTTCCTCCATCCCTGTGCAGCACCTATGCGCCTACTTGCGGGCAGTTGGCAAGCAGATAAAAGCTTAGCTAGGTGAGGTGAACGTCCATAGTAGTATCCATCCTGAGGAGCCTTTGTGTGAACTGTCAAGGAAATAATTTGGCAATACCGTGAAACAATAATGAAGTAGCCAATTAGAATGAATTCTTGTTCATAACTGTGATACCACTAAACACACACCTTTTCAAAAACTATAATTCTACAGCCATTATCTTGTACTCCCTCCATTTCATATTATAAGTCGTTTTGATTATTTTTCTTAGTCAAACTCTTTTATGTTTGGCCAAGTTTATAAAAAAATATAGTAGCATTTTCAATACAAAACAAACATATTATCAAAATATATTCAATACTACATTCAATGATACTAATTTGGTGTTTAAGATGTTGCTAAATTTTTCTATAAACTTGGTCAAACTTAACAAAGTTGGACTAGGAAAAAAGTTAAAACGACTTATAATATGAAACGGAGGGAGTATTCGGTACACCCAATTTTGATATTGTTTATGAGATGTGTTTTCGAGCTCTGCATTGGTCTTTTCCTTATGTCATCAACCTCGTTAATTGTACATGCAATTCCTTCTAAATGACTGTGCTAAATAACACACTTTCGAGCTACATACCTTAAGACATTGCTTGAACTATTGATACTAGTTGATTGATAGACTGCCTATCTATAATTTTAATTTTTTTCTGGCTTAATTTAGATCTTATTTTTTAGTTACTATGCTTTACTTTGTGCAGTTTGTGCTAGCCAGCTTAGCTATGTGGGGAGGTATTTTTTATGGTGTCTCCAGGCTTTTTAGTGGGAAGAAGGAAAACAAAACTACTGAGGTATTCTTTTTTCCTTATATTTCTTATCTTGAATAATGCTCTTGTGCTCAGAGTTCTGATAGTGCATGAAATATTTAACTAATATCAATTAATCGTGACAGTTAGAAGCACAGGGCACAAGTACATGATATAATATGTTCCTTTCTTTTGAAGGGCTACCTATCGTATTTGCGCTATATTATGTCAGTATAGTGTCAAGATATAGAACTACCTATTTCAGTGTCATCAGCAGATCCTTTTTTACCAATTAGTTTTGATGGTAGTTTTAATGCTTGCAAGTATCTAATTAAATTAGTCGTGTGCTGTGACAAAGAACATGTAAAATCAAAGAGTACTTGGATAATTTCTCTTTGGATAGATGGTCAAGTTAAATAGATATTTTACACGTGCTTGACAAAAGAACATGTAAAATCAAGAGTACTTGGATAATTTATCTCTTTGGATAGATGGTCAAGTTAAATAGATATATTTGACAATCATGTGCCAGTTTCATGATGTGGAAAACACATGAATGCACATATGATCTGAAAATTAAGCGATTTTTTTCACTAGACATGCAATCGAAGTATTGCTGCATTCCAAATAAATTTTAAATCATATCCGATTGAAATCCTCCAGTAGGGTTTCTATATTTGTGCTCACATTCCCCAGTTCCCACAAATTATGCCGCTAATATGTTTGTTTCCAGTAATTACATTGTATCTTGGAAAACTCAGTACTTTTTGCCAGCTTGATATTTTTTTAGGTTTTCATGTTTGATATGGTATATATGTAGTTTTATGTCGTCAAATACTTCTGCTACCATCCACTAGTCACTGTACAAGTGAGAAGTGATAATAGATGGATTTGTGGAAGTGAAAAAAAAAAACTGAAAAAATACATGAGTGTCAAGATTGAAGGTAATTTTCATAATTCAAACAGACCAATTCATGTTCCATGCAGTCAAATCTCCTAGTTAGAAACATTGAGGCAGGCGGTTTCTGTGCATCTAACAATATGTGTTACATGAGTGTCATTTAACCAAAAACCATGATCCATGTTCAATGTGCATGATTCTATGCGTGCTTGCTCTTATGTTTCTGTCAGCACAAACTTATCTCCATTTTATTCTAATAATGTTTTACAGGCGGCGCCAGCACAGGCATAATAGGATTTACCAGAGCCTTATTTCATGCTGCAGACGTGCAACTGTATGAAATAAAGTTTTATGGTATGTTTCAAGTATGTATCGCTAACGGTAAATTGTGGCGACTAGATGGGTGATTTTGTAAGTGGCAAGATTTTGTGGACCTACACTTGTCAGCCAGCATGAATAATCTTTACCGCAGTGGAACTTTGGTTGAGAAACTGCGACAGCGTCTTGCTATTTTGTTGTCATCACATCATTTCATGTTTTGTAATCAATATCGGTGCGATTGATCGTGATCTGTTATCATACTCGGTTCATTACGCTACCATCTCTGAATCGAATTTACATCCATGTTCTAAGTAAATTGATTTTTCTATTTTGACTGTTTGGATTAGTCTTGTTGCACGGTATGGTTGTGGTTGTTTCACATTATTTATTTCTCATTACTATATGTTTGAATGGAACTCTTCACTATTTATTTAGCTTAGGAAATGTGGGCGGCTTGCCCGTAACCTTTTTCAGGTCGGATTCCGGAGTCCGCCACGTCAACCATATATATACAGGCAGCCCATGCGTTTCGTCCTATTGGATCACGCAGTTTTGTGCGTTCTGCTGCCTTAGGTTGGCTCCGCTCCCCGATCTACCGCATCACCCACTGTATTTAAGGATGATTTAAGCGGCTAACCTACGAACTATATAACTTATTTGGTTTATTTGGTTTATAAGTGGATTTGTGGGTTAGTCACTGCATTGTGATGGCCCGGTGGTAATGATGGCGAGACCCCATGTACGTGCTCAACCTTGCCTCGCCATGCTACCTGGCGGCACCCGCAACACTGGTGAGCCCTACGCCTAATCAATTTATCGAAATTTATCGAGGAATAAGTTTACTTTTTAGGTCCTTTATTGAAATCGAGTTTAAATCGTGTCCTTTAACCACAGATATAATGTATCTCTTAATTTATAATGTCGCTAATTTATAATGTTGCAGAACACAGTTCCCAGGACAGTGTAGTACTCGGTTTTGACTTAAAATACCAGCGTGGAGTTCACGTGAGCCCATATGTTAGCAGCCAGTCTTCTTCCCCATCTCTTCCTCGGGCGGCAAACTAGAAAGGACAGTGGGTAGGAAAGGCGATGGGCGCATACTCCTGACAGTGGGTAGGAAAGGCGATGGGCGCACACTCCTCGGCCCATCGGAGCAAGAGCGTGGCCGTGTTCGGGTCACGGTGGAGCTCCTAGAGCACGCGAATGAGAAGGTCACCGGAGGCTGGAGATGGACCTACAGAGGGCAGCGAGGACAGGAGGAGCAACATCAATTGCTCTGGGGAGGATGCTGTGACAACCCGATATCGTTTGGGATTAAAATCATTAAATAAATTATTTCCTAGAAAATAAATAAAAGAAAAACAAGTAATCAAGTGAATTAAATAAGAAAAACAATTTTTTCTGCTGGAAATATTTTGAAATATTCTCCATGAGCTCCACAAATAATTTTAATAATAGAAAGAACACTTCAATAATTATTTAAATAAATAAATTAATCCTTGAATGAGCTGAAGATATTTTTTAAATACTTTGGGTATTCATATATTTTTAGGATTTTTTTGGAATTATTTGATCACTAGAAGTATTTATAAAAATTCAAAGTCTATTTATGTGATTAATTTAATTAAAAAACAAATTTAAATTTTCCCTTTTGTTCCAGGCCATAAACGACCCAAAAAGTCCGCTTTGGCTCCCTTGCGGCCCAGCCTGGTCGACGCCGCCTTCTCTCCTCCCTAGCGTCGGCCTAGCTCACGGCCTGTCTCCCTCTCGCGCGCGCAAAGTTTGCATCGCCTCCCTCCCGCGCATCTCTCTCTTCGCTCACTGACCAGCGGGCCCCAGTGGTCAGCCCCTCCCTTCCCCGAGCCACCGACAGGTGGACCCTACCTGTCGGGGTTGTCCCCAACCTCCCGGTCGTCACCGCCATTTCCGCATTGCCCGCGCCGTCGTATCTCGGCCATCCCCGCGCCGCAACTGCCACCCGATTTCCCCTGTATCTCGTGCTGCCATATCCCAGCACGCGCTCGGCCAAAACCGCCTTATCCGCCGCCTTCTTTTTCGTTGCCGGACGAACCGTCTCCGCCGCTGAATCCGCGCCAAAACCGGGCCGAATCCGAGCCCCTGAAGCTATAAAAATCCTCACCATGCTCCCCTCTCCAGTTTTCCCCCAATTGCCCGAGCTCCCCGCGAACCCTAGCGCTCTCCCCGCGCTCCTCCCCCCTCCGCCACCATGCGCCATTGTTCGGCCACGCGCCGTCACCGCTTCGGTCACCACCACCGCAAGCCAAGCTCACCGCCGTGTTCGCCGCATCGCCCCGCACCTCGCCGCCCCTTGCCTGCCGCGAAGCATCGCCGAACCACCCCACCGCCGTGCATCCCGAGCCCCACCGCATGCCGCCATCCTCTGGCCGCTCAATTCGCGCCGCCCGTCGCTCGCCGCTTCAATCCACCGCCACCACCGCGTGCGCCGCCTTCCTTAGACCCCCGGCCGCCACTTCCCGCCCTCGGGCCGCCATCGGATCACCCCCGTCATCGCTATCCCGAGCCACCGCCGCTTGTTACCACCCCTCGGCCGCCAATTTCGGCCACCGTGCCGCTTCCAGAGCCGAGCCGCCCCTCCCTCTGGCTTCGCCGTGCCTCTTCGCTCCTCGGTCGCTTCTTCGCCGCCGACAAAAGCCACTGGAGCATCGTGTCACCATGCGCCCAAGCGCCGACGGCCGTTCTCCTCACCGCCGTTGCCATGCCGTCCCTTCCCATGCGTCGGTAAGCCTCCCTTCCCCTTTCCCGTGCTCCTCCGTCGCTTCTCGTGCAGTGTCGCCGCGCCGATGGCCACTGTCGGCGACCATCGGGGCGCGCGTGCCGCCGCCGCGCTGCCCGGCTGGTCGGCGGCAGTCTGTTAACAGCTAAATTTGGTAACCAAATCCCTAAGTCTCTGCCGAGATATAAACGGAATTGGATCGGAAGAACAGAGGTTGAGTCGGCTGCGGTGCGATTGGCTACGAGGTCAATCGGCTGAGGTTGAGTCGAGCAAGGATAGCCGATAGGTGATGCTGAGTGAGAGGAGAGGATAAGACCGTTTCTGATGAAAGTGCTTAAAGATAAATAGAAGATTCGGTTTCCAAATTGCGCGTTAAGAGATATTGCCATCTACGGATAGAGTCCTGTAACGGCAATTGTATCCGTAAATTAGGAACTTGTTTAGATTGTTTATTGTAATACGGCATAGGACTATATCCCGGGATATTGTCGTATTTTAAATAGTAGATTAGATAGAGACCGTGGTTCGCACGAATAATGTTATTCTTGGGTATAAATAGGACCCGAGATCCCTGTAAAATCAACACACATTCAATAAAACTTTCGGCACATCGCTTCCTTTTTCTTCAGACGAACAATTGATCCGGCTTCGGGCTGCATCGTTTCGATCCCCGATTTAAGGTAAATGTTTGTCATTAGTGGTGTATCTCGTCGAATTTAGAGCTTCCATAGCTATGATACTCTAAATTCGATGGTTTATGCTGCGTTAGTTATCATATATCACATATAATCTAGAACAATGTTTAGATCTGTCTCGACATCAGCTCATTTCTATCAAGAATTAGCAGCCGATAGAGTTAGATCTAAGGGTTGGTCTAGATTATATGCGATATCTACCGTCTCGAGGTATTTACATCAGCTACAGTAGATCTGATTGTTCTTTTTAACTTAATGCTGCATCAATATTGATCTATTAAGTCGTTTTTAGAGCTTTTATGATCTATTCGGCTAGATGAATATGTTTAGAGATAGCGTCGGGGTTTTAGCCGGCTTTATCTGTTTTAATATTCTTTTGATATATTTACTATCAGGTTTATTAAAACCGTCTCTTATATTAAGATCTTGCTCTAGTTAAATGCCCCATGCCAGAATCAGCCTGTCAGCCGACATCCGATTGATTTAGGTTTAGCGCATTTAGTTTAGATCAATATCTTTTCATAAGATGAGTCGGAGTATTAGCCGATTCACAGTTAGACTTATGGTATCGGCTAGGTTGTTAAAACATATATTTATTATCCCATTGTATATTTGGATTATGTGGTTAATACAGTCTCGGCGCAGCCGATCTATTCTAGTCACTTAGTTTAAATAAACTTCGGGATCGCATATATATGAAAATTGACCTTTACAGCCGATCCAGTAGGATCTAACTTAACACTTAACGCCTATATCTTTATTTTTCTTGTTGGTTAACAGATCAAACCAACTGGCATGCCCTGTACAGCACGGGTAGCTGAGAAGGACCTGCACTCGAGCTAAGCAGATCTCCCAGGCTAGCGCGTGAGAAAAAATTCTCGTCAACACGCTTCTTGGCACGCCCAGTGAGACTGTCTCTGTCAACTCGACTAGGACGCATTGACGCAGCTGACAAGATGGTCGACCTCAAGAGCCCCAACGTTTCTCAGGACAACATCGTGCCTGTCAAGATGGAACAATTGTCGGCTGAACAACAAGCTGACTACAAGAAGATGGTAGAAGAGCTTCAAGCCAACTACCTACAGTCGTTCACCCAGACAAGGTCTAGGGCTGTGCACCAAAAGTACAAATTCAGCATGGACGAACTCAAGGCGTCCTCCTCCGGCGGACCAAAGGACACAGAAGACGGAGGAGCCGATTCAAGAACAAGGCGATTCGGGCCTGCATACTTTGCAAGACCGAATTGATTCGGCCATCCACCATGCGTTGGTCAACCAGAGTGGCATTTTTGTCAACACTCTTAACAATATGATTGCCACTGTGGTCGACGCCAAGATAGCCGACCAACTGCAGCGGAGGCCGACTTACTTCATAAACGGTTAGTTTCCTGGTTACAGGACGTTGGCCACCCAGAATCGGCCGATTCCACCACCGGCACAGCCAGGGCCACCAGGAGGGGTCCTCAACCAGCCGAATCCGTCCGGATCGGTTGCGAGACCGGTGGTCACCATGCTGAACCGACAACAACCACTGCCCCAGGATCAGATCACCAACATGTTCGATGACAATCGACAATTGGAGCCATTTGCCCAGATCGGTCTGGATAGATAGTACAACAATGGTGGTCGACAGCTGTTCCCGGGTCCACCAACGCCACCACCGGCAAATCGGCCGCCTCCCGCTGATCATCCGTTCCAGTACCAGTATCAAGGAGGCCGTCAAGATCATCACTACAGGCCCCAGACGCCACCACCACTGTATCGGCAAGCACCCGCACCATTGATCAATATGAGCCGAAACAACAGGACAACTGGACATGGGCCGATTTGATTGCGAACGTCATGCGCGATCAATTCGACCTCAAGCCAAAGGACTCAGGAAACATGTATCGGTATCCTTACCCGGAGCATTTCGAGCGAATTCCATTGCCTAACCGGTACAAAGTCCCAGACTTCTCGAAATTCTCAGGGCATGACAACGTGTCAACCTACGAGCACGTCAGTCGATTATTGGCGCAGTGCGGTGAAGCATCGGCCACAGATGCCTTGAGAGTTCGACTGTTCCCCTTGTCTCTTTCGGGATCGGCTTTCACCTAGTTCTCTTCATTGCCTTACAACTCAATACAGAGCTGGGCCGACCTCGAAAAACAATTTCATAGCTACTTCTACACTGACAACCATGAAATGAAGTTGTCGGACCTCACCATTATCAGGCAGAAGCACAACGAGTCGGTTCAAGACTACATTCAACGCTTTAGAGAGATGAGGAACCGATGCTACATCCTGGTGCTGTCGGACGCCCAACTAGCTGATTTGGCCTTCCACGCCCTGATCGTGCCAATCCGCGAGCGCTTCTCTGCTCAAGATTTCGACAGCCTGGAGCATCTGGCGCAGAAGGTGACGACCCATGAGCAGAGGTTTCAAGACACCAAGAAGGCCGTCAAGAACATAACTCAAGTCATCGTTGAATCAGGTTTCGATTTCAGCGACGATGACGCAGAGGTGGCGGCAGCCGAATAGGCCAAGAATAAAAAGGTCATCATCTGTCAATGGCTGCTGAAGACGGCCAAAGAGGAGAAATATGATTTTGACATCACCAAAGCCGATAGGATTTTCGATCTACTACTCAAGGAGAAGCAGATCCAACTTCCCGAGAACCATGTGATCCCATCGGCTGATGAACTAAAGAAGAAAAAGTACTGCAAGTGGCATAACTCTACATCCCATGCCACTAACGACTGTAAAGTCTTCAGGCAGCAGATCCAGTCGGCAATAGAGGCCAGGAAACTCTAGTTTGCCGATTCCACTCGGCCGATGAAGGTAGACGGCAACCCCTTCCCAGTCAATATGGTTCAAGCCGGCCCCAGGCAAGCCGATCGGCAGCGCAGAATGACGTATAGCTTAGCCAAAATATTAGAAGGGGTCAACGCAGAGGGTAAGCCGACTGGAAGCCAAGCCGCGCCAATCAACATGGTGCGTCCCGTTGCCCGATCGGCTGATCGACGACCGATCAACACGAATGGCCGACGCCGCTTCCAACAGCAATCTTGGCGGGAAGAGGCTCGGTTTGAAAGGTTTTATCGGCAAGAGTGTCACGCCCAGAAATTCACACCAGAATTTCCGAAGCTGAATGTGTATTTAAAAATACCCTGTCCAGGACCAGCCAGGGATACACAAACGACAAATTGTATTTACAGAACCACGTCTTAAAAACATTAAAAAGTCTTACATATGCAGCGGAAAGACAAAAATAAACTTATGAACTAGGCTTCGATTCTGGCGGGACAACGACTCCATTCCACAGGCAATCCTTGATGGCAGTGACGAGCCTACTCAGCAGCATACTCATCGACAGCTTCATCCTCTAACTTTGAGGTGGGAAAAAGGGAAGCAAGACTGAGTACAACCACGTACTCAGCAAGTCATACCGAAAGAAGGTATGTGTGCAGGGTTAAATTTCAAGGATAGGCTGGGTTTGACTTTTGCATAAAACAGGCATTTCACAACATTAAGTTGAAAGCAGTAGAAATAGTAATATAAGGTAATTAAACAATATTTTAATACACCGCTCAACGCTACACCACGTTGAGTCGGCCCAATCCTTTCAACTATTCTACCTCATTTCCACTTAATCAAATTATTATTTTAATGAGACTAATCACGGTGAATCTGGATGATCGCCCATAACCGCGGGCACGGCTATTCGAATAGTTTTTCTCTCTGGCCAGAGGTGTACGTCTGTACCCACAAGACACAGCCCCACAACACGTGTTCGTGCGTCGACATACCACCATGGCATATCGAAAAGGGGTCTGTGACAGGACCATTCGCATAACCCTCCCTGACCAAGCGACATCACACCTCAGGTTTCGCCCCTACCCAGAATCCAGGGTAGGCAGCCCCCTCTCGTGCCTAGGTGAATCCGGTAGCCGCATAGACCTTTCCCGGTCCATCCGCACTCCATCACGCTCACCCTCGCCTGGATGCGTCGGCCAGGAAAAGCTACACTACAAGCCCAGCCGTTGCCCATGCTGGCTTGTGGTACGCACTAAAAATTCCTCCAGGGTTTCCCGCGAACCGGTCCTTAACTGCCATGGGTGCGACTTGCAAAACCGGGCACCCATAGCCCACCATAATAGTCAAGTTTTAATTTATCGATTAACAGTACCAACGGTCCATCCGGTCGGAGACCAACATTTCATGTGAAATAATTCTAATAAATTAGTTTTCCCTTTTATGATCTAGTTGTACTAAGCATAATAAGCATGTCCTAGCCCTGATTCTAGTCAAATTAATTCCCAGGTGATCAAATAAACAGGTTAAACAACCTAGGCTTAAAACTATAGGTCCCATCCCGATTGCATTATAAAATAAAGTAATGCAACAGATAAAATATTAGGAATTTGAAAATTAGGTACAATATGTTCAAAGGAAAATGACTTGCCTTGATCTTGATCCAACGGAACCTCAGCGACAACCTCAAAATAAACCGGAGAGTCCTCGGAACCAGATTCTACCGACAAACAAAGCACAGCAAAAACAGGCTATTAGACAGCTAAAACATACAATTAAACTATTTTTAATATATTCTTGACATTTTTATGAATCCGCTGCAACTTGAACGGACCCAAACGGAGTTCGGATGAATTTTCTGTGAATTTTACAAGTTTCAGCCTTTTTACTAGTTAAGAAAAAAGAAAAACAATTTATGACGCAAGCGCCTTTAGGGCTGACATCACTGCGGGACCCACAGAACAGTGACGCAGGAGAGAGAAACCACGGGTGTATGGTGGACCGAGTCCACCGGCTTGGGCGCGCCACGTGGCGGCACCTGAGTGGCCAGGACGGATCGGCCACACGGAAACACCCGGCTTGGCCGGGGCTCGGCCGGGCGGCGGCGGCGGCTTGCGCCGCGGCGGCGGCGGCTTGGGCCGGCAGCGGCACGAGCGGTGGAGGCGAGGCCAGCTCGGCAAGGGAGAGAAAAGAGAGGAAAGGGTGGTTTTCTCACCGTCGGCCGAACTCGGGAGGAAGGCGACAAATGATGCGGTTCGACGGCGAAAATTAGGGAAACATCAACGAGAATGTGTTCCCGGTGATTGCGAAGGTGGAGGTGGTGGTGGTTCGGCGAAAGGAGTGGCGGTTCGATGGGAACGGCGGAAACCGTGAGCACGGCGACGGAAAAAGGACGACGCACGATGCGGGAGCACGGGAGTGAGCGAACGCGAATGAGTGCGAATGTGAGACGTGTTCCGGAGTGCGGGGAAACTTATAGGCCGGCAAGGGAGCTCGGGCATGGCCGGGAGAAGTGGGAACGGACGAAACCGTCGGAGCTCGGCATTAATGGCGGCTGCGAGTGATGGAGTTTAACTCGGCTGTTCGACGCACATGATGAATGGCGGAGTGGGGAAAGTGGGGGAAACGGTGGAGAAAAAGCGGGAACACATAATGACGCGGTTAATTGAGTTGGAACGTGGCCGAGATGCACGGGAACGTGGCCGGGATGCGCGGGCTTGCACGGCATGCACAGCCACGGCTTAGGGAAGGCTCAAGCTTGGGGATGACAAGCGGGCCCCGCTTGTCATCGTCTCAGACCGGAAGGGGGTCAATTGGACTTAGCGCATGCGAAAGGAATAGTGTTGGGCCGGCCCAAATAAAAAAGAAAAAGAAAAGAGGGAGAAGGGGACTTGGGCCGATCGGCCGATTGGGCCACACTCTGCTGGGCCGGCGGGAAGGAGGAAAAAAAAAGAGAAGTGGGCCGGAAGCCCACGGGGGAAAAAAATAAAGGAAAAAGGGAGGAAAAAGAAAAAACCCCTTTTTCTTAAGGAAATTAATTCCAGTTAGCCTAATTTAATTTTTAAAATTGCTTCCGATGCTCTTAAAATTTCGATAAAAATTCGTTAGCGTATTTTGACACGAGGAATTTAAGAAAAATCCACCAAGCCTTTACCAATTATTAAATGGATTTTTAATTTAGGATTTTGATTTTCTTTAGATTTTCCGGCAATTTCTTCTTTACGATTTTTCACCGGTATTTTTTTAACTTAGAAAGAAAAGCGGAGCGTGACAAAGAGCGAGAGACGCGAGGCCGCCGGTATGATGGGAATCACCGCGGTACCGATCCTCATTGGCATTGTGAATTTTTCGTGCATCGCTGGGAAACAGGGATGAGGCCGCCGACGCTAGATAATTGCCCTGCGCGAGTATCACGAAGACGAACACAGAAGCCAGCCAATCACCAGCCCAACTCAGTTCATCCCGAGGGCTATACAGCTCAACCGGCACCGGCAGTCCGTTCACGATCGGCTAGGGCCGATCCATCAAGACTTCTTCGACGAAGACGAGAACGATGGCTACTGCGACGAAGGAGAAGCCGATGACGAAGAATCGGCCAACCCCAATGGTGCCCTTCTGACTTCTTCACCAAAACGCAGAAACGTAGAATTCAAAGGCTAAAGTGTGAAGGAAGGAAAGAAGAAGTTCGGTAGATGATCGAAGAACAACGCCGTCGGCTGGGCAAAATCAAAAGGCGACGGGTCCCCAAAAAGAAAATCACCACGGCCGACGAGGAACAAACCAGAGAGAGTTCAGCCGATCGAGCCAGAAGGGCAGCCAAAGGGAAATGGAAAGTCTAGGCATCAGTCAATATGGTATTCATATTGCCAGCCGAATTCGGCACCCCTGAAGCCGATGCAGATAATATCGAGGACGCCTTGGCCAAACTAGCACTGTCCCCGGATCAAGCAGTTTTCGACAAGCCAGAGGGGACCGAAAATCAGCATCTAAAGCCGCTGTACGTAAAAGGCTTTGTTAATGGCAAGTTGATGCCAAAAATGCTAGTGGATGGGGGAGCTGCAGTGAACCTTATGCCCTATGCAACATTCAGGAAATTGGGAAAGGGAGCCAAAGACCTGATCAAAACCAACATGGTGCTAAAGGACTTAGGCGACAACCCATCAGAGACCAAGGGCATATTGAACATCGAGCTGACCGTCGGCAACAAAACCGTGCCCACAACCTTTTTTGTCATCGACGGGAAGAGGTCTTACAGCCTGCTGCTCGGGAGGGACTGGATACATGCCAACTGTTATGTCCCTTCCACTATGCACCAGTGTCTACTTCAATGGGAAGACGACAAGATAGAGATTGTACCAGCCGACAGGTCAGTAAGCATCGCCAATGCCGATTTGCCACTCTGGGAAATCGATGGCATTGATTGTTTGTTCGGGAAAATCTGGCAAGCCGATTTTCTAAAAGTGTCCGATTCTGCCATACAGCCGATTGGAGACGATGGGCCACAACTGCTGCTTTGAGCAAGACGTCGTGGAGGGCTCGAACGCCTATGGCATGGACACCACGGACGAAGATGATGGCAAGCTAGGGCAAGGTTTTACGTCGGCCAACAAATTAGAAGAAATAGACATAGGCTCTGGAGACAGGCCTAGGCCGACGTATATTAGCAGAAATTTATCTTCTCATTGTAGATCCCAGCTTATTGATTTGTTAAAAGAATATAAAGATTGTTTTGCTTGGGAGTACTTCGAGATGTCTGGTCTTAGCTGATCTATAGTCGTTCATCAACTGCCAATCAAGCCAGGCTATCGGCCATTCAAACAACCTCCCAGGAGGTTCAAAGCCGATATGTATGATGCGATCAAAGCCGAAATAACTCGACTATATGATGCTGGATTCATTCGGCCTTGTCGATACACCGAGTGGGTCTTAAACATTGTCCCAGTATTGAAAAAGAATGGAAAACTTAGGGTATGCATCGATTTCAGAGACTTAAATAAGGCTACACCCAAAGATGAATACCCAATGCCTATAGCCGATTTGCTGGTAGACGCTGCATCAGGCCACAAAATCATCATCTTTATGGATGGCAATGCAGGCTACAATCAAATTTTCATGGCTGAAGAGGACATTCACAAAACTGCTTTTTGATGTCCTGGGGCAATCGACTTATATGAATGGGTCGTTATGATGTTTGGGCTTAAAAAGGCTGGGGCAACATATCAACGGGCCATGAATTATATCTTCCACGACATGATCGGCTCTCTGGTGGAGATCTACATTGACGATGTCGTTGTCAAGTCCAGGGAGATAGAGGACCACATAGCCGATCTAAAGCAGGTTTTGGAGCGGACAAGAAAATATGGCCTGAAGATGAATCCGTTGAAGTGCGCGTTCGGCGTGTCAGCCAAGCAATTCCTAGGGTTTCTTGTTCATGAAAGAGGAATTGAGGTCACACCAAGAAGCATTAACGCTATCAAGACGATACAACCTCCGAAGGACAAGAAGCAGCTTCAATCATTGATCGGCAAAATCAACTTCATCAGGCGGTTCATAGCCAATATTTCAGAGAAGATGGAGTCGTTCACACCACTGCTTTGGCTTAAAGCCGATCAAGCATTCACATGGGGGACAAAGCAGCAGAAGGCCTTGGATAATATCAAGAGTTATTTAAGTTTGCCTCCAATTTTAATGTCTCCACAAAAGGGAATACCGTTCAAGCTGTACGTGTCAGCCGATGACAAGTCAATCGGCTCAGTTCTAATCCAAGAGATTGAGGGCAAAGAAAAAGTTATCTTCTATCTCAGCCGATGGTTGTTGGACGCAGAAACAAGATATTTATCAGTGGAGAAGATATGTCTGTGCCTATATTTTTCATGTACGAAGTTAAGGCATTATCTGCTATCCAATGAGTGTACAATAATATGTAAAGTCGATGTCGTCAAATACATGCTATCGGCTCCAGTTTTAAAAGGGCGGATTGGAAAGTGGATTTTTTCCTTGAAAGAATTTGATCTGAGGTATCGAGCACCCAGGGCAGTTAAAGGACAAGCTATAGCCGATTTTATCATGGAGCATAGAGATGACTCAATCGGCTCGATCGAAATTACGCCTTGGACATTGACGTTTGATGGCTCAGTGTGCACGAACGGCTGCGGTATCGGATTGGTCATTATTTCGCCTAGGGTGGCAAGCTTTGAATTTGCTTTTTCTATCGACCCCCATGTTACAAACAATCAAACCAAATACGAAGCAATGCTCAAGGGATTGCGTCTTCTCAAAGGAGTCTAGGCCGACGCCATAGAAATAATAGGGGATTCACTATTGGTCATCAGCCAGTTGTCAGGGGAGTATGAATGTAGGAATGACTTGCTGATGGTCTACTATCAACAATGCCGAGGATTGATGGATAGCTTTCGGCTAGTTACGCTGAAACACATCCCTAGAGAGCAGAATACAGAAGCCAATGATTTAGCTCAAGGGGCATCAGGCTACAGGCCGATGATAAAAGAAGTCGAGATAGAAGTCACTGCCATGACAGCCGATGATTGGAGGTTTGAGGTCTACAGCTATTTACAGAACCCCTCTCAATCGGCTTCAAGGAAATTGCGATACAAGGCTTTAAGATATGTTTTGCTCGATGAAGATCTCTACTATCGAATGATTGATGGTGTGCTGCTCAAGTGTCTTAATGCCGATCAAGCTAAGGTGGCTATCGTAGAAGTACATGAAGGGATATGCGGCATGCATCAATCGGCTCATAAGATGAAGTGGTTGCTTCGGAGAGCAGGATATTTTTGGCCGACGATGCTGGAGGACTGTTTCAAGTATTATAAAGGTTGTCAGGATTGTCAGAAATTTGACACCGTGCAAAGAGCACCAGCATCGGCTATGAACCCAATCATAAAGCCTTGGCCGTTCAGAGGATGGGGTATCGACATGATCGGCCAGATCAATCCACCCTCAAGCAAAGGGCATAAATTCATTCTGGTGGCAACAGATTATTTTACAAAATGGGTGGAGGCAATTCCTTTGAAAAAGGTTAATTATAGGGACGCAATTGAGTTTGTTAAAGAGCATATTATCTACCGATTTGGCATCCCACAAACAATAACAACAGACCAGAGATCTATCTTCATATCAGACGAGTTTGTTCAGTTTGTCGACGGCATTGGGATCAAATTACTTAATTCTTCACCATACTATGCACAGGCCAACGGGCAAGCAGAGGCTTGAAACAAAAGTTTGATCAAACTAATAAAGAGGAAGATCTCTGAGTACCCTAAGCAATGGCATAGCCGACTAGCCGAATCACTTTGGGCATATCGGATGGCATGCCATGGATCTATCCAGGTCCCTCCGTACAAGTTGGTCTATGGACACGAGGCAGTGCTGCCATGGGAAAATATCATCGGCTCGAGATGAGTTCAGCTATAAGATCAACTCGCAGTCGATGATTACTATCACCTGATGGTAGACGAATCAGAGGACCTAGTTTTATCACGGATGAGGGCCTTGGAAAAGGTAACAAGGGATAAGGAACGAGTAGCCTGTCATTACAATAAGAAAGTTATGCCTAAGTCTTTTGAAGAGGGCGAACTCGTTTGGAAATTGATACTGCCGATTGGAACAAGAGACAAAAAATTTGGCAAGTAGTCACCAAATTAGGAAGGGCCTTTCAAGATCCACAAATGCGTCTCTAAAGGAGCTTATATGCTAGAGGGTTTGAATGGAGAAGTATTTGGAAGGGCTCTAAATGGAAAATATTTGAAAAAATACTACCCAAGCGTTTGGATCAACTCGTGATTCGGCTCTGTTTGTTCAGCCGATTTGTGTTAGCCGATCTTCTGTATTAAAGCGAGCATCGCCTTTAGGTCATTTTTACGCAAAGTTTTTCTCTAGTTTCTGCAATCGGCCAGTGTTAGCCGACCGCGATAACAATGATGCGCGATTTTGCTAAGGTCTTAATTTTGTCAACATTGAAGACATCAACAAAATTAGGGGGCATATATATACACAAAACCTAAGCCGATTACGAAAGGTAGGACAGAAAGGTGGCACGAAAGGTGGACGTCAATTTTTTTTAGAGTCATAACGTCGACAAGATTTTACGAAGCCGATCACAGGATAGTTCCAGAAGGTCAAAGCCGATTACAAAAGTTTGAATCTCTAAGCTATTACAATCAGCTCATTGCTTTAAAAAGTTAGCTATGGCCGAGAACGTCTTGCGCCTGATTTGATCTACTTCCTCAATGGCCTTAGCGTCGTCGGCATCGGACCTAGTCACTGGCTTCACCGCCTTGGTCAAATCCTTCAGATGAGACACGGCTGCCTTGATGCTTGATCGCTTGTCTTCGATCTCTTTAGGCAAGACGACCATGTATTCTTCTTGCACTTGGATCTCTGTAGTGATTTGGACGAAGTCGGCTATTATTTGATCCCTTCGCGTCCGAAGCTGTTCAAGTCTGGCGGCCGGCTTCATTTTCAAGGCGTCGAAGTCGGCTTTCTTGGCCTTGATATCTTCTTGACTTGATTTGATTGCTTCCATCAGTGACTGGTTCTCTCGACGATCGGCAAGGCGCTGCTGGGCTCGCTCATACTTTACTTGGTGTGCCTCTAGAAAGGTGGCCGGGACGATCACGTCGACCACGGCGTCTGGCAGCTGGCTCTGAATTTCTTTGAATCGAGCACGGATTGGGCCGCAGTCAGCTACCAGCGCGTCTAGAGGGACCTCTAGCCGATTGCCAATATCGGCTAGAACCGCTTTAAGGTCTGCGTCGAGCGGCACCAGTGCCCTTTCGCCTCTTTCGTCAGGATCTCCAAACTCTGACAAATCGAAGCCCAAGAGATCACCTATATTCTGCAAAAAGAAAGTAATAGTTTAGAAAAGTAACGAACTTATCAAGTCGGCTGATGAGGTTGAGCGAGGCTTACCGAGTGCATCGGAGCCGGAGTGGGTTCCGCGTCAGCATGGTCACCACCTGCAGCCGAAATGACATCTTCGTCAACATGACCACTGTGGAGATTATGGTAATCGGGTATCTACATGGCAAGTTTATCCGACTAGAGGTAGGGATAAATTGCGCCTGCTATATCTGTAAACTAAATATGACTTGGGTGTTACATTGCCGATTGAGATAAGGCAATGGCCCATAGTCACGGTTTGGTAAGATTGAGGAAACCGACTTAGAGTAAGATAGGGTTTTCGATCTGTAAGCCCGTCTCCCAAGACTATATAAGGGGGGTAAGGGGCGTCCCTCGAAGGAGATCAGATGCGATAGCTGATTTCATAAGCAAGAGCTTTAGATACACAAGATCACGAGATCAATAAAGTCACTCGGCGGATCGAATCCCCGAAACAGGAGTAGGGTATTACCTCACGAGAGGGCCTGAACCTATCTAAATCCTCTTTTCCAATCTAACCCATTGTGCTTGGCGATCTTGACTGCGACCCCAGAAATTCTATTGCCAAAACCAAGTTTCGACAGTTGACGCGCCAGGTAGGGGACCGCGCGTCAAGACTTCTTCGACAATCTCGCCGACAAGCGTGATGGGCTCTCCTTCAGGATTCGGCGACTTCGCCGCCAACAACTTCGGCAAGTTCTCCTCTTTCGACTCGGATTCGAACCAGTCGGAAGGAGAGACCCTTTCGGCGCCGTTCGGCCTCCCGAATAGCGCCAAGATCTTCGACGACATCTTGAAGTCCAAGATGCGGTCCATCCTCTCCAACGAAGGAATTCACTCGGCACCATTCGGACTACCGAACGCCGCCGGAATCTACACCGATCTCCTCGTCTCCCCAACAGAGACGATCCACTCGGAAGAAGACCTCTCGGCACCGTTTGGATTACCAAACGCTGCTGAGATCTACGGCAAGCTCCTCTCCCTCGAGTCGAGGTCGACCCACTTGGAGGAGCCCGCGTCCTCAAGCTCTGACTCGGACTGGAACGATCCAGATCCGAGCTACCCAGGATCGAGGGAGGTCGCCGTCATCCTCCAGCCGTTCGGCTCTTGCTCATCTTCGAAGCTCAACGAATACCTCGCTCCGCCGCTTTGACGACCTCTATGGCATCCCCTCGGACGAAGCCGACGTCTCCGACTGCAACAAGGACTACGAGCCGAAGTGCTTCGATGTCCTCGTGGCTGAGGTGGCCGAGTCCGACTCAGCCATGGCCCGCAGGCTTGCAGAGGAAGAGGGAGCCAGGATGGAGCAAGAGCACAAGCTGGCGGAAGAGGAGAAGAAACACAAAGAAGAAGCCGACAAGAGAAAACAAGATCTACGGGCAGCCGGACGGTCCACTCAGGAGGCTATCCTTCAAACGCAGGTCCGCAACACCAATATCTTCCGGACGCCACAGCAGAACGCTGTTGCTGCCCTCACACTCTTGGACACCGTCATCGAGATGGCACCCCCCGACGTGACTCCAATACTAGACAAAATCAAGACCATCGTCGCAGCCATAGCCAACGGTCATCCCTCCACCTCGGCGCGAAGGCCGACTGAGTCTGTGGCCGAAACGCCCGATAAAAGCTGGCTCCCACCACTAAGGTCAGGAGACTACAAGCGGCCCGAGCCTGACCGGTCGACAACTAGGCCAAGAGGCCCACGCCACGAGTCCACACAGAAGCATCAGGAGCAAACGGTCGACTCCCGCGACAAACGACGTGGACGTCCACCCGTCCACCACCGCGTTTGCCGCAACAACAACTCCAGCTACCCAACCAGCCAACCGAGGACTCCGCTGAGTGATCTGCGGGAAGTCCTCGATCGCCGCTATCAAGAGTGAGACCAACACACTCGGGAAGATCGGAGGGGATCACTCGACAGCAACGACGATGGAGTGCCAGCTTTCACTCGGGAGCTTCGTCGAGTACACTGGCCGAATGGATTCAAGCCAACAGGTATAGAGAAGTATGACGGCAAGACCGACCCCGAGTCGTGGCTTACCGTGTACACACTCGCCATCCGCGCAGCAGTGGCGACAACAAGGCTATGGCCAATTACCCGCCCGTGGCCCTCGCCAACTCAGCCAGGAACTGGCTCACGAGCCTGCCAAGAGGCTCGGTCGGCTCGTGGAGCGAGCTGAGGGACCACTTTATTGCCAACTTTCAGGGCACCTTCGAGAGACCCGGCACCCACTTCGACTTATACAACGTCATCCAGAAGCCGGGCGAACCTCTGAAGGACTACATCCGACGCTTCTCCGAGAAGCGCAACAAGATCCCCAACATCACCGATGACATCATCATCGCCGCCTTCCAGAAGGGAGTCCGTGATGAGCTGTTAATCGGGAAGTTCGGGTGCAAGCCACCAAAGACGGTGAAACAGATGTTTGAAACGGCAAACTCTTACGCCAAATCCAACGATGCCATCAAGGCGGCGTGCCAAGACCGCCCCGATAGGAGGGAAGATAAGCAGGCGGGAGGAAGCCGGAATCCTTAGAAGGATAACGGCAACAACAACCAGCGCCAGAAGGACCGCAAGTGCCGATCTGAAGACCTAGTCGTCGCAACCTCCAACTCTCAACGCCGCCCCCGAGTCGCCGCCTACGACGCCATCATGAACGCCCAATGCACGCATCATCCCAACCACAAGCACGTGGCTAAGGACTGCTTCATTTACAAACAGTTCGCCGAGCAGTACGTGGTGCAACTCAACAAGAAGCCGACTGATGAAGCCGGCCCATCGGGCGCCAAGAAGAACAACACGGCTGAGAATGCCGAGCCTTTCCAAGACCCCGTGGGCGAGCTCAATCACATCTTCGGGGGGCCGTTAGCGTACGAATCTAGGAGGAAACAGAAGCTAACCGACCGAGAGGTCAACACGGCGCAACCCGAAGTCCCTCAGTACCTACGATGGTCGGAGGTGGCCATCACTTTTGATCGCTCGGATCACCCCGACCGAGTGGTCCACCCGGGGATCTATCCACTCGTCCTGGACCCGGTGGTTCGCAACATCAGACTCAAGCGCGTCCTCATTGATGGGGGCAGCGCCCTCAATATTTTGTTCGCCAAGACCATGGACGAGATGCAGATCCCGAGGGCCAAATTGAAGGCAAGCTCAGCCCCCTTCCACGGAGTCATCCCGGGGCTATCATCTACACCACTCGGGCACATCGCCCTCCCGGTCACCTTCGGAGCTCGAGAGAACTTCCGAACGGAGAACGTCACTTTCGAGGTGGCCGACTTCGAAACGGCCTACCGCGCCATCATCGGAAGGCCTGCGCTTGCCAAATTCATGGCGATCCCCCATTACACTTACCTCTGCATGAAGATGCCAGGTCCCAACGGCGTCATCATTCTTCGCAGCGACGTGAGCAAGCCTTCACCTGCGACAAGGAGAGCTGCGACATGGCCCAATCTCGCGAGAGATTGCGTGGCCAGCAAGAAATCCGATTGGCTGCATCGACTTCAGAGGGTGAAATCCCAGCGAAGAAGATAGCCAAATCAAGATCCGACGACGCCAAGACCAAGAAGATCTCCCTTGATCCATCGGATCCTCGAAACGCTGTAATCGCGCCTGAACTAGATCCAAAATAGGAAAGCGCGCTCGTCACCTTCCTCCAAAATAATAAAGATGTTTTTGCTTGGAAACCATCTGATATGCCTGGAATTCCTAGGGAGGTGATCGAGCACTCTTTACACGTCAAAGATGACGCCAAACCGATAAAACAACGATTACGCAGATTCGCGCAGGACCAAAAAGATGCCATCAAGGAAGAGCTCACAAAGCTCCTGGCTGCCGGCTTTATCAAAGAAGTCCTACATCCCGACTGGTTAGCCAACCCAGTTCTGGTCCGCAAGAAGACGGGGCAATGGCGCAAGTGTGTTGACTATACCGACCTCAACAAAGCCTGTCCCAAAGATCCATTCGGGCTGCCTCGCATCGACCAAGTCGTAGATTCAACCCGGCGCCAACTCCCGAGCTTTCGGATTGTTACTCGGGCTATCACCGGATCGTTTGAAAGAATCCAGCCCTGAAGACATCGTTTATCACGCCGTTTGGAGCCTACGCTACGTCACCATGCCTTTCGGCCTGAAGAACGCCGGCGCCACATACCAACGCATGATCCAGAGATGTTTCCAGACGTAGATCGGTAAAAACGTGGAAGCTTACGTCGACGATGTCATCATCAAGACCAAGCAGAAAGAAGACCTGATCGCTGACCTAGAAGAAACCTTCGCGAATATCCAGGCCTTCAGAATGAAGTTGAACCCGGAGAAGTGCACTTTCGGCGTCCCATCAGGCAAACTGCTCGGCTTCATGGTGTCACATCGCGGCATTGAAGCCAATCCAGAGAAGATCAACGCTATCTTGAGCATGAAGCCCCCGAGTAACCAGAAGGATGTCCAGAAGCTCACTGGCTGCATGGCGGCGCTAAGCCGTTTCATCTCTCGACTCGGTGAACGAGGCATGCCCTTCTTCAGATTGCTAAAGAAAATGGACGACTTCCAATGGACCACAGAAGCCCACAAGGCCTTTGAAGATTTTAAGGAATTCCTTACAACGCCGCCCGTCCTGGCCTCGCCTCAGCCCCAGGAGCCCCTGCTGCTGTACGTTTCAGCCACTCACCAAGTGGTTAGTACGGTCCTCGTGGTCGAGCGCGAAGAAGAAGGACGGGCCCAGAAGATTCAGAGGCTGATCTACTTTGTTAGCGAAGTATTGGCAGGAGCCAAAATTCGCTACCCTCAAGTACAAAAACTGCTATATGGTGTTCTGATAACCGCGAGGAAATTGGCACACTATTTTTAGGGTCACTCGGTCACCGTCGTCACCTCCTTTCCACTCGGCGACGTCATCCACAACCGGGAGGCAACTGGGCGCATTGCTAAGTGGGCTCTGGAGCTGATGCCACTGGACTTGACTTTTAAGGCGAGGACGTCCATAAAGTCACAAGCCCTGGCGGATTTTCTGGCCGAGTGGACTGAGCAACAAGAAGATGTACCTCGGGAAGACCTCCAACACTGGACCATGCACTTCGACGGATCCAAGAGGATCACCGGCTTGGGAGCAGGAGTTGTGCTGATCTCCCCGACTGGGGAAAGACTAAGATACGTCCTCCACCTCCACTTCTCCGCCTCACATAACGTCGCCGAGTACGAAGCCCTGCTACATGGACTGCGGCTCGCAGTTTCACTCGGGATACGTCGGCTCATCGTGAAAGGGGATTCCCAGCTGGTCGTCAACCAAGTAATGAAAGACTGGTCCTGTCTAAATGACACCATGGAGGCCTACCGATAGGAGGTCCGCAAACTTAAAGACAAGTTTGACGGACTCGAGCTATCACATGTCTTGAGACACAACAACGAAGCAGCCGATGAGTTGGCGCAGTTCGGGTCCAAGCGTGAAGCCGCCCCAACAGACGTTTTTGTCGAGCACCTCTATGAGCCAACCTAGCTGCAAACGAAGTCACCATGATTGATGCCGACTGGAGGACGCCACTCATCAAATTTTTAACTCAGCAAGAGCCGCCGGAAGACCGGGATGAGGCAGAACGCGTCCGACGTTGCTGCCAAGCATATGTCATGGTTGACTCTGACTTATACAAGAGAAGCCCCTCCGGAATCCTAATGAGATGCATCACACCCGAGGAAGGGAGACAGCTGCTCCAAGACATCCACTCGGGCATATGCGGAAGCCACGCAGCAGCACGCACCTTGGTGGACAAAGCCTACAGACAGGGTTTTTTCTGGCTTACCGCGGTCTCCGACGCGGACAAAGTCGTACGAACCTGTGAAGGCTGCCAATTCTTCGCCCGACAGAGCCATGTCCCAGCCCAAGAACTACAAGCAATCCCATTATCCTGGCCATTTGCGGTGTGGGGCTTAGACATGGTCGGCCATTTCAAGAAGGCTCCAGGAGGATTCACACACTTATTCGTCGCTATCGACAAGTTCTCCAAATGGATCGAAGCCAAGCCGGTTGCCACCATCACCGCTGACAAAGCATGGGATTTCTTCCTCAACATCGTGCACCGCTTCGGCGTCCCAAACAGGATCATAACCGACAACGGGACTCAATTCACAGGAGGCATCTTCAAGGAATTTTGCGAAGACTTCGGAATCAAGATTTGCTATGCGTCAGTTGCCCACCCCAAAAGCAACGGACAAGTCGAGCGTGCCAACGGCATGGTCCTTCAAGGCATCAAGGCCCGCGTTTTTGACCGCTTAAATCCTTACGCTGGCAAGTGGGTTCAAGAGCTCCCCTCGGTCTTATGGTCTCTGCGGACCACACCCAGTCGGGCTACCGGCCAAACTCCTTTCTTTTTGGTCTACGGCACAGAAGCCATGTTGCCAAATGAGATGGAGTATGAATCCCTCCGAGTCCGCAGCTTCAACAATGAATGCTATGACCCCGACCGAGTGGACGACATCACCCGACTAGAGGAGGCCCGTGAGGCAACCCTCATCCAGTCGGTGAAATATCTTCAAGGACTTAGAAGATACCACAGTCGCAACGTTCGAGCACGAGCTTTCGTCGTTGGCGATCTGGTTCTACGCAAGGTTCAGACCACCAAAGACCGTCATAAGTTATCCCTCTTATGGGAAGGACCATATATAATTGCTGAGGTGACTCGGCCAGGTGCATATCGATTAAAGCGTGAAGACGGGTCTATGGTGGAAAACTCCTGGAACATCGAGCATCTCCGAAGATTCTATGCTTAAGTTGACTTAAGTCTCATGTTTTTCTTGACTGCCAACCTCAAGCAAGATGACTTCTTGAGTTAGCAGTCGGGGGCTGTACATACCTCAATAAAGCATAGCTTTCCTCATTAACTTTTGCGTATAATTCGGTTTATCATTGTTTAATGCTCCTTGATTCGAGTTCAGTGTCTAAGGACTGAGAATTTTTTGATGACCTAATCGAGCTTAGGCTCGGTGACAGTCGGACAAAAATTACTTAAGAAATTTCACATAAAAACTCGAATCAAGACATTAACATAAATAAGCTGAATATTCACAAGTCTACATCAGAATGTTACAAGCATCCAATATTTACAAGATAATGTTTACAAAGCAAGTCAAGGCCGGAAATGGTTTACAACATCAGCAGCCACCTTTTTTGCCGAATCAAATCAAGAGCCTGCTCGTCTGAAGTTCCCTCAGCGAAGCCCTCCCCGATTGAGTCCACGTCCACCCGAGGGTAGAGTGACTTCGTTTGTGCAAGGGCGAACCCCGCTCCCATCACAGCCGCCTCAGAAATGTTGGCTAGATACTGGTCAGGGGCTCGCCTGAGCTTGTCGAAGACTTCAACTGGGTCCAGTAAGCTGGTCCCGACTCCATTGTGAAACAAAGATAGCAAGATTGGTGTCGCTGCGTTGGCAACCTCTTCCCGGACCTCTCCGGCTCGTTTGACCCTCTCGAGTAAGACGTCATATTGAGCTCGGGTCTTGACTTTATAAGCTGCCAAAAGAACTCAATCACGCAAAGTGTTCAAAGGTAAAGCAGCGCAAAGGATGTTACTTCAAAGGAGCTCACCTTCGAACTCGGCCTCCAACTCGGTCTTGCCGAGGCTGACTGCCTCCAGCTGGACCTGGAGCGAGTGGACCTCTGACGAATTTTTTACAAATAAAGAAGACGATCAGCGACCAAGAACAGCACAGAACCCACAAAAGAAACTAGGAAGGTTGAGCTTACTCCCGACTGAACCCCGGAGTTCGAGGTTCTCTTCTCGGAGTTCAGCTATCTCCTTCCTCAGGGCTGCCTCCCTTGACGCGGCCTCCTCCTGAGTGGTCTTTAACTTCCGCTGGACGTCCTCCAGGGAGTTCAGATGAGGGACCAACTTTTCCAGCACCTCGAACTTAGCCATGGATCGACAATACTCCTTCTGCACGCAAGATCCGGAGTTAACCGACTGAAAAGAAATGATGATACAACAAAAGATTGAGGCTTACATTGAGTAGCCGTGTCACCTCATTTAGGCTGTTGACAAGGGCATCCCTTTCTTCGCTTTCCGCTTGCTTGTCTAGGATGATGCCCTACCTTTGGCCTTCCGAGTCCCGCCACTCGATTCTAATCGGGGGTACCCAGGTTTCAGAAGACTGTAACCTGGGGATTTCCTCTACTGTGGCTGGCAGATCATGAAGAACAAATGAAGGCACGAAAGATTTGAACTGAAGATTAAAGACAAGATTTGAATTCAAGACTTACCGGCTTCGGCGGCTGAACTCTTAACTGGAGCAGCCGGGCTGGTCTTCTCCTTCTGGCTTTTCACCGACTGGTCTTCAGTCGGGGCTCTCTGAGCTGCAGCCTGGGGCTTCTCCGCAGCTGATTGGCTTCTAGTCGGGACATCCCGGCTGGCAGTCGGGGGCTCCTCCCTCGGGATATCCTTCTTTGGAGGCGAGGGCTTTTTGCCCGGAGCGCTCTCGCTCGGGAGAGGGCTTCGGGGTCTTGGTTTCGTAGGCTTGGACGCCTCGGATGCGGCAGATGGGGTTGGCTCTTCGTTCCTCTCGGCAGGATCTATGTCCTGGGGCCTCCTGCCAAACCAACGACGCGCTCAGTTGGAATGAAGGCAAATAAATTTTCAACAATGAAGTTCAGGCTTCAGTCATGAGGCGTACCTTGACGACCGGCAGATCTTTGGCGCCGCCTTCGGCGACGGCCTTGGAGGGGGCGTCTCGACTGGAGGAGCCGGGACGTCATCGTCCGAGTCGTCGATGACGAGCCTCCTTTTGCTCGCCCGTTTATTTGTGTCCTCACTCGGCGCTGCTCGTTTCCCGACTAGCTCACTTTGGATTTTCACCCCACCAGTCAGCTCCTTGGCAGGGCGAAGCGGCACATCATCATGAGGAACCTTGTAAGGTTTCGAAATAATAGAGGCATTTTCCTGCAAGAGAAATTCTCACAATACTAAGAGGCATGACATCAAGATTGCAAGACAGTACAAAGAGGTCAGTCGGCTTACCGGAGGAGGAGGCCGATAGATGCTGAAGGGAAGAACCGGGAGCACGAGGGTGTGCTCGACTGCAACTGCAGTTGAGAAGATCTTGTACATCCGGATCTTCAGGATCTCGTAACTGATGGGATCTTGATCTTCCCGATTGGGGTCCTTCCCGCCTTCATACTCGAAGGCTGGCTTCGACCGCTCTTTGATTGGAGCCAGTCGGCACCTGATGAAGTGCCGAGTGATCTGCTCGCCGCGAAGACCTTTCTGCTTCATCGCCAGGATCTTCGCTAGCAGTTTGTTGGCTTCGTCCCACTCCTGCGCCACTGGTACGGTGCTCCAAGTATGCTTGGGTACAGGGGGAAGGCCGACAAAATTTGGCAGGCTGGGTTCGAGGTTACTGATGTAGAACCAGCCCGCGTGCCATCCCTTGTTGGAAGATTTCAAAGGGAGAGATAAATACTCCTTGCGGAGGGATCCGCGGAGTTGGAAACCTGCCCCACCAACAATGCAGGGCTGGTCCTTGTTGGGATGCGGCTTGAGATAGAACATGCAACGAAAGAGTTGGAAGTGGAGGAGGATGCCAAGGAAAGCCTCACATACATGAATAAAGAGAGCGATGTGAAGCATGGAGTTGGGGTTCAGATGATAGAGTTGAAGACCATAATAATCTGAAAGCCCCCTAAAGAACTCGGAAGTGGGGAGGCTAAACCCGCAGTAAAAGAAAGAGGTGAACACAACAAGCTCACTGGTGTTCGGGGTGGGGAAGTCTTCGCCCGCCGCCGGGCGCCAACCCACGATCTCCTTGGAAGGAAGCACGCCGTGCTTCACCATCTCCTTGAGGGTGGATTCCCTCACATCCGACGTGGCCCATTGGTCGAAGGGGATCTTCTTTTCACCCGTCATGAATGTGGTTTGGGTGGGAAGTGGATCTGGCCAAAAAGGATGGGGATTTGAGCAAGGGATCTTGGAAGCAGGATGCGGAGGCTAGTTTGTGGCAAAGAGCGAGCTCCTGGGTTGATGGATTCGGGTGCGCGCGAGTCTAGGGTTTTCCGCAGGGAGCTGGTGAACAGTGCTGCGAAAAGAGGAATTTTTCGGGAAGACGAAGTGGCGGGGATGACCTCAAGGCTTTGTAGAGAGATTTGAGGGTTGCGCTAGGTTTTCTCGTGAGTGGGCTGAGCCCATGAGAGATCTACGGCCCAGCTAAGGTGTGGCCCGACGCGTGTCCTTAGGGACTTAAGCGGATGAGCTTAAGCAGATTTGCCTTGGCAATATGCACGTGTCCGAATTCCCTATACCTTTGGAAATCCTTTCATGCCACAGTTTTCTTGACTTCATGAGAAGCTGGCACGATGCAATTTGAAAGGTGACCAACAGCTAAAGCTTTTTATAGCTGCCTTGATGATAAGGGTTGTTTGGTTGTTTAGCATTTGATTAAGTGATTATATCGATGCTATTTTTTCCACTTTGGTGAAGATCTTTATGGATTGGGACCAGTATTATGGCAAGAGCCATTTAATAACTCGGTCATATTTTTCAGACAACTGAAAAAGCTTGTTTACCCATGAGGGATGATTAAAATGTTTGTTTCGAGATAACTCGGACAGATCTACTTGGATAAGCATGAGCTTACCGAGTGCTTTTTTACCCATAAGGGTTGATTGAGTTATTTGTTTCGAGATGACTCGGGCAAATCTACTCGGATAAGCACGAGCTTGCTGAGTGATGAGATTTTTTATGATTATTGCTTTAGCTTGAGCTAGGCATTTATATGAGAATGATTTTTTATAGTTCTTGACTGTATGTCTGGTTTGTTTTTGGCTAACCACACAGTCGGGGGCTATACCTAATTAGGTGTATCAAGAGATGCACCTAGATATTTATTTTTAAGAATTTTTCAGATATTTTCCAGCCCTTCACAGTCTTTGGAGCCACTCGGGAGATTCGGGCAGAGATGATGGAATCACTCGGCGCCAAAAGCACTCGGCCAAAGAGGTTTTTGGCTGTATACTGTCTTGGTTTGATGCTGAGTTGTCTCGTCGACTGAAAAGGACTCGGGGGCTACTGTGGAGATTATGGTAATCGGGTATCTACATGGCAAGTTTATCCGACTAGAGGTAGGGATAAATTGCGCCTGCTATATCTGTAAACCAAATATGACTTGGGTGTTACGTTGCCGATTGAGATAAGGCAATGGCCAATAGTCACGGTTTGGTAAGATTGAGGAAACCGACTTAGAGTAAGATAGGGTTTCCGATCTGTAAGCCCGTCTCCCAAGATTATATAAGGGGGTAAGGGGCGTCCCTCGAAGGAGATCAGATGCGATAGTTGATTTCATAAGCAAGAGCTTTAGATACACAAGATCACGAGATCAATAAAGACACTCGGCGGATCGAATCCCCGAAACAGGAGTAGGGTATTACCTCTCGAGAGGGCCTGAACCTGTCTAAATCCTCTTTTCCAATCTAACCCATTGTGCTTGGCGATCTTGACTGCGACCCCAGAAATTCTATTGCCGAAACCAAGTTTCGACGCCCATAGCCGACTGGGTGCGCTCACTTGATTCCTGGGGGGCAGGTGTTGGCGCGCGTGGTGGCTGTAGAGAGAGTTAGTTGGGAATCGGCTGAACAATACACGAAGTGAGAAGATGGGGACTTACTGATCGTAGGGGAGCCGATTTCTTCATGGTCATGTGTTTAGTTCTCTGCCGATTCAGAGATACAGAGAGGGCATGAGCGAATATAGATGAGTGGTTTAAAGAGGGGAAAGGAGTGAAGTTATTTACCGTTATAGGCCGAGCAGGACGCCTTGGAGGGCTTGGAGTTTTTTGGACGCTGCTCTCGTCGGCCGATGGAGTTGCGATATATTTTTCCGAGCTGGAATCGGCTGCGGCTTCATCAATAGCTTCTGTGACTTCTTCATCCTCCACTTCTTGAGCCACGTAGGCGTCCACGACTGGATCAACTGGGGACAAGTCGTCGTCGACCGGGGCTCGCTTCGCCTTCTTGGCTGCCCTTTTTCTTGCTTCGGCAGCCAGAGTAGCAGCAGCCGATGGCTGGGTCCTCTTTGTGCGATGAAGCGGTTCACGGGTTTGGCCGTGAAGTAACGTGCCTACCTTTGGCGCGTTGAAGCCGATTGGGGATGGCACCAGCCCACACCCGTTCGGTAGGATGCCGGGCACGTAGTTGATCACCACCCCGCTTCGGCTAACTGGGGAGAGGAATCGTTGATTGTCTACAACAAAATAAAATTATGGTTAGATGATGATATGAGTAATGACCGGTGAATAAACAAGAGCTAGGAAATGTGCTTACCGATGGAACTCTATCAGGGTCAATGATGGTCAGAAACATTGTAGCCGATTGGTGGAACAAGTGTTGTTTCCATTCACCCCACCACTGGTTGAAGATCGGCGATCTGGTTATCGCCAGGTTGATTCTGTTCATGCTGCCGAGAGGAGGAGTTGGGAGTTGAAGTAGCCGAAGCATCATTATGTTACCTTCGATCCTTCCCCTTGGCTGGATCTTATCGGCAAACCATAAGCCGATGGGCAGCTGGCCCATTCCAAACTGCCTCGCCGCTACCATGGGGTGATAAAACTCAAAATTTTTGTGACGTTGCGGCCTTGATGAATGCCAACGGGAAGGATGCAAGGGGTGATAGCAGCGACAAAAATTTCCCTTGGCGCTGTGTATTCTTCTGAGTCGAGTTCATCTAGCCGAAGATTGTCTGGCTGTTCAAGTTCGATGAAGTCTTCATATGCGAACCAGATTTTGGAGGCGTTTGGAAAACCGCTGTACAGCCGATCAAACCATTCTGTGAAGTCTTCGGCTGTCAGTTTTGAGCCCAGGTGGGTTGAAGCAGCTTCACCGTAGGACGTCGGCTGCCGAGTGGTTTTTTCTTCATCATCCACAATTCTCGGCTCTATCAATGGGAACTCAGTTTGAAGGGGGGGCAGGCAGTTCGGCTATCTTGTACAAATGTAAGTTGAGCCAGAGCTGTAGCAGCCACCATGGACCCCCAGTGCCGACAGATTGCTTGGTGGCCAGCCGAGCCGAAGCCGAGCCCAAGACTTGGTATAGATAACCCAATAGGTACTTGCCTAAAGGGATGTTCTTTTCTCTACAAGGGCTTCGGCTATGTGCTGCCAGTTGCTAGTTGGGATGCAGCTAGATCCACATAATAGAAATTTCTCTAACCACATAAGGAGGAAGGCAGTGTGCTCCCTGTCAGAGATCAGCCCATCCTTCATGTTCATAGAGATAAAACCGCTCCAGCCGCCGATGCTTTTGGTCTTGAAGTTATGTTGGCACTTGCGCTGAAGATCACTTGGGCTGACTGTGGAAGTAATGTCCAAGCCGGTTATCATTACCATATCCATCAGGGTGGGGGTCATCGGCCCTTGTCTAAATAAGAAAGCATTGAGTGTGTTAGACCAAAAATAGTAAGCAGCCAATAGAAGAGATTCGTTTTTGGGCATGTTGGCTATTGTCAGTTCTAAGCACTGAGCTATTCCAAGCTCGGTCTAGTGCGTCCTTCTCCTAGCCGACATCCTTAAAAACCAGGCTGGCCAAGACTTGTTGGTTGATGGCCATGATTTGAAGGCGCTGGTCCAATATGGCAGGTTGGGGGTGGAAAACCTAAAAGGGATCCGATCGGTTTCTGCGTTCATTATTTCAATCGGGTCCAAATTGCCGATCGGCCCTAGGAAGTATTGGTTCTGATGAGCTAGGTTGGGGATTGCGATTTGGTGGGTTAAGTGCTACAGAATGAGGAAATGAACAAGAAATTATGAAGAGGCAAGAGCTAAATCACGGAAGGAAAAAAGGAATGAAGCCGATGGACTTACCTCGGGATAAGATGGTTGATGCGACGCGGCGGAAGGAGCGCTTGGGGAAGCCATTGCTGGGGGTTGTCGCCTCTCATGGTTCGCTGGAGAAGATGAGGGCTTCAAGGACGCTGGGGTCGCCGGGGAGGTCGCCGGAGAACTCGAGAGTTGCTGAGGTGACTGCTTGTTCGTGGCAATATGACTCGTGCGGTGGCCGCGGGGGCGGTATTTAAAGAGTATTATTTGGCAGCCGAAACAGTTTAGGTCGAAAAGAGCGGGAATTTGGAAAAGCAGCAAATCCGAGATATTATCTTATCACGGACTTGGGGGGCATGTGTTAACAGCTAAATTTGGTAACCAAATCCCTATGTCTCTGCCGAGATATAAACGGAATCGGATCGGAAGAACAGAGGTCGAGTCGGCTACGGTGCGATCGGCTACGAGGTCAATCGGCTGAGGTTGAGTCGGGCAAGGATAACCAATAGCCGATGCTGAGTCAGAGGAGAGGATAAGACTGTTTTCGATGAAAGTGCTTAAAGATAAATAGAAGATTCGGTTCCCAAATTGCGCGTTAAGAGATATTGCCATCTACGGATAGAGTCCTGTAACGGCAATTATATCTGTAAATTAGGAACTTGTTTAGATTGTTTATTGTAATGCGGCATAGGACCATATCCCGGGATATTGTCGTATTTTAAATAGTAGATTAGATAGAGACCGTGGTTCGCACGGATAATGTTATTCTTGGGTTTAAATAGGACCCGAGATCCCTGTAAAATCAACACACATTCAATACAACTTTCGGTGCATCGCCTCCTTTTTCTTCAGACGAACAATTGATCCGGCTTTGGGCTGCATCGTTTCGATCCCCGATTTAAGGTAAATGTTTGTCATTAGTGATGTATCTCGTCGAATTTAGAGCTTCCATCACTATGATACTCTAAATTCGATGGTTTATGCTGCATTAGTTATCATATATCACATATAATCTAGAACAATGTTTAGATCTGTCTCGACATCAGCTTGTTTCTGTCAAGAATTAGCAGCCGATAGAGTTAGATCTAAGGGTTGGTCTAGATTATATGCGATATCTACTGTCTCGAGGTATTTACATCAGCTACAGTAGATCTGATTGTTCTTTTTATACTTAATGCTGCATCAATATTAATCTATTAAGTCGTTTTTAGAGCTTTTATGATATATTCGGCTAGATGTATATGTTTAGAGATAGCGTCGGGGTTTCAGCCGACTTTATCTATTTTAATATTCTTTTGATATATTTACTATCAGGTTTATTAAAACCACAAGATCTTGCTCTAGTTAAATGCCCCAAGCCAGAATCAGTCTGTCAGCCGACAGCCGATTGATCTAGGGTTTAGCGCATTTAGTTTAGATCAATATCTTTTCATAAGATGAGTCGGAGTATTAGCCGATTCACAGTTAGACTTACGGTATCAGCTAGGCTGTTAAAACATATATTTATTATCCCATTGTATACTTGGGTTAAGTGGTTAATGTTGTCTTGGCGCAGCCGATCTATTCTAGTCACTTAGTTTAAATACATTTCGGGATAGCATATATATGCAAATTGACTCTTACAGCTGATCCAGTAGGATCTAACTTAACACTTAGCGCCTATATCTTTAGTTTTCTTGTTGGTTAACAGATCAAACTAAGCGCACGCCCGTACAAGACGGTAGCCGAGAAGGACTGCATTGGAGCTAAGCGGATCTCCGGCCAGCGCGTGCGAGAAATTTCTCGTCAACACAGCCGCGCTGCCCCTTTCATCCTCGCCGCCCGATCTATCTCGGGACAGATCCGAGCCATCCACCCGCCGCCCGCATGGCCGCCCGTGGAGGCTGCATAGCTGTCGTGTCGGTGCCACGTGCCACGCCTGCCTATGGACCGCCATGGACCCAGTCCACGGTGGACCGCCCGTGGACCGCGTCGCCCCTCCGCTGACGTCAGCCCTTGTGCCGCTGATGTTAGCCCTCGCTTGCATCGGCCCTCACGTCAGCCCTGCCTGCTGACGTCAGCATTCAGTTTGCTAACGTTATCCACGCCCGTGCCCGCTGGCATCAGCCCTTGTTTTGATGATGTCAGCATCAACCTTTTTCTTTGTAAAAATAATTAAATATTGTGCAATAAATCATTTTATTTTCCAGAATTTATTTAAATGGTCTAAAACTTCTAAAATTCATATCTAATTCATACAAACTCCAAATTAGGCCATTCAAATTGTAAAATTCATCTAAAATTGAGATCTACATGTTTGTTTATTTTTATGTACTGTTATTTAGTTTTTATTAGGGTTTTTCCTTGTTTTATGTGCCAGCGTATAGATTTCACCGTTTCGGAGTTCGTGCTTGCGAGGAAAAGAGTCCAGAAGTTTGTTTGAAGATGCAAGGCAAGTCACGCTTTCTTTGAAGCATATTGATCCTATTTTTACAAATGTTTTACTGTTTGTAAATAAAATTACATTGCTTTGCTAATTACATGAAATGATGAAATGATGGATTACCTATCTCCATGTTGAGCCCTATTTACTTGTTATCCCTCCTTGGTTAACCTTGAGTGATAATTTGACTAGCTTTAGTCACTGATGTGGAATTTAGCTAGAGTTATATGCTTAGCCATGCTTAATTACCACTAGCTCACTAAATAGGATAATTATACTATTTATTCTAGTCTGTCATGAGCTGCAAGCTCGAAACGCCTGACCATGTCTTATTGGTCATAATTATCTCAACTAAAATATGACATAATGGTGGGCTATGGGTGCATGGTTTTGGATAGTAGCATCCATGACAATAATGACACCAACTCTGCCATCATACTGGAGGGAAACACATGACACCTGCTATGGTTTCAATGAGCAAGGTCATGACGCAAGAAACCGTTCATGGGACATGTATGCCAACACACAGACCGAAGATGAGACGCAGTGCTCAAGAAAGAAGGAAGAGTCTGGTCAACTAATCAGCTAGGATTTTGGTACGCCACCGTCCAACCATAAGAAGAGAAAGACACCAGAATGGAATGCAAGATGTGCTAGTAAGACGATCGTCACAGGCACAAAGTTTACTCCCGAAGATGCTGAGAAGATTCCCCGACACCTGAGAAAGAATACCTTCCGTGGTGCACGCCAGCTAACCCGGCATCTCAGGCTTTATGGTCCGCCAAGCCAGAAGATGATGAATCAGAAGAAGTATCCTTTGATGATGATGAAGCGATCTTTGAAGACGTTAGTGAAAAAGAAAGGGAGCTCAAAGCATGTACTCGTTGTGGAGAAATTGGACACATTGAGAGCATGTGCATCCACATCTGCCATTGTGGTGAGGACACCCATATGCTAGATGAATGTCCCACAAGAAATGTCACATGCTTCTTGTGTGAGGGAATAGATCATGTGCCTAAGGACTGTTAGCTAATGTTGGTCTTAGATAAGGACAAGGAAAACCAAAGGACATCCCGTCGGTCTGTCAGTCAACTCGTGGTTGGTACCTCCAATGGTGATGATGTTTCTGATCATCAACCAGCTCCAACCCCTGTGAAGAGCATCAGTGATAACCGAAGCGTGGAAAATAAGTCTCACGAGTCGGTGCACATTTCAGTTCCAGCTGCTAGCCTGCAGACCCAGAAGAGAGCATAGTGTGAACAATCAGGTCCGATTTGCTGCAATTGTCTCAAGTCAGGACATCGTCTCAAGACTTCAAGACTACCAAAAGAAGCTCATCATTGCTTCAACTGTGGGGAACCAAGTCATTTAATGGAAGGTTGCCTAATGCTCAAGTGCCAACATCCTCAAGGCACCAGCACTGTCTGCAACACCAGTGTTTTGCAAGCTGCCCCAGCTTCAGCACAATGTGGTCAAACCCAACAAAAAGGCACCAGTAAGGCAAAAGATACCAGTCATTACTCGTACGTGCAACCTCCACCACGACGTATTATCGTTAAGGGCACAAGCAAAAGTTCTAAGGTTCACCCGCCAACCTATCCCCAAGCTACAGGACTAGCAACAGCAAGGCAAGCAACACCAAAGAAACAGTGATCCACTCCAACCACCAGGTCACCATGAAAACCAACAAGGCATCTCGTGTTGCCTCAGTGCAGATGCTTGGCAATTAACCAGGTCTATATGCGAAGCATTGTTCCCATTAGAACACCAGCTTGTAAGCAAGGTCAGAGCAAGTCAATCAGGCCAGAATCACAGGACTAAAAGTCGCCCCAGTCAAGACCTCTGCTAGTCAAGTCTGCGACAGTTTTCAATTGTTTAATCTTCAAGTACCTTTGTTTCTGCATAGAAGTTTCATGGCAGTTATGTAATAATAAGGGAATATTGAATAATGTCTGAGATACACAATCTCTCTTCTTTTGTGATTCATCTTGAGTATTCAAAAACATGTTAACTTGTGTAACTGCCAGTGCTATAAGAAACCTAAGGTTTCATTTTCCCCCGCTCATTCCAGTTTGATTAGACTCTAAGGCATGATTGCTAACTACGAAAAGTGAATGGACACCTCCAGAGTATGAGAATATGCACAAACTATTGGAATGTGATAGTATATAAGGATTAACCGAACCCACTAGCCTTGAAAGTCATGAGGATGTGGTAATTGGCAATATCACCCTAGTGGTGTGAACGCGAATAAAGGAAATGCGAATGTTCAGACCACTATAACATTCGGCATGATATGATCTCCTTAAAAGTCAGAATTAGTGGCACCTCAAGGAAATGAGAAGAATGACGAAAAAATTGTAATAACATCATGAGAGAAATGTACGCACTCTTAATCTTGAAAGTTTCTCCAAAAAAATAGTAAGTGCAACTGCACCTTAGCGGTGAACATGGATCAAGAATGATTATCCTTAGTTAAGGCGACCGCTACAGTTCTCAGAAACCACTCTGATGTTTCTTGGAAAATGTCATCGTCAAATTTTCCCGATCACCCTGCTCAGAAGCAAGTGGATCTAAATGTCAAGCTAGAGCATCCAGCCATCCAAGTATGATTTGGAGAAATCGTCTAGGCGAACCACCTTTACTCAAGGGTGCAAAGCAAACTGGTGAGATCAAAAGCAGGAACCCTTGTTTGTTTCAAAGGCAGTTCCCAACGGCTCTCCAGTTCCAGCATTTGTGGGAAAAGCAACGTCAGAGTTTGTGTCCTGTCAGTCTTCAAAGCTAGCACACGATACAAGGACCAACAGAATGAAGGAGCTCTGCCAATACTTCATTTCGATGGAATGGCGAAGAATCAGTTCTACAGATCAAGTTGCCTATAAATCAAAGAGATTGATTACTCTCAAGAGTAGTAGCCTCGTCAGTCATAGTTGGTCGAAAGCCTATCCACCTTGGTAAAGCAAGCTTGAAGTTCAATTTGGTTACTCACGTAACCGTTTTGCTTGGAGGTTAAGCCCTGTGAAACATATTGGGTTGCAACCAATGGAATCAGTTATGAGCTGTTAACAGAGTTACATCAATCTCAAGTTAACAGGTTCGAATCTAAGGCACACCCCAAGCGGTCATGTCAACAGTACCGCCAAAAGAAGAGATAACTCAAGACACCCGTAGTTCAGATAAAGGCAGATATGGTGGCTTCTTGAAATGTCCGTCATTCAGATCAAGAGCAGTTGAAGCGAGTTTCTGAGTCCATGGTTTCAGGGGAGTCAGTCTCGAGGTTTTGATGAACAACTCCGCTGAAGACAAGTCAAAGTGAATTCTCTGAATACCAAAGGTGCCCGTGTAGCTGTGCAGTTTGAGGATCTTTGAACCCCCTGTCAGGTTCGAGTCGGTGCGAGCGAATAAGTCGGTGTGAGCCGGTAGAAACGTAGCAGTTAGCAAGCCAACCCAATCTCACCGTACCCTTTTCTTTCTAGCCCCGAATCTCGGACGAGATTCCTATAAGGTGGGGTAGATTTGTCACAACCAATTTTCGTTCGGGATTAAAAATCATTAAATAAGTCATTTCCTAGAAAATAAATAAAGAGAAAACAAGTAATCAAGTAAATTAAACAAGGAAAACAATTTTTCCTTTAAAAATCATAGCTGGAAATATTTTTGAAATATTCTCCATGCCCTAAAGTATTCTCTAAAATTTTTCGTGAAATCTTGGAGTCTCCGAAATAATTTTAATAATACAAAGAACACTTTGATAATTATTTAAATGAATTAATTAATCCTTGAATGAGCTGGAGATATTTTTATTAAAACTTGGGTCTTCATATATTTTGAAAATTTTTCTTGGAATTATTTGAGCACTGGAAGCATTTATAAAAATTCAAAGTCCATTTATGTGATTAATTTAATTGAAAAACAAATATAAATTTCCCCTTTTGTTCCGGGCCCGAAACGGCCCAAAAAGTCTGCTTTGGCCCTTGCGGCCTAGCCCGGTCGACGCCGCCTTCTCTCTCCACTCCCTAGCGTCGGCCCAGCTCGCGGCCCGTCTCCCTCCCACGCACGCAAAGTCCGCATCGTCTCCCTCCCACGCCTCTCTCTCTTCGCTCACGACCAGCGGGCCCCAACGGTCAGCCCCTCTTCCTTCCCCGAGCCACTGACAGGTGGACCCTACCCGTCGGGGTCGTCCAAACCTCCCGCCCGAGTTTCTCGGCTAGCGCCGCCATATCCGCACCGCCTGCGCAGCCGCATCTCGGCCATCCCCGCGCCGCAACCGACGCCCGTTTTCCCCTGTATCCCGCGCCGCCATATCCCCGCACGTGCTCGGCCAAAACGGCCTTATCCGTCGCCGAATCCACGCCAAACCCGGGCTGAATTCGAGCCCCCGAAGCTATAAAAATCCTCACCATGCTCCCCTATCTGGTTTTCCCCCAATTGCCTGAGCTTCCCGGAACCCTAGCGCTCTCCCTGCGCTCCTCCCCCCTTCGCCACCATGCGCCATTGTTCGGCCACGCGCCGCCGCCGCTTCGGTCATAATCACCTCAACCCGAGCCCACCGCCATGTTCGCCGCATCGCCCCGTACCTCGGCCGCCCCTTGCCTGCCGCGAAGCATCGTCGAACCACCCCACCGTCGTGCATCCCGAACCCCGCCGCACGCTGCCATCCTCCGGCCGCTCACCGCGCCACCCGCCGCTCCAATCTCGCCACCACCACCGCATGCACCGCCTCCCTTAGACCCTCGACCACCACTTCCCGTCCTCAGGCTGCCGTCGGATCACCGTCGCCGCCGCTATCTCGAGCCGCGCCGCTCGTTACCGTCCTCGACCGCCAATTCCGCCGCCGCGCCGCTTCCCGAGCTGAGCCGCCCTCTCTCGGCTCCGTGTGGACCCCGATTTTGAGTCGGGAATCTTTCGTGTTCATAGTACCATTCCTGGATCAAGTAGTTGGTACCCACGAATGCGATCTTGGATAATCAAGTGCACATGCACGAATAGTCTTACAATACCATTATTACATAAATAGGCCCGAAGGCATTGTTCATTCCACAGGACCTTATGGTCCGAATACAACATAAAAACAGAGTTTAGATAAGGCAGCGGAAAGAGGCAGCGGCTTGTCCATTGCCACAGGCAACGACCGGGACTAAGGTCTAATATGCGCCGTCGGTTCCTTCGCCCTCCGCGTAGTACGCGTAGGGGTCTTCGCTCTTCATTTCCATCATGGAGGTTTGTGCGTATAGCAAGGGTGAGTACCAACCGTACTCGGCAAGTCAACACAGAATTGATGCATATGATAGGGATATTCAAAGAACACGGCTAGGGTTATTTTTGCGTAAAGCCGTTTTCAATTCTTTTCACAAGCCTACCGACTAGCCAAAATCAAGTTTTAATTTCATGGTTCATTAATCCGGCGACGGTTACGTCTACCATCCATCGTGATTCCAAGGATGGCTTCCGTCTCCGGTTCGTCATGATTTTTCGGAGTCCACCCCTTCTCGCATTCTCGAGAAGTTGATCCACCAACGAACAAAATCATCATGCAAACCCATCCCAGCAGTTTTAAGTTTAAAATCTAGCCAAGCGAAAGTCTTGTCACGATGCTCAATATCCGCGAGCACGGCTATTCGAATAGATTGATTCATTCACACTGCGGTGGATGTACACTTTACCCGTACTCCACGACAGCCCAACAAATGAGCCTACGTCTCAACACATGAGACGGCCACGGCAAAGCCTTTCGATAACCTCACTTCGGCGTACCCGCTCCATGAACTTATGCCCTCATGCACTCTAGCCGTCCTTTTCTAGCGGTGAGAGGAGTTCGCGCACCGGGGTAAGGGAAGACATTTCCAATCTTTAAGTTTAATTAACGTAGTTTAATTCCACCATTTATAACAAAGGCCGCAGCCTCATCCTCATCCCATAACCACACCACGAGAGAACCATCTATGCAAGGATACCGCCTCCGCTCGGCTATCTAGTCGGCTAGGTCTATACCCATTCGAGAAGTACGGTTGTCGGCTCGTTTCCGGCTATCTCATGGCTCGGTCCTTAATTGACCGGGTCGGCACTTGCCTTTTCCGGAATCCACCCAAATCATCCAGCCGCCCAGTCTAAAACATTTGTATAGTACTTTCAATTTTCATCAAACTTAGTTCATCGGGGCCATGTGGCGCTCATGTCTCCACATGCCGAAGCTCAACTACCTCCCTAAGGTAGTTGCCCAAGCACAAAGCTTTTTCATAAAGTCATGAGTATGCATGGTCTAAGTTTAGCAGGGCTAAGCGGTTTACCGAAGTTATGCTTCGGTTATTTGTATCACATCGCGAGTTACAAGGAGTAATTCTAAAGGTAAACAATAGCAAGGTATGGCATAACAAGTATAGGCAATCCGGTAAAGCATGCATGTTTAGAGTTTAAAATAACATCATTTCGCAAAGGGGATCAATATGTTCAAAGGGTGTGAAGACTTGCCTTGCTCGCGCACTTGAGGGTGGGATCTTCGGCGGTGTCGATGCCGGTTTCTTCCGACGCTACCCGTACGTGCGAGAGATCAATTGAATTCAGTTAGAATTCAACTAAACACCGAGAGATCGAAAAGAACCACAAAAGCCATGAAAACCACTTCAAAGAGTTTTGCCGAAAATTCTACTCGAGTTAGAACAAGGGTTGCGAGGAAAATCCGGGTTTTGGAATCGATGTGTCCTAGGGTTTTCGCGAGTCGTCGATCGCAATTAAATTTAGAGCTTATGTTTAAAAATATCAGCGAAGAAAATTCGTGCTCGAACTTTGAGGGTTTGAGCACAAAAGCGAAACTCATTTCGATGGCGGAAAAGAATTAAACGGAATCCGGATTGAAAAACGATGCGAAATAGAATTTCGGAAAACGTCCGATTCCGATTTTTCAAACTTTGCACCGAGAAAACATGCGAGAAAATAATTTATTTTTCCCCAAAATTTTACTCAAATCATCCCAAAATATTTTTCCAAATTTTCCAAAATTTTTCCTAATTTTTCCTTATTTTTCTTTTTTTTTTCTCTATTCACGTGACCTTGTTTCATGCCCGCAGTGCTCGATCGGTGCCAGAGGAAAACAGGCGGCGGAGAGAGGGACAAAGCGGCGCAGTGGGGAACTTACGGCGACGGCGGCTCGGGGAGGAGCAAGGGGCTCGGGGACCGGCTTGCGCACGGCGGCGACGGCTAAACGGCGGCGGCTTTTGGCGGTGGCGCTCGAGGCGGCGAGATCACGGCGGCGGTGCGGTGGAATCGGCGCGGCGCGGCCTTTATAGGCGTGGCGCGGCGCGGGCGCGAGAGGAGAGGGGGGACGGCTCGGGCATGCGCGGCGCGGCGCGACACGCGGCGCGGCTCGGGGGCCGGGTGGCGGGCGAGACGCGCGCGAGGCGCACGGCGCGGGCGGGGTCCGGAGCGGCGTGCGCGCGCGGGTAGGAGGCCGGAGCGCGCCGGCCGCGTGGCGGCGCGCGCGCGGGCGGCGAGCGGGTACGGGCGGCGCGGCGGCGTGCGCGGGCGCGCGCGCGCGCGGTCGGCTCGGCGCGGTGCTCGCGGGCGCGTGGCGCGCGGGGCGCGGCGCGCGTGCCCGCGGCGCGTGGCGCGCGGGGTGGGGGCAAGGGGGCCGGGTGCGGGCGCGCGGGCGCGGGCGCGGCGGGGTCCGGCGGCGCGCGGCGGGCGCGCGTGGCGCGTCGCTGGCGCGGGCGTCTGGCGCGGCGACGCGCGCGCGCGCGGCGGCCGGGCCGTACGGCGTCGAGCATCTTGTGACCAATGAACAGTGCGATCGTTAATTTCCCGATTTTCTATTTTCTTTTCCCATTTTCCATTTTCTTTCCTTCTAAAAATTCCAAAATAAATCCTAATATTGTAAAAATAATTTTTAACTCTATATTTTAAACTTTTTCTTGACTTTTATTTTCCACAATTATTTTTCATACTTATTTAAATTCTTTTTCCAAATTTTCATAATTCACTCATTTTTAACAAAATCAAATTCCCACATTTGCACGCCTCCCGAAAATTTTACTATTTATTTTGTATTTTAATTTATCTTCTCCCAACCAAAATTTTCATTTTATATTACTCGAAATGCGTTTTCACAAATCCGCACTTTTCCGGATTCTTTTTAAAACCACAGTGCGACTTTCGCACCGACATTTTGTCAACTCCGAAAACTCCAAACATGCCAAAAGGGAATTGATCACGACTAAATTTATGCAAGCGAGCGGCGAATAAGAAACAACAAACCCGAAAAGAAGCAATAAACCAAGGTTTTGAAAGTTCCGATTTTACGTTCCGATTTCGGTTCTCCGATTTTCGGGATGTTACAAACCTACCCCCTAACAATAAATCTCGTCCCGAGATTTCTTACCGTTCTTGAGTAGGTGTGGATATTCGTCCTCGGGAACTCTTCGCTTTCCCAGTAGCCTCTTCTTCCGTGTGATTGCTCCATTGTACCTTGTACATGCGCCATGATTTGGTCCGCGTCTTCTTTTACGCCTCGTCTAGTATCTTGATTGGATGTTAGGGTAGGTAAGATCACTTGTGGACATGGATGGCTTCTAAAGGAGCTTGCTCTTCGGTACCCGCAAACATTTCTTCAGTGCGATACGTGGAACACTGGGTGGACATCGGAGAGATGCTCGGGCGGTTCCAATTGGTAAGCCACTTCTCCTCTCCTAGCGCTTATCAAGAATGGGCCCACGTATCGTGGTACGAGTTTCCCTTGACTTTGAATCTCCGAGTTCCCGTAGTGGTGAGACTTTTAGATACACGTAGTCACCTTCTTTAAATTCCAATTCTCTTCGACGGGTGTCCGCGTAGCTCTTTTGCCGTGATTGAGCAGCTTGTAGTCGGTCCGGATCGGGCGAACCTTTTCCTCGCCTCCTTAATTATGTCGAGCCCGAATATGGTTCGTTCACCGGTCTCGACCACATTAATGGGGTTCGACATCGGCGACCAAATAAAGCTTCGTTTGGCGACATCTTCAAAGCGGCTTGGTATTGTTGTTGTAGGAGAACTCGGCGTACGGCAAACATTTCTCCCAATCCTTGGTGAAATCCAACGCACAAGCTCTCGGCATGTCTTCTAGCACTTGATTCGTCCCTCTCGCCGTCGATCCGCGGGTGATAAGCGGTACTAAAGGCAAGGTGATTGCAGAGTGCCTCGTGGACCTTGCTCCAAAAATGAGATGTGAATTGGGTACCACGATCCGATATAATCCTTTTTGGTACACCGTGGAGACACACAATCCTACTCATATATAATTCCGCTAGCTTGGCACTTGTTGTAGTTGGTTTTCACGGGAATAAATCGCGTCTTGGTGAGCCGATCTACTATTACCCAAATGGAATCGTAACCGTCGCGAGTCTTGGGTAATCCTACTATGAAATCCATGCCTATCTCGTCCCATTTCCATTACGGAATCTTGAGTGGCTGCAGCAAGCACGGTGGGCGTTGATGTTCGGCTTTCACCCTTTGGCACACATCGCACACGGCTACGTATTCGGCTACATCCCTCTTCATATTAGGCCACCGTATTCTCCTTTTAAATCCTGGTACATTTTCGTGCTTCCGGGATGTAACGAATATGCCGATTCGTGGGCTTCCTTTAAGATCAATCCCCTCAAACCGCCTCGTTCAGCACACGATTCTCTTCTTGTACCACAAGATTCCCTTGTCATCTACGAAAACTCCGAGCGCGTCCGCGCCATGCGTTCCTTGATTCCCTGGGTTTCCTCATTCCCTCTTTGGGCTTCCTCTATTTGAGTTCTCAGTAGGGGCTGGATTTCCAGTGAGTTCACTTCTCCGTGAGGGATCAGGTGCAGATTGAGTTTAGCCATTTCTTCTTGAAGTTCGCGGCCATATCTCCCAATCCCATGTGGTTGCATTGGGCTTTGCGACTCGGCGCATCGGCCACTACATTTGCCTTGCCGGGATGGTAATGGATTCCTAGATCGTAATCCTTGATCAACTCCAACCATCGCCTCGTCGTAGGTTGAGATCGGGCTGAGTAAAGAAATATTTCAAGCTCTTGTGATCGGTATACACATCACGGTGGTTCCCGATCAGATAGTGTCTCCAGATCTTCAATGCGTGTACCACCGCGGCTAATTCCAGTCATGTGTGGGGTAATTCTCTTCGTGGGGTCGTAACGTCGAGAGGCATACGCTACGACCTTTCCATCCTGCATCAATACTCCTCCCAATCCTTGCCGGGATGCATCACAAGTACATCACGAAGTCCTTCCGGTTGTCGGGTAAGGTCAAGATTGGAGCGGTGGTTAACTTTTCTTTTAATTGGTCGAAGGCTTTTTGGCACTTTTCATTCCATTCAAACTTCTTTTCCTTCTTCGGGAGTTGAGTCATAGGTCGGGCTACGGTGGAAAACCCTTCGATAAACCGTCGGTAATAACCGGCCAAGCCCAAGAAACTCCGAACTTCCGTTACCGACTTGGGTGCCTTCCATTCCATAACGGCTTCGACCTTGGCGGGGTCTCGCTACTCCTCCGGCTGAAACCACGTGGCCAAGAAAAGCGACTTCCTTGAGCCGAACTCGCATTTGCTGAACTTGGCATACGCCGGTGCTCTCGTAGCTTTTCCAAGTACTAGTCGTAGATGCTCCGCGTGTTCCTCATCGTTCTTGGAGTAGATAAGTATATCGTCGATGAACACCACTACGAATTTGTCCAGGTACTCCATGAACACCTTGTTCATTAGGTTCATAAAGTACGCAGGGCATTGGTCAATCCAAAGGACATCACGTGAACTCGTATAAGCCGTATCGTGTAGAGAATGCCGTCTTAGGAATATCTCGGCTCTAATTCTCAATTGATGATATCCGACCGTAGATCAATCTTGGAGAACACTGCGCACCCTTAAGTTGATCGAATAGGTCATCGATCCGGGCGCGGTACTTGTTCTTGATAGTGACTTCGTTCCGATCGGTAGTCCACACACATTCTCATGCTCCCATCCTTCTTCTTGACGAAACTTGGAGCTCCCAGGGAGAAGAGCGGGGCGAACGAATCCCTTCTCTTGTAATTCCTTTATTTGTTTCTTGAGTTCCTCCAACTCGTTGGCGGCATTCGATAGGGCCTCTTGGATATGGGGGCGTACCGGGCATTAAGTCGATGATGAACTCTACGTCGCGATCCGGGGCATTCGGGTAATTCCTCGGGAAACACATCCGGGTATTCTTGTACTACGGCATTCCACCTAGAGGTAGCATGGTGAACACTCCGCAGCTTGTTCACACAGCCTTGGGTTTTGATCCATAGTTATGCTCATCGGTGATCCCCACGGGGTGGATACCGTGACTTCCCTTCATGCAGTCTATAATTCCATTATTTTTGGTCAACCAATCCATTCCGAGTATGACATCTATGGTTTGGGGCAATAACACCATAAGGTTTGAGAGAAACACCACGTCTCTAATCCGTATGGGCACGTTAATGCGGGCATGGGGTACGGTTATGTCTCCCCGGCGAGTGTACCAACATAGGCCTCTTAAGTGCTACTTGGTGTAGGTGGTGTTGTTTGCTTACTTGGGAAGATATGAATGAATGCGAGGCTCCAGAATCGAATAAAACTTTAAGCGGTGTAGAGTTGATAGAGAACATACCCATCAATACGCTCGGTCCTCTGTGCTTCTTCCGCCCTCACATGATTCACTTGGCCACGTCGAAACCCGGTGGCGGCCTCGTTGGGTAGCGGGGTCTGAGCAGGACCTCGTCCGCCGCAGGGGGGGGTTCCTCGGACGGGTGTGGCATTGGCGCCGGTGCGCACGGGGGTGTTGCGTGGTTTTGGGCAGCTATTGGAGTAATGCCCGAATTCTCCGCATTGAAACGACTCACATTCCTTCTTCTGGAGCGGCTAGGGTTGGTGTGGGTGTACGAAGGCGTGGTGTAGCTGCCGGTTGACATGGTCGGAAGCGAGAGGACGTCCGGCTTGCCGGGACGTTTGGCTTCCATCCGACGGGGTGGCTCCCTTGGGGCGTTGTGGCGTTCCACGAAATGGGCGAGCCATAGCGAGCCTCCTTTGCGGTTATTGTCCACCACCTTTTGGTCATGCTCAAGTCGGACGACCTTGTTGATGAGGCTTTGGAAGCGGTGTGATCTGCCCGATCATTGGTCCCCTCGGTTCGTCATTTAGTCCCTCAATGAATTTGTCTATCTTTTCTTCTTCGTTTGCCGTGTGGTGGCGTAACGGGCAAGCTGGGTAAATTTGTTCGGATACTCCCGTGCGAGGTGTTCCCTTGACGCGATCTGCGGAACTCGTTCTTCTTCATCCTCATTCTGCAGGTGGCACGAAATTCTCACGGAACGCAGCCGTGAATTCCTCCCATGTTGGCTCGCCGGCGTCTTCGGCTCGTGTCTCCTTGTAGGTGTCCCACCGGTCACTCGCGGGACCCTCCAACAGCGGGTTAGTAGCGAAGACCACTCTATCGGCTTCTCGGACTCGACGAGGGTTAGCTTCTTTTCTATCACTCTTAGCCAATCTTCGGCGTCCATAGGTTCTTCGGCCGTGGAAAAAGTGGGCGGCTTAGCTCTCATGAATTCTCCCGGACTCGATCCTCCTCGACCTCCTTGATTATTGGCGATCGCTTGGAGTAGCCGGGTGCATAGCCATGACCTCCGCCGGGGTGGAGGGTTGGGTTCCGGCGGGTTTTCGTTGGTTGCCGCGGCTCGCGACGATGTGCCATCGAAGAAGAGAGATGAATTAAGAGAGCGATCTAGTTTAGGTTATGGTTCACGGAAATTTTTCTTCAAGTTCCTTCGAATGATCTTCACTCAACGAGCAAGGTGAAACAATAAATAGCATACGAATTAAGACATCGCAAGGCGTGCCCGGGTTCATCATATTACATAAGGGGTACATGGACTGTATACACACGTCCTCCATGCCGGATAGCAATAATAATTATATCGTTCAGCTAGATCAACTAATTAAGGGTAAATAGGAAGTTGCCGGGTCGGGAAGGTCCTTCCGCCTAGTCATCCAACCACCCGCAAGAGCCGGGCGCCGGAAGCGGGTGGTCCGCTGAAGCAAACCGAAGTCCCCACGGCTCGGAGGTGGCGGCCTCGGAGTCACGCCGAATCTTTCGACTCGGTGGCCGCGTACTCTTGCGAGCGATCGGCGGGTGAGGGGCCTCCCGTGTGAGTCAAGCGACGAGGGGAACTTCCTCCTCCATTGAGTCGGTGTCGCTAGACTCCCATTTGATCTCCATGGGCTCCGCCTCGGACTCCGTGTCGGTGTGGATCTGGATGGGGTTACCCTCTCCCGATCCGGCTCGGAGGGTGCGGTACGGAGCTCGGGGTGGCAGCGAGTGGGGTCGACCGGGTATGGTGCGGGCTCGTGCTCAACATGAAAGCTTGCTCCATCATAGCTTGAAAAGTATCAAAGCTTGCTGGAGTTATATGGTAATAGTGGTCGGGCACGGGGCGGGATGTGATGGTACGGGCTCGGTGGAAGTACTGCGGCGTAGACGGGATGAGTGTGCATTGTTCCTCTAGCTGGTTGATCTCTTCGCTTGCTTTTCTGAGCTGCTCTTCCAGCTCTACTAGAGCCTCCCCTCGGGCCATGTAGCGGTCGAGAGTTGCTCATCGAGCACCATTGGCTGCACGTGTCTGCGGCATGCTTATCTGGTCTCCACGGCCTTGGTGGTGGCGACCGATCATTGAGCGTGGCTGCGATCGTTGATCTCGAGCGGGGCCTCCTCGTACGATCGCTCGCTGTCTCCGCCCAACGCGATAAACGCGTGACCATCGGGTTGTAGCAGCGGGGGTAGCCTCCACGGTGCGGCACCGGGTTGCCCTCTTCGCGGTAAGGGTGATGCACGAACTCTGTCATTGTGAGTTCGGCACGGTGTTCCGCATTAAGGCGAAGGAAGGCCTCGCGAGCGGCATCTGAATAGGCGCTCGCTAGGTCCCGGTGGTAGCGAGTGTGGAAGCGTAGGATGTCTCACTCCCCATGCGGGCTTCTATGGACACGGCTGCCTCCCGGGCTGGATACATCTCGGAGCCATGTCTCTTGGTGTGATAAGTGGGCGGTTCCGGGTATCTCAAGCACCATAGTAGAGGCGAAGTTGTACCACGAACCCCTCGTCTCGCGGGTTAGTGACTTCCCGGTTCCGTCGTGGTTTGACATCGCTTTACAGCAATTTAGGGTTAGCGAGAGGGAGCTATCATAATCATTTGGTATAAAGAAATACAGATGTAGAAAAGATATATTTGCATTTTCGGAAATAATAGTTTAAAAGCTGTTCCTCCGTAGGGATATTTCCCTTTAGCCATCTAGTTAGGGGTAGGGCGCCATTTGGTCTTAGCCTACGGTCGCATGGCTCGATACCGGCTCTGTGGACCCCGATTTTGAGTCGGGAATCTTTCGTGTTCATAGTACCATTCCCTGGATCAAGTAGTTGGTACCCACGAATGCGATCTTGGATAATCAAGTGCACATGCACGAATAGTCTTACAATACCATTATTACATAAATAGGCCCGAAGGCATTGTTCATTCCACGGGACCTTATGGTCCGAATACAACATAAAAACGAGTTTAGATAAGGCGGCGGAAAGAGGCGGCGGCTTGTCCATTGCCACGAGCAACGACAGGGACTAAGGTCTAATATGCGCCGTCGGTTCCTTCGCCCTCCGCGTAGTACGCGTAGGGGTCTTACGGCTCTTCATTTCCATCATTTGGAGGTTTGTGCGTATAGCAAGGGTGAGTACCAACCGTACTCGGCAAGTCAACACAGAATTGATGCATATGATAGGGATATTCAAAGAACACGGCTAGGGTTATTTTTGCGTAAAGCCAGTTTTCAATTCTTTTCACAAGCCTACCGACTAGCCAAAATCAAGTTTTAATTTCATGGTTCATTAATCCGGCGACGGTTCGTCTACCATCCATCGTGATTCCAAGGATGGCTTCCCGTCTCCGGTTCGTCATGATTTTTCGGGAGTCCACCCCTTCTCGCATTCTCGAGAAGTTGATCCACCAGCGAACAAAATCATCATGCAAACCCATCCCAGCAGTTTTAAGTTTAAAATCTAGCCAAGCGAAAGTCTTGTCACGATGCTCAATATCCGCGAGCACGGCTATTCGAATAGATTGATTCATTCACACTGCGGTGGATGTACACTTTACCCGTACTCCGCGACAGCCCAACAAATGAGCCTACGTCTCAACACATGAGACGGCCACGGCAAAGCCTTTCGATAACCTCACTTTGGCAGTACCCGCTCCATGAACTTATGCCCTCATGCACTCTAGCCGTCCTTTTCTAGCAGTGAGAGGAGTTCTGGCGCACCCGGGGTAAGGGAAGACATTTCCAATCTTTAAGTTTAATTAACAGTAGTTTAATTCCACCATTTATAACAAAGGCCGCAGCCTCATCCTCATCCCATAACCACACCACAGAGAACCATCTATGCAAGGATACTGCCTCCGCTCGGCTATCTAGTCGCTAGGTCTATACCCATTCGAGAAGTACGGTTGTCGGCTCGTTTCCGGCTATCTCATGGCTCGGTCCTTAATTGACCAGGGTCGGCACTTGCCTTTTCCGGAATCCACCCAAATCATCCAGCCGCCCCAGTCTAAAACATTTGTATAGTACTTTCAATTTTCATCAAACTTAGTTCATCGGGGCCATGTGGCGCTCATGTCTCCACATGCCGAAGCTCAACTACCTCCCCTAAGGTAGTTGCCCAAGCACAAAGCTTTTTCATAAAGTCATGAGTATGCATGGTCTAAGTTTAGCGGGGCTAAGCGGTTTACCGAAGTTATGCTTCGGTTATTTGTATCACATCGCGAGTTACAAGGAGTAATTCTAAAGGTAAACAATAGCAAGGTATGGCATAACAAGTATAGGCAATCCGGTAAAGCATGCATGTTTAGAGTTTAAAATAACATCATTTCGCAAAGGGGATCAATATGTTCAAAGGGTGTGAAGACTTGCCTTGCTCGCGCACTTGAGGGTGGGATCTTCGGCGGTGTCGATGCCGGTTTCTTCCGACGCTACCCGTACGTGCGAGAGATCAATTGAATTCAGTTAGAATTCAACTAAACACCGAGAGATCGAAAAGAACCACAAAAGCCATGAAAACCACTTCAAAGAGTTTTGCCGAAAATTCTACTCGAGTTAGAACAAGGGTTGCGAGGAAAATCCGGGTTTTGGAATCGAGCTGGTGTCCTAGGGTTTTCGCAGAGTCGTCGATCGCAATTAAATTTAGAGCTTATGTTTAAAAATATCAGCGAAGAAAATTCGTGCTCGAACTTTGAGGGTTTGAGCACAAAAGCGAAACTCATTTCGATGGCGGAAAAGAATTAAACGGAATCCGGATTGAAAAACGATGCGAAATAGAATTTCGGAAAACGTCCGATTCCGATTTTCAAACTTTGCACCGAGAAAACATGCGAGAAAATAATTTATTTTTCCCCAAAATTTTACTCAAATCATCCCAAAATATTTTTCCAAATTTTCCAAAATTTTTCCTAATTTTTCCTTATTTTTCTTTTTTTTTTTTCTCTATTCACTCGTGCTTTGTTTCATGCCCGCCAGTGCTCGATCGGTGCGAGAGGAAAACGAGCGGCGGCGAGAGAGGGACAAAGCGGCGCGGTGGGGAACTTACCGGCGACGGCGGCTCGGGGAGGAGCAAGGGGCTCGGGGACCGGCTTGCGCACGGCGGCGGCGGCTAAACGGCGGCGGCTTTTGGCGGTGGCGCTCGGGAACGGCGAGATCACAGCGGCGGTGCGGTGGAATCGCGCGGCGCGGCCTTTATAGGCGTGGCGCGGCGCGGCGCGAGGAGAGGAGAGGGGGACGGCTCGGGCATGCGCGGCGCGGCGCGACACGCGGCGCAGCTCGGGGGGCCGGGTACGGCGGGCGAGACGCGGCGGCGAGGCGCACGGCGCGGGCGGGGTCCGGAGCGGCGTGCGCGCGCGAGGTAGGGGCCGAGCGCGGCCGGCCGCGTGGCGGCGCGCGCGGCGCGCGGAGGCGGCCGGCACGGGCGGGCGCGGGCGGTGCGTGCGCGGGCGCGCGCGGCGCGGGTCCGGCTCGGCGCGGTGCTCCGCGCGCGGCGCTGCGGCCGGGGCGCGCGCGCGTGCCGCGCGGCGCGTGCGCGCGCGGGGTGGGGGCAAGGGCCAGTACGGGCGCGCGGCTGCGCGGGCGCGGGCGCGGGGTCGCGCGGGCGCGCGCGGGCGGCGCGCGTGGCGCGCGCGCGGCGCGGCGCGTACGGCCGGCGGCGCGGCGCGCGCGGCCGGGCGCGTACGGCGTCGAGCATCTTGTGACCAATGAACAGTGCGATCGTTAATTTCCCGATTTTCTATTTTCTTTTCCCATTTTCCATTTTCTTTCCTTCTAAAAATTCCAAAATAAATCCTAATATTGTAAAAATAATTTTTAACTCTATATTTTAAACTTTTTCTTGACTTTTATTTTCCACAATTATTTTTCATACTTATTTAAATTCTTTTTCCAAATTTTCATAATTCACTCATTTTTAACAAAATCAAATTCCCACATTTCGGTACGCCTCCCGAAAATTTTACTATTTATTTTGTATTTTAATTTATCTTCTCCCAACCAAAATTTTCATTTTATATTACTCGAAATGCGTTTTCACAAATCCGCACTTTTTCCGGATTCTTTTTAAAACCACAGTGCGACTTTCGCACCGACATTTTGTCAACTCCGAAAACTCCAAACATGCCAAAAAGGGAATTGATCACGACTAAATTTATGCAACTGAGCTGGCGAATAAGAAACAACAAACCCGAAAAGAAGCAATAAACCAAGGTTTTTGAAAGTTCCGATTTTTACGTTCCGATTTCGGTTCTCCGATTTTCAGGATGTTACACTCCGCCGTGCCTCTTCGCTCCTCGGCCGCTTCTCCGCCGCCGACAAAGCCGCCGGAGCGTCATGTCGCCGTGTGCCCGAGCGCCGATGGCCGTTCTCCTCGCTGTCGTCACCACGCCGTCCCTTCCTGTGCGTCGGTAAGCCTCCCTTTCCCTTTCCCACGCTCCTCGTCCGCTCCCGTGAAGCGCCGCCACGCCGATGGCCATCGCCGCGCTACCCGGCTGGTCGGCGGCGCCGTTGCCGCCCCTTTCATCCCCATCGCCCGATCTGTCTCGGGACAGATCCGAGCCGTCCACCCGTCGCCCGCATGGCCGTCGTACATGGCTGCCACGTCGGTGCCACATGGCGTGCTCGCTCGTGACCGCCCGTGGACCGTGCGCGCCCCTCCGCGATGTTAGCCCTTGTGCCGCCGACGCCCTTGCTTGCGTCGCCCGTGGACGTTAGCCCTACCTGCGCCGACGTCGCATTCGGTTTGCTAACGTCATCCGCACCCGTGCCCGCCGACGTCGCCCTTGTTTTGATGACATCAGCGTCAGCCTTTTCCTTTGTAAAAATAATTAAATATTGTGCAATAAATTATTTTAATTTTTAGAATTCATTGAAATGGTCCAAAACTTCTAAAATTCATATCTAATTCATATGAACTCCAAGTTGGGCCACTCAAATTGCAAAATTCATATAAAATTGAGATCTACAAGTTTGTGTATTTTTATGTCCCGTTATTTGGTTTTTATTAGGGTTTTTTCTTGTTTTGTGTGTCGGCGTGTAGATTTTACCGTTTCCGGAGTTCGTGCTCGTGAGGAAAAGAGTCCAGAAGTTTGTTTGAAGACGCAAGGCAAGTCACGCTTCCCTTGAAGCATATTGATTCTATTTTTGTAAATGTTTTATTGTTTGCAAATAAAATTACATTGCTTTGCTAATTACATGAAATGATAGATTACCTATCTCCTTGTTGAGCCTTATTTACTTGTTATCCCTCCTTGGTTAACCTTGGGTGATAATTTGACTAGCTTTAGTCACTGATGTGGAATTTAGCTAGAATTATATGCTTAGCCATGCTTAATTACCACTAGCTCACTAAATGGGATAATTACACTATTTATTCTAGTCTCTGATGAGTTGCAAGCTCGAAACACCTGGCCATATCTTATAGGTCATAATTATCTCAACTAAAATATGACATAATGGTGGGCTGTCGGTGCATGATTTATGAAATCGTGTTCATTTCTGGATCCGCCAGTGGACATGTTACATGGACATCTTCAATGTCTACCTACATGCTTGAATACCTCGAGGGTATTGTTGCTAGTGGGAACAAAACTTCCGTAGGGTTTAAGCAAGTCCACTTGAAGGCTTGTGCTAAAGCTTTGAATGAACACTTCAAATATTAATTTGACTTTAGATTGGATTACTAGTCATATTAGGACTTGGAAAAGAAAGTATTCTAAGATAGCTAATGTGAGGAAGTTGAGTGCTACTCTATGGGATGAGGACAATTTTTTATTATATCACTTGATCATAAACATTATGCAATCTACATTAAGGTACGGGACAACCACACTTACACCAGTTTAATTGTTAACTATAGCTAGGTTTGTTCTTTAATATGGTATAGTCTAACACTAATACAGATCCCATTATCTGTGACGGGCCCAAATATGCCTGGAGTATTTGGGCCGTCAGAACGAAGTCAGCTATATCGGGCCTGAATTTCCATCATTGTAGATTTACTCGTACAACCCCAATTACATATAGCCCGTCACCGATGAAACTCTTCTGTGACGGGCTCATATGTTAGCCCGATTGAGATTACCTAGGATATCTCAATCGGGCCATAATACCAAGCCCGTCAGAGATGAGGGTCATCGGTGACGGGCTCAAAATATGGCCCGATTGAGATGACTTTATAGCCCGTCAACGATGACTCATATCGGTGTCGGGCTTTGATTGACGCCCATTAAAGATGTCTGTGCGCCCGTTACAGATGTCGTTTAATTGGCCTGATTGAGATATAGTTCGGACACACTATAAATGCACCAGCAACCACTGTCTGAATTCATCCCACTGTTCACTTTTCTGATGGGAGGTTGAAGGGGGCGAATTTTTGTTATTTTTCTAAAAGAAAAACAAAAATATATTTGAAGTAAGTATAAAGGTTGAAATATTTTTTAAAAAAATTAGTAGTATGTAACTAATGTTTTGTTAAATTTTGTAGCGATGGATCAAAGTTGGATGAATGCGACAACATTAAAGCATCATTGCAAGGAGTATAGAGATGGCGTTTTAAGTTTTATGAACGCGCGGAGGAGGATAGGAGAAGAAGAAATAGCAAATACATGTGTTGTGCATGTAGAGATTGCAAGAATGAGATTATGTTTAGCGGAGAGGAGGTACACTCTCACTTGATACAACGGGGATTTATGAAGGACTATACATGTTGGGTGAAGCATGGAGAGACAAAATTGGGTAATGGTGCAGCTGCAGACATCATCGTTGCCGACAATCATGAAGATGAAGATGAGCATGACATGTTTATTCCATCTCCATTGGGCGGTGAAATGGTTGATGTGGATCCTGATATGCTGCAAGAGATGTTACGTGACGTTGAGGAGCAAGCTCACAACGAGAGAGATTCGATAAAGTTCAGCAGGTTGGTCAGTGACTCCGAGACACCTCTATATGCCGGATGTAAGGCAAAGCACACAAAACTGTCAGCTACCTTGGACCTAATGAAGCTGAATGCAAGTAGTGGATGGACAGACAAAAGTTTTACAGAACTTTTGGGAATATTGAAGGCCATGCTTCCTGAAGAGAACACATTGCCCGAGATGACATATGAAGCAAAGCAGGTTTTGTGTCCCCTAGGGTTACAGGTCTACAGAATTCACGCTTGTCCAAACGACTGCATATTGTACCACAAGCAATATGCGGACCTAGAAGCTTGTCCTGTGTGTAAGGCTTCTCGATACAAGCGAAAGAAAAGTGCGGGGGAGGGAAAGAAGTCAAAGCGGGGTGGTCCGGCGAAGGTTGTGTGGTATTTACCCATCATTGATCGTTTCAAGAGAATATTTACCAACCCGAAGGAAGCAAAGTTAGTGCGGTGGCATGCCGAAGAGAGAACAGACGATGGTTTGCTAAGGCACCCTGCGGATTCGATTCAATGGAGGAATATTTATCAGAAGTACAAAGACATTGCTGCTGATCCCAGAAACATGAGGATATATCTGTGTACGGATGGCATGAATCCTTTTGGAGATATCAGCAGTTCTAACAGCACTTGGTCCGTCCTTATTGTGAACTATAACCTCCCACCAAGGTTGTGCTTCAAAAGGAAATATATTATGTTGTGCTTGTTAATCAAAGGTCCGAAATAATCGGGCAATGATATCGATGTATTCTTGGAGCCTGTTATCGATGATCTTGAGATTCTTTGGAAAAAATGCGTGGACACTTGGGATGCATATGGTCAGGAGAACTTCAAGCTACAAGTTCTACTGTTCTGCACCATTAATGACTATCCCACATTGGGCAATCTTTCTGGACAAACTGTGAAAGGAAAGAAGGCCTGCTTCGTCTGTATGGAACATACACGCAGCAGGTGACTGAAGAGATCCAGAAAGATGGTTTACATAGGTCATAGGAGATGGCTCCCGCTAAGCCACGCCTTTAGAAGAAAGAAGAAAATTTTCAACGGTAGGAAAGAACTTGGAACTGCTCCCACGGATTTGTCTGGAGAAGAGGTCCATGACATGGTCAAAGACATAACTAATGAGTTTGGGAAGAAAAGAAAACGTGGCAAGAAAAATGATAAGGGTATGTGGAAGAAGAAATCCATATTTTGACGGCTACCATACTGGAAAGACCTTGAGGTCCGGCATTGCATTGATCTAATGCACGTAGAGAAGAACGTTTGCGATAGTTTGCTCGGGTTGCTGCTTAATATGCCTGGAAAGACAAAGGACAGCTTGAATGCTCATCTAGATCTGCAGGAATTGAACATTCGCAGTGAGCTTCAGCCTGTTACGGATGAAAAGACAGGAAGAGTGTACCTCCCACTAGCTTGCCACACATTGTCGAAGAATGAGAAGATCGCAATACTGTCATGCATGTCTGATATTAAGGTTCCTTCGGGCTATTCAGCAAGGATCAGTAAATACGTTAAATTGGAGGATCTAAAAATGGTTGGAATGAAGTCTCACGATTTCCACGTGTTGATCACACAGATCTTACCAGTTGCTATCAGATGTATTCTACCACCCAAAGTGCATCACACAATCCAACGGCTTTGTGCCTTCTTCAATGCAATCGCCCAGAAGATTATAGATCCCGAAGATCAAGATCAGATGCAGGCTGATATTGTCAATACCCTGTGTCACTTGGAGATGTATTTTCCACTATCTTTCTTTGATATCATGGTTCATCTCCCTGTTCATCTAGTAAAGCAAACAAAAATATGTGGCCTAGCTTTTCTAAGGGAGATGTACCCGTTCGAGGTATATGGGAGTTCTTAAGTCGTACGTTCGAAATAGCAAAACCGGAGGGAAGCATCATTGAAGGGTACACGATGGAGGAGGTTCTTTAGTTCTGCATCGACTTTTATGGCCGAGACTGATCCTATCGGAGTTCCTGCGTCTTGCCACGAAGGAAGGTTGGCAGGCCTTGGCACAATAGGCAGAAAAGAATTGTTCCCGATCAAGCTACCTATGAGCGGGCTCATTTCGCTGTGCTACAACATATGGCTGAAGTAACTCCATATTTTGAGGAGCATCTAGCGAAGGTCCGACAGGACAAATTGGGTCGATCAGACATGTGGATCAACAGAGAACATAGTACTCGCTTCAATGAATGGTTCAAGGATCGTATCGCACGGTCGACCGATGGCCCAACTAAGATCATGCGAAGGTTGGCAAGGGGCCCAAGCTGGGATGTTGACACATGGCAAGGGTATAATATCAATGGATACACATTCTACAGCGTCACACAAGTTGATACAGTGCAGAATAGTGGAGTCCGTATAGATGCATATCAGGATAAAACTGGATCGAACACATATTACGGTCGCATAGAGCAGATTTGGGAGATGAACTACAAGAGCTTCAAAGTCCCTTTGTTTCGTTGCAGCTGGGTGAATATCCGAACCGGAGTTAAAGTCGACAAGGAAGGATTCACTTTAGTAGACCTGGCCAAGGTTGGATACACGGACGAACCATTCGTCCTAGCCAAGCAGGTCGAGCAGATTTTCTATATAAAAGACCCCGCAAACAACAAGCTGCACGTCGTTAGGGATGGCAAACGAAGAATTGTTGGGTTGACAACATCGTCGATGAAGAAGAATACAACCAGAATCTTCATGTGAGACCTCAGATTGAACTTGACGATGATCCTGAAGACGAAGTGGCATATGCTCGCTCAGACCATTCGGAAGGCATATCCTTGTAAATAGTCTTTGTAGTAATATAATTTGTAAATTGATGTAAGTAATGAAGTATTTTGTACGGATGCCTTAACGAATGATCGTGTATCTTTCATGCCTTAATTTTTTATTTTTTTAAATTTAATGGCAAATTTACACTATTTAAATAATTCATCGTTAATTATAATGATTTTTTAAAATATAATGGCAATTGTAAACTAATTTAATAAGGCATATTTTAATTTCTTATGGGGTTTTTTAAATTTAATGACAAATTCACACTATTTAAATAATTCATTTTTAATTATAATAATATTTTAAAATATAATGACAATTGTAAACTAATTTAATAAGGCATATTTTAATTTCTCATGGTTTTTTTAAAATTTAATGCCAAATGTACACTATATAAATAATTCATCTGTTAATTATAATATTTTTTAAAAATATAATCCCAATTGCAAACTAATTTAATAAGACAGTGGATGCAGATGACACTTATCCGTATCGGGCCTTCTGTCACTGCCCGATGCGGATGGCAGTCATCCGTATCGGGCCTTGTGTTAATTCCCGATGCGGATGACAGTCACCCGTATCGGGCTTACTACAAGAGCCCGTCAGAGATGACTCATCAGTATCGGGCCATAGTAGTACGCCCGTCAGAGATGACGTCTGCTAGGGTTACTTAGTCACCGGCGCATTCACGCCTCCTCTCCTTCACGCCACCGCCTGCTCTCCTCCACGTCGACCCCGAGCCCGGCCGTCTCCTCGCCTCCACACCGCCGCCTCTCAAATCCACGCACGCCATCGCCGCCGCCTCCTCTCCTCCTCCCCTCCACGCCCCCGCCTCCTCTCATCCTCCCCTCAACGCCGCCGCCTCCTCTCATCCTCTCCTCCTCTCCTCCTCCCCTTCACTCCGGCCGTCTCCCCGTCGACCCTGAGCTCGGCCATCTCCTCGCCTCCACGCTGTCGCCTCTCAGATCCACGCGCGCCATTGCCCCTGCCTTCTCTCCTCCTCCCCTCCACGCCGCCGCCTCCTCTCATCCTCCCCTCCACGCCGCCGGCTCCTCTCATCCTCCCCTCCACGCCGTCGCCTCCTCTCCTCCTCTCCTTCTCCCCTCCATGCCGCCGCCTCCTCTCATCCTCTCCTCCACGCCACCGCCTCCTCTCCTCTTCTCCTCCTCCCCTCCACGCCGGTCGCCTTCCCGTCGACCCCGAGCCCGGATGCCTCCTCATCGAGCCAAGCCCGGATGCCTCCTCGCCGAGCCCGGACGCCTCCTCGTCGTGTCAATACGCCTCCTCGCCGAGCCCGGACGCCTCCTCTTCGAGCCCGCCGCCTCCTCCCTCGACGCCGGCCGTGTCAACCCCGAGCCTAGCCGCACCGTCGCCGCCTCGACCTCGAGCCCATCCTCACCAGTTAGTACTCCTCTCCTCTCCTCTCCTCTCATCACCAGTGGCAGATCCTTGAATTGCTTGTTGATTTGTGATGCTATGTGATGCTTTGTGATGCTCATCCGCTGCAAGGTGAATCTTTGTGATGCTAATAGAATGTTTGATGGCTTTGTGATGCTCATAGAATGTGTGATGGCAACATTTTAATGGCAGCATTTTATCATGTATGCATATTATCATGTGTGATGGCAGAAATTAAACCTTCTAATAGCATGCAGTAAGCATTTTGCGGCTATTTTTGGTGCTAATAGGGCTGAGGTGAACCTAATAGAATCTGTCCAAGTTAATGTCAAGCATGTGTGATGGATTTGCATTTTTCTTTTTATATTTGCTTTCTTATATGTGTGATGGCAGATCTGGCTATTTTTTTGACCCCCTGGCTATTTTTCAGTAGCTTGTGTACTGGTCATGTACTGATCGGTCAACTTATCCATTCATTTTCTCTTTCTTACAATATCTTCTATCGATTCAACAATACATATCCAAATGATAAAATATTAGCATGTTGTTATTTTTCTATGAATATCCGACGGACTGGTCATTTGCAAGAGATGCTTTCCTGTATTATTTGGTGATAAATATATTCAGTTCTAGCTTGTGTCTTTAAACAAGAACCTAGGTGGTAATAACAAAAAACTATATTTTGTACATAAAAGTACATATGATAAGTTGATATGCTAGAGTTTAATAAAGCCTTCAACAGTCTGTCCTGTTCAAACTTGTCACCCCTGGACATTGGTTAGTATCTGGTCGCCCAATCAGTTTTTTTGATGACTATAGTCATAATTGATGGAGCATTTTAATGGCAGCATCGCACTTACTTGCTAATACCAATACAAAACACCACAGATCTACCATCGCACTACTTGCTTTTCCAAGTATATACTAAATAGATGCATCTGTTTTTATATTTTTATATCTTTCACTTACATGTTAATCACATTCTGCAGCCAAATCCTAGATAAAAAGTAATAATTATTATATGCAAAAACATGTTTAAAAGATTATTTATTGATAACATACTACTATGATGCTTGAATGATATACTGCTATGATGCTTGAATGATATGGCTGCGATGAATGATATGGCTGGGATTAATCCCAATGCATCTTTTTTATAATTTTTTATATCTATTCATCTAATGTTCCTTTCCTCACCTTTCTTCTCTCCACTCCTCTTCCTGGCCAGTGATGAATGCTCAACATTAAATTGGGTTCTTTTTGTAACTACACTTGTTCTTTTCAAGTGATGTTCCTTTCCTCACCTTTCTTCTATCCACACCCTTGGATTTCTTCTCTCCTCTTCCTGGCCAATGATGAATGCTCAAGAACAGACCATAAGAATAGACCATCTACACTTGTTCTTTTTTTTGTGGGCACTACAAGTTCTCTTTTATGATAAGAACATACCAACTACACTTGTTATTTTGTTTTTGGGAACTACACTTGTTTTTTGATAAGAACAACCATCTACAATAACACATTTTGTTTTTTTTGGATTCTACACATGTTCTTTTTTGCAAAGTTGATCCATTCACAGCCACAGCCACAGCCAAGTTGTTATTTTGTTTTTGGGAACTACACTTGTTTTTTATAAGAACAGACCATCTGCACTTGTTTTTTTATCTACACTTGTTCTTTTTTGGGGTCACTACACTTCCTCTTTTTTTGATAAGAACAGACTATCTACACTTGTTCATTTTTTTGGATCTACACTTGTTCTTTTTTTTGGATCTACACTTGCAAATGATTGTAATTGATGCACAATTTCTGAGCAAAACTGAGGCCACATCTAATACTTTCACTTTCCAATGATTTAGTAATATGTAAAAGTTTAGTAATGTTATTTTTCTTCGATAGAAAATGTCGGCGACTACAAGTGGGACCACAATGAGCCGGGCTCCAAGGTCCCAGAATAAGATCCCTAAGGAAGTGTATAGAATAACAGAGGTGGACGATCAGGGATTTCCTACGGCCCCTAAGAAAGCTGTCAAAAAGTTTGCAACAATCTGCGGAATCCTAGGGAGGCGGAAGTTCACAATTCTGGTGGACCACATCGATCAGGTCCCACAAGAAGAAAAAGATGAGGCCTGGAGAGAGTTCAAGAAGAGCTTTGAGTACCCAGAAGAGGCCGAGGAAAGACTGAAGCGGCAGGCTATCCACAAGATGGGCAACTTGTGGAAAAATTTCAAGACCACGCTCGTCACCGACTACGTCCTTAACCCAACCTAGCTAGAACCATTTCGGAAGTACCCATCATCACCCAGGCCATGTGGGACGAGTTCCATGCCGCGAAATCAACCCCTGAGTCTTGGGCAAAAAGTGAGGCCTATAGGGCGTTGCAGGCAAAAAACCTTCACCCGCACCGGCTCGCACGGGAGGATACGCCGGGAAGCACCAGGAATGGCGGAGAGAGGATCAAGTTGCCGCAGAATCTAACACCTAGCCAATCCTTGCTGATATCCCGACTACCCGAGCAAGGAACTGGGCAAGGGAAAGGGCGAAGAAGAATAGTGATGGAACACTGACGTTCCCAAACCCCGAAGATCAAGCGGTGTACGATAAACTTGTAAGTTTAACACATAAAACATCTTTCAATAGGTTGTATCGTACTCTTTATTTAATTCATCCTAACTGTACGGCAGGTCCAGCTGACTGTTGAGAGACAGTCCTCCCAAGAGGTCTGCTCACAAAGGCGCGAGGATGACATCCTCTCAAAAGCCTTGGGAAACGAAGAACACCGTGGATGAACAAGGGGCATTGGCTCTAATGTCCCATGGAAGTATGGGTTTCCCCAATTTGCTTGGCAGTACAAGAAGCAGAAGCTATCAAAGACAGAGAAAAAAGCACGCCTTAAGGAGCAACTTCGGGAGGAGCTTAGAGTCGAGCTCGCCGAAGAATTCAATGAGAAGCTGGCACGAGTGGAGGCTCGGGTGGAGACATATGAGAAGATGATCGCCAAAGCTCCGCCGGCTGCAGCTCCAAGAGTAGAAGTGAGCCCCACGCAAAGGCGTAGCAGCTGCGCATCAACTGAGGCGGCGGCAGAACAAGCACCAATCCCCGCCGCGGTGGACCACATAACTGTAAGAAAAATCAACAAATGCATATTTTTTATTAGCACCACAGTACACCCTAGTAGTAATGACACGTACGATTCTATTGTAGGAACCCACATCGTGCACCCTAGTCGTTAGGGTGACCCAATCATTTGCAATTCCGCGCAGAGGGTCTTGCATTCAAGCCTACCCCTAAAACCCGGTTCATGGGGCGCACTGCTAGTCGGACATGCAAAAGTCCAAGTAGACTTAGTGAAGCCCGATTGGGTGGGCTTCACTCTCCAAGACCCACCGAATGATGAGGTTCTGACCCTTGGAGCTGCACGTGGGACCTTCATCCAATGGCCCAAGCAGAACATTCAGATCAATGTAACTCCTAGGCCAGCACCAAGTTCTCGTCCGACACTGTCGCGTGCACATACAGATATAGTGGCCCCTCAAGCTAGAGAACTTGAAATTGCCTCTCATGCCGTTGAAGAAGATCTCCAATTACAGTATGATACAGATTTTGGGGACGATGGTATGGAGGTGGACAGCAGGCCGCACCAACCCCCTCCTGCCAAAAAGTTGAAGAGGGTGACATCTTCTCCATCCAAGATAGACACACGGAGAAAATGTTCTGAAAAGGGGAGAGTTGAAGGCAAGGTGCAAGGGGCCAATCTGGCCAAGAAAAAGCTTGATCTTGGCAAGGCGTCATCAGCTCCGAATACTTTCACATTAGGCATGCCATTGGTCGGAGACGACACCTTATCAAGGATGGGGCCTGCATGCAAGGAGTTGTACGGGTACTACATGGAGAGGACCAACGCAAAGAGGAAGCATAGAGAGACCTTCATGTTGGCTACCACGATAGTCAACCGTTCCTCGGCCCTGTTGGCTTCATCGCCATAGACTTCCAAGATCTATGGGACCTCTACAGGGTGCGAGCGGTCGACACCAACCTCCTTAAGTGCTACTCCTTGTAAGTATTTATGGGTACGAGATATGATAATAACTGTCCATATCTTATGCTAACCCGGACTCTGGTCTTGCTTGTAGTTAACCTGGAAGCATGTCCAAAAAAATCACCCTTTGTTGCCTTTCTCGATCCATCTATCGTCAATGAGACAAATATGCAAAATGATCGAGCCAACATGGTGGAATATATCAAGGACTGCTTATATGCCCGTCAAGACAAGGACTTCATTATGTGTGCCTACAATCAACAGTAAGCATGTACCCTACTTAGAATCAAATGCGCGACTCGTATAGCTCTAGTATTTACCTTGCAATTTAATAATGTCGCAGGGGTCATTGGATTCTTCTGGTAATAACGCCTAAGTGGAGTTTGGTACACTACCTTAACTCTAATATCAAGCCAAAAATATACAACTGGTCCAGCATCGAAGCTGTCTTGAACGAGGCATGGGACCTGTACATGGCAAAAGGCAGGAGGCACAAGGATGGGAATCCCAAACTCGGTCACAAAAAAGACTTCCCAATTAAACAACAAGTGGGTGACCAGTGTGGGTTCCACGTCTGTCATAACATGCGGATCTTAGCGGACAAGGTGAAATTGCCCGACCTTGAGGATAAACAATCAAGCATTTCGGATAACAACTTCGATATCATTAGAGAGGAGATAGCAAAATTCATACTAGATGATATAGTGTCTCCGAAAGGAATGTTTAGAGTAAGGTCCTAGATAGCTCGATCAACTTTGAATGGTAGAACATTTGCAATGCTTGTGTGACAAACATTTGATTTTTGTAAATATTCTTTGTAATACAATTATGCACGTTGTTTATGTATGTACTTGCTTTTCTTTCTAATATATTTTTGCAGGTTTTGATGCATGTCGACGGTTTGGAGAGCAGTTGTATATTTTTGCCCGACTTGTTCTTTATTTTGGGAACTACACTTGTTTTTTTTTTTGGAAAAAAACAGCAAACTACACTTGTTCTTGGAAAAAATGAATGTGAATGACATATATGTGAATTGGTTGTGGGTGAATGGATGTGAATGACATATATGTGAATGTGTTCAATCTTGTGAATGTGAATTGGTTGTGGCTGTGATGTTAAATATGTGAATGGACTGAATTGGTTGTGGCTGTGGCTATGGCTGGGAATGGGGACTAGAATGGGACTATATCTGTTATATCTCTATTATTTTTGCAGTGGGCATGGCTAGCAAAGGCCTGAGGCTAGCCAAAAAATAAATTTTATTTTTTTATAATACACTCATCCCTGACGGGCATTTTTAAAAAGCCCGAAAGAGATAAGTCATCCATGACGGGCTCAACCTACCAGCCCGATAGAGATAGGTCATCCCTGACGGGTAACAAACCGGGACTATATTTGACTCCGTGGTTGGTTAACCCTATCGGTGACGGCCTATTAACTACGGCCCGTTAGAGATGAGTTGTCATCTCTAACGGGCTTAGAAGTAGGACCGATTGAGATGTGTCATCCGTGACGGGCACTCAACATCCCTGGTTCGACTTTCAAACTCATCTGTGACGGGCATTTCTTATGGCCCGATTGAGATAATGTGCATCCGTGACGGCCTTGTGCCCGTTAGAGATATTTTCTCACATCAATGACCGTTGCACAGTGACGGGGGGCCCACCCGATAGAGATGAGGGTTAATGCCCGTTAGAGATAGCTGATGCCGGTGTAGTGTAACTATAACTAGTTTTATTATTAACTCATGTTGTAGGATCACAAGGCGATGCTGAATATCTGAACAAACTTATTCAGAATTATGGCAAGATGCTTGTGATATTTGGCAATAGCTTGGCAACAGGAAAATATGCAAAAGGATCAAATGATCCTCTAGCCAGTGAATCTATTCCCATTGATGATGATGAAAATGAAATTGGTGTGGAGAGTGCTACGGCAACAGGATCTGCTAGTAGGGTTCATGCCCTAAATGAGAAAGAACGGTGCATCATCTTCTGCACCCAAACCCAAGAAAGCCAAGACTACTGCTGCAATTGAAAGGGTGGGCTGATATGCGCATTTAAATCTGTTGGTGACTGTAGACCCCCATTTTTGAGGACAGGAATCATTCGTGTTCATAGTACCATATCCCTGGATCGAGTAGTTTGGTACCCACGAATACAGTTCTGAATTACCAGGTGCAAAGTGCACGAATAGACTTACACCAAAAGTATTACAATGATAGGCCCGAAGGACATATCCAATACATATAGGACCTACTGGTCCGGATACAACCAAAAGCAGAAATTAGATAAGATAGCAGACGGAAGGCAGCGGCATGTCGATTGCCACAGGCAACGACCGGGGACTAAGACCTATTGCGCTCCAATGTCTTCATTCATCCTGGTAGTATGGGTCCTCCAGGTCTTCCATGCCTACATCTGTAGGTTTGTGCGTAAAGCAAGGGTGGGTACCCAACGTACTCAGCAAGCCAACACGGAATGATACACATGATAGGGTCATTCAAAGGGCGGCTGTGGTTTATTTGCACAAAGCCAATTTTCGTAAATCATTTCACAAACCTAACATCTAGCCAGTCAAATTTTAGTTTCAGAGTATATTAAATCGACGACGGTTCTGTCTGCCATCCATCGTGATACCAAGGATGGTTTCCCGTCTCCGGATCGTCATGGTTTTTCTGGGAAGTCTATCACTTCTCGCAGCTCGAGAAGTTGAGTCCACCAGCACAAAAATCATTATGCATACCAACCCATTATTTTAAAATTTATGAGTCTAGCCACAGGAGAAACTTGTCACGCCACTCATTAACCGCGAGCACGGCTATTCGAATAGATTGATTTACTCACACTGCAGTGGATGTACACTTTACCCGTACTCCGCAACTACTCATTGAATGAGCTTTCATCCCTCTATATGGGACGGTCACGGCAAAGCCTTTCGATAACCTCACTTTGGCAGTACCCGCTCCATGAACTTAAGTCCTCATGCACTCTAGCCGTCATTTCCTAGCAGTGAGAGGAGTTCTGGCGTTCCCAGGGTAAGAGAGAAAACTCACTTAATCTTTAAGTCATTGTTAAGTTCAGTTTATTATTCACATAAAGGCCTTTTGTCTTATCACAATTACGGGCACTCTACCATTGGCAAGCCCAGGACACTCTACCCATTGGTAGGTCCTTAACTCAACACCTACACCTGAACCACTATGCAGGGATACTGCCTCCGCTCGGCTATCTACTCCGCTAAGTCTATACCCATTTGAGAAGTACGATTGTACTGGTTCGCTCTAAGTTGTAGTCTCATGGCTCGGTCCTTAATTGACCAGGGACGGTACAAGCCTTTCCCGGAATCCACAAAAATCTATCCATCCATGTGTTAACATCGAAATTTGGTAATCGAATCCCTAAGTTTGCAAAGGCGAAGCAGAATCGGATCGGCTGGAGACAGGGGTCGCATCAGTTAAGGAGTGATCGGCTGCGAAGATTAATCGGCTAAGGATGAATCGGAAAGGGGCAGCCGATAGCCGATTCCAGGTCCGAAAGAGATGAAACTGTTTCTAATGCAGAAGTTTGAGGATAAATAGAAGATTCGGTTGTTAATTGTGCATTAAATGATATTGTCACTTATGGATAAGAGTCCTGTAACGGCAATTGTATCTGTAATTTAGATATTTGTTTAAGCTGTTAGTTGTAACACGGCATGGGCCCTGTTAGGGATAATGTTGTGTTTTAAATGGTAGTTTAGATAGAGTCCAGGGTTTGTACAGATAATTATATCTTGGGTATAAATAGGACCCGAGACCCCTTGTAAATGATATATTCACATCAATCAAACCTTCGGCACATCGCCAACCTTTTCTTTAGACGAGCACTTTGTTTGGCTACGGGCTGCATCGTTTTGACCCCCAGATCTAGGTAAATGCTTATCATTAGTTGTATGATTTACTGTTTCTAGTGCTTCCATCGTAATGACACATTAGAATCAGGAGTTTATACTGCACTATTTATCATATAGCGCATATAAATTAGATCAATGTTTAGGTCTATCCTGTCATTGGCTAGTTCTGTCAAGAACTTGCAGCCAATAGGGCTAGATCTAAAGGTTGGCTGGTTTATATGCGGTATCCATCGTTTCGAGAGGTATAAATCGGCTACAACAGATCGGGTTGTTCTTTTTATACTTAATGCTGCATCATGTTTGAACTATTAAGTTGTTCTTAGAGCTGCCAATGATCTGTTCGGCTCGATTTATATTATTTAGAGACAGTGTCGGGGTTTCAGCCGGCCTTATCTGCCCTAGTATGTTTCTTTTGATATGTTTATTATTAGATTTGTACTAGGACTGCCTCTTATGTTAAGATCACATTCCTGTCGGACGCTGCCAGCTGAAATCGGCCTGTCATCGACAGCCGATGGCCGATTTCTAGGCTATGCATTTGATTCAGGAGTGATATCTTTCTATAAGATTCATCGGAGTACTAGCCGTTTTCTTGTTAGCTTTTCAGTATCGGCTAGGTTATCGATTCATATATTTATTATTCTTCACCGTATTTGGGTTAAGCGGCTGATGTTGTCTCGGTATAGCCGATCCATTCCAGTTGCTTGGCTTAAATATAGTTTAGAATAGCATATATATGTTCGTGGATTCCCTCAGCCGATCCCGTGGGGATCTAACCTAACACTTAACGTGTATTCTTTTGTTTTTCTTGTTGATTAGTAGATAAAATCAACTGGCATGCCCTGCACAGCGTAGGCAGCCAAGAAGGACCTGCACTGGAGTCAAGCAGATCTCCCAGGCCAGCGCGTGAGAGAGATTTCTCATCAACACGCTTCTTGGCATGCCCAGTGGGACTTTCTTTGTCGGCTCGACTCGGACGCATAGATTCAGCCGGCAAGATGGTCGACTCCAAGAGCCCCATCATTACGCAGGACAACATCGTGCCTGTAAAGATGGAACAATTATCGGCTGAACAGCAAGTCGAGTATAAGAAGATGGTGGAAGAACTCCAGGCTAACTATTTGCAGTTTTTCACCCAAACAAGATCCGGGGCCGTGCATCAGAAATATAAGTTCAGCCTGAACGACACTAAGGCATCTTCCTCTGGTGATACAAAAGGCAAACAGAAGGTGGAGGAGCCGACCCAGGTGCAGGATGATGCAGCTGTATATTCTCTACAAGACCGGATTGACTCGGTCGTTCATCACGCATTGGTCAACCAAAGTAGCATCCTGGTCAATACTCTCAATAATATGATCGCTACTGTGGTCGACGCCAAGATAGCCGACCAGCTGCAACGGGGGCCAACGTACTTCACCGACGGCCAATTTCCTAGTTACAGGATGCTGGTCACGCAGAATCGGCCGATCCCATTGATAGCGCAGCAAGGACTGCGGGAGGAGTCCTCGGCCAACCGAACCCGGGTGACTCGGCTATAAGGCCAGCAATTACTATACTGAACCGACAACAGCCGCTCCCCCAGGGTCAACTTGCTCACATGTTCAATGACAATCGGCAGTCAGAGCCGACTGACCCGAATAGACGGTACAACCCCGGTGGCCGACAGTTGTTTCCAAAACCACCATCGCCACAACCGGCGCCTCGGCCACCTCCCGCTGATCATCACTACCAGTATCAAGGAGGCCGTCAAGATCATCATTACAGGCCTCAGACGCCACCACCGCTGTATCGGCAAGCACCCACGCCGTATGAACCATACGAGCCGATACAGCAAGACAACCGGACATGGGCCGATCTGATTGCAGATCTTATGCGTGATCAATTCGGCCTCAAACCAAAAGACTCAGGGAACATGTATCGGTACCCCTATCCGGAGCACTTTGAACGAATCCCGTTGCCCAACCGATACAAGATCCTAGATTTTTCAAAGTTCTCAGGGCAGGACAACGTCTCAACCTACGAGCATGTTAGCCGATTCTTGGCGCAATGCGGTGAAGCATCGGCTATGGACCCCCTGAGAGTTTGTTTGTTCCCTCTTTCTCTTTCGGGATTGGCCTTTAGTTGGTTCTCTCCATTACCCTATAACTCGATTCAGAGCTGGGCCGATCTTGAAAAACAATTCCACAGCTACTTCTACTCTGGCAACCACGAAATGAAGCTGTCGGACCTCACTAGCATCAGGCAAAAACACAATGAATCGGTTCAAGAATACATCCAACGCTTTAGGGAGATGAGGAACCGATGCTACAGCCTGGTGCTGTCAGACGCCCAGCTGGCCGATTTGGCTTTTCATGGTTTGATCGCACCGATCAGAGAGCGATTCTCTACGCAAGACTTCGATAGTTTAGCCCACTTCGCACAGAAGGTGACGGCCCACGAGCAACGATTCCAAGACACCAGGAAGGCCGTCAAGAATATAACTCAGGTTGTCATCGAGTCAGACTACGGGTCCGACGACGACGACGCAGAAGTGGCGGCAGCCGAATGGGCCAAGAACAAAAAGGCCATCGTCTGCCAATGGCTGCTGAAGACGGCTAAGGAAGAAAGATACGATTTTGACATCACCAAGGCCGACAAGATTTTCGACTTGTTATTCAAGGAGAAGCAGATTCAGCTGCCCGAAAATCACGTGATCCCATCGGCCGAAGAGTTGAAGAAAAAGAAATATTGCAAGTGGCACAACTCCACATCCCACTCCACCAACGATTGCAAGGTCTTCAGTCAGCAAATCCAGTCGGCAATCGAGGCCGGGAAGCTGAAATTCGCCGATTCAAATCGGCTGATGAAAGTGGACGGCAATCCTTTCCCGGTCAACACGGTCCAAGCCGGCCCTAGGCAAGCTGATCGACAGAACAGAATGGCGCATGGCTTAGTCAACACATCAATCGGGGCCAAGGCAGAAGGCGACCAACTTGGATGTCACGCCGCGCCAATCAACATGGTGCGAACAGTCATTAGATCGGCGGACCGACGGCCGATCCACGAACGTAGCCGATATCGTCATCAGTACTGGTCTCGGCAGGAAGAAGCTTATGATGAAGCACCTTATCGGCGCGAGCCGAACGCCCAAAGCCGACGATATGAGGTAAACCACGACAATGCCGATCCGCATTGGCATTGTGATTTTTTCAGGTACTGCTGGGAATCTGGCATGAGATTGCCAACTTTGGACGATTGCCCAGCCTGCAATGATCGTCGCAACGACGAGCACAGGAGATCACCGTCTAGAAGTCCAACCCGGTTCGTCCCCAGAGCCGTTCAGCTAAACCAAAGGCGGCGGTCTGTCCATGATCGGCTCGGCCCGATCCACCAGGACTTCTTCGTCGACGAAAACCACGATGGCAACAACCGCGACGATGAAGAGGCCGACGATGAGGAATCGGCCAACCTCCAATGGTGCCCGTCCGATCTCTTCACAAAGACGCAGAAAAGAAGGGTTCAACGGCTTAAGCGAGAAGGGAGAGAAGACGAAGTGCAGCAAATGATCCACGAACAGCGCCGTCGGCTGGGCAAAATCAAAAGGCGGTGGGTGCCCAAAAGGAAAGCTACCATAGCCGACAAAGAACAAGTCGAGGAAAGCCCATGATCAGCCGGAGGGAAGCCAAAGGAAAGGCAAAATTTCTGCGTCGGTTAACATGGTATTCGTGCTGCCATCCGAGTTCAGCGCTCCTGAAGCCGATGAAGACACCCTTGAGGATGACCTGGCGAAACTAGCAATCTCACCAGACCAGATTGTCTTCGACAAACCCGTAGGAACCGAAAATTGGCACTTAAACCCGTAGGATTCGTCAACGACAAGCCGATTTCCAAAATGCTAGTTGATGGGGGAGCTGCAGTCAACCTCATGCCTTACGCAACGTTCAGAAAGCTAGGCAAGGGAGCCGAAGACCTGATAAAAACCAACATGGTGCTCAAGGACTTCGGCGGCAACCCATCAGAGACCAAGGGCAACGTTGAACTGACCATCGGCAACAAGACCGTGCCCACAACATTGTTTGTCATCGACGGGAAGGGGTCTTACAGCCTGTTGCTCGGAAGGGACTAGATACACGCTAACTGCTGCATCCCTTCTACAATGCATCAGAGCCTGATCCAATGGGACGGCGACAAGATCGAGATCGTGCCAGCCGACAGGTCAGTTAGTGTTGTCAGTGTCGATTTGCCACTTTGGGAAATCGAGGGCATGGATTGTTTATTCGGGAAAATCTGGCAAGCCAATTTTCTAAACGTGTCCAATTCAACGATACAGCCCATCGGAAATGACGAGCCGCAACTGCTGCTTTGAACAAGACATGGTGGAGGGCTCGAGCGTCCTCGGCATGGACACCGCGGACGAAGATGATGGCAAGCTAGGGCAAGGCTTCACGTCGGCCGACGAACTAGAGGAAATCGACATCGGCTCTGGTGATAAGCCAAGGCCGACGTACATTAGCAAAAATCTGTCTCCTCATTGTAAATCCCAGCTTATTGAGTTGTTGAAAGAATATAAAGATTGCTTTGCTTGGGAGTACTTTGAGATGCCCGGTCTCAACCGATCCATAGTGGTCCACCAGCTGCCGATTAAGGCAGGCTATCGGCCATTCAAATAGCCTCCCAGGAGGTTCAAGGCCGATATGTATGATGCAATTAAAGCCGAAATCACTCGGCTATACGACGCGGGATTCATTCGGCCTTGCCAATACGTCGAGTGGGTCTCAAACATCGTCCCACTATTGAAGAAAAAAGGTAAACTTAGGGTGTGCATCGATGTCAGAGATCTAAACAAGCCAACCCCTAAAGACGAATACCCAATGCTGATAGCTGATCTTCTTGTCGACGCTGCTTCAAGCCACAAAATCATCAGTTTCATGGATGACAATGTAGGGTATAACCAAATATTCATGGCCGACGAGGACATCCACAAGACCGCTTTTCGGTGTCCCGGCGCAATCGGCCTGTACGAATGGGTAGTAATGACGTTCGGCTTGAAGAATGCTGGGGCAACATATCAACGGGCCATGAACTACATCTTTCACGACATGATCGGCTCACTAGTAGAGATATACATTGATGACGTGGTTGTCAAGTCAAGGGAAATAGAAGGCCACATTGCCGATCTGAGACAAGTGTTAGAACGGACGAGGAAGTATGGTCTGAAGATGAATCCGCTCAAGTGCGCATTCGACGTATCAGCCGGCCAATTCTTGGGATTTCTCGTCCATGAAAGAGGAATTGAAGTTACACCAAGAAGCATAAATGCTATCAAGACAATTCAACCTCCAAAAGACAAAAGACAACTCCAGTCATTGATCGGCAAGATAAACTTCATCAAATGGTTCATAGCCAACCTCTCAGAGAAGATGGAGCCGTTCACACCACTGCTTCGGCTGAAAGCCGATCAAGCATTCACATGGGGGGCAGAGCAGCAGAAGGCGTTAGACAACATAAAAGATTATCTAAGCTCCCCTCCAGTTTTAATGCATCCACAAAAGGGAATATCATTCAAGTTGTACTTATCAGCCGACGACAAATCCATCGGCTCAGTCCTAATCCAAGAGGTCGACGGCAAGGAAAAGGCCATCTTTTATCTTAGCCAACGGCTGCTAGACGCAGAGACGAGGTATTCTCCCGTGGAGAAGTTATGCCTATGCCTCTATTTCTCATGCACAAAGTTAAGGCACTATCTGCTGTCCAACAAGTGCATGGTAATTTGCAAAGCCGATGTAGTTAAGTATATGCTATCGGCGCCAGTGCTCAAAGGAAGAATCGGGAAGTGGATCTTCGCACTAACAGAGTTCGATCTGATGTATCAGGCACCAAGGGCGGTCAAAGGGCAAGCCATAGCCGACTTCATTGTGGAGCACAGGAACGACTCAATCGGCTCAGTGGACATTATGCCTTGGACTCTGACGTTCGATGGATCGGTTTGCACAAATGGGTGAGGCATCGGCTTGGTCATTATTTCGCCAGGGGGGCAAGCTTTGAGTTTGCTTTCGCCATCAACCCCCATGCTACAAACAACCAAGCCGAATACGAAGCCGTCCTTAAAGGATTGCATCTACTCAAGGAAGTCGAAGCCGACGCCATCAAAATAATGGGGGATTCATTATTGGTCATCAGCCAATTATCAGGAGAGTATGAATGCAAAAACGACGCGTTGATGGTCTATTATCGGCAATGCTGGGAATTGATGGAAGGTTTCCGGCTAGTTACTTTGAAACATATCCCCAGAGAGCAGAACGCAGAGGCCAATGACTTGGCTCAGGGGGCATCGGGCTATCGGCCGATGCTGAAAGAAGTCGACATAGACGTGGCCGCCATTACGGCCGATGATTGGAGGTTTGAAGTGTACAACTACCTCAAAAACCCCTCTCAAAAGGCCACAAGGAAATTACGATACAAGGCATTACGATACGTGTTGCTCGATGAAGATCTGTATTATCGGACGATTGACGGCGTGCTGCTCAAGTGTTTGGTAGCCGATCAGGCTACAGTGGCCATCGGGGAAGTACATGAAGGAATCTGTGGCACGCACCAATCGGCTCACAAAATGAAGTGGCTACTTCGTCGAGCAGGGTATTTCTGGTCGACGATGCTGGAGGATTGTTTCAGATATTACAAGGGGTGCCAGGACTGCCAGAAGTTTGGCACTATACAACGAGCACCAGCATCAACCATGAACCCAACATCAAGCCGTGCCCGTTCAGAGGATAGGGCATTGATATGATCGGCCAGATCAATCTACCCTCAAGCAAGGGACACAAGTTCATCCTGGTGGCAACGGATTACTTCACAAAGTGGGTGGAGACGATTCCCCTCAGAAAAGTGGATTCTAAGGACGCAATCAAGTTTATCAAATAACATATCATCTACCGATTCGGTGTTCCACAAACAATAACAACAGACCAGGGATCTATCTTTGTATCGGACGAATTTGTTCAGTTTGCCGACAGCATGGGGATCAAGCTGATTAATTCTTCACCATACTATGCACAAGCCAACGGGCAAGCCGAGGCCTCAAACAAAAGTTTGATCAAGCTGATTAAAAGAAAGATCTCTGAGCACCCTAAACAATGGCACAGCCGATTAGCTGAGTCACTGTGGGCGTATTGGATGGCATGCCATGGGTCGATTCAAGTCCCTCCGTACAAGCTGGTCTATGGACATGAGGCAGTGCTACCATGGGAAAGTGTCGTCGGCTCAAGGCGCATTCAGCTACAGGATCAACTCACAGCCGACGATTATTATCACCTGATGGTGGACGAATCAGAAGATTTAGTTCTGTCCAGGATGAGGGCCTTGGAAAAAAGTCACGAAAGATAAAGAACGAGCAGCCAGACATTATAATAAAAAGGTGGTGCCTAAATCTTTTGAGGAAGGCGAGCTCGTTTGGAAATTGATATTGCCGATCGGATCTAGAGACAACAAGTTCCGCAAATGGTCACCTAATTGGGAAAGGCCTTTTAGGATCCACAAATGCGTCTCTAAAGGAGCTTACATGCTAAAAGGACTGGACGGAGAAGTATTTGGAAGGGCTCTTAATGGAAAATACCTAAAGAAATATTACCCAAGCGTATGGATCAACTCGTGATTAGGCTATGGTTACTTAAGCCGATTTACGATAGCCGATGTCTTATATTAACGAGGCATCGCCTTTAGGCATTTTTATGCAACATTCTTTGCTACGTTTTCTACGATCGACTCATGATTGGTCGATAGGGATGGCCAGGGTGCACGGACGGCTCGAGCTCTCAATTTTGTCGACACCGAAGTTATCAACAAAACTTGGGGGCATGTACATACACAAGCCGATCGCATAATCAGGCCGATTGCAACGCAAAATCAGGCTACAACATTCGCTGATTTTTATTCATAATCGGTGTAAAGCCGTTTTTGATTACATATCTCCTAGGTAATCTCTGATGGCCGCCAGGGCTCGGTTGACGTCCTCTGGAGACTCTAACTCTAAAGCATCCAAGATCAAATACTCTAGCCTAGTGACCCTTACATCGGTGGTTGTGGTTAACAGTTCATTGGCAAGTCATGTTTGCCTTGCTTCCAGCCTGTCGAGGCGTGTGAGCGTTGAAGACGCCAAAGGAATAACGGCCGGGACGCTACCGAGGCTGATGGGAGGTCTGGCCGCTGGATGACGAGCGTCTTGTTCCCTAAAGCGCTTCAAGTTGGTTCTCACTTGTCGTTCTTGGCTAGCCGTCAATTCATACGGCGTGTCCATGATCGCTAGAATCACCCGAAGGGGATGGAGCGGCTGCGAGAAGGTTAACTCCTGAGTACTTAGAGAGAAGAAATGGTGAGAATAGATGAGTTGGGAAATCACCTGGTTCACCGACGAGCTTGAGGAAGCCATAAGAAGCTCTGCCGAATGCTTGGAGATCTGGATGTTGTACACCTGGAGAGTGAGTTTCTTCTTCGGCTGTGAGTTATTCAGGAAGGCCTGAAGGGGTCCATTTATAGAAAGAAAAGATGCGGTTTTGGATGTGAAAGGTCGCTGTCGATGTGAAAGTCGAAGAGGTCATCATTAAAGGCGTTGGGAATCGTTGAATGGTTGGCGACTGCTCAAGACTGGATACTTATTAGTTCAGAACTCACGGGTTCTTGAAATACAGATTCGGATGAGTCAGACTAGAAACCAAATCAGCGGTGCATTCGGATATTATCGGTCGATAGCCAATGAGACCGATGTTCAAACGCTAACACTAACGGTCGTGGTGTAGTCCCGGAATCGGCAACATGAAACGATACGAGCGGCTGGAGCCGATTTCAACATGAGCAAGTCAAGACGCCGTGCACGGCTGAAAGCCGATCTTATCTACAAGTAGAGCCGATCTTATCTACGAACACAGTGGCAGAAGATCGATAAATTATGTCACACGATTCGAAGCCAAGTACAAGCACGAGTAAAATGATCGTCCAATCCAATCACAGAAGCATGACAAGTATGATACAGAAGCGTTAGCCAATTTCAGAAGATCGGAATATTACAATCTCATTTTTTCAGAAAATCGGCTATGGCCGACAACGCCTTCTGCCTAATTTGGTCTATTTCTTCGATGGCCCTAACGTCGTCGGCCTCAGACCCCGCCACCGGTCGGACGCTCCTCACCAGGTTGTGCAGATGTGCCACATCCGCCTTGATGCCCTGGCGTTCCGCTTCGATCTTGGCCAGCAAGCCAGCCATGTACTCCTTGTGAACATCGATCTCGTTCGTGACTTGGACGAGATCGGCTATCAGCTGATCTTGACGAGTGAGGAGTTGCTCGAGCTTTGCCGCCGGCTCGGTCTTCAGGCGGTCGAAGGCGGCCTTCCGACTCTCGATGGCGCCCTTGGTTGACTGGATGGTGGCCGACCGCGCTTGGCTCTCGCGGCGATCGATTATCCGCTGTCGTGCCCGCTCATACTTGAACTGATGGGCTTCCATGAAGGTCGCCGGCACAATGGCTTCGGCTAGGGCTTCCGGCAGCTGGTCTTGGATATCTCTGAATCGCGCGCGTATCGAGCCGCTGTCGACCATCAGCGCGTCCGGCGAGGCTTCCAGCCGATTGCCGATGTCGGCTAAGGTGGCCCTCAGGTCCTCGGCCGGCATCACCGACGCCTCCTCGCTGATGTCGCCAGACTCCTCGAACTCCGACAAGTCAAAGTTGAGGAGGTCGGCTATGTTCTGGAACAAAGAAGAAGATGATCAAGAAGATATTAAGCTGACAAAACCGATCATCAAATTTGGTTGGCTTACCGTTGGCACCGGGGTCGGAGCGGTTGGCTCGTTGCCCGCGGCCGTCGGGGCCTCTTCGTCGGCGTTGTCGCCACCGCCCCCGACAGGTGTAGCATGCTCACTGGACGCCTGGGGGGCAGCCGATGGAGACCGCGGGGGCTACAAAAGGAAGAGTTAGCGGACAAGTCGATTGGTTACTTCAAGTCAAGTAACAGAGGATGATTACCGATGGCGCGGGACGTCAGGTGCGACCGGCCAATTTCTTGACCTGAAAGTAATGGTTCGATTAGATGCAAGTGATCATCTTGAAGCCAAATCCGGTGGAGTGAAGGCTTACCGGCCGACGTTTTGCTGGGGGACTTGGGACTGGCGGGACGTCGGCTGGAGCATTGACCGACTCAGGACTCGAAATCCTGGGTTCAGCTGCCACCCCGACAGCCACCGACACTTCCTCGCTGGCGACGGTATTGAGGAACTGCGTGACAGTCGGATCCAAGGGGGGAGGCTATCGGCTGGCGCTGCCGGTTTTGTCTTTTTCAGCCTCTTGGGGGCAGGCGCGGCCGACGACCGTGGTGGTGGTGCAGCCTTTCTCTTCTGTGCGATCGGCTGACGCACCTGCCCTCGCAGCAGCGACACCAGCTTCGGCGCCTCCCAGCTGATGGTCGACGGAGCAAGGCCGCCCCCATCCAGGACGCCTGAGCTGTATTCGATGGGGCGCCCGGAGTTGCTCACCGTCGGCCGCTCCGTCTCCGTCTCCTGCAAATCAAAGGACGAATGTTAATCGACTGTATTAGCCGATGATAAGAAGGAGAAAGTCATTTGGGACTTAGAGCTTACCGAGGGGATCTCCTCGGGCAAGAGAAGGTCGACGTACTGGGACGACCGCTGATGGAAGAGGTGGCGCTTGATTTCAGCCCACCAGCGGTCGTAAGCAACGCTTTTCTTCAGCGCCAATGTCATCACGCCGACGTCGCCGAGGGGAGGGCCGGCTATGTTCAGCAGCCGATCCATTATCAGATCATGGCTGACCACCCCCCTTGTTTCGATCTTATTGGCATAGAAGAAGCCGATAGGCAGCTGCCCGAGGCAGAACTGCCTTGCTGCCGACACCGGGTAATAAAACTCGTAACTCTTGGGCACTAATCGGCCATGATGGATCCCGGTCGGCAGGATGCAGGGGGATAGAGTGGCGATGAATAGCTCCCTGCATCTCGGGTTGTCGGCTGAGCTGACGTCTTCCCAATTGAAGTCAGCCAGCAACTCGAACGACTTCCGGTCCCGGTAGAAGTACCACGCGCGGTTTTCATGAGACAGCCCGTCATAGAGGGCTATGAACCATTCGGCCAGCAGTTCGGCCGATTGCTTTGAGCCTTCGTGGGCGGCTGCTGCCTCTCCGTAGCTCATGCATCTCCTGGTGGTGATCTGGTTGCCTTCATCATCTTCAATCGGCTCCAGCCTTGGGAATTCGGCTTCTGTCAGAAGGGACTGACCGGCTATAACTTCTGGGTCGCTAGCACCAGCCAGATCTGAAGAAGCCACCAGGGGCCGCCGGTGTTGATTGGAGCGTCGGCGGCTATCTTCGAGGCGGCCTGATGTAACATTTGATACAAGTAGCCGAGGAGGTATTTCCCCAGCGCAAGTTTCCTCCCATCGGTCAGAACTTCGGCCACAATCTACCATTGGCGGTCGGCCCACAGCTTGATCCGCAGAACACAAACTTTTCGAGCCACATCATTAGGAATGCAGCGTACTCCCTGTGGCCGACTGTTCCGTCCCGCATGTTCTGGGCAATAAAGCCGCTCCACCCGCCGATGGCTTTGGTTTTGAATTGATGTTGCCCTTTTCAGCTCAAAGTGATGGGGTTGACCGATGACTCGATATCCAGTCCGGTTGTCATGTACACGTCGGCCAACGTGATAGTCATCGGCCCTTGCCGGAAGATGAAGGCATTGAAGCTGTCATTCCAGAAGTATGTTGCAGTCGACAGAAGCGGTTCATTTTTCCATGCCGGCAACGGACAGTTCCAGGCACTGGGCGATCCCAGTCTCCTCCCACTGGGTGTACTTGGCCGATCGCACTCTTTGGTACCACTCGGCCCAGGCTGCATCGGTGGTCAGCCAGGATTTGAATGTCCCATTCCAGTGGGCGAGGGATGGCTTGGCAGTATTGAAAGGGATCCGGTTGGTTTCGGCTATGATTATATCGGATGGATCTGTGTTGCCAATGGGGCCGAGGAAGTACCTTTCCGCTTGTGTCAAAATTGGGCTAAATACTTGATGTGACAGGAGCTACAGTTCAGAAAAGAGAAGAGAGGCGCTAATCTAGAACGGTTGCATATTACGGTTTGGGGAAGAGAAAAGGACTAATTGATAAGAATGCGAAGTAAAATGCTACTTGTAAGATGGCCGAACGTAATGTTGATGCAAAATGTTTGAAGAAGCAGATTTGAAAGTGAAATTATGGATCGGAAGGGAGTACCTTAGGGAACTCGGTTGCGGCGGCGGCTAAAACGGCGGCGGCGGACGGCGCAGCAGCTACGGCTGGTGTGGCGGTGGTGGCCGGCGAAACGGAGGTGCTCGATGCAGCGGTGGTGGAGGCCATCGGAATGTTCGGGGTGAAGATGGATCTGAAGAATGCGACGGAGTTCGACGAGCGCCAGTGAAATCGCTGGAGAGGAGAGAGAAGGCGAGAGGCTTGATTGCAAAGGAGGCTGAATGCGTTTTGAAGGCGTAGGCGGCTCAGCCGAGGGAAGTGGGTATTTAAAGAGCCCTTGGGGAGAAGTCGAAGCGATCTAGGTCAAGAAAGAAGCGGGAGTTTGAACAGGAAAGCAAATCCACAACAATTCGTATCACGGACTTGGGGGGCATGTGTTAACACCAAAATTTGGTAATCGAATCCCTGAGTTCGCAAAGGCGAAGAAGAATCGGATCGGCTGGAGACAGGGATCGCATCGGTTAAGGAGTGATCGGCTGCGAAGATTAATCGGCTAAGGATGAATCGGAAAGGGGCAGCCGATAGCCGATTCCAGGTCCGGAAGAGATAAAACCGTTTCTAATGCAGAAGTTTGAGGATAAATAGAAGATTCGGTTGTTAATTGTGTGTTAAATGATATTGCCACTTATGGATAAGAGTCCTGTAACGACAATTGTATCTGTAATTTAGAGGTTTGTTTAAGCTGTTAGTTGTAACACGGCATGGGCCCTGTTAGGGATAATGTTGTGTTTTAAATGGTAGTTTAGATAGAGTCCAAGGTTTGTACAGATAATTGTATCTTAGGTATAAATAGGACCCGAGACCCCTTGTAAATGATATATTCACATCAATCAAACCTTCGGCGCATCGCCAACCTTTTCTTCAGACGAGCACTTTGTTTGGCTACGGGCTGCATCGTTTCGACCCCCAGATCTAGGTAAATGCTTGTCATTAGTGGTATGATTTACTGTTTCTAGTGCTTCCATCGCAATGACACATTAGAATCAGGAGTTTATACTACGCTATTTATCATATGGCGCATATAAATTAGATCAATGTTTAGGTCTATCCTGTCATTGGCTAGTTCTGTCAAGAACTTACAGCCAATAGGGCTAGATCTAAAGGTTGGCTGGTTTATATGCGGTATCCACCGTTTTGAGAGGTATAAATCGGCTACAACAGATCGGGTTGTTCTTTTTATACTTAATGTTGCATCATGTTTGAACTATTAAGTCATTCTTAGAGCTACCAATGATCTGTTCGGCTCGATTTATATTATTTAGAGACAGTGTCGGGGTTCCAGCCGGCCTTATCTACCCTAGTATGTTTCTTTTGATATGTTTATTATTAGATTTGTACTAGGACTACCTCTTATGTTAAGATCACATTCCTGTCGGATGCTGCCAGCCGAAATCGGCCTGTCATCGACAGCCGATGGCCGATTTCTAGGCTATGCATTTGATTCAGGAGTGATATCTTTCTATAAGATTCATCGGAGTACTAGCCGAATTCTTGTTAGCTTTCCAGTATCGGCTAGGTTATCGATTCATATATTTATTATTCTTCATCGTATTTGGGTTAAGTGGCTGATGCTGTCTCGGTATAGCCGATCCATTCCAGTTGCTTGGCTTGGATTCCCTCAGCCGATCCCGTGGGGATCTAACCTAACACTTAACGTATATTCTTTTGTATTTCTTGTTGATTAGCAAATCAAATCAATTGGCATGCCCTGCACAGCGTAGGCAGCTGAGAACGACCTGCACTGGAGTCAAGCAGATCTCCCAGGCCAGCGCGTGAGAGAGATTTCTCATCAACACTGCCCCAGTCTGAAAACATTGGTTTTGTATTTTCATTTCTCCATCAAAACTATTTCCAGCATGATCGAGGCAATGTGGCGCTCATGTCTCCACATGCAGTATCTCAACTACCTTCCCTAAGGTAGTTGCCCAAGCATATAACATTTTGTAAAAATATGAATATGCAAGATTCTAGTATAAGCGTGGCTAAGCACTTCACCGAAGGTATCCTCCGGTTGTATCACATCGAGGGTTACAAAGGATATTTCTAAGGGTGATCAATATCAAGGCATGGTACATCAAGCATAGGTATTCATTTGCGTATAGCATGCATGTTTTGAAGTTTAAATCAACATCATTTCGTAAAATAGGATCAATATGTTCAAAGGGGAGTGTTGACTTGCCTTGCTCGTAACCTTGTTGGCTTGAGTCTTCGACGTTCTCGACGATTCCCTCGGACTCTATTATACGTGCGGAAAATCCAATTTGAATTTGATTAGAATTCAAATAAAATCAAATAAGATCCAACAAAAGCCAAATGAATCGCGAAAGCGGCTCCTAATACTAGGCTATGACTCTACGCAAACCTAGGCTCGAGTTTCAATGAAAACCGAGTTAGAGCGAAAGAGTTATAAGGATTTGAAGTTTTGTATTGAATCTGATTTAATTAAGTATGATGTGATATTTATTTTAAGCTAATATGCTTAAAGTTTGAGAAATATTAGTGTTGATGATTCAATTAAAAAGGAAGTGGTTATCTTTCAATTTTATCAAAATATTCCTCTGGTCGAGTAAGCCCTAGGGTTTATAATAATTTAAATCGAAATTAATTGGTGTCGCGATGTACCGAAAATGGGTTGGGAAGGATTTAACATAAAACATATATGTCGAAAAAGGGTTGATCGGGAATTATAAAGATAGTTTATAATTCTTTGAAAAGATTCTTGTTTCATGAATATAACATAAATGAATAAATGGGCCTCTCAAAGATATATAAACATTTTGGAAATTTATTGAATTAAAAGTTCGAAGTTAATATAAACTTCATAATTATTTGCAAAGCAATTTAAAAGTAAATAAATAAACTCTTTTAAAAGATGCAAAACCTTTGTGATTAGAGTTTCGAAGAGTTTAAAAGAATTAAATATTTTCTAGGATTTTTATTATTATTAGGCTTCTATTAATTTTAAACTCCTCAAAGAAATAATAAAAAAAATTTCAAAACTTTGCACTGGCTAGGAATCGAACCCGCAACCTTCGGCTCACGCGGCTCGGCGCCGACCGCTGCGCCACCGAGCCGATCTCGTCTATTTCCCCCCTCTCTTTCTTTTCTTTCTTCTTTCCTCCCTTCTTCTTCTTCGCGAGGCCGACGGTGCGGCATAGCCGAACGACGGCATAGCCGATCACGCGGCATAGCCGGAGCGCGGGGCTAAAGGGCCACGCACCATCTACGTGACACGAGGGTCTCGTTCCAAGGCATGGCCAGATCGGAGAGGCGGCGGATTGGGCCGGCGACAGTGGCCTGCTTGCGGCGACGGCGGAGCTCGGCGCCGGCACGCTCCAGCCATGTTTTGTCCAGAACCGGCGTCTTGCGAGCATCTATAGGTTGAGGGGGTGCTGCCTATGGGGTTAGCTGGGCTGGGGAGGGAGCAGGGGGAGCTGGCGACGCGCGCACGGCGGCGGCCGAAGCAGGGGAGGCACGGCGGGCTCGTCGCCGGCGACTTTCGACGGCTATTTGGCTCGGGAGACATGGGGGAAATAAAGCTTAGAGCACGTAGATCGTGGAAGTACCTTCAATTTGGGAAGAACTCGACCGAGGGCGACGAATTTTGGATTTTTGCTTCGGGCGGCCGGCGCTAGGGTTCTTTGGTTCTTGATCAAATTGGAGCAGCTCGGTGCACAATAGGTGGGGGAAATTTGGGGGAATTGAAGAGGAGTGACTCACGAAGAAATTTTGTATAGGGAACTTGATCTGCCTCAGCCTTTTTATAGGCGTTCCGTGCCGGTTTTAGTTCGGGCGAGGCCGGCGGCCATGGCGCGCGTGCATGGGGGGCATGGCGACGTGCGGCGAGCGCCAGGGAGGGGGCCTGGGGTGAGGAGTGACTCGTGGCGGCGCTCGGGAGGGGGCCGGGCGCGGCGCGAGACGCGTGGGCACGAGGGACGGCGGGGCCGGGCGCGGCGAGCGGCGCGTGGCGGGGCGCACGAGGACGGCAGGGGGCGAGGGTGGCTGGCGTTGGCTCGGCGGAGGCACAGTGCGGCGGCGTGGGGCACGGCGCTGCGGGGGCGACGCGGGGCACGCGGTGGCGAGGCGGTCCGGGTCCCGGGTACGGCATCGAACACTTGGCGATGAATAGTGACATTTCGTATTTTCCCGAATTAAATTTCCTATTTTCCAATTTATTCTTCCTTTCACCTCTAAAATTTAAAATAAATCTAGCACACCTAAAATTAGTTTGTAAAATATGGTTTGACCCCTTTTCATCCACTTATTATTATTTATATATACATATATATATCGATATGTATATTTTGTATGTTTATATATATATATTCACATGTATATCTTCCTTCTTAATTATATTATAAATTCTTGGCATTTTATCCTAATATTTTAATATTGTTTCCCAGAAGCAAGTTTTATTAGATCGTAGCTCTCCCTAATTTATTTTTCTTAGAATTTTATTTTTAATTATTTTATTCTTGCAACTACCCTTTTCCTTTTTAGGGTTTTGAAATTGCTCTCAACCTTATCCTTTTCAAAACAATTATTCATTTATTTAAACTTGGCATCAAAGACTCGCGAATTAAAATGCAATTAAATACGACAAGATGCAATCAATCAAGGATTTTTGCAAGTTTCGATTTTTGTGTTTCGATTTTTAAAACTCCAGATTTTCAGGGTGTTACAAACCTACCCCCCTAACAATAAATCTCGTCCCCGAGATTTGGGTTGGGTCGCGATTGGGAATCGGTCTGTATAATCATATGGGATGGATCCATTAGGACTTCTTCTTAACAGAATGACGAATAGGTTGGCTGCTCCGAGTGACGCATGAATCTATAACTGAGTTTCTAAGGGTGGTCCACTTCGATTCTTTGTTTCGGATAACATGATGTTGTCAGCTCTTAATCCTTGGGGCATCCTTCAAGCATGCAGGATTCAGTAGGTCCCTATTTTCCTTAAGTTGTATAATAGACTTGTTGTTCTAAACTGTTGGAACCTTTAGCTGCAAACGGGTGGTGATCCTGGTAGGATTGCAGTCGTGTGATTTTGGTGGGCGACAAGAGGTTATCTAGAGAAGGTCTGGTTTCACCTAGCTCCAATATAGTGTCCTATTTGAGAGTCCGGGGTTATGCACTCTACCCCCCTAACAATAAGTTCAAGCTTGCCTTTTTAGGTAAGGGCTATATCGGCACTTTCAGGTTTGGTTGGCATCTTCATCATTCCTGGATACAGTCCAACGCACAAGTTCCTATCATGTCCTCAAGATCTTGGCTTACCCTTTTGGTCTATCCGTCGATCTCACAAGCTTACTTTCAATCCTTGGGTAGGAATGGTTCACCGGGTTGGGTCCTCCGTATCTTGTCCGGGGCTGGGTTTTCTAAGTCATTGTTTGTGATTCCTTTGCCCCTGGGTACGGTGATTTTCCTTGTGGTTTGCTCATACCTCATTGTGTCTTGGTCTATGGTTATGCTCGTCGGTGAAGTCCTTGGGGTGGTTATGGTGACTATCTCTTGGTTATAGGTTATCTTGTTCCCAGTCAACTGGTCCATGCTAGAGTGATACTGAGGGTCTGTGGTGGTATCATGTCATTTGAAGAAAATACTATGTCTCTACTTCTGATGGGCATATTGGTGCCGGTATGGGGTACAGCTATATCTCTCCTGGGTGAATGTACTATTATGGGTCTCTTAAGGTCTATCGGATGTAGGTTATGTTCTGTGCTTGTTTTTGAGGTTATGGAAGAATGCTAAGCCCCAAAATCAAACAAAACTTTAATCGGTGCAGAATGGATAGGAACATACCCATTAGCATGACTTGGTCTTCCTGGGCTTCTCCTGTACGCACGTGGTTCACTTGGCCACGGTGGAATCCTGTGGTAGCCTCCTTTGGCTGGGGCGTTCTGAACAAGCTTCGTCCGGGCGCCGGGGTAGGGGTTCCTCTCACAACCGTGGCGTTGGCTCCAGTACGGTTGGGTGTGTTGTGCAGTTTGGGACATTGATTGGCGTAATGCCCGAATTCTCTGCAGTTGAAGCAATTAACATTTTGGTTTCCCGGTGCTGCCAAAGTGGGGGTCGGGGTACGGAAAGGTGTTGCCGGTGGCCTGCTAGCGTTGTTGGGTGCAGAGGACGATTGGCCTCTATGATGGCTGGTTTCCATCCCGTTGGTGTTGCTCCTTTGGGTCGCCGAGATGTCTCTTGAATTGGATGGGCTAGAGCAAGCCTTCTCTTTCGGTTGTTTTCAACCATCCTTTGGTCATGCTCAAGCCTCACGACCTTGTTGATGAGGCTTTGGAAACTGGCGTGGTCTTGACCGACCATCGGCCCTCTCAGCTCGTCGTTCAGTCCTTCGATAAATTTATCCATCTTCTCTTCTTCATCTGCCAGGTCACTTGCTGCGTAACGGGCAAGCAGGGTAAACTTGTTGAGGTATTCTTGCACCGAGGTGTTGCCTTGGCGCAACCTACGAAACTCATTCTTCTTCATCCTCATGACTGCGGCGGGTACAAAATTTTCACGGAAGGCAACCGTGAATTCCTCCCAGGTTGTTTCTCCGGCATCTTCAGCCCGAGTCTCTCTATAGGTGTCCCACCAGTCACTTGCGGGACCTTCCAGCTGGTTGGTGGCGAAGATGACTCTGTCAGCTTCCCGCACTCGGACGAGAGTCGATTTCTTCTCTATTACTCTCAACCAATCTTTAGCATCCATCGGTTCCTCTGCCGTGGAGAATGTTGGCGGCTTGGCCCACATAAACTCGCCTAAGCTTGATCCTCCGCGTTGTCCTTGGTTGTTGGCAATGGCTTGAAGTAGTTGGGTTTGTAAAGCCATGACTTCCGCTAGGGTGGAGAGGTTAGGCTCCGGCGGGTTTTCGTTGGTTGATGAGGCTCTGCGACGGTGCGCCATCTGAGGAGTATAGATGGGGTAAGAGATTGGATCGACTAAGGTCATGGTTCTAATCGATTTTTAAGTGACCTTCAAGTTGTTTTTAAGTGATCTTTTGCACACAACAAGCATGGTGGAATAAACTCATTTAAGACAGAACATGGAACTTCATATCAGTTCATAGATGTTACATCATAGGGATACATTGGACATGTGCAGTCCCATTCAACACAATGCAACATTACTAATATCGATCTTGGGTTTTCATACATAAGGGTAAGGGGCATGGTCGTTGCTGTCTTAATTCCTTTCAAAGCAAGACCAAGGTTGCTGCAGATTTCTCGTCTAGTTATCCGGGTTATTGCCCGATCTGGGGTTGCCACCTATGGCTGTTGCATTGGCACCGGTAAGAGGAGGGATGCTGCGTGGCTTGGGGCATTGGTTGGCATAGTGTCCAAATTCTTCACAGTTGAAGCAATTCACATTCTTTTTCCTTGGGGCTGCCAGGATAGGTGTTGGAGTGCAAAACGGTGCGGCAGTTATCCTAGGGCAGTCATTGGCATAGTGTCCTAACTCTCCACAGTTAAAGCTGTGCACATTCTTCCTTCGATGTCGGGAAATCTTCTCAGCATCTTCAGGGGTACACACTGTGCTTGTGATGATCATCCTGCCAGTACACCTGTAGTCCATTTTGGTGACTTCCTCTTCTTGGGGTTAGATGGTGGAGAACTGAAATCTTGGCCGTTTGTTTGATTGGTTTCCTTATCCTTTCTTCTGTACTGTACCTCTCTCTCGATCGGGGTCCTAGTGTGCTTGTCCCATGTACCGTTCCTTTCTCCATGTCCTTGTTCCACGAAACCGTAGCGGGGGTTAAGTGTTTCCTTCCATCCCAATGGCGGGTTTGGTGTTACCGCTCTCTGTGGGCTTGACAGTATACTTGCGGGAGTCATCAGGGTTTGCAACGGAACGTACTGACGTTGCTCTAGGTACCAACCCTGAGTTTGCATCTATTGCTATTGGAACAGGCGTTGCATATGTTGCATCATCATGGTCATTAGCTGCGTCTGGTTAGCCACTACCTAGGTTAAGGTCGGGTTCACAGGGAAAGGAGGTGGAGTGTCCACAGGGTCGCTCTGGGTTAATCCATGAGACTGTTGGGATCTTGATTTACTGCCCTTGGCTTTTTCCATCTATTGTCAAAGAGAAAGAGAAAAGTAGAGGTTAAGCTATGGATGGGGCCTTATTCTGTGTACTCTCATTGTCTTAGTAGGTCAAACAATCTCCCAAGTTCCAACATGGTCATAGCCTGACATCTATTTTTGAAGATAGCTTAGGGTTAGAGAAAAGTAGAGGTAAAATCAAATGTTTGTAGAGAATTGGGGGGGTCAAGGGTGTAAGGAAAAACATATTTGTTTTGTAAAAATAGGCTGTTTTTTCAAAATAATCCTATGTAGGGATATTTCCCTTTAACCAGCTCTATAGCGGGTGGGGCGCCAGTTGGTCTTATCCTACAGTCGCACTGCTCTGATACCAGCTCTATAGACCCTCATTTTTTAGGACGAGAATCATTCGTGTTCATAGTACCATATCCCTGGATCGAGTAGTTTGGTACCCACGAATACAGTTCTAAATTACCAGGTGCAAAGTGCACGAATAGACTTACACCAAAAGTATTACAATGATAGGCCCGAAGGCAATATCCAGTACATATAGGACCTACTGGTCCGGATACAACCAAAAGCAGAAATTAGATAAGATAGCAGACGGAAGGCAGCGGCGTGTTGATTGCCACAGGCAACGACCGGAGACTAAGACCTATTGCGCTCCAATGTCTTCATTCATCCTGGTAGTATGGGTCCTCCAGGTCTTCCATGCCCTACATCTGTAGGTTTGTGTGTATAGCAAGGGTGAGTACCCAACGTACTCAGCAAGCCAACACGGAATGATGCACATGATAGGGTCATTCAAAGGGCGATTGTGGTTTATTTGCACAAAGCTAATTTTCGCAAATCATTTCACAAACCTAACATCTAGCCAGTCAAATTTTAGTTTCAGAGTATATTAAATCGGCGACGGTTCTGTCTGCCATCCATCGTGATACCAAGGATGGTTTCCGTCTCCGGATCGTCATGGTTTTTCTGGGAAGTCTATCACTTCTCGCAGGTCGAGAAGTTGAGTCCACCAGCACAAAAATCATTATGCATACCAACCCATGATTTTAAAATTTATGAGTCTAGCCACGGGAGAAACTTGTCACGTCGCTCATTAACCGTGAGCACGGCTATTCGAATAGATTGATTTACTCACACTGCAGTGGATGTACACTTTACCCGTACTTCGCAACTGCTCATTGAATGAGCTTTCATCCCTCTATATGGGATGGTCACGGCAAAGCCTTTCGATAACCTCACTTTGGCAATACCCGCTCCATGAACTTAAGTCCTCATGCACTCTAGCCGTCATTTCCTAGTAGTGAGAGGAGTTCTGGCGTTCCCAGGGTAAGAGAGAAAACTCACTTAATCTTTAAGTCATTGTTAAGTTCAGTTTATTATTCACGTAAAGGCCTTTTGTCTTATCACAATTACGGGCACTCTACCATTGGTAGGCCCAGGACACTCTACCCATTGGTAGGTCCTTAACTCATCACCTACACCTGAACCACTATGCAGGGATACTGCCTCCGCTCGGCTATCTACTCCGCTAGGTCTGTATCCATTCGAGAAGTATGGTTGTACTGGTTCGCTCTAAGTTGTAGTCTCATGGCTCGGTCCTTAATTGACCAGGGACGGTACTAACCTTTCCTGGAATCCACCAAAATCTATCCATCCGTGTGTTAACACTGCCCCAGTCTGAAAACATTGTTTTGTATTTTCATTTTGCCATCAAAACTATTTCCAGCATGATCGAGGCAATGTGGCGCTCATGTCTCCACATGTCGTATCTCAACTACCTTACCTAAGGTAGTTGCCCAAGCATATAGCATTTTGTAAAAATATGAATATGCAAGATTCTAGTATAAGCGTGGCTAAGCACTTCACCGAAGGTATCCTCCGGTTGTATCACATCGAGGGTTACAAAGGATATTTCTAAGGGTGATCAATATCAAGGCATGGTACATCAAGCATAGGTATTCATTTGCGTATAGCATGCATGTTTTGAAGTTTAAATCAACTCATTTCGTAAAAAAATAGGATCAATATGTTCAAAGGGGAGTGTTGACTTGCCTTGCTCGTAACCTTGTTGGCTTGAGTCTTCAACGTTCTCGACGATTCCCTCGGACTCTATCATACGTGCGGAAAATCCAATTTGAATTCGATTAGAATTCAAATAAAATCCAATAAGATCCAATAAAAACCAAATGAATCGCGAAAGCGGCTCCTAATACTAGGCTATGACTCTACGTGAACCTAGGCTCGAGTTTCGGTGAAAACCGAGTTAGAGCGAAAGAGTTATAAGGATTTGAAGTTTTGTATTGAAGCCGATTTAATTAAGTATGATGTGATATTTATTTTAAGCTAATATGCTTAAAGTTTGAGAAATATTAGGGTTGATGATTCAATTAAAAAGGAATTGGTTATCTTTCAATTTTATCAAAATATTCCTCGGGTCGAGAAGCCATAGGGTTTATAATAATTTAAATCAAATTAATTGGTGTTGCGGTCTACCGAAAATGGGTTGGGAAGGATTTAACATAAAACATATATGTCGAAAAAGGGTTGATCGGGAATTATAAAGATAGTTTATAACTCTTTGAAAAGATTCTTGTTTTATGAATATAACCTAAATGAATAAATGGGCCTCTCAAAGATATATAAACATTTTGGAAATTTATTGAATTAAAAGTTTGAAGTTTAAGTAAATATAAACTTCATAATTATTTGCAAAGCAATTTAAAAGTAAATAAATAAACTCTTTTAAAAGATGCAAAACCTTTGTGATTAGAGTTTTAGAAGAGTTTAAAAGAATTAAATATTTTCTAGGATTTTTTTATTATTATTAGGCTTCTATTAATTTTAAACTCCTCAAAAGAAATAAAAAAAATTTCAAAAGTTTGCACTGGCTAGGAATCGAACCCGCGACCTTCGGCTCATGCGGCTCAGCTCCAGCCGCTGCGCCACCAAGCCGATCTCGTCTATTTTCCCCCTCTCTTTCTTTTCTTTCTTCTTTCCTCCCTTCTTCTTATTCGCGAGGCCGACGGCGCAGCACAGCCGAACGACGGCGAGGGGGACCGGAGCGTGGGGGCTAAAGGGCCACGCACCATCTACGTGACACGAGGGTCTCGTTCCAAGGCACGGCCGGATCGGAGAGGCGGCGGATTGGGCCGGCGACGGCGGCCTGCTTGCGGCGGCGGCGGAGCTCGGCGCCGGCACGCTCCGGCCTTGTTTTTTCCAGAATCGGCGTCTTGCGAGCATCTATAGGTTGAGGGGGTGCTTCCTATGGGGTTAGCTGGGCTGGGGAGGGAGCAGGGGGAGCTAGCGACGCGCGCACGGCGGCGGCCGAAGCAGGGGAGGCATGGCGGGCTCGTCGCCGGCGACTTCCGGCGGATATTTGGCTCGGGAGACATGGGGGAAATAAATCTTAGAGCACGTAGATCGTGGAAGTACCTTCAATTTGGGAAGAACTGGACCGAGGGCGATGAATTTTGGATTTTTGCTTCGGGCGGCCGGCGCTAGGGTTCTGCGGTTCTTGATCAAATTGAAGCAGCTCAGTGCGCAATAGGTGGGGGAAATTTGGGGGAATTGAAGAGGAGTGACTCACGAAGAAATTTTGTATAGGGAACTTGATCTGCCTCGGCCTTTTTATAGGCGTTCCGTGCCTGTTTTTAGTTCGGGCGAGGCCGGCGGCCATGGCACGCGTGCGTGAGGGGCATGGCGACGTGCGGCGAGCGCCGGGAGGGCTGGGTGAGGAGCGACGCGTGGCGGTGCTCGGAAGGGGCCGGGCGCGGCACGAGACGCGTGGGCGCGAGGCGGCGCGGCGAGCGGCGCGTGCGCGCGGGCGGGGGTCCGGCGCGGCGCGCGAGGACGGCAGGGGTCGAGGGTGGCTGGCGTTGGCTCGGCGCAGGCACAGTGCGGCGGCGTGGGGCACGGCGGGCGCGACGCGCGGCGCGTGGTGGCGAGGCGGTCTGGGGTCCTGGGTACTACGTACAACACTTGGCAATCGATGAATAGTGACATTTTGTATTTTTCCCGAATTAAATTTCCTATTTTCTCATTTATTCTTCCTTTCACCTCTAAAATTTAAAATAAATCTAGCACACCTAAAATTAGTTTGTAAAAATATGTTTTCACCCCTTTTCATCCACTTTTTATTATTTATATATATACATATATATATATACTAGCAAAATGTCCGTGCGTTGCAACGGGATGACGATGCGGGAAGGAAAGCGGGCGGAGGACGAAGGTCCGGGCGACGGCGCGGAGCTCCGAGCAACGACGGGAGGCTGGGGCGCAGGTGCGGCGCGGATGGGGGAAGAGAGGACGCAGGATGTCTTTTTTCTCTAAGCCCTCTCTTTCTTTTCAACATTGGGATCTGCATGTTAATTTTATAAACAGTCAAAGGATTGTCGCAAATAACCCTTCTTTCTTCTTTAATTGGGTTTTTTAAATAGTCAATCGGACAGCGGGTTAATTTTGAAAAAACTCAAGAGGTTTTCTGCAAAATAGCCAGGCAAAACAAAATTTGGGTGGAAACACTACTTGCTTTATAGATAGTTATAGACATATCCATATGTATATTTTGTATGTTTATATATATATATATATATATATATATTCACATGTATATCTTCCTTCTTAATTATATTTAGAAATTCTTGGCATTTTATCCTAATATTTATATATATATATATATATATTCACATGTATATCTTCCTTCTTAATTATATTTAGAAATTCTTGGCATTTTATCCTAATATTTTAATATTGTTTCCCAAAAGAAAGTTTTATTAGATCGTAGCTCTCCCTATTTTATTTTTCTTAGAATTTTATTTTTAATTATTTTATTCTTGCAACTACCCTTTTCCTTTTAGGGTTTTGAAATTGCTCTCAACCTTATCCTTTTCAAAACAATTATTCCTTTATTTAAACTTGGCATCAAAGACTCGCGAATAAAAAGGCAATTAAATACGACAAGATGCCAAGTTTCGATTTTTGTGTTTCGATTTTTAAAACTCCAGATTTTCAGGGTGTTACAGTGACAAACTTGCTAGAACAATAGTTCATGTTGAAAAAGAGGCTGCAAAATCTAATTACTGCATGGGTGAAATGGTTCAGGCTGGAGCATTCCAGGATTTGAAGAAACACATCTTGCTCATTACCACGCACATTTGGTTGACAATCCTCCAACTGCAAGGGTGTTTGTTACACTTGAAATCTGTCACAAGGTAATGTGGGTTGCAAGATATGTTGCCACCACATTTAATGGGTGAAATGACGATGGTTGTGATGGCAGTTGGTAGTACGCTTGTGTTTAGCCTCCTTTTGCATCTGGAACATTGAACTATGGGTATAATGGTTGCAATTGAAAAACTTGTGTTAGCCTTTTTTTTATCTAAACTATTGACTTATGGATGTAATGACTGATGGCGAAAGACTATGTGGTAGCCTTATTTTGCTCTAAACTATTTGGTGTAATGATTAATTCAGATCTAGTGGTTAAAATGGATGATGGTTGTTCATTGAAGTATTCATTCATATTTCATTTATAGGTACCAATTTGATGTCTTCTGATATGTCCCCTCTCCCAATGGGTGAATCAGATTCTTATTTATGTATGTATGATGATATAAATTAGACTCTTATTTATGTGTGCATGATGATATTAATTAATATGTGATAAAATCAATTAACAATTCTGAAAAAATACATACCATTCATATGCTACTTCTCAATGTTATATATACATTGTCTACATGCAAGTAAGTATATCAGGTGAGGTCTTATTTGTCAAGAAGGTATTCTTACCATTTTCATCCAAAAGGTGATCATAACACCTATCCATCCTACCAAACAAAAAAAATGGCTCATCATATCCACTCTTCCCCCTCTAACCAAACAAAAACTCTTGGTTCTCTCATTTGCCCAACTAAACAAAAAAACTGGATGTCCATATCCTGAAAATATGAATGTCCATATCTCATCTTTGACCACTATCCAAACAAACTCTAAAATTATATACAAGATCAATTTGTTAATTTTTAATAGAGTACCTGCTTTGGGCTGATCTCCAAATCACGGAATGGGATAACATTGTGCTAAGGTACCTTGATCGACACCACACTTACAGATTAATGCTATATATAGTTTCTACAATATATACGGTGAGGACTCACTTGACGGTATTTTATACGTAGATAACTATTTATTGCATTTTATGACTAGTTTTTTCATCGGTGGCAATCCGACTAGCTTGATGGGAGAGTGGAAAAAAATTTAACTTTTTATAATTAAAAGAATACTGACCATTGTTTTAAAAAAGTTACAGCCACTTATTATATAATTTACTAAATAAAAAGCATATAAAACCAGAAAATAGCTAGACAATAACTTAATAATACCAACACAATATTTATTCAAATCTACTTATAAAATCTTCATTCAAAGTTGACAAATATATGTAACATAAAATATAAAGTTTTGCTTAGGCCCATATTAAGCAACCAACCAACAAGTCAATGGCAAATTGCCAAGATGATGAACGATAACAGCTTAGCACTGATGTGAAATAAATACGCAGTTCTCAAAGTCGGATCGCTTGTTAAGGTGAAAAGCAACTTCATATGTGAGGTGACTCATTATTCAAGTGAACACACAAACCACCTCTCGTTGCATATAGATTATAGAATAATCCAGTTCAAGCAACGTAAACCGGACCATTAATCCAGACAATCGTATCAAAGTCCCAAATTAATCACAAGCTCCAATCAGTGTAGCGGCTACGTGGAAAACGACTGCTCCTTTCGTGTCAGATCCCAATGCTTTTTATAATGCAAATGCACGTGATCCCCACGTACGCGCACAGCCACTTGCTGAAATGTCAGTCCTATATCCAAAAGGGAACGAAGCGGATCAGCAGCGTATGTATGTACGTGCAGCCCAGATCAAATTTTCCATCAGAGCCTCATACAAGTGGTTGCTTTCGTTAATCAGAACTTCCATCTCATCGACTCATCCTCACCTTCACGCTTGTGATGCACACAGCTAGCAAGTAACGTACCTGCATAGACGACTCAGATGCTACTCCTTCAGTTCAGAGCCTTTCCAGATTATGATCTTTTTGACAAGATGACAAGCAAGATGCAACCATAACCTGAAAGAGGAAAATAATTCAACTGTAAGTAACATTGGCAAGCAATAATAGCGGGGGTGTGGGGTGCTCTGAGTCACCGTCTTTCTAATCTGAGAAGTGCAGGATGGGCATGGATGTACACAGCACAGATCCAACTAGTTTCACTTACATGTCACTGTATGGGAATTGATTGCTAGTGTACGAAAGCTGGGCGTCGCAGCCTGATTCCACAAGATATTTTCATATGCAGCAAAATCGAAATGATCCGAGATGCACAGAGCAATAATCCTTTCTCTTCTAGAAATTTATTTTGGTTTTCACCAAAACCGTGTGCTGCAATGTGGACAATGACATTATACTGGCCCTTAGATGGTAGTAACAGACAAGATTCATGAATAATGAAGAAAGAGGGAGGATTGAGCCAGAGAGCAAGAGACAAGAATGCAAAGATTAATGGATGATGAACCAAGGGATTTAATGGATGACGCGGTTTAAGAGGCAAATAAGATATTACCATGTGCTTCAAAGTAATGGTTTGGAGTGGTGGGGATGCTGAAGTGGAACTGACCTTAACTCTTTTAAGTTGCCGCCTGGGACAAAGATGCAGGGGACTGATGAGTCATAAAGCTGATGAGCACATGCTGCATTTTTTTTCATGGTTTAGACTCTTATTTATTCAGAGGAAAACAAGGAATAAAAGGACAAAAGGGTTTCTTTCAAGTAACTTTTCTGATGTGTACCAATATAAGAAGGCATAGCTTCCACCGCTTCTCAGAGGAACAGCTGGGTCAGCTGCACACATAGAACCAGATAGAGAAAGAGAGAAGGCATAGCTCCACTCCACACTTCCACAGACGCACACAGAGGCAGAGGGCATACACACACACACACACACACACACACACAGAGCTGAAGAAAGCATGGAGGAGCAAAAGCACACAGACAAGGTATGTTTCCAAAACCTAATCTCCGCAGTCCTGACTCCCTGAACAAAAATCCATGTTCTTGGATAAGATTTGGAACAATTAAAGTGAAAAATCCCATATTTCAATCTATATCAACCTTGTAGTTAAGTTCAAAAAAGAAAATCTGCTGAGATACTGAGGACATTTTCTTTCTTGATATCTGGTCAGAGTAACGTTGGTAACACGAAATACATCCAAGTATGAAGTATCCAACCCAATTCCCCAAAACCGTCCAGTGCAGGGGCTATAGACAAACAACATTTTTTCAATACCTGTTGATCCAACAAAAGGTTATGCTTTTTAAACACAATATAACTTTTATAAAAAAGTGAGAAAAGCCATGACTTAATAATGTTTTTCTAGCTCTGAAAGAAATCAGATAAAACCAGCCAGTTTCTGGTTGGATTCCCGATTAATTATGCAAGTAGGCATTGGATGCCTATACTCCAGTTGGATTTGATCTGTCCAGTAACAAAACCTTGCAAATCACAATTCTATCCTCACCTTCTTGTCCACCTCTTCCAAAGGCAAAGGCAAAGCTCAGCATCTTGAAATCAAAGGTTATCTGCTGCAAGCTCTACATTTCTGAAAGCCAGAATGCCAAGGTTGTTGATGCAATCAGTCGCATAGGCCAGAAAGACCCTGAGGTTGTTTTGCTCAGTAAGTTCGAAGATGACCACTACAACCGTGTCCGTTACACGCTTGCGTCTTATATCATCAACGAGAACTCAACTGGTGAAGTGAAATTTAGCCCAATGAGGCGAGTATTGTTGGAGATGATTGAGACAGCGTTTTCAACCATAAACCTTGAAATGCACACTGGAACTCACCCAAGGATCGGAGTCATTGATGAAATGTCCTTCCACCCCTTGAATCAAGCCACAATGGAAGATGCTGCTCAACTGGCTAAGATCGTGGCCTCTGACATTGGCAATTGCTTACAAGGTTTGTTAAATTCTCAACTACTTTCCTTAAATAACAGATGTAGAATTAAAAACTTTTGATCATTCTCCCTGCATGTAGTTCCGGTATTCTTGTATGGAGCAGCACACCCCACCGGCAAGCCTGTGACTGCAGTACGGCGTGAACTGGGCTACTTCCAGCCAAATTACATGGGCATCCAATGGACGGGTCAGGTACTCCCTGATATTCTATCGGTGAAGCCAGATGAGGGCCCAGATCATGTTTCTCGTGAAAGAGGTGCCGTAATGATTGGTGCCACACCTTTACCTTTGACCTATAATGTGCCGGTGCTATCAAAAGATATCCCAACTGTAAGAAGGATCACCCGAAGGGTGACTGGTCGAGGTGGAGGATTGCCGACGGTGCAAGCACTTGCCCTTTCCCATGGTGACCATTGCACAGAGATTGCATGCTTCATGGATCCAGATCATGTCAGTGCCGATCAGGTTCAGCGGCAGGTGGAACAGATAGCAGCAGAGCAAGGACTTGAAGTTGACAAGGGGTACTTCACTGACTTCACAAAGGATAGGATGCTTGAAAAATACTTCAAGATTGTGTTGGCTATTGATTGACATGTGCATACTCTTCTGAGGCTGAATGTCATGCATGCATTATGTTTCTGCACAGCTGATTGATACCTGTGTAATCATGCATGCAAACCAATAACCAATTCTATCTAACATTGTGTATATAGCAAATTTTCTTTTTCCCACTTCCAGCTTTGCCTGCAACGTTTGTGAAGAAGTGGTTTCTAGGAACTTAATCACAAGATAATATACCTGATAGCCCGGCGAAAAAGATAATATACCTAATTGTATGAACCTGTAAATTATCTTTGTTGTGAACTTAAATTTTTTTCGGGAAAAACTAAATTTGTTACACATTTCTGCTGGAAAGTTTGAAGGGAAGATGAAAAAAATACATCACACATATGATTGAGGAATAGATAAAATTGAGTTGTAGGGTTCATCATTCCCTTATAAAAAAATTTGAATAAGGGACAAAGAGAGCAATGAGATAAGGTATTGAGAGTCACGACTAGTGACTATTGAAGGGGAATGTAAATGCATAGATAATGTGCAGATATACAATTTGTGATCCAAATACCAACAACTAAACAAAATGTTCTAAAGCATGGCTAAAAAGCTAAGGTACCGAGTAGAAGTACCAGAATTTCATATCTTTGAGGAATCTGTAAGAACTTTATTTCAGGATCTAAAAATATATACTGATTCGTTCTTTCCTAAATATTGGAAGTTTGGAACCTACATGTTGAACGAAAGTAACAAAACAACATGAATATCATTTACAGCTGATTCATTAATATTTTCTGTGACATGCATTGAACATGGTAAAAGATTTGTATATTGTGTTCCTATGTATTGAACATGGCAAAATTGTTTTGCATGAAAGCTCAACACATACCTAAACATATATGGTGTCATTAGAGCTCCTAAATCGTTGCTAGGATGCACAATTGCATAATAGCTTATTGATCCATTACCAGTAATCACCACAGGAACAAGAACCCCTTTTGAAATGGTGAAACCTTTGGTTGTCTCTCAATATTATTTCTCTTCCTGTGACAAGGGAGAAGTATTTGTATGCACAATGACAATCGCCACAAACACGAAGGTTCTTCATGATGCGGAGAGTGCCTCCAGAAGGAGCAGCCAAGTCCCCAAAAGCAAATGCTAGTTTTTCACAGTGATAATACAATGATTCTTCCTTTTTATCCCTTTGTATGTTGTGTGCAGCAAAACTGATATCAGGCACATAGCCTGCAAGCTTGATAGTACTTATTAATCTATCTAAATTCCTATATATCTCTCTGGAGATGGGATGTGAATGGTCATCAACACCAAACCTATGTGTTCTCTGACCCATCTCAATCCAGCTAAATGCATCATCCTTATATACCCCTCTCTCACCCATCAGATTTCTAACCTTTTCTGCTTCAGTCCAACTTCCTAACCTTGCATAAATATTACCAAGTAGTATATAATTTGTGGCTTCATAGGGTTCCATCTCAAACAGCATCTCTGCAATGTGCTTGCCAGTTTCAATGTCACAGTGCTTGCTGCATGCACCAAGAACAATCCTCCATAATGGTGCTTCAGCTTCAAAGGGCATTTCATTGATCATTTTCATGGCTTCTCCAATTTCTCCTGATCGAGCCAGCATGTCAACAACACAGGCATAATGTTGATACATTGGTTTTATGCCTCCACTATCGACCATGGAATTGAATATCTGCAGGCCTTGATGAACAAGACCAGCATGGTTGAAAGAAGAGAGCAGATTTAGCAAGGTTACCTCGTCAGGCATAAGACCAGCAAACTTCATGTGCCTGAAATACTCAAGTGCTTCTTTCGGATATCCGTGCTGTCCAAGAGCTGAAATCATCGAATTGTAAGAAACTACATTCACATTATCATTTGAAGAGAATACTTTCTGTGCATCATTTATGCATCCACAATCCGAGTACATGGCCAATAGCGCGTTTAACATTGCAGCATCCTTTTCAGTATTGCTCTTCAGGCTGTGGGCATGAACTTGCTTGCCCATCTCCAGTGTTGCCATTCTTCCACAGACAGCAAACACGCTCGAGTAGACAAACTCAGTTGGCTTAATGTCTTGGCACAACATATTGAAGAAAGCCAAGAGAGCGCCCTCTTCCTTCTCGCAGCTCACATATGCAGAGATCATGGACGACCAGACAACTGGGTCCGAAGAACCCACTTCATCAAAGGCGACCTTTGCATCCTCCAATGTCCCTACAGCCGCATACATAGAAACCAGGGAAGCCCCCACGAATGGGTCTCTCTCCAGCCCTGCTTTGATGACATGAGCATGCAGGGCTCCCCCGAGCTCCTGCGTGCGGCCAGAGCCACCGTCCCTGCCGATGCCGGAAAGCAACGCCGGGAACGTATACCTGTCGGGAGAAACATGGCTGCCCTGCCTCTTCATGTCGCAGAACAGCACAATGGCCTCCTCCCTGCGCCCCGCCTGCGCGTACCCCTTGATGAGCGCGTTCCAGGTGACGGCGTTCCTGCGCGGCATTCCGTCGAACACCTTCCGCGCGAGGTCGGGCTCCCGGCACGACGCGTAGAAGCTAAGCACGGCGGTTGCCAGGATGGTGCTGTCCTCGCCGCCGAGGAACCCGCGCACAACGGCCTGCGCGTGGAGCTGGGCGCCCATGGAGTGGCGAGGTGGGGAGGCGGACGAGGCGGCCTTAAGGAGCGCAGAGAAGGCGCGGGGCGTGGGGTCGTCGGCGAGGAGGTCCCGGACGGCGGCGGACAGGGTGGACCGCGAGGAAGCGGTGGCGGTGGCGGTGGCGGTGGCTTCGCCGCGCCGGCGCCGGCTCCGGCGAGGAGCTGCGTCGAGCGGGTCGCGGGAGGCGGAGCTGGCAGCGGATGGTGGTGTGGGAGGAGGAGGAGGGAGAACGAGCGGCATTGGTGGAAGGACGCCAAGCTCGAGCTGCCGATTTCTGAGCTTGTGAGGCAACACGGACCAACGGAGGGCGCTCGAGCGTAGGGAGGGAAAAATATCTCTCCCCTTCTGCAAAGAAGCTGATTTTGTCCCAAAAAATTGTGTACAGCATTTCCGTCAGACTTTTTAACAAAAAGATAGTTTCCAGCCAGGAGATTTGATAGTATACGAGTACTTTGAATTAAAAAGTTTGTCTATATTAAATTTGAAGTAAAAAAATTCAACTAAACTATAGTATAAGAGTCCTCAATGCCATATCTCCTCTTACATCATCATCGTCTCCTTATCAGATTTATTTTTCCTCCTCACATCCTCTCCTCTTCCTTCTTGCCACACCAGCCAAAAATAGCTTGCTCCTCCTCCTTTTGATGGTGTTTGCTTATCCTCTACTCTTTACTACTCATTGTAGCTATGTGCATCTTAAGACAGCTGACGACGACGGTTAGGGTTCTCGTGACCATGTGCGATGGTCAGATTATCAGTGTCCATGAGGGGCAAACTATGGTGTTCTCTTTATGACAACAATGGACGAGGGTACTCACCCCTTTCTTCTTTCTAGTAGATTCGATTGATCAGTGGTCAAAATAATTTAGATGTAGAGCTTTGATTGGTCATTAACATGGTGGTGTAGTTGTCTTGCCAGCCCATCACATCGCTCGTTGGCATTGTATCTAGGTATGTCGAGTGGTGTTTCATCCTGAAACCTTTAAGTATTTAGTATCTAGGTATTAGATCTGTTACCCAACTAACCACTGAGTAATCTGCTGCTAGCTCCTTCTATTCTCTTCTCCCTTCCTCTCCTAAAACACCTCTCACTCCTTTTCTATTGTTGTTGCGGCTGAGGGGAAGGAAACTGAGGGGAGCACTGCTTCTTCATTATTTTTGCGTGTGGGTGAATTTGGCTAGGTAGAGGTTCCCATTCCTGTGATGGGATCTCGTCTCTTAGGCGTCCTCAAATAGGAATTAAACTAGTTTCATAAAAATCTTGCAGAATTTCTCTCTTTAAAAGAAGCTGTGAGGAGTTGGCCTCATGTGTTACCGACCGTGAGGTTATTCATATGTGGAAGTGAGGAGTTGGCCTCATGTGTTACCGACCGTGAGGTTATTCATACGTGAAACGGCAGCGTAAATCCTTCTTGCTCTCATCTCCATGTAAAAAACCATACGAGCAACTTAGGTGCTGCATATATCACTTTGCTCTCTAATCTAATAAAATCGATCCGTCCTTCACCGTTCCGGCAAATAAAAAATCCTACAAGGCACATGCTATTATTCATGCCCTTGTAATTCAATCTATGAAGGATATACTATCAAATTTCACTTTGTGTCCCCTATGCCTATAGGTTTAAGGTATATATACCATGTACACAACGGTATTTCAGATTGCTTGCCTCAATGGTATTTTCATATTTCTACTTGCTATGACAGCTCATCCCCAGAGATTGTTGGCAATGGCATTGAGCACCAAACTCAATGTTTGGAAACGGCATGCAGAAAGATATGCCTTGTTAGAGTATTTCCAAGAGATGCCTAAAATTAAACACCCAAAATTCATGTATTTGGAACATCCCAAAAGATATTAGATCCAAAATCAACCACTTCTCCAAGAGAATCCCAATAGTTAATCCCAAAAACTTTAAAATTTGCCATGTCATCATTGGTAGGCTTTTCTCAACTGATTTTTTTACTGTACCGATATCTCCCAACCTGATCTCGCGCATGAGCACGAAGGCGAGATGGCAACTCCGTTTCTGTTGTGCTGATTGTGTAAGGAGACTATGAGATCATGGTTCCATTTCTATCGTGCCAGTGCAACAACAGCAGCGGCGCAGGCCGATCGCGTGAGGGAGCTGGCAGCTAGGGGATTAGGCCAATCACAGCTAGGTTAATTTCGTGGCTCAACAAGATTGATCAGTGGTGTTCGTCTTCCTTCATCAGTGGAGTCTTCATCCAGTTCTGAGTCAAATGCAGTATGTGTTTGATTTCAGAAAACCTTTTGTAGTCTTTAAACTTCTTATAGCTACAGACCAACAAAATGGTCCATGACAAGTTTCAGCCACAAATAGGCAGAGAACCAAAGCATATGGAGTGTTTCAGATAAATGGATCAGCTTAAAATCTGCCAACATGTATTGATATTCCCTTTAAACATCAGAGTAGTATCCATCATCTAAAACAAACCTCAATATATGTGTGACATAAATTGCAACAAATCAAATCCCCTTAATATATCTACATAAATTTCTAACACATGCACTAAATATATCTAGGTAAACTTTCTATTGTTGTCTACATGATGTTAACTTCAGAGCCAACAACAGTTTTTCAAATCTTGGGTTATTGCCAAGCTTTGCTCCCAATAACAGGAAGGCACATTATTTAACATGAGCTATGTGTCGTCTTCAAACATAGCATACTGGGCATCATTTAGAATAAATATACGCAGAGGTCTCCTTAATCACTTTGGCACTAAATTAGAGGATGAAGACTTGCATACTAGAGGTTTCACCGAAGACTTGCAAAAACTATTTTATGTTGCTAATTTATCTTTTGCAAGTTTGGCATACCTTCTGTCAACACTTCCAATGAAGAACCAACAAGTTCCTTTATCATTTCAGATATAATGAAGTAAAAGAACTAACAGAAATATCTATGGAATTCTCCTTTTCATCAGCTTGTCAATGTAAAGTACATGAAGCTCATCTAGCTCTTATGATCAGCAAGATGAAATAACAGAGGAACCAACCAATGATTGATCAGTTTCATAAAATTAGAAACTAGAATCTCGTTGACGTGAACCAGCCAATGATTGATCGTCTAATTGGCCAGACGACGAGCAACAATCTTCTGTTAACGTTCAACCAAGTGGAGACAACAATTTTATCCTTGTCTGGACTGAAATTTTTTTGCCTCTTGGCGTTTGGCCTTGGAATGTGTGGCTGTTTACCACCAGCACTAGGTTGCACTTCTACAACTTCAATAACTGTTACTGCCTGCACTTCATCTTGTTCAAGACCAGCTGCTACGTGCACGTCCTCAAATCCCGTGACCAAGTCAGTCCAATATCCACCACCGGACATTGCGAGCAGCATGTAAATATGAACAAAGAAATCATTACTATTATAATATCATAATAGTGTGACTAAACACACTATATCATAATAGAGTGGTATTTGCAGAAAATGTTATTCCTCCTTCAATATTGTCTCAGAAAAAAGATATATTATATGGACAGAATAAACAAGCCTTTATCATCAGTTTTCAGTTCATTAGAATTCAGAAACAGTCATCTTCTTCATAAATGTCCAGTGAACAAATATGGCAGGATATCCCTTCAGGTTATTCTTGCTCATCATAAATAAAATATAGCTCACAAGTTGCCAATGCTTTAGACACCTCATCTTTTTTTAGAAAGCCTTGTTGAGGAGAAAAGCTCTGAAAGATCCAATTCATCCAATTCAGAAAATGAGTCTACACATATATGTTTAATTAATCTTTAAATATTGTGGTTCATTCACATTAATATTAAGAATTATGAGTACACCAGGTTGGAATGCACCATGATTCATGCAGAGTTCAGCCGCAGCATGGAATCCATAGATCAAACAAATCAGGTTTTCATGAAGTGAAATTCTTAACAACAATCAAGCACAAAGTGTTCATAATACGTGGTTGATACTCAGAATTAATAAGGACTAGAGAATAAATACTAAAGTAGTATTAGAGAAATCAATCGTAATCCACAAAATATATCCAGCCAAAACACATCATTATCCAACATCCTGCATCTTCTCCGGTCGAGGTCGCGCTCATCATCTTCCCCAGCTGCGACAAGCTCTATGCTCAATATGTGCCCAAGCAAACAAGCACCAGAAAGAAGGTGGGGAATTGGAGTACTCACCATGCGAGTTGCGAGGCGGCGGAGGAGGGGAGGAGGCACAACGGTGATGAGAAAAGAAGGCAGCGTGGCGGGAAAAGGAGGAGGGGAGGTGGCGCGACGGCAGCAACGAGTTGGGCGGCGGCGGAGGAGGGAACGAGGCGCGGCGGCGACAAGAAAAGAAGGCAACAGTGTGGCGGGAAAAGAAGGAGGGGAGGTGGCGCGGCGGTGGGAAAAGGAGGAGGGGAGGAGGCATGGTGGTGGCGGCGAGTTGGGCGGCGGCGGAGGAGGAGGCGGCGCAGCGGGAAAGGAGGAGGGAGGATGTGCGGCGGCGCGCAACGCGCGGGAGGCCGTATCCACGCGAGGTTTCTCGCACGCGAAGTTACACCAAACTGAGGTCGATTTCCCAAGTGCGTAAAAATTAGGAGTATATATTAGGAACTATTGAAGAGAGATTTTTCCTTATTTTTCTAAAAATCACGTGAGAACAGGTCAAAAGAAATGGACATGGACTGCGGAAAAAATCTCAAATCAAGTAACAAAATCCTACGGTCTACGGAGTACATAGCATAAGCAGAACAACTCTGCTACCACTCTCCAAATTTACAAAGCACTGTAATTTTTCAAGCACTGTAATTTTTCAAACAATGAACACGCCTATGCATTTCACATATGTACACCATCATCAAAACGTCGCCCTCGCTGCGCTGCGTGCGGCCTCGCGCTTCATCTCGGCCTCTTTCCCACTGCCCCGGAAGTAAAGATACACACGCTGCAGTGCACGGAGCACAGTGCTCACGAGGTTAGATACATTTCCTCTGAAGCATTCAGAAATTCAGGCAACAGAAAAGCAGCAGCAGCAGACAGTGACTTCACCTGAATAACCCACATGCTGAGCAGCGACTCCAGGCAGAACATTGCGAATCCAAGAAAATAGAACACCTGCTCATCGAATAGTATCAGACAATGATTTTATTTTTTTATAAGCAATTTGTTCATGTGTCGAAGGAATGTTTCTTTTGGTTTTATGAAGATTTGTTTTCCACTGTATATATGTATGAGTTGCAAAAGGAAATAAATGTAAACGATTTTGATTTTTAAGTGTAGAATGTTGTTGGTTCAGGTAGGAGACTTCAATTTTCACTCACCCCAACGATAACAGTCTTGCCTATTAAGCTGATTGCTGGAAAAATTCCTCTGCACAAAGAATGAATAGGATGAAGAAAATTATAGATGATCCTGAAATAATTTCTCAAGAAGGTACTAAAGGGAGCTAAGAAACATAACCAAAGAACATGTATTGATCTTAATAAATTGTTTCCATACTTAAAAAATAAGGTTTATTCCAATCAGAGATAAAGATGTCACTGAATATCTGGAACGATGAAATATGTCTTTTTTAGATCAGAAAAACTTTGGAGTGTTGGAAATAGAAATGGATCCTGTTGCAAACTTGCAATAGAGAAAGAATATCTGTAGAAACGTACGTCAATGATTTCCCTACAAATAGAATTGATGGAGAAACAGCCGCATACACGCAGAAAGCGATATGGACCTGTTTGTGTCAACACAAAAATGTGAGATTCTTGCCCCAAATCCTCAATAGGAACAAAGAAACAATGTACAAAACTAACAGTAATTTTGTAGTGATAAATGAAACTCACCAAGTAGAACAGGAAAAACCATCCAAATTTCAGAGCACTCTCATTCCTGTGATATGTTTTGCAGAAATAAATTAAGTGGCAAGGAGATATTTATAGTTCCAACCAAACAGCAGCAACCTCAAAAAAATTGACCCTCCCCTCCCCCCCAAAAAAAAGCAAAATGTAATGTGACAAGCAGGGTATGCATTACTGCGAAAACTGCCGTGGTTTTCGCGTGTACCATGGGGTGCGGCACGACATTCCCGCTGTTTCGTTTGAATAATTTCGTACGAATTCAAAAATTTGAAAAAAATTATTTTAACACAAAAATATATTTTTATCAAAAATAAATTTCCGCGGTTTGCCGTGAAAACCGCAGTATGTGGCGCGGTTTGAGCGAAAAACCGCGGCACGATGCGAATTTGAATTTGGTTCAAATTTAAATTGCGGTTTTCACGGTTTTCGGCGTGGTTTCGCGGTTTTCGCGTGGTTTAGACAAAAACCACGATACGGCAAAACGTCGCAAAAACTTCTGTTCATGTTTTCACGGTTTTTACGATTTTCACGTGAAAACCGTGCTATCGTGGGGGTGGCACGGTACGCGTGCACGACCCTGGTGACAAGCAGTGATATTTCATTTACCTCATGGCACGGTAAAGTGGTCGGTACCACAGATAGTAGGCACCTGGGCATCCAAGAATGAAATAGATGACAGCAAGAAACCAGATCTTGGGACCTGCATCAAGAAACATGGAGCAAATTTAAATAAGTTTTAATTATATACAGATGAGTGCGTACAACACCTGAAATTGTATAGTGTAGTTCCACAAAATTATACTACTGTTTCAGAAAAAAATGGGACTTAATTTTATCTGCACACCTTCCCCTTTAATCCAGGCAGCCGTAACACAGATGATGTTCCAAAACAAGCACAGGACCAATCCTACAAAACAGAGAAGAGAAAATGAGCTTTTGTATATTGTGTACGAGATCTTTTTTCAATGAACTCAGGTACAATTTAGTAGTACAGTGCGAAGCAATAGTTTTGGTATGATCTGTTTTTTCCTGCTGTTGTGACCATAGCAAATTGGAGGATTGGCAAATCAAATAAACACGTACCTAAGAGTGATGCAAATGCGACATATTGTGTTCTTTGCAGGTGGACAGGTATCTCATTGCCAATATCATTATGGATGATGGGGAAAAATGGAGGCCAGTTTTTGTCTTCCAACACAATACCAGCTGCAAAACCAATAAGATCAGCACTGCAAATTTATAGGGATGAAGGCAAAGGACAACAGGAAAGAAAAAAAAATGATGACAACAGAACGAAAACTGAAGCTCTACCTCGTGCTGCAGCCTCCTCTCTCCTTTTGATTTCCTATACAGAGGTAAGCGACAATCAGAATGTTACATATAATCAATACATAGAAGCTATCTTGGCACAAGAACTTTGCCAACATAGCTGGAAAGAATTGCATTTCCAAGAAGCACATATGCAGCTAACACTATTTCTGCATCATGTTCAGTTCAGTTACCTTCTCTCGCCTGTTTAGCTCGGCTTCCTTTGCAAGAAGTTCCTTCTCTCTTGTTTTCATGTCCTGTGCACATTTAACATGCAGGTAAACTACCTTTGGGAATCATGTCAAATAACATTTCATCACATAATTCAGAGTAGTGTAGCAACCTTGCTGGTGTCCATTGGAATATCCACCGGGGTCGAAAAGTCATTGTAGAAGTCAGCTGGCTCAGGAGGAAGAGGCGAAAGATGGGTGGCCGGTGGAGCACTAGGGCGTGATTGCTGCATCAAGATGATTGCATCAACGTACAGATGATCAACCAGCAAAGAAATCATTTCATAATTTCTGTATGTAAAATTCTGTGTAGTGCAAACTCACTGTTGTGTAGAATGCACCTCCGGAATAGCTGGATTGACCAGCTGATCCTCCTTTAGAAGCTTTATCCTGATAGATGAGCATTGAGCAAGATAAATCAGTAAGATTAACTGCGATTGGTGCCTGAAGAATTCTTTGTTTGTAGTCCGTTTTTTTAATTTTGTACACAGCGTTCCGCCTATTTCCTTTCAAAACAGAAATACTGAATTGCAAGAAAAAAATTAACTTGCCATTTGCATAAATATATGTTTCTGCTGTGAGAGTTAAATATATACAAGGTTTTGTATTTCGAAATGCAAAATTGATTTTGGAGGCAATGAAAAATCAGAAATTTTAACTAAATTTGAACAGATTTTTGTTGAATTTGAGCAAATTTTCACTAAATTCAAAGAAATTCTACATTTTTGGACAGATGCACTTTTCTCCAGTAAAAGTAAGATTTTAAAAAATTTGAACTATAATTACAAACCTTGAATATATGAAGTGAGCTCAACATGCAGTTGATTGTATATATAGTAAAAACTCCCATATCATCTTAATAAAATGAAAAAAAACTCCCATGACACAAGAAACAGGTTTCCCAAGCAACCAGCAAGGTGCAAACAATTTCTATCTCTTTTATTCCTGCTATTTTTTCTCATAAAACCATCTTCTCTCTCTCCTTTTTCCTTTTTTTAATGTTTTTTTTTTGTTTTTGCCGAGCTGTTTTTATGGGTGAAACTAAATTCGAAGCAGATATGATCACCGAATCAATTCTACAAGTATTCAGCAACCGAAGCATCTATACACAAGTAAAGCAACTCGAGGAATCAAGGAGGAACGAAACGGGGGACTGAATATTTCTGACGGAACAAAACACGACGAGCTCGCCGGCGAGATTACCGCGAAAGGGTTGACCTCGTCGCCGCCGCCCTCCTCGAAGGGGTTGTCATATCTCGACCTGCCAGCCATGGATCAAGCTCCGATCACCGCGCCTCCCTCTCCTCTGCCCTCTTCACTCTCTTTTCCCTTTTCTTGGTTTCTCTTCGTCTGTGTCGAGGTCAGCAAAGACGAAGAGCAGCAGCAGCCTAGATGGACCTGAACTCTGAATTTATTCAGCTATTCCGAAGAGGAAGCAGTTGGTCCTTGCATCATCGATGGCGATCATCTAGAACCGGTGGAAAAATTTTAGCGGACTCCGCGTGGATTTGTCAGGCTCAGGCCTTCGTGTTTTCTTTTTCTTTTTTTTTTGGTTGCCGTCAAACACCTCAGCCTTGCAACGACTCGGCCTAAAGTTTTTTCTCTCACTTTGCCGCCCCCTCTACGTCACCCTGACAGCGATCGCGTACATTTCTACATTACACACTAGACAGTTCATTTCACACTAGACACTCGCACAATTTCATCCAGGTTGCAAGATCTCGCGAGTTCATGGCTGAAATTTTGCAGGAAAAGAACACGGCCTTCCCCGTATCTGTTCTTTTCCATTGGATCGCGACATGATGTCAAGAAAGTATATATGCGTGATGCAACACCATATATGCTTGCCGAAAGGATTCTCTATAGCAGCTAGTACTAGCTAGCATCTGAACAAGGCACAGATTGGGCTTCTGGTCTTCTGCTTTCTGTTCTAGAAACTGTAGTTTCAGACTATCAGACAAGAAAAGTATGTCCAGAAAACAAAATATCTATGTGAGTGACAAGTGATACAATTCTGATCTATAAGTACATCAGTTCTAGCACTTCCATCAACCACAAGTCACTTACAACTTCACAACAATTTCAAGTTTGATCTTGTCTCCCCTAGCTCCAACTTCAGGGTGCTACGGTGTCAGAACCGCGAGCCGCCTGCTGCTGCAGCATCAGGCCTCATCTCGGCCTCCCTCCCTTTCCCGCGGAAATACCAGTATAATTTCTGCAAGTAGAAGCGGAGTTTTTCCCATGATTAATTCTGTTCTGAAGAAAGTTTTGTCACCGGGTAAATGTAGGCAGAGTTGATAAATGCAGTTGTGTGTGCCTACCTGCATGACCCATATGCTCAGCAACGCCTCAAGGACGAACATCGTGAAACCCAGGAAGTATAATATCTGAAAGACGGAAATAGTTCGTCTAATTATGAAAGCGTTGAAAGAGAGGCAAAATGTGGTTCCAGATTGAGGGAACTAGTGCCACTAACAACACTGTCTCCCTCGTCAGTCCTACAACTAGTATCTTATAATTTGGACAAACAGTTTGAGGGAGTAAATTGGATATTTTATCAAGTATAATAAAAAACCAGGTATGAAACACTGCCCTCCAGAAAAAAATTAAGATTATTTTTTATAAATCTTGTTATGTAATTGAGGTACTATCTACCAGGGTTTTCTATTTCGTACGCTTCTACTGTGCCGCCCCCGTGGTAGCACGGTTTTCACACGAAAACCGTGAAAACCACGGCGGAATGAATAGTAATTTTCGCGACGTTTCGCCGAACCACGATTTTCGTTTAAACCGCGCGAAAACCGCGCCAAAAACCGTGAAAACCACGCAAACTGCGATGAAAACCGCGAAAATCACAAAACCGCAATTTGAATTTGAACCAAATTCAAATCCATGTCTTGCCGCGGCTTTTGTTCAAACCATGCGAAAAGCACGCCACATACTATGGTTTTCGCGGCAAACTGCACAAATTTTATTTTTTATAATATATATATATTTGGGATAAAATAAATTTTTTTTAAATTTTTTGAATTCGCACGAAATTATTCAAATGAAACCATGAGGATGCCGTGCCGCACCCCCACGGTACGTGCGAAAACCGCACTGGTTTTCGCGATTTTGCATACCCTGATATCTACTATTATATACTAGAAGTCCACTAAACAGAAATATATTCCTAGTGTTCCTAAACCGTCACGTAGCGCTAGAAATCCTAGAAAATTTTGAGAAAAAAAACTCCAACCATCGATTTTTATTTAAAATGGTAGAATCATGGACAATTAAATTAGATTACATTAATCTTTTTAAAAAAGGACACTCAAGTCCCACCTGTCCTCTCTCCTCCTCTCCTTTATGTACGTAGCCCTCCCATTATCTCTTCCCTCTTCTTTACTCCTTTATTTTTATTTTTATATTAGTTGAGATAACATTTAGATTATTTATCATAATAAATTTAAATTAAAGGTAACTTTTAAATTATACATAAATTTTATTCATTCATAGCGTTATATTCTTTGAAATTAAATCAACAACTTCATGTTGATTATATTTTAATTTATAATAAATATATATTATTTTGGGTCATATTTTGACCCTTTGCATAATATCTAATGGAAAAATGACAATATAGATTATAATATAGTAGATCACTTCATAAACATGCAAACATGCAGGACTAAATTAGTTAGTTCTGTAACATTTGAAAACAAAGGTTACACCACTATATTATTTACCATTAGATCAAAAATTTATGATCTATTGACTATATTTTATCTTGTACAATATAATTATATTTTAGGTGATATTTTGATTCTTTGCATGTAATTTAAAAGGACATAAAAATTATGAATAAGATGAAAATATACAGTACATCACTATATATATCCATTATTAGTTCACACATAACAGGTCATATAAATATGTCATTTGATTATTATGATAAATTGTGAAAAAAAATCAATCATGCGGATTATATCGTCGTATAAATATGCTTAACATGTAGGGTTCCATCTATTCAGCCCATATGGGGGTAACCTAAAGTACCAATCCTATTTATCATCATTTATAAGTTCTATGGTTTGGAGACTATATTAATGCTCTTTGATTTCTATTAAATATGCAAGGAGGTATGTGGATATTTCATACTAAGTTTGCTTAATTATGAAAACAAATAATTCTAAACTTATATTTGAGAATTCAAGAAATAAAAATATACTCTGTAATAAGAATTGATCTAACAAAAGTATACTTTAGTCTATGACACTTAAACATTTATAAATACTCTCCACAAACTAATTATATTTTTACAATTGCGCTCATATTTCAAATTAAATTCATTTTCAACAAAAATAAGAAAGCATATGAAGAAAAGGAGGGAGTAGAAGTAAATAGAAGTCAACTTTAATTAGATGAAACAGTCCTACAAGCCATATTTTCGCAAAGAAAATACCTTCAATTAAGACATCTATAGCATACACGAAAATTTGTGTTCTTTGTTAAAAGTTATTAACTCCGAAATAAGATATGCTAAATATTTCAAAAAAGAAACATATACACAAATGGTAGTTTCATAGTAACCAACTTCATTTTGTGATACAATATTTTTTCATATATTCAAGAGTACATGTTTTCAAGTAATATTACTTTAGAATTTATATGTTGCAAGGTAATTAGAAAGAAATCATAACCATTCACAATAGTAAAAGAAATATTTTAAGAGAAAGTCATCCACACACAAACATTCATAATAGAACTTCAAGCCATAAGGTGTCCACGCATGTGCATGGCCTACCTTCCTGGTTATAATAAAAGAGTATCATGCAGTTTTTATCAAAATAAATATAACAAGTGAAACTGTATTTGAAAGAGTGATTTTGTGATACTAAAGTCATCCACACATAAACATTCATAGTAGAACTTCAAGCAATAAGGTGTCCGTGCATGGCCTTATAATAAATAATAAAAGAATATCATGCAGTTTCTATCAAAATCAAAATAAATATAACAAGTGAAACTGTATTTGGAAGCGATTTTATGATACTAGCTTGAGAAGTTGCCAAAAGGTACCTTGTATACAATTTGGTATCTCTATTGTAGATAAAGTTTCACATATATATTGAAAAATTTGCTGTAGTCTAAAACATCATAATGTTTTTTTCTTCAATTATGAGAAAAATACCAATCCTCACACGGTACACCAATACTCTTACACTCACACACATCCCGCGGGTACTCACCGAGGATTGTGCTCATTAAACAAATGGTGAATAGATTTAGGCTAGCGATAACTCCATAGAACTTATTTAGATGAGAATATATTATGCACCCAAGCCCTTCTCGTGTATACATCATATAAATTTTATTAAAAATTTAGAAAAAATATACAAGTGCTTTCAAAAGTATTATATTTATGTTTAAAGTCTTAACCTCAAATTTATTATATTTTAGCCAAAATAAAAATTTTGACAGTTTTGAGAGTATGAATCTGCCATAATTATGTATTTTTTGTTGCTTCTTATATCTATAATTATCTATTCTATAAAGCAAGTAATGTTTCTACCTAAAATTTTGTTCTGCCTGGCTATTTTGCAAAAAAACCCCTCGAGTTTTTCCAAAATTAACCCGCAGTTAGGGGTGGATACCGGCTCGGCTCGATAGGGAGCCGAGCTAGGAGGCCGGCTCGGCTCGGCTCGGCTCGTGAGCCGGCTCGAGCCAGCTCGTTTAGCTCGCGAGCCACTTAATACAGTGCAATTTATGTACAAATTATATTTCATTTTTTTAGTCTATTAAATATGCAAATATATAATTAAAAAAGTAAAAAGTGATATATTAAGTCCATAATTAACGTAATAACACTGGTCCATCGATAATTATCCATGCAAATGTAATGATGCAACTAGATTAGATATTATTACTATTATAATCTAAAGCATTAGATCCATATTGATCATCACAAAATCATAAAAATTATTGATTTATTACCACATCAACAACAAAACAAGCAAAACATTAGGTCCTGCTTTGTACATTGCAGCTGGCTCGTTGAGCTCACGAGCAGCTCGCGAGCTGACTCGAGCTGGCTCATTATAGCTAACGAGCTAAACCCTTGGCGCAGCTCATTAGCATTTCTCAACGAGCCGAGCTGAGCCAGCCACGAGCCGAACGAGCTAGCGAGCCACGAGTATTTTGTCAGCCCTACCCGCAGTCCCAATGCTGAAAAGAAAGGGAGGGCTTGGATGAAAAAAAAGACCCCCTTCGCCCTCCATCCCTGCGCCCCTCCCTCCTGTCCCCATCTGCGCTGCGCCCCGCGTCGCGACTGCGCTCCTCCCTCCCATCGCTGCTCAGAGCTCCCGCGCCCCTCCGTGCCGTCCCCATCCGTGTCGCGCCTCGACTTCACCCATTGCAACGTACGGGCACAATTGCTAGTATAATGTATTTGAAGATAAGATTTTATATATAGATGTAATACTACTAAAAGTACATGTGTATACATAAGAAGACTTGTGTACATATGATATATTCCCTATTTAGATTTCCTACCGAAAGCACATGTTCACGTGTACAAATTGTTGGTGCTAGTATTCAAGCTTGAGAAATTTTTTAGATATGGCTTGAAGATGTTAGTAACTGCTTAAATTAAATTATTTTTAGATTTTGAAATGTGCAAATTGCCCTATTGTTTTCAGTTCCATTCTCATAATCAAGAAATGTTGTCACAACATAAACTCACCCCGACTGCACCATTGTGGCCTATCACGTTGATCGCTTGAAAAATTCCCCTGGAAATGATTAATAAAATAAGAGAAGCTCATCAATTAAAGTTATAAAACCACAAAGAATGTAACATGGTTGAGAAGAAACATTAGCAATTTTATGCAACATATTTTGGACATGAGGAATAATCAAAGTAAAGCTTCTTTGTGATACACATACAGATAAGTTAAATAAACTGAAAATATTTACTTATGAGAAAACGAAGCACTTTCTACAATTCAATCTGTAAAACAACTAATTATCAAACTGAAAGAAGAACTATATAAAAAACAAAAATGGCTAAAAGGACCTTACGTCAATGATCTTCCAACGAAAAAAAATGCCGGAGAAATGGCTGCATAAATGCAGAAAGATATATGGAACTGCACAGTCAATAAGAACACATGAGCCCTTCTTATTGGAACAAGTAGGCAATAGGATGTAAAATGAATTCAAAATTTCCAGACTTCCAAGAGACCAAGAAAACTTACAAAGTAGAACAGGAAGAACCATCCATATCTGAAAGCACTATCTTTCCTAGAAAATATGGGACCATGTCAACTGAGTTTTTTTTAATAATGGATAGAAATCCAACCTTTATATCCATATCCACAAGTAGTGGATATATACAAACAAGTGTCAAGTGTCAAGTAGTGATGATTATCAGGTTTTGAGTTTTGACCATGTACTCTAGTACAATACTATATAATGTTTGCTAATATTAATTCAGAGAATCAGTAAGGACATTATACCTCATGGCACGATAAAGAGGTCGGAACCATGAAAAGTAGGCACCTGGGCATCCTGTAATGAAGTATATAGCAGCCAGAAACCAGGCCCTAGGGTCTGCATAGATGAAATAAATTAACATATTTGCTCAAAACTAACAAATAGGGACATAAGCTTATCAATACGTACAAGGCAAGGATGCAAATTAAACAAGATGAATTTCTCTAAACATACGTACCGTCCCATATAATCGCAATAGCAGTGACACATATTATGTTCCAGAAGAGGCATATGACCAACCCTGCATGAGAGGTATGCATAATATTAGCCTGTTGTTATACTTTCGATAACTTATAGTCCTTGAAAAATAGCTAAGTTTTAAGCATATAATCAATTACTGATTATTTGTACCTAGGAGTGATGCAAAAGCGACATACTGCACTCGCTGCAAGTGCACGGGTATGTCATTTGAGATATCAACATGAATGACGGGGAAGAATGGAGGCCAGTTTTTCGGCTCTATAAAAACTCCAGCTGTGTACTCAAGAGGAACACTGACACAAAATTAATGGGAAATATCAAATAGAACATATGTATGGTTAATATACAAGGAATTACATTTTACCTCTTGCAAGTGCTTCTTCCCTTCTTTTTATTTCCTGCAGAAAATTAATTTAGTTTCCGCATGAATAACAGAAAAATATAACAATGTATATTTTTATTTAGGAAAAATTATATAGTGTAAACCACGTATATGTAGTGAAAAATCTGAAATCTATCGTAGGGTATAAAATGGACGTCTGTCTAATATCTGTTCACATCATCATAAATAAAACATGGTTGAATTTGGAAGTAACCTTTACTACTCATGGTTGAACTAAAAGTAAAAGTTTACCTGGCCAATGCAAATCTCAAATGTCAGTGTTTTTATTCATATATTTTCCCATTTATTTTAGCTACTGCATGCATACCTGTTCTCTCTTGTTTAGCTCAGCCTCTTTAGCCAGTAGTTCTCTCTCCTTTTTTTTCAGGTCCTGAAGATTTGCAGACATGGTCAAGGGACATATGCACTGGGTTTTAAAAAATGAAAAAAAAGGAACAGGGAAACTCTAATACTGGGTCCAGGACGTTGGCTTAGGCCCGAAGAATCGCCGTATATGGCAGTAAAATGGTTTGTTTTTTACGGGAAGATGAAGTTAGGGTACGTAAAATAAAACATCGTTAACACATGATTAAGTTTAAATTATTTATTTTAAAGCATTTTATATAATAAAAAAGTTTTTTCAGAAAAAAGATGGTGTCACGTGAAATAAAACTAACACAAGATTATTCGTTGAAGTAGATGGCACGCATATGTTTTTCCATGGTGTCAATTGAGATTAACCCCACCCTTCTCCCGCGGCCGCGTCCGCACGTAAAGTTGAAGGTACAGGAACAGTCGATTTAATTTTACACTAGTAAGGGTGTTTTCTTTACCCTCTCTTCCCAACTTCTTATCCTCTCTTTGTTTTCTACGGGTACATTTTTCAAACGACCAAACTGCTAATATATATTTTTTTAAAAAATATAATGATTTTTTAAAAAATCATATTAATCAATTTTTTAAAATCTTTTAATCAATACTTAATTAATCATGTATTAATTGATACGTTTTGTTTTACATGTTTAGGGAATTAGTTCCCAACACACTATCACGAACACAGCCTAAACTTCTAAACTTCCATAAAACTCTAAAACATAATAGCATACATTAAAATCAGATACAATTTAACTCTGAATTTATCAGAAATGTACATTTCAACTTGGGCAGGATTTCAAGTTTGGCACTCACATTGAAATTCTCATTGCACTAGAGAGTATTGTAACCTTTTATAATTACGTGGAAGAAAAAATAAGTGGACTTGACATAATATTGTTTCGAACTAAATAAAACCATACTTTTCATTTATATTCTTCGGATAAGATATATCGAGGTTCTACATACTCAAGTGTGAACCTTAAACGTCATTCATTTTTTTCAGTTCATTTAATAATAATCACTAAATTCTTCAAAAGCATACCTTAAGTCGATCTGAAAAAAATCTTTTAACTTTAAAATTATTAAACGACCTCAAATAATTCTATGAAAATTTGCAATATAGTGAGTACAACTTCTATATCCAATGAAAACAATTATTTTACTTAGGTTCAAACACTATTTTTGTGGCCCACATATATTTTACTTCTGTCGCACAAAATTTATACATGATTAAAAATATTAGTACAAAGGATATTTTTCCCAGAATTGTTTGAATTTTAACTTGTTTTAGACTTGATGTGTATTTTTGCATCAGGGCCATGTCAAAAAAAACCTCCAAATATTTTTTCACAAAATTATTCTCCACAGACAGAATTGTATTTTTCTTATTACACAGAGGGACACAAAAAATCACATCATATTCACACAAAGTCATACTAGTAAGAAGTATCTGCTAACCAGTGAGGATGTACTAGTCAAGCTGTCCAAGATACCTTTTTTCTATCAAGAGGAATATCCACGGATGCACCAGGATCATTGTAGAAGGCAACAGGCTCATGAGGGAGTGGATCAATTGGACGTGGGTGCTACATGAATACAAATATATATGGTCAGTTCATGACAAGTTGAGAAGAGGTACAGACCAAACAATTTGAAATGTATAGAAACAATTTCGGAATCACAATACTACAGTAACATAATTGCTTTGTAATTGGCAATAACTAGAATAATTTGTTGTTGCAGGTTTCGCTGTTCTTGGAAACTCAAGTGACCAAAAGATTGTCCAACAAAAGAAAAACAAGAAGACTACGGTTCTTTTTTAAATATTCTTGGAAATTAAACTCAGGAGGGATCGAGATCTCAGGCCTAATCTAGTATAGAGAAAAAAATCATATAAAAAGACGCAACTGAATTTGAAGCAATCTGAACAAAATTATGTTCGAGCAAGTTTAAAGCGACCAACGAGTCCAGATACAAGGCTACAGGTGAAGAAGCCGTACCGAGAAGGGGTTGACCTGATCTATCTCGACCTCCTCGAACGGGTTGTCGCTGTGCCCCCACCTCCCTCCGGCCGCCATCGATCGTAAGTAGTCCCAACTCTTTAGAATGCCAACTCCGATCCTATCGTTTGGCAATTAAGCTGCTATATAGGTAGTATGTACTTGTGTGCTAGCTAGATGGAAATAGCGTGAAAAATGCTGTAAAAGCCAGCGTCGTCCAGCTACGTTGTCATGCACACATCCGTGGATCACTGCTGGAAAAATTATTTTTGGTAAACTGTTACCTGGGACTAAAAAATATTTTTAGTTTTTAGTTCCGGTTTAAAAAATCTACGGATTTCAAGAAACATTAGTAAGATCATCTTTAGTCCCAATTCAAATACACCAACCGGACTAAAGATGCTATTTTTTTTATCCCATTGGTGTTACAACCGGACTAAAGATGCTTATCGCTCCGACAGTGTCCGACAAAGATCGACACCATCTTTAATCTCGGTTGGTGTTACCAACCAGGACTAAAGATAATTTTGATCTTTAGTGCCGGTTGGTAACACCAGGAATGTGTTTATTTTTTAACTGAACCTAATAAATATACAAATTTTGCTACATGATTCAAATGATATAAAATTAATTTGAGGGGATTTGTAATTTTAAAGAGTGTGGTGTTGTGTGACGGCGAGTGATTGAAGATAGAAGGAAGCTTTAATTTAATCATTATATTGTAGTTACATATCATCATATTGTTATTAACTAATGATTCGAATATATAAAATCTTTTGTAAAATTATTTTGGTGATAATATACAAATCGGAGGGATGTACAATATTGATAAAGAACATTCAAACCCTGGCCGTCACATCTAGTTTATGCGTGTGTAACAAGTTTTACGTGTATTGTTCCTGTTTCATCGTCTAACTCGGAGTCGGTTTTTAAAACGGTCATAACTTTCACATACAAACTCCGATCGAGACGTTCTATATATAAAAATCGATCGAAAAAATTTCGGATGTGTTCGTTCGTGGCTTTGCCACGTTCGGCGATTTTATTTTGCCCAAAAAAACCTCAAAAGGTTGCCTTTTTGAGCACAGAAGTTTTTTTCGATTCTGAGCGTGTCTTCTGAATTTTTCACAGGCCATGTCTTTTGCTTGTTTACGCTCAAATTTTGTGGTTACCTCTCGTGTGCTCCTAAGTCCATAAAAAATATAAAAAAATAAAAAAATTGATTTTTTAAAAAAACAACAACTTCGAGATAAATATGAAAAATAGAGAGGGGCAAAAGAGGAACACTATCTAGAAGAGCACATTAATGTATAGGATTATCTATGTTTGATTAAATTTTAGTATTATTGTTTTAAACCTATATTTAATGAATTTAATTTGACCCTATTTACTAATTATTTAATTGTTAACTCTAGCCGGGACCAAATAAATTTGGAAAAATATCGGAAAATCACCAACCGGGACTAAAGATGAATTAGAAATAGCGGGAAATTATCTTTAGTCCCGGTTGATGTCATCAACCGGGACTAAAGATGAACTAGAAATAACGGAAAATTATCTTTAGTCCCGGTTGATGACACCAACCGGGACTAAAGATGAACTAGAAATAGCGGAAAATTATCTTTAGTCCTGGTTGATGCCACCAACTGATACTAAAGTTGAATTAGTAATAGCGGAAAATTATATTTAGTCCCGGTTGGTGACACTAACCGGGACTAAAGATGAATTGAAAATAGCGGAAAATTATCTTTAGTCCCGGTTGGTGACACCAACCGAGACTAAAAATTCATGGCTATATATATATATCCCCAACACGCTTCATATTCTCCACCGATCCAACACTTAGCATATTTTTCAGATCTCTCTCCTTCTCTCCCTCTCCCCTCAGCTCTCTCCCTCTCCTTCTCCCTCTCCTTCTTCCTCTTCCTTGGCAAGCAAGGGGAGGAGATGGCGGCGGCGGGGGAGGAGGTGGTGCCAGCGGGGCGCAATCTCCTCACCGACGGTGAGTGGGACAAAGGCGGCAGCGGCAGCGGCGAGCAGCGAGCGGGACAAAGGCGGCATCGGCGAGCGGCGAGCGGCGAGCAGGAGCCGGCGGCAACGGTGAGCGGAAAATCAATGTTGTTGTATTTTGTTGTATATATAGTGTGGACGATTTTGTTGTATATATGTGTAAACAAATTTGTGGACAATTTGTTGTATATATGTGTGAATTTTGTTGTTGCATTTTGTTGTATTCGATCGTTGAAAAAATAATTTTGATGTTGTTTGCATATATATGTATGTTATGTGTTATATATATATGTGTGTTTTGTATTTACACATATATATGCATATTTGCATATATATATATATATAGATGGCTCTTGTGTGACGCCGCAGCCCGTCTCGTGTGGCGTGGCCGAATCTCTAATTTGAAAACTCAAATTGAAAATCCGAACCGTTCAAATTGTTCTACATATTAATATCGCCTTGTATACCAAATTTTATATTTTTTGAATTTTTTACTATTTTATCAGATAAGTCAAAGATGCAATAATCCAACGATTTCTGAAGTATCTATTTTATTGCATTTTTGACCTATCTGGTAAAATAGTAAAAAAAATTCAAAAAAAGATAAAATTTGGTATACAAGGTAATATTAATATGTAGAACAATTTGAACGTTCGGATTTTCAATTTGAGTTTTTAAATTAGAGATTCGGCCACGCCACACGGATGGCGTGCGGCGCGCCACACAAGAGCCCATCTCTATATATATATGTATAAATAAACAGCAACAAGCTAACAACGGGAGCAAATTAAAAAAAATTAAAAAAATTTTAGTTCCGGTTGGAGCCATCAACCACTAAAGATGGTGGCGCCACGTGGTAGCTCTAACTGGGACTAAAGATGTATTTTTAGTCCCGGTTATTTAAACCGGGATAAAGATAGCGATATTTAGTCTCGGATTTATAGTCCCGGTTTGACAATCGAGACTACATGGGTTATTAATTGGGACAAATATGCTATTCTCCAGCGATGGATGTCACACTCGGACGCACCCTTGTACGGCACGAGGGCTCTGCTAGCCCAATATTATTACTATTTTGTTATGTCCATCGAGATAGTAGCTAGCAATTGGTAAGTATGGCGAGCCGGCCGGCCGGGCCGGCAAAAACGGCATTGGACGGGTTGGCTCACAAGTGGCTTCAGCAGCGTAAGCCCAAGGAGTAGTAGCCAATTCACAGCTTTTTTGTTTTTAATTCCCCAAGGATACTCGGTATATGCCGTACGTGGAGAACAAGGCGTTGGCGAAACAAAATTCCCTAGATCATGTACATGGTATTTGGTAAATTAATTCCGGGCTTTTCCATGCATGCCAAAGTATATATATGCATCGGTACAATATCTGTACATTTTTGTACCTTTAGATTGTTTAGGATTTATAAAACGGATATACAACATTTGACAGAAAAAGCTATAGATCTTACAAATTGTTGCGAAAACGCTAGCTGTCGAGAGTCCGACCTTGCGAAAATCATTGGATGCCGCCTACTTCATGCCATGCCCATCACCCTCATGTTTGTGGTGCTTGGTGTCGAATTTTGTAGGGGTAGACCACACCGTCGAGCTTCCCCGACACTGTGCTCATGACAACCTTTCCTCGCCAACACTGGATCTGGTTGGACTTGGCCACAGCCACCCAGATGGACTCACTAGTACAGAACCTTTCATCCGTAACGGGCCCAAATATGCCTGAAGCACTTGGGTCGTCAGAACGAAGTCATCTCAATCGGGCCGTCGTTTTCACAGTTGTAGATGCACTCGTACAGCCCAAATTGTAAATAGCCCGTCAGCGATGAAACACATCTGTAACAGGCTCAAATGTAAGCCCGATTGAGTTAACCTAGGATATCTCAATCGAGCCATAATACTGAGCCTGTCAGAGATGAGACCATCGGTGACGGCTCAAAAATAAGGCCTAATTGAGATGACTTTATAGCCCGTCACTGATGACTAATATCGGTGTCGGGCTTTCATTTAAGCCCGTTAGAGATGTCTGTGCCTCGTTACAGATGTCGTTTAACTCACCCGATTGAGATATAGTTCGAACACACTATAAATGCACTAGCAACCGCTGTCTGAATTCATCCCACTGTTCACTTTTTTGGTGGGAGGTTGAAGGGGGTGAATTTTTGTTATTTTTTAAACAGGAATATATTAGAAGTAAGTATAAAGGTTGATTCTTTTTTATAATTTAGTAGTGTGATAACTAATGTTTTGTTAAATTTTGTAGCGATGGATCGAAGTTGGATGAATGCGACAACTTTAAAACGTCATTGCAAGGAGTATAGAGATGGTGTTTTAAGTTTTATGAACGTCGCGGAGGAGGATAGGAGAAGAATAAATAGCAAATACATGTGTTGTCCATGTAGAGATTGCAAGAATGAGATTTTGTTTAGCGGAGAGGAGGTACACTCTCACTTGATACAACGAGGATTCATGAAGGACTACACATGTTGGGTGAAGCATGGAGAGACAAAATCGGATAATGGTGCAGCTGTAGACAGTATCGGTGGCGACAATCATGAAGATGAAGATGAGCATGACATGTTTATTCCATCTCCATTGGGCGATGAAATGGTTGATGTGGATCCTGATATGCTGCAAGAGATGTTACGTGATGTTGAGGAGCAAGCTCACAACGAGAGAGATTCGTTGAATTTCAGCCGTTTGGTCAGTGACTCCGAGACACCTCTATACGCCGGATGCAAGGCAAAGCACATCAAATTATCAGCTACCTTGGACCTAATGAAGCTCAAGGCAAGTAGTGGATGGACAGACAAAAGTTTTACAGAACTTTTGAGAATATTGAAGGCCATGCTTCCTGAAGAGAACACATTGCCTTAAACGACATATAAAGCAAAGCAGGTTCTGTGTCCCCTAGGGTTAGAGGTTCGTAGAATTCACGCTTGTCCAAACGATTGCATATTGTACCACAAGCAATATGTGGACCTAGAAGCTTGTCCTGTGTATAAGGCTTCTCGATACAAGCGAAAGAAAAGTGCGGGGAAGGGAAAGAAGTCAAAGCGGGATGGTCCGGCGAAGGTTGTATGGTATTTACCTATTATTTATCGCTTCAAGAGAATATTTGCCAACCCGAAGGAAGCAAAATTAGTGCGGTGGCATGCCGAAGAGAGAACAAACGACGGTTTGCTAAGGCACCCAGCGGATTCGATTCAATGGAGGAATATTGATCGAATGTACAAAAACTTTGCTGCCGACCCCGAAACATGAGGATATGTTTGTGTACGGATGACATGAATCCTTTTGGAGATATGAGCAGTTCTCACAGCACTTGGCCCGTCCTTATTACGAACTATAACCTCCCGCCTTGGTTGTGCTTCAAAAGAAAATATATTATGTTGTGCTTGTTAATCCAAGGTCCAAAACAACCGAGCAATGATATCGATGTATTCCTAGAGCCTGTTATCGATGATCTTGAGATTCTTTGGAAAGAAGACGTGGACACTTGGGATGCATATGGTCAGGAGAACTTCAAGCTACGAGTTCTACTGTTCTGCACCATTAATGACTATCCCGCACTGGGCAATCTTTCTGGACAAACCGTGAAAGGAAAGAAGGCCTGCTTCGACTATATGGAACATACACGCAGCAGGTGGCTAAAGAAATCCAGAAAGATGGTTTACATGGGTCATAGAAGATGGCTCAAGCTACGTCACGCTTTTAGAAGAAAGAAGAAAATTTCCAACCGTAGGAGAGAACTTGGAACTGACCCCAAGGATCTGTCTAGAGAAGAGGTCCATGACATGGTCAGAGACATAACTAATGAGTTTGGAAAGAAAAGAAAACGTGGCAAGGAAAATGATAAAGCTATGTGGAAGAAGAAATCCATATTTTGGCGGCTACCATACTGGAAAGACCTTGAGGTCCGGCATTGCATTGATCTAATGCACGTAGAGAAGAACATTTGCGACAGTTTGCTCGGGCTGCTACTTAATATGCCTGGAAAGACAAAGGATGGCTTGAATGCTCACCTAGATCTGCAGGAATTGAACATTCGCAATGAGCTTCAGCCTGTTACGGATGAAAAGACAGGAAGAGTGTACCTCCCACCAGCTTGCCACACATTGTCGAAGAATAAAAAGATCGCAATGCTGTCATGCCTATCTGATATTAAGGTTCCTTCGGGCTATTCAATAAGGATAAGTAAATACGTTAAATTGGAGGATCTAAAAGTGGTTGGAATGAAGTCTCACGATTGTCACGTGCTGATCACACAGATCTTACCAGTTGCTATCAGATGTATTCTACCACCAAAAGTGCGTCACACAATCCAACGTCTTTGTGCCTTCTTCAATGCAATCGGCCAGAAGATTATAGACCCCGAAGATCTAGATCAGATGCAGGCTGATATTGTCAATACCCTGTGTCACTTGGAGATGTATTTTCCACTATCTTTCTTCGATATCATGGTTCATCTCCCTGTTCATCTTGTGAAGCAAACAAAAACATGTGGCCCAGCTTTTCTAAGCAGAATAGTGGAGTCCGTATAGATGCATATCAGGATAAAGCTGGATCGAACACATATTATGGCCGCATAGAATAGATTTGGGAGATGAACTACAGGAGCTTCAAAGTCCCTTTGTTTCGTTACAGCTGGGTGAATATTTGAACCGGAGTTAAAGTCGACAAGGAAGGATTCACTTTAGTGGATCTGGCCAAGGTTGGATACATGGACGAACCATTCGTCCTAGCCAAGCAGGTCGAGCAGATTTTCTATATAAAAGACCCCGCAAACAAGAAGCTGCACGTTGTTAGGAATGGCAAACGAAGAATTGTTGGGGTTGACAACGTCGTCGATGAAGAAGAATACAACCAGAATCTTCATGTGAGACCTCAGATCGAGCTTGACGATGATCCTGAAGACGAAGTGGCATACGCTCGCTCAGACCATTCGGAAGACATATCCTTGTAAATAGAGTCTTTGTAGTAATATAATTTGTAAATTGATGAATGTGACGAAGTATTTTGTACCGGTGCCTTAATGGTTGCAGAACATACAATGAGTAGTCTCTCTACCCTGCACTATAAATACAGGTATTCGTATGGGTTGCGTTAGCTACACTTGTTATTTTGTTATGCACTGGTCCTCTCTCTTAAGTGTGATGTTTTCTTGTTTTCCGATTATTCACTTCTCTTGTTCCTTAAACGGGGTATAATTAAATTTGCCAAGTTTAAGCACTTTTTGTTATTGAATAAAATTTTGAACAAGCTCTATGATGTGGTCTGAATAAAATTTTGAACAAGCTCTACTTCATCTGTTAATTATAATATTTTTTAAAAATACAATCCCAACTGTAAACTAATTTAATAAGGTATTGGATGCGGATGACACTTATCCGTATCGGGCCTACTGTCATTGCCCGATGCAGATGATAGTCATCCATATCGGGCCTTGTGTTAATGCCCGATGGATGGTACTCATCCATATCGGGATTTCTACAAGGGCCCGTTAGAGATGACTCATCCATATCGGGCTTTAGTAGTACGCCCGTCAGAAATGTAGTTGACTAGGGTTACTTAGTCAATGCCTCTCTCAGATCCAGATCCATGCATGCCTCCTCTCCTCCACGCCGCCGCCCGCTAGTGCTCTCCTCCACTTCAACCCCGAGCCCGCCGTCTCCTCGCCTCCACGCCGCCGCCGCTAGTGCTCTCCTCCACGTCGACCCCGAGCCTGGCCGTCTCCTCGCCTCCACGCCGCCGCCTCTCAAATCCACGCGTGCCATTGTCGCCGCATCCTCTCCTCCTCTCCTCCACGCCGCCGCCTCCTCTCCTCCTCTCCTCCACGCCTCCGCCTCCTCTCGTCCTCTCCTTCACGCCTCCGCCTCCTCTCATCCTCTCCGAGCCCGGCTGCCCGTTGCCGTCCTCGACCCCGAGCCCTCCCTCCATGCTAACCACGTGGACCACGAGCCCGTCGCCGCCTCCCTCGACGCCGGCTGCGTCCACCCAGAGCCCGGCCGCCCGTTGCCGCCAAGATCGACGCCGAGCCCTCTCTTCACGCCGGCTGCGTCGACCACGAGCCCGCCGCCACCTCCCTCCACGCCGGCCGCGTCAACCCTGAGCCCGGCTGCACCTCCGCCGCCTCGACCCCGAGCCCGTCCTCACCGGTTAGTACCCCTCTTCTCTCCTCTCATCACCGACGGCGGATTATTGATGCTATGTGATGCTATGTGATACTTTGTGATGCTCATCCGCTGCTAGTATCTTGTAATTTCTTGATGCTATCCGCCGCTAGGGTTCATCTATTGTTAATTTCTTGATGCTATGTGATGCTATGTTCATCTATTGTTAATTTCTTGATGCTATCCGCCGCTAGGGTTTCCCTGTTTGGCCCTTTTAAAATATTTTAAAATATTTATATATTTAGATACAACTTTATGAAATGTAGATGATTTTCTATCGTATTATGAATATTTTGTACCGGTTAGTACCCCACCCTCAGTATATGGATGATGTATACGTATACACTTACCCCTCATTCTTCTCTTCGTATTCCCTCTCTTATTTTCATGCTAATATTAGTTTTCATGCCATATTAGTTAGTTAGGAAGCATAATTTTTGATGAAAAATTAAATATCTATAACATCTAAACCATACTGCTAATTTATATGTAACCAGATTACTTATGAGTAAATTTATATTTAATACTTATATTCATCATATTTTAACTTTAGGAAGAAATATGTCATTTTTGGGTTATAGATTTTATAGATTTTTATATATATTTTAATATACATGCCATTCAAAAAATTAATAATATAGATTTTATCTTAGCCCATAACTTGACAATAAGTTGTTATTCTATTTTCAGTTAATAAAGTAATAGTAGCTAAAACACTACTACTACTACTGCCTGGCACAATCAACTTTAAATTGTTTTCTTTTTTGATTGAAACAGTCAACTTTGTTGATTGAAACTCTAACTATAGCTATCTTGCTATGCTGCTATGATGCATAATTTTTTGGTGCTGATATGACTATGATAATACAATGATATGCATAATTTTTGGTGCGATGTTGCTAACTCTTTGTTCCTTCCCTCACCTTTCTTCTCTCTACTCCCTGGATTTCTTCTCTCCTCTTCCGGCCAATGATGAATGCTCAAGAACGGACCACTACACTTGTTATTTTGTTTTTGGGAACTACAATTTCGCCTAGTAATGAATGCTCAACATTCTTTCCTCACCTTTCTTCTCTCCACTCCTCTTTCTGGCCAGTGATGAGTGCTCAACATTAATGATAAGAACAGACCAGCTACACTTGTTCTTTTTGTTTTTGGGAACTACACTTGTTCTTTTTTTTGATAAGAACAGACTATCGACACTTGTTTTTTTTTGATCTACACTTGTTCTTTTTTTGGATGGCACTACACTTGTTCTTTTTTTTGATAAGAACAGACTATCTACACTTGTTCTTTTTTTGATCTACACTTGTTCTTTTTTTGGATGGCACTACACTTGTTCTTTTTTTGATAAGAACAGACTATCTACACTTGTTCTTTTTTTTTGGATCTACACTTGCAAATGATTGTAATTGATGCAAAATTTCTGAGCAAAACTGAGGCCACATCTAATACTTTCACCTTCCAATAGTTTAGTAATATGTACAAGTTTATTAATGTTATTTTTCTTCGATAGAAAATATCAGTGACTATAAGTGGGACCACAACGAGCCGGGCTCCAAGGTCCCAGAATAAGATCCCTAAGGAAGTGTATAGAATAACGGAGGTGGATGAACAGGGATTTCCTACGGCCCCGAGAAAGCCGTCAAAAAATTCGCAACAATCTGCGGAATCCTAGGGAGGCGGAACATCACAATTTTGGTGGACCACATCGATCGGGTCCCACAGGAAGAAAAAGATGAGGCCTGGAGAGAGTTCAAGGAGAGTTTTGAGTACCCAGAAGAGGCCGAAGAAAGACTGAAGCGGCGGGCTATGCGCAAGATCGGCAACTTGTGGAAAAATTTCAAGATCACGCTCGTCACCGACTACGTCCTCAATCCATCCCAGCCAGAACCATTTAGGAAGTACCCATTCATCACCGAGGCCGTGTGGGACGAGTTCCATGCCGCCAAATCAACCCCTGAGTCTCGGGCAAAAAGTGAGGCCTATAGGGCGTTGCAGGTAAAAAACCTTCACCCGCACTGGCTTGGCACGGGAGGATACGCCGGGAACCAGCAGGAATGGCAGAGGGAGGATCAAGTTGTCGCAGAATCTAACACCTCGCCAATTCTTGGTGATATCCCGACTACCCGAGCAAGGAACTGGGCAAGGAAAAGGGCGAAGAAGAATAGTGATGGAACACTGACGTTCCCAAACCCCGAAGATCAAGCGATGAACGATAAACTTGTAAGTTTAACACATAAAACATCTTTCAATAGGTGGTATCGTCCTCTACATTTAATTAATCCTAACTGTACGGCAGGTCCAGCTGACTGCTGAGAGACATTCCTCCTCCGAGGTCTGCTAACAAAGGCGCGAGGATGACATCCTCACAAAAAGCTTAGGAAATGAAGAACACCGTGGATGGACAAGGGGCATTGGCTCTGCTGTCCCATGGAAGTATGGGTTTCCCCAATTTGCTTGGTAGTACAGGAAGCACAAGCTATCAAAGATGGAGAAACAAGCACGCCTTAAGGAGCAACTTCAGGAGGAGCTTAGAGTTGAGCTCGCCGAAGAATTCAATGAGAAACTGGCACGAGTAGAGGCTTGGGTGGAGACATATGAGAAGTTGATCGCCGAAGCTCCGGCCGCTGCAGCTCCCAGAGTAGAAGTGAGCCCCACGCAAAGGCGTAGCAGCTGCGCATCAACTGAGGCGAGAGAAGAATAAGCACCAATCCCCGCCGCGGTGGACCACATAACGGTAACAAAATTCAACAAATGTATATTTTGTATTAGCACCAAAGTACACCCTAGTAGTAATGACACGTACGATTCTATTGCAGGAACCCACATCTTGCACCCTAGTCGTTAGGGTGACCCAATCATTTGCAATTCCGGCTGCAGAGGGTCTTGCATTCAAGCCTACCCCCGAAACTCGGGTTCATGGGTCGCAGCTGCTAGCCGGACATGCAAAAGTCCAGGTGGACTTAGTGAAGCCCGATTGGGTGGGCTTCACTCTCCAGCACCCACCGAACGATGAGGTTCTGACCCTTGGAGCTGCACGTGGGACCTTTATCCAATGGCCCAAGCAGAACATTTAGATCAATGTAACTCCTAGGCCAGCACCAAGTTCTCGTCTGGTACCGTCGCGTGCACATACGATATTGTAGTTGCCCCTCGAGCCAGAGAACTTGAACTTGTAGTTGCCTCTCAAGCCAGAGAACTTGTAGTTGCCCCTCCTACCGTTGAAGAAGATCTCCAATTATAATATGATACAGATTTTGGGGACGATGGTATGGAGGTGGACAGCAGGCCACACCAACTCCCTCCTGCCAAAAAGTTGAAGAAGGCGAGATCTTCTCCACCCGACATCGGCAGAAAGGGGAGAAGAGTAGGCAAGGTGCAAGGGGCCAAGAAAAAGCTTGATCTTAGCAAGGCGTCATCAGCTCCGAATACTTTCACATTAGGCATGCCATTGGTCGGAGACGACACCTTATCAAGGATGGGGCCTGCATGCAAGGAATTGCACGGGTACTACATGGAGAGGACCAACACAAAGAGGAAGCATAGAGAGACCTCCATGTTGGGCTACCACGATAGTCAGCCATTCCTTGGCACTGCTAGCTTTCTCGCCGTAGACTTTCAAGATCTATGGGACCTCTACAGGGTGCGAGCGATCGACACTAACCTCCTTAAGTGCTACTCTTTGTAAGTATTTGTGGGTACGAGATATGATAATAACTGTCCATATCTGACGCTAACCCAAATTCTGTTCTTGCTTGTAGGTTTACCTAGAAGCAGGTCCAAAAAAATCACCCTTTGTTGCCTTTCTCGATCCATCTATTGTCAACGAGACCAATATGCAAAACGATCGAGCTGGCATGGTGGAATATATCAAGGACTGCTTGTATGCCCATCAAGACAAGGACTTCCTTATGTGTGCCTACAATCAACAGTAAGTGTGTACCCTACTTAGAATCAAATGCGCGACTCGTATAGCTCTAGTATTTACCTTGCAATTTAATAATGTCACAGGGGTCATTGGATTCTTCTTGTAATAACGCCGAAGTGGAGTTTGGTACACTACCTTAACTCCAATATCAAGCCAAAAATATACAACTGGTCCGGCATCGAAGCTGTCTTGAACTAGGCATGGGACCTGTACATGGCAAAAGGCGGGAGGCATAAGGATGGGCATCCCAAACTCGGTCACAAAAAAGACTTCCCAATTAAACAACAAGTGGGTGACCAGTGTGGGTTCCACGTCTGCCATAACATGCGAATCCTAGCAGACAAGGTGACATTGCCCGACCTTGAGGTGTGTTTACAATTGTTTATATACATAGGACGACAACTTTCCAAGTATATGAACTAACTTGGCGCCTCACATGCAGATTAAACTATCAAACATTCTGGATAACAACTTCGATATCATTAGAGAGGAGATAGCACAATTCATACTAGATGATATATTGTCTCCGAAAGGAATGTTTAGAGTAAGGTCCTAGGTAGCTCGATCGACTCTAAATGGTAGAACATTTGCAATGACAGTGCGACAAACATTTGATTTTTGTAAATATTCTTTGTCATACAATTCTGCACGTTGTTTCTGTATATACTTGCTTTTCTTTATAATACATTTTTACAGGTTTTGACGTATCTGTAACTAAATTATTTCGCTCGATGATGAACTGGAGCTGTTCAGACATGTTGCAAATTGCAAAATCCAAAACACGGTTCAAATTATTTAGGTGTGTTGTAGTCTGGGTGGCTTCCGAAGATGTCCGCATCAAACCTTGTGTCACAGGGCACGACGGACATCTTTTGGAAGCCAGCTAAGCTACCACAACACCTCATACTATTACATATATAGTCTAGTTGTTATGAGAGCAAAAAATAAAGACCATTTTGGAACTACACTTCTTTTTTTTGAAACTACACTTGTTCCTTTTTGGAACAAAATAGACAATCTACACTTGTCCTTTTTAAGCAGTACATTTGTTCCTTTTTTTTGGTTCTTACACATGTTCTTTTTTGCAAAAAATAAATAGCCATCTATACTTGTGTTTTTTTTCTGTTTTTGGGGTTAGTACACTTGTTATTTTGCTATGGCTGTAGCTGTGGAATATATATGTGATGAATATATATGTGAATGGATATGGTTGTAGCTGTGATGAATATATATGTGAATGGATATGGATATGGTTGTGGCTGTGGCTGTGATGAATATATATGTAAATGGATCAACATGGCTGTGGCTGTGATGAATGGCTAGGGCTGAGGCTGGGCTGTGATGATATCTGTCCATTTTTTGCAGCGGGCATGGCTAGCAAAGGCCTGAGGCTAGCCAAAAAACAAATTTTATTTTTTTGGATAATAAACTCATCCCTGACGGGCATTGTGGAAAAGCCCGATAGAGATAGGACATCCGTAACGGTCTCAACCTAAAAGCCCGGTAGAGATAGATAGGACATCCGTGATGGGCTACTTAAGCCCGTTAGAGATATGTCATCCGTGACGGGCAACAAACCGAGACATTATTTGACCTCGTGTTTGGTCAACCCTATCGGTGATGGCCCGGTAACCACGGCCCGTTAGAGATGAGTTGTCATCTGTGACGGGCTTAGAACTAGGCCCGATTGAGATGTGTCATCCGTGACGGGCGTTCAACCCCACTAGTTTGACTTTCAAACTCATCTGTGACGGGCATTTTTTATAGCCCGATTGAGATAATGTGCATACGTGATGGCCTTGTGCCCGTTAGAGATATTTTCTCACATCAGTGACCTTTTCACAGTGACGGAGGTCAACCCGATAGAGATGAGGGTTAATGTCCGTTAGAGATAGCCGGTGCCGGCGTAGTGACCATGGCTGCTGGAACCTCTCGCTTGGCATGGCCGAGATTGTCGTCAATGAGCCCTTGACCATGCAGCAGCCACCTCCACACCAGATGTGCACCAAACACTCGGATCCGAAGAGAAAAAAATTGGAACCAGCCACTGAAGGAGATGAGAAAGGAAAATCCAACCACCAGAGGAATAAAGGTGGTTCCAGCAGCTGGAATAGAGAACGAAGGCAGCTCTAGCCACCGATAGAGAAAGAAGGCGGATGCAGTCACCAGTCAACGGAGTATAGGAAGAAGACAACGGCAGCCTGTTACATTCTATTGTTTATCTTTATTATACTTTGTTATGTTCGAGTGTTTTACTCTCTTTTGATCGGATATGCTGCATATGATGTGGAATGTATTTTCTTTAATGTTGCACGCAACAGGGCCTTGATGTTGCAATCAATTTTTTTCGATGTTGCATCTGTTTAAAACATTTTTTTGCCAAGCAATGACATATTTTTCATCGAGCGATGAAACATTTGAAACACTTTTTAAAAACATTTTTCACATAATGATGAAATATTAGAAATATTTCTCTACCTGTGGTGAAATACCATTGGATAATTTGCAAATATCAAATGTCCATGGCCTAGTTGTATCCAAATTGCGGACCTTTCAATCAGCCTCTTAGTTCATGCACCGGCGATTAGCTTCCATAATCTTTAGCGATGGCGGCAGTAGTCCCAACCGACTAGATTTTGAGAGTTAGTGTTATGATAGGGAGGAGTGAAGAGGGGGGTGTTTATCGGTTTAGAGGTGGGTCGAGGGTAAAGAAAGGCCTATGAGTGACGGTAATAGGGAGGAGGCGAGGCAGTGATAGTATCGCTGAAGCCACTCGGTGTGGAGGAGGGCAACAGATAGTGGATGCGTTGGGGCATCGAGAAGATAGTGGTTAGGTGGCACCAGGTTGTGATAATGGATTTGATGGCAGCCGTCACTGGAAACAGAGGAGGAGGGTTGTGTGGGGGGCACTAGAAGTGGGTAAGAAGAAGTAAAAGTGAAGAAAGTAAAGTAGCGAGGTGGAGAGGACAGATGGGCCTTGCCGGTACTTGAGGCAATGCCGGCAGGGATGCGGAGCATGAGCACAAGCAAGGATTGGGTTTGACATGCCATATGCCTGTATGACTGATTACATAAGAAAATGAGTAGATGAAACATGGTACGTTTAATCTAGATCTGATAGCTTAAAAAGTTGAATGGTATGAGCCCCTAAAACTGTACAAGATTACATAGACTGTCCCATTCATAATAATATGTACACTTATCTGCATTCTGTAGACAGGATTTAGTGATCTCTTTGGGGCTAGCTAGATTTCATGAGGCAGCCAATTTTTTCATGCAACATTCTTCTGCTCGTCAAATCTGCAAGCGACACTAGCATCACCGATCAGGCACCTCCTCTCGCTTTGTTTGTCTCCGATCTAAGATGTGGAGGCCGCGCACATCCACCCCTAAGCTTTCGCTTGTCCCAAGCCACCGCGCATCTTCACGCGTCTACCCAAGGATATCGGGGATATTAAAGAGCACCGCAGAATGCTCGCACCACAGCACTCCGAGCTTTTTAGGCTAGTGTGTTCGTTCGTCACGATGTCCATGTCGCCCTATTTGCTGCGCTTGCGTTTTTTAGAACTAGTGAGCGTACTCGCATGGTCACTGCTATGTAGGGCATATTGCAACCATTCGTCTGGCCCATCGTGAACCAGTAGAGAAAGGAATGTTGCTTACTGTTCATGGGCTCACCAATGCTTTTGTTGCCTGCAGTGACCATGTGTCTACTTGGTTTCCAGATGTGTCTACGTGGTTTTAACTAGTAGAGAAAGGGATGTTGCTTACTATTCATGGGCCCACCAATGCTTTTGTTGTCTGCCTCACGTTTCCAGACGTGTCTACTTGGTTTTAATCCAACGAAGGGATGCTTCTTAATGTTCGTGGGTCCACCGATGCTTTGCCTCACGTTTCCAGACGTGTCTCTGCAGGAGTACCTTGGTTTTAATCCGGCTAACACGCTTGACCAGTGGTGCACTTTGCACTGCTCCCTAGCGGCATGGCTCTGCCTGCCTGCTACGCCTGCTTCGGTGTATATGCTTGCGCCTGGTCTACCGTGATCCAGCTAGAGGTGTTCGGTCTACGGTATTAAAGAGCGATGGGCCGAGGCCATGGATGTTTAAGTCTACGATTTTCTTTTGCCCGTTGTGCATTACGTTGTGCTTGCATCCCGAATATGTCCTCGTCCCGTCTCCTCTAAACTCTCTGCGTGTGGGCTCGCTTTTTGGAGTTGTCCCACCTGTCATACGCTGCGTAGCTTCAGACCCATTGAACGCCCGGTTCGCCATGTTGATATGCTTGCAGCGGCTCGGTGTCAGGTGCGGTCCAATCCACATCGCCGTCCACCGTGCAGGCGTGCGTGATCATCAATCGGCGATGTCCTATTTTGCCTACGCCTTCTTCCTCCTTAGTGTCTAAGGTTTGTTTCCCTCCTTTGCCTTTGCTTTGCTTTGGTATGGTGTTTTCCTCTGCTACGGGCTGCTTCAACCATGGCGACGGCTTGGTGAGTTGCTGCCTACCTATCTATAGAATGTCTTCCTCACACCATTTTGCTTCTTTGTTCAACGTTGCGTGCCTGCTATGCAGGTGTGCGTGTGAGGTTTCCGCCGGCATTGCTGCATAGGATTCGGTGTTCGCGCACAGGTTCCTTGCTCTCTACCACCCGTTGCTCGCTGATAGCTCCCGTTAGAGGCCAGTCTGATCTCCATACATCGACGTGTGCCTGCGTTTGGTGGGTTGCTACCTACATAGCTAACGTATGTCTTCCACATGCAATTTTGTTGCTTGGTTTAAGGTTGCACGGCTGTTGTGAAGGTGTCGTGTGGGGTTTCCGTTATCATTGATGCATAGGATTTGGTGTTCGTGCACAGCTTCATTCGCCGACAATTCGCGGGAGAGGGCAAGTTGATTTCCATCCATCGACGTGTGGCTGCGCCGGCACAAAGAGGTTGTTGTTCTTTTCTGCTCATTTTTTCTCCGTGCTTTTCCTTTCCATTTGTTCTTATGTTTGCCCTTGCTTTTCCGTGTGTTTTCTTTTCGCGGTAGGTTCTGTTGTGTCTGACATGCTGCTATGTGGCGTGCATGCGAAACAAATATCGGTTGGTGTCTCAGGATTACTGTGCACGGGCCCATACAGGTCCACGCATAAGTGTTGGCTGCCTTCTTCTCCTTATAACATTATCTTCTCTGCGTGCTTGCCTCTTACATAGAGGTTGCTCTCGCTGCTTCTTGACCAGCCCTTTAGACCTTCCTTTGTACCGCTCATGCAGCTGGCAGCGTCATGGTTAACGTCGGGGTGTCGTTTGTTTCTCTTCTGAATGCCGTTGCTTGGAATTGTCGACTGCCACCGGTATCATACCTTTGGGAAATAGATGGGAATGGCATGCTGCTAGCGGGTGTTGAGCTTGCGTCCCGTCGAAGGATTTTGGTGGCCAGACTGTCAGCAAATTCTTCTGGGTCTCTGCCTCTACTCAACCAAGTATTTTGCATGAAATGGTCGCGCATCAAGCTGTTAGGTTCTTGTAGTCTAGGTACGGCTTCACTGTCCATGACTATAACCTTCAGATGTTGCTTTCGTACCGGAGAATAGCAGCGTCTGCAGTAGATGCAGCTATTACGGCCTCGGCGTGTCTTGCTAAGTTCCAGGCACGATATGCTCTCACAGATCTGTCATGTGTCGGTGTTGTTCAGCAATGTAGCACTCTATGGTTCAATTTTTTTCATGAGGACCACGTGTTTAGCAGCATGCATAGTCTTTAGGGATGTTTTGTTCTCTTTAGAGGGTGTCGGTGTTTTTACCTGTTCAGCTTGCCTGCAAGGTTGTAATGGTACTGTGTTTTCATGATGCTATTAAATGATGTTTGATATTGTGTTCTTTCGATCCTATGTTTTGTTTTGTGCATTACTATTTGTTGGCTCGCTGTTCTCTTTCTGACAATTGTGATGTGATGATCAAAAAATAGCTAACCTGTTATCCATCGTGCTATTGTCTCTGACCTATGATGAGTAATCTCTCTCCTCGAGTTGAACGTGCATGTCAGTGCCATTTGTGCCGCCATGCTTCTGTTGGACATGGTTTGTTCTTCTTAGGCTGATTTAGATGCATTGCTCGGGCTAGATCGATGAGTTTGACCGAACAGATAGCTGGGTTTTTTTAGATTTTTTGCAAGCTCCTCGGTTCAGCGGCGTCGATCTTGTGGTCTCTAGACTCCCAAATGGTTCATCGAATGTTGGACTAGATGTGGAGCAGTTGGCTCCCAAACAACCTGCGGTTTCTGATGGTTATGTAAGTCCTCAGGCAGATTTTGTTGCTGCCACGAGCACCACTAGGAGTAAGTTTATCGATAGTTGCCCCCTCGGCTCCATAGGTCCTGAAAATAGCAATTATGCTTAGATTCTTTGTTCTGCTCATTGCGATTAGGAAAAAGAACACTGCTAGATATGCCACGCCACGCTGCTGTAGCAAACAAGGAAAAACGACGTCTAAAGAGGTCTGGTTGTCATCCGTACCATCTGGTAAGAAAAAACGTAGAAGGTGAAATCGTACAAGGTATGGTTAAATATAGTTTTTTGTTTCCGCTGTGCTAGCTTAGTGTGCCAGTTATGTCTGCTAACCATGCTGCTTTCACCGCTGTTTGCTTGATGTCCTTTCGCATACATAGGTCCTGTTCCTACGCTTGAGGCCATCTTTCCTTTGCCTAAGGATTACATTCATCATTGAAAGGTTTGCTTAGTGCCCACTGGCTTACATAGCTCCATTTTTGCCGCTTCATACAATTGTTAATTTTTACAAACATTGCAGCATTGTGCCATGAACGATCCTACTATGGTGGCCCCTCACATGAGTGTCCTTATTGTGGTGTTGTTTTTTGGTACCAACAGAGGGTAAAGAGAGATAGTGTTGTTTCTCAGAGAAGGATTGTGTACAATCTATGCTGTAGGGGTGGTAAGATCAGCCTACCTGAACTAAAATACCCACCGAATATGTTAGCAAAGCTTATGAGATTTGATGGTGATGCATGATCAAAACGTTTCTTACGTCAGATCCGATCCTATAACTCGCTTTTTGCATTCACTTCGTTAGGGGCTGATGTAGAAAAGTCAATTAACAATGGAACCGCACCTTGTGTTTTTAAGATCAACGGTGTTGTACACCATCGTATTGGCAGTCTACTGCCTCAACGTGGTGCCAAACCCAAATTTGCTCAGCTATACATATATGACATTGAAAATGAAATTGCTAACAGACTCAACATTTTTGATAGAGAAAACTCAAGCGATCAGTCTGATCCATCAATTGTTTCAGAACTTGGCAATATGCTCGACCAACACAACAATCTGGTCAAGGCGTTTCGCTATGCTAGAGATCGTTTGAACGAGCATGGTAATGAACATATTGCACTCAGACTACTTGGGTGCAATGCAAAAGATGAAGTCCAATATAACCTACCAACGAGTGGTGAAATCGCAGGAATAATCGTAGGCGACAGCTCAAACGATGCGTACATATATGACGTGGTTGTCCAGTGTTCAGATAATAGGCTGCGACAGGTCTCTGCTTTGCATCCTTTGTACATGGCTTTGCAATATCCTTTGCTTTTTCCCTATGGTGAGCGAGGGTTCCACCTAGGCATAAAGTACACTGATTTCCCGAGTATTGGTGGAACATCGCGACGCTATGTGACGATGCTAGAGTACTATCGATATTGCTTTCACTATGGACTAAATAGACCGAATCCGTATACATGTTGTGGCCGTCTTAGTGACTCCATATGTGTAGATGCATACTCAACTGTTGAGGGATCAAGGCTGAAATTTATACATGACCACCAACCTGAGTTACGTTCAGAGTGTGTTCAAGGAATTGCCGATGCCATTGACTATGGCCTTCAATCTGGTGATTCTGTGGGCAGGAAGATTGTCTTGCCATCCAGTTTCACTGGAGGTCGTCGTTACATGGTCCAAAATTACCAAGATGCAATGGTTGTTTGCCACGTGTTTGGTTCACCTGACCTCTTTGTGACCTTCACATGCAACTCGAAATGGCAAGAGATATATGATGCCCTTGTGTTTGAACCAGGTCAAGTGCTGAGTGATCGGCCTGACATCATTGTGCGCGTCTTTAGCATGAAGATGAATGGATTCATAACCGATATTAAGGAGGGGAGGACCTTCGGTCCTGTGCTGGCAGGTAGGCATCATTTAGATGTGCTTTTGTAACTCAATATGTCATATTAGTTCTATTCCTAATGATCCCTCAACATGTTGTAGTGCTGTACACTGTGGAATTCCAAAAGCGTTGTCTCCCGCACATACACTGCATCGTGTGGCTTGCAGCAAGCGACACTGAATTTAGTGCTGCTGCTGTGGATGGTTTTATTTCGGCTGAAATTCCTGATGTGTTTAGTTCTCCTTTGGGATATGCCTTGGTAGATGAGTTTATGATTCATGGCCCTTGTGGTGACAAAAATAGATCATGCATTTGTATGAAAAAAGGTCATTGCTCCAAGCATTTCCCTAAATGCTTCCAAGAAGAAACCACCATGGATGAATTTGGCTTTACTGTATATAGGTGTCGACAATGGACGATATGTGGTTAAAAATGGAATTAAACTTTATAATCGATGGGTTGTTCCATACAACATGAAACTCTTGAAAAAATACCAAGCACACATTAACGTTGAATCATGCAACAAATCCAACATGATAAAATACCTTTTCAAATACATCACAAAGGATGCTGATAGAACTAAACTATACTTTGAAACAACTGGCAACACATCAAACAAGGTTGCTGATGGTATTGTTTTACCACAAAATGAGATCGATGAGTATGTCAATGCTAGGTTCCTCTCAACCTGTGAATCTTTTTGGCGTGCGTTCGAGTTTGACATACACTACAGAGTTCCTGCTATAGAACGGTTGGCTATCCATCTTCCAAATATGAATCTTAAGGAACCGACCTACAAAAATTGCTTGATAGTATTGCTGCAAAAAAACCATGCTAATAGAGTGGTTTGAGTGTAATAAAAAACATCCAAATGCACGAACGCTCACCTATTGTAATTTCCCAAAGGAGTGGACTTGGGACAACAGCGCCCGTTGTTGGCGCCCAAGGCCACCGGTCAAAAAAATAGGTAGAATGTACTATGTCAGCCCAGCCGTTGGAGAGCTGTACTACCTGTGCATGCTATTGATGATAGTTAAAGGCACAAAGAGCTATGCTGATGTTCGGACCTTCGACGGTACTGTTTACCCAACTTTTAGACAAGCATGTGATGCTAGAGGCCTTCTTGAGAATGATAACGATTGGCATTTTTTGTTTGATGAGGCGATAGTTTCTGCATCCTTTGCACAATTAAGGCAACTAGTCGTGACTATGGTAATGTTCTGCTCTGTTGGAAACGTTCGATCATTGTTTGATAAGTATTGGTTATACTTTACTGATGACATTCAGCATCGCCTTAGAACAACACTCTCAAACCCTGCTTATGTTATTCCACATGATAGGTTGTTGTCTCTTTTGATTAAAGAATTGCATTCTACATTTGCAAACAGTGGTGGTAGCATAGATGACTATGACCTCCCGCAGCCAACAATACATTCAAACGATGATTTTGGAAATAGGATGGTTAACGAAGAATTGGCTGTTGATGCTGCTGCCTTGGCTGCTCATGCCAACTTGATGATACCACGACTAAACTTTGAACAAAGGAAAATCTTTGACACAATAGTAAACCGTGTTAGTGAGTCGAGACCTGGATTTTTCTTTATCTACGGCCATGGTGGCACCGGCAAGACATTTTTGTGGAATGTGCTTATTTCTAGGATAAGGTCTGAGGGAAAGATTGTTAATGCAGTTGCTTCCTCAGGGGTAGCTTCCCTTCTTCTTCCTAGAGGGTGCACTGCCCATTCTAGGTTCAAAATACCGATTGATATAAACGAAAATAGCATTTGCAGTATAAGAAGAGGAACAATGCTTGCTGAACTTATTCAGAAAACGTCCCTTATTATATGGGATGAAGCTCCCATGACACATAGACGATGCTTTGAGGCGTTAGACCAAACGTTGCGAGATTTGCTTTCAGAACATACCCCTTCTAATAGTGTGCTACCATTCGGTGGAAAGGTTGTTGTCCTAGGTGGTGATTTCAGGTAGATATTACCGGTTATAAAAAAAGGAACACACAGTTCTATAGTTGATGCATCTATAACTAATTCACCACTTTGGCAACATGTTGTGCTTCTTAGACTCACTGTTAACATGAGGCTCTTACAGTGTGATCTTTCTGAGGAACGCCGCCATGAGCTTGAACAATTTGCTGGATGGGTGTTAGCACTTGGGGATGATAGGCTACCGGTATCAAAAAGAACCGATGAGTCTGAGGCGACTTGGATTGATATCCCTCATGATCTACTCATAAGAGCTTCAGATGACAGAATCTATTCAATAGTGAATGAGGTGTTCCCGTGTTTTGTGCAGCGATACGTCTTCTTACCTATCATCGCGTGCTATTGTTTGCCCAAATAACTCAACTGTTGATGAGATAAATGACTACATGGTTGCTATGGTACCTGGTGAAATGAAAAAGTACTTTAGTTGTGATACTATTTCAAAAACATCTAACCACATACCTGATTTTGAGATTTTGTACCCAACTGAATTCGTGAACTCCATTAATGCCAACAACTTCCCAACACATAGGCTTGCACTGAAAAAGGCGCAACAATAATGCTGCTGCGAAATCTAAATCAATCCCTGGGCTTGTCAATGGAACTAGATTGTTGGTGCTTTCTCTCAGCCAACGTCTTTTAGAATTTGTGATCTTGACTGGATCAAACATTGGCGATAGAGCATTCATACCGAGAATTGTTTTGAGCACTACATGTTCTAATTGACCTTTTGTGCTTCAAAGGAGGCAGTTCCCTGTACGTGTATGCTATGCCATGACGATTAACAAGAGCCAGGGACATACGCTTTCAAGGGTTGGGGTGTACCTTAAAAAGTGGTTTTCACACATGGGCAACTGTATGTTGCTGTATCTAGATCGACCTCTAGACATGGCCTTAGGATTCTTATTGAGGATGACGATGGTGCGTGTAGTTCTAAGACTAGAAACGTGGTATACCATGAAGTCCTGGAAGCAGTCAGGTTAATGGTATATCCTCCATTGTTGATTTTTTCCGTGAGACACTGCATATTTATCCAGCTTGCTCTGGTACATTTTAATGTCATGATTTCGTTTTTAACTGTAGGATCCTGGTGCCTAGGACCAAGTGACGACGTCCATGTTTGCTGCTGCTTTGTTGTTCTTGGTCGTTATTTTTAACCACTGTGTTATCATGTTCCTGTGTGAAAAGAATGTTTCCCTATGTTTTTAGAATACTTTTGTGTGAGCTTTGCCGTCTGTTTGCATGCAGTTTCTGCTCCTTGGAAGAGCCTACCAATAATAACAAACCTTTACCTTTCATTTCAGATGGTTTGCAGCATGCTCTCTAAGCTTGAGTGCGGTACTGACAACCCGCGCATTTGTGTTCGGGTTTTGAGGCTATGGGAGTTCACTAATCCAAATGATGAAACCAAATTACTTCACCTTGGCTTGGTTTTGATTGATCAAGAGGTTATTTTTTCCAAAAACATACCACTGAACTTTTTATGCAAACATATTGCTTAGGTAATATGCTTTCGAAATAAGGCACCTGCATCGCAGCTCAGATATACCCTCCTAGTGATGAGATGTTCAAACCAATCATCACCGAAGGCAAGGTGTACTACCTTCAGTACTACCGTGTGAGGGATTGGAGCAAGCGATACAAACCAGTCAACAACAGTCTGTCAATTTGTTTTACAAGGTGGACTAAAGTTGAACAGTTTGTAGATCCACCAGCTGATTTCCCTTTGTACACTTACTCACTCACACCGTTTGGTGCGCTCCGTGAGCGTGTCGACAAGAAAGAAGAATTCACAAGTATTCTCATTGTGTTTTTAGTACTAAATGCATGGTGTACAGTGGTATGCTATCCTTCAGATAACTGACAGCTCGCTTCCTCTTATTGTCAATACAAAAAAGATGCCATTGGTGTTATTACTGAGGTAACATCTGTTACCACTATTCAGACACGCATCTGAGATGGTGATAGCCTAAAGAGAAGCATTTACATACGTGATACTGAGTTAGCCTCAAACTTATCTATTTACTTCATACATGTGAATTGGATCTATCTAGATTTGATGATCTGTTTACATATTATCTCAGTGGCTAACCAACTGGCTCTAGCTGTACTAACTTATTTTCTTGAGCACTCCACAAATGATAGCCACAGGAGTTTTTTGCTATGACATAATCACTATATCTAACAAACGACACACACTAGATTTTTATGCACATTTTTACTACATCCATTCCATAGCAACACGATCTTAAATGTGGCGCTATGGGGAGAGCATGCTACAACCTTTCCTGTCGATGAAGTGGTTGCTGCTAGCCAAAAAGAACCACAAATAGCAATATTTGTTGGCACTCTTGTGAAGGGCTATGGTGAGTGGCCTCTCTAGCTCACCTATCTGTGCCTTTATACTATGCCTTTACAGGTCTTGAATTAACACCATTCTTTTATAGGTAACATTTCTCTATTAGGTAACTCAGCTTGCAAATGGTACATTAATGTGGACACTCCTGAGGTTAACTCCTTCAAAGAAAGGTTTGGTATACCTTTATTATAATTGGAGTGGATTTGCTTCAATCATTTACAGATTTACACCTACACTGATATGTGTGCTTCTTACAGCATGCAAGGAAATTATGAACCTATCAAATTGATTGATCTCCCAACTGCTAGAGCTGTTCATGCTGATGCTGAACAAAGGTCGATTGCCTTGATCAAGGACCTCAACCCTTTTATGTTCAAGGTATGTCCTATGTTCTATGTATTTACATTTGCTATGGTACATAACCATGACAGTGAGCTGCACCTAATATATAGTCATTTTTACACATAGAAAAATGAATTCCTGGTTACTGTCATCATTAAGAAGATTGACACAGAATCATCTTGGTGGTACCCTACTTGTGATAGCTACAAAAGAACGGCTAAACCGTATGAAAAGTCATGCAAATGTGCCAATCCAACCTGCCCTGACATTGTGTCAGCATCACCTAGGTAAGAATCGCACGTCATAAGAACTGGATACTTACAACCAATTTAGAATCTAACCATTTTTGGAGCCATGCAGGTTCAAACTCAACCTTATTGCAGGAGATGATACAGGTGACACTAGATTTGTGCTCTTTGGGCACACGGCACAACGCATTATAGGTCGACCAGTCGAGATGCTCATACAGAACAACCCTGATAACATTCAGCTGATACCAAAGGAGATTATAGATCTGCTTGAGAAGGAGTTTACTTGGAATGTTGCCTTCACTGAAAACACCCTATCTTCTAGCAATGTTTTGTTCCAAGTGAATGTGATCATTCGAGGCCTTGACAATCCCTGTTCTGCAGCCTTGCAATCCCCATCTGCATCTCAGACATCATCTGTGATGGCTTCGCATGCTTTATCACCAGGGCTATCACAAGGTCTCTTTGTTGCATTTGTTGATCCAGCTGCTACTCCATCAACCGCATTAGACAGCCCATTAGCCGCTTCTAGCAAGGGCAAGAAAGTAGAGCCTGAGTACCAGTCAAAAACTCTGGTTGAGCTTCCTGATGACGAAACAGAGGTAATGGACAAGGCATAGCCTGGATACTTCTCATATACCATTTTTATGTTAAAAGCTACCATTGATAATATTGTGCTAAAATATATAGGATGATGACAACCTCCCAATGAGCCACATTGTTGCTGATGATGGTACTAAACATAGCACGTCCAAGTCGTACAAGAAAAGGTACAAAACTTCATTAACATCCTAGATTACTCACGAGGAGTAGTAGTTTGTTCTGTATGTTCTAACTGGAATTGCAAAATAGGCCTAGGCCATCTCCTGGTAAAGGGGCTGCTAAGAAGTTCTTCAAAGATAGTGGTGATGCTGCTGCTCATGGAAGGTAACGCCACGTTATACAATTTGTGCTAAAAACAGTTCGTGGATTGTATATTAAGGTCTTTTGCCCTCTCATTTCAGTGGAGATAGCAATGCCTGATCCAAGGTGGGAATGTGGAACTTTTGCTTGACACAGTTGCAGGAGAGCACAATATTAGGCTTGGTCGCCTTGCAAGCTGCCTTTCACGTCCCTATGGCTTGAATGGCCGATGTGTTATTTACGTATGCAAACTGTGCTATTATGTTGCTCATTGTGTGCCTGTGACCTTAATGCTTTTGTAACAGACCACGAAAACAGTTGCGCACGTGTTCTGTAGTTTGCTAGGATTCTATGTTATCATAGATGCGCTGTGATAACCATGAATGCTAGCTGTTAACTCATCCTTTTATGCTGCATCTTCTAAGATTAGATGCACGGTCTAATGTTATGATCCAGAGCAATCGAGCTGAATGTTCATTCCATGGTTACTTTGTTTTAGAATTCGTTCATACGGCTGCTTACTGAAACAAAGGACACATTCCATGCTGACTACGTCGCGCATACAGCTTATGACATTGTCCCGGTGTACTGATTTCTACCAGAAATACGTCTTTTTAGCCTTGAACAACCAGTGCTAATGCAAGATATGCATCTCAGGCCTGCACGTCCGCATAATGACATCCTTTTTAAAGAGTGACAACCTAGCCTACACACCTACCTACTACTATGAGATGACAAGACACGTACTGAAAATGCATCCCACACGCTGCACTTATTCATTTCAGCTCATTATCCTTCTCCCCCACAGCGCAACGCTGCTCAGATCCCACACCCTACACTTATTCATTTCAGCTCATTGTCCTCCTCCACAACAACGCAACACTACTCAGCCGGTCTCACAGGTTGAATCTGAAGAACTGCTACTGGAGGAAGAAGAGCTCTTTTCCTACCATCATTTCTACGGGTAAGGCTGCTCTTTTGTAACTCTATTTCAAGATATCTCTTTCTGCCTTTCTATGCTATGTAGTCTATGCAAAATGCAACCTTCTCTTGCGTGTTATCTTTCTTTCTTTTGTTAAGCCGTAGTTGTAGTGGCTGGTGATTCAGTGGTAATACATCCAGTGTTGTTCTCCCAAACACGCCAACCATCTAGACGAAAAACCATACCTAGAACAAATATTAGCACAATCAGTGCTTGATGTTCTTTTAGATTAGCACTAAAATTGTAGTGACTCAATCGTTGTGCAATTCTGAGCGCTATTGCTAGCTCCAGATTCAGGATAACCTACTCATCTGTACACTTCAAGGTCCCAATGTCTCTTAGTCGACATGTAGCTGATTCTTTACATTTCAAAAAAATAAATTAAGTTACAATACAAAATGTGTGAGATTTTCTTAAATGAAAAGATTCAGTCTAATAGTGTTATGCATGCTCTTTATTAGGGACACCAAGAACCAAGGATGCAGTTTGATTGGAGTGCTGAGCTAGGCATGGGGCAGCCACAGCGCCCTTCTTCCTATGGAAGCAATCACCCAATGCTAGCAACAAAGTTCTCTAGGCGCAAAGAAATATCACATATGCTAGCGGACATCATATACACAAGAGCTGTTGTTGTTAAGGTGTCGGGAGCTGGAAATCTGACCACAACAAGAATATCAGTGATGATAAGCGCCGTCTGCAGGTGTCAGATTGATGATTTTGCGTTGCTCCCTTTCCGCCCAAAGATGTTCGTGGCCATGTTCATGGATGCTGATCAGCAGGAAGAATTGTCTGAAAGAGATTTAGGAAGGTATCGTTTACCTTCAAGGTAACTTGCCTCACATTTGAGCCTTTCAAAATGAATCTTGGTAGCACTATAAATCCACTGCGTCAGCGGGTTATACTTGCACTAGAAGGTGTGCCACCAGAATCATGGAACAAAGAAGCTATATGAGAGCTCATGGACAGTTGCTGCTTTGTAGAGGAATTGTATGGAGAGCATCATATCCAAGATCTTTCAATTTTTAAGTTAGCTGCCTGGACAACAGATTGTGACCTCATACCCAAGGTAATAAGTTGGAACATTGAGAGTAAAGAAGGTCGTCGAGCATCAGCAAATATCGGTTAGAAGCATAGTGCAACTCTATCTGTGGTCCTGATTCACAGACGAAGACAGCAGAAGCGATAGCGACGGGGAAGTTCTCAGGCAATATGAGCAACAAAGGCCACGTGTCCCTGTTGTGAAAACATTTAGCTGGGTGCCCTTGAAAATTGATCTAGACAACGGACCAGTTGAAGGCGGTACACCAGCCATACCTTCACGCCGTCTTCCCCTTGAAATCCGTAGAAGTGGCCGGCTACCTTAATCGCCGTAGTCCTGTAGCTTTCATTCTAATATGTCTTGCCAAATATTATCCTCTGGTCTGTACCCTTTCAAGCTTAACATTAGGGTCTCTCTTTCCATGTTCATCGAACATGTGACCAGCTAATTAGTGTTTCCTTTGCATTATTTTCGATTTTGCACTGCATATCTTTTTATTTGGTTGTGTCTGTATATAGTTCCAACAACCAAGGCTTAGATGTTCATTACACCAATGGTTTCCCGCCGAGGCAATAGCTCTGTCATAACTAGCTGATGATTATTTTTCATGAAACCAATGTGGGTCAGAACAAGGCTTTGGGTAAGCTCTATTTTTCATGGAACCAATGTGGGTCAGAACAAGGCTTTGGATAAGCTCTGCTTCATTACATATTTCAATCTGCGTACTAAATAAGGCCAGGGCTTCCATCTCAACTAAAATACGATTCACATATTCCGCTTAACAATTTTTTCCCTTTAAAGCACTGAATAAGAGCCGATAGGGCGCCGCAAAGCACGCCGCAAGTTCTAGTATGATAGACAGTGGGGCTGTGGGGGCCTCCCCTGCTATGTCTGGTAAAAGAAATATGATATGATGAGGACATTCCTTGTACATGGTGCTAATGACGTTCAAAGAAAATGTTAAAAGTGAAATAGTTTCCTTGAGTTAATATTATTTCAATTAAGAACACTTTGCCATCTAATTAGATTCCATAATTTCAGCCCATATTCCTTCTTGACTTGCTAAAGCCCAAGGCTCATGACGACATAACCCTAATCTCTACACTCCGCACCTCCCTATCCCTATCGTACACATATGTCTGATTTTCATTTTAGGATTAATAAATTATTTAATAAAATATTTCTAGAATTTATATTAAAGTACACATTAATTTACATGTGAAGTTAATGTGGGAAATAAAATTTCCTAAATAAAACATGGATGGATTTAATTTTATTAAATTATCAATAATTAATTTTACTATCATAAAATAGCCAAAATTTGAATTTTGACATCAATAAAATAATATAAATACGTTTCCAAATTAATAATTAAAATTTTCCCACATAAAAACTAAATAAGGTTTAAATTAGCTATGAGCACCCGCAATAAATGGGTAACAATTTAAAACCTTTTTATTTTCAATCCTAAAAATAAAATTTCACTAAAGGTCTTAAATAATTATAATTTTTCCAAAAACAAAGTTTTACTTCGTAAATGAAGTTGATAGCTCACTAGGAATGAATATGATGCTAGTCCAAATAAGTAGAAATTACCTTTTAAAAATTTGTCTCTTTACAACCAAAATAAAAATACATTTTACAAAGTCATAAATAACAAATGTGCTTGGATTTGCATGAGTACTTTGAGAAACTTGAGTCTTTGTGTGTTTTGGATTTTAAATACATTTCATAACAGCTTTCATATGCATCATAATAAATAGAAGCAAATAATTAGAGCAAAGGAGTAGGGGTGGGCACTTTTTAACCAAAAACCGAAAAAAGACCGAACCGCACCGAGCCGAACCGAAGTTTGCGGTTTTTTGGTTTTTGGTTTTGGTTTCGGTTTGTGGTGTTGTATAACCCGAGTAATTTGGTTCAGTTTCGGTTTTTAATGGCTGAGAACCGAACCACCGAAAAAACCGAACCATTCAATCTGCGGGTGAAACCCTAGCTACCCTCGGCGGCGGGCATGCGGGCCCGGGCGCGACGGGCAAAACCCTAGCCCCGACGGCGGCGGGCGCGCCGCCTCTGCCCTGGCCCGCCGCCGCGCCGCCTTCGCCCCGCGTGTCACTCCCAAAAATTCAAACCCGAATTTCCAGACTATTTTGTATTTAATCTTAGTCCAGGCATCAACCAGGGTACACAAAATGACAAATCAATATATGATCCATACGTCTAAATAAAACGTATAAATACTTAGAGGAGGGTGTTGCATAAAGTGCCGATACTTAGAGGAGGGTGGCGCTTGGGCATTGGACATCTTCTGGGTCTGCAGACTCACAACTGGAACTGAAATGTACACTGGCTTGCGAGCCTTGTTTTCCATGCCTTTGTTACTATTGGTGGTCTTCACAGGGGCTGGAGTTGGTTGATGACTAAGAGCATCATCGCCATTGATGGTACCAACCACAAGTGGACAGACAGACTGTCGGGTTGTCCCATGGTCTTCCTCGTCTTTGGTTAGAACCGAATTCAACCTACAGCTCTTGGGCACATGATATGTTCCCTCACACAAGAAACATGTGACCTTGCTCATGGGGCATTCTTCTGGTACATGAGTGTCGTCACCACAAAGGCAGGTGTGGTTGCACATGCTCGTAGTGTGTCCAACTTCTCCACAGCGAGTACACGCTTTGGGCTCCATTTTTTTGACAGACGTCTTCAGAGATTGCTTCCCCATCCCCATCGGAGGATACCTCTTTGGAATCATCACCCTCTAGTTTGGGTGGACCATAAAACCTGAGATGACGGGTTAGCTGACGTGCACCACGGAAAGTATTTCTTCTCAGGCGTCGAGGAATCTTCTCTGCATCTTCAGGAGTAAACTCTGTATCAGTGACATTCATTTTGCTGACATATCTTGTATTCCATTCTGGTGACTTTCTCTTCTTTGAGTTGGACGGTGGTGTACCGAAATCTTGGTTGTTTAGCTGACCAGATACTTCCTTCCTTCAGAGACACTGCATCTCATTTACAGTCGGTGTCCTGGTGTACACTTCCCGCGAACCGTTCCTTGCATTACGATCTTGCTCCTTATAATCCTGGCAGACGACAGGCGTTTCTCTTTTTCCTGATGACGGGGTTGGTGCCCTCGTCTCCTGAAAATCTAATGGTATGCTGGCGGGAGTCACCAAGGCTTGCATCTGCTGCTGCTGTTGAGACTGCCATTGCATCAGTTGCATCATCATGGCCACTAACTGCGTCTGATTGGCCACTTCCTAGGCTAGGGTTGGATTCCAGGGAGAAGGAAATGGAGTGCTCGCAGGGTTTCTCTGAGCTGATCCATGGGACTGTTGTGGTCTTGATCCAATGACACTACCCCTGACTTTACCCATCTGTTGCCGGAGAAGAAGGGAGAAGGGAAAGAAGAGGTTAAACTAAAGATGAGACCTTAGTCCGCTTGATTATTGATCTGATGTGGGTGTATTTTTATTGTTCAAGTTGATTAAGCAAACAACCTAGTATGGTCACATCCTCACCACTGATGTAAACCATACACCTGCACACAACAAACAACACACGACCTAGAAATCTACCGATACTACTCTTCCGGGAAGGATTGGGTTTAGGCAAACCCCAGAAAGACTTCACTTGATCCTCGAGAAGCGCTGACTCAGGCTGCTTGGCTTGGTCTTCTTGCTTGAATCTTGAGGCTCGACCTGATCTTCTAGTTGGCACTCCAGGCTTAACAACTAGAGAGTTGAATGGGGGAAGGAGAGAAATTTGACAAATCATTTTGCAAAGACTCCAGAGGGAGAGAAGAGATATTTTCGCAAATAAGGTTTTCACAAAACTAGTCCTTAGGGTTTTTGACCATTTGGCCCAACCTACAGTCAAGATGGCTCTGATACCAACTTGTCACGCCTAGAAATTTAAACCCAAATTTCTAGACTATTTTGTGTATTTAATCCCTGTCCAGGCATCAACCAGGGTACACAAAATGACAAATCAATACAAAGATCCATACGTATAAATAAAACGTATAAATACTTATAGGAAAAGAGGCACTTAGTCCTCGCACTCGAAAGAAAGCAGAGACAGCGAGAAAAGACGATCCTAGCGGGGCTTCAGCTCCACTCCACAGGCAAACTCAACTAGGGTCTGAGCCTTGGTCCACAAACACCGTCTTCAACTCAAAAGCACTACACTTCTGAAGAGGGAAGAATTTGCGAGGCTGAATACAACCAACGTACTCAAGAAGCCACACCAAGGAATGCAGAAATGCGAGGAAAGGCAAGGAGAGGCTTGGGGCTACTTTGCGGAAAGGCGGTTGCAAAACACTTTATTTTGAAAACTAGGAAAACTGTTGAGTAGTTAGATCAATATTAATCCTCCACTGAACAACGTTATCCCCACGTTGAACAGGCCCAACCATTCCCACATGATCTAATCCAGATTATTAAGTCCAATTATTACGGTGGGACTAATCATGGTGAATCTAGTCGATCGCCCATAACCGTGGGCACGACTATTCAAATAGTTTTTACTCTGATCAGAGGTGCGCTACTTTACCCACAAGACACGATTCAACACATGTTGCCATGCCCCCGAATTATCGCCACGATACTACAAAGGGGGGGAATCGTGACAAGACCTATAGCATACTCCCCCTAACCAATCGAACCACACCAAGCTTTCGCCCCCACTCCCGTTCCTGGGCAGTTGGCAGCCCCCCCGAGTGCCTCGGTGAATCCGGCAGTATACGAGGGCCGACTGCAACTCCATCACGCTCACCCTTGCCGGTGATCGTTGGCTAGAGAAAAGCTATACTACAGATCCAGTAGTTGCCTATTTTTGCTTGTGGTAAGCACTGTAACTCTTCCAGGGTTTCCCATGAACTGGTCCTTAATTGCCATGGGCGCGACAAGCAAAAACCATGCACCCATAGCCCACCATTTTGTCATATTTTGGTTGGGATAATTATGACCAAAAAGATTTGGCCAGGTGTTCCGAGCTTGCAGCTCATCTAAACTAAGTTTAGATAGGTTGATTATCCCTTTCAGTGAGCTAGTGGTAATTAAGCATGGCTAAGCATATAATTCTACCAAAAGTCATGTAAGTGACTTAAGCTAGTAAAATTATCACCCAAGGTTAACAAAGGATGGATATCAAGAGGCATGGCACAAGCAAGCGATAGGTAATCTCATCATTCCATGTAATCAGTAAACCAATGCAGTTTTATTCGCAAACAGTAAAACATTTGTAAAATAGGTTCAATATGCTTCAAGGGAAGTGTGACTTGCCTTGCTTCTTCCAACCAACTTCTGAACTCTTCACGAGCGCGAACTCTGAAATGATCGAAAACTACACGCTGGCATGCAAAACAAGGAAAAACCCTAATAAAAACCAAATAACAGTACATGAAAAGTAAATCAACATGTAGAACTAAATTTTAGATGAATTTTGCAATTTGAATGGCCCAATTTAGAGTTCGTATGAATTAGATATGAATTTTAGAAGTTTTGGACCATTTAAATGAATTCTAGAAATTAATTAGATTTATTGCGTAATTTTTAATTATTTTTCAAAGGAAAAAGGGCTAGGGCTGACGTCAGCGGGCGGCGGCGGCGCGGTCCATGGGCCGGTCCACCGTGGACCAACTCCACGGCGGTCCACGGGCGGCGCGCCACGTGGCGCCGACATGGCAGCCACGCGGCGGCCACGCGGCAGCCACGTGGGCGGCCGGATGGATGGCCACGATCTCGCCACGAGGCAAATCGGGCGGCGAAGGGGCGGCGACGACCGACGACGGCCCGCGACGGCACGACGACAGCGCATGCGGCCCGATGGTCGCCGGCGGCGGCCATCGGCGCGGCGGCAAGTGACGGAGGGCGGCGGAGGAGGCGAAAAAGAGGGGAAAGCTCACGGGTGTAGCGAAAATGAGGGGAAGCTCACCGGCACGGCGAAAAAGGGCGGCGCGCGTGCGAACGACGACGAGAGGTGGCGGCGACCGGCGCTCGGGACAACGCTGCGAATGGCGGTCTGGTCATGATTGGCAATGGCGGAGGGACGGCGACGCTCGAAGGGGTGTGGCAGAGCTAAAGAAGGGGACGGAGCGGCTCGTGGAGCGGCGAGGCGGCGGGAAATGGCGCCTGGAGAGCGGCTATGGCGGCGGCGGCTCAGTCGCACGATGGGGAGGAGTTCCAACGGAGGACCCAGGGGGAGCGGCGGCGGGTACGACGGGACATGGGGAAGGTGGTGGAGGCCTTGGCGCGTGGCGGCGGCGCTTGGAACAGCGGCGGCGTGTGGCCGAAGGATAGCGGCGAGCGGCGGAGCAAGGGGAGGCGCGGGGAGAGGCGAGGAGAGCACGACGGGCTCGGGGTTTGGGGTAAAAGGCGGAGGGGCTCGGGAGAGGGGAAATTTATAGCCGGGAGGGCGAGGAGGGCCATAGGCGGCGGAAACGTGGTAAAGGCGGTGGCTGGCAGCGTTAAGGCGCGGGGTTAAAGGCGACGATTTAAGGCGGCAAGATTTAGGGAAAATTAAGGGGGAAGGCGAGCGGCTTGATTGCGCGGCTTTAGGGCGGCGCGGGACGAGCGGGACGGCGGGATTTGCGGCGGAGAGGTCGCGCGAGGTCGGCGGCAATGGTGGTCAGCCTGAGGAGGAAGATGACATGTGGGCCCCACCTATCATCGGCTCTGGGCAGGAGGGAGGGGAGACGGACTTTCGAGTGTGTGCACAAAGAAGACGGCCGTGGCCACGGGCCGGCCCGGAGGGAGAGAGAAGGGAGGGCGCGCGTGGGTAGGGAGGCAAAACGGACTTCAAGGAGTTGGGTCGAAACCGGCCCGAGAACAGGAGGAGGATTTTTAATTGGTTTTTCTTTTAAATTAATCACATAAATGATCCTTGAATTTTTATAAATACTTCATGTACTCTAATAATTCCAAGAAACTTCTTGAAAATAGATGAACACTCAAAGTATTTAATAAAAATATAACCAGACCATTTAGTGATTAATTTATTTATTAAATTATTACTGAAATGCTCTTTGTATTATTAAAATTATTTCTGGAGCTCCAAAATTTCACGAAAAATTTCAAAGAATACTTTAGAGCATGCGAATTTTTCAAAAATATTTCTAGCTATAATTTTTAAAGGAAATTTTAATTTCCTTCTTTATTTCACTTGGTAATTGATTTTGTCTTTTTATGTAATTTCTTGGAAAATGATTTATTTAATGATTTTTAATCCCGAATGAAAATCGGGTTGTGACACCACGGCCCGCCGCGCGCGCGCCGCGCCGCCTCGCTTCCGCCCCGCCCGGCGTGCCGCGCCGCCTCCGTCCCCGCCTGCCGCGTGTTCCACCATCGCCGCGCCACCTCCGCTCTAGCCTGGCCTGCCGCCGCTCTGCTGTTGCCGCCGCTCCTTTCATCAGTTTTTTCGGTAAAAACCAAAAACCAAACAAAAAAACCAAACCCAAAGTATGCGTTTCGGTTTTTACAAAAGTCGATTGGTTTTTCATTCGTACCAAACCGAACTTTGCGTAGGGAAAAACCAAACCGAACGTTCGGTTAAAACCGATTGCCTAGCCCTACAAAGGAGCCAATGTAAAAATATTTAAAATCACATCTAAAAGCTTATGTAAATCATCATTCTAAATAACCTATGTTAAATCCCATCATCTAATTTGACAACTTATCTAAATGTATGATATGAACATAAAGATGTAGAGACACATTAACTCACACATATAATTCACACTTTACTTTAAATTATCATCTTAATCCTTCCTTAATATAACCCAAAAATATATATACTAGTAAATATATCTTGGAGATGTATATCGTGAAATGGAAATTCAACTCATTCGTATCATATCAGGTCCAGAATAATCCAAATATAATTTTTATAAATACTTAAATACATTTTTATAGTAGTAGCATAGGTATAGTACTAAGTTGTACAAATTTATAAAAATAATTGGTGCAATATAAAATCATAAAAAAATTTATAAAATATACTATTCAATATTTTAAACTCACTAGAATTTTGGTGTAATTTTATCTCTACATTAAACCCTTAATTAATTTGGTCAAAGGCAGTCAAAACTTAAATTAAATCTAAACTCAAATGGGCAAAAAACATACTTCATTAAAATATGCATAAATAAGTGTATATATAAACCAATTTATTCAATACTAGTTTATTTATCATGTAAGAATATATTTTTCTGAATTTATGTCATTAGTTTTGACCTCCTGAAAATCCAAACCATTTTCAAGCAAGCTTTTCCTAATTAATTTCCTGAGGATAAACTATTATAATAAAATTTTGAGTGAAACCAGGAAAAATAAAAATTGGATTATTTTTCTACCAACACAAATCCACCATAATTTATCAGCTTTAAATATTTTTAAATATTAAATAATTGAATTACACAGAAAGGGGAAAGAAATAATTAGAGAAAAATCCATAAATTTGCCACAATTCTTTTCACCAAAGGTTCTACCCAACAGTCTAACCCCAGCCTAGTGCACAACGATGTAGACCCACATGGCAGAAACCTTACCTAGCTCCACCTCTGTTCCTTTTCTTTTCTCTCTTTTCCATCTACAGAACAAGCAAGAGAGAGAGAGAGACCGAGAGCGGTGAGCAAGGTCGGCGCATGTCCTTGGTCGTGTCCGACGTCGAGACTTCCTATATACTGTCGCACAGCTTTCCTCTCCTCCCTAATACCCGTTGCGCCGAGGAAAAGAGTCCTCCGCCTCTCCGTCGCCCTAATCTCCATTGCCAGCCGTCGAGAAGAAGGAGCCTACCATCGCCGTCAAGCCATCGCTATTTCTATATCTCCTGCGTTCCATTACCTCCTCAATACGCGGAAGCCATCCCCACTAATCTCGCCCTCTGTTGTGCAGCCGATCGTCGGGAACGCCTCCACGCCGATGACTTCCGGGAGCACACTCTTGAGCGTCGCCGCCGCATCATCATCGCTGTTCCGACCGCTGTGGACCATCGCAAGCCGAGCCGTCGCGCCATCAACATCGTCCAACCATCAAGATCAAAATACCTCAAGAACCCCGAAGATTGGTGCACCAAAGATGGAGATCACTGTCATCTTCTCCGATTTTGGCCAACCATCGCCATCTCCGATTCCGTCGACCTCGGTGGGTTAGGGCCCAATTCCTCGTGAAGGCATCCCACTTAGGACCTCAATAGCCTCTCATGGTCTTCCATCTCACAGTTGGTCGACTGGAGCAACCCATCGTCGTCGTCCCGAAGCTATTCACCGTCGTCGGGCCATCTTCTCCACGGCCGTCACTGTCCAAAACTCATCGGACCGAGTACCCTGGGACACTGTAAAGTCGTATGCATGCATCAAGGATGCCTAATCCAGGCTCACTCTTCATATGCACCCGCAACCCAAGCCTAACTGCCGCTCGCGGTGCCACCACCATCGACTCCGGCCATCACCAGTGACAAGACCACCACCTTCGAGTGCACAAGAAGTTGCCTTGGGTTTTAGTGCTATTGCACTTTTGCCCTCGTCAAGTAGCCATCCTATTAGTTGCAGCTGGTGACCGCCTTCTTGTTGCCCACCTTTGTGTCTCTTGTAGTAAGCCATCACAAGCCCTTCAATCAATGAAAGAAGTTATCCCGCCCTGGCGTTAACCGAAGTGAACGGTATCTGTCGGAGATATGATCTTCTTTAGGTTTGATCCAAGACCTGGTGTCTTGTTTACCACATTTGCCTTACCCTTTGGATGAATTGTCGGAGGAGGATCGTTTAACTGTAGCAAGAGCACGCAAAATTGAGCGCTTCTTATCACAACCGTTCTTTGTGGCAGAAGTTTTTACCCGTTCTCCAGGAAATACGCAACTTTTGGCTCTTGGCTGCGACGCCTAACTCGCCGCTGTTCGCCGCCGATGCTGACGACAACCTCGTCGGACCGCCTCTGCCCTTCTCTCCTCGCATCGTCACACTGACAGGTAGGCCCGCTTCATTAGCGCGTATAGATTTTGGTTAGAGGAAGTTTAAATCTTGTAAGGTTCTTTCTGTAAGTATGATTAGCATGACATGTGGGACTGAGGATTGAGTTGTAATAACTAAAGGCGTAGAGGACTCTTAATGATATATACTTATAACACATGACCTCGGATCATACTATTGAAACTCTAGAGGCCTTTCTGCAAAACTACCAGACACTGACCTCTCGACCCTGTAGCTAAATTTCTGGAAAATGAAAAGAGTATTGCTAAAACAATTATTGCCCAATTAAAAATTAAGCAAAATTTAAAAATCATAGAAAATCAATCTTAGCTCCATTTTGGATGAACCAAAATTTCAGTAGATTCAAAAAATTATAATTTTTAATGTTATAAAATAAAATGATACACATACAATACGAGAAATATTCCTAAAAATTATATAAAGAATAGTTAATATAAAAACATACTTTAACATAAAATTGGTAGTTCATTTTAGCTCCAATAGAGTTGAACTAAGATTTGCTAGAATCAAACAATGATGAAACTTTATTTAGGTTTATTTAGGTGAATTAAGAGCTCGAGCAACTAGTATATAAAAATGCATCCACTTTAAGTAATTGTAAATAATCATAATTAATATGAGAAATTCTAAAAAATACATAGGAAATTAATTATAACATCAAAAGAAGTGATTCTAGATTTATTTGATTCATAATCCCATACCCTAAATTGCTGTAAATTTAGATATGACACGTACTGTGATATAAATGCTACTCAAAATTAAGCAAATAATTGACATAAACCACATCAATGTAGGAAATCCATATCAACTTAAAAACATATGGGGGAACTCTCGTTAGACTTTTTAAATTATTTCCTTCATCACTGAAAATTAACATGTGACACAATATGTACAAAGAACATCCCTAAAATATTATTTAGGAAATGATTAACACATAATACACTACAACTTATAAAATGCATAAGCTCCAAAATTTGTGAAACCGGTTGAGTTAATCTTATAAAACCAATAATTCCATCACTGTAAGGCTAATTCCATCACTGTAAGGTTAAAAGAAACAATATCATTTTCTAAAAATATACCACAATTAAGGAAATAATGACATAAAGCCATATAGAATTTGTAAAATTCAACTAGATCTAAAAATTATGAAATAAATTTTGTTGAACTCAAGATAACATACCGTTTACTGCAGTAACCCAAAACTTAACACAACTTTTAAACTGCATCTAAAATTTAATAGAGCATAACTAGCCTATGTGTATAGAATTGATAAAATTCAAACTCACAAATGCAATGTGATAAAATGGAAATTACTTAACCAAAAATCATGTTTAGACAATACCTACCCACTGTACAGAAATCATTCATTTTAGGTTATTTTAGATTTTTCACACATTTTGGTGTTTACTTGTTTCCGTTATTTCTATAGTGAACGAATCCGTTATCAGTGAGGAGTAAGGTTTATTGCTGACTATGATGGAAATTCTAACTAAGGCAAGTGTCCTATTTCCTTTGAACACATTGAATCTTATGTTTAATAGGAAAATGTTTTGTTGACAACCTTACATGTGCTATTTGATAGGAAATTATTGTAAATAAAATGGTGAATTTTGGGGATTTTTCTCATGTGCATTTCTTATTTGAATGTTTTCATATTTTTATTCCAATTAGATTTAATACTTCATTTTTAGTTTATATTTATTGCATGCAAATGATTTATGAGATGCATGGAAAATCCAAGAACACCAAAAATAAAATCAAAAGACAAAGACAAGACCAAAATTTACTAAGTCATTCTTTACCTTTTTTTGCTTTTTTATTAACTTCAAAATTCTAGGTATTTTTTTAAAAAATATGGATCGATTTACATAATTAATTACATTCTCCAAAATTTTATTGGACTTTTCGAACCTCAATTGCTAATTTTAATAATACAAATATCATTTCAGAATTTATTTTAATTGAAATGCTAATTAAAAATCCTCACTCCTTCTTGGACCATTTTCCACCCATTCCTCCCCCTCTGTCTCCTGCAGGCCTTTTCTCCTTCCGCCCAGTCGCTGGCCCACAAAGTCCCACCCTCACAAGTCCACTTTGCCACCCCCTCCTCCTCTCCTCCCTCTCCTGCCGACATGTGAGGCTCACATCTTGGGCTTGTCCTACCTCTGGCTAGATAGAGTCTTACGGCGCCGCGACCTTCCTTTCCAAATCCGACATCTCCTTCCCTTCATAGGCAAATTTAGTTGAGGGAAACCTTTCCCGTATCTTGCTCTTTCTCTTTCCCCAAGAATCGTAGCCAATCCCGTGGAAATCAGCCTCAAAATGAGCTCGGGCTCAGACTCTCTTCGGCCAACCTTAGAAATTTTTGGCGCCGCCGTAGCTGTGGTGGGCCCAGATTCCTTCTCCCGAGCCTATAACTAGAACCTCCTCGATCTCCTCTTCTGTTCACCCCTTTTTCCTGAACGCATTGTGCGCTAGGTGCCTCTCCCTGCGCCTATGCTCTCTCTCCATTATTGGTCGACACTCTTTTGATGAGAAGTTCGTCGTGCTTAGCTCTAGTGCAGGTCCTATTAATCGAGTTCAGGACATGCCAGTTAGTTCGACGATCCATCTAACAAGATAAAAATAGATCGTTGATCAAGGAGCCCATCGACCAATAAGCCGATGAGATGTAGCGAGGCCAGCCGATATCAACAGGGTTTTGATTAATCGGCTATAGGTTCGATGTAGATTCAAATAATCAGACGAACAATGAGATTCATTCTATCATCGACTAGAACTAAACTATGCATAATCATCAATAAACCATTCTTTATTAAAGATAATCTTGATAGATCGGACCAAACCGAGACAATATAAGATTGAAGTTGATAAAGATAGATTTATCTAAAGATTATATAAGTTTGAGTATGAGCCGATGTAACTCAAAAATTGTAACAAGATAATATAATATGAACCAATCGAACAAAACTGATATATCATGATAGATATAATTCTGATGGTTAAAGCATACATCAGCTGGAGATCTGATGCAAATAAAGTGAAATGTATATCAGCTAATTAACCGATACATCTGATAGCTGAAGCCCACAATAATAATAACTCATTGGCTAGAACTCTAATGAACGTTGCATACAAACCTATCGGCTTGCTAGAATTAAACTTATTAGCAACAATCTAATAGATCGGACCTAATCGAGACAGTATAAGATTGAAGATAATAAGAAAAACCTATTTAGTCGATAGATCTACACAAACTAGGGCAATAGTACGATTATGGAAATATCAATTTAGTCAGAATATAAGACCTAACCAAGAAAAACTTAACTAAGTAGATACGACTTTAAACAACGATGTAGTTAAAAATATAATCGATATATCTAATAGGCAACGCTTGCGTCAACCTGGATAGAATATCGGACTTAATCGATAAAGTTCTAGCCATACCGATACAAGCGAAGTTGATGGAACTTACTTTCTCGCTGGAGATCGAAACCGATGCATCCCAACTTGAAACTAAGAACTCGCGAGAATAAAAGGATGATGATGCGCCGAAAGTAATTGCGTTGATATGTGAAAATAGTTTACAAGGACCTCGGGTGTACATATTTATATCCTTGGGTTGATACTAACAGGATCTTGATGTCGCTTAGAGGGCGTGAATAGGTGATTTAAACTTTTAAGAAAATGCGGAAGCTGAACTTTTTAGAAATTTCCTAATATTTTTGAATATTTTCAAATATTTTTGAAAATCTCAGATTTACAAGCAAACTAGCAAGACAAGCAAAAAGGGATAGCAGCGCAAGTAGGGAAATGATTGCACAAACAACAACTAAGCTACTAATGGCTCCAAATAGCAAAGCTAGATGAGTGAGAGAGATATCACTGGTATTTTTGTAAGACAATGTGTTAAGGAAGTTCAAATCCTTGAGAAGATTCTACTATTCGTTGAGGAGCTCACAATGAGCTGGGTCTTTTCCAACCCTTATCCTCATCAGGTTGCACAAATGCACTCCTACCTTCCACTATGGGTCTCTCTTTCTTTTTGGAGGTGAGATCTGACCTTCACAAACTCCCTCGGCACACCACAAACAAATTGGTGTCTTGAGGTTTACTCTAGCCATCTAGGTGTCCTCAACAACAAAGAGTAACAAATGCACCAAAGATTTTTTTGGGATAATTCAAGTGCTCAATAAATCTTCACAAAGTCAACACCAAACACTCAAGCAAACTCAAATCAACCACTCACACACACTTCAGGCTCGTAGATCGGTGGAGAGAAAGAAGTGGAAAGGCAAGGCTCAAAATGAATATCAAATTAACACAAGCCAAGGACACAAGATAAGCTATGGAGCCAGAAGCCCTAGCTTGTGGGTTGGGGAGGGCTATTTATAGTCACACCCTTAGATCTGCACGTGGGGGACAAAGATTCCATTTTTTCAGAAAATTCTGAAGTGTTTTCAGAAATATCAGAAAATCACCAGAGAGAAAAATTATCCTTGGGAACTTTCTACAGTACTTTCGGAGTTTGCTATAGTACTTTAAGAATTTTCCAAACAGTGTAAAATTTCAGCATGAGCACAACAGAGAAGTGGGGAAAATAGCATTCAAAAAATTCTGAAAATATTTCAAAAAGGTCCAAAACTTACCAATACTAAAATCTACAAACTCAGATACTTTAAAAATGTCCAAAACACTTTCGAAAACGTCCGAAAAAACCAACACTGATTTTCCAAGATCAAAGCAGTTCAGAAATTTCCGAAATGACTTTTAGAAAGTTCCAAAAATGACCATTACCATTTTTCAAAGAAAAGACACTTCGGAAACTTTCGAACTCTATTTTAGAGAACTCCAAAAAACTCCAGTACACAAATCCAAGAGAGAGAACCATTTCAACAAAGATTTTAAGCACCAAACTCATCCCTAGACATCAAGGCAACACTCCACTTAATAGTACAGCTTTCCTACCAACTCAAGAGCAAATAGAAAAGCTATACCAATACGAATACCTTTACATCATCTTCTTTCTTTGCCTTGATCAATGCTAATATATAATTTGGCTTGATGTTCATCAAGGAATCACATCCTCTTGATCTTCTACACTTTATCTTGTGCTTCCTCTTCATCAAAGGTTGATCCTCGGCAACTTGTGACATCCTATGGCCTCGATCGGTTCGTCGGTATTCGACCAAGCACTTGCTCCTTCACCACTATGTCGGGTCCTTCGGCACCAAGCCTCCGCTTACCCTTCTCCCATGCATGGTCCATCGCGTAGCCAAATTTTGCCAACCCTTCACTATATCTTACCATCTTCTATCACTTGTAGCCTTGGATCGTAATGAGACCTCGTTGTATTGCATCTTCTTCTTCATCATCTTCATTTGCTATTCATCGACTAATCCCTTGCTTATACACTCAATAAGCGCATTAGTCCCTAAATCGTTTGTCAATTAACCAAAACCCACTAGGGGCATAGATGCTCTTTCAACCTCCTCTTTTGGTGATTGATCATAACACAATTAAAGCTTACAAAAGATTGATAATAAATTCTTTTGAATCCAAAGGTCAATATTTGAAGTGAACTCATATGAACATATTTTTGAGAATGTGAGAGCTCCCTCTAACTGTTTGCATCCGTGGGGTGTATTGTGTATGACAAGAGATACCAAAAGTAAAAAAACACACACAACTCAAATTCTTGGCACCGATTCAAAATGCATCATATGAAATTCTTGATTTCAATTGCAAAAACTTGATTCTATGCCAATTGATTTCAGTACCGATTGAGAAAGCATGAGTAACCAAATTTTGGAATCAATTTAAGTATCAATAGATAATCTCAATTGCATGTGGCATGGTGATCAAATAATAAGCATTGAATCCATTACACCATGCGCATGCCAATTGACAAACATTTTCAAATATTCTCTCCCCCTTTTTCTTTACTCTTTGGCATCTTCAAAACATGTCTTTTGATAATTTCTCATAATTATCTTACCTTTTGATCAATATTTTCTTTATCCCCTTTAATATACTTCTCCCCATTTGACATCTAAACACCAAAAAGGGAATAAGTAGGGAAAGAAAAACAAAGGGATCCTTATGAGGGATCGTCGAGTACTTTTCTCTCAATTTTATATTTCATCACTTGTGATTAGAAAATATACACTAATTTGATAAGAGTGAATCAATAAGCATGGTGATACAAATTTTGCACATAAAAAGTTCACATCCTAAGGGTTTAAAGCATAAAACAAAAATCTCCCCTTTGCATGTAAAAACATTCTTCTTTTATTCTAGTTTAATTAATGTAACCCTCGCCCTTAGTCCTTCTCTCCCACTTTGGAATTTAAGCATGGCAAGGAGAGGACATGATATACAATGAATGGGATCATTGAGATTTGAACATGCATGCCAAACCACTTCTTTACAAACTTGAGTGAGATTCAAGAGTTTTTTTAAAAAAAAACTCACCCAAGATTTTCACAAAGAATTTAGCAAACGAGTTTAGCACATATGAATCCCAAATATTATGCTAATACCAAAAGTTCACATGGAATGAGGTCTCCGAGAACTTTGATTTGCTTAGAACACCAACTTTGTGACTAATACTCGCTTACGACTAAGCAAGCATTTCATCACAACATTTTGCAAACTAGGCTAATAAGCAAGGAATGAAACTTAGCCAAATGCACAAAGACAAGGCAAGTGATTCAATCATACCAATGAAAATAACAAGCTATGGATCATCTGGTTCCCTTCCTTGTTAATTTTTGAGCTGCCCACTCAAGGAAATTGATATCTTGCTATTAATTTGAATTTGAGAACTTGATGGGCATGATGAAGTCTCTTCCTTGATTTGCTTGATTTCAATCCCGACGAAGAACTTGAGCTTTCCCATCATGAACATGTCTAACTCCTTGATCACGGTCCACGTCTTGATAGTGGTTGAGCTCTTCTTACAAGGCCATGACCCGATCCGGTTTCGCATGTGCATCATCTTCCCTCGAATATTCCAAAGACAACAAGAGAGTAACATTCAAAAAAATTACAAATTGAGAATGGATAGTTACTCCTTTTTGTATGTCATCGAGGATGTTTTAGGGATGATCTCGTTCAATGCTTGATGAATCCTTGGGTAAGACACTATGCTTGTTGCGAGTGACCATTCCATTTTTGTTTTGTTTGTTGAGGAAGACCCAATTGATGCTAGTTACATTTTGCTTGTGTCTTTCCACCAATGATCATACATCATTGTGAGTGAAGTTGTTCAATTCTTCTTGCATGACCATCACCCAATCTGCACCACAGTGTATCTTACACCCTAATTGGCTTCAAAGACGAAACAAAAGAGTAATTCTCACAAAACTTACAATGAGATAGAATAGTTACCCCATTTGTGATATCACTAAGAGTCTTATCGATGGGGGTGATCTCGTTGAACGGTGTGGTGAATTCTTGGATGGTACATCGAGCGGACTTGAGCTTGCACGGTGTACTCTTTGCTCTTGAGTACTCTTGGCGTCAATTCCATTCACTTGTGCCGGAAGCATGCCTTCATGTTCTTCATAGTCGATTGCGAGAGATTGACTTGAGTTGATGGAGGTTGAGCAAGTATTCCATCTTAGTCATCATGGACTTGTTATGGTCTCACCTCCCCAAGTGTCCTCTTATTTTCCATTATCTTGTACAATTGAGAGAACATGCTTCATTTAGGAGTCATTAGTAACATCAAACACCACACCTCTCGTTATTTCAATAATACTGGTGATATTAGCTGAAAACATGGTAGGCATGAGTGTTTGTCTAACAACCAAGCATAATGACCTTCTTCCAAAAGGATATACATTGAAAATCCAATAGAAGAATATACTAATTGAAAACAATTGGTCATTAGGAATACCTTGAGCATCTAAGTTAAGATGCTAATTTGCTTTATTTGAGAACACATGTTAGTGGAGTCGGTTGATTCTTGAATTTTTCCATCTTCATCACTTCATGCATTCTTAATATTGGGCTCAATCTTATTTTGAACACACTGTGCATTTCACTTGAAGGTGTCTTGAGTTTCATGTCAAGCACAAAGGAAAAATGCCCAAGTGAAGTGGAAATGACTCATTCATAAGGACAAGACCACATTTGTTACCTCCCGTGCTTAGATTAGCTATGAGTCTATGAATATTTATGCACCATAGCTTCAAGCTCTTGTCTCGAGTGAGGCATTGTCGATTTGACTCATAATTGCCTTTATTTGATTGTTGTGGTAAACATGGACTAAAAAAAATCTACAATAGAACCCTAGTCAACCAAATCGTAACCGTCCATCTTGATGCACCTGTGGACCACCTCACCTCTATGGACCTGGTCTACAGTGAACCCATCATAATTCCTTTTTTCAGTATAAAAATAATTATAAATTGCGCCATAAATATGTTTAATTCTTTTAAATAGGCTTTAATTGGATTAAATCTTGTAAAATTCATAATTAATTCATATGAACTCGGAATGAGGTTGTTCAAGTCTCATGATTCATATAAAATCATGCTCTACATGTTTGTTTACTTAATTTTATCCTTTATTTGGTTTTTATTAGAATTTTTCTACATTTTGCATGCTAGTGTGTAGTTATGTCATTTTGGAAGATCGTGAGTGCGTTGTAAGAGTTTTAGAAGACGAATTAAAGGCTGATTATTGCAAGGCAAGTCATATAGATCCCAAAACAGTTGCTTTGAACATGTCGATCCCATATTTAATTTCTCTACTTATTTCAAATGCGCGTTTATTTTCGAATGTCATTGGGTGGTGTGAAATATTCCTTTGAATGGCCAATTTGCATTGATTACCTTATTCCTTAATATTTTGGGATATAATTTGACTAGCATGGACTTTATATATTGGTTCAGCTAGATATTAGAATAATTGCTTAGACCTGCTTAGAAACAATAGTATCATTTTATGTGGGAATAATTAATGCTTCACTTATGATTAATGATGGGCAATTAATGATAGCTCACGAAGGCTGGTCGTGTTTGGTTAATTAATATTCCAACTTAAAACTTGACTAATGGTGGGTTGTGAGCACATGGTTTTGATGGTCGTGCTCATGACAATTAAGGATGGATTCGTGAGCTACTCTTGTGAAGCATTTACCGTACTAACCACAAGTCAACATGGGCAATGATTGGATCTATAGTATAATATGTCTCAACAGGAGACAACACTATGTGTTGTTTTAGCGTGGCAGATAATAAGTCCACAAGTGGCAGATAATAAGACTACAATTGTTTGGATGCTAAGTAGTCTTCCCGTCTAGGTAATTGGCCATCCCTACTAGAGAGAGATGCTTAGTGGGTGTTCATTCTATTGGACATGTTATGCGAATGGTCCTGTCATGTTCTTTTTGTCGGGTTCCAAGGCCATAGGATGTAAGGTAATGGTGTGTCTTTTGGGTAAATTTGTACACCTTTGACCAGAGTAAAACTGTTCGAACAGTGTCCACGGTTATGGGCGAGCCTAAGAATGTTTTTCATGATTAGTTCCACACTACTCATTGATGATAATAATATGGTGATGATAATATGTTAGCTCCTGGAATGAAGATAATATGTTAGCTCCTAGAATGAAGATAGATCTGTGCAGCCAGGATTAGTTGTTCAGAGATGGTTGGGCCTGAGCAGCATCGGAGTGCTATTCACTGATTGATTAATTACTCAAATATTTCGTCAATGCTGCTTTTGTAAGTGAATCCTACTATACCATTCTTTTGTATCCCTGTGCACTTGCATATTTGCTACATGATTTGTGGAGTATTCTGTGTACTCATCTTGTAATAATCATCAAACCTCAGTTGAAAAAAGTTTTTGAAGGAGAAGACGTTTGGGTTATACCCTAGTTGAGCTGCCTGTGGGAATGGAGCTGAAGCCATCGCTAGATCATTTGTCCGTTGTTATTTTCTTCTTTTCTATGTATTTAACGTTATTATTATGTAGGATCCATATATTGAATTATCGATTTGTGTATCTTGATAGATGCCTGAACGAGGATTGTATGCATAAATTAGTTCAAAAATTACTAGTGAATTTCTAGACGTGACAACATCTCATGCTACACAATCATGGCTTGCGATGGCTCGCTCCTAGTGACTCGTGGGGCCGCTTCCTCAAAGCCATTCATACCTTCCACCACTGGCGTCAGCCCTGCCTGCACCATCAACACCGTTCCTACATCAATCTGTAGTTGCTGGTGTCATCCGCAATTCCCACTGCAGCTAAAGCCAGCATTTGGCCCGCCCCCGACGATAGCAAGTCTGCTTCTCACTCCACCGACCGGTTATTCACACCTTTCTCACCACTTGCCTTCTCCCTGAAGACAAAGTTTGGTAGAAACCAAAAACCAAATCAAACTGCCTCATTCTATTTGGCTCGAGTAATTTTTTTGATGATTTATTTTGCGGTTATCTCTTCCAAACCAAACTTTCTAGAAACTGAACAATTGAGAAAGCCGAGGAAACTGAACACCCACTCCTACTCCAAACCACCTCCATGTAAAAAGCCCAAGGGCAAATATGAATTTTCCCATGATACTTATGAATAAAAGAAATCGACCATGGGCAAAAGGTGGGCAGACCCCATTTTGATCCTCTCCACGCTATCACCTCTCATCCTTCTTCAAGCTCTCGTCTCCTCCATACATAACTTCAAGCTTGGGTTGTTTGCTTCTCTCCCATGGAGGAGGGAGTCCTTGCCATGTTTGTTGGGACAATATTTTATCCCAACAAAGTGTATGTGCACCGTGAAGCACTTGCAGGGGCATGTTTTAATTATGTCAGTTATGGGTGTTAGGTTTATGAGTACGGCTAGGCACATGGATCCAGTAGGTATATGCGGACTCACCGTCGAACTTCATGGATGAACTCACCATGAGGTCGTCGGTGATGTCGGGGTTGCGGCGATGTGGTGTCGGTGAACTTCCTACCGCTCATAGCGCCCCCTCTAGATTGGTTTAAGGCTAGGGTTTGTTAGAAGTGAGCGAGAGTGCGCGAACAAAACTCGGCATCCGTGCCTTGGCCTCCTCCTCTATCTTTTATATGGTGCTGCGCGACGGGGGCCCACCAACCATGAGTTAGTTGTGCGCCCCCGATTAGGGCGCGAGAGATCAATCTAACATTCTCCCCGTTGATCTCACCTTAGCTAAACTTACTATACTTAACTTGGTACCCATTTTATTATAGATTAGCATATAGAGTATGTATCGTCACAATATTCAGTTACGTACTATCGGATTCAACAACTATGATACACCTTTCTACTTTGAAATAGATTCTTGACTCACTTTAGGCCCCTCACTATCCAGGAATCATAGGCTTTCCCGTAAACCCATGCCGGCTTACCGCCCAATGTGTTCAGAGAACTCAGCGAACATCATAGATGATGCTATAACAACATGCTTGGAGCTTTTCCATGACATGGCTCCACCTGTGAGAGTGAATACATAACCTGACGTGGATTTTCTGTCATCTAAGTCTCCCGTAAAATCTGAATCTGAGTACCCTTATATTTCAAGGTAATCAGTTCTTCCATACGTTAGCATAAGGCCTTTCGTGCCTTGCGTGTAACGCAGAGCTTTCTTAACCATCCTCCAGTGATTTATGTCTGGATTACTTTGATATCTGCCAAGTATCCCAGTTACATAAGCTAAGTCAGGGCATGTACATTCTTGAGCATACATTAAGCTTCCGACAACTGAAGCATATGGAACCGCTCTCATCTGATCGATGTCAGATTGGTTCCTGGGACACAAAAAGTTCCCAAATCTATCGCCCTTGACTATGGGAGCAAGCGTAGGTTTGCTCGCATGCATACTATATTTCTTCAAAATCTTTTCTAAGTATGTCATTTGCGATAATTCTAATACCCCTTTTCTTCTATCTCGGTGAATCTCTATTCCTAAAATGTATGATGCTTCACCAAGATCTTTCATCTCAAAATTTGAGGACATATACTTCTTTGTCTCCAATAGCAGACTGACATCATTACTAGCGAGTAAGATGTCATCCACATAAAGGATGAGAAAAATGAATATCTCATTCTTGAACTTTGCATAAACACAATTGTCCTTCTTATTCTCATCAAACTCGAACTTTCTTATTGTCTTATCAAGCTTTAAATACCACTGTCTAGAGGCTTGCTTTAATCCATAAATGGATTTCTTCAGGTGGCATCCCATATTTTCTTTTCCTTTCACGACAAAACCTTTCAATTGTGCCATGTAGACATTCTCATGGAGATCTCCATTGGGAAATGTCGTCTTTACATCCATTTGATATAATTCTAAATCATAGTGCACTGTTAAAGCCATTATGATTCTAAAGGAATTCTTACTTGAGACTGGAGAAAATGTCTCATTATAATCTATTCCTTCTCTTTGCATGAATCCTTTTACCACAAGTCACACCTTATATTTCTCGACATTCCCTTTGGAATCACACTTAGTGTTGTAGACCCATTTACAGCCTACTGGCTCCTTTGGGAATTTCCTGTAAATCCTAGACTCTATTATAACTCATAGATTTTATTTTGTCTTCCATGGCTTCTTGCCATTTAGATGAGTGAGTGCTTCTCATGGCTTCTTCAAATGAGGTAGGCTATCCCTCCATTTGAATTTCTTCACTAAGATATCTTGGTAGTCATTTGGAATAGCTGTTTTTCTAAGACCTCCTGGGGGCCTCAACATTTGGCACACCCTCTGAGTGGGGTTGTTGTAGCTCTTCCTCATGTGTGACAACAGGTTCTATTGGATCTTGAAGCACAAGTTCCTGATTCTCACTTGTTATTGCCACGGGAGAACTAACAACAGGTGTTGTCACCACAATATCGTGAACTATCGGTGCAACATCAACAGGTATCGAAAAAAGGTTCTTGAATCATCGGAGTAGGTACGAATACCCGCTTCTCTTCAAGGCTAATCTCTCAGGCTACCATGCTCCCCCTCATCATCTCATCCTCTAGAAAATAGTGTGTCTTGTTTCTACAAATTTGGTATGTCTATCGAGATAGTAGAAACAAAACCACTTTGATTTCTATGGATAGCCAATGAAATGGCAACTAACTGTCTTGGGATCTAATTTCCTAATATTTTGGTTAAATACTTTCGCCTCAGCTAGACAACCCTACACATGCAAATAGTTTAATATGGGTTTTCTCCCTGTTCATAACTCATATAGAGTTTTAGACATAGACTTACTAGGAACTCGATTAAGTATGTGAATGGCGGTTCTTAACGCCTCCATCCACAAATTAATTGGTAGAGTGGAGTAACTTATCATACTTCTTACCACATCCATTAAGGTATGGTTGCATCTTTCAACTACTCCATTCTGCTGAGGCTCGCCCGGTGTAGAGTATTGGACAACTATACCATTTTTGTATGGTCCAGGAACATGGCCATACGGGGTATGACGACCGTAGTACTCCCCCCACGGTTGGATCTTACTATCTTAATCTTTAGATCATGCTGATTTTCAACTTCAGCCTTGAATATCTTGAATTTATCTAATACTTCTATCGTTCTTTAATTGGATAAATGTAGCCATAACGAGAATGATCATCTATGAACATTATAAAAGAATCATACCCATCCACAGATGTCACAGGAAACGGACCACAAATGTCCATGTGAATTATTTCTAAAATTCATGTGCTTCGTTTGGCATCTTTCTTTATTTTCTTGACATACTTGCCTTTAATCCAATCTATGCATTGATCTGAATCTAAAAATTCTAAGGGCGGAAGAATTGATTCTTTAATCAATCGTTCAATCCTCTCCCTCAAAATGTGGCCTAAACGATAGTGCCATAATTTTTAAGATACATCATCAATTCTTATCCTCTTATTACTCACGTTCATAGACGAGGATGCATTCTCATTCTCATTATTCAGAACATTCACAGTATCACCAAGTGATAACAAATAAATCTCATCTTCTTTGAAAGCAATGCCAATATACTTATTATTAAACTAAACTTTACATTGTCCATCTCCAAAAAGGCATTGAAATCCATCACAATCCAATCGTGGGACACTAATTAAATTTCTTTGTAAGGAGGGTACATAAAGGACATCGTGTAAATGATGTACAAGGCCATCTTTTAGTACTAACGGGAGTTCTTCAATGGCTTAGGCTTCGACAGCGACGCTGTTTGTAACTTTAATTATTCTTTCTCTTCTTTGCAATGTCCTCCTCGTACTGAATCGCTCTAAAGAATTTGCAACATGAACAGTTGCACCTGAGCAATCCACCAAGTAGATTTTTCATAACTTAGGTACAAGGACTCATCTACGAACATAATAATATCCTCACCTTTCTTGCAGAAATCCACAGTCTTTCTTATGGTGTCCTTTCTTTCTGCACCATAAGCATTGGTCCTTTTCGATCTGGACCAGCTCAAATCTCTGATTGTAGTCAAGCTATGGAGCCTTTCCATGTGGCCTAGAGGAGGAGGCATTATTCCACTGAGGTTTCCCTTGTGGCTTAGAAGGGGAAAAATTATTATAATTCTTTGAATTATAATAATTGTTCCTTTTGTGGTTCACGTAGTTAATAGAATTACCACGTGAACCCTTGATCCTTTCCTCCTCTTGTACACACATGGCAATCAGCTTCTCAACGCCCTAATTTTCTGGCTGTGAGTTGTAGTTAACAACAAAAGCCTCAAATTCTTTGGGCAGGGAGGCATAAATTGGATGAACCAGGAACTCATCAGTTAGCCCCATTTCCATGGGTTTGAGCTTAGATTCCATGTTGCTCATCCTCAGGATATGCTCCCTGACATCACCACCAGTGTACCTCTCTATGACAAGCCTCTTAATTTAGAGTGCTTGCATAAGCTTTTGAAGAGCCAGTAAACTGACTCTCCTCTCGTCTTAGATATTTTGTGGCAGTGGTGCATTTAGGGATTGCTCCCCTTAATGCCTTAATTATTGAGCTCTTTATTATCATCATACATTTGCAGTTTGACTGGTCCCAGATAGCACGTTCAACATCGCACTTCATTCTGAGGGGTGCATGATCATTCAATCGCTTGTGAAAATCTTCTTGACTCTCCTCTTTTCTCCCCTTACGGGGTCAAAAGGAGATGTGGGACACTCAGCTATCAATGCCAGATCAATGTCTGATAACTCAAGCACTATCTCAATCTTTTCTTGCAATGAGTTGTAATTTCCTCCATTTAGAGGCTCAATGGATGATATGTAACTCAACGGATTACCTGAAACAAAAAATTCAGAAAAGAAAGTTTGAATTAATTCGACGTTGGTATAGCTCCTCACAATCAACTCTATATCACAGTTGGGCAGAAATAGAATCAACAATGATGTCATCAAACTTGTTAGCATAACAATTTCATCAAAAACTTTGGTCGATAGACAAGATTATCATACTACGAAAATAATTTACTTTTTCTAATTATGTCCAGTTGGTTCCAAATTAATTAGAAAGAGTAAAATCTTTCCAAAATTCATCTAAAATTCAAACTTAATGCAGCGAAAACTTTACTAAGCCACAAACTTAATCTAGGAATTTTACCCATAGGAAAAATCCTCAAAACTTAAATTAAAATATAAATTTACTATGCTAGAAAAAAATAACTAAAAAATTAAAATGAAAAGTTCTTGTGCAGCACCTGTCCTTGTGGCCGGCCCGTTACTGTGCTGTACTGTGCTCGCGGTCCAGTCCAATACTGTGTGTCACTGCATAGTACTGTGCATGCGGCCCTGCCCAGCTTGAAAATTACTGTGCTCGCCGGGCCACAACCTGTGCCTGGGCTGCCAATTCTCCACCCCGCATGGGCCAAATCTCTGACCGATCAACTAACGCCGTTAGATATAGATCAACGGCCGGGCGACATCTGCGGGGGAACAAAACCACACGGCGCAAACCCTAGGATTTGCGTCGCATTTCTTATCTCACACTCTCGCCCGCACCAGCCTTTCTCAGCTGTGCCGCCGTGGTCCTTTCTCTCCCCCTCGCCACCGACCCCTTTCCTTTCTCAGAGGCCTCCTCACTAGCGTTGTGTCCACCCGAGGGTGAGCGTGGTGCTGTTGAGTGGATCTATGGGATGGGGATCTTCGGCCTTATCCGCATGCACACATGCAAACCCTAGCAAGAGTTCTTTCCCGGGATGAAGATGGCAGGAGGGCGGCAACGAAAACTCGGTGAACCGACAACGACCATCAGCAGAACGTCGCCTGGATCTGAGGAGACAAGGTGAGTTCCTCCCCCCCGGATCCACTTCGCCTTGGATTTTTTTGTGTCTTTGCGTCTTTGGCCCTTTCGGGTCGAATCTGAGCCTTTCTCTTTCTTGGATTTGATCTTACCCCTTTCGGGTTGCGTGAAAAATTTCTTAACCCTAGCTAGAACCAATGCCTAGATGGCTCTGATACCGTTGTTAGGTTTATGAGTACGGCTTGGCACACGGATCCAGTAGGTATATGCGGACTCACCGTCGATCTTTATGGATGAACTCGCCATGGGGTCGTCGGTGATGTCGGGGTTGCAGCGATGTGGTGTCGGTGGACTTCCTGTCGCTTACAACGTTGCCTCTAGATCGGTTTAGGGCTAGGGTTTGTTAGGAGCGAGCAAGAGTACGCGAACAAAACTCGGCGTCCGTGCCCCGGCCTCCTCCTCTATCTTTTATATGACGCTGCGCAACAAGGGCCCACCAACCATGAGGTTGTTGCACGTGCCCGATCAGGGCACGAGAGATCAATCTAACAATGGGAGGTTGCATACCAAATATAGTGCACCTATGTTTCGGTCACCAAAAATCCGCACTATGCAATGAACGGCAAGAAAATCATGTCCGCCTCTTTAGGAAAACAAATATCGCTAGAAAAGATTCCTCTTCCGGCAAGAGATCCTCTAGGAAAATTAATGTTCGCAAAGTTTCTTCCTTCAGCTATTTCATATCGTAGTACAGGTCAAACTGAAAAAGGATATTTTCCTTGCACTTAAGATTTTTTTCTTGGGTTAAAAAATACTTTTTTCACTCAGATCCATTTTCTCATAGCTTATAAAAGATATGAATTTCATTGGTTATGCATGCAGGAGTACAGTTACACAAAAAAATCCTAAAATATATAAAAGGTAGGAATTTCATTGTTTGAGCATCAAGCTGGTAATCAGATACCACAAGTACATGAACCAAATAACAAGAATAGTTTATAGGGATCTAAAAAAGGGAAAATGGATATTAAGATCAAAAACCGGAAATGGGATTCTGGGATAAAAAAAGGGAATGTAATATTGGTTGTAAATAAAGGAGTGATGGACACCCTCCAAAACTGATAGTTGACCATGGTTTCTCCTAAAAGCATCATTTCAGATGAACCCCACCCTTGCCATGCTAGAAAGTCATGCAAATGACAACGAGCCCCTCCTTACTTGGGAGGGAATGAAATACTCTGGTTGGCCTATGAGAATCCTGCTCCACTGTTGAAAGGCCACACCATGTCACCACTGGGTCCGGCAGTGTCGCTTCCACTGCTACCTCCGAACCCACCATACCCTAATGAGCCAATGCCCCTTGCAACATCCATGAGCCATCCCTCCCTCTGGATTGGTGCCTCCTCCACAACCATGCGGCCCGCCATGGTGTAAGGCAGTACCCCTGTGGTTGGCAGTGATGCAGATGCCGGTAGGAGGCCCTGCTCCTGGAGCTTCTGGAGGCGATCTCTGACGCTCTTGAGCCGTGCATCTGCCATCCAGCCAAGGCTGGTAAGTTGCTCGATGGTGATCCCCTCAAGGCCTGGGCGGTGACCATCGAGGGCTTCAATGAGGAGTAGCTTGGTCTCGCTTTCATCGGCATCACGCCTCACCTTGTGTAACTGCTCTTGGAGCTTGTCAATGCGCTTCTTGAGGAAGCCCTCCAGGTCAGTCATCTTCTTGTATTTTTCCAGCTGTGGCATGGCCTTGAAGCGCTCGAGAACTCTCGTCGCCTCCAGTACTGACGGCCAAACCTCCGTCGGTTGCACCTCACCCTCGCCGTACACCATCAGGCATGTGTCCACACCACATAGTGTCGCTAGCTCGCTTGCCTTCTTCGTCAAGCCCTTGAGCCGCTTCCTGAACGTTGCCCGCCGCTTCGCGTCATTGATGATCCGCTGCAGCTTCACCTTGTTACGAGCCATGGACTTCAACGATTCACCACTTTCTACCAAGAATGCACCTCTAGATATTGATGGGAAATGGTTAGATTGATGTGAGATCGACGAAAGAGGAATATGGTGGTTTTATAGTGGAAGATCGGATCGCAACAATCACCAAGTTGTGGAAAGAAATTATTTTACAGATCCCAGAATATCAAATGAATCAATGCAGGTTATTATTTCCCTAATAAAAATGCCTGATTAATGTGCAGCTAGCTGGCTTATTGTCTGTCAGCCTTTAATCGTGTCTGTCTTTGGAAACTTCATTGCAGGCATGAGCTATCAATAGCCAATAGACATTAATCCTAGATGATAACGAGTTCACACCAAAGGTGTATTAATCTGAATAAGGTGCTTAACATGGGTCTAGTTCATCAGATATCTGATAGCTAATCCTCTTTCATACACAAAGTAGGATTAAACTATAATAATTAGGATTTATAAAATTTGCTCAGGATTAAGTATATGGTGTGTGTGTTGGAGGCAGGCCATGAGGCTCTTTGGTCGGCATGCCGAATTAGATGGTGACGAAGCACAATGGAGCATGGTGAAGCCACCGAGTCTAAGGCCATGCTAGCCTAGCAGAGGCCACCCGTGGAGCAAAGGACGAAGGCTACCCTGAAAGGACCCCTGAAAAAGGGCCAACTCAGCAGTCAGCCCGTATGGAAGGTGGGCTGAAGAGAAGACTATCCCTGTAAACTTCACTATCAAAGGGATAGGAATGTAAAAGCTAATGTAAGCCAAACCCAAGGATTACTATTATGGTTGTAATCTTATAAATAGTTCCTAAGGGGTACGCCGTAAGATGGATTCCAAAAAAATCAATACATAGCTCACTCTTTCCGTTCTTTCCATTAGGACAAGTGTTTGTCTTTGGACAACAGCTGGCGTCGTCTATCGGAACCCAACCGAAGTCAATGCCACCCAAGAGAAGGTCGACTATGAGGAAGAGGGTTCCACGGAGGTACGTGGGAACCGACAAAGGCAACACTAAAGATGGCGTTGAAGCTGAAGTCCAAGGGGTCCCTGTCGAAGCTCAACATGAGGGTCTTCTAGCGATGGGCTCAAATGTGTAGGCTTTGGGGGGCGCTGAAGTTGAGGATCGACGAGCGACACCCAGTGCGGTCAAAACTACATCGGTCACAAGGACAGAGTACGGGGCAGTGAAGCAAGATGAGGCTAGGCTGCAGGAAATGCTTTGGCAAATGCAGCAACAACAAGATGTGGCCATGTGAGTAGGAGTTGGTGCTATGGTGCACATGCCTATGCCAAATGTGTTCTATCTACCTCCATCCCCACCGCAGGCGCAAGTTTGTATGATATCCAGGCTGCCCCGACACTGCTAGGAGGTTTGGTTGCTACTTTGGCAGCACAAGCTTCGACATCCCAGTCGAGATCGGACCTCGCGTCGATCCTCCATGCACAATTCCAAGCCTTCCTCCAACAAATGAAGGCTAGTCTTGCCCAGAATCCTCAACTGTCACTCCATAGCAGCATCACCTCCGATGATGCTGCTCATCGGAGAAGCTAAGTCATGGACTGGTGACATTGGCGACCGCTTCGCTTGGCCTCCGTCCTGTATATGTTCCGTCATCGCCAGTTGTTGCTATTTGTTACGATCATAGATAAATCCACAAGCACACGGATACCGCTGTAGCACTTCACCTCAGAGTATTTCAAGGGTATCGAATCACAGGATACGTGTGTGTATAATTTAAGAAACATGTTCGTCCAAGGACAACTACAACATGGGAGGCGAAGGATAAAGAGGATTCTTAAGTGTTAAGATTCTTGAATTGAGTTAAGCTAAAACTCTATCACTTTCTTCAGGCACCGGCTCTCCCCTGGTTTGCTCTATGATGTACCCGAATGTGGAAGATTACAAAGGACGAACAGGGCTATCACCACATGCTGCCTACCTGTACAACCGTGGAGCACACAACAAATAAAGGTAACCTCTAACCTAGACACCACGTCTACGTTATCAACTACTAGTATAGCATCGGTCAAAAACTTCCTCCTTTATCTAGAGTCTTAGTACTAGAGCATATAATATAAATACTAAACGACAAACCCGCAATGGTGAGAATATATCTTTACTTAAATAAGAAAACTAAATACCCAAAAGAAATCACGAATACTTATTTATATAAAAGAAGCATCAGTCGAGGTACAAGATCGGAGAGAGTGCGTCAACTCTGGTGCTCCTCCCAAACTTCTCGGAAAGACTGCTGACATCTCTGGCACTCCTCCGAAACATCCCCAAAGAGAATGCCAACATCTTCGGCACTCCTCCAGATCTTCATCTCGCTCTCTCCCTATATTCTAACTCTACTATAAAGTAGCCTAAGTATGGAAATGAGAGAACTCCAATGTTGAATCAAGCACAACCTCCATTAGGACTTCAGGATCTTGCTCCACATGTAAGGCTATGATTGAGAGGAGGCAAAGGCAGTTCGGCTGACCCCCTAGGTCAACCCACCCCTGAATTCCAACTCTCAGTCATTCCTTTGGCTGGGAGGCTGACTAGTGGACCCTTTGGATGTTGCACCATGGATTGGCTCAATTTTAGTTAGTTTTGATTGACATGTGGGCCTTCCGATCCTTGTGCTCTCTCATGATTGGCCAAAAGTGTATTTCTTCGCATGGCGGGTGTATTTCCATCTATAACTACTTGCATACAAATAATTATCAACGATCATGGAAATGGTTAGTAATAAACCTGACCACTATGTCTAGTGTTTTATTTATTTAATTTTGAGTAGGAATTGATGGTCGGATTTGGTATTTAAGGACGGTCAACACCAGCCACCCCAGCAGTGCAAGTAGCTTCAGGCAGAATTGCCCTACAACTATAATTGGTGCTACCACCGCCGACAGTAGCCTTCGGCCAAGCTTAAATGCAAGCACAAGTATCAGTCTCACTGTTTGTGCCGCCATATGCCCTAGGCTCACCAAGGGCAGCCATTAAGCACAGGCAGCAAAAGGAAGTAACCTCTGAGTTGGAGATTACGCAACCACCCCATACCGCGTCAGTTCAAGAACCCAACGATTGCCAAGTTGTCGATGCGAAAACACACACTGGCCTGAGAGATCTACTTAACTATAGTGCAGGTCCGTAATCTTGCTTTTGGGGTTCAAGGGCGTGCCAGTTAGTTTGATCCTGCAACCAACAAGAAACAAAGAAAGAAAACGAGATTAAATCAATAAATGATAGCTGATTGGCTAGTGGCCGATGACGTATCGTTCAATATTGAGCCGATGCTATATGCATAGGATCGGCAATGGGAAATTAGATCTAATAGATCGGCTGTAGATATCCATAATATATAATCTACATCTCAAAATACATTTTAAACCAAGTGATTGGGATAGATCGACAGCATGCTGAGACAGTATAAATCACTTATGTCTAAAAGTACTTTAGGACAAAGATTATATGTATTTATAGCATAGCTGATGTCATAAATCCAACATGTATCAGTTAATATTCCGATACCACTTTATACTAAGATATCAATACAAATTAAATATATTAAACAGGAACCGATCAGGTGTTAAGATAACCTAACAGATCGATAACAAGCTTAATACATTTTACCACATTGAGATCTTAATATAAACGGCAGATTTAACATATCAAGTAAACATGAAGGAAACAAGATAGCTAAACCAGGTAAGATAGATAGCAATATTGTTAACGCCAGAATATTGTTAACGCCAGAATTTGGTGCCAAATCCCGCCGGGTGATGAATAAAGTAGAAAAGGTAAAGGGTGGCGATGCGCCGAATTGTATTGATCTGGAGATATCATACATGAACCCCATGCTTGCATATTTATACCCACGGGCTAACAAAGATCCTAACAGATTACAATCCAAACTTCCCTAAATATAAAAACAAAACAAACCGAGTCCTTATTGGACACTAATACACTTTCCTAAAGATAAAATAGAAAACTAACAAACTCTTCCTAATTAATAGATACAATTGTCTTTTTAGGACTCTATCCTTATATGGCAATCCTCATGAAGCCATCATCTTGATCCGACGGTGTCTCCAATGTTGTCATACCGGAATCGGCTACATCGGCTTGCCTTATCCGATTCGGTATCAGCCGATGGACACCTTAGCCGATTCAGGCTTTGGGGCTACCAAATTCTGGCATTAACTATTATATAGTATACATGATAACTCGACGATTTACGTAAACAGGATTAGAGTGTTATAAAGATGTAAGCACTAATCTCGAGAGCGCAAGCCGCCATAACAAGCTTTTCCTCTCATCGGAGATCGAACCCGATGCAGCCCAACACGAAAGCAAGAACTCATCGAAACAAACGAAAGTAAAAGGGTGGCGATGCGCCGAAGGTGTGTTGAACTGATTGTTAACCTCTTGTTACAAGGTCTTCGGTTATATTTATACCCAATTAGACAATATGTCCTTGTCGGACATGACTCTTGTCTCTATTACAACTCAAAATATGGATAAGTCCCCTAGGTGGACTCTTACCGGTACAATCTATAAGGAAATTACTTACAATAACCTAATTAATAGATACAATTCCCCTTTTTGGACTCTATCCATGTATGGCAACCCCGATGAAGCACATTAATCCTAATCCGATAACGATTCCAATGTCATCTTACTAGAATCGGCTACATCAGCTTACCTTGTCCGATTTGGTATCGGCCGATGAACACCTTAACCGATTCGGTATCTGCCGACGAACTCCCTAGCCGATTTGGTTAGCTGATTCGGTCTGCAATTGGCGCCCACTCTGAGAATCCCGATTTCCTCCAAATTGGCTTCAGCCTTAACTCTAAATCTGATGCATGATTTACCAAATTTGGTCGTTAACACAAGTACATGGGCGGCTCCGACACAAGCGAATTATTATCAATCTACGAGTTGGCGATCGAAGCCACACACGGCGATGAGAGCACCAAGGCGAAGGTGATACACTTGGCCCTAGACAGTTTCGCCAGGTCATGGTACTTCAACCTTCCCCAAGCAGTGTTTACTCATAGGAGTAGCTGTGGGACGTTTTCATCACCAACTTCAAAGGAACTTCAATGAGAGCTCTTCGGCATCTGGCAGAAGCCAGGCGATTCGATTTATGAATTCGTTTGAAGCTTCTCGCAAGCAAGGTGCCAAGTTCAAGAAATCACCAAGACTTCGGTCATCAACGCGACTTCGGCAAAGCTTCGCATAGAGCCCCTCACTTATAAAATCATAGGAAGTAGATGAAAACGCTTGACCACCTTTTTTTGAAACACCGATGATAGGAACTTTGCAGGATATATTAAGAAGGAGAGTTGGCCTAGTTTATGCAGGAGACCAGGCCAAAAAAACATAGAACTAATTGTTTAATTAAGGGAAAACCTTCAAAACCTACGCGGAGGGCAAAAGAAAAACAATTTGGCAGCGATAAGACTACTAAGGCACGACTCAAGTCATCGTTGCCAAGCTTATCAATAGACAAGCAGCTCTAACTTCCCGAGATGAGACACAACCTACAAACAAACCCACCAAGGAGCATGAACTACTAGGCGAAACATCCAACAAGGAAACAACATCAATAATTCTATCGACGCCCGTTCGTAGGAGCAGACTAGCTTTTCACCTAAAGAAGAGAGAGTCGCATTAACGAGCCTCATGCAAGCGACTCCTGCAATTGCTCATCCAACTCTGATGGCGGCTGCCGGTGGCTCCAACACCAACTCCAACTCCACCCTTTCCTGGGGCTTTGGCGGCTCCATCTCTACCCCTCCAGCTGTAGCAACTCTTGCACCCCAAGCTGATGCAACTCCGGTGACCAACCGGCGTTGTCTTGAATGAACCAGTGGCAGGGACTCCGCTGACACACGCATTGATGCGTCTGACGTGCAAGACGTGAGGCAACACAACGCCCATGGCCATTCAATCTTGCCTGCCTCCTAGAACCGCTACCGAAGGCATCAGCCTTTCCAGATCTTCCCACGGGGGGACCGGATCCGTCCATGGAGCCATTAGCAACTCAACCCCCCTACCTCTGTCGCTGCCAACTCTGTTGTAATCAACTCCGTCTCTTCTTTCTGCATGGGCTACCTCCTCTGCCGCAGGTGTCATCGCCATCGCCGCGTGCTCCAATCCCAACGCCTAAACTTGCGTGTACCCATGTTCAGATGTGGAGAGGGAAAATGGCCCCTGACGAAGACCGGCAGCCGGCTTCGGTGACAACGAGGGGGAAGGGCTGCAGGCTGCCACCGAGGATAGTCGCCACTCAAGATAACACAAAAAATGCTTGACCACCTCTCTTGCTTTTACAAGAATTGTGCACGAGAGGAAGAAGATACGAGGCGCAGAAATGAAATCCAAGCCAAGTTCGACCAAGCCAAAGGGCAGGCCAAAGCCCAAGTTGCCAAAGCAGTTACACAAGCCAACCCATCGGGGCAATCCCCACCACAACTGTCATGGAAGAAATTTCGGAATGACAAGGGGAAGCAAGTGATGACAGTCGAGGAGGTCCAAGCCCTGCGCAAGAACTTTCACGCAAGGCAAGGGAGCCAGCATGCTCCCACCCAGAAGAAAATGTAAAAGAAAGACAAATACTGCCCGTACCATGACAAATCCTCACACTCAACCGACCCATGTCGAAACATGCAGCAACTGGGCCAAGGGCAGTCTCCTCTTTCATACCGCCGAGGGGGCAAAGAGGACGGTCAACTGATAGAGCCCAGAAGGCCAATGCAAGTTGAGGAAACCACAGATGGCCCACAAAGAATCATAGCAGTCATCATGAGCGGATCTACCAAAGGATTCATATCGAAGAGGCAAAAGAAAGAACATGACCGGGTGGTGAACCCTATCGCTACGAACCCCAAAACTAAGGTGCCGCGATACTTTGACATTGCAATTTCTTTTGGCCCTGAGGATGCGAATCGATCTTTTTTCCTCACCAAGACCCCCTCGTTATCATGGCGGGTATCGTTGGATGCGAAGTTCGGCGGGTGTTGGTTGACAGGGGGAGTTCCATTGACCTAATCTTTGTCGACGCGTAGCGCAAGATGGGTCTGCCAATGCTGGCACTCACGCATGCCATGAGTCCGCTACGAGGTTTCGGTGGATGCTTGGTGCAGGCACTGGGCCAAGTGCAGTTGCAAGTTCCCTTCGGCAATGATGACAACGCACACAAAGAAATGATCACCTTTGACGTGGTAGACCTACCATACCAGTACCGGTAGGGCCACACTCAACAAATTCAAAGCAGTGCCACAATTACTGACCCTAAAGATGCTGGGGGCAAAGGAGCTGATTGTGGTAAAAGGCAAGCAATAGATTGCAAGAGTGAAGGAAGAGGCAACCGTGCAAGTCATCAAGCAAAATCTAGATGTGTTCGCATGGACCTCAAGGAGTTGAAGGGAGTAAACAACAGCCTCATCGAGAATCGCCTGGCGGTAAAACCCGGAGCAAGGCCGAATACACAAAAGCTCTGCAAGATGTCTTTTGATAGGCAAGAAGCAGCAAAGGCTGAGATCAAATGTTGCTCAAGGTGGTGGTCATATGAGAAGTTGATCACCGAGAGTGGTTGGTGAACCCGTTGGTGGTAAAGAAGTCAAATGGAAAATGGTGAGCATGAGTTGATTTTAACGACTTAAGTAGCGTATGTACCATCAAGTGTTCATGGTGCTCGAAGATCAAGAACAAACAAGTCATAATGCCTTTTGACACCTTTTGTCAGATACAGATGCCTTTCAACCTATGGAATGCCGGAGCAACGACCTAGGAGCACACATGAAGTGCAACGACTGACGGTCTGAATTGTCGCCTTGAGCAGGTTCATGGCCTGGTCGGCCAAAAAAAGGGCCACCATTTTTTAAAATGCTGAGAGGGGCCAGGAAGTTCAGCTAGACCTCAAAGTGTCAACAAGCCTTCGACAACCTCAAATCTTACCTTTAGCGGGCCTCAACACCTGTCAACCCGAAAGATGGGAGAGAGCCTGTCAAGCCCAGAAAATAGAACAATATATTTTATTTATGAGTGCATAAATCCTTGTCCCAAGAGACAAGGCACATATTACAAAGTTGATAAATATTAGAGTTTACAAGCAAAGGCATAAAATAATGTACTTTATAACATGGGCGACCAAAGACCCAACACAACAAAGATAAACGATAAACACCAAAAACGAAGCGGGCAACCATAGGCGCTTGACGGCACGCACGAGCTAGACATCAAAACCTCCATCTCCAAAGTACTCCTCTGCTGAAAGAGGGAAAGGGAGCAAGGTTGAGTGCCACCACCATACTTAGAATGTCATGCGGGAAAATGCAAGTAATGCAAGGAAATACAAAGAATTCAACTGTAGGTCTATTTTGTAGTAAATAAGCAATTCAAGGCATTTGATTATTTAAAAGCATTTAAATAAAACACATGCCTATGTCTAGTCTGTCGAAGTCACCCCGGACTTCCCATTACATTTGCGAGATGAAGTGAACCACTTCAAATCATCCAACAAACATAATGGAACACCCGGAGCCTCAAGAGAAAGATATTGGAGACATTGCTGGGCCTTTAGTCTGTCAGTCAACTTCAGCCTGAGATGTGCCTGTCAAACCACTCGAAGATGGCGACCAGATGTGTTACACATTCAGGAGACTTGACAAAAATGGCTAAAGATCCACAACATCTCAAATAACTTTAACTCATACTCATGTGAATCTAGTTCCCAGGATGTGCACTAGATTCACACTTTCATCTCTAAGCATGGACATACATAGAAAACACATTTAAGATAAAAGGAGCTTAAAGACTTACATCAACTTAATAATTACAGAGGCCGACCAGCCAAATAAATACATAAATCAGAGAACAACGGAAACTTGACTACCGAATCATAAGCACACCGACGAGGGGTTACCCCGTTAAGTTCAAATCCTAGAAGAAGCAATCGAAACCCGCATCACTCAATTCTAACTAAACATATTCCTGCAAAACAATGATTAGACAATATATGGCAAGAATCAGTACATTAACAAAATTAATATACTGTCAAGCGCACAATCAAACCTACATACATGAAAGCTCTAAGTCAAAGGAAGACTATCTGTAGTCTCAAGTTTTTTAGCATAAAACAAATTTTAGTTCACAAACCATTTGCAACGTAATTTAAGCAAAAACATTTTAGCAATATGTGAAACATTCTAATCATGGCATGAATTCAACATAAGTAGATAGACATCATTCCCTTACACACATCGGGGAGTAAGGCAAACACATCGCATATATCAATCTCATCATCAACTCAAATCATTTAGTTCCGAAAACATTTAGAAAACACAAGATTATACTCCTAGCACATCATCATGTCGCTCATGACCGTGAGCATGGCTAATCGATTAGATTTTAGAACTCTGCAGAGTTTGTACAGCTTTACCAACATGATATGAACACTCTAGTTTGTTTTCTGCTCACGACGCACCACCACACTCTTCATTTTGAATGTGGTCTAGAGGTCATAATGAAGCCTTTACACTACTTAATCTCTAGCATTGCACCAGCACGAAACATGTTCCTCCATCCTAGGCATACTGGAAATGTAAATTAGAACAGTTAAGTGGCGGGCCCATGCCTTAAACTTAACGCCGTGGTGGCGGACGCGACAGGAACCCACCCACATGGCACAATTTCGTTGTATTGGACAGACTTAGTCGCCTAAACTACCACGTCGGGGTAAATGGAAGTTTCTCTGAGTTATACGAACTCATACACTCCGGCCTACCATAGTGCAAGGTTAGGTGCTAAGGAGATGAATCAGCTTAGGCCATCCCATACTAGCACATGTGGATGTACGGTAAACATAATGAATGATATGAAGTTTATAACTGAATCGACTCAGGCAAACACTCCCCCTATTGGTATGCAACTACTACCATATGCATACCACTTGCCACCCAAGTCTAAAATCATGTTTTATCTCAATTTATTTCACAAATAATTCAGAGATACACCTCTATCCATAATGTCCAAAAAGGCTTTCAACAAGTATAGTAAGTGATTCATAACCATGTTTTTATTTATCACTAAGCAAGGCTAAGCATTTGTAATTTACGATAAACATGGTATAGTCATATGAGCACAATTAAAGTACTCTAATTAATCCTAAGGTTCAAATCAGCAAGCGAGTGATTTTCAAAAGGGAATTCGTGCATTTTTAGGAGATAACTATAATTATAGCTTTAAAAGTTTCAATAGTGGGAAATACACATGCAACTTTACAATCAAAACATTTAGCCCGAAAACATGGGGTTCAAAGTGTTCAAAGGAAGGGCACAAACTTGCCTTGGTTGATAAAGGATCTCCCTGGATTGAATTATGATACCAATCTCCTCACCGTCACAAATTCGTCCTCTAAAAGAAATAACGGTAACGAATAAACACCAAAATATGTGAAAATCTATAATGCTCTAAAATGCATTATTTGTGCACATTGAGTAGGTACTGGTCTAAAATAAATTTATGTGAAAGAATTTATAATTTATCTTATTCCATTTGGGAGTTATTGATTTTAGATGTTTACTCCGTACATAGTGGTATATAATTAGGTATTATTTAAAGAGGTTTCTATAGTTTGATTTTTACTGACTTTAACTTCACAAAGGTGAAGATATATGTTTTCTAAGACTAACAAATTTGGTTTCATAACTTTTGGAGTTACTATAAATTCCTTATGCATTTTACAAGTTATAACATGCTCTAGGCACATAGTCTCTTTAAACACTTGGCTTTAGAAGTTTTATATTCAGAACCTGTTTTATTTGCTAGTAATATATAAAAATGATTAATTTAATTAACAAAACTAATCTTAGTTCAAAATTTTAGAGCTTAAATTGCTCCACTACATATTTTCTAAACTAGGGAGTGTTTATGTTAGGTATTTAACATATCTGCTTAGAAATTGACATATGTGTAATGGAAGTCAAGTTTTTGTGGTTAGGGATGGAACTTATAGTTTCTTTGGCCAAACAGTTTTATTTTGGTTTACTTAGGACTAGGATACATTTTATATATATATACATCTATATATACATACATATAGTGCTTAATTTATTTATTGTGATTAGCACCTACGTTATATATTTAATTTTGAAGGACATATTTAGTACATGAGTTGCAATATTTTATTTTTTCTAATTGAAGTGCGTCACTTGCTGGTTCTATATAAACTTAGTTCACTTCAAATGGATTAAAGATGAGTTTTCTACAAATTTTACAAGTTGAAGTGTGCACTTAAGGTGTTTATTCCTTATATAATTATTAAAGAGATTTTATTACACAGTAAGCATATATTTTTATTTTATGATTTGAAAATATAAGTTTTGGTGATTCTACATAAATTAAGTTTACTCAAAAGGAGTTAAAATGAATTTTATATAAATCTGTAAAATTTAGCTTACCTATAACTCATCATTTTAATGTCAATAATTCTTAAGGGCTTTTGGCCCAAAGCAACTATATATTTTTATTTTTCCTAAACATAAAGCGTAAGTTGAGGAATCTGTAGGATTTAAATTTTCCCAAAAATGAGTCAAATTGAATTTTCTATGCATTTTATAAATTCGTGCAAGCTTCATGTGTGATTTCTTTATTTAAATTTTAGAGACAAAATTTGCATTCTGAGTGCCAAGTTTTATACTTCTATATTAAGGTTCATCATTTTTGAGTTCATAGAAATTGGTTTCATCTCAAAATGAGTCTTATTACATTTTATATGGATTTTACAAGTTTGTCAATTTTTCTATTGAAAAGATATTGTTTTAGCATACTTTATTTTATATTTTCTGGATTTTAAATATACGGGGTCCAATGGTCAGTGACTGGTCGTTTTCCAAATAGGCCCCTAGAGTTTCAGAAATAGAGTCCACAGTCCCGCACGTTTTGAAAGCAAAGTTCATTAAGAGTCCCTGAGTTTTATTGTAATCACATATAGGTTCTTGGGTCCACATGTCATTCAGAGAAATTTTACAAAATAAACCTTACAAGTCTTGATTCCCTACTAATCAGCAACTTAAATGAGTGGGACCCACCCGTCAGTGGTACAGCCACGAGGAAAAGGCAAGGCAGAACAGAGCAAAGCTTACCGGAGCTCCTTCCCGGCCTCACCTGCGGCGAACGGTGGCGATTCGAGGAAGCGACCAAATTGAAAAAAGGTAGAGAAGGAGGTGGCGAAGCTACTCATGGTATATTTGTCTACTGTGGTGGTCGGAATCGTGCCGGTGGTGAGTCCGAGCGGCGGTGACTCTCGGCATGAAGTTGCATGCGGAGCTCTAGCTCGTTTTAATGCAAACCAGTGCATGGATGAGGGTATATAAGGTCCCTGGAGGCTTACTTGAGGTCGCGTGTGGGCTGGCGATGGTTGGATATCGACGGTCACTCTGAGTTTGGCTTGGTGGCGACATTGGCTCCACCCGAATGACGGCAGCTCCACCTGCCTTGGATAAGTCAAGAGATGGTGCGGCACGGCGTAATGATGCCTTAAGGTTGCTACATGTGCAAGGCATTAGTCGGAGACTCACCGGAACGGTCAGAATCGACGATGAAGGCAGCGGCCGGAGCTGAGGAAGAAGACGACCGATCTATGTGTTCACTTGATCGTCGGCTAGGGTTCTTGGGGTGTCTTGAAGAGGAGGTCGAGGCGATCCTAGTGGCATGTCGGCTTGCCTTGCGGTGGTCGGAGTCGGCCGAAACAAAGGACGACGCTCGGCTGCGCACTAAAGCCGACAACGATGGTGACTGCTGCACCGTGGACTCGACCTATGCAAAGTGGAGAAAGAAAGGCATGAACGTGTTAGGAATCGTAAGAGGATCACGTTCCCGTGGTTGGCTCGCGGCGAAGCTCACCAGATCAATGATGGAAGCTATCGAACACTTGCGGGTGATGGCAAGAAAGGTTTGTTCCCGGCGATTCCGAGGGGGATTCTCTTGATTTCTTCGTGGAACACAATTACAGAGTGATAAGGAAGATGTTGGCGAGGTGGCTGGCTAATGGTGGAGAGTGAGCTGGGGGTAGCGACCTAGGTGTCCTTGTGTCTCTTTGACACGTTCCAGGCAGCTGGCTGCAGAGCAACACTTGGAAATGGGTTGGAGAGCGTCCCTGAGAATGACAAGTGGGTCTAGGACGAAGTATACTAGGTAGATGAGTGAGAGATGGGTAGGAAAATGGGTGCAATTGGTTTTGGACGAATTTTCAGATTATTTTCCTCTCCCTAAATTTATTAGTCTATAGTTTAATATGTGAACCAGATAAATTAGTGTAAATTTTTCTCGAAGTATATGAGTGTACCAAGATTCCATTTTCTTTGGTTGCACACAAAAATCATTTGTGAATTGTTCACAGAAAATAAACAAAGATGGCCTATTTGGAAATTAGTTTGAACTTTTAGAAGGCATAAACAGAGGAGAAAAAATATATTTATTTATAGTAATTAACATAGTATTTGATTAAACTATTTCCTATACATACTTATGTGCATTTTAATGAACCTTTAGGCAAGATGTCATTTTAGCCGATAAAGGACTTTAATTATTGACCTATATGTTTGTTTTGCTTAATTTGTTTGAGGCATCGACCCTAGTTATTAAATTATACCAAAATTATTTTGAGTTGAATATAATGTTTGACACCTTCATGAATTTTTCCATGATTTTACCTTGTATAGATTATTTTAGGAAATTAGTGTAACCTTTCTATGTACAGGTGTTCCCACTTTGTAAATGCATCTAATTTGGTTATAAGGTTATAATAAAATTTTCTTGGGCAGAGGAGATTATCTTGTATTAAATTTTTATATCCACATAATATCACCCAAGGTTAGCTGTAGGTTTGTTTAGTGAATCTAAATCCTTTAGGTTGTGCCCATGAGACCTATTATGAAATGTGAGATTAAAATCCAAAGGCACAAGGACTCATTTGTCAAAATATGTTTTATGCATATGTATGCACACTTTTTAATTGCATCTATGCTCAATGTTAAGAACGTAGAAGTTTTAGTTTGTTCTCCAATTTTAATCATGCAATAGATTGAAATACTGCACCCTAGTTAGAAATGAAAAATTTTGGCTCACAAAATTGAAGAACTTCACTTTCATTTGGTTTTGACAAAAATTTCTTGACCCGAGAATTTGGGTATGTGACAGTTTATCCACCTTAAAGGAAATCTCGTCCCCAAGATTTGGGTTGGGTTGTAAGTCTGCAGGTTTAACTAGGCTTGTCATGTCTAAGATCTCATTCTATCAAGACGATGGTTAAAACTTTCACTTAGGATGGGAGGAGACCTATCATTTGGTTCCTAACGGTGATCCATATAATGTCTTTGCAATTCTTTGTTTCTGATAACAATATTGTCCATTTTTTCCTTCTACTAAACCCCTCTAGGTACTCTAGACTTAGTAGTCCTAATAATCTAATACTTCCACAAAGGAATCTTTTGGTGTGTGCCACTTCTTTAATTAAAGAAGGAAAAGTGGGAGAGGTGGCTTGTCTTTCACACTTGCTCCGGCTAGCGGATTAGAGAGTGAGTGGTGGCGGAGTAGCTCTAGAGAAGAAGGAATGGAGAGAGGGTTTCATGACGAAGACGAAACAAAGCGATGTGTTGCCGGCAAAGGTGGACTTCGTCAGCGGTTAGGGCTTGCAGTCGCAGGGTCCGGGATGTGGCGAGGAGTTCCCTCATCGGCTCAGGTGATGGATGGATTCATCGCCGAGGATGACGCTCGGATGTTAGCAGTGCCGAGGCGCTTCGATCGCGGAAACTACATTCTGGCGGGAGTGGTTGCTGTTTGGCGATGGGTGTGGGCAGGTGTGCGGTACGCTGGAACGACCATTTGTACATTACTGGCTTGGGTACTGTACCCATTGGTCTTTGTTTGGAAACTATGGCGTGATGTGTCAGAGGATGGCTACCCGAATTGCCTTTGCGAGGCGGTTTGTCTCCTTATCGTGTTGGCACCTATTGTCTTTCTCTCTTTTATGGGGTTGCTGGTAGATTAGGTTGTTAGTGGCTGGTCCATATAATTTGTCCCCCTTAAGTATGGATCTGCCGACCCACTGCATGAATCTCTCTTTTGCTTTTGTACCAGGAGCATAGTGGATTTTAGGTGTAGGCTTGTGTTCAGGTGGTTTAAGTTGTTGTTGGGTTGTACTTGTTAGATGCGTGGTTAGATGGTATTGATTGCTAGGATTGCTACTTGTACCCCAACTAGTTTTCCTTTGTAAAGCATAGAAATCTAATTATGTTGGAGGAAACTCAGATCTATATGTGTGGATGATGTTGTTGGGTTGGATGTTTCAGATTTTGATGTGGGGCATGAAAGGATGATCCGAATACACTATAATGGATACAACTGCAGTGAAACTCTAGGTTTCTGATAACGTGGTTTTATCAGCTTCTTGTTATTATAAAATCTTTTCAAACATACAAGATTTAATATGTTTAAGTTAAGTTTTTCCTAAGTTGTATAATAGACTTGCCATATCAAAATTTTAGAAACTTTCACATCATAGGTGGTTAGGTGAACCAGGCATGCTACAGCATAAGCCAAAGCATATGCTGAGTGGAGTTCCAGGTGAACCCACGGCTATAGTAGAGCACTAAGTTTAATGTTACTAAGATCAAATTTAGTTTTTTTTTCCAAACCCAGGTTTATAAAGTTTTAGTTGTAAGACTGTGAGAATGAAAAGGTTTTCCTATAGCCTTCTTGGTCACAGAATTTGATTCTAGATATATGCAAAGATCTCTAGGTCTTGCATGATTGTAGCTAACATTCTATGTTATCCCCCTTAAAATTTAAAAGTTTTTGGCTAGGAGAATTGGTGAAATAGAGGATAAACCAGCTTGGTGGTCTTAGGTCTATCTACACGTTGATATGATGAGAACAGAGCCTAATGTTCAAACTAGAAAGGTTGAAAATTCAAATAAAATTTATACTCTGGTTTCTAACAATGTTTTCTTCGTTCTGGGAAAGATTTGTGATTTTTAGATGCTTGGATTATTTTAGAGAAAATGATTTAGATGAATGATGCAGTGCTGGAAAGTGTTGGTTTGCTGTTTTGATTGGATTTTTAGGCTAAGTCGCAAAGGTACAAAAATTTGAGCAAAAATCAGAGAGGCAGGTGAGTAGGTTTGTGAGCTACATGGAAGAAACCAAAATTTTATCACCTATGGTTTAGGCTACACAAATTTGTGAAACATACAACATACAGATTCCAGGACAGGACTATGCAGTGCTATATGAACTTTTATGCCCTGGTGAAATGACTCAAAAATTCAACCAAAATTGGTGGAGTCCACTGGTTATATATGCAAACGTCTGTAAAAAGATGAACATTTTATCTATTAAGTTTTGGTCTATAGGAAAAGATGAATGCAACTGTCTACAGTTTTCAGAACATAGTTATGCTAACTAATCGATTTATTTCACTATGATGAAAGCGTCTAAAAATTATGCCAAAATTCATGAAGATTTCCTAGTTCGTCTACATGTTAACTGTAAAAATTCTCAGGTTTATCACCTACGGTTTAGCCTATGAAAATTTAACAAGCGGACTAACTCAAAATTTCAGAACACATACAACCGGCACAAAATAAATTTTTTTCCTTTCTAGTTTCAAGTTAGTTAAATTTATCATCTTTTAGTATTATTATGTTAGGATTTTTCAGAGGCTAGATGAATTTTTGGATGGTCCATCTAAGCAAAAAATGTAGAGGTTTAAGCATGACAACTCTTATCCTACACCAAACTACCTGCTTTAGGCCATAATCGGTAAAATTTTGAAGAGTCAAGAACGAGGAGCTCAAAATCAACCAAGTCATTTTTGGTGCAGAAATAACATGAGAAGATGGAATCCTTATATTGTCTAACAAGCTTTTAAGTTTTATCAACCCATTTCAAAACCCATTCACTAGAAGCTATTTCTAACCCGATATTTTGTAAATCCGTACTAGTTCATAGGAATAGTTGGCAAAGGGATTTCAAAACCTTTCAAAAGCTCTTTGGTTCTAATTTGTTGTGATTATTAAATATATTTTTTCCTCAAACTCCTTTCCATAAAGGTACAATCTTTCAAAGGTTTCGGTCCTGTAGAGCAAGGTAAGAGTTTTAAACCTAAAATAGAGACATAGAGTAGAATAATCTCTACAGAGGGATGAGATATAAGATTGAATATGGTTTTCACAAATAATTTGTAGCTAAGAGTGAATCCCTCAAAGTAATTTTGGAGAATCCATTCTAAACGAATAACTTAAGGGGCTCCTATAGTCGGTATTTGCTCTGATACCATGTCTGTCGGAGTCACCCCGGACTTCCCATTACATTTGCGAGATGAAGTGAACCACCTCAAATCATCCAACAAATATAATGGAACACCCGGAGCCTCGAGAGAAAGATATTGAAGACATTGTTGGGCCTTTAGTCTGCCAGTCAACTTCAGCCTAAGATGTGCTCGTCAAATTTTGCGAAGGCAGCGACCAGATGTGTTACACATTCAGGAGACTTGACAAAAATGGCTAAATATCTATAAAATATCAAATAACTTTAACTCATACTCATGTGAATCTAGTTCCCAAGATGTGTAGTAGATTCACACTTTTATCTTAAGCATGGACATACATAGAAAACACATTTAAGATAAAAGAAACTTAAAGACTTACATCAACTTAACAATTACATAGGCCGACCGGTCAAATAAATATATAAATCAGAGAACAGTAGAAACTTGACTACCCAATCACAAGCACACCGACTAGGGGTTACCCTGTTAAGTTCAAATCCTAGAAGAAGAAATCTAAACCCGCATCACTCAATTCTAACTAAACATATTCCTGCAAAACAATGATTAGAAAATATATGGAAAGAGTCAGTACATTAACAAAATTAATATACTGGCAAGCACACAATCAAACCTACATACATGAAAGCTCTAAGTCAAAGGAAGGCTATTTGTAGTCTCAATTTTCAGCATAAAGCAAATTTTAGTTCACAAACCATTTGTAACGTAATTTAAGCAAAGCATTTTAGCAAGATGTGAAACATTCTAATCATGGCATGAATTCAACATAAATAGATAGACATCATTCCCTTACACACACCGGGGAGTAAGGCAAACACATCACATATATCAATCTCATCATCAAGTCAAATCATTTAGTTCCGAAAACATTTAGAAAACACAAGATTATACTCATAGCACATCATCATGTCGCTTATGACCGTGAGCCTTCGCAACTAATCGATTAGTTTTTAGAACTCTGCAGAGTTTGTATAGCTTTACCCACATGATATGAACACTCTAGTTTATTTTGTGCTCGCGATGCACCGCCGCACTCTTCATGTTGAACGTGGTCCAGAGGTCATAACGAAGCCTTTACACTACTTAATATCTAGCCTTGCACCAGCACGATACGTGTTCCTCCATCCTAGGCATACTAGAAATATAAACTAGAATTGTTAAGTGGCGGGCCCATGCCTTAAACTTAACGCCGTGGTGGCGGACGCGACAGAAATCCACCCACGTGGCACAATACCGTTGTATTGGACAGACTTAGTCGCCTAAACTACCACGTCGGGGTAAATAGGAAGTTCCTCTAAGTTATACGAACTCATACACTCTAGCCTACCATAGTGCAAGGCTAGGTGCTAAGTAGATTAATCAGCTTAGGCCATCTCATACTAGCACATATGGATGTACGGTAAACATAATGGATGATATGAAGTTCAGTCCTTAATCGACTCAGGCAAACAGTCCCCCTATCGGTATGCAACTACTCCCATATGCATACCACTTGCCACCCAAGTCTAAAATCATGTTTTATCTCAATTTATTTCACAAATAATTCAGAGATTCACCTCTATCCATAATGTCCAAAAAGGCTTTCAACAAGTATAGTAAGTGATTCATAACCATGTTTTTATTTATCACTAAGCAACGCTAAGCATTTGTAATTTACGATAAACATGGTATAGTCATATGAGCACAATTAAAGTACTCTAATTAATCCTAAGGTTCAAATCAGCAAGCGAGTGATTATCAAAAGGGAATTCGTGCATTTTTAGGACATACTATAATTATAGCTTTAAAAGTTTCAATAGTGGGAAATACACATGCAACTTTACAAATCAAAACATTTAGCCCGAAAACATGGGGTTCAAAGTGTTCAAAGGAAGGGCACAAACTTGCCTTGGTTGATATAGGATCTCCCTGGATTGAATTATGATACCAATCTCCTCACCGTCACAAATTCGTCATCTAAAAGAAAATAAAGGTAACGAATAAATACCGAAACATGTGGGACTCTAGAATGCTCTAAAATGCATGACTTGTGCACATTGAGTAGTTACTGGTCTTAAAATTAATTTAGGTGAACGAATTTTTAATTTATCTTATTCCATTGGGAGTTATTGATTTTAGAAGTTTACTTGATACATAGTGGTATATAATTAGGTATTATTTTAAGAGGTTTCTACAGTTTGATTTTTACTAACTTTGACTTCACAAAGGTGAAGAGATATGTTTTATAAGAATAACACATTTGGTTTCATAATTTTTGGAGTTACTATGAATTCCTTATGCATTTTACAAGTTGTATCGTGCTCTTGGCACATAGACTCTTTAAACACTTGGCTTTAGAAGTTTTATATTCAGAACCTGTTTATTTGCTATTAATTTATAAAAATGATTAATTTATTTAAAAAATAATCTTATTTTAAAATTTTAGAGTTTAAATTGCTCCACTACATATTTTCTAAACAAGGGAGTGTTCTATGTTAGGTATTTAACATATCCGCTTAGAAATTGACATATGTGTAAAGGGTGTCAAGTTTTTGTGGTTAGGGTTGTAACTTATAGTTTCTTTGGTCCAACAGGTTTTATTTTTGTTTACTTAGGACTAGGATACATTATATATATATACACACATCCATATATACATACATATAGTGCTTAATTTATTTATTGTGATTAGCACCTATGTTATCTATTTAAGTTTTAAGGACATATTTAGTTTATGAGTTGCTATATTTTATTTTTCCTAAGTGAAGTACATCACTTTCTGGTTCTATAGAAACTTAGTTCACTTAAAATGGATAAAGATGAATTTTCTACAAATTTTACAAGTTGAAGTGTGCACTTAAGTTGTTTATTCCTTGTATAATTATTAAAGAGATTTTATTACACAATAAGCATATATTTTTATTTTATAATTCGAAATTATAAGTTTTGATGATTCTACATAAATTAAGTTTACTCAAAAAGGAGTTAAAATAAATTTTATATAAATCTCTAAACTTTAGCTTACCTATAACTCATCATTTTAATGTCAATAATTCTTAAGGGCATTTGGCCCAAAGCAACTATATATTTTTATTTTTGATAAACATAGAGGGTAAGTTGAGGAATCTTTAGGATTTAAGTTTGCCCAAAAATGAGTCAAGTTGAATTTTCGATGCATTTTATAATTTGGTGCAAGCTTTATGTGTGATTTTCCTTATTTAAAATTTAGAGACAAAAGTTGCACTATGAGTGCCAAGTTTTATACTTCTATATTAAAGTTCATCATTTTGTAAGTTCACAGAAATTGGTTTCATCTCAAAATGAGTCTTATTACATTTTATATGGATTTTACAAGTTTGTCATTTTTTTGTTGAAAAGATATTGTTTTAGCATATTTTCTTTTATATTTTCTGGATTTTAAATATATGGGGTCCACTCGTCAGTGACTGGTCGTTTTGCAAATAGGCCCCTGGAGTTTCAGAAATAGAGTCCACAGTCCCGCACATTTTGAAAGCAAAGTTCATTAAGAGTCCCTGAGTTTTATTTTAATCACATATAGGTTCTTGGGTCCACATGTCATTCAGAGAAATTTTACAAAATAAACATTACAAGTCTTGATTCCCTACTAATCAGCAACTTAAACGAGTGGAACCCACCTGTCAGTGGTACAGTCACTGGGAAAAGGCAAGGCAGAACAGAGCAGAGGAGAGCAAAGCCCGTCGGAGCTCCTTCCCGGCCTCAACTATGGCGATTCGGAGGAAGCGACCAAAATGAAAAAAAGGTAGAGAAGGAGGTGGCGAAGCTACTAGTGGTATATTTGTCTACTGTGGTGGCCGGAATCGTGCCCGTGGTGAGTCCGAGCGGCGGTGACTCTCGGCATGAAGTTGCATGCCGAGCTCTAGCTCGTTTTAGAGCAAACCAGAGCATGCATGAGGGTATATAAGGTCCCTGGAGGCTTACTTGAGGTCGCGCGTGGGCTGGCAACGGTTGGATATTGGCAGCCACTCCGAGTTTGGCTTGGCGGTGACGTCAGCTCCACCCGAACGGCAGCAGCTCCATCTGGCCTTGGATATGTCAAGAGATGGTGCGGCACGGCGTAATGATGCCTTAAGGTTGCTAAATGTGCAAGGAATTGGTCGGAGACTTACCAAAACGGTCGGAATCGATGATGAAGGCGGCGGCCGGAGCTGAGGAAGAAGACGGTCGATCTATGCGTTCACTTGATCATTGGCTAGGGTTCTTGGGGCGTCTTGATAAGGAGGTCGAGGGGATCCTAGTGGCACATCGGCTTGCCTCGGGATGTTCGGACTAGGCCGAAACGGTGGAGCGACGCTCGGCCACGCACTGAAACCGACTACGATGGTGACTGCTGCACCGTGGACTCGACCTGTTCGAAGTGGAGAAAGAAGGGCATGAACGTGTTAGGCATCATAAGAGGATCACATTCCCGTGGTTGGCTCGCGGCGAAGCTCACCAGATCAATGATGGAAGCTATCGAACACCTGCGGGTGATGGCAAGAAAGGCTTGTTCCCGGCGATTTCGAGGGGTATTCTCTTGATTTCTTCGTGGAACACAATTACAGAGTGATAAGGAAGATGTTGGCGAGGTGGTTGGCTAAATGGTGGAGAGTGAGCTGGGGGTGGCAACCCTTGGAAATGGGTTGGAGAGCGTCCCTGAGAATGACAAGTGGGTCCAGGATGAAGTATACTAGGTGGATGAGTCAGGGATGGGTAGGAACATGGGTGCAATTGGTTTTGGGTGAATTTTCAGATTATTTTCCTCTCCCTAACTTTGTTAGTCTATAGTTTAATATGTGAACCAGATAAATTAGTGTAAATTTTTCTGGAGTTAGATGAGTGTACCAGGATTCTATTTTCTTTGGTTGCACACAAAAATTATTTGTGAACTGTTCTCAGAAAATAAACAAAAATGGCCTATTTGGAACGATTTGAATTTTTAGAAGGCATAAACAGAGGAGAGAAATTCTAGAAAAAATATATTATTTATAATAATTAACCTAGTATTTGATTAAATTATTTTCTATACACATTTATGTGCATTTTAATGAACCTTTAGGCAAGATGTCGTTTTAGCCGATAAAGGACTTTAATTATTGATGTATATGTCTGTTTTGCTTAATTTGTTTGAGGCATCGACCCTTGTTATTAAATTGTACAAAAATTATTTTGAGTTGAATATAATGTTTGGCACCTTCATAAATTTTTCCATGATTTTACCTAGTATGGATTATTTTAGGAAATTAGAGTAACGTTTCTATATATAGGTGTTCCCACTTTGTAAATGCATCTAATTTTGTTATAAGGTTATAATAAACTTTTTTTGGGTAGAGGATATTATCTTTGTATTGAATTTTTATATCCACATAATATCACCCAAGGTTAGCTATAGGTTTGTTTAGTGAATCTAAATCCTTTTGGTTGTGCCCATGAGACCTATTATGAAATGTGAGATTAAAATCCAGAGGCACAAGGACTCATTTGTCAAAACATGTTTTATACATATGTATGCACACTTGTTTAATTGCATCTATGCTCAAGGTTAAGAATGTAGAAGTTTTAGTTTGTTCTCAAATTTTAATCATGCAATATATTGAAATACTGCACCCTAGTTAGAAATTTAAAATTTTATTTGGTTTTGACAAAAATTTCTTGACCCTAGAATTTGGGTATGTGACATAGTCAAATTCTTATCAAGCCGCGTACCAACACGATCTTGCCTTAAACCAAAATTCAGTTATTCTAGTTTTAAACAGAAGTAAACTCTAACTTGCGTATGTTTCTAGGCTTGCTCATAACTTAGGGTGCGGCTATTCGAATAGATTATATTCTGATCAGAGGTGTACAATGTTACCCACTAGACACGTCTCCCTAACATGTTGCCACGTGATACATGCCACAATGGCATTTGGGTGGAAGCCAAGACATAACCCTTCGCTTGGCACAATCATAAACAAAATGACAGACATAGACCATTGTCCACTATCTGGTGATTTGGGATATCCAAACCACAAGCAAGCCGACTAGGGGTAGACCTCTGTTAGATTCCAATCCTGAACAAGCAAATGGTCCCGAACACTCAATCTATACTAAGTCTATCACCTGCAAACAAAATTAGACATATACATTGCAAGAGTCAGTACGTTAATCGAATTAGTGTAGTGGCAAGAAAAATCAATCCTAACATATTACATGCAAAACTTATAACCAAAGGAAGGCTATTTATAGCTATTTTAGCATAAAGGCAAGTTTTGTTTCACAACCATTTGCAAAAGAAATTTATAAAACATTTTTAAAGCATGAACATAAGTATGTCAGAATAAATATCATAGCAACATCACATTATTACCCTTGCTGCCCTCCTCAGCATCAAGGCATAAATCCATCATCAAACTCATCAAAACTAAACCCAAGTCACCATTTCCAAGTTCCAATTTCACAAACACATTTAAAATGTAAATCTATACTCATGACATTTCACCAAGTTGCTCTTGACTGTGAGCACGGCTAATCAATTAGTTTTAGACTATGTAGAGTTTGTACAACTTTACCGACATGATATAAACACTTTAGATTGTTTTGTGCTTGTGAAGAACCATCAAACCCAACACGTTGAATGTGTTCTAAAGGTCACAACATATCCTTTACATTACCTAATGCTAGCCTTGCATTAGCTACGGCAAGTGTGACTCTGCCCTAGGAATGATCTAGAGCCACTAAGTGGCGGGCATGCCTTAAACCTAACGTCGTGGCAGCAAACACATCTGTTTCCCCCACAAGGCACTATACCGTTCTATCGAACAAACTTAGACGCCTAAATTATCCTTAGTGGGCAAATAGGTAGCTCCTCTGAATAATCGCTAAGACTATCTCATTCTACTTCAGCTTACCATATGCAAGGATAGACATTAAATAACATAATTAGCTAAGGCCCATAAATAGCACATGTGGATGTATGGTTAACATTAGTTGGTGACACAAAGTTTAGTCCTTAATCAACTTGCGAACACTGCCCCTATCGGTACATATAACTAACCAACTAGAATATAAATCACACTCACCTATACAAGAAGATAAATATATTGAATAGAGGAAAGTTATACAAGATAAGTAGGATACAATAGTGTTGACGAGAAATTTCTCTCACGCGCTGGCCTAGGAGATCTGCTTAACTCCAGTGCAGGTCCTTCTCGGCTATCTATGAAATATAGGGCATGCCAGTTGGTTTGATCAGTTAACCAACAAGAAAAATAAAGATGTATGCGTTAAGGGTTAGGTTAGATCCTACTAGATCGGCTGAGGGAATCAATTAACATATATATATGCTATCCTAAAGCACATTTAAACTAAGTGATTAGGATAGATCGGCTGTGTCGAGACAGTATTAACCACTTGATCCAAATATACAAAAGGATAATAAATATATACTTTAATAACCTAGCCGATACTGTAGGACTAACTGTGAATCGGCTAGTACTCCGATACATCTTATGAAAAGATACTGATCTAGGCTAAATGCGCTAAACCTAGATCAATCGGCTGTCGGCTATGGCTGACAGGCTGATTCCAGCTTAGGACAATTAACCAGAGTAAGATCTTAATATAAGAGGCGGCTTTAATAAATCTAATAGTAAACACACTAGAAGAATATAAAACAGATAAGGCCGGCTGAAACCCTGACACTGTCTCTAAACATATACATCTAGCCGAATAGATCATAAGAGCTCTAAGAACGACTTAATAGGTCAAATTGATGCAACATTAAGTATAAAAAGAACAATCAGATCTATTATAGCTGATGTAAACCCCTCGAGACAGTGGATACCGTATATAACCTAGGCCAACCCCTAGATCTAGCTCTGTCGGCTGCTGGTTCTTGACAGAAACAGGCCGATGTCGAGATAGATCTAGACATTGTTCTAGATTATATGCGATATATGATAACTAGCGCAACATAAATCATTGAATCTAGAGTATCATGGCGACTAAATTTGACGAGATACACCACTAATGACAAACATTTAACTTAATCGGGGATCAAAACGATGCAGCCCGAAGTTGGATCAAGTGTTTGTCTGAAGAAAATAGGAGGCGATGCGCCGAAAGTTGATTGATTGTGTATTGATTGTTTTTACTGGGGTCTCGGGCCCTATTTATACCCAAGAACAACACAGTCCATGCCGAACATGGTTGCTAACTAATCTACTGTACACGGTACGACAATATCCCGGGACGTGGTCCCATGCCGCATTACAATAGGAGATCTAGACAAATTCCTAGCTTACAGATACACTTGCCGTTATAGGACTCTATCCATAGATGGCAATATCTTTAACACGCAATTTGGGAACCGAATCTTCTATTTATCTTTAAGCACCTTTATCGGAAACGGTTCCATCTTCTTCTCTGACTCGGAATCGGCTATCGACTGTCCTTGTCTGACTCAACCTCAGCCGACTGGCCTCATAGCCGATCGCATCGTAGCCGACTCGACCTCTGTTTCTCCGCCAATCTTCCAACCCGATTCCGCTTCAATCTTGGCTGGGACTTAGGGATTTGGTTACCAAACTTAGCCGTTAACAAATAGCTATACCCGACTCACCATTGATGATTTGGGAACCCAGTAGAAGCTCTAACCTAACCCTAACTCCACTAGCCTAGAGACTAAGAGTGAAAGGTAGAAACTCTCTCTTGTGGTGTGTGTGATGAAGTGAAGCCCTCCTCCTCTATTTATAGGGTCTCCATGGTGGTTTGGCGCCAAGAATAGCATACGAACCAGTCTCCACCACCATCAGGGAGTCACCAGGGAGTGCCACGTCGAAGTTTGACTGGGATTTGCGCCTTGGGATGGTCGGGTGAACCCCTAGTTTGGCTGAACCAGGGGGAGCCCAGTCTCCTCCAGCTTTCGTGTGGTTGTTGTCCTATGGGTCCTCTCCTGGGATACCCTTGGCCCGCGGTTGAATACGTCGGTTTAGACTTGTTTTTGGGCCCTTTGATCCATGGGAGGATGACGTGGCGATCGTCTATTGGTCAGAGTTGTGTTTCTTCGCCACAGAAACGTGCTTTCACCTAATTTTTTTGTATAAGTACCTGCACTCAAATAATCTATAAGGATATGTGGAACTTTATTAATTCTAAACCTATATGCGTGTAAGAAATGCTAACCCCCTATATTTCTGAGATATGTGACGGTCGGAATTGGTACTTAACCACCGTCAACAATAGACAATCAGCTCTAGGCATCAATTTAGTCTAGCACAATTCTGAAAGTCTATCCTTTCTCAAATGCAACCAAACAAGATCACCAGGTTCAAAAGTTAACTCTCGTCTACCCTTACTACCAGCAGTAAGGGTAGACAAGAGTTAACTTATATTTCTCATTCATATGTTCGATATTCTCTCTAATAGTTTCATGCAATTTTAACACAAATTCATCATGTTTAGAAGAATCTAAATTCACTTTTTCAGAATACGGTAAAGGCATGATATCAATAGGAACACGAGCATTGAAACCATATACCACTTGAAAAGGGCACATATTTGTAGTAGAATGCACCGAATGATTGTAGGCGAACTCCACATAAGGTAGACAGTCTTCCCACATCTTAAAATTCTACTTCAAAATAGCCCACAATATTGTAGACAACTGTATGACTGACGACTTCAGTTTGTCCATTAGTTTGAGGATGACAAGTCATAGAAAACAATAGCTTGGTCCCCAACTTGTTCCACAAAGTCCTCCAAAAGTGGCTCAAGAACTTTGTATCACGATTTGAAACAATGGTGTACGGAACGCCATGGAGATGAACAATCTCCCTGAAAAACAAATCCGCAATATGAGTAGCATCATCGCTCTTATGACAAGGAATATATCAACCACAACAAATATGATATCCCTCCCCCTCTTAGTTCTAGGCAATCATAATACAAAATCCATTGAAATATCCTCCCATGGAACACTAGGAACATGAAGAGGGATATATAACCCATGTGGATTCAATCGTGATTTAGCTTTATTGCATGGTGTGCAGCGAGAAACATAGCGCTCCACGTCGCACCTCATCTTTGGCCAGTAAAAGTGGCTGGCAAGCACATCCTCGGTCTTCTTTACCCCAAAACGTCCCATCAGCCCTCCTCCATGTGCGTCTTGTAGCAACAACAAACGAATGGAGGCAGCTGGGATGCATAGCCTGTTAGCTCTATACATAAAACCATCATTGATAATAAACTTGTTCTAGGTTTTTCCTTCTTAACAATTCAACAACACATCATTAAAATCAGCATCATGCATATATTGTTCTTTAATCAATCCAAACCAAAAATTTGAAATCAAGTTGTGAAAGCATGGTATATCGCCTAGACATAGCATCATCAATAATATTCTCCTTCCCGTCTTGTGTTTCATCACATAAGGAAAAGACTAAATAAATTCAACCCGCTTAGCATGCCCATGGTTCAGTTTACTTAGACTTCTAATATGCTTTGACGATTCATGATCAGAATGTATAACAAACTCTTGAGGGCACATAATGCTGCCAAATCTCTAAAGATCAAACTAAAGCATAGAGTTCCTTATCATAAGTAGAATAATTCAAAGAAGGCAACAGGTTTACCACCTTGAATCAGCATGCGTCCAATCCCAATACCACTAGCATCACACTCAAGTTCAAAGGTCTTACCAAAATGAAGGACTTGAAGGAGTGGTGCATGAGTCAACTAGTCTTGATAAACCCTGAGCTCCACTTGATAAGCTCACAGCTTTGATTGGCCCAATCTTTCGATGAGTTGATGATAACTATGATTTGGGAGAAACGTTAATGACCTAACTACAACCTTAGCGATCGATACACCTCTTCATGGGTTGTTGATCTTGTCGATGCAGATCAACCTTATTCCTACAAGCAAATCTAAGAAACAAGCAAGAACAAGATAAAAGTAATCTAAATTGCAAATAGGAATTAAATACAAACGATAAGTTGGGGTTTTGTAACGAGAAAAAGGTGATCTAACCGATCACGGTTTTACCCGAAAAAGTAGCAATGGCTAAACTTTAATCTAAACAAAACCCAAGAAACCTAAAAGGGATAACTTGCTATTTAAGGAGGTGGGAGGGTGACGGTCCCTAGGGTCATGCTCTACTAGATTGGGGTGCACCCCACATGGGCCTCACTTGGGCCAGGGTCCCAGATGAAGTTACAAGCCCATAGGTTCATTATAGGAGATGCTACATCTTGTTTTTGTGATTGCAGCCGACTGAGATGGAATTTGGAGAAAAGGCTAGATCCATTGGAAAGAGGACTCTGAGATCTTTCCATCAAGTACTCATGGACCCAAAATGGAGCTCGTATGCATATTTGGCGGCTGTTTGAACTCAACGTTGTTATATGTGGCCGAATTGGATTCCAGAACTTCTGCGGCTTAATCTCGATGTCTTCCAGTTGTCCTATGATGTAAGCAATGGTTGTATCAATGGTCGTCATGATCACATCAGGATGTCCTGTAAAGTACTCATCCAAAACATTAGTGGACTTTTCATAAAATCCAGTTTGTAATATATTCAGTACTAGAGGTAAAGTTTTATCTATGTGCATTAAGATCGAGTACTCTCGCAAGAGCTATTTTCAGCATAACAGAGTTGGTTACCCTTCCTAGCCCCTAGCTAGTTTTATGGAAGGGTTTTTCCATAAAAGCAGCTTGAATCTCATAACAAGCTATGCTGAAGTTAGTGAATCCGTAGCTCCTAGCCGTGAAGTTGGGAAAATTAATTCCTGATTACATGGCTAGTTAATACGTTACATGGGGTAATTTGACATGACCAATCTGACATGGTCATTTGACCCTTAGCACCTGACTAATCCAATAGTACCTGGCATTCCCGGCCAAAGTTCTAAGACCCGGTGATTAGTTAGGCTTAATGTAATACGACGATAAGAAACGACTTTGACTGGTAGAGATATATGAATAGGGGACCAATGGATAAATATTGTGCATTTTGGATAAAAATATTCATATATATGGACTTATGTAAACCAACTTGTAGACTGTATACTGATCTCATACATAAAATTTACGTAGTTGATCAATGTTCCGATAAATTGATAACTCGTGGCCCTCGTCGTCAGCAATTTTGTACGCGCTTGGCTATTAGACTTCGACCACCGTGTATGGTCCTTCCCATTTGGGTGAGAGCTTATTTTGCCTTGCCTGATTTTGGATCCGTCGAAGGATGTAATCGTCAATGTCAAGTGTACAGGCTTGCATGCGCTTCTCGTGGTAGCGACATAGGGCTCGTTCTCGGTGTTCTTCTAGAAAGTTGACATCGTCTGCACAACGGTTGTCTAGATCCTCATCCGAGTACTCCTAGACTCGTGTAGACCGGTAGGCGTAGCTCTGATGGGAGCATGGTTTCGGATCCGTACACGAGGAAGAAGAAAGTCTCTTTAGTGGGTGTAGTCGGAGTGGTACGGATGGCCCATAAGATGGAGGGGAGTTCTTAAACCCATCGTGAGTTTTAGGCCATGAGCCTATCGTAGACACGTGTTTTGATCCCCTGTAGAATGATTCCATTGGCCCGCTCAACTTGCCCGTTGCTCTGAGGGTGAGAAACCATTGCGAAACTGATCTTGACAAATTCCAAGAAGTAGTCGTGGAAGGCACCGCTTGTGAATTGGGAGAAGTTGTCTATCAATATCCTATTTCAGAGTCCATATCAGTAGAATATTGTTTTTTACTGTAAATCATTGGGGGGAGGTCCCCACATTTTCAAACCAAATTTTTATAGATAAGGGAAGGGAAAAAAGTTTAGAATACAACCTGTTTAGAAAAGGGCGAAGATGCCCTAACAAAGCTGCTAACAGAAGCCACTATCATAACTGAGGCCGTGACTACTCAAAGAAGGAAACTAGAACTAACTCTAACTGTATGCATCAAGCCAGGCGCAGAAGGAGCTCTTATCTTCTATCCTAAGCCTAAGAACTTGTAAAGAGCACTGAAGTTTGAAATTCCTTTTCCAGAGAGGCAGATTTGGATTTACTCTCTGGAACCCCTTGTCATTCCGAATCTTCCATATTTCCCAAGCCGCTAAGAGGGTTATCTCTGTGGCACAAGGAAGCGTTGATGTAGAAATCGATTGCAGCAATCTGTCCATGATGGGTAGGGAGGTGTCCCATTGTAACTGAAGGGTTAACCAGCATTGAATCGCAAAGGGGCACGAGAAGAAAAGATGCTCAGCAGTTTCTTCCTCTCCCAGGTCACACATTATGCATAGACTGTCATCCTGGATGTTGATGTGTCTTCTTTGTAGCATTGATTTCGTATTTAATCTGTCTAATAACAGCAACCACGTGAAGAACTTGATTCTTCGAAGGCACTTGGATTTCCAAATCAACTTGAAGCTTTGGTTACCCACGAAGGAGTCCAAGACATAATTGTAGAATCCCCTTGAGGTGTATTTCTTTCCCCAGACCATCGACCAGCTGTCAAGAGATTCCTCCTCATAAGGCGGAGTCTGAAGAAGGGTTGAAGGCGGCGAGTTCTGGTAGGCTTGGTCGCGGTAGGTGCGGGCGAATCCAGTCTTCGGCTTGCATGATTTTGGTAACCGAGGCCTTGCTTTTCTTGGCAAACGAGGCAAGGTGGGGGAAGTTGGATTGGATATTTAAGTTATTCTAGTTGTCTGCCCAGAAGCTTACCGAGTAACCTTTACCTATTTGACATGAGGCCACCATCCTAAAGAGGTCATTGAGTCTGAGAATGTCCTTCCACCAGAAGGATCCCATTTCCCTACAGTGGTGGGGGACCTTGTCTTGATAATATCTAAACCAAATGAGCTCCACCCAGGGGATGTCTTCATGGTTGTAAAATTTTGAGAGTTGCTTGATGAGAAGAGCATCGTTTTGGAGTCGTAGATTTAGTACCCCTAGACCCCCTTTTGCTTTTGGTCTAGTTACTAGATTCCAAGCTGCTAGGTTGCCTCCTTTTTTTTTCCAGATTATTCCCCTCTAGAGACACTGTTTTCTTGCCCTGTCGATGGCTTCTATGATACTTTTAGGGATCTTGAGGGTGCACATGGCGTAAGTTGTTATCGGAGTGATTGCCGAGTTGATCATCTCGAGCCTACCTGAGTAGGATAACCAGGACGCACATGAAGAGAGCTTCCTTTCAACTTTGTTCAGAAGCGGCATTAGATCCTCAATTTTTGGCTTAGTTGTCCCCAGTGGTAAACCCAAATAGGTGAACGGCAAGAAGCCCGCATCGCATCCAAAGGTGTTGGCCAGGTGGCTAAGCTTGTCATTGCTGAGATTAATCAGGTACATTCTTGATTTTTTGTAGTTCACTTTGAGTCCAGTCGCCGTTTGGATTGTGTTCAGAAGGTTTTTGAGACAGAGAAGCTGCCTGGCATTTGCTTGCAGGATGATAATGGTATCATCCGCATATTGGACTACCGGAAAATCCTCCGTTGGCTGTGTTATTGGCAAGTGAAGAAGGCCCTCTTGCCTAGCTTTATTGATTAAGACCTGGATCAGCTCAGCCGCCAGCACAAAGAGCAGGGGCGAAAGTGGATCTCCTTGTTTGACACCTCTCTTGCAGCGAAAGGTTTTTCCAGGGATTCCATTTAGCAGGACAGCGGAGGTTCCGGAGGATAAGATTTCTTGAACCCATTGCAGCCATTTATCCGGGAACCCAAAGCTTTGCATCATAAGGAGGATGGCTGAGTGTTCAATGGTATCAAAGGCCTTTTCAAAGTCCAATTTGAGGATAATCACTTCTTCTCTCGAGCGATGATATTGATGTATGTATTCAAAGGCCCAGGCAAGGCAGTCTCGGATTGTTCTTGATCGAATAAAGCCATATTGATTCTTGTGAATTACTGATTTTATGGCTCCCTGTAGCCGATCTGCTAAAACTTTTGTTATTATTTTCAGGGAGGAGTTGAGCAAGGAGATAGGCTGATAGTCATTGACTGTTTCAGGGTTGTCTTTTTTCGGGATCAAAGTGATGAAGGAGTTATTAATTGGCTGAAGACTGATCTGTCCTTGCTGAAAAGAGTCACAAAGTCTGTAGAAATCATCCTTATGATTGACCAACTTTTTTGTAGAAAAGCATTGAAGCCATCCGGTCCTGGGGCTTTATCAGTTGGCATCCGTTTAACCACCAGATCAATTTCCTCATGAGAAATTTGTTGGGCCAGAAAATCTAATCCTTCTCTTGGTTGAATAAGGCTTGAGAGATGAAAGATCATATCTGGATTGGAAGAGGATCCCATTCTATCCTTGAAGGAGGACCAAAGGATTGCCGCCTTTCCTATGTGATCCTGGATCCAGTCACCTTGCTCATTCCTGATCTGCGAAATCATGTTTTTCCCGTAGGAAATAGAGGCCAAGCTGTGAAAGAATTTTGTGCATTCATCCCTAAGCTTTACCTGTTCACAGTGTACCTATTCCTCCAGTAAATATTCTTCATATACAGCCAATGTTGAAGTTTCTTTTTAACCATTTTCCTCATATTAAATTATGTGTTAAATAAGCACCTTCCTTCCTCGAGCAAGTCAAGAAAGGCAATCACAGTGTTGCAGTTTTGAATGAGAGCCTTTAGATTAGAGAAACTTTTACTCCAAGATCTAAGCCCTGCTCTCAACGTTTTGAATTTCCTTGCAATATTCTTTGCTGCATGCCTAGGGAACACTGGGAGAGACCAACAATTGGAAACTATGACGCTGAAATCCGGTTGCTCAGCCTAAAAATTCTCAAAGCGGAAGATGCTTGCCTTAGGGATTTTTGTTCCAATCATAATTTTACAAGGGACGTGATCTGAGACTATCCTTGCTAGCGGAATTACTCTGGTGTTTGGAAAATCTGTCGTCCAATTGATGGAGGAAAGAAACCAATCGAGTTGTTCAAGGAGGGGATCCATTTGCATATTACTCCACGTGAAAGCCCTCCCCTTAATTGGGCTTTCAATTAAGCCTAAATGACCAATGGCCTCATTAAAGGTTAGAGTGTCCAGAATATTTCCTCCCAGCTTGTTTCTGTTAGCTAGCGACCGATAAAAGTTGAAGTCCATCCAGTTCTGCAATCTCGTGGTTTCTGAACCAATTCATGAATTCCGATCGTAGAGGTTCTTCACAGGGAACATAAACCACTGTTAGTTTCCAAGTTAGCGAGGACTGAAGGGAGGTTAGGGCCACTGAGATGCCGAAACTTTGTTTGTCAAAGACCAGACCCGAAAAAAGCTTTCCTTTCCAAAGAATCAGAATACCCCCTGAGGCTCCCACAGAGGGGATGAAATCAAAACAGTCAAAGCTCTTTGGGGCTAGCTTTCTGACATAATTTTTGTCAAAGGATTCCCTCTTAGTTTCCTGGATACAGACAATTGAGCAGGCACTTTCCTCAATTTTATTTCTAATGGCCTCCCATTTTCCTGGGGCATTGATCCCCCTTATATTCCAACATAGAATAATCCAGTCACGATGAGACATGGAAGCCAAACACAATCACAGCAGGAAAGAGCTGATGAGCACAGTCTATCAGAATTCGCCAATAACCAGACCAAAAGGGAGAGAGCACAGCCATAAGGAGCACGAAGGCAAGAAAGGCCAAAGGAGAGCCTCTTCAGCAACAAAACCAGCATGGAAGGCCTCCAACCAGGGCGATAAATAAGGCCCAGTAAGCAATAGTTAAACATATTACAAAAACCTTGGTAAAGTCAAGTTCCACCATCAACATCATAAACACAGTCTTAATAGGAGAAAACGAGCTGAAGCAGTGAATGATTTGGGCTAGCTGCCGATGAGGGATGCTACTCCTGGTTTCCTTCATTGTTGTCATCTGGGTTCTGCATCATCACCTCTTCGGAGACCTCGCTAGGATCAGCCCCGTAGTCAATTCCCCAGCCCTGTAGGACCGCTATGTCAATTGGCCCTTCCTTCCCAGTGTTCTCGTCTATCTGGACCACCGCGATTTTGTGTTTCTTGGAAAGATTTACGTCCAGCATCACTGTTGGGTGGAAAAAAACTATTGGTATTAGGATTTCTTCTTGAACTTCTTCTTACACAGTTGTGCAACAGAGTTGTTTGTTTGTTACTATTCGAAGCTTTAGTAGGAAGGGCAAGAGATTTTGTACTCGGTGGAATTTTGTTCTTTTGGGCGGATTGGGAGGCGATGCAGACCGGGCCATCTGAAGCTGGTGTCTGGGCTGTCTCTGCGCGGGCAGCATTCACCTCCTTGTTCCTTCATCCATCTCTTATCGCCCTATCCACCATGGGCCAGAGCCGAAGAGCAATGGCATCCCTCACTGGGTACCAGGGTACAATTTCCATCCCCTGCGATGGCCTAGATGGCTGGATTGGCGTGATTGGCCTCCAATTGAGGGTGCTGACATCCAGGCGACTCGGGTTGCTCGAGGACTCCCCAACCTCGAAGCGAGTGTTTGGAATGTCCCTTCTGCCATAGAAGGCCAGGTCCGCGCACAGCGCCCTGACTGCGAGAAAGTTGGCCCTTTCCTCGTTCAAAGCTAGAGAGGATGCCTCATTGGAGGAGGAACTGTCCTGATCCCCTTCCCCATTTAGAGCCTTGATTAGATCATCAAGGGGGATGTCAGGGCGCTACGCACGTAGGTAGCGCACAGAGGAGGACGAGTGATCAATGTCCCTATAATGCTAGGGGAATTGAGGTTGTTCCGGTATCTGGGGATCCCAAGCAGGCCAGTCGTTAACATTTTCCCCATCTGCCTCCAAGCCCTGCTGAGCCTGCTGTTCAATAACTCCAGGAGGAGGTGGTTGCTCTAACTGTTGCTGATGCCACTGGGGCTGCTCCTGTTGCGCCGCCTCCTGGTGGGGGTCACCTCCAATCACCCTCAGGTGACCCCCTCCTTGTTGTTCATTCTGCCAATCAGGGATCGCGGCACGAGCTCGGGAAGAGCTAGAATCGGGGAAAGATGTGGCTGACCCCCGTAGGGGATTGGGTCCTCGTCTGCTGGGAACTGATCTGGGAATTGTCCATTGAGAATGAAGACAGGGACCGTCTAGGATCTGCCAGTTCCATCGAAGATGGAGCCCGCAGAAACCACAATGCTCCGTGGGACCCTGTCAGTGCTCAGAATCAGCATCCTTGCCAGGATTCTTGATCGGTTACCATCCCGGTACCACTCTAGAAGCCTTCCAAATGGCGCCACCGCCGCCTGCTGAAAGGAGTCGTTCTGGTAGTCCAAAGGGAAGGCCAGAAGCATAATCCAGCAAAGCCTAGTGTAACTGCAAGATCGCAGATTGATTCCTTCGTCATGCCGAACTACCCGGATGACATGATCTTGACCCGGGTGGAAGGGGGAGTTTCGAACCAGTCGTTCCCGCTGCACCACAGTCCTAAGCTTGATCAGCCCCAAGCCTAGAGGAGAGAGGTGTGCTTCCACGATGCGCACATGCTGATCTTCTTCCAGGAAGTCACAGACGTTGGTGAGGGCTTGGCGAAGGAGTTCGTGATCTTCTGGCATTGGCTCTAAGGAGACAATGGCGAACTCCTCATGACCCCGCGGCGGTTCGCCTCCAAGAGCAACCCTAGTTCTTGCCGGTCGCTCCCACCGTTGATCCACCTAGAGGCCGCCTGCGAGAAAAGGAGTCGGGTTCACCGAGAAGTTGGCCATGGCGGTGGAGGTGGAAGGGGAACGACTGCTGTTGTTAGGCTGAGGCAGGTTGAAGAAAGAACCAGTGGAGAGGTTTGAAGCAGTTGAAGAGATGAATCTGGAGTAGTCCGATCGTGGGCGTGGAGACGGAGGTGGGCGTCCGATGGTATCCTGGTTATGCCCTTGGTACGCCATGTTAAATATGGGGAAGATTGAGTGACCCCACCTGTCGTAGAGATGGAACTCTGCACGGTACGAAATTTCGGACGCACATTAAGCGCGAGACAAAGTGTTTGCGTGCCATGCAACGCGCTACAGTATGTCCGAGGAAATTGCACCGGCTGCACCGAGTTCTACCCGGGCTATTAAAGCCGATGTGACCAGGCATGAGGCAGGTACTGCAAGTTTTTGAAACTAGGGGAACAAGAGTTGGAGAATGTGCAGACTGAGATATGGAAATCTTCTCTGCCCGGCCCATACTTTTGCCAATTAATGCAGTACTATGAATGAGAGTTGCCGACCGTTTCAAACAAGACCGAAGAACAGGAGAACCATAATGAAGGCCCGGGCTTGAGTTAAGAGAGGATGAGCCTTTCCCAAAACTGAGTTTACCAGGGAACAAGCGTGAAGAAGCTTCCAAGTTAACTTTGAGGGAGCCAAAGTAAATGGAAGACTTTGGTCCAGATGATTTGCTCGGAGAACTGGTAACCGGCTTGGCAAAGGGAACTTTTTTAGGATTTTTAGAGATAAGCTTTCTAGACCTCTTAGATACCACTTTGGTCCATTCTTTCTCCTACTCAATTTCCCAAAGACGCTTCTCTTTTTCCCAGTTGGGCAAGCCATTGCTCCATAGATGAAAATAATAATCAAAGCTAGCCATGATGATCCGATGAAGCTTATAAACAAGAAAACCCAACTGCTTAGAGAAAACCGAGAAGCGAAAATGGTTGTTGCTCAAGAAACGAACGTGAAAGTTCTCAGCTTTGCCACCCAAAGCTTGCAGAGCAAGTGCCACAGATTCCTCGGAGAGACGAAAAAGATGGCGACGGAAAGTGACCAACAGAAAGAGAGAACCCAAAGCAGAAACAGAAGGATGGTGCACGGGTGACCTGAAGCGGCGACGAACGTCCTCTTGAAAAGCCAACACTACTAGAAAAACCCCCTTATAGCTACGCCAGATTTAGAGTTACACACGCTTTATTTCGTCTCTATGTCAATGTAGACACGCTTTCATAAAGCGTGTTAGAAGCGTCTTCGTATGTAGAGCGTCAGACCTTGTAGAAATGAATTCTTTAAGCTTTGCTACGAAAGAAAGAGACATTTCATAAACACGTTATATGCATATCTAAAAATATAGATACAATTTTGCAGACACATGTATAAAACGTCTCTAGTGGTATAGTTACGTAGTAATGTAACACTTCATTGCGTGTTAAGAAACAGACACAATTTATAGATACATATAGAAAACATGCCTACTAATATAGACGCGTTTTGTAACAACGCCTTATAGCGCATAAATTATTGTAGAGACGATATATTAGAGCGTGACAGATGACGTGACACATGCCATGGCGGATGATGTGGCACATGACATGGCATGTGACGTGGCGAATGATGTGGCTCGTGACATGACGGATAATGTGTCAGGTGACGTGGTTGGTGACACGTTTCATAGTAACACCAAAATATGTGTTAACAAATGTCATATATACATTTTTATTACGCATCTATGGATATAGACACATTTTATTGTTACATCATATTGTGTATTAAGAATTATAGACACGATTTATAGATATATCTATTTTCGTGTGTACTAATATATAATGATTCTATTATTTGCATTTATAATTGTAATATATCTTTATATTTTCTAATTGGCTAATAATTTATAAATAAATGATCCATGACAAAGATGACATTGCATTGAAAATAACTGAGTACTTTGAACCAACAAGTGCACTACTTAAGGTACTGTGAACAAGATAATTGTCTAGATAAAGAAACACAAAAAAGTGACAGTATCATACAAACAGTTTAAAATTTTTTCACTAACAAAAAAAAACATTTATTATCCGTTCTTGCCCTTCTCCATCGCAGCTTAACTTCTCCCTTGAGAACTTGTAACTTTCTTCACATGCAACGATTCTACAAGTTCATCCTTGAAAAAAAATAAGAGAGGGAGGGATTACTTCTAGGTGGTAGCATATATATAGTTCATTGTAATATGAAAAGTCCCATATATGTAAAAGTAATAGATTGAACCCATATATACAGTTCGACAAAACCAATGCTTATAGGAATTCAGTGTGATGATTAGGTTCATAAATAGGCCATTTCCTATAGATTTACTCTTCTAAAATATGTAGCATGCAAGGTTGTCAATTAAAAACAAAGAAAGATTACCATTTTAGATAGTCATTATACTGTGCGGAGGAAATCTAGAGGTGCTAATGAACATGATGTTTAAGATATACTAGCTGAAATACTAGATTGGGCTATATGTTTCACCGTTACGAAAAAAAGGTGCATGTCACTATCTTATATGTAATATGTTTCGCATGTTAATTTGAGTCCATGCATAAATAATATTAGAACAACTAAAGTATTGTCATTAACCACTTGTATGATTGCACCTGACTGAATAAAAACATAAATGTTTGGACAAACTAGTGAGCATGTGCTAGTTATGATATGCAAGCCTTTTGCGTGTTCCTGAAAAAAAGCATGTGCTAGTTGGCAGCCCTTTTTATCTATGGCTCACATTGTACCAGTTTTACAAGAAGCTGGAAGACTACAAGTATTCAAACTCTAAAATGTGCACCGGTAGTGCTAACTAAATAAGCATGCTGAATTTATCTTCCTGACATCAGGAACGCAGCACCCAAATCCAAGATGCATAATCTATAAAACAAAGAGTATGCCGACCGATTTTGTAGTAGCTCAATAACCCAACCATTTTACTGTGGTGATAGATTGCAGAGCACAAATCAACATGTAGCACTTGGTTTTGGATCTGAAATTTTCATGAGTGCTCACCATGATGGAACATGATAATTAGCATGCAGCTTACAGTATATGCTTGTATGAGTGTATCACATTCCTAATAAATTTAGGATTGGACATAAGGTGTGACTACAACAATTTCAGTTATTCCTCCTCTCTTGGTTCAAAGGTCTAACTATAGCTGCTTTAAACTTGTTAGGCTTAGAAAATCCACCAGTGAATCAATGCAAGACGCAAATCAAGAAACTCACAGCCTAGTACTCCTACCGACCAATGGTACTCAACTTCACAATTTCAGCACATTCAAACACACTGAACAAAGCAGTGCCACTGCCCGAGTTGACAAGGTCATTTGCATATATAACTCAGATTGCATCCGCACTCGACAACACACGCTGTCATCAGCCACATCCGCACTAGAGAGTACAACAACACATCAATTTGGAGAGGAATAGGAGCTGGGTTACCGTCAAAGAAGGTCGCAGGTGTCAGCGGCGCTCCCACCAACATCGACGCCGGCTTCAATTCCTCGCCAGTCACCACGACGAGCTCTGCCAAGTGCCCACCACCGTTAGTGTCAGGGACTTCGGTTGGGAACTTGGTGCCCTCAACCACGCCGCCTTGCCATCACCACCCACCTCCTGCCCTCCACCGCGTCGCCTCCTGACCTCCACCACGCCGCCTCCTGCCCTTCACCACGCCGCCTCGTAGCCTCCTACCCTCGACCATCCTAAGCATCTGTACAAAACGAACCAAATCAACCATGGAGATGAACAAATCAGAAGACAAATCAACGAGCAGAACACAGATTAATTGGGGGATTTAGTGGTGTGTTGATTACGAGATGCAGTCGACGGGGCTTGTCTAGATGGCGTCGAGGATCTTGTCCTCGGCGTCGGCCCACTGCAAGACGACGCGAGCTCAGCCATAGACGGACTTGAAGGTGAACGTCTTGTTGGCGTAGAGCGCGCACTTGAGGCAGCCGACGCACCTCACCTAGTCCACGAACACCGCACACTGCTCGGCCTCACCGCCGTACCACGCCGAGTAGAGCGGCTTCCCCGTGTACCCGACGAACTCCGACTGCTTCGCTTGCGTGCAAATCAATTACCTCATCAATAATTATACAAACAGTTGGCGTGTGTATATGTATACGAGATGGATGCATCAACCAACCTGGTCGTAGGCGAGGCGCACAGCGAGGTCGGAGAGGAGGACCCGAGCTCGGCCGCCACCCACCGCCGTAGCCCGCCGCCCCTGCCGGCCCCTGCCGTTGCGGCGTAGCAGACCGCTGCCCGCCCTTGGCCCCTGCCCCTGCCGCAGCCCACCGCCGCGCCCCAGGACCTAGCTCTTGCCCGCTGCGGTGTCGCAGCCGGTAGCTCGGCCGCCGCCGCCCAATGCCGCCCAAGTCGTGCTCTCCCAGCCGCTCGCTCGTGCATGCCCTAGCGTTCTACTGTGCTGCTCTTGCTCGCTCTGTTGTTGGGCCGGCTAGCACAAGAGGGCTCCTTGTTGGGCCGGCTAGGGCAAGAGGGGCACTATTTTTATTTTTTTAATTCAGTTCTACGGTTATATTATATTTATATTTTTTTAACAATTCAAATATATTATTTTTTATTTTTGTCTTTTTTAATTCAGTTGTATGGTTATATTATATTTGTATTTTTAACCATTCAAATATATTATTTTTTTGTCCTTGTCAATGATTATAAAAATTAGTTACAATTTAAATATATTATTTATTTATCCTTGTTAATGATTAAATAATGTATATGTTATATGCTAGTTGTATCTTTTTATCAATTTACATATATTATTTTTTCATTCTTCTCAATGATTAAAAAATTAGATTCTCTTGATCCAAATAAGTGACATTTTCTTTTGAAATCAAAATTCATTTTTACGTGTCTATTGATGGTTATTTGATATGCTTTACGACGTATCTACATGCTATTCACAGTTCAAAGCAGGTCAAACTTTGTATTAATTCGATACATTTTTCTAATCAAGTCAGAAAGCATCTATACCTGGCTATAAATAATTATTTGATATGTTTTGCAACGTGTCTACGAGATAATGACGCTTCAAAGCGTGTCTAACTCTCTGTCATTTTTTTGATGTATAGCTGATACGTTTTACGACGTATATACATGCTATTCACGGTTAAAAGCATGTCAAACTTTGTATCAATTCGATACGTTTTTCTAATCAAGTCAGAAAGCATCTATACCTGGCTATAGACAATTGTTTGATACGCTTTACAACGTGTCTATGGGATAATGATGCTTCAAAGCGTGTCTACCTCCGTGTTATTTTGAGACGACTTCAATAGTGTGTTAAAAAAATGTCTTTATATGACTACTAACACTATAAGCGTGTGTAATATTGTAACAGTCTGACACGTTTTAAAAATCTTGTCAAGAAACATCTTTACATGTCGAAGTAGAGATGCTTTTAGACCGCGTTACTACTACAACGTATCTATAGGGGGTTTTTCTAGTAGTGCGGCCCTTGTCAAAGTCCATTTTGCCAGCAAGATCCACGGCGAACCCCATGTACGGAGGCTTGGCCAGGCACGCTCAAGCCGGTAGATCATCGCGGATTATGGCCACGAGAAAACGGGGGAGTCAGAGGCTGGAGGAGCTGTGGAGCGGAGTGAGGAGGGAAGGCATGGCTTGCTGGCTGGAAAATAGTTGGGAGCTTGAGGATGCAGACCGAAAACTCAGTAGAATATTGTTGGTGTGAATTTTTTACATGCACTGCCTGGGAGATCTGCTTAACTCCAGTGCAGGTCCAAAATTTGTCGCCTCTGGTGATCGAGTGAGCGTGCCACTTGGTTTGATCCTGCAACCAACAAGAAACAAAGAAATAGGCGTTTGGTTAGAGTTAGATCTTACACGATCGGCTATGTATATCAATAGATATACAATTATTACCCCAAAACACATTTAGATTAAGTGATTGGGATAGATCGGTAGTATACCGAGACAGTATAAATTACTCAGATCCAAATATACATTGGGACCACAATTATATATATTGATGACCTAGCCGATGTCGCAGATCCAATGTAAATAGGCTAGTACTCTCATTTGTTTTATAAAAAGAGATTAATCTAGATTAAATGCATTAAACTAAGATCAATCGGCTGTTGGTATATCTAACAGATTGATACCAAGCCTAATACATTTAAGTAGATTAAGATCTTAATATAAAAGGCGGTTCTAATATGTTTATAAGTAAAAATACATAAAAATGACTAGAATAGATAAGACTGGCTGAAACCCCGGTTCTATCTCTAATAGCAGACATTGAACCAGATAAATCTATATATTTCTAAAGGTGACTTAACAGGTCGATTAGATGCAGCACTAAGTACCAAAAGAATTATGAGATCTATGTAGGCTAATGAGAGCTCTTCGAGATGGTAGATATGCCATATAACCTAAATTAGCCTCTGGATCTAACTCTATCGGCTGCTATCTTCAAAGAAATATTAGTCGATCGTGAGGTAGATCTAGACATTGATCTAGATTATATGCCGCATATGATAAATTAAGCAGTTTGCTGCATCAGAATCAGAGTATTATAATGATGAAAGCACTGGCCTCGATACCACAAGCCGCTTGTAACAAGAAATTACTTGCCCTGGAAATCGAGGTCAATGCAGCCCGAGGTCAAAGCAAGAACTTGTCAAGAAAAACGTAAAGCAAAAGGTTAGCGATGCGTCGAGATTGTATTGATATGTGTTGATATATTTTACAAGGTCTCGGGTCATATTTATACCTGAATATACAACGAGTCCGTGACGGACATGATTCTTATTACAGATTAAATCTTTAAACAAACCAACATTATCACAAAAGAAAACTATACAAGATATCCTAACTTAAAAGATACAATTGCCGTTGCAGGACCTTATCCGTAGATGACAATATCTTTAACGCACTTTGGAAACCAAATCCAATACTTTATCTTTAAACTTTCCTTTCGGGAATGGCTTCACTTTTCTCTTTAGTCAGAATCGGCTATCGACTGTCCTGGTCTGACTCAGGCTCAGCCGACTGGCTTCCCAGCCGATTCGGACTTAGCCGATGTGGTCTCTGTTTCTCCGCAGATCATGCATTTCCTCCTATTTTGCTTCAATCTCTGCTTTGAACTCAGGAATTTGGTTACCAAATTTGGTCGTTAACACATGCCCCCCAAGTCCGCGATATAAAAATGTTGCGGATTTGACACAATTTCAAACTCAACTCAACCCTAAATCAAGTCTTTTTTGGTTGTTACGAAAACCCCTTTAAATAAAGTCCGTTTTGCGTCAAACAGACCCACGCCGTGACTTTTGCGCTCCAAGCCTTAGCCAAAAAATCTTCTCAGCCCTTCTTGGCGATTCCATCGAAGCCGAAGAGCGAACTCACCGGCGATTTCCCTCACGGTGGCGTTTTTCCCCAACAATGGCATCCTCCAGCACCCCTTCCAGCGTGGGCCCAGCAGAGTACCCCGAGGTAAGTCCTGTCGGCTGTAACCTTATTCCATTGCGATTTGGTCATTTTCTTTTTATAATCTTTCCCTTTTTCATCTTTCGACTGTAGCATCTCTCCCACCAAATCGCAATCTCAAACCTCCTTCATCCCAATCAGTTCCTATTAGGGCCAATCGGCAATCTGGACTCCTCTGAGCTCATCAATACCAAAACCGATCGGATTCCATTTAGATTCTCTAGCCCTAATTTGGCATATTGGTCAGGTGCGTTCCAATCATGGCCTTCAACGGATAAGACATGGCCATCCTGGTACCTTAGGATATCGGCTAGGAAGCAGACTCACTGGGATGAACTAGGTATAAGCTAATGCCTAGCCTTAACAATAGCCGATATGCCCAAGGACGAACCCCTCCTGTCGGCCGCCAGCTACTTTTGGTCAGATGTCCTTAATGCTTTTCTGTTTAGGCAAGGGCCGATGACACTGATGCTTTTGGATGTCATCATGATCACAGGGCTAGATATCAGTTCAACGGTTGACCCCATCGGCCTTACCACCAAATGCCGCCATTCATTCAAAACAAAGAGCATAGGGGGCTGGAATGGCTTCATAGCTATGAACATGAAAGATGGTCCAATAACCGATAGGGAACATGCAACCTTCCTCCTCATGTGGCTAGAGAAATTTGTATTCTGTGGATCGAGCTGCGGTCCGACGAGCAACTGGCAACATGTAGCCGAGGCCTTGATAGATAAGAAACAAATTCTCTTAGGAAAATACCTCCTCGGCTACCTCTACCAAACATTAGGCAATGCATCGGGTAAACTTGCCTCCAAACAAGCCATCAACACTGGAGGTCCTTGGTGGTTGCTGCAGTTATGGTTGAACCTCCACACCCACAGAGTTGCTCAAAGGCCAAGTTTCCTTGAAGCCAATTTCCCTTTGGCCGAACTGTGGAGATTATGGCAATCGGGTATCTACATGGCAAGCTTATCCGACTGGAGGTAGGGATAGATTGCGCCTACTATATCTGTAAGCCGAACTTGACTTAGGTGTTACGGTTGCCGATAGAGATAAGGCAATCGGCCTATAGTCACGGTTTGGTAAGATTGAGGAAACCAACTTAGAATAAGATAGGGTTTCCGACTTGTAAACCCTTCCTCCCAAGACTATATAAGGGGGGTAAGGGGCGTCCCTTGAGGGATATCCTAGACTTGATCAGATTCTAGATCAAATATTCCGATAGGAGTTTAGCTTTTAGCTCTCAGCTTTAGATCACGAGATCAATAAAGACACTCGGCGGATCGAATCCACCGAAACAGGAGTAGGGTATTACCTCACGAGAGGGCCTGAACCTGTCTAAATCTTCTTCTTCTCCTAACCCATTGTGCTTGGCGATCTTGACTGCGACCCCATAAAATATATTGCCGAAACCAAGTTTCGACACGAACCAAGATTTGAGGATGACGAAGAAGTTACAACACGCCGATGCCTATCATTTGGAGAAGCAGCTTCGTCTTACTCTGGATCCAAGCTGTCAGCTGATCATTTCAAGAATTGGTTCAGCAACTTTTACAATGGCTTTCCAAACACCTCGAAGATCTGGTTTGCCTATGAGAACTTCGAGAAATTTTAGCTCCCAGATGACCTCAGGCTAGACGAGATTAACTCTCAAAAGTATGAGAAGTCGAGGGAAATCTTTGTGATGGCCATATCCCCTTGCATCCTTTGAGTCGACATCCATCAAGGGAGGAATGTACAGAAATCCTATGAGTTCTATCATCCCATGAGTGCTGCCAGACAGCTGGGTATGGGTCAGTTGCCGATCGGCCTGTTCTACTCAGATAAAATTCAAGCCAGAGGCAAGATCGAGGGTGTTCTTATTATGCGTCGGCTGCTGGATATCACCGGTCCCCCTCTTGGCAGTATTGACGACATCGATCTGGCAGTAACAAGATCGGTCATCTTTAGCCGATGGTGGAATGAATGGAAGCTGCACTTGTTTCACCAATCGGCTTCGATGTATCTGACAATCGTTGATCCGGACCTGATTACATCGGTAAGTGTCTTCTTCCCTTAGTTTCTTTACTTCATCGGCTGCCTATTTACATATCTCATCAATTATGCTTCATTTCCTTACAGACAACCAATTCTTTCCCTCCTCATGCAAGCAACACAGGGGTTGCCGTGTGCTATGCTACCGGCCTACTGCCAAATGGTGGAGGGCTGGCCCCTTCTATTATCGGCTTCCATGCATCGAAGGTGTCAATACTGCTGCACGGCCAAACGCGCGAGCCACTCGGTCGGCAGAAGAGGACCAAGCCATCTGTTGCTGTCGCTCCGGCCGTTGAGAAGAAGAAGGCTTCGAAGAAGCAGAAAAAGAACTCAGCCGACGATCTGTCTCCCATTGACTCGGATGTAGATTCATTCCTGGAGAAGAAGTCAAAAACGAGGAGATGGAACAAGCTGTTGACGACGCTGCAGCCGAGACGAGTTCCTCAAACAAGTATGCTCGGGCTCCATCGGCTGACAAGCGGACCGTTGAAAAGACTCCAAGCCCTCCAAAACGCACTCCTCGTCCTCTGTCGGTAAACATCTCTTGTTACCTGTGTTAGTGATATGCCCTAGAGGCAACATGGAGATGTTGGATATCATGTCAATGTTTATGTATTTATGAATAAAGTGTTATTCAGTTTCATGAAATAGACATATTGTATTGATCAATAAGTACGTGACTTATTTATGAGACTCGATATGTATGAATCTATTTCTAAATGATCCCTGATCATATGTCATATTGTTGGAACAAATATGATTCTAAGATCGGCATGTTTACTGATTGATGATCATGTCTCATAGATCATGGGTATGGAGATACCAAATCAATAAACATGGACATATGTGTTAGAGAACACATTGTTGGATAGACCCACCATGAGACACTACAGGAATCAATGTGCCATTAGTTGGTCTCGGGTAGTGTTGGTACAAAGTCCTTAGACCCGAGATCACCATGGATTCCAACATGTGTAGTAGCCTACTTTGGGACTACCAAACGCTATTCCGTAATCGGGTAGTTATAAAGGTAGTTTTCGGGTTTGCTATGAAACATGGAGTGGGATGTGAGTGATCAAGATGGAATTTGCCCCTCCTTTGGAGAGATATCTCTGGGCCCCTCGAGGTAATGGATTATGGAAATGCATGGCCATGCTAAGTTGATTGAGGAGTCAATCAACAGACAGATAATCCAATACAGTTCGAGTGAATGGTTAAGCTATTGAAGGGATGGCACACATCTTGCCTATAGCTTAACTGGTATCGTGAGGAAAAGGGATTTGTGTACACATTACAGGTTCAGAGCTGATATTATTCTTGTATACTATGGTGTCAATATGTGCTGCTAGGCGCCGCTGTTGATGGGTCGGCTGAGTTGGACTCGAGTCGACAATCGGCTAAGTTAGACTATAGCCGAGACCGAGTATACCTGAACCTACAGGGTCGCACTCTTAAGGGGATAGAATAGATACTCGAGTTAGACTCGGATACGGCTCGATCGGATAGGGATCCGATCGGATAGAGTCCTATGGTCTTACGACGTATGGGCGGCCGACTCTATGAGATTCGGATAGGATCCGATTTGAAATAGAGTCCTGATCGGCCACTAGTCCCAGTCGGCCAACTCTATATAAAGGGACGAGGGGTGGAGAGCTGCGACACATCAGTTGGATCGCTTTAAACCGAATCCGCAACAGAAGTCGCCGAGATCAAACTCCACGGAAACCCTCCCCACTTTCGAGCCAAACCCTAGCCTTGCATCACGTGCTAGCACACGGGTGTTCGGCATTCTGTCCCCGAACGTGTGGATACCGGTAGAGGCGCTGCTACGTTGCGTGTTGTTGATCGGCTGTGGAGGAATCGGCTACGGTCGAGCGCATCGGAGCGAGGCGCGAGAACACAGTCGGACGACTCAGATCGGCTGCGGCATCTGCGAATCGGCTGATTGGTGAATCGGCTGTCCCTGGGAATCGGCTGTCATCGGCCAGCACAGTTCCAGATCGGATAGCCCTGATTGGTTGTTTCCGCCGCACTCTCCAATCGGTAACGATCTATTGGCCCTTACTTGCAAGTGCTCCTAGTTTGCGCAGTTAAAAGTTTTTGTTTTCAGCTAGCGTAGCCCCCACGTAACCCTTCAACCTGATCTATCAATTTCTCCATGTCTATGCCTCACCAAGCTCTTGTGTCTATAGAAAAAGAAACTAGCCTTCAGAAAGAGAGAAGCTCCTCCATCGGTGAGCTTTATCATCTTCAGTATTTCAATTTGGCCGATTTCTAAACTTATACTTTTCAGCCTCACCGTGCCCCAACGCCTGCCCTCCTTGTGTCGAGCGAGCGCACTCAATCGGCTCCAAGTGGCGGTGATGCCAAAGACGAGGCTACCTCAGTCCCAGTTATCCGAGTAAGTTTTTCTAATTCTAGTAATCGGCTCACCAATTTCCAATTATTTCCTAATCATCTCCTGCTTTGCAGACTGTAGCCGATCTTCTTCCCTTTGATCTCTCGGAGTTCATGGATGCTGACAAAGATGCTGGCAAGGCCTTGGTGCTATTAGACGAAGATTTGAGGACCACCTTGTCAGACATAGCCAAGAGGCTAGAAAGCTCCCTTGATGCCCTGGTTGCCGATTGCGCTTCTATAAGAAACCGGTTCGAAGAGATCCAAGATCGACTGCCAGATCAATTGGCTGACACCGTTGCACCGGCTACCTTCCTTGAGGCCCATCGGCACAAGTTTGAAAGGGCTAAACAAAGACTAGCCGATCAACGCAAGAACCAATCACTGGAGGCCACCATCAAGGTTAACCAACAACAGATCATTGCCGAGAAGGCAAAACTCGACGCCCTGAAGGCCGAGCCAGATGCCACACTGAATCAGCTTCGCAAACGCCGGGAAGAAGTGTCGGCCAAGCTCGCTAGGCTTGACGCTGAGATTGCTTTAGAAGAACAACGCGTAGCCGGCCTCCCCAAGGAGATTGAGGACCAAAAAGCCAAGATCAAAGCTTCGGTAGCGTATCTATCTGATCTGGCGAAGGCGTTGAAGCTGGTCCCCGGGAGCGATGCTGCCGATGCCAAGGCAATCGAAGATATTGATCAAATCCACCGCAAGGCTATTTTGGCCATAAATGACTTTTTATCTTGTTGAGTCGAATGTAATATCTGACTATGCAACTTTTGGACTTATATAAAGATTTTGTAACTCTTTGCAATTGGCTCGCAGTGCATTCTATGCTAATCACTTGTGTGTTGCCAATTCATTCGTTTGCTATATCTTGAAAGCTTTGAAAGTTTGAAAAAATGAAAACACCCAAAATTTGTGAAGTCCTCTGTGTCCGATTTCTTTGAAACATCCTGCGAAGTCCTCTGTGTCTAACTTCTGGCTTCGGACTATATATGCCCCCCTAATTTTCTCAATGATGTCCGCAACATTGATAAAACTAGGTCTTCTGATTCATCCACCATTAGATTATAGTAGTCATCGGTTGTTAACTGATCTTGTAGTTGGATCCTTCTTGAGCCGATGATGTTTTCCCATGGCATAACTGCTTCATGTCCGTAGACCAATTTATATGAAGGCACCTGGATTGATCCATGGCAAGCCATCCAATAAGCCCACAATGATTCGGCCAATCGGCTGTGCCATTGCTTTGGGTACTCAGCGATCTTCCTCTTTATCAACTTGATCAAACTTTTATTTGAAGCCTCTGCTTGCCCGTTAGCCTGAGCATAGTATGGTGAAGAATTTAACAGCTTAATCCCCATGCCGTCGACAAACTGAACAAACTCGTTGGAGACAAAGATAGACCCCTGATCCATGGTGATAGTTTGAGGAACGCCGAATCTGTATATGATATGCTCTTTGACAAATTTGATTGCATCCCCAGAGTCAACCTTCTTCAGGGGAATTGCTTCCACCCACTTGGTAAAATAATCGGTTGCCACCAATATGAACTTATGTCCTTTGCTTGAGGGTGGATTGATCTGGCCGATCATGTCGATTCCCAACCCCTGAACGGCCAAGGCTTGATGATAGGGATTCATAACCGATGCTGGTGCCCTCAGTATAGCCCTAAATTTCTAACAATCTTGGTAGCCCTTATAGTACTTGAAACAGTCTTTCAGCATAGTGGGCCAAAAATATCATGCTTTCTGAAGTAGCCACTTCATCTTATGAACCGATTGGTGTGTGCCACAGATTCCTTCATGCACCTCTCCTATAGCAACTTTGGCTTGATCGGCACCGAGGCACTTGAGTAACACACCATCAATTGTCCGATAATACAAACTTCGTCGAGCAAAACATATCGTAGAGCCTTGTAGCGCAATTTCTTTGAAGCCGACTGGGAAGGGTTTTGTAGATAATTGTAGACATCAAACCTCTAGTCGTGCGCTGAAATGGTGGCGATTTCCACTTCGAAGTCTTTTGTCATCGGCTTGTATCCCGATGCCCCTTGAGCCAAATCATTTGCTTCTGAATTCTGCTCTCTAGGGATGTGCTTTAATGTTACCAGCCAAAAGTTGTTCATCAAATCCCAGCATTTCTGATAGTAGAACATCAGCGTGTCATTCTTTCATTCATATTCCCCTGATAACCTGTCGATGACCAATAGTGAATCACCCATTATTTCGATGGCGTAAGCTTCAACTTCCTTGAGAAGTTGTAATCCTTTGAGAACGGCTTCATATTCGGCTTAGTTGTTTGTGGCGTGTGGCGCGATGGAAAAAGCAAACTCGAAGCTTGCCCCCCTGGGAGAGATTATCACCAAGCCGATGTCGCATCCGTTGGTGCAGACCGATCCATCAAAAGTCAGAGTCCAAGCCATGATGTTCACTGAGCCGATTGAGTCATCTCTGTGTTCCACTATGAAATCGGCTATGACTTACCCTTTTACTGTCTTGGGTGTCTGATGCCTTAAATTAAACTCCGTCAAAGCAAATATCCATTTCCCAACTCGCCCCTTCAGAACTGGAGCCGATAGCATATACTTTACTACATTGGATTTGCAAACTATAGTGCATTCGTTGGATAATAGATAATGCCTTAACTTCATGCATGAAAAATATAGGCACAAGCATAATTTTTCCACGGGAGAATACCTTGTCTCTGCATCCAGAAGCCTTTGACTAAGATAGAAAATTGCTTTCTCCTTCCCTTTGATTTCCTGCATTAGAACTGAGCCGATAGACTTCTCGTCGGCTGATAGGTATAGCTTGAATGTCACTCCCTTTTGTAGAGGAATCAATACTGGAGGGGAACTTAGATAATCTTTAATGTTGTCCAAAGCTTTCTGCTGCTCTGCCCCCCAAGTGAATGCTTGATCGGCTTTCAGCCGAAGCAGAGGTGTGAACGGATCCATCTTCTCTCACAGATTGGCTATGAAACGCCTGATGAAGTTGATTTTGCCGATCAAAGACTGCAATTCCTTCTTGTCCTTTAGAGGTTGAATAGTCTTGATAGCATTAATCCTTCTTTGGGTGACCTCGATCCCCCTCTCATAAACAAGAAATCCCAGGAATTGGCCAGCCAATGCGCCAAACGCGCACTTTGTAGGGTTCAATTTCAGGCCATATTTCCTTGTTCTCTCATACACCTTTCTTAGATCGGCTATGTGGTCTTCCACCTCTTTGGATTTGACGACGACATCATCAATATATATCTCCACTAGGAAGCCGATCAAGTCGTAAAAGATGTAATTCTTGGCCCTCTGATACGTAGCTCCAGCATTCTTCAAGCCGAATGTCATGACGACCCACTCGTACAAGCCGATTGCTCCTGGGCACCTGAAGGCTGTCTTGTGGATGTTTTCCTCGGCCATAAAGATCTGATTATCCCCTGCATTGCGATCCATAAAACTTATAATTTTATGGCCAGCGGCGGCATCCACTAACAAATCGGCTATAGGCATTGGGTACTCGTCCTTAGGGGTAGCTTTATTTAAATCTCTGAAGTCGATGCACACCCTAAGCTTGCCGTTTTTCTTCATCACTGGAACTATATTTGAAACCCATTCTGCGTATCGATAGGGCCGAATAAACCCAGCATCATATAGTCGAGTGATTTTGGCTTTGATTGCATCATACATATCGGCTTTAAACCTCCTGGGAGGCTATTTGTACTGCTGATGTCTGGGCTTAATGGGGAGCCGATGTTCAACGATAGATCGTCTGAGACCAGGCATCTCAAAATATTCCCAAGCAAAACAATCTTTATATTCTTTTAATAAATCAATAAGCTTGGTTCTAAAATGACAAAACAAATTTTTGCTAATGTATGTCGGCCTAGGCCTATCTCCTGGACCTATATCCACTTCTTCCAAATCATCGGCCGACATAAAACCTTGCCCGAGTTTGCCGTCAATGTCGTCCAGGGTGTCCTCGTTGTAGACGCTCGGGCCCTCCACGGCGCCCTCAAAGTAATAGTTGAGGCTCTTCGTCTCCAATTGGCTGCATGTCAGAATTGGACACCTTGAGAAAATCAGCCTGCCAAACCTTGCCAGACAGCAATTAATTTCGTCGACTTCCCATAAAGTTAAGTCGACGTTAGCGACATTGACTGACCTGTCGACTGGCACGATTTCTATCTTGTCGCCTTGCCACTGGATTAAGCTTTGATGTATTGTGGAAGGGATGCAACAGTTGACATGGATCCAATTCCTTCCGAGTAGCAGACTGTATGATCCCTTCCCGTCGATGATGAAAACGTTGTGGGCATGGTTTTACTGCTGACGGTCAGCTCAACGTTTAAAACTCTCTTGGCCTCTGATGGGTTGCCGTCGAAGTCCTTGAGTACCATATTGGTCTTGATCAAGTCGTCGACCCCCTTGCCTATCTTTCGGAAGGTTGCGTAGGGCATGAGGTTGACAGCAGCCCCTCCATCGACTAGCATCTTTGACATCGGCTTGCCATTGACGAATCCTTTGACGAATAGGGGCTTCAAGTGCCGATTCTTTGTCCCCTCGGGTTTCTCAAAGATGGCCTGTTCTGGGGACAGTACTAGTTTGGCCAATGTATCCTCGACTGTGTCTGCATCGGCCTCGACTGTCTCAGCATCAGCCGGCAATACGAACACCATATTGACCGATGCAGTGGCCACTCCTTTGCCTTTTGCCACCCTTTTGGCCTTGTCGGCTAGGCTCTCGTCGGCTGGGGCTGCCTGTTTCTTGACAAACCATTGCTTTGTGCCCTACCGACGTTGTTGCTGTTGACTCATCTGCTAGACTTCTTCTTCCTGTCCCTCGCTCTTAAGCCTCTAAATTTTCCTTTTCTGCGTTTTGGTGAACAGGTCTGAAGGGCACCATTGGGGATTGGCTGATTGTTCTTCATCAGCCTCCTCTTCGTCCTCTTCTTGGAAGAAGTCCTGGTGGATTGGGCCAAGCCGATCGTGGACGGAAGGTTTCCACTGGTTAAGTTGAACGGCTCGTGGGACGAATTGGCTAGAACTTTCCATCGGTGGATCCCTATATTCGTCCTCTCTGTATTCGCTGCATGCCAGGAAAATTTTAAGAGTGGGTAGCCTCATTCCTTGCTCCCAGCAGAACCTGAAGAACTCGCAGCGCCAATGCGGATCACAGCCGTCATGGCGGCGGTAATATGCTACACCAAGCCGATCAGGTGTCCTCTGGTATGGTTTGCCATGCCGGGCTTCCTCTTCTTCTTGAACCCTGCGCTGGAATCGCAGCCGGTTGTCCGCCTGTCTGGGCCGACGATCGGCCGATCGGCCATTGGTGTAGACCATGTTGATCAGCGCGGCTCTCATTGCAGTCGGCCCTTGTTGGTCTTTGGCTGAGCTGTACGCCATTCTGTTCTATCGATCAGCTCGTGCAGGATCGGCTTGGACAGTGTTGACAGGGAAGGGATTGCCATCGACCTTCATCGGCTTAGCCGATTCCTCGAACTTAATCTTCCCTGCCTCGATGGCCAACTGTATCTGTTGGCGGAAGACCTTGCAATCATTGGTGCTGTGGGAGGTGGTGTTGTGCCACTTGCAGTATCTCTTCTTTTTTAGCTCCTCGGCCGATGGTATGACGTGGTTGGCCGGGAGTTGTATTTGTTTCTCCCTCAGTAATAGATCAAAGATCCTATCGGCTTTGGTTATGTCAAAATCATACTTTTCTTCCTTAGCCGATTTCTTCAGCCATTGGCAGGTGATAGCCTTCTTGTTCCTGGTCCACTCGGCTACTACCATCTCTACGTCGCTGTCACTTGAATCTGAGTCTGTTGCATAGGTGATGTGGGTGATCTTATTGAAGGCTTTCTTTGCTTCTTGAAAGCGCTGCTCATGAGCCATAACCTTCTGAGCTAGGTGGGCCAAGCTCTCAAAATCATGAGCCGAAAACCTCTCATGGATAGGGGCCAGAAGGCCATGAAAGGCTAAGTCGGCTAGGTGCGAGTCCGAAAGTACCAGGCTGTAACAACGATTCCTCATGTCTCTGAGCCGCTGTATGTAATCTTGGACTGGCTCCTCGTGCTTTTGCTTGATACTGGTCAGGTCCGACAACTTCATTTCATGCGTGTCGGAATAAAAGTAGCTGTGGAATTGCTTCTCGAGATCGGCCCAACTCTGGACCGAGTTGTAAGGTAGGGATGAAAACCATGTAAAAACCGATCCCGAGAGTGACAGTGGAAATAAGCGCACTCTGAGCGTGTCCGTAGCCGATGCTTCTCTGCATTGTGCCAGGACTCGGCTGACGTGTTCGTTGGTTGACACGTTGTCCTGCACAAAGAATTTTGAAAAGTCCGGCACTTTGTACCGGTTTGGCAGGGGCACCCTCTCAAAATACTCTGGATATGGGTACCAGAACATATTGCCAACGTCTTTTGACTTGAGGCCAAATTGATCACGCATAACATCTGCGATCAAATCGGCCCACGACCTGTTTTCTTGCAATGGTAGTATCGACTCATATTGCTCGTGGTGCGTGGGTCCTTGCTGATATGGCATTGGCGACGTCTGAGGCCGATAATGCTGCTCATAGTTGCCTCCTGGAAGTTGATGCTGAAATTGGTTTATAGCAGGAGGCGACCGAGAGGCAAACGGTGGTGTTTGCTCGGGGAAAGGCCGATTGCCGCCGGAGTTGTGAGGTGGATCGGACAGATAGTTACCAATCGGGATGTTGCGTATGATGGGTTATCGATTGGTGTTAAACATGTCTTCCGCCTGCTCCTGAGTTGTTACTAGAATGCCAAGGCCCTGATGTTGAGGTTGTGGACAAACCAGGACCTTAGGATGCGGCCGCGTAGCCGATGATTGCGCATTCGGCTGGATCGGGGCTCCCCCTGGAGGAATAGGCTGACCAAGTGGCAGGACTGATAACCCATTGGTTGACAATGTCCTATACAGTGGAAACTGACCATCAGTGAAATATGTCGGCCTTCTTGGCAACTGCTTGGCTATCTTCAAGTCAACCATGGTGCTTATCATATTGTTCAATGTGTAGACAAGTATTCCTGACTGGTTGAGAAGCGTGTGGTGGACAGCCAAGTCAATCCGGTCTTGTAGCGTGTGGAGCTCTGGATCGTCTTGTTCCTGCTTGACTTCCTCCACCTTGTTCTTCCATTTCTTATCCTCGTTAGAGGAAGCATCAAAGTCTTCAATGTTAAACTTGAATTTTTGGAGGATTGCCCCAGACCTGGTCTAGACGAAAGATTGCAAATAATGTGCTTGCAGCCGCTCAACCATCTGTTGATATTCGGCCTGTTGTTCAGCCGAAAGCTTGTCCATAGTCACTGGAATGATGTTTTCCTAGTCGAGATCGGCGATGTGACGTTCACCATTGCGCCGGATTGGAAGATGTCGTCCCACTGGGCATGCCAAAAGCGTGTTGGTGTGAATTTTTTACACGCACTGGCCTAGGAGATCTGCTTAACTCCAGTGCAGGTCCGAAATTGGTCGCCTCTGGTGATCGAGTGAGCGTGCCAGTTGGTTTGATCCTGCAACCATAAGAAACAAAGAAATAGGTGTTTGGTTAGAGTTAGATCTTACTCGATCGGCTATGGATATCAATAGATATACAATTATAACCCCAAAGCATATTTAGATTAAGTGATTGGGATAGATCGGTAGTATACCAAGACAATATAAATCACTCAGATCCAAATATACATTGGGACCACAATTATATATATTCATGACCTAACCGATGTCGCAGATCTAATGTAAATCGGCTAGTACTCTGATTTGATTTATGAAAAGAGATTAATATAGATTAAATGCATTAAATTAAGATCAATCAGCTGTTGGTATATCTAACAGATTGATACCAAGCCTGATACATTTAAGTAGATTAAGATCTTAGTATAAAAGGCGGTTCTAATATGTTTATAAGTAAAAATACATAAAAACGACTAGAACAGATAAGACCGGCTGAAACCCCGGTTCTATCTCTAATAGAAGACATTGAACCAGATAAATCTATATATTTCTAAAGGCGACTTAACAGGTCGATTAGATGCAGCATTAAGTACCAAAAGAATTATGAGATCTATGTAGGCTAATGAGAGCTCTTCGAGATGGTAGATATGCCATATAACCTAAATCAACCAATGGATCTAACTCTGTTGGCTGCTATCTTCAAAGAAATATTAGCCGATCATGAGGTAGATCTAGATATTGATCTAGATTATATGTCGCATATGATAAATTAAGCAGTTTGTCGCATCAGAATCGGAGTATCATAATGATGGAAGTACTGGCCCCGATACCACAAGCCGCTTGTAACAAGAAATTACTTGCCCTGGAGATCGAGGTCGATGCAGCCCGAGGTCAAAGCAAGAACTTGTCAAGAAAAACGTGAAGCAAAAGGTTGGCGATGCGCCGAGATTGTATTGATGTGTGTTGATATATTTTACAAGGTCTCGGGTCATATTTATACCCGAATATACAATGAGTCTGTGACGGACATGATTCTTATTAATGATTAAATCTCTAAACAAACCGACATTATCACAAAAGGAAACTATAAAAGATATCCTAACTTAAAAGATACAATTGCCATTGCAGGACCTTATCCGTAGATGACAATATCTTTAACGCACTTTGGAAACCGAATCCAATACTTTATCTTTAAAATTTCCTTTTAGGACTGGCTTCACTTCTATCTTTAGTAAGAATCGGCTATCGACTGTCCTGGTCCGACTCTGACTCAGCCGACTGGCTTCCCAGCCGATTCGGACTTAGCCGATGTCGTCTCTGTTTCTCCGCAGATCATGCATTTCCTCCGATTTTGCTTCAATCTATGCTTCGAACTCAGGGATTTGGTTACCAAATTTGGTGGTTAACAAATATGCCTTTGATAAACTTGATGATGTGTTTGGCCCTAATTTATCTTGTTGGCTTCACTTCAATCCACTATGTGAATTTGTCGATAGCCACAAACAAGAATTTGTAGCCGCCTTATCCTCATGGGAAAGGTCTGAGAATGTCAAGCCCCAACACGAGAATGGCAAGGACAGAGGGATAGTCTGAGGGACTTGTGTTGGTAGCTTGGCGTGTTTGCTATGGAACTGACATGCTTCACACCGTCATAACATGTCACAAGCGTCTTGCAAGACATTCGCAAATAGAAGCCTTGTCGAAAAGCTTTGCCGACTAGGGTTTGCCCACTGGCTTGTGATCCATAGAGGCCTTTTCCTGACGTGATAGCTTCTTTGCTTCTGTGTTGTCCTCTGAAAACTTGTCAGCCTTGAGGAAGTCTGTGAGCGATGTAGGCTAGTCTTGTACGGTTTCAATGTCTTCCACAATGTTGTTGGTCTTTGTTGTAGCACCAAGCCAACCTCGGTGTTGCTGTCAGCATTGTCATTTGGCATACTATTGACAGATGGTGTTGTTAGGCACTTCCAAAAATGTGACAGTTTCAACCGGTTCTCTTTTGGACATGTGTTAGGCGAGGTTGTCAGTGCCGGCGTTGTCTTTGTGATAGACATGGTGCACTTCAAAGTAGTCAAACTGTTGCTCCAAATTTCTGACTTCTGCGAGGTACATGGATAGCTCAGGGTTGGAGCACCTGTAATCCTTGTGCACTTGGTTAGCGACTAATTTTGAGTCCCTTTTCACGATTAATCGTATTACCCCAAGTTCCACGGCTGCTCTTAACCCGGCGAGAAGTCCTTCATACTCTGCAGTATTGTTTATCGCCTGAAAATCAAGTTGGATTGCGTGTCAAAACTGGTGTCCAGATGACGATGTTAAGATGAACCCGACACCTGCTCCTAGGCTGTTGAATTCTCCATTGAAGGCCAGTATCCATCGCCCGTTGTTCGTATGACCGACATTTCCTTCTTCGGGGATGGTCCAGTCTGCAACGAAATCGGCGAGTACCTGGGACATGATGGTTGTTCGTGGGATGAAGTGGACATCGAATTGGCTGAGCTCAACGATCCATTTAGCAATGCGTCCTGTGACCTCTTTGCTGCGGACAACCTCTCTAAGGGATGTGGTGAGACGATTGTGACCTTATGGGCCTGGAAGTAGTGGCGCAGCTTCAAAATGTCATAACCACAACGTAGAGCAGCTTCTGTATTTGTGGATATCTAGGCTTGGCATCATGAAGAACTTCACTGACGTAATAGACCGAGTTGGATCTTCTCATGCTCAACAATGATGATGGTGCTGATGGAGTATGGCGTTGCTACGATGTAGAGGAATAACTCCTCTAGTGGCTGTGGGTGATGAGGATAGGTGGATTGGCAAGGTATCGCTTGAGGGAGAGGAACGCCTCTTTGGCTTCTGATGTCTACTCGTACATATCCTATTTTTCCATAGGTTGAAGAAGGGTAGGCCTCGTTCTCCCATCCTGGTCACAAATCGACTAAGCGCTGCCATGCATCCGATAAGCTTCTGTACTTTCTTGAGCCTTGTTGGTGACTTCATGTTCTTGATGGCCTTGATCTTCTCGAGATTAGCTTCGATGCCTCGTCTGGAGACTAGGAAGCCGAGTAACTTGCCCGATGGTACTCGTATACTTCTCTAGATTTAGCTTGAGCCGATGTTTCTGAAGATTGTTGAACGCTTCCTGTAGGTCATCAATCAGGTGGTCTCAAGTCTTTGTCTTGATGACAACATCATCAATGTAGGCTTCAACATTATTACCGAGTTGAGGTTGAAAAGCCCCATGGATTTCTTGCTAGTAGGTAGATCTTGCATTGATCAACCCAAAAGACATCTTTACATAGCAGAATATACCAAAAGGCGTGATGAACGTTGTCTTGTCTTCATCTTCCCTGGCCATACTGATCTCCTAGCTCTCGCTGCTCCTCTCTCTCTCTTCCCCCATCAAATTCATCCCAATCCGACACCCAAATTCCAAATTGATTTGGAGGTTCTAATCCCCATTAACTACCATTCTTTTCCACCTCAAATATTTCCCCCAATCCTTGGGATTGAATCCCGTTTCCATGAATGTCGCTGGCCGAGCTTTCTACCGCCATTCCTCGTCCCCACAGCCGACACCTCTCCCTCCTTGACTTATAAATGATGTTCTCCTCCTTCCCGTGCTCCATTTTTGGCCTCTCCCTCATCGTCTTCACTCTCCAGCCGCCCCTTCACCGTTGACCCCGGGTACTACTAATCCGCACCGTCACTTCTTTCAACTCCATGACCTCAATCTCTTCCTTGGCCTCACTCTTGATGAGGACATCCCATCGCTGGATACACACAATAACGGTCCATCCCCAACAATCCAGCTACAAGGACCGATTACACGTGCTCGTGCCCGTCGATTAAATCATGAGGTGAATTCATTTCTTAACGTCCATAATAATATTGCTTTGGATGGGATGCTACTGAGTTCATGTGATATTTTGATGCTTAGGAACATGGGAGAGGATTTATCCAAGTCGGAGATGAATATGGGTGGCGCAGTAACACCTAAGACAACAACGACTCCCTTTCGGGATTGGCAGACCACCTTGCACTAAAACAGGCATAGCTCTCTCATACAGAGTCTGTTGGAGGTGAATGACCACTCTACGGAAAGATAACGACGAGATCGTTCATTTTGATCTGGTCCCAGCTCCATATTCATCCAGGAACTCTCTATGTGGTCGCAACAAGTCCTGCAAGACTTACTTTGGCCTAATGGGCCTTGTATCGGTTTAGGGTCCGAGTTGGTGATGTGTGCGCCCCTCTCTGGTCGCCAACAGCCCTAGCATGCCTTTCTTGTTCAGCAGCCGCCACTCAAGTTCATTAGGTTTTGCTTAGATTGCATCTACATGCTCTTTTGTTAGACTTCGCCTTGCACCGGACCGATAGGCCACTGCATTTGTTTGTGAAACCTCAAACGGTCATCGTACTTCATCTATATTTGCAATTCAAATTGTGTTGTTCCTGTTCTTGCTTGTGTTCTTGGATTCACTTCTAGGAATTAGCCCTCGTGGCGAGGTCAACCACGTTTCGGCAAGGGTATGATCCGTCCAAACCGGAGCCTTGAATCGCCAACGTTGAGATCTCCACCAATCCAACCTATCTACCTTTCGGAAGATTGGGACCTATTCCCCTATTAGCTCTCCCATCACACGAAAACCACCACAACAACGTCTTCCATGACGGCCCTTTCTCCATCAAGCCGAAGCCCTGCAGTTGTTGTCTCCTAGACTGCGTCATCAAGCCAAGATCATCCTCGCCTTGTCTTCACCCAAGGAGTGCCGAAGCTGTCTGTTGGTTGATCTGTTGTTGCCCCATTCGTTGTCGCCAGTCTCCTTCATTCGTCGACGGTAACCACCGCCATTTTCTCAATGTGTCACTGTTGACGAAAAATTTGCACTTGACTGATGGTGCCAAATCTGTGTTGACATGAACTATGTTGATACACACAATGGCCTTGAAGTTTTGCTTAGCTCCAGTGCAGGTCTTGAATATTGATGAGATGCGGGTGTGCTAGTCAGTTTGATCCTGCAACTGACAAGATGTAAAGCTGATCTTTCAACAGGTTGGCATTGATGAAACAAAGCCTGGGTCCTACTGAGAGATCCAAAAGATATGTGTCAACCGATAACCGATAGCCTAGTGTAGAATCGACTGATAGCATGATAGCTGATATCCAATAGTTGTTGATGCCAACCAATAGCTCATATAGCAATACTAGCCGATGTCGATAGGGGTTTGAGAAATTGGCTATATGTCCAATGTAGATTTTGACACTTGAATAAATAATGATATAAAGGCAAATGGACAAGCAATGAGAATGTGTAATAATATAACAATAAATCCAATAGAAATCAATCAACCAATAATGATATGATAGAATAAATGTTGATCCTACATCAGCTGGAAGTCCGATGTTATTAAATCCAAATGATTAAGTAATCAATGAGACCTTTATTGCAATTGGCTAAAACCAGCTTGTATATAATCTTTGTAAGCCAATGCAACGTCCAGATAACTCATCGGCTAAAATCCCGATGAAATGATGATTGATGTCTACTGACTTACATAAATCTAACTTACAATCACAACCTCATACGTCGAACCTAACCGAGCAGCATAAGGATGTTGATTGCCTAATAGATTTAAACCAGCCAATATGATAATGATCAAAGTGGTCATGTATTAAATTTAACCAAGACAAAAAAAACCATCAAAGAGAAATTTAACACATCAGATAAGATTGGCTAACCCTCCGATGAAACTTTAGCATGAACCTATCGGCTTAACAAGAATTAGATTATCAACAACAAACTAGTAGGTCAGACTTAACCAATGCAGCATGAGATTATATATGATAATCTAATACTCAATGAGCCGATAAATCTATCTAATGTGATGGATATAACAAATCTATCTAAAGCGACATTATGTTTAAAGAGACATCAACTTGATCAGAATATTGGACCTAACTGAGAAAGTCCTAACTAAGCCAATGTGACTATAAACAGTAATGAAACTAAAGATAGAGACGATATACCAGATAGGCAACCCTTGCGTTGGCCCAATTAGAATATCGAGATGGGGATGCACCAAAGTAATTGTATTGATCTATGGAGATATATTACAAAGATCCTAGGTGTACATATTTATACCCGTAGGCTGATATGAGTCCTAATTGGACACGACACAAACTTTTCTAAAGATAAAAGAAAAAACAAAAAGTCCTCATCGGACACTAAACACACTTTCCTAAAGATAAAAAAGGAAAAATTAATAAACCATGCCTAATTAATAGATAAATTAAGGTGCCATGCCAAGGTCTTCATGTTTCCTTGTCGAACTCGGTCTCTTTTGGATAAATTTTTATCCGATGTTTGATCTCTTCCCTTAACCAAATCCGTCAAGGAATTTTACCAAATTTTGGCATTAACAGTCGCGCCTTGGTGAGAACCTTTCCATCGCTGGCCTCTCTTCATCCAGTCAATGTCGTCGTCGTGCCCGTTGCGCCGTTGTCAGCCTCAGTTCTTGTGCATTGTCGGCTATCGACTGTGCCATCATGGCATGCACATGTGGTGTCATGTTTCTGGGCATCGTGTGGTCGCCGCGTGGTTTACCACGTGAGCAGCGCATGTGGTGTGTAGTGGGGCTCGCTTGTCGGCCTCTCGCCTTAGTTGACATGTGGGTTCTGCTTCTGTCAACCTGTGGACCGTCTCTGAGCACTCGGACCACTGTCGTCCCAAGGTTGACATGTGGGTTCCGCATGTCAATGGTGCAGCCCTTCCTCTCTTCCAGGGTTGGCGCAACAAACATGATTTTATTGTTGCAAAATTAATTCAACAATTCAGAAATATCTATTTAAATTTCATATAAACTTTCAAGTCTCTTAACTTTTGTTATAACCTAAAGGACCCTATCTTGTGCTTTTTATGTACTGTCATTGCTTCTTTATAGGGTTTTAGCTTTGTTTGTGTGCTTTGTGTATCTCCTATCGTTTCGGAGGTTCTCGAAGTGTGGTTCGTGGTCGTCGCTAAAGGATCAAAGACCGTTTTATCTAAGCAAAGCAAGTCACATCACCTTTAAACATATTGCTGACCTATGTTTGTTAAAGAATTATTTTTTCTTTAAATTATTGCATTGTTGTTTTATTAAATTCCTGTGCAATAATTATTTTCATTAGTCATTCCTATTGCTTTTTGTTATGACCTTATTATTACTATTGCTATTATATTACCTTGATATCTGTAGGAAAATAAAACCTTACTAGCGAGAAATCTATATGTTGGTGCTTTCCAGTAAAACTTTAAGTAGATGCTTAGCCTGCTTAACTAGAAATCCATAGTTGTTTTACAATACTAGACTTTGGGAATTATTTCACACCATTCATGGTAAATTTGGACTATTGGTTGCTTAGCCTGAGCATGATAGTCTTTCCCCTTGCAAAACCCTGTTTTCAGTTGGGCTCAAGGTGCATGGTTTTGCTAGTCACACCTCGACCGATATAAGGGCTGGTCTTCGGGCTTCTATTGTAAAGTATTTACCCTACTAATCACATGCCTAGTGGGTAAGGCTTAATCCTTAGATCATCTAGTCGTAAGTAGTAGGACACGGATAGAGGCAAACAAAGTCTGGTCTGATGGATGTCTCGGAGACAAATGAAGGTTATTCGGGTGGCCTGCTCGATAACCGAGATGTCATGGTAGAGAAAGATCACTCGAGTGGTCACTCCCAATATGGATGATCGGATGTTGTGGGACACAACCATAACCTACCTATCCCGGGGTCCCCAGCCGTAGGATGGGGCTATGTCAGTCCCATTGTTTACGGTTAGGGTGGGTGAAGGATTATGTCATGATCTTGGCTTTTCAGGTACCTTCTCGGTAAGACGATGCATGGCTGACATGCTGTCAAGATTGTGTCTTGTGGGTCTAAATGTACACCTCTGGCCAGAGTAAAACCTATTCGAATAGCCGCACCCTCGGTTATGGACAAGCCTAGCAATGTACCTAAATTAGTGGTTTCTCTTAAAATCTGGTTAGTGATCTAAAACCTGGAATGGTTTGATATTGTATGGCTTGGGATGAGTCAGAGTCCGGTTTGGACATCCAAGACGGTCTAATTTGTTTCTGGCCTAGGTTAAGGAAGGTTCGTATGGGTGTGCAGCCTGGATTAATAACTTTGAACTTGATTTCGAGCCATGTTCCTAAAATCACCTTGATTAACTAAAGTGTTTTAAAATGCTTGTTTGTTGCATCTCTCGGTGTGACTTGTTGAGTTGTTTGCTGCATCTCTCGGTGACTTTTTGAGTTCTATGGTTGTACTCATTCTTGCTCAATCTTCCCTCCAACCCTCCCCACCCCCACACTATTGGAATACACGTAGGCTATGATAGCATAAATTCAAAATTTTCTACCGCGCACCTCCAGGATAGCATGTGAGGACTATAGATTGTTACCAATTGACGCGCAGGGCAACGGAAGACTACGTTGGAGAAGTCGGTCCAATGTACGCGCATCGGGGAGGTCACGGAAGTAACCAATCACCACGATCCAATCACCAGACCGCCGACTCGCCTCACCGATCTACACCACAACGTAGCAGTGTCTCTCCTGTTATCCACACGTCCAAGGGTGGAACGTCAATCGCCTGTGTGCTAGCACTCGGCACGTGGCTAGGGTTTGGCTTGGAGGTGGCAGCTAGGGTTTGCTCGTGGTAGATCTCAACTCGCGTCTAACGTCAATTGCTTGTTAACGATCTCCACCCCTTGCCCCTCTATTTGTAGAGTTAGCCGACTGGGCCTAGAGGGCCCATCGGGAATCTATCTCTAATTGGATCCTTATTTGAACTGAGCCTTATCCGATTCAAACTCGAATACCTGTTTCAACCCGTTAAGTGTGTGACCCTATAGATTCATGTATACTTGGTTACGATCTGAGAACACTTCTTGGCCAACCTGTCAACAGCGGCGCTTAGCAGAGTGTATTGACACCAAAGTATACATAAGGATCATATCGACTGAACCTGTAATGTGTGCACAGATCTCTTTGCCTCACAATATCAATTAAGCTATAGGCAAGACACATGCCATCCTATCAATAGCTTAATCATTCACTTGATCTTGTATTGGATTATATATCTGTTGATTGACTCCTCAATCAACTCGGCATGGCCATGCACTTCCATAATCCATTACATCGAGGGGCCCAGAGATATCTCTCCCCATAGGAGGGGCAAATTCCATCTTGATCATTCACATCTCACTACATGTTTCATAGCAAACCTGAAGACTACTTTTATAATTACCCAGTTATGGTATAGCGTTTGGTAGTCCCTAAGTAAGCCATTATACATGTTGGAATCCATGATAATCTCAGGTCTAAGGTCTTTGCACCAACACTACTTGAGACCAACTAATGACACATTAATCCCTGTAGTGTCTCAAGGTGGGTCTATCCAACAACATGTTCTCTAACATGTGTTCACGTTATTGATTTGGTATCTCCATACCATGATCCATGAGACACAATCATCAATCAATATACGTGTTGATCTTAGAATCATATTCATCTTATACATATGATATATGATCAGGGATCATTTAGAAATAGATTTATATCACATAAAGAGTCTCATGAATAAGTCACATACTTATTGATCAATACAAGTTGTTTATTTCATGGAACGGAATAACACTTTATTCATTAATACATAAACATTGACTATGATATCCAACATATCCATGTTGCCTCTAGGGCATATCACTAACACACACCCCACCCCCTTAGTAAGTGAAGCTTTGGAGAAGAAGTCCTAGGTTGAGTCTTGGATTATACCCCAGTTGAGCGCCTATGAAGATGGAGTTGTAGGCTTGCTAGTCCGCTGCTCTTTATTTTTGTTTGTTAGGACTGAAGTGCCTTTGTAACAATGTAAATATTTTTTTTGAGAGGAAGACTGTGGAAAAAAATCCCCATAGAAACAAATTAATATGCAAAAAGAGGTTAAAGGTCAACTTACAACAGAGTTAGGGGTTAGGAACAAGAAGCATAATGAAGATTAACTAAAAGCATCTAGCCAAAAACAGAAAGCATCTCTAGAAGAAGTTTTGAAACGAGCTGATTGGTAATGGCCTTGGGTCCAGAAGTTGTGCATCCATCTGGACAGAGAGTGATCCCTTCTATTAAAGACCTTGTCATTTCTGATCTTCCGAATTTCCCAAAGAGCAATCTGACATGCTTCAAAACTGAAGCTGTGATCATTAGTTTGGTAAAGTCTATCTTCAATCGAGAGAGCTAGGTCCGAGGTCTTATTGATTCGGTACCAGCATTGAGTTGCAAAGGGGCAAGTGAAGAAAAGGTGATCGATGGATTCTTCAACATTTAGAGTACACATGACGCAAAGATCATTATCTCTGTGCCCAATGTGCCTTCGGGTGAGCATCACCTTAGTGTTGAGACGGTCCAAAAGAATCAGCCAAATAAAGAACTTAATTCTTGGTGTGCACTGGGATTTCCATAATTTGCCATAGATTGGGTGAGCTTGCACCGACTTATACACTAAGTCATAAAACTTTTTGGAGGTGTAATCTATCCCCCAGATCGGTTTCCGGAATCCTTGGCATTTTCATTATAGGCAAGCTGCTGGAGCTTTGACTGTAAACTTTCCAATTCTTCTGAGGCTTGAATTGAAATGGGTAACACAAAAACAGAGTCTAAATCCTCATACTGCATCAGTTTTTGCATCGAGACTGTGTCAGAAACAGCAAAAGAGTAAAGTCTAGGATAAGCTTGATAGAGGGGAGGCTCTATCCAATGATCCCTCCAAAAGCTAACTGTGGAACCATTCCCAAGTTCACAACGAGCGATTGCTCTGTAGATCCCATTGAGTCGAAAAACATCCTTCCACCAAAAGGAGCCCACCTCCCGTGATGTGTGAGGAACTTTATTGTTGTAATATTTGAACCAAACAAGTTGGGTCCAAGGAATGTCCTCTCTGTTATAAAACTTATGAAGTTGCTTTAAGAGAAGAGCGTCATTTTGAAGTTTGAGGTTAATGACTCCTAGTCCTCCCTTCTTTTTTGGTCTCTGGACTGCCTCCCAAGCTACTAAATTACCTCCTTGTTTCTTTTCTGTGTTCCCACGCCATAAACATTGTTTTCTAGCCCGATCAATGCAGTCAATAACGCCAGCAGGGAGTTTGATGGAGTAGAGAGCATATGTAGAAATCGGTGTTAAGACCGAATTGAGCAGCTATAATATGCCTGAAAGAGTTGGCCACAAAGAACTACCTGATTATCTTCTTTCAATTCTGTCCATAATAGGCGTTAGATCTTCCATTCTCGGTTTGGTGGTTCCCATAGGTAATCCTAAGTAAGTAAAAGGTAAACTTCCCGATTTGCAGCCAAAGGTGGAAGCCAGGTGATCCAACCTATCCTGACTCACGTTGATCGGTAACATTTGGGATTTACTGAAATTCACCTTTAGCCCTGTTGCAACATAGAAGCTGTTCAAAAGTCCTTTCAGGAAGAGAAGTTGTCTAGAGTCCGCTTGCATGATGAGAAGGGTGTCATCCGCATCTTGGATTATGGGAAAATCTTCTGTTGACTGCACGATTGGTATTTTGAGAAGGCCTTGAGAGGCTGCTCTATTAACCAGAACTTGGAGCAAGTCAGCCGCCAGTACGAAAAGGAGCGGTGAAAGTGGATCGCCTTGACGAACTCCCCGTTTACACTGAAAGAACTTGCCTGGAACTTCATTGAGGAGAATAGCCAATCGTCCTATAGCCAAAATTGTGCTTATCCAATTAATCCATCTCAAAGGGAAACCCAGATGTGTCATGACTTGGATGATGGTTAGATGCTCCACTGTGTCAAAGGCCTTTTCAAAGTCCAACTGGAGGATAATTGCCGGTTTTTTAGAGCGATGGCACTGGTGGATGTACTCAAAGCTCCAAGCAATGCAGTCCTAGATACCCTATTTTTGATAAAGCCATACTGGTTACGGTGAATCAGCTTTGTGATAATAGTGTGTAGACGATCAGCTAAAATTTTTGTTAGAAGTTTGATGCTAACATTCATTAGAGATATTGGCTGGAAGTCATGCACGGTGTTGGGATTGGCAGTTTTGGGGACAAGAGCAATGTAGGAAGCGTTGATAGAACTTAAAGAGATTGCCCCAAAATGAAAGTCATTGCAGAGTCTGTAGAAACCATGCTTGATTATCGACCAGCATTTTTTCATGAACAAACCATTAAAACCGTCTGGGCCTATTATCGATATAATAAAGGTTTGTCTTTTGTATCAAATTTGTTAAGGTGTACCCCAACTTTTCCTATGACTAGGATTAATACACTAGTGATTAGAGAAAAATATTTTTTCGGTCATGACACATGGGGCCCTATCCAAGATAGGCACTTTCTACAAAAAGTGGAAGGGCAGCTTGAACCAGAAGTTCGTCCAAGCTGGAGTTTAACAATCCCTTGTATTAGAAGTGCGAGGATTACAAGGATGAATTCATGAGTTACAGAACATTTGAGGAGGCAAGAAAAATGAGTGAACAGAACAAGGTCAACTCTACGAAAAAAATATGCTCACCGTCTCAGCCCAAGTGGATACACTAAGAACATCCCCAAATGGGATGAGGAGAAAGGGCTGCATCAGGTAGGTGCAACCAAAAAAACACTATGCGTATGTCGGGAGAACAAAACTATCATCTTCTGGAGAGTTGATCGCCATAAGACCTCGACAGCAAGAACTAGAATAGAAGATCGCCGAGGCCCATTCCTAGTCCTCACAGGGTACTTTTGTGCCCGAAAAAGAGAGAGATGAGCTCACACTGGCTTTAGGGAACTCCGAGCATCCTGGATGTATGAGAGGTGTAGGTCTTATTCCTTGGAAGGATTGGTTTCCAGACGATGGACACAAGTATCGGGTTCGGAAGAGAAGACCGATAGAAAAAATTGAGTGTATCACGAGGGAGATGGAAAGGCAGCTCAACGTGAAATTGGCAATCGTACCTGCTAATATGCGGGCTGAACAACAGTGCTAGGAGCTAGTTGGGAACCAAGTGGTAAGCTCAGGTGGGAGACATAGTAGTTGTGCTTCTATGGAAGCCATCCATGCAGAACGAAACACTATGCATTATCCAGTGGATGCCAGAACTACACATACTCCATGCGCACTTCACGTGCCCCTTCAAAATAATATCACTCAAGAGATTCCTAGTGGCAAGGCACATCCTATATTGGCAGGGCAAATAATGCATGGTAATTCGTTGCTGCTAGGCTACTCAAGGGTCGAAGTTGAGGACGCGCTAAGCCAATATAGAGGGTACGTGCTAGAGTTTCCTCTACAGGAATGGATTGACAGTCTGGGCGATGCTCTTCACAACATGATCCTATGACCCGAATGCTACATTTTTATCACGTCCAATGATGGGACAGGCGATCCTATCGATGGCGGTCTAAGCTCTTTAGGTGGTCATGGTCCAGATCTAGCTCCTTCATCGCCTCGATAGAAGACCTTGAGTCCACACCCTCCTTGACAGAATACCCTAAGTCAACCACAGCCTCCGTAGAAGACCTCAAGCCCCCCACCCTCCTCCCCCTCCTCCGCATTCAAAAAAGACTCCAACAATAAGTGCATCGCAAAGGTTTGCTCGATCAAACAAGCCATGACGCCAATCAACTAAGACGTTAGTGTCAACACCAATGTCGACGCTGCCTAGGTAGACGGTGAGTGGAAGCATTACTTCGCCTTTTGGCCCTAAAAAGGCTGAGGAATGTAAGATTCCAAATCCACAAAAGTGATGAAACAATAAGTGTGCACAACGAACGACCCCAAGAAACCTATATCGGACTTCCAGAGAATTGCAGGGAAGAAGGATCTGCATGATCAGGCTAGGGAATTATACCTTGCAGAGAAAGTGACTAAAGTGGCAATATTCTATGAGGAAGCCGGTATAGAAAGCCTAAAAAAATATGAATAATATTGCAAAGGCCCAAGTGATATTGTAGTTCCAACTTGGACATCCCATGCTAGTTGACACAGAAATAGAAGACTTAGGAACTCAAGCGTGGTGGGCGCATAAGTGGTATTTAGAGCAGGCCACAAAAAGTGAATCCATGTTCAGTGCCTAGTACACTGACATGGATTTTCATCGTTCCGACAATGTGTTATGGGCAAAATTTAAGGAGCTCTTCCAACTATACCAAAGATGAGAACTCAATATTAGCATCCTCCAACTATGGTCATTGTGAGAACTCTGGTATTTTGTTCTTAATTAGGTGGCTATTACTATAATCTCAATAGTTCTCAACCATGGTTTCATTTTTCAGGCATTGCTCTTATCGATGTAGAGGCACGTACACAAGGTTGTATTTCTAGACCCCAACGATTGTGAACTTTGAATATATAGCAATTGATGTCAGAAGTTGAAATTGAGGACTATCTCTTCAACTCCCTGGTCAAGCTAAAGTCATGTGACCACATACTCTTGTCTTAACTCTCTTAGTAAGTGACCATCATCGATTTCTAGTTTTACTTGATCTCCATGCATATGGAGTTATTGATACATTGTCCTATGTTCAGCGATCATTGAATCCTCACCGTAATCAATATAAAGATCAGTAAGGTTGTCATATATGATAGTGTGAGGAAAGAGAGAGATCACTGCCAATGTCTTATAAATTCACTGAATAGGGCATATACGAGATACCATCGCACGGAAGATATGCGAAGGATGCATCAACATGACGGATCTTCAAACATGAGTAGATCTTTAGAAAAAAGCTAGCACCAGTCTCTGTGGCTTGTACGCCATGCGCCACATGTTACATTTTGTAGAGTAGGGAACCTACACTCTAATGTTGAGGTGTGAAATGTTAAAGAGACAGAAGTCACAAATATAACAATTATATTATATTACTAAGTAAATTTCTATGCCTTCTACTCTTATGTCACAGAAATTGGATCTCAACATAAGCGAACAGCTACCACATGCCTTCAAAGGTCTCACTGGCGAGATCTACAGGTTCACCCGTAATCATGTTATAGACCCAGCTGGCGCTTACAACCTTGACAACCATCCACCAAGAATACAATCATCTACGCCTCCCATCTTACCAAGCACATCAAAGAAGAAACCTTCGAAGAAGAGATAATACAACTAGCTGGATTTGACACAAAAAGACTATGTATTTAGTTAGTGTTTATGCATGAATTATTGGAGTAATTTCTTGATGTGTGAATTAGGTTACTTTCTACGTGGTGTATTTAAATAGTTATTATCATTATCTATTCTATTATATGTTCTCTGTTATAGGCATCATGACTACAGGGCGGGAAAGCTGGCTGTACTTTGGAAATCCAACTCTCACTAAAGCACAATGACATTTGCCATTTGTGTGGATATATATATGTGCATGTTGAATTTGGGGACTTTGGAATTTGGGTGGTCAATATGTTTAATGTGAATGTTAATATGTTTAATGTGAATGTTTGAAATTGAGGATTTGTAGAGATATATATGTGTATGTTGAATTTTGGGAGAATTTGGGAGATAGATATGTTTAATGTGAATGTTAATTTGAAACCGAGGCTTTTGTAGAGATATATACATGTCAATGTTGAATTTTGGGACTTGGAAATTTAGGAGTTACATACCTAGACGCTTGATGCTAAACGGACAATAGCCCATGGTCTATAGTTTAGACAGTATAGACGGTCCAGATGATTGTGGAGGATATGGGTACCGAGTACTGACACGACTTGCATATCGGACTAAAGATAGGAGGTGGGTCGGATCCATGTATTATGTAATAGAGTAGGACTCGGTCACAATGCTACCTTGTGTTCTATGATAGAGCCTAAACTCCTGATTGAATATTACCATGTAATAGAGTAGGAATCTGGTGTCATATGCAGCTAGGTTTTTCTCTTTGTAACCTTGCCCCCCAACCTATATAAGGTGGGCACAAAGCCCTCCAAGGACATAACCACAATTAGATTGTCAGATCAATATAACACCCAATGGATACATTCCCCAAACAAGAGTAGGATGTTACCTCACATCGAGGGGGCCTAAACCTATCTAAATCCTTATCTTCCATATTCATCCACTTTTAAGTCTCGTGCGCCACCCCATTTATCATTGCCAATTTCCATACTCGACAGTTGGCATGCCAGGTAGGGGTGGCGCCGAGTTTTTCATCATTGAGTATGATGGAACCAATCTACGACGTCGACGGATTCATCTTCGCCCTTCTGAACACCACAAAGGCTTGTGCCAAGCTCGTTCTCTCCATCCTAGATTCATTCCACCCAGGGAGATCAATCTGGCGAGTTCGACGATTTAATCTCCAACATCACCGGGTATTTACCTCTTCCAACTTGTCGTTGTTTATTAGATTGATTTCTAATCTCAGATTAATCTCTTGGTGTTACTTTTTGGTTGTTAGCATATAATTATATGGCACTACCTAGGTGACTGATGCTGGTCATGGACCTGTGGCATTGTTATGTGATCAACCGGCCACGAGCTTACTCCACCGCCACCGTTGGTGATGGTGACATCGTCTTCACCGCTGGCTTCCTCTGCCACTGTTGACTGGTTTCTTCGCCTCCATGGTTGGTGGATTCCACCGCCGTTGCTAATTGGTGACTTCATCTACACTGTCAGCTTGCCTCCGTCGTCGTATGATGTCTTCGCCTCCATGATTGGTGGACTCCGCCACCATTGCTGGTGGCGTCGTCTTCACCGTTAGTCACTTCCATCGTCATTGGCTGGTTTCTTTGCCTCCATGGTTGGTGGATTATACCGTCGTTGTTGATTGATGACTTTGTCTTCACTGTCGACTTGCCTCTACCGCCGTCTGATGTATTCACCTCCATGGTTGGTGGACACCTCCGCCATTGCTGATGGTGACATCGTCTTCACCGTCGGTTGCCTTCACTGCTATTAGCTGGTTTCTTCACCTCCACGGTTGGTGGATTATGTCGTCGTTGTTGATTGGTGATTTCGTCTTCAGTATCGGCTTGCATCCGCCGCCATCTAATGTCTTCGCCTCCATGGTTGGTGGACTCCGCCGCTGTAGCTGATGGCGACATCATCTTCATTGTCGGTCGTCTCCGTCATCACCGCCTAGTTTCTTCGCCTCCATGGTTGGTGGATTCACTACCGTTGTTGATGGTTACATCATCTTCACCACCGGCTGCCTCCACTATTGTTTAATGTTTTCGCCTCCATGGTTGGTGGACTTCGCCACAGTTGCTGATGGCGACATCATCTTCACCGTCGGTCACCTTCGTCGTCAACGACTGGTTTCTTCGCCTCCATGATTGGTGGATTACATGGTCATTGCTGATGGCGTCAACGTTTTCATCACAGATTGCCTTTGCCGCCGCCGACTGGTTTCTTTGCCTCCACGGTTGGTGGACTCTGCCGCCGTTGCTGATGGCGACATCATTTTCACCATCGGTCACCTTCATCGTTGCTAACTAGTTTCTTCGCATCCATGGTTGGTGGATTCTGTCGCCGTTGATTATGGCGACATCATCTTCACCATCGGCCACCTCCATCGTCATCAGCTAGTTTCTTCGCCTCCACGGTTGGTGGACTCCACGTCCGCTGCTTATGGGCAACCTCGTCTTCACTGTCGTCCATCTTAACCGCCGTCGACTGTTGTCTTTGCCTTCATGGCTAGCCTACTCTATCGTCGTTGATTGGCGACCTCGTCTTCACCGTTGGCTGCTTCTATTGTCATCGATTGGTATCTTCGCTGCCACGGTTGGTCTACGCCACCACTACAGATGGGCGTCTTCGTCTTCGCCATCGACTTGCTTCCGTCGTCGTCAGCTGGTTTCTTTGCCTCCACGGTTGGTGGACTGTGCCGCCGCCGCTGATGAGCAACCTCGACTTCACTGCCAACCGCCTTCACCATCATTGACTGGTGTCTTTGCCTTCATGGTTGGCCTACTTTACCGCTGTCGATTGGCGACCTCGTCTTCACCGTCGGTTGCTTCCGTCATCGCCGACTGATGTCTTCACCGCCACTGTTAGCTTACGCCGACACCATTCTTGGGCGACTTCATCTTCATTGTCCTTATCATCGGCAACCTATGCTGCCATTACTTCGCCAACTTCGCTACTTCACCAACCTTGACGTCTTTGTGAACCTCGACACCACGGCATGCACCACCAGATATGATGTCACACTAATCTACTACAACAAGTGGTGTTCCAATCCCCAAGCTTTCTACTCGGACATACTCAACGCGTATCTTCTCTCAAGCGATTGCTACTCGATGATAGAAAACTATAGTTCTTGACCCTATGTTCAGTTGTTTCCGAACTAAGCATAGAGTCAGAAAACTAAGCATAGAGTCAGGGGCTGCACAAACACAAGACTAAAATTCGACATGTGTTATGTCAAGATGAAGCAATCAATTAAACAGTCAATGAGTTCTATGAAATCAACTTCAGGAGTCATTAGCTTCATCTTCGCTCCAGAGTAGGAGTTCTACTTGAGCAACTCTAAAATTCTCACCGACAACATTGACTTCCAACTGATGCCATGGTCTACTCAAAGTTTCTCAAGTGTCAAGTTCGAGATTTAATCTAAATGTCCTGGTTAGATTCAGCTCTGTCTTTTGGAGTTCAACTTGGATATGGCTTCGAGCCTCCCAAGTTTGGGCCTAAGGAGTTTGGAGTCATCAACCAATCAACTCAGATTTGATGAGTTGGACAGCAGCATAAACATCCACTTTCCTCCACATGAAGCATCTCTAATAGCTACAACACCAAGTTCTACTGTCATCGTTATAAGTCAAGAGGCGTTGCATCATTCTTCGTTACGCACATGCTAACATCAAGAAAACTATTCGAGCTTGGACATCTTCTCAACAATTTATTATCATTGATGTCATCACAAGCACTTTCATTATCTTTATCTCCAGTCAACTAAAGGCTTTGTCAACGCTGAAATCTAACCGGATCACCAACATCGTCATCTTCATTGACATCGTGTCATGCCTCTTCGGCATCGCTTCTACGTCGACCCTGACGTCACTGACACCGATTGGTTACCTCACGGCTAGCCTACTCTGCCGCTACTGATGGACAACTTCATCACCACCGCTGATGTCTCCGCCACCTCTGATGAGCCATCTCATCTCTATCATCAACTGCCTTTGCTTCACGGGCCCCGACGTCTCCACCGCTTCTGATAGGCAATCTCGTCTCCCTATTGGCTACCTCCGCTTCGCTGGCACTGATTTCTTCACCGCTGTTGACGGTGATCTCATCTCCACGCCAGCTACATTAGCCTTCACCAACGGGCAACTATAACTACAACAGAAGGACAAGCTATATGCTCAGGGGCTCATCAGCTCAAGCGTGAGCATCACACCTTCATTCCGCCTCATTCCGGATACTCGCAGTAGGAATTCATGACCATGAGCCTACTTCTTACACTCATGGTCTGGACAAATCATTATTCCCCACGAGGGCCACCAGCTGAATTCTTGTGCCAGTCTAGATTTAGTTATCACCTTTACATTGGTACACCCCACGAGGGATAACCACTTGGACTAGAAGCCACTCGGGTGATATGCACTCGGTCCACTTTACCCAGGAGATCTGACACGCGAGAGAAGACGAAGACTTATATATCAGAATAACCTAAGTGTATCAGTGGGCATTTTTGCACTGAGGTCCAATATGTTCACAGTCCAAGTTTTTAGGTGTGGTGGAGCTATGTGTCTTATAGGGACTTAAGCATACTCATTTTGTGATATCCGCACGGTGTGAACCAGATACCTTAAAATTTCCTTTACTCGTTGCATAAAGGCTTTTTATTAAAGTCATTTGCTATGCAATTTTTAAAGGTGACCAACAACATGCTTTTGTAGCTTTTATAAACAGGCTTCTTCATCATAAGAGTCAGGTGCTATTTGGTATCATTTTCTAATGTGTGGTTGGCCTAGAACTACATGCATTATAGTTTAATAAGTCGCAGTTGGCCTAGTACTACGTGCTTCCTATTTTTAAGTCACGGTTGGCTTAGTGCTACATGTTCCACATTCTTAAGCCGCGGTTGGCCTAGATCTACGTGCATTGTATTTATAAGACGTGGTTGGCCCATGGCTACATGCATTATTTCTTTTAAGTAGTCGGTCTATCACTTGATTCATGTTACTCGGGGACACACTGCATATGCTATAAATTGATATTAAGTCACTTGGTTGACTAAGATTATGGTTCTTGACTATATGTTTAGTTGTTTCTCAACTAAGCACATAGTCAGGGCTACATTTAATAGGCGCATCTATTTGATGCACCTATTTATTTAATCATTTTTACAAATCCTCCATTGCCTCTTTGCAAAATATCAACAAGGAGGACTTAAGAAGGAAGCACTCGAGAAACCTTCACAGGGAACATTGAAACACTCAGTGTTGGTCATGAGCCATGAGGAAGACTGCAACTCGACTGTGAAGGTCTTAGGGGCTACTATGACTTGCATATTTGACTAGAGATAGGAGGTGGGCCGGATCCATTTATTGTATAATAGAGTAGGACTCGGTCATAGTGTTGCCTTGTGTTATATGACAGGGCCTAGAGTCCCGATTGAATACTACTTTGTAATAGAATAGGAAACTAACGTCGTATCCGGCTAGGTTTTTCTCTTTGTAACCTTGCCCCATGGATCTCTCCAAGGGCATAACCACAATCAGATCATTAGATCATTATAACACCCAACAAATACAATCTCCAAACAGGAGTAGCGTATTACCTCTCATCGAGGGGACCTGAACATGTCTAAATTTTTGTCTTCCGCATTCATCCACTTTTAGGTCTCGTGTGCCACCCCCTTTTATCATTGCCGATTTTCAGAATCAACAATGATATACCGTAAAATATACAATTAACATGTTTTACACTTATACTGATAGACTTAACATGTTCCATAAAATATTGGATAACTAGCGATGTTGGCATAAGGGAAGCAACCAACGTAGTCATGGGATAGAAGGAAAGTGGGAGGAAGGTCCACCGGTGGCAACTAGCTGAGGAGATGTGGCATGATTTTGTGGCAATGACATGTGTGTGTGTGTTTTATAAATTTTGAGACTTGGGGAATTTGGGAGATATATGTTGAGGATGGATGTTGTATTTGGATGTGAATGAAAATAGGAAGTGGGAAGTGAGATTTGGATATGTATGTGGCTGTGATTGTATGAATTTATGTTAATTTGTAGTTTTTGTCATTTTTATTTTATTTCATACCGACATATAGGTGTCAGTTCTTGTTGATAACCAGTACCTATGATGGCTATCACGTGATGAGGACATGTTACAATTGACACATGTGATTTTATAGGTGCCGGTTGTCAACAATAACTGACACCTTTGAGTATAGCCACGTGGCGGGGCGATTAAAAACTAGTAACTATAACAGCTTATAGCTTATAGGTGTCGGTTCTTAACCACAATTGACATCTTAAAGGTATCAGTTAAACTGTTTCAGTGTCGTGTGAAGGGCACCGGTTACGAATTCGGTATCAAAGACAGGTTTTCAACCAGCACTAAGAGCAGTCCCAACCCTTCATGTAGAATGGTGTTCATGGCATTTAATAGGGTGTCATATAAACAAAAATCTGATGTGACAATAGAGTTAATGATGTGAGAGATAAAAAGATGAGGAAACCATTTCTCATGCAAGAAACCATGTCTACACAAAAATCAAGGAAAAAACAAGGGGTTAGGTGGATAAAAGGAGAGAGAAGATAGGTGATTGGATGAGAATTTAATTTGAAGACATCATCCATTGTATATATAGTTTCTATACATACGCCCTGTTTGGATAATTAGTCCTCTAAAAATTTTCCTTTAATGTCTATGCTCTAATCATTAGTTCCAACTAACTCATTAACTAACTCATTTACCGCATGTAATAAACAAAAATTAATCATGTGCATATATGATTGAAACATATAAGTATCATACAATTAAACATATTGGTCATGTTTGGATAATTAATCCTTGGGCTAATTTGAAGGCTAAAAATTAGCTCTCAAGTTAGCCCTCTAAAAAATCATTAGCTCCAACTAACTCATTTAATGGTGTAATAAACAAAAATTAATCATGTGCATATATGATTGAAACATACAAGCCAAATACAATTAAAGTCTCATACATATTGTTTCGTTTAAACTACAGTCTAGCTTGCTCCCTTGCAGTTTTTGAGAAATTCTTCAGCCCCTGCAACAACAAACAAAACAACACAACAACATCAGAAGCTTAGGGAAGATCCGCTCCTGTCTTCGCTATCAGAAGCTTGTTTGAGTGTATTAGCTACAAAAGAAACTTCCATATCAGCTTGATTTTCAGAGGGACATTCATTTTCAGAAGGCTGTCACAAGTAAACTTCCATGGACGACATTTTCAATGTTGGGGCTATTGTACAAAAGTATGTGTACGATCACAGATTTAGAGGTACCTTCAAAATAACATGATCATTCCACAGCCCTTTGTTGGAACCAAGGCAACCACCTTCACTGCATGTACATGAACAGCCAAGAAACTCTAACAATTCACTGCGAAAGCACAAAGCATTTTTCAGGACTTGGTAAGCTGAAGAGATATAGCAGTACATATACATGCTAAGAGTTTCTGTGGCAGTTGCTAGGCGCAGATAGTTGATTCTAACTTTTTGTCAATTACTTCAAGAAGTCTACTCTAGTAGTTTGTACCAAGAACCTAAACAAAACAACAATTTTAGTCCCAATTTTCACACACACAGGTAAGATGTTAATCTAATCACGAATTATGTCACTTACATGAATCTTCGAAGAAGTTTTTGGGTCAAGAAAACCTTTCACACTGTTCCATATAAGCTTGAAGCCACTGTCAGCATTTACTACATACATCTGATGTAATGTCTGCAAATTCATTTACACTTAAAAAGAGCATTTTAACAACCAACAATATACACAGCAAATCCATGGAAATCTGAAGTTACCTCAGGATAGTAATCACTGTCGATTTTCTGCATTTGGTGAACAAGCTCCCTTGCAGCTCATCGAACTCGAACTCCTGAGCCACAAGAAACCCAAGAAATGAAGAAATCATCAAGAACAATCCAAAAATTATTCATACACTATAAATTAGTATCAAGTGAGATGCTCTCTGAATATGTGGCCACCTCCAAGATCGTTTCATCCGACAAACACAAAGGAACAAAAAGATGCCAACTTTCAATGCCAAGAACTGCTTCGCTTACCTGACACTGCCGCGCTTCTGGACTAAATTTGGATCTTGACTGAAATAAACAGAGACGATTTCACGCTATGAAAAGAAATCAAGCAGAAGGTGTTTTCTAGCAACAAGAGGAATTTGTAGTGGTTTGATGACAAAAAAGATAGAATAGAGAGGTCATTGTTCAGTATCATCCAAATAAATTGCAGGTGGCACCACATTGGATCGATCCTAGGATCTCCCAAAGAAAATACACAAGAACCGATAGGAACAGCTCAACTCACAACCAAAAAACTGTATCTTTTTGCTAAGAACAAAATCTCTGACTAGTTACATTGCTAAGAATCAATGGAAACGAAAAATCCAAACGGCAAGAGATTGAATTAGTTTGGCAAAAAAAATACATCTTTGGATCCAATCCACACCGATCTCGGCACGAATCGAGTGTTATGATCTCTCTCCTGTAGTCATGTTTTGTTGTTGCTGCATGGAAGACAGGACAGACTGGATCTGCGCAGCTCTGCTGAGCCGTGGCGAGGGGCGGCGGCGGATGGGCGTCGACCATGGCAGTGGCAGCGTCGGTGAGGGGAAGGAGGGGAGGGGCGGCGGCGACGGATGGGGGCTACGGAGGCGGCGACGCGGTTGGATTACGGCGGTGGCGGCGATGCAGCTGGTGGTGGCGATGGTGGGCAGCGGATGCACGTGACGCTAAGGAAGTAAACAGATGCACTGTGTTCTCTCTCTGAAACGCGTGAATTGATAGGACCCATATTAAATTAGTTTAAATAAACATCTCTGAAACTAATTTAGTTTAGTCTCAAATTAGATTTCTGTTTAGATTGTTAAGGACTAATGAAGGTAAAAAATAAAGGGCTATAAATTAGTCCTTTGATTCAAACAGGATCATAATTTCTATATAATATGATAAGTATAAAAATTATTTTGATAGTTTTTTATTGGGAATGATCTAAGTGGTTTTGTGTAGTAATGATTGGAAATGATACCGGTAGGAGTACATCATGACCAATTCAGGCGTCAGCCAACTATGAATAAATGAGAATGCTAGCATGCACATGAATGCATTTGCAAATTAACCTAGCTAATGTGGGGAGAACTACAGTGTACCAGGGTCCGGCCGGGGAGCTATTAAATGGGGACAACTGCATTGGTAGCGAGTTAAAGGCGTTGAGTTGCTGCTCCAACTCCCCATGGAATCATGGCGCTTATTTATCTTCTCCCAGTAGCAGCTAGCGGGAGTCATAGACTAGAGTCGCACACTCCGAGAGGACGTACTGCACCAGCTGCATTTACCTACAAATCATTGCCTATCTCGGATCTGCACAATACGTACTGACAACAATTGCTAGCTGTATCGGCTGTTAATTAACCACCCTTTGATGGGAGTGTTCTCACTAAGATTTATCATTGCGATGTAGTTGAGTAAGTTTAATAAATCTTTTTTATCTTTAAAAATTGGAAAGTTTAATAAATCTTTTTTATCTTTAGAAAATTGGCCTTTGGCCTTTGATCTGGTTTGACAAAAGAAAATATTACTATCTCGTATTCGTAAACTAATACAGTTGACTCTCATCTCAACTTGTAAACAGTAATACTCGTTTCGATCTAAAATGTACTTCCCCTGTTTCACTCAACAAAAATTTTTTGAACGAGACCCTCTTTAAATTATATACATACCATAACTGCTCTCATTTATAAAAATTGATCTTTTGAGCATAGTTCAAATACCACATGCAAAAATAAATTTTTGTAGCCGAACCTTCAAACAGGTCCCATATAAAAATAAGTCTATTTTTCTATAACTCGAGCAGTCTGATCGATGTAAAGCTTCGGTCTAACCGCTGATTAGATCGCCGCACCCGATGAAAACACAACACAAAGATTTCTCAAAGTAGATTAAACTTTATTGAATCTCTCTTGTGTTTACAAAGTGGGTCTAGATTATATGTGATATATGATAACTAGCGCATCATAAATCATTGAATCTAGAGTATTATAGCGATGGAAGCACTAAATTCGACGAGATATACTACTAATGACAAACATCTACCTTAATCGGGGATTGAAACGATGCAGCCCGAACCTTTTATGAAAATACCCCTCTCTTTCTCCCCATTCTTTTTTTCTCTCCTTCTCTCCCTCTCGCACTAAGTCCTCCCTCCCATTCACTCCTCACACTCGCTCTCTCTCTCCACTCCTCAACCTCCCTCTCCAACTCTCCCAATCCTTTTCCCACTCTCTTCCGTCCATACTCCTCACAGTCTGTGATGACCCAGGCTCGGGCGGCGACGACGATGGGCTCGAGCGAAGGTAGCGCGTTCGGGCGAGGGTGAGCGGTCGGACGGTGGCGGCGCCGATTGGAGGGGTGGATTTTGATTTTTGGATTTCTTTTTGCAATTTTTCCTTTTTCAGTCGGAAGGCTTAAACGTCTGTATACAAAAATCGAATGTTCACATGCGGTTGCTCTGCCCGCATGCAAAAATCTAATTTTCCACGGACATGTGGGTGTAGGTGGTCATCCACCCGTCTGTGAAAATCGATTTAGGCCATATGGAAAAAACAAATATGTAGTAGTGATTTTTACATGTAGTACTGGTCGTTTTTAGTTATGAATCTAAACAGAGTCTGGTTTAGATTCCTCTAGCCACTATGTATAAATTTATAAACAAAAATAGCTATTATATTTTGTGATGGTAGGAGTAACATCTCATGAAGTCGTTACAAATCAACTAGTTTTAGTGAAGATGAAACTGCTAGGTTTTGATGGAACTATCCGTCTATCCTTTATTAAATTTTTTTCTTTTCAGCCATGCCACTCATAATGCATAATGAGTTTAAAGGGTATGGATCTATTTAGAATATATTTGGTAGGGCTCTATCTTTTAAATTTAACTTTGGTTTGAAATATAGTTATAGAGCAGCATGAGCCTGAGCGTGGCTCCACCACTATCTTTTTAGATGAAATTGAAACTAATTTGGTTGGATTTAAGAGGGATAAATTTTTAGATAAAACTGAAATCATTTGGTTAGATTTAAGATAGATGAAGCTGGAACTAAAGCTCTCCAAACAGATTCTTATAGACTTCACTTTTTAGAGATATGCACTACATCTATTTCTGGTATACTGTTAGACCCCTGAACCATACCACCAACCACAATCAGATAATATAACAGTTCCTACCACACATGTATGAGTCATGTACCACAATCATGTGGTATATGAGATTAACTCCAATATGGTTATGTGGACCGGTCAACAGCTTATAGAGCCGACCCTATAAACAAATCCTACTATTCCACCCTGTGTTGTATCCGGGCTAAACCATGTATGTGCACGTAAATTCTAGCAGATTATATCTCAATTAATTCCACTACCGCACTCCAGCACATTTGTCATAAGCACCTCGAGTACCACTTCCTGTGAGTTAGATTCCGCGTGTTATTCCCTATTACTCTCACATATATTATAATGCCATCTGTGGAGTTCTATGATGACCATCTTCACTGGTGAGTCTTTCTCCCTCTCCTTCGGCCGGAGATTAAAGAGGGTTCGCTAGCCGTTGGATTTCAGGGAGCAATTTAACTCAGATTTTGGTCATGCGATATTTTTAATCTGACATTGGTTAGAAAAAAATTGGAGGCAATACTTAATATGAGTTCTTATCAGCTTATGTGCTTGGCTACTTTCTTATTTATAACGAACACACTTATCAAACTATAAAATAATATGTATTTCGTAAATATAAGCTTTTTCTATAATTCTTTTAAAGTCAAGTAAATATATTTTAAATATATAATAGCTAATATTTAATTAAACGCGTGGTAACGGTTTTTCTTATTCGACGTGCGGCAAATCCTCGAATCATCGGCTGATTCGAACGCAGCCTAATCATTAATTGGCGCGTTCTCTCCTATCACTCTCCCTCTTCACTTACGTACAAAAACCTAGTTCGTCTATGGCCACTCGCTCATCAGGCCATGGTGACAACGGACTACTCTCTACAGTAGCAGTAGATAGTAGTAGTAATGGCAACTCGAGCTACTTGGAGTTAGAGCAGTGATGGCGCCAGCTCGGGCGCAAATTGACCCGATTTAATGAGCACGCCACCGTTCGCTGTCGATCTCTTTGTTTGTGTGTCTTTGAGATAGAGAAATGAAACGAGCCTAGTACTATATTCAAGGCAGGCAGCAGCAGCAGTTGACCCAAAGGATTTATTGGCATCCTTGAATCCATGATCCGATCCCTCCACCTCATGCAGCTCCTGCTCTCCGATCGACGCGACGCATCTCACTGATCCCGCCGGCGCGCGCCACTACCGCCACTGCATCTTGCCGTCGAGCACCGACAGCAATGGGGAGCTGCGTGAGCAAGAAGGCCGCACGCGCCGGCACCGTGGCCAATAAGGACGCGGCGCCGCTCTCACCGGAGAAGGAGGTCATCGCTCTGCCGCCGCCCGTTGTGGTGGAGGAGGAGGTCAAGGAGGTGCTGTCCGAGACGGCCGTGTCGTTGTCGCGGGCCAGGACACCGGAGCCGGAGAAGGAGGTGGTTAAGAGGAGGTTGGAGCGGAAGGAGGAGGTGGAGGAGGAGGAGGAAGCTTCGGAGAGCGCGTCGGTGGCGTCGGCCACGGCGGAGAAGGCCAAGGCGAAGAGCGGAGGCGAGCAGGAGGTGGAGCAGAAGGCCATTGGCGGGACAGAGAAGGGGAGGGCGAGGAGGAGGACGCCGGAGCAGAGGAGACCCAAGGAGGCTGGTAACGGGAGGGCGAGGTCGCCGTCCCCTGCGTCGGCGCAACGGAGGCAGGGCGGCAGCGAGCACCTGGCGCCACCGCGGCCACGGCGGGAGCAGCCCACGGTGGTGTCCGGCATTGGGTGCCGCAGCGGCCGGTTCTCCCCGTCCGCGGCGAGGAGGGCCGCCGAGAGCGCCGTCAGGCGAACCAACTCCGCCAGGGAGGCCGACATGATGCTGCCGCATTCGTCCCGGACGCCGGCAGCCAAGCGGTCCCTAAACGGCAACGGCAACGGCAATGGCGTTGCCTACGGAGGAGGCGCACCCAAACCGGACCCCGGCGAGCGATCCGGGCGGCGGCCGGACTCCCCAACATCTAAGCGCATGCCGCCCGCCTCGCCAGCAGCGAACGGCGCCATCCAACGGCAACATAGCCGCAACGGCGGCGCCACGCGCAAGACAACCAAAGAGAACACCACCCTCGAGCAAACCAAGCCGCAATGCGGCGGTGGCAGCGGTGGCCAGTCACCGGAAGAGGCCAGAGACGGCTCCGACGAGTCGGCATTGGAGGAGGGACACGAGCAAGACAAGCAGACGACGGAGGGCGCACTGGGACAGATCAACCCCTCGGTGGCCATGGAGTGATTCATCTTCCTCTAGCTAGCGGCTAGCCTCGCCAGCCACCATCTCCATGTCCTCCGTTTCTTGCTCTCTGTTACCATCTTGCTATCCTTGCTCTGTAATTCCTCGCCATAATTACCGTATAATAGATTGGATGATTGGAAGGTAGCCATTGTGTATCACTTTGTTTGATATTGTGTGTCCCCTCTGAATCACGTGTGTTCTGTTCTTGTTTTACCTGCGACCTCTGTGATATGGAGATGGACGACAGTTGGCCGGTCGACCGGCCGGCAGGCGTCGAGCCAGGTCCCGTGGAGCCCGATGTTACAGTTTTCACGGTGGTCGGTCGGCATCCCGGTGCGCTGCCATACTGGCATACTGTACGTTGATAACCTATCCATCGTCGTCTCGTCGACGTAGGTTGCTGGCTAATTAAGGAACATAGACAGAGATGTCACTGCTCAACCCATTGGTTCAGGAAACTGTTTTAATTCCACAAGAGGGTGTTTTCTCTGTTCAAAGTTCAAACCACATCCAAATATTCTCCACTTCTTAAATTACTTGTTTTAGTTTTGTTTTAAGTCAAATATTTCTAATAACCATTAATGTCTACAAGTTAATAGATGTTAACATCATAGGATTTTGTTTTTACGTTCACCATAAAAAATATTTTCATAATATATATTCACATGTTGTCATACTAGAAACTGATAGTCAAAGTTAGGAATATGTAATTTGAAATGAAGGGAGTAGTTAAAAAAATGACAATATTTATACCACATAAATATATCACTCCACAAAATATTCGAAAACGATTCATCTCGCATACCCGACACACGATAAAATATCATACGCTCCACCTAGTGGATCCCACCAAACCATTCTATCCCACCTTTTTCTCCGCAACGGTCAACCCTATCCCCCAATCCTGGCCAACGGGCCAGCTAGGAGCCTACTTGATGAGACCATCAATGATGACAAGCATGAGGCTGGAGCCCGACATGGTAGACGACACTACTATACTCCCTCACTCTCTCCCTCTCTATCTCATCATCAGGACGATAGAGATTGGTGTCCCAATCTCCACCACCACCGACGCCTCACCGCCGTCTTCTCCCCCATCATATCTGGCAACGTTGAGCTTAGCAGTGCCGGATGTTAACACTGAAATTTGGTAATTGAATCCTCAAGTCTGCAAAGGCGAAGCAGAATCGGATTGGCTGGTTTGGTGTGAAAACAGAGGTCGCATCGGCTGAGGAGTGATCAGCTGTGAGGCCGATCGGCTAGGTTGGATCGGACAATAGCGCCGATAGCCGATTCTAGGTTCGAAAGAGAGAAACCGTTTCGATGCGGCAGTTTGAGGATAAATAGAAGATTCGGTTGTTAATTACGCGTTAAACGATATTGCCACCTATGGATAGAGTCCTGTAACGGCAATTGTATCTGTAATTTAGGAGTTTGTTTAAAATGTTAGTTGTAGCACGGCATGGGTCCTTCTCGGGATAATATTGTGTTTTTAAATAGTAGTTTAGATAGAATCCAGGGTTTGTACAGATAATTATATCTTGGGTATAAATAGGACCTGAGACCCCCTGTAATCATATAACAATCACAATCAATCAAACCTTCGGTGCATCGCCAACCTTTTTCTTCAGACGAGCACTTTGTTTTGCTACCGGCTGCATCGTTTCGATCCCCAGTTCTAGGTAAATGCTTGTCATTAGTGGTATGATCTATTGTTTCTAGTGCTTCCATCGTAATGACACATTAGATTCAAGAGTTTATACTACGCTACTTATCATATAGTGCATATAAATTAGACTAATGTTTAGATCTATCCTGCCATTGGCTAGTTCTGTCAAGAACTTGCAGCCAATAGGGCTAGATCTAAAGGTTGGCTGGCTTATATGCGGTATCCACCGTCTCGAGGGATATAAATCGGCTGCAACAGATCAGGTTTTTCTTTTTATACTTAATGCTGTATCGGGTTCGAACTATTAAATCGTTTTTAGAACTATCAATGATCTGTTTGGCTAAGATTTATATGGTTTAGAGACAGCGTCGAGGTTTCAGCCGGCCTTATCTTCCCTGATATGTTTCTTTTAATACATTTATTATTAGATTTGTATTAGAAATGCCTCTTATGTTAAGATCGCATTCTTGTCAGACGTCGCCAGCCGAAATCGGCCCTTCATCGATAGCCGACGGCCGATTTCCAGGCTATGCATCTGTTTCAAGAATGATATCTTTCTATAAGATTTATCGGAGTACTAGCCGATTCATTGTTAGCTTTCCAGTATCAGCTAGGTTATCGATTCATATATTTATTATCCTTTACTGTATTCGAGTTAAGCGGCTGATGTTGTCTCGGTATAGCCGATCCATTCCAGTCACCTGGCTTAAATATATTTTAGGATAGCATATATATGCTCGTGGATTCCCTCAGCCGATCCAGTGGGGATCTAACCTAACGCTTAACGCATATTCCTTTGTTTTTCTTGTTGGTTAACGAGATCAAATCAAGCGGCACACCGCACAAGCACGGGCGAGAAGGTCCCGACTGGAGTTAAGCGAGATCTCCCGAGCCGCACGTGAGAGAAATTTCTCATCAACACGCTTCTTGGCACGCCCAGTGGGACTTTCTCTGTCGGCTCGACTCGGACGCATAGATTCAGCCGGCAAGATGGTCGACTCCAAAAGCCCCATCATTTCCCAGGACAACATCGTGCCTGTAAAGATGGAGCAGTTATCGGCTGAACAGCAAGCCGATTATAAGAAGATGGTGGAAGAGCTCCAGGCTAACTACTTGCAATTTTTCACCCAAACAAGATCTGGGGCCGTGCACCAAAAATATAAGTTCAGCATGAACGACACTAAGGCATCCTCCTCTGGTGAGATAAAAGGCAAACAGAAGATGGAGGAGACGACCCAGGAACAGGATGATTCGGCTGTATATTCTCTACAAGACCGGATCGACTCGGCTGTCCACCACGCGTTAGTCAACCAAAGTAGCATCCTGGTCAACACTCTCAATAACATGATCGCTACTGTGGTCGACGCCAAGATAGCCGACCAGCTGCAACGGAGGCCGACGTACTTCACATATGGCCAATTTCCTGGTTACAGGACACTGGTCACACAGAATCGGCCGATCCCACCACTAGCGCAACAAGGGCCGCCAGGAGGGGTCCTCGGTCAGCCAAATCCAGGTGAATCGGCTATAAGACCAGCAATTACTATGCTGAATCGACAGTAGCCGCTGCCCCAAGATCGGATTGCCAACATATTCAATGACAATCGGCAATCAGAGCCGATTGATCCAGATAGACGGTACAAACGCCGGTGGCCGATAGCTGTTTCCAGGACCACCAACGCCACCACCGGCGCATCGGCCGCCTCCCGCTGATCATCACTATCAGTACCAAGGAGGCCGTCAAGATCATCATTACAGGCCTCAGACGCCACCACCGCTGTATCGGCAAGCACCCACGCCGTATGACCCATACGAGCCGATACAGCAAGACAACTGGACATGGGCCGATCTGATCGCAGATGTCATGCGTGATCAATTCGGCCTCAAGCCGAAGGACTCAGGGAACATGTATCGGTATCCCTATCCAGAGCACTTCGAGCGGATCCCGTTGCCCAACCGATACAAGATCCCAGATTTTTCGAAGTTCTCAGGGCAGGACAACGTTTCAACTTACGAGCATGTTAGCCGATTCTTGGCACAGTGCGGTGAAGCATCGGCTACGGACGCCTTGAGAGTCCGATTGTTCCCTCTTTCTCTTTCAGGATCGGCTTTTATTTGGTTCTACTCGTTGCCCTATAACTCAATTCAGAGCTGGGCCGATCTTGAAAAACAATTCCACAGCTACTTTTACTTTGGCAACCACGAGATGAAGTTGTCGGACCTCACCAGCATCAAGCAAAAACACAACGAATCGGTCCAAGAATACATCCAACGCTTTAGGGAGATGAGGAACCGATGCTAGAGCCTGGTGCTATCAAACGCCCAGCTGGCCGATTTGGCCTTTCATGGTTTGATCGCGCCGATTCGAGAGCGATTCTCTGTGCAGGACTTTGACAGCTTAGCCCACATGGCGCAGAAGGTGACGGCCCACGAGCAGCGATTCCAAGACACCAGGAAGGCCGTCAAAAATATAACTCAGGTCGTCGTCGAATCAAACTACGAGTCCGACGACGATGATGCAGAAGAGGCGGCAGCCGAATGGGCCAAGAACAAAAAGGCCATCGTCTGCCAATGGCTGCTGAAGACGGCTAAGGAAGAAAGATACGATTTTGACATTACCAAGGCCGACAGGATTTTCGACTTGCTGCTCAAGGAGAAGCGAGATTCAATTGCACGAAAATCACGTGATCCCGTCGGCGAAGAATTGAAGAAAAAGAAATATTGCAAGTGGCATAACTCCACATCCCACGCCACCAACGACGCAAAGTCTTCAGCAACAAATTCGTCGGCAATTGAGGCCGGGAAGCTGAAGTTCGCCGATTCAAATCGGCCGATGAAAGTAGACGACAATCCCTTCCCGGTCAACACGGTCCAAGCGGCCCCGGCAAGGCGATCGACGAAGCAGAATGGCGCACGGCTTAGTCAATACATCGATCGGGGCCAAGGCGGAGACAAGCAAATCGGATGCCACGCTGCGCCGATTAATATGGTGCGCCCAGTTATCAGATCAGCTGACCAATGGCCGATCCATGAACGTAGCCGACACCGTCATCAGTACCGGTCTCGGCAGGAAGAGGCTTACAATGAAGCACCTCGTCGGCGCGAGCCGAACACCCAAAGTTTATTTTTTCCTCATATTTTTTTGAAGAAAAAGGTACGATACGAGGTAAACCATGACAGTGCTGATCCGCATTGGCATTGTGATTTTTTAGGTATTGCTGGGAATCCGGCATGAGACTGCCAACACTGGACGACTGCCCAGCATGCAACGATCGCTGTGACAATGAACACAGGAGCTCATCGGCTGCAAGCCCAACTCGGTTCGTCCCCAGAGCCGTTCAGCTAAACCAAAGACGGTGGTCTGTCCATGATCGGCTCGGCCCGATCCACCAAGACTTCTTCGTCGACGAAAACCGCGATGGCAACAACCGCGGCGATGAAGAGGCCGACGATGAGGAATCGGCCAACCCCCAATGGTGCCCGTCCGATCTCTTCACAAAGACATAGAAAAGAAGGGTTCAACGGCTCAAGCGTGAAGGGAGAGAAGACGAAGTTCAGCAAATGATCCACGAACAGCGCCGTCGGCTGGGCAAAATCAAAAGGCGATGGGTCCCCAAAGAGAAAGCTGCCATAGCCAATGAAGAGCAAGCCGAGGAAAGCCCAGCCGATCAAGCCAGGAGGGCAGCCAAAGGGAAAGGCAAAATTTCTGCATCGGTTAACATGGTGTTCGTGTTGCCAGCCGAGTTCGGCGCTCCTGAAGCCGATGCAGACACCATTGAAGATGACCTGGCGAAACTGGCAATCTCACCAGACCAGGCTATTTTTGACAAACCCGAGGGAACCGAAAATCGGCACTTAAAGCCATTGTACGTTAAAGGATTCGTCAACGGCAAGCCGATTTCCAAAATGCTAGTCGATGGGGGAGCTGTAGTCAACCTCATGCCTTACGCAACATTCAGAAAACTAGGCAAGGGAGCCGAAGACCTGATAAAAACCAACATGGTGCTCAAAGACTTCTGCGGCAACCCATCGGAAACCAAGGGCGTCCTCAACGTTGAATTGACCATCGGCAACAAGACCGTGCCCACAACGTTCTTTGTCATCGACGGGAAGGGGTCTTACAGCCTGCTGGTCGGAAGGGACTGGATACACGCTAATTGCTGCATCCCTTCCACAATGCATCAGAGCCTGATCCAATGGGACGGTGACAAGATCGAGATCGTACCAGCCGACAGGTCAGTTAGTGTCGTCAGTGCCGATTTGCCGCTTTGGGAAATCGAAGGCATCGATTGTTTATCCGGGAAAATCTGGCAAGCCGATTTTCTAAATGTGTCCAATTCCACAATACAGCCAATTGGAAATGACGAGCCGCAGCTGCTGCTTTGAACAAGACATGGCGGAGGGCTTAAGCGTTTTCGGCATGGACACCACGGATGAAGACGATGGCAAGCTAGGGCAAGGTTTCACGTCGGCCGACGAATTAGAGGAAATTGACATCGGCTCTGGTGATAAGCCAAGGCCGACGTACATTAGCAAAAATCTGTCTCCTCATTGTAGATCCCAGCTTATTGAGTTGTTAAAAGAATATAAAGACTGTTTTGCTTGGGAGTACTTCGAGATGCCCGGCCTCAGCTGATCGATAGTGGTCCATCAGCTGCCGATTAAGGCATGCTATCGGCCGTTCAAATAGCCTCCCAGGAGGTTTAAGGCCGATATGTACGATGCAATTAAAGCCGAAATCACTCGGCTATACGACGCGGGATTCATTCGGCCTTTCCGATACGCCGAGTGGGTCTCAAACATCGTCCCAGTGTTGAAGAAAAACGGTAAACTTAGGGTGTGCATCGATTTCAGAGATCTAAACAAGGCAACCCCTAAAGACGAATACCCAATGCCGATAGTCGATCTGCTTGTCGATGCTGCTTCAGGCCACAAAATTATCAGTTTCATGGATGGCAATGCAGGGTATAATCAAATATTCATGGCCGACGAGGACATTCACAAGACCGCTTTCTGGTGTCCCGGCGCAATCGGTTTGTACGAATGGGTAGTAATGATGTTCGGCTTGAAGAATGCTGGGACAACATATCAACGGGCCATGAATTACATCTTTCACGACATGATTGGCTCACTGGTAGAGATATACATTGACGACGTAGTTGTCAAGTCAAGGGAGATAGAAGGCCACATAGCCGATCTGAGACAAGTATTAGAACGGACGAGGAAGTACGGTCTAAAGATGAATCTGCTTAAGTGCGCGTTCGGCGTATCGGCCGGGCAATTCTTGGGATTTCTCGTCCATGAAAGAGGAATTGAAGTTACACCAAGAAGCATAAATGCTATCAAGACAATTCAACCTCTGAAGGACAAAAAACAACTCCAATCATTGATCGGCAAGATAAACTTCATCAGACGGTTCATAGCCAATCTCTCAGAAAAGATGGAGCCGTTCACACCACTGCTTCGGCTGAAAGCCGATCAGACATTCACATGGGAGGCAGAGCAGCAAAAGGTATTAGACAACATAAAAAGATTATCTAAGCTTCCCTCCAGTTTTAATGCCTCCACAAAAGGGAATACCGTTCAAGCTGTACTTATCAACCGATAACAAATCAATCGGCTCCGTCTTAATCCAAGAGGTTGATGGCAAAGAAAAAGCCATCTTCTATCTCAACCGACGGTTGCTAGACGCAGAAACAAGGTATTCACCTGTGGAGAAGCTATGCTTATGCCTCTATTTTTCATGTACGAAGTTAAGGCACTATCTGCTGTCCAACGAGTGCACAATAATATGCAAAGCCGATGTAGTTAAGTATATACTATCGGCTCCAGTGCTCAAAGGAAGAATTGGGAAGTGGATTTTCGCTCTAACAGAATTCGATCTGAGGTATCAGGCACCAAGGGCAGTCAAGGGGCAAGCCATAGCCTATTTCATCGTGGAGCACAGAAACGACTCAATCGGCTCAGTGGAAATTATGCCCTGGACTTTGACGTTCAACGGATCGGTTTGCACCAACGGCTGTGGCATCGGCTTGGTCATCATTTCGCCCAGGGGGCAAGCTTCGAGTTTGCTTTTGCCATCAACCCCCATGCTACAAACAACCAAGCCGAATACGAAGCCGTCCTTAAAGGATTACATTTACTCAAGGAAGTTGAAGCCGATGCCATCAAAATAATGGGAGATTCATTGTTGGTCATCAGCCAATTAGCAGGAGAATATGAATGCAAAAACGACGCGCTGATGGTCTATTATCGGCAATGCCGGGAACTAATGGACGGTTTTCGGCTGGTTACTTTGAAACATATCCCCAGAGAGCAGAACTCAAAGGCCAATGACTTGGCTCAGGGGGCATCGGGCTATCGGCCGATGCTGAAAGAAGTCGACATAGACGTTGCCGCCATCACAGCCGATGATTGGAGGTTTGAAGTTTACAACTATCTCAAAAACCCATCTCAATCGGCTACAAGGAAGCTACGATACAAGGCATTACGATACGTGTTGCTCGATGAAGATCTGTACTATCGGACGATTGACGACATGCTACTCAAGTGTTTGGGAGCCGATGAGGCTACAGTGGCCATCGGAGAAGTACATGAAGGAATCTGTAGCACACATCAATCGGCCCACAAAATGAAGTGGGCCTTCGCAGAAGGAGGTATTTCGGCCGACGATCTTTGGAGGATTATTTCAAGTATTATAAGGGCTGCCAGGATTGCCGAAGTTTGGCGCCATATAACGAGCACCAGCATCGGCTATGAACCCAATCATTAAGCCGTGGTCGTTCAGAGGATGGGGCATCGATATGATCGGCCAGATCAATCCACCCTCAAGCAAAGAACATAAATTTATCCTGGTGGAGACAGATTACTTCACAAAGTGGGTGGAGGCGATTCCTCTCAGAAAAGTGGATTCTAAGGACGCAATCAAGTTTGTCAAAGAACATATCATCTACCGATTTGGCGTTCCACAAACAATAACAACAGACCAGGGATCTATCTTTGTATCGGACAAATTTGTTCAGTTTGCCAACGACATGGGGATCAAGCTGCTCAATTCTTCGCCGTACTACGCACAAGCCAATGGACAAGCCGAGGCCTCAAACAAAAGTTTGATCAAATTGATTAAAAGAAAGATCTCTGAGTACCCTAAACAATGGCACAGCCGATTAGCCGAATCACTGTGGGCGTATCGGATGGCATGCCACGGGTCAATTCAAGTCCCTCCATACAAGCTGGTCTACGGACATGAGGCAGTGCTGCCGTGGGGAAGTGTCGTCGGCTCAAAGCGCATTCAGCTACAGGATCAACTCACAGTCGACGATTATTATCACCTAATGGTGGACGAATCGGAAGATTTAGTTTTATCTAGGATGAGGGCCTTGGAAAAAGTCACAAAGGATAAAGAACGAGTAGCCGACATTATAATAAAAAGGTGGTGCCTAAATCTTTTGTGGAAGGCAAACTCGTTTGAAATTGATATTGCCGATTGGGTCTAGAGACAACAAATTCGGCAAGTGGTCACCAAATTGGGAAGGGCCTTTGAAGATCCACAAATGTGTCTCTAAAGGAGCTTACATGCTAAAAGGGCTAGACGGAGAGGTATTTGGAAGGGCTCTTAATGGAAAATACCTGAAGAAATATTACCCAAGCGTATAGATCAACTCGTGATTCGGCCTTGGTTGCTTAAGCCGATTTACGATAGCCGATGTCTTGCTTTAACAAGGCATTACCTTTAGGCATTTTTATGCAACGTTTTTTGCCAAGTTTTCTACGATCGGCTAATGATTGGCCGACAGGAGTGGCAATGATGCGCGAATGGCTCGAACTCACAATTTTGTCGACACCGAAGCTATCAACAAAACTTGGGGGGCATATACGTACACGAGCCGATTGCCAAATTGGGCGTCAGGATTTTTGAAAGATTTCTGAAACTTTTTAGCCTCGTAATCGGTAGTCAAAATAAAGGCGTCGGAAGTGACTTGGATCGACGGCCGTAATTCAAGCACTAACGGTCATGGTGCGATCTTGAAATTGGCAACATAAAGCGATACGGGCGGCTGGAGCCGATTTCAGCATAAGCAATTCAAGACACTACGTGCGGCCGAAAGCCAATCTTATCTACAAGCACAGCGGTAGAAGATTGATAAATTATATTACACGATTCAAAGCCGATTACAAGCACGACTAAAGTGATTGTCCAATCCCAGCCCCAAAAGTATAAGTATAGTACAAGAGGCAGCAGCCGATTTCAGAACATCAAATCATTACAAGCTCATTGTTTTAGAAATCAGCTATAGCCGACAACGCCGTCCGCCTGATCTGGTCTACCTCTTCAATGGCCCTGACGTCGTCGGCTTCGGACCCTGCCACCGGCCGGATGCCCTTCACCAGGTGTCGCAAGTGTGCCACAGCCGCCTTGATGCCTTGGCGTTGAGCTTCGATCTCTGCCGGTAGACCAGCCATGTGCTCCTTATGGACATCGATCTCGTTCATAACTTGAACGAGATCGGTCATCAGCTGATCCTGGCATCCAAGGAGTTTTTCAAGCTTGGCCGCCGGCTCAGTCTTCAGGTGGTCGAAGGCGACTTTCCGGCTCTCGATGGCGTTCTTGGTCGATTGGAGGGTGGCCGATTGTGCCTGGTTCTCGCAGCGATCGGCTATCCGCTGCCGGGCTCGTTTGTACTTGTGCTGGTGGGCTTCCATGAAGGTGGCCGGCACAATGGCGTCGGCTAGAGCTTCCGGCAGCTGGCCTTGAATTTCTTTGAATTGCGCGCGTATCGAACCGCTGTCGACCACCAGCGCATCCAGCAAGGCCTCCAGCCGTTTGCCGATGTCGGCTAGGGTGGCCCTCAGGTGCTCAGCCGGCGTCACGAGCGCCTCTTCGCCGATTTCGCCGGACTCCTCGAACTGCGACAGGTCAAAATTGAGGAGGTCAGCTATGTTCTGCAGCAAAGAGGAAGATGATCAAGAGGATATTAAGTTGACAGAAGCCGATCGTCAGTTTCAGTCAGCTTACCGTTGGCACCAGGGTTGGAGCGATCGGCTCGGTTGGATCGCCGCCTGCGGCCGCCGGGGCCTCTTCATCAGCGTCGTTGCCGCCGCCCGCGGCAGGCACAGCATGCTCGCTAGACGCCTGGGGGGCAGCCGACGGAGATCGTGGGGGCTGCAAAAGAAGAGTTAGCAAATAAATCGGCTAATTACTACAGGCCAAGTGGCAAGAGACGATTACCGATGGTGCGGGGCGTGAAGTGCGGCCGACCAATTTCTTGACCTGAAAAGAATGGTTCAGTCAGATGTAAGTGATACTATCGTGAAGTCAAATTTGGTGAAGTGAGGGCTTACCGGCCGATTTTTTTTGGGGACTTGGGACCGGCGGGGCTCGTCGCGGGCGTTGATCGACTCATGGCTCGAACTCCCGGGTTCGGCCGCCGCTCCAACAGTCGCCGGCATTTCCTCGCTGGCAACGACGTCAAGGAACTACGCGACGGCCGGGTCCAAGGGAGGAGGCTATCGGGCGCGCTATGCGGTTTCTTCTCTTTCGGCCTCTTGGGGGGGCGCGGCCGACGGCCACCGTAGGGGTGGCGTAGCCCTCTTCTTCTGGGTGATCGGCTGGCGCACCTACCCTTGCAGCAACGACGCCAGCTTCGGCGCCCCCCAGCCGATGGCCGACGGAGCAAGGCCGCCCCATCTAGAACACCTAAATGATATTCGATGGGGCGCCCGGAGTTACTCACCATCGGCCGCTCCGTCTCCGTCTCCTGCAAACCAAAGGGCAAATGTTAATCGGCTATATCAGTCGATGATAAGATGAAGAAAATCATTTGGGACCTAAAAGCTTAACGAGGGGATTTCCTCGGGCAGGAGGAGGTCGACATAATAAGATGACCGCTGGTGGAAGATGTGGCGCTTGATTTCAGTCCACCATTGGTCGTAAGCAACGCTTTTCCTCAGCGCCAGTGTCATCACACCGACGTCGCTGAGGGGAGGGCCGGCTATATTCAGCAGCCGATCCATTATCAAGTCCTGGCTGACCACTCCCCTCGTCTCAATCTTATCGGCATAAAAGAAGCCGATGGGCAGCTGCCCAAGACCGAATTGCCTCGCCGCCGACACCAGATAATAGAACTCGTATCTCTTGGCCACTGATCGGCCCTGGTGGATCCCGGTCGGCAAGATGCAGGGGGATAGAGCGGCAATGAATAGCTCCCTGCACCTTGGGTTGTCGGCTGAATTGACGTCTTCCAAGTTGAAGTCCGCCGGCAACTCGAACAGTCCCCCGGTCCCGGTAGAAGTACCAGGCACGGTTCTCGTGAGACAGCCCGTCATAAAGGGTGATGAACCCTTCGGCCCAGTTCGGCCGATTGCTTTGAGCCTACGTGAGTGGCTGCTTCTTCTCCGTAGCTCATGCATCTGGTGGTGGTGATCTGGTTGCCGTCCTCATCTTCGATCGGCTCCAACCTTGGAAATATGGCGTCTGTCAGAGGGAGCCGACCGGCCACCCTTTGGGTTGCCAGCACTAACCAGATCTGAAGGAATCACCAGGGGCTGCCAGTGGTGATTGGGGCGTTGGCGGCTATCTTCGCGGCGGCCTGGTGCAGCATTTGATATAGATAGCCGAGGAGGTACTTCCCCAGCGCAAGCTTGTCTTCGTCGACCAAGATTTCGGCTACGACTTGCCAGTTGGCAGTCGGCCTACAGCTCGATCCACAGAACAAGAATTTTTCAAGCCACATCATCAAGAACGCGGCGTGCTCCCTGTGGCCGACTGATCCATCTTTCATGTTCTGGGCGATGAAGCCGCTCCACCCGCCGATGGCCTTGGTTTTGAACTGATGCTGCCCCGTTCGGCTCAAGATGCTGGGGTTAGCCGATGACTCGATGTCCAAACCGGTTGTCATGTACATGTCGGCCAGCATGATGGTCATCGGCCCCTGTCGAAAGATGAAGTCGTTGAAGCTGTCGTTCCAGAAATACGTTGCAGCCGACAGAAGCGGCTCGTCCTTTTCCATGCCGGCGATGGATAGGGCCAAGCACTGGGTGATCCCGGTCTCCTCCCACTGTGTGTATTTGTCCGATCGCACCCTTTTGTACCATTCAACCCAGGCTGCATCGGTGGTCGGCCATGATTTGAATGTCCCGTTCCAGTGGGCGAGGATGGCTTGGCGGTGTTGAAGGGGATTCGGTTGGTTTCGGCTATAATCACATCGGCTGGATCCGTGTTGCCGATGGGGCCGAGAAAGTACCTTTGCGCTTGTGTCAGATTTGGGATAAGCACTTGGTGTGACAGGCACTGCAGTTCAGAAAAAAAGGGGCGCTAATCAAGAACGGTTGCATATTATAGTTCAAAGAAGGGAAAAGTACTAATCAAGAAAAAACAAAGGGAAGTGCTACTCAAAAGATGGTTGAATGTAAGATTAATGCAACATGGTTGGAGAAGTAAATCCAAATGTAAAAGAAAGTTATGGATCAAAAGGGAGTACCTCAGGGAACTCGGTCATGGCGGCGGCCGGGACGGCAGCGACAGTTGGCACAACGGCTGCAGCTGGTGTGGCGGCGGTGGCCGGCGCGACGGAGGTGCTTGATGCGGCGACGGTGGAGGCCATCGGAATGCTTGGGGGTGAAGATGCGTCTCGTCCGTGGAGCGCGACGGGGTTTGACGAACGCCGATGGGATCGCCAGAGAGGAGAGAGAAGGCAAGAGGCTTGTGTGCAAAGGAGACTGGGTGCGCTTTGAAGGCGTAAGCGTCTCAGCCGAGGAGAGTGGATATTTAAAGGGCACTAGGGGGAAGCCGAAGTGGTTTAGGTCAAGAAAAGAGCGGGAGTTTGAACAGGCAGGCAAATCCGTAACACTTCGTATCACGGACTTGGGGGGCATGTGTTAACATTGAAATTTGGTAATTGAATCCCTAAGTCTGCAAAGGCAAAGCAAAATCAGATCGGCTGGTTTGGTGTGGAAACAGAGGTCGCATCGGTTGAGGAGTGATCGGCTGTGAGGCCGATCGGCTAAGGTTGGATCGGACAATAGCAGCCGATAGCCGATTCTAGGTTCGAAAGAGAGAAAACCATTTCTGATGCAGCAGTTTGAGGATAAATAGAAGATTCGGTTGTTAATTGCGCGTTAAACGATATTGCCACCTATGGATAGAGTCCTGTAACGACAATTGTATCTGTAAATTAGGAGTTTGTTTAAACTGTTAGTTGTAGCACGGCATGGGTCCTTCTCGGGATAATGTTGTGTTTTTAATAGTAGTTTAGATAGAGTCCAGGGTTTGTACAGATAATTGTATCTTGGGTATAAATAGGACCCGAGACCCCCTGTAATCATATAACAATCACAATCAATCAAACCTTCGGCGCATCGCCAACCTTTTTCTTCAGACGAGCACTTTGTTTTGCTACGGGCTGCATCGTTTCGATCCTCAGTTCTAGGTGAATGCTTGTCATTAGTGGTATGATCTGTTGTTTCTAGTGCTTCCATCGTAATGACACATTAGATTCAAGAGTTTATACTGCGCTACTTATCATATAGCGCATATAAATTAGACTAATGTTTAGATCTATCCTGCCATTGGCTAGTTCTGTCAAGAACTTGCAGCCAATAGGGCTAGATCTAAAGGTTGGCTTGTTTATATGCGGTACCCACCGTCTTGAGGGATATAAATCGGCTACAACAGATCAAGTTTTTCTTTTTATACTTAATGCTGCATTGGGTTCTGTCACGCCGAGAAATTCAGACCCGAATTTCCAAAGCTATATGTGTATTAAAATCCCTGTCCAGGACCAGCCAGGGTACACATATGACAATTATTGATATTACAGTTCCACGTCTTAGAAACAATACAAAAAGATTACAAAAGAGCAGCGAAAAAAGAAAAAAGGGCCTAAGCCTAAGCTCGACGCTGGCCACGCGATTTCGACCACTCCACAGGCAGCTTCCAGAGTATAGGACAAAGCCTACTCCACTTCATCTTCGTCTTCGACCTCTGGCTCAGGTTCTGGGGAAGAAGCAAGGATGAGTACTTCCACGTACCCAACAAGTCACGCCGGAAGAGGAGAAGAATGAATGCAGGGGAGACAAAGGTCTGGCTAAGGTTTGCTTTTGCGCAAACGACAAGGGTTTTTTCCAAACAATACGAATTTTGAACACAGTCAAAACAACAGTAAATTGGGTAATTAAAACATTTTGACTCCAACACTGTCCAACGTTATCCCCACGTAGCGACAGGCCCAAACCAACCACCTATACTAGTCATGTTCCAAAACTTAGGGTGTAAAAGTGTGAGACTAATCACGGAGAGCTCGGTCGATCGCCCCATCACCGCGGGCACGGCTATTCGAATAGATTTACTCTGATCAGAGGTGTACAACTGTACCCACAAGACACAGCCTCACAACACGGTTTCCCGTGCGCCGGAATACCACCGCGGTACCTTGGAAAGGGAACTGTGATAGGACCTTTCGTATAACCCCCCTCTAACCAAGCGAACCCCACCAAGGTTTTGCCCCCACTCCCGGACCCTGGGAGTGGGCAGCCCCCCGAGTGCCTCGGTGAATCCGGCAGCCCAACAACCCTTATACCGGGGCCGACTGAGACTCCATCCCGCTCACCCTTGCCGATGGGTTCGTCAGCTAGGAGAGGCCACACTACGGGACCTACCTTACCCATTTCAGCTTGTGGTTTGCATGGTCATTCTCCCGAGGGGTCCCGTGAACCGGTCCTTAATCGCTATGGGTGCCGCTAACCAAAACCATAGCGCCCACAGCCCACCATTTGTCATATTTTAGTTATTAGTCCGGTTCACCTAGAACTAATTGATAATCCTCCAAACCGAAGTCCAGCAGAAATACATTAAGTGAGAAAATGATCCATTTAGTGAGCTAGTGAAACTAAGCCAGGCTAAGCATAACCTAGTCCTGAAATCTAATCACATTATTTTTCCCAGTTTGATCAAAGGGTTTGGGGTGTCAAACCTAAGGCATAAACTAAGCATAAGGTGTATTATTTCCCATGAAATAACAATGTAAAGTACATGCAATTTCATAGAGTAAAACAGGTGTTTTAGCAAAATGGGAGCAATATGATCAATAATATAGCATGACTTGCCTTGCTCTTCGGCTTGGGGGACTTCCGCGACGACTTCAAAGTAAATCGGGAAAGAGGGACTACCGGGATCTACAAGGTAAACAAGCACTTCAACAAAACAGGCCAAAAGCTACTAAAACATGGAACAAAACTATTTTTAATGGATTCTTGGCATTTTTATGAACTTAATGAAATTTGAATGGGCTAAAACGGAGGTCGGGTTGAAAAGATATGATTTTTAGAAGATTATCTCTGTTTTTACTAAAATAGGAAAATCCTTAATAATTTATTGCGCAATAAATCCCGGGATTGTGTCAGCGCTAGGGCAGACATCAGCGATGGCGTCATCGGCCGCGGGAGCATCGGTCCACGGTGGACCGCGTCCACGGGCCGAGAGGGAGAGCGGTGCACCACGGGGCGCACACGTGGCGCCGACGCGGCGGCCACGCGGTGTGCCACGCGGGCCAGCGGGGACGGACGGCCCCGATCTGCCGAGGCGCGAATCGGATGACCGGAGAGGGCACGGGCGGTGCGATCGGCCGGCGATGGCGCACGACGGCCGGAGACCGGCCGGCGCCATTCGGGCGGCGGTGCGGGCGGCGGAATACCGCGGCTCACACGTGGGCGGAGCCATGCGCACTCGGGAACGGCAGTGCGCACTCGGCCGAGAGGGGAAATAGGGAGGGGCGCTCACCGCGGGTCGCCGGAGGAGGAGGGGACGACGTCACGGACAGTGAGGGAGACGGCGGAACCACTCGGGGAGGGGTGGCCGAAGTGGCGCGGGCACCGGCGACGAGGAGGGAGGAGTCGGCGGAGCTCGGAGCGTCTCGGAGCAGCGGGAAAACACGGCCGAACCTCGGCGACGAAGTTCGAAGCAGGGGCGCACGGTGCGAGAACGACGGAGAGAGAAGGAGGCTTGAGTGGAGGTGTGGGGAGCTCGGGGAGGGCGAAAGGGGTGCTTAAATAGGGAATGGGGAGGTCGGCGGCGACCGAATAAGGGCGCAATTGCTCGCTGGCGTGATTTTAGGGAAATAATGACCGGCGGTTTAATCCGGCCATTAAGGAGGGAGCGGCGGCCGGGGCGATTGAAGGCGACGGGAGAGTCGGGGAAGTTAAGGCGGTGCCTTTAGGGCACGCGGGAGGGACGGCGGCCGAGATCCGCGTGGGCGAGCGGCGTCAATGGCGGCGGGGCGGCGGAGGTAGGGGACGGGGCTGACAGGTGGGCCCCACCTGCCAGTGTCCCGGCAAGAAGGGGGAGACGAACTGGACTTATCCGCGGGCGCGAGGGTTTGGCGGGCCGTAGCCTTCGGCCGGCCCGCGAGAGAGAGGAGGGCACGCGTCGGCTGGGGGGGACGGTCCGGTCGGCTGGGCCGATCGGCTGGGTGCACACGGGAGGGAATGGGCCGTCGGCTCGGGCGGCGGCCCACGGCCAAAAGGGCGGGAAACGTACGGGGGGAGAGAGAAAAGAAAAACCCGGGATTTATTAATTCTGATTTTGATTTTAATTGGTTGAAAATTATTTCTTGGGCTCGAAAATTCCACTAAAAATCCAGTTAGTGTATTTTGACATGTTGAATTTAGGAAAAATCCTACCATGCCATTTCCATTGATCATTTGGATTTTAAAATTATTAATTCTCTCTAGTTAATTCCAACGATTTTCTTTTACGATTTTCTTTTGGATTTTTTTTAAAAGAGGAAAACACCTCGGTGTTACAAACCTACCCCCTTAAACGGAATCTCGACCCCGAGATTCGGAGGTACGCAATCGATAGGGATGAGCGGCCTTTAGCTCATCTTCCCTCTCCCAGTTGCTTCTTCTTCGGAGTGATGAGTCCATTGAACTCGGCGAACTCGATGACCTTGTTCCGGGTCCTCCGTTCACCGGTTTCGAGTATCCGCGGTTTCTCCACATAGGTCGATCCTCCTGGATTTCAATGTCCGGACTAGCTTGTTCTTCAGGAACTCTCAGACACTTCTTGAGTTGGGAGACGTGGAAAACGTCGTGGATTCTTGCCATGGTGGGTGGCAGTTTGAGTTGGTATGCCACTTCACCTCATCGCTCTTGAATCCGATATGGTCCCACATAGCGTGGTGCCAACTTGCCTTTGGTTTGGAATCGGTGCACTCCCCGAAGCGGGGTGACACGAAGATATACATAGTCTCCGACTTTAAAAACTAGCTCTCTGCGGCGGTTGTCTGCATAACTCTTCTGACGAGACTGTGCCACTTTCAGCCTTTCTCTTATGATTCTGACTTTCTCTTCGGCATCTATTAATACTTCGGTCCCAAACAACTGACGTTCGCCGGTCTGATCCCAGAAAAGCGGGGTTCGACACTTTCGTCCATAAAGTGCTTCAAAAGGTGCCATTTGTAAACTAGCCTGATAATTGTTATTATAAGAGAACTCTGCATAGGGCAGGCTCTTATCCCAAGCTCCTCCGAAATCCAGAGCACAAGCTCGCAGCATATCTTCCAAAGCCTGGTTTACACGTTCCGTCTGACCATCAGTTTGCGGGTGATAGGCCGTGCTAAAATTCAACCGGGTGCCAAGTTCCTCTTGTAGTTTTTGCCAAAACTTAGAGGTGAACTGGCTACCACGATCAGATACTATCTTCTTAGGTACACCATAAAGACACACAATCCTTGCAAGTTACAATTCTGCTAACCTTCTGCCCGTATAGGTGGTAAGCACTGGGATAAAATGAGCCACTTTAGTGAGGCAATCGATTATAACCCAGATAGAATCGTGTCCTGATGATGTCCGAGGTAAACCGGTGATGAAATCCATCCCGATTTCCTCCCACTTCCATTCCGGAATTTGAAGTGGCTGTAATAATCCAGCAGGTCTCTAGTGTTCTGCCTTTACTCGCTGGCATACGTCGCATAGTGCCACGAACTCTGCTATTTCTCTTTTCATGCTAACCCACCAGAACTTCTCCTTAAGATCCTGGTACATTTTGGTACTTCCCGGATGGATTGAGTATTGACTCTGATGTGCTTCAGTAAGGATTAACTTTCTCAATTCCTTGTCTTCTGTCACACATATCCTGTTGCCCATCCATATGGTTCCATGCTCGTCTTCCGTGAAGTCACGAGCTTTTCCCACTCTCACATTCTTCTTAAGTTCGGCTATTTCCGGATCCGAGGCTTGAGCTATGCGAATTTGATCTATGAGTGTGGGTTGGGCCTCAAGAGTGGCCACAAATCTGGGTTCAACAATTTCCAGGTTTAGGCGCTCTAGATCTTGTAGTAACTGGTCACATCTCCCTTCTATGCGAATAGAGTTGCAATAACTCTTTCGGCTCAGGGCATCAGCTACCATGTTAGCTTTGCCAGGATGGTAGTGTATACTGGGATCATAATCCTTGATCAACTCCAACCATTGTCGCTGACGGAGGCTCAAATCCGGTTGGGTGAAGATGTATTTTAAGCTCTTATGATCCGTATATACTTCACAGCGATTGCCGATGAGGTAATGTCGCCATATTTTCAAAGCATGGATGACTGCTGCTAGCTCCAAGTCATGTGTTGGGTAATTAGACTCATGAGGTCTCAATTGGCAGGAAGCATACGCGACCACCTTTCCATCTTGCATCAACACACAGCCTAACCCCTGGTGAGATGCGTCGCAATAGACTTGGAAATCCTTGGTTTGATCTGACAAGATCAGCACGGGTGCGGACACCAGTTTTCTCTTGAGTGTTTCAAAACTCTGGTTGCGCTCGGCAGTCCATATAAACTTTTCATCCTTCTTTAACAACTGCATCAAAGGCTTGGCAATTCTGGAGAAGTTTTCGATGAACCGACGATAATAACCCGCAAGTCCTAGAAAACTTCTGACTTAGGTGACGGTTTTAGGTGGAGTCCATTTGGTCACAACTTCTACATTGGAAGGGTCCACTGCGACTCCTTGGGCATTCACGATATGGCCAAGGAATTGCACTTCCTTCAACCAGAAAGCACATTTGCTAAACTTAGCATAGAGCTGGTGGTCTCTTAACTTTTCAAGTACCAACCGGAGATGGTGCTCATGTTCCTCTTCTGACTGCGAATAGATCAAGATGTCGTCGATGAACACCACAACGAACTTGTCTAGGAATTCCATGAACACTTTGTTCATCAAATTCATGAAAAAGGCTGGGGCATTCATAAGTCCGAAGGACATGACCGTGCACTCGTACAGACCGTACCAAGTGACGAAGGCAGTCTTGGGAATATCTCCTTCTCGGATTCTTAGCTGATGATAGCCTGACCGCAGGTCTACCTTGGAGAACACCTTTGCTCCCTTTAATTGATCGAACAGGTCGTCAATCCTAGGGAGAGGGTATTTATTCTTAATAGTGACCTCGTTGAGTGCGCGATAGTCGACGCACATCCTTTTGGTCTTATCCTTTTTCTCCACAAAAATGACTGGCGCACCCCAGGGCGATGTGCTCGGGCGGATATAACCTTTCTGTAACTGTTCATCTATGTCGACCCCCGATTTTGAGTCGGGAACCTTTCGTGTTCATAGTACCATTTCCCTGGATCAAGTAGTTGGTACCCACGAATGCAGTACTGGATAATCAAGTGCACATGCACGAATAGTCTTACAATACCATTATTACATAAATAGGCCCGAAGGCATTGTTCATCCACAGGACCTTAGGGTCCGAATACAACATAAAAACAGAGTTTAGATAAGGCGCGGAAAGAGGCGGCGGCTTGTCCATTGCCACGAGCAACGACGGGACTAAGGTCTAATATGCGCCGTCGGTTCCTTCGCCCTCCGGGTAGTACGCGTAGGGGTCTTCGGCTCTTCATTTCCATCTTGGAGGTTTGTGCGTATAGCAAGGGTGAGTACCAACCGTACTCGGCAAGTCAACACAGAATTGATGCATATGGTAGGGTTATTCAAAGAACACGGCTAGAGTTATTTTTGCGTAAGGCCGGTTTTCACAATTCTTTTCACAAGCCTACCGACTAGCCAAAAACCAAGTTTTAATTTCATAGTTCATTAATCCGGCGACGGTTCTGTCTACCATCCATCGTGATTCCAAGGATGGCTTCCCGTCTCCGATTCGTCATGATTTTCGGGAGTCCACCCCTTCTCGCATTCTCGAGAAGTTGATCCACCACAAATGAAACCATCATGCAAACCCATCCCAGTATTTTTAAGTTCAAAGTCTAGCCAAGCGAAAGTCTTGTCACGATGCTCAATATCCGCGAGCACGGCTATTCGAATAGATTGATTCATTCACACCTGCGGTGGATGTACACTTTACCCGTACTCCGCGACAGCCCAACAAATGAGCCTACGTCTCAACACATGAGACGGCCACGGCAAAGCCTTTCGATAACCTCACTTTGGCGTACCCGCTCCATGAACTTATGCCCTCATGCACTCTAGCCGTCCTTTTCTAGCGGTGAGAGGAGTTCAGGCGCACCGGGGTAAGGGAAGACATTTCCAATCTTTAAGTTTAATTAACGGTAGTTTAATTTCACCATTTATAACAAAGGCCGCAGCCTCATTCTCATCCCATAACCACATCATAGAGAACCATCTATGCAAGGATACGCCTCCGCTCGGCTACCTAGTCGGCTAGGTCTATACCCATTCGAGAAGTACGGTTGTGCGGCTCGTTTCCGGCTATCTCATGGCTCGGTCCTTAATTGACCGGGGTCGGCACTTGCCTTTTCCGGAATCCACCCAAATCATCCGGCCGCCCGTCTAAAACATTTGTATAGCACTTTCAATTTCCACCAAACTTAGTTCATCATGGCCATGTGGCGCTCATGTCTCCACATGCCGAATCTCAACTACCTTCCCTAAGGTAGTTGCCCAAGCACAAAGCTTTTTCATAAAGTCATGAGTATGCATGGTCTAAGTTTAGCGGGGCTAAGCGGTTTACGAAGTTATGCTTCGGTTATTTGTATCACATTGCGAGTTACAAGGAGTAATTCTAAAGGTAAACAATAGCAAGGTATGGCATAACAAGTATAGGCAACCCGGTAAAGCATGCATGTTTGGAGTTTAAAATAACATCATTTCGCAAAGGGGATCAATATGTTCAAAGGGTGTGAAGACTTGCCTTGCTCGCGCACTTGAGGGGTGGGATCTTCGGCGGTGTCGATGCCGGTTTCTTCGGACGCTACCCGTACGTGCGAGAGATCAATTGAATTCAGTTAGAATTCAACTAAACACCGAGAGATCGAAAAGAACCACAAAAGCCATGAAAACCACTTCAAAGAGTTTTGCCGAAAATTCTACTCGAGTTAGAACAAGGGTTGCGAGGAAAAATCCGGGTTTTGGAATCGAGTTGATGACCTAGGGTTTTCGCAAAGTCGGCGATCGTAATAAATTTGGAAATTACGTTTGAAAATATCAGCGAAGAAAATTCATGCTCGAAATTTGAGGGTTTGGGTACAAAAGCGAAACCTATTTCGATGGCGGGAAAGAATTAAACGGAATCCGGATTGAAAACGATGCGAATGGAAATTTCGGAAAACGCCCGATTCCGATTTTCAAACATTGCACCGAGAAAACATGCGAGAAAATAATTTATTTTTGCCCAAAATTTTACTCAAGACTTCCCAAAATATTTTTCCAAATTTTCAAAAATTTTTCCAAAATTTTTCCCTATTTTCTTTTTTTTTTTTTTCTTTTTCCTTTTTTTTTTCTTTTCTTCTCTGACCAGGCACTATTCATTTGCCACAAGGTGTTCGGCAGGGCGCCCTAAAACGAGGCGGTGGCGGCGAAGAAAAGGGCGGCGCAAGGAGGGGCTCACCGGCGACGACGGCCTCGGGAGGTGCGGAGGGGCGCGGGAGGCCTTGCGCACGGCGGCGCTCGACTTGCGGCGGCGGCTCTTGACGGCGGCGCTCGGGAACGGGAGAGGAGCGGCGGCGGTGCGGTGAAATGTGGCGCGGCGCGGCCCTTTTATAGGCGTGGCGCGGGCGGCGCGAGAGAGGGACGGCTCGGGCGTGCGCGGCGCGGTGCGACACGCGGCGCAGCTCGGGGCGGGTACGGCGGGCGAACGCGGCGGCGAGGCGCACGGCGCGGCGGGTCCGGAGCGGCGTGCGCGCGCGAGGTAGGGGCCGGAGCGTGGCTTCGGCCGCGTGGCGAGCGCGCGGCGCGCGGGGTGGCCGTCAGGGCGGGCGCAGCGGCGCGGCGCGGCGCGCGGCGCGCGGGTCAGCTCGCGCGCGCTCGCGCGGGGTGGGGGCCGAGGCGCGGTTGGGGGGAGGCGGGCGCTGGTTGGGCGCGGCGCGCGGCGCGTGGCGCGCGCGTGGCCGCGCGCAGACGGCCGGGACGGCAGCGCGCGGCGGGGCGTACGGCGTCGAGCAGTGGTGACCGATGAACAGTGCGACTTGTTAATTTCCGATTTTCTATTTTCTTTTCCCATTTTCTATTTTCTTTCCTTCTAAAAATTCCAAAATAAATCCCAATATTCTAAAATAATTTTTAACTTTATATTTTAAACTTTTTCTTGACTTTCATTTTTTTCCACAATTATTTTTCATATTTATTTAAATTCTTTTTCCTAATTTTCATAATTCACCCATTTTTAATAAAATAAAATTCCCAAATTTCGAGTACGCCTCCCGAGAATTTTATTATTTATTTTGTGTTTTAATTTATCTTCTCCCAACCAAAATTTTTATTTTATATTACTCGAAATGCGTTTTCACAAATCCACACTTTTCCCGGATTCCTTTTTAAAATCGTGATGCGGCTTTCGCATCACCGTTTTGACAACTCCGAAACCTCCAAAAACTCCGAAAAGGGGATTGATCACGTAACAATTTATGCAAGCGAGTGGCAAATAAGAAGCAACAAAACCCGAGAAGAAGCAATAGGCCACGGTTTTTGAAAGTTCCGATTTTTACGTTCCGATTTTGATTCTCCGATTTTTAGGATGTCACAAACCTACCCCCCTAACAATAAATCTCGTCCCCGAGATTTCTTACCGGTTGCTGAGTAGGTGTGGGTATTCTGTCCTCAGGAACTCTTCGCTTTCCCAGGTAGCCTCTTCTTCCGTGTGATTGCTCCATTGTACCTTGTACATGCGCCATGACTTGGTCCGTGTCTTCTTTTCCGCCTCGTCTAGTATCTTGATTGGATGTTGGGTAGGTAAGATCACGTGGACATGGATGGCTTCTAAAGGAGCTTGCTCTTCTTCGGTACCCGCAAACATTTCTTCGTGCGATACGTGGAACACTGGGTGGACATCGGAAAGATTCTCGGGCGGTTCCAATTGGTAAGCCACTTCTCCTCTCCTAGCGCTTATCGGGAATGGGCCCACGTATCGTGGTGCGAGTTTCCCCTTGACTTTGAATCTCGAGTTCCCGTAGTGGTGAGACTTTTAGATACACGTAGTCACCTTCTTTAAATTCCAATTCTCTTCGACGGGTGTCCGCGTAGCTCTTTTGTCGTGATTGAGCCGCTTGTAGTCGGTCCGGATCGGGCGAACCTTTTCCTCCGCCTCCTTGATTATGTCAGGCCCGAATACGGTTCGTTCACCGGTTTCGACCACATTAGTGGGGTTCGACATCGGCGACCAAATAAAGCTTCGTTTGGCGACATCTTCAAACTAGCTTGGTAGCTATTGTTGTAGGAGAACTCGGCGTACGGCAAACATTTCTCCCAATCCTTGGTGAAATCCAACGCACAGGCTCTCAGCATGTCTTCTAGCACTTGATTTGTCCTCTCAGTCTGCCCGTCAGTCTGCGGGTGGTAAGCGGTACTAAAGGCAAGGTGACTGCCGAGTGCTTCGTGAACCTTGCTCCAGAAATGAGATGTAAATTGGGTACCACGATCCGATATAATCCTTTTGGTACACCGTGGAGACACACAATCCTACTCATATATAATTCCGCTAGCTTGGCACTTGTTGTAGTTAGTTTTCACGGGAATAAATCGCGAGTCTTGGTGAGCCGATCTACTATTACCCAAATGGAATCGTAACCAGCCGCAGTCTTAGGTAGTCCTACTATGAAATCCATGCCTATCTCGTCCCATTTCCATTCGGAATCCCGAGTGGCTGCAGCAAGCAGTGGGCGTTGATGTTCGGCTTTCACCCTTTGGCACACATCGCACACGGCTACGTATTCGGCTACATCCCTCTTCATATTAGGCCACCAGTATTCTCCTTTCAAATCCTGGTACATTTTTGTGCTCCCGGGATGCAACGAATATGCCGATTCGTGGGCTTCCTTTAAGATCAATCCCCTCAAACCGCCTCGTTCAGGCACACAGATTCTTTTCTTGTACCACAAGATTCCCTTGTCATCTACGAAAACTCCCGAGCGCGTCCAGCGCCATGCGTTCCTTGATTCCCGGGTTTCCTCATTCCCTCTTTGGGCTTCCTCTATTTGAGTTCTCGTAGGTAATGGATTTCCGGTGAGTTCACTTCTCCGTGAGGATCAGGTGCGATTGAGTTTAGCCATTTCTTCTTGAAGTTCGCTGGCCATATCTCCCAATCCCATGTGGTTGCATTGGGCTTTGCGACTCAGCGCATCGGCCACTACATTTGCCTTGCCGGGATGATAGTGGATTCCTAGATCGTAATCCTTGATCAACTCCACCATCGCCTCGTCGTAGGTTAAGATCAGCTGAGTAAAGAAGTATTTTAAGCTCTTGTGATCGGTATACACATCACGGTGGTTCCCGATCAGATAGTGTCTCAGATCTTCAATGCGTGTACCACCGCGGCTAATTCCAGGTCATGTGTGGGGTAATTCTCTTCGTGGGGTCGTAACTGCCGAGAGGCATACGCTACGACCTTTCCATCCTGCATCAATACTCCTCCCAATCCTTGCGGGATGCATCACAGTACATCACGAAGTCCTTGGTTGTCGGGTAAGGTCAAGATTGGGGCGGTGGTTAACTTTTCTTTTAATTGGTCGAAGGCTTTTGGCACTTCTCATTCCATTCAAACTTCTTTTCCTTCTTCGAAGTTGAGTCATAGGTCGGGCTACGGTTGAAAACCCTTCGATAAACCGTCGGTAATAACCGGCCAAGCCCAAAAAACTCCGAACTTCCGTCACTGACTTGGGTGCCTTCCATTCCATAACGGCTTCGACCTTGGCGGGGTCTACGCTACTCCTCCGGCTGAAACCACGTGGCCGAGAAAAGCGACTTCCTTGAGCCGAACTCGCATTTGCTGAACTTGGCATACGCCGGTGCTCTCGTAGCTTTTCCGTACCGGTCGTAGATGCTCCGCGTGTTCCTCATCGTTCTTGGAGTAGATAAGTATATCGTCGATGAACACCACTACGAATTTGTCCAGGTACTCCATGAATACCTTGTTCATCGGGTTCATAAAGTACGCGGGGCATTGGTCAATCCAAAGGACATCACTTGTGAACTCGTATAAGCCGTATCGTGTAGAGAATGCCGTCTTAGGAATATCTCCGGCTCTAATCTTCAAGCGATGATATCCCGACCGTAGATCAATCTTGGAGAACACTGCGCACCCTTAAGTTGATCGAATAGGTCATCGATTCGAGGTAGCGGGTACTTGTTCTTGATAGTGACTTCGTTCGGCGATCGGTAGTCCACACACATTCTCATGCTCCCATCCTTCTTCTTGACGAAGAGCACCTGGAGCTCCCGGGGAGAAGAGCGGGCGAACGAATCCCTTCTCTTGTAGTTCCTTTATTTGCTTCTTGAGCTCCTCCAACTCATTGGCGGCATTCGATAAGGCCTCTTGGATATGGGGGCGGTGCCGGGCATTAGATCGATGATAAACTCTATGTCGCGATCCAGGGGCATTAGGGCAATTCCTCGGGAACACGTCCAGGGTATTCTTGTACTACGGCATTCCGCCTAGAGGTAGCATGGTGAACACTCCCGCAGCTTGTTCGCATAGCTTTGGGTTTTGATCCATAGTTATGCTCATCGGTGATCCCACGGGGTGGATACCGTGACTTCCCTTCGATTGCGAGTCTATGATTCCATTATTTTTGGTCAACCAATCCATTCCGAGTATGACATCTATGGTTTGGGGCGATAACACCATAAGGTTTGAGAGAAACACCACGTCTCTAATCCGTATGGGCACATTAATGCAGGCATGGGGTACGGTTATGTCTCCCCCGGTGAGTGTACCAACATAGGCCTCTTAAGTGCTACTTGGTGTAGGTGGTGTTGTTTGCTTACTTGGGAAGATATGAATGAATGCGAGGCTCCAGAATCGAATAAAACTTTAAGCGGTGTAGAGTTGATAGAGAACATACCCATCAATACGCTCGGTCCTCCCGTGCTTCTTCGCCCTCACATGATTCACTTGGCCACGTCGAAACCCGGTGGCGGCCTCGTTGGGTAGCGGGGTCCGAAGCGGACCTCGTCCCGCCGCCGGGGTGGGGTTCCTCGGACGGGTGTTGCATTGGCGCCGGTGCGCACGGGGGTGTTGCGTGGTTTTGGGCAGCTATTGGAGTAGTGCCCGAATTCTCCGCAGTTGAAACAGCTCACATTCCTTCTTCCTGGAGCGGCTAGGGTTGGTGTGGGTGTACGAAGCTGTGGTGTAGCTGACCTGTTGACATGGTCGGAAGCGAGAGGACGTCCAATTGCCGGGACGTTTGGCTTCCATCCAGACGGGGTGGCTCCCTTGGGGCGTTGTGGCGTTCCCTGAAATGGGCGAGCCATAGCGAGCCTCCTTTTGCGGTTATTGTCTACCACCTTTTGGTCATGCTCAAGCCGAACGACCTTGTTGATGAGGCTTTGGAAACTGGTGTGATCCTGCCCGATCATTGGTCCCCTCAGTTCGTCATTTAGTCCCTCAATGAATTTGTCTATCTTTTCTTCTTCGTCTGCCAGGTCACTGGTGGCGTAACGGGCAAGCTGGGTGAACTTGTTCAGATATTCTTGTACTGAGGTGTTCCCTTGACGCAGTCTACGGAACTCGTTTTTCTTCATCCTCATAACTGCAGCTGGCACGAAATTCTCACGGAACGCAGCCGTGAATTCCTCCCATGTTGGTTCGCCGGCGTCTTCGGCTCGTGTTTCCTTGTAGGTATCCCACCAGTCACTTGCGGGACCCTCCAGCTGGTTAGTAGCGAAGACAACTCTATCAGCTTCTCGGACTCTGACGAGGGTTAGCTTCTTCTCTATCACTCTTAGCCAATCTTCAGCGTCCATAGGTTCTTCGGCCGTGGAAAAAGTGGGTGGCTTAGCTCTCATGAATTCTCCCAGACTCGATCCTCCTCGACCTCCTTGATTATTAGCAATCGCTTGGAGTAGCTGGGTCTGCAAAGCCATGACCTCCGCCAGGGTGGAGGGGTTGGGTTCTGGCGGGTTCTCGTTGGTTGCTGCGGCTCTGCGGCGATGTGCCATCTGAAGAAGGTAGATGAATTAAGAGATCGGACTAGTTTAGGTTATAGTTCCCAGGGAAATTTTTCCTCAAGTTCCTTTGAATGATCTTTAAACAACAGACAGGGTGAACTAATAATAAGCTTACGAATTAAGACACCGCAAAGCGGTGCTCGGGTTCCTAATATTACATAAGGGGGTACACGGATGTACACACACAGTCCTCCATGCCGGATAGCAACAATAACTATATCGTTCAACTACATCAACTAATTAAGGGTAAATAGGAAGTCTTGCCGAGCGGGAAGGTCCTCCCGCCTAGTCCTCCATCCATCCGCAAGAGCCGAGCGCCGGAAGTGGGTGGTCCCGCGAAGCAACGAAGTCCCCACGGCTCGGAGGTGGTGGCCTCGGAGTCACGCCGAATCTTCCGACTCGGTGGCCGCGTACTCTTGCGAGCAGTCTGGCGGGTGAGGGGGCCTCCCGTGTGAGTCAAGCGACGAGGGGGAACTTCCTCCTCCATTGAGTCGGTGTCGCTAGACTCCCATTTGATCTCCATGGGCTCTGCCTCAGACTCCGTGTCGGTGTGGATCTGGATGGGGTTACCCTCTCCGATCCCGGCTCGGATGGTGCGGTACGGAGCTCGGGTGGGTCCCATGGATGTAGCAGCAGTGGGGTCGACCGGGTAGGGTGCGAGGCTCGTGCTCAACATGAAAGCTTGCCCCATCATAGCTTGAAAAGTATCAAAGCTTGCTGGAGTCATGTGGTAATAGTGGTCGGGCACGGGGCGGGATGTGATGGTACGGGCTCGGTGGAAGTACTGCGGCGTAGACGGGACGAGTGCGCATTGTTCCTCTAGCCGGTTGATCTCGCGCTTGCTTTTCCGAGCTGCTCTTCCGGCTCCACGAGCCTCCCCTCGGGCCATATAGCGGTCCGAGAGTTGCTCATACGAGCACCATTGGCTGCGGCATGTGTCGCAACGGCATGCTTATCGGTCTCCACGGCCTTGGTGGTGTCGACCGATCATTGAGGCGTGGCTCGCGATCGTTGATTTCGAGCGGGGCCTCCTCGTAATCGTCTGCTGTCTCGCCCAACGCGATAAACGCGTGACCATCGGGTTGTAGCAGCGGGGGTAGCTTCCACGGTGCACCGGGTTGCCCTCTTCGCGGTAAGGATGATGCACGAACTCGTCATTGTGAGTTCGGCACGGTGTTCCGCATTAAGGCGAAGGAAGGCCTCGCGAGCTGTGTCTCTTGGTGTGATAAGTGGGCGGTTCCGGGTATCTCAAGCACCATAGTAGAGGCGGAGTTGTACCACGAACCCCTCGTCTCGCGGGATAGTGACTTCCCGGGTTCCGTCGTGGTTTGACATACGCTTTACAGGCAACTTAGGGTTAGCGAGAGGGAGCTATCATAATCATCGGTAAAAAGAAATACAGATGTAGAAAAGATATATTTACATTTTCGGAAATAATAGTTTAAAACTGATCCTACTGTAGGGATATTTCCCTTTAGCCATCTAGTTAGGGGTAGGGCGCCATTTGGTCTTAGCCTACGGTCGCATGGCTCTGATACCAGCTCTGTGGACCCCCGATTTTGAGTCGGGAACCTTTCGTGTTCATAGTACCATTTCCCTGGATCAAGTAGTTGGTACCCACGAATGCGAATGGATAATCAAGTGCACATGCACGAATAGTCTTACAATACCATTATTACATAAATAGGCCCGAAGGCATTGTTCATCCCACAGGACCTTAGGGTCCGAATACAACATAAAAACAGAGTTTAGATAAGGCAGCGGAAAGAGGCAGCGGCTTGTCCATTGCCACAGGCAACGACCGGGACTAAGGTCTAATATGCGCCGTCGGTTCCTTCGCCCTCCGGGTAGTACGCGTAGGGGTCTTCGGCTCTTCATTTCCATCATTGGAGGTTTGTGCGTATAGCAAGGGTGAGTACCAACCGTACTCGGCAAGTCAACACAGAATTGATGCATATGGTAGGGTTATTCAAAGAACACGGCTAGAGTTATTTTTGCGTAAGGCCGTTTTCACAATTCTTTTCACAAGCCTACCGACTAGCCAAAAACCAAGTTTTAATTTCATAGTTCATTAATCCGGCGACGGTTCGTCTACCATCCATCGTGATTCCAAGGATGGCTTCCCGTCTCCGATTCGTCATGATTTTTCGGGAGTCCACCCCTTCTCGCATTCTCGAGAAGTTGATCCACCAGCAAATGAAACCATCATGCAAACCCATCCCAGTATTTTTAAGTTCAAAGTCTAGCCAAGCGAAAGTCTTGTCACGATGCTCAATATCCGCGAGCACGGCTATTCGAATAGATTGATTCATTCACACTGCGGTGGATGTACACTTTACCCGTACTCCGCGACAGCCCAACAAATGAGCCTACGTTTCAACACATGAGACGGCCACGGCAAAGCCTTTCGATAACCTCACTTTGGCGTACCCGCTCCATGAACTTATGCCCTCATGCACTCTAGCCGTCCTTTTCTAGCGGTGAGAGGAGTTCGGCGCACCGGGGTAAGGGAAGACATTTCCAATCTTTAAGTTTAATTAACGTAGTTTAATTTCACCATTTATAACAAAGGCCGCAGCCTCATTCTCATCCCATAACCACATCATAGAGAACCATCTATGCAAGGATACGCCTCCGCTCGGCTACCTAGTCGGCTAGGTCTATACCCATTCGAGAAGTACGGTTGTGCGGCTCGTTTCCGGCTATCTCATGGCTCGGTCCTTAATTGACCGGGTCGGCACTTGCCTTTTCCGGAATCCACCCAAATCATCCGGCCGCCCCAGTCTAAAACATTTGTATAGCACTTTCAATTTCCACCAAACTTAGTTCATCATGGCCATGTGGCGCTCATGTCTCCACATGCCGAATCTCAACTACCTTCCCTAAGGTAGTTGCCCAAGCACAAAGCTTTTTCATAAAGTCATGAGTATGCATGGTCTAAGTTTAGCGGGGCTAGCGGTTTACAAGTTATGCTTCGGTTATTTGTATCACATTGCGAGTTACAAGGAGTAATTCTAAAGGTAAACAATAGCAAGGTATGGCATAACAAGTATAGGCAACCCGGTAAAGCATGCATGTTTGGAGTTTAAAATAACATCATTTCGCAAAGGGGATCAATATGTTCAAAGGGTGTGAAGACTTGCCTTGCTCGCGCACTTGAGGGTGGGATCTTCGGCGGTGTCGATGCCGGTTTCTTCGAGACGCTACCCGTACGTGCGAGAGATCAATTGAATTCAGTTAGAATTCAACTAAACACCGAGAGATCGAAAAGAACCACAAAAGCCATGAAAACCACTTCAAAGAGTTTTGCCGAAAATTCTACTCGAGTTAGAACAAGGGTTGCGAGGAAAAATCCGGGTTTTGGAATCGAGTTGATGACCTAGGGTTTTCGCAAAGTCGGCGATCGTAATAAATTTGGAAATTACGTTTGAAAATATCAGCGAAGAAAATTCATGCTCGAAATTTGAGGGTTTGGGTACAAAAGCGAAACCTATTTCGATGGCGGGAAAGAATTAAACGGAATCCGGATTGAAAAACGATGCGAATGGAAATTTCGGAAAACGCCCGATTCCGATTTTCAAACATTGCACGAGAAAACATGCGAGAAAATAATTTATTTTTGCCCAAAATTTTACTCAAGACTTCCCAAAATATTTTTCCAAATTTTCAAAAATTTTTCCAAAATTTTCCCTATTTTCTTTTTTCTTTTTTTCTTTTTCCTTTTTTTTTTTCTTTTCTTCTCGACCGGCACTATTCATTTGCCACAAGGTGTTCGACCGGGCGCCCTAAAACAGGGGCGGTGGCGGCGAAGAAAAGGGCGGCGCAAGGAGGGGCTCACCGGCGACGACGGCCTCGGGAGGTGCGGAGGGGCGCGGGGAGGCCTTGCGCACGGCGGCGCTCGACTTGCGGCGGCGGCTCTTGACGGCGGCGCTCGGGAACGGGGAGAGGAGCGGCGGCGGTGCGGTGAAATGTGGCGCGGCGCGGCCCTTTATAGGCGTGGCGCGGCGCGGGCGCGAGAGGAGAGGGGGACGGCTCGGGCGTGCGCGGCGCGGTGCGACACGCGGCGCGGCTCGGGGCCGGACGGCCGGCGAAACGCGCGCGGCGAGGCGCACGGCGCGGGCGGGGTCCGGAGCGGCGTGCGCGCGCGAGGTAGGGGCCGGAGCGTGGCTTCGGCGCGTGGCGCGCGCGCGCGCGCGGGGTGGGCGTACGGGCGGGCGCAGCGCGCGCGGCGCGGCGGCGCGGGCGCGCGGGTGCGGCTGGCGCGGCGCTCGCGCGCGGGGGGGGGCCGAGGCGCGGTTGGGGTGGGGGCCGAGGCGCGGTTGGGCGCGGCGCGCGCGTGGCGCGCAGCGCTGTGCGCGCGCGGTACGGCCGGGCGACGCGCGCGCGCGCGCGGCCGGCGTACGGCGTCGAAGCAGTGGTGACCGATGAACAGTGCGACTTGTTAATTTCCCGATTTTCTATTTTCTTTTCCCATTTTCTATTTTCTTTCCTTCTAAAAATTCCAAAATAAATCCCAATATTCTAAAATAATTTTTAACTTTATATTTTAAACTTTTTCTTGACTTTCATTTTTTTCCACAATTATTTTTCATATTTATTTAAATTCTTTTTCCTAATTTTCATAATTCACCCATTTTTAATAAAATAAAATTCCCAAATTTCGAGTACGCCTCCCGAGAATTTTATTATTTATTTTGTGTTTTAATTTATCTTCTCCCAACCAAAATTTTTATTTTATATTACTCGAAATGCGTTTTCACAAATCCACACTTTTCCCCGGATTCCTTTTTAAAATCGTGATGCGGCTTTCGCATCACCGTTTTGACAACTCCGAAACCTCCAAAAACTCCGAAAAGGGGATTGATCACGTAACAATTTATGCAACTGAGTGGCAAATAAGAAGCAACAAAACCCGAGAAGAAGCAATAGGCCACGGTTTTTGAAAGTTCCGATTTTTACGTTCCGATTTTGATTCTCCGATTTTTAGGATGTCACAATCTACTTGCTTCTTGACCTCTGCCAACTCATGGGCTCCCAATCTATAGGGTCTCTTGTGGATCGGAGCGGTGCCGGGGACTAGGTCAATCCGAAACTCTATTTCTCTTTCGGGTGGCATTGTGGTTAGGTCTTGGAAGACTTGGGTACTCACAAACCACGGGAATATCTTCTAACTTCGTCTGGTCCTTTCCTTTCCCTTCGGGCTTCTCCTTAGCCGAAATCCGATTCAGGCTTGCCACTACCCTCAGTGGTTTAGGGGAGCGGTAAATTACTTTCTTCCCCTCGTTATTGGTTAAAGAGATCGTGCGGCTTGCACAATCGATCAGACCTTTATGACGGGTTAATCAGTCCATCCCAAGGATGACATCCAGGCCTTTTGATTCTAGAAGGATAAGGTTGGCTAGAAAGGGAAATCCTTGGATTTTTATTGCCACTGAAGGGCAAAAGTGGGCGGTGTTCAAATGGTTCCCGGGTGTTTGGACCCGCATGGGTATCTTACGTTTTAACACCGAAAACCCATGTTTTCCCACAAATGCTTTTGATATGAAAGAATGGGTTGCACCCGAATCAAACAGATCGATGCATTAAAGGAGTTCACAGGAACATACCCGAGTATGACATCCGGTGCGTCCCGTGCCTCCTCTGCCGAAGCATGATTCACTCTTGCTTGGATAAACCTGGGCGCGCGTTTTGGTCTTGGACACTTGTCTGCGAAATGTCCAGGTTCTCCACAGTTGAAACAGTTACCCGGTTTGAATCCCGAGTCCTTCTTTGGTGACATTGGCTTGGACTGTGGTGGCGGCTGCGCCGTTGGCGGACGTGGGGCCGGATTCCGCCGCGGCTGTCCGGACGGCTTCCGCTGGGTTGGAAATTCCGGGATGGTACGGGCGATGCTGACGAACGATCATCGTGGTAGGTCCATTCTGACCACCCGGAGTGAAGCGTGGCCGCTGGGAATTCCCTTGCTGAGGATGCGGCCTAAACTGGGTAGCCTTCCTTTTTCTGAGCATTTTATTGCGTTGGTCTTCTTGATGGATGGCTTTGTCGACCAACTTCTCGAAGTCGGCATACTCACCGGAGATGAGTTTGTCCATCAACTCATCGTACAGCTCGACCAAGAACTTCTCTTGACGCTCGGTGTCAGTACGTACGTCCTCTGGAGCATATCGCGCTAAACGATTAAATTCGTGCAGATACTCGGTGACAGTTCGGGTGCCTTGCTCCAAGGATCTGAACTCCCTCTTTTTCTGGGCTACTATCCCTCCGGGGATGTGAGCCTTCCGGAATTGGTGGCAAAACTCTGCCCAAGTAACTGCGGGTGCGTCCACCCGACGAGTGACCAAGAAATTTTCCCACCAGGCTGAGGCGGGACCTTGGAGTTGGTGAGTGGCGAAAGACACCCTTTCTTGGTCTGTGCACTGGAGAAGGTCCAACTTCTTTTCTATGGCAATGATCCAGTCATTAGCCTCCATGGGGTTGGTGGTCTGGAGAAAGTTGGGGGTCGGACTCGAAGAAATTCGACGGTTTGTTTTGTGGGGGAGGTGGTGGTGCGAAATGGTCGTGGCGATGCTGGTTCTCGCTGTTGTAACTATTGCATCATTTGCAAGCGCATCGCGATCTTCTTGTTGCATTTTTGCATCATTGCAGCCATCATCCGGTCTGGTTGGCTAGGACTTGTGCCAAAGTGATGTTCTCGGGGGAGGAGGTGGGTTGTTGGTATTAGCACGGGTGTTGTTCTCAGCTGACTCATTGCTGTTGCTACCATTCCTGGTGTTCACCATCTGAAGAAGCGGAACAAACAAGCCGGGGAGAAGGAGTAAAGCATATTGAACAGAGAAGTTGATCCTTTATTACTTGTTTTGATCTGTTCTTGACTTAAAACATTTAAAACACACCCAACATCCTTGGGCAACCCATATCCACACTTGATACAGGTTGACCACTACCCACACACAGCACTCCTAACACACAGCAACTAAGCAAACAAAAAAACTAGGAAAACGGTAAACTAAGGGTGGTGACACTCTAAGGGTCGGAACGGCTTCCACGGTCGGAGGAGTCGAAGCCACTTCCAAGGGAGTTTCTGTCTTCCTTTTCCTTCGAGCGGCTTCGAGAGCTGGCTAACTCGTCTTTTCGTCCGGGGCTCTTGAGCCGCGCGCGCCTCGGACACCGAGATCCATCCTCCTCCTCCGCTTGGGGCGGGGACCGAGCAAGAGCGGGATCCGGCACGGGACGGGGACTGGGAAGGCGGTGGTGCAGGAGGTGGAACCCTGGGCGCCAGCTGCATCCGCACCGAAGCCTTGGTGTTCTTCCGTGGCGTGGTCCTTATCCGAAGGATGTTGGGAGGTGGAAGCCCTTTCAAACTGGCGATCTCTCTCTTGAGTCGATCCACCTCATCCCTCAAACTCTTGATCTTTAAGATCTTCTGGTCATTCAGAGCCTTTGCCGCCATGTGAAGCTCTGCATGCATCTTATCCAGCCCTTCAATCACCGTCCTCATGTGGGAGAAGGTGGTGTCGTTCTCCCCTTCAGCAGATTGGAAGGTGTTGTTTGCTGACGAAGTTCCCCGCCGAGGATGGTACTGGTAGGCAGAGTGGCGGAGATGGTAGTCATGCATCTCCCTCATCCGAGCCAGCATTAGATAAGCCGCCTCTTGGCAGGCATGCTCATCTGTTCCTCCTAACGTCGTGACCACCATGTTTGGGATATTGGTGCCGACGAACCCGTGCACCTCCAGGCGGACTTGGTGAGGCAACTCACTGCCGAACGGTGAGACGAACCCACTGCCAAGGCCATTCTTGCCAGCTCCGCCACGAACCCTTTCAGACCCTGACCGTTGTGGGTGACTGGACGGCCTGCCATGTAGAGAAGACAAGGTAGGGGATCAATGCATGCTCAAACCCAAGTTAGACAAACGATAAAGGACTCAAGTAAAGTAAACGAGAAAAAGAGGGTTTTTGAGAAATATTTTTATGAGGCTAATTAAAACCTCCTAAGGACATCCCCTAGATGATGCTGAAAAATAGATGCTTAGTTATAATATATAATTGGCGACCATTCCCTCCTATCTCGACTTAGGACTTTGATCACTTAGAAAATCCCAATTTGGCGGCTGAATAAGAGGTCAAAATATTTTTTTTCCAAATTTCAACTCCAGAACCTTATCTCTTAAACTTGACCGAGTTTTCAAAATGCTTTGAAAGAAACTTAAAATTTTCCCAATCCCGAGGAATCAATACCCATTTTCCCAAAACCATTTTAAAAAGCGAGGGCTTATGCATATGAAAAGATTCAGAGGGCTCCTAAGTTTTTTTTTCGTTTGGCTTTTCCTACGGTCTGGAAATTGGCTCTGATACCAACTTGTCACGCCGAGAAATTCAGACCCGAATTTCCAAAGCTATATGTGTATTAAAATCCCTGTCCAGGACCAGCCAGGGTACACATACGACAATTATTGATATTACAGTTGCACGTTTTAGAAACAATACAAAAAGATTACAAAAGAGCAGCGGAAAAAGAAAAAAGGGCCTAAGCCTAAGCTCGACGCTGGCCACGCGGTTTCGACCACTCCACAGGCAGCTTCCAGAGTATAGGACAAAGCCTACTCCACTTCATCTTCGTCTTCGACCTCTGGCTCAGGTTCTAGGGAAGAAGCAAGGATGAGTACTTCCACGTACTCAACAAGTCATGCCGGAAGAGGAGAAGAATGAATGCAGGGGGGACAAAGGTCTGGCTAAGGTTTGCTTTTGCGCAAACGGCAAGGGTTTTTTTCCAAACAATACGAATTTTGAACACAGCCAAAACAACAGTAAATTGGGTAATTAAAACATTTTGACTCCAACACTGTCCAACGTTATCTCCACGTAGCGACAGGCCCAAACCATCCACCTATACTAGTCATGTTCCAAAACTTAGGGTGTAAAAGTGTGAGACTAATCACGGAGAGCTCGGTCGATCGCCCCATCACCGCGGGCATGGCTATTCGAATAGATTTACTCGATCGAGAGATGTACAAGCTGTACCCACAAGACACGGCCCCACAACACGGTTTCCGTGCGCGAATACCACCGCGGTACCCGGAAAGGAACCGTGATAGGACCTTTCGTATAACCCCCTCCAACCAAGCGAACCCCACCAAGGTTTCGCCCCCTCTCGGACCCCCGGGAGTTGGCAGCCTCCCCGAGTGCCTCGGTGAATCCGGCAGCCCAGCAACCCTTATACCGGGGCCGACTAAGACTCCATCCTGCTCACCCTTGCCGATAGGTTCGTCAGCTAGGAGAGGCCACACTAAGGGACCTACCTTACCCATTTCGGCTTGTGGTTTGCACGGCCATTCTCCCGAGGGGTCCCGTGAACCGGTCCTTAATCGCTATGGGCGCCGCTAACCAAAACCATAGCGCCCACAGCCCACCATTTGTCATATTTTAGTTATTAGTCCGGTTCACCTAGAACTAATTGATAATCCTCCGAACCGAAGTCCAGGAGAGATACATTAAGTGAGAAAATGACCCATTTAGTGAGCTAGTGAAACTAAGCCAGGCTAAGCATAACCTAGTCCTGAAATCTAACCACATTATTTTCCCCAGTTTGATCAAAGGGTTTGGGGTGTCAAACCTAAGGCATAAACTAAGCATAAGGTGTATTATTTCCCATGAAATAACAATGTAAAGTACATGCAATTTCATAGAGTAAAATAGGGGTTTTAGCAAAATGGGAGCAATATGATCAATAATATAGCATGACTTGCCTTGCTCTTCGGCTTGGGGGACTTCCGCGATGACTTCAAAGTAAACCAGGAAAGAGGGACTACCGGGATCTACAAGGTAAACAAGCACTTAGACAAAACAGGCCAAAAGCTACTAAAACATGGAACAAAACTATTTTTAATGGATTCTTGGCATTTTTATGAACTTAATGAAATTTGAATGGGCTAAAACGGAGGTCGGGTTGAAAAGATATGATTTTTAGAAGATTATCTCTGTTTTTACTAAAATAGGAAAATCCTTAATAATTTATTGCGCAATAAATCCCGGGATTGTGTCAGCGCTAGGGCAGACATCAGCGATGGCGTCATCGGCCGCGGGAGCATCGGTCCACGGTGGACCGCGTCCACGGGCCGAGAGGGAGAGCGGTGCACCACGGGGCGCACACGTGGCGCCGACGCGGCGGCCACGCGGTGTGCCACGCGGGCCAGCGGGGACGGACGGCCCCGATCTGCCGAGGCAGATCGGATGACCGGGAGAGGGGCACGGGCGGTGCGATCGACCGGCGATGGCGCACGGCGGCCGGAGACCGGCCGGCGCCATTCGGGCGGCGGTGCAGGCGGCGGAATACCGCGGCTCACGCGTGGGCGGAGCCGTGCGCACTCGGGAACGGCGGCGCGCACTCGGCCGAGAGGGGAAATAGGGAGGGGCGCTCACCGCGGGTCGCCGAAGGGGCAGGGGACGACAGCACGGACAGTGAGGGAGACGGCGGAACCACTCGGGGAGGGGTGGCCGAAGTGGCGCGGGCACCGGCGACATGGAGGGAGGAGTCGACGGAGCTCGCAGCGTCTCGGAGCAACAGGAAAACACGACCGAACCTCGGCGACGAAGTCCGAAGCAGGGGCGCACGGTGCGGGAACGACGGAGAGAGAGGGAGGCTTGAGTGGAGGTGTGGGGAGCTCGGGGAGGGCGAGGGGGTGCTTAAATAGGGAATGGGGAGGTCGGCGGCGACCGGATAAGGGCGCAATTGCTCGCCGGCGTGATTTTGGGAAATAATGACCGGCGGTTAAATCGGCCATTAAGGAGTGCGGAGCGGCGGTCGGGCGATTGAAGGCGGCGGGAGAGTCGGGAAGTTAAGGCGGTGCCTTTAGGGCACGCGGGAGGGACGGGCGGTTGAGATCCGCGCGGGCGAAGCGGCGTCAATGGCGGCGGGGCAGCGGAGGTAGGGGGCGGGGCGACGAGGTGGGCCCCAAGCGCCGGTGTCCGGCAAGAAGGAGACGAACTGGACTTATCTGCGGGCGCGAGGGTTTGGCGGACCATAGCCTTGGCCGGCCGCGAGAGAGAGAGAGGAGGCGCGCGTCGGCTAGGGTGGACGGCCCGATCGGCTGGGCCGATCGTCTGGGTGCACGCGGGAGGGAATGGGCCGTCGGCTCGGCCCGGCGGCCCACGGCCAAAAAGGGCGGGAAACGTACGGGAGGAGAGAAAAGAAAAACCCGGGATTTATTAATTCCGATTTTGATTTTAGTTGGTTGAAAATTATTTCTTCGGCTACGAAAATTCCACTAAAAATCCAGTTAGTGTATTTTGACATGTAGAATTTAGGAAAAATCCTACCATGCCATTTCCATTTATCATTTGGATTTTAAAATTATTAATTCTCTCCAGTTAATTCCAACGATTTTCTTTTATGATTTTCTTTTGGATTTTTTTAAAAGGGGAAAACACCTCAGGGTGGTACAGGTTCGAACTATTAAGTCATTTTTAGAACTATCGATGATCTGTTCGGCTAAGATTTATATGGTTTAGAGACAGCGTCGGGGTTTCAGCCGGCCTTATCTGCCCTGATATGTTTCTTTTAATACAATTATTATTAGATTTGTATTAGGACTGCCTCTTATGTTAAGATCGCATTCTTGTCGGATGTCGCCAGCCAAAATCGGCCCTTCATCGATAGCCGACGACCGATTTCCAGGCTATGCATCTGTTTGAAGAATGATATCTTTCTATAAGATTTATAGGAGTACTAGCCGATTCATGGTTAGCTTTCCAGTATCAGCTAGGTTATCGATTCATATATTTATTATCCTTTACTGTATTCGAGTTAAGCGGCTGATGCTGTCGGTATAGCCGATCCATTCCAGTCACTTGGCTTAAATATATTTTAGGATAGCATATATATGCTCGTGGATTCCCTCAGCTGATCCAGTGGGGATCTAACCTAATGCTTAATGCATATTACTTTGTTTTTCTTGTTGGTTAACAGATCAAATTAACTGGCACGCCTTGCACAACACAGGCAGTTGAGAAGGACCTGCACTGGAGTTAAGCAGATCTCCCAGGCTAGCGCGTGAGAGAAATTTCTCATCAACACCGGATCAGGGGGCATCAGTCAGCAAGGGAGCAGCTCGGTCCAGCTTCCTTGACGATGACACAACAAGATCGAGCCTAGCTTCCTTGACGATGACACAACGAGTTTGGCCCCATCTTTGTCGATAGTAGTAGCAAGAAGGATGGTGTACATGGCATGGATCCGACTTCAGCAAGAGAAGGCAATGGGGCGTCTATGTGACATTTTGACCCAATTAATATGTGGCCTACGTGACCTGTGAATGTTATGTGCACTTGACTACTACCATCTTACTAGTTGAGCAAGAGCGGAATCAACTTATAAGGCCTTGTCCCTTCAATCATATTACTTTCGGGTTGACCCTTTTATACAAAAAAAACAAAAGTGTAAGTGGGTCCGCTTACCTAGAGGGTGTCTGTCACGCTCGTGTCGCGCCCGCGCTCGCGTCGCTTCCTAGCCGTCCAATCTGCCTCGGGGCAGATCGGAGTCATCCATCCGGCTGTCCATGTGGCTGCCCCGTGGATGCCGCGTGGCTGCCACGTCAACTCCACGTGTGCACCACGTGGCGCGCCAGCCGTGGACCGTCGTGGACTTGGTCTACGGTGGATCGTTGTCGGCTGCTGCTTGTGACGTCGACCTAATGTCGGCCGCCAGCGATGTCGGCCCTCGGTTCGGCGACGTTACACTGGTCCCTTTTTCATTGAAAATTAATTAAAAATTGCGCAATAAATCATTTTAATTTTTAGAATTTCTTTAAATGGTCCAAAACTTCTAAAATTCATATCTAATCCATACGTACAAAATTCATCTAAAATTAAGCTCTATATGTTTGTTTACTTTTCATGTACTTTTTATTTGGTTTTTATTAGGGATTTTTCCTGTTTTGCTTGTTAGCATGTAGATTTCGTCATTTCGAGAGTTCGCGCTCGCAAGGAGAAGAGTCAGAAGATTGTTTGAAGAAGCAAGGCAAGTCACACTTCCCTTAAAGCATATTGAACCTATTTTTATAAATGTTTTCCTGCTTGCAAATAAAGTGCATTCTTTTGCTAATTACATAGAATGATTGAATTACTTATTTGTTTGCTTGTGTCTTATTTACTTGTTATCCATCCTTTGTTAAACTTTGGTGATAATTTGACTAGCTTTAGTCACTGATGTTGATTTTTTCTAGAATTATATGCTTAGCCATACTTAATTACCACTAACTCACTAAATGAGATAATTACATTAATTACTCTAGTCTCTGAAGAGTTGCAAGCTCGTAACACCTGGCCAAACTAATTGGTCATAATTATTCCAACTAAAATATGACTTAATGGTGGGCTGTGGGTGCATGGTTTTGATTGTCACACCCATGGCCATTAAGGATCGGTTCATGTGAAACCCTGAAAGACTTACAGTGCTTACCGCAAGGAAGAATGGGCAACCGCTGGACTTGTAATGTAGCTTTCCTCTAGCCGATGTTCCCTAACAAGGGTGGGCGTGATGGAGTTCGGTCGGCCGGGGTTTAACCGGTTGATTGACTTCCGGATTCACTGCGGCACTCGGGGGGGCTGCCCACTGCCTTTCAAGGGGTGGGGGTGAAACCTTGGTGTGGTACGATTGGTTAGGGGGAGTTATGCGAAAGGTCTTGTCACGATTTTTTCCTTTGCAGTATAATGGTGGTACTTCGGGGCATGGTAACATGTGTGGAATCGTGTCTTGTGGGTAAAGTTACGCACTGCTGATCAAAGTTAAAAACTATTCGAATAGCCGTGCTCGTATTATGGGCGATCAACCAGATTCACCGTGATTAGTCTCACCTTTAATAATTGGACTTAATGGAACTGGTTTAGTTCAGTTGGAATGGTTGGGCCTATTCAACGTGGGACAACGTTGTTCAGTGAAGATTCAATATTGACTTAAATACTCAACTGTTTTACTGTTTCAAACGATAAAGGTTTACAACCGCTTTTCCGCAAAATAGCCACAAGCCTCCCTTGTTTTCCCTTGCATGTTTGCATCCTTGGTGTAGCTTGTTGAGTACGGTGATTATACTCAGCCTTGCTATTTTTTCCCTTTTAGAAGTGTAGTGCTTCTGAGTTGAAGATGGTGTTAGAGGATCAAGGCTCAGACCCCAGTTGAGTTTGCTTGGAGTGGAGCTGAAGTCCCGCTAGGATCATCTTTCTTTTTCGCTGCTGTTTTCTTTTGGGTGTAAGGACTAAGTGTCTTTTCTGTAATTATTTTTATTTTACGCTTTATTTTACGTTTGGATCTATGTATTAATTTGTCATGTTGTGTACCCTGATTTATTATTGGACATTGATTTAATACGCAAAATAGTCTGAAAATTTGGGATAAATTTTCGGGCGTGACAGTGTCGACACAGTGGCGTACTATTAGAGAACAGGAAGAAATAGATCTGGCCCATTATTTTATGAATTTAGATGTTTTAGCTCAGTATATTTGGATGTTTCATAGTTGGACTAGTGGGTTTCCGTGGTGTTTTATTTTTTATTTTAAAAGCATTTGGATATGTTGATGTTTCATTAGCTCAAATCGATGTTTCATATGTGATGTAACCATGGTTTATATTGATACAACCATTGCTCATATCATAGATAAACCAGAAGACATCAAGATCAAGCTATCCAAGTTCTGGAATCTAATCGACCACTTGCTACAGTGCTGACTTCAAACGACCACCAAAGGTGCATACAAACTTTGTTTTAGGTCAATGAGTACTTGATGAAAAGTGACATACATGAGGTAAGTGACGTTGTTCTAGCTAAGATCAAATCTACACTATCTTATTTTGAAGGAAATTATGATGCTTATGCTTACATTAAATGGGAGCTAATAGTTGATAGAGAATGTAAAAAAACATGGTTTGTATGAAAAACATATGGTTATGTGTGCTCTAGTGTTTTAATTAAAAGTACTTTTTATGTTTGGAAACATCTTTATAGGCATAACAAAATACCTTAATCTTAGAAAGACTTGAAACGATATTTAAGAGAATGTTATGTTCTTGTGTATTAAGCTAATATTCTGCTCAGTAAATTGTAATGTTTAAAACAAGATATCAGAACTGTACTTCATACTATCATAATTGCATGCTTGTTTATTATGTTGTGATTTAGATGAATGTGAAGAAGCTATAGAATTAAGGTTTTTACATGGGCTTAACAAAGAAATCCAGGACATACTTGCTTGTCAAAGTTATAGATATCTTTCTTATTTGTTACAACTTGCTTGCGATCCTAAAAGTCAAATAGAAGAGGACATGAAAAAGCAACACGCTATGTTTTTCCTCCTATTACTAACCATTTGCAGGAAGTGCATAATCACGAAAAGAAGGAGAGAGACATAAATGAGCCACCATCCCCATTATTCACACTCAAGTTCGATACAGCTCTAACATCTGAAGAGAGCATAAAAGGTTAACAAAATGGTGCTAAAATTAATCAATTTGTGTTGTTAATGAATTAAATTTGTCCACTTTTTATGTTGCAGTAGAGCAACCATTAGTTGAACCAATTGCCGAGATTTCTTTGTCACAAGTTGATTTACTTGTTGTTCCTTGTGATAAAGAAGAATTGTGTGATAATGCTACACTTATATGACTGTCACAACTAGTGAATAAACATGCTATTTCTAGTGTTAGTTTTTTATGTGTTGATTTTAAGCATGTTGTTCACATTGCTAATGAAGTTGAGGAATGTGAATTGTTATCTTCTTTAAATACATTGGGATATATTCTGCTTGATGACTTCAGTTAGCTCGATAATTTGAAGGAGAAATTATTTGCTAAGTCTGATTTTCCATGTCCAATTAATGCTATTTTTCATATCTTTGGCGAATACGATGATAGGGGAATATATTTGGTACATAGAGTTTACATATGTTCAGTTTTGGAAAATCATATAGTCATGAAAGAAACTAGCAAGCTAGAGAATTATTGTTAGTGATATGCCCTAGAGACAACATGGAGATGTTAGATATCATGGTTAATGTTTATGTATAAATGAATAAAGTGTTATTCAGTTCCATGAAATAGACATCTTGTATTGATCAATAAGTACATGACTTATTTATGAGACTTAGTACGTATGAATCTATTTCTAAACTATCCCTGATCACATGTCATATTGTTGGAACAAATATGATTTTAAGATCGGCATGTTTATTGATTGATGATCATGTCTCATAGATCATGGTATGGAGATACCAAATCAATATACGTGGACATGTGTTAGAGAACACATTGTTAGATAGACCCACCATGAGACACTACAGGAATTAATGTGCCATTAATTGGTCTCAAGTAGTGTTGGTGCAAAGTCCTTAGACCTGAGATCATCATAGATTCCAATATGTATAGTAGCCTACTTTGGGACTGTTAAACGCTATTCCGTAACTGGGTAGTTATAAAAAGTAGTCCTCAGGTTTGCTATGAAACATGGAGTGGGATGTGAGTGATCAAGATGGAATTTGCTCCTCCTTTGGAGAGATATCTCTGGGCCCCTCGAGGTAATGGATTATGGAAGTGCATGGCCATGCCAAGTTGATTGAGGAGACAATCAACAGACAGATAATCCAATACGGTTCGAGTGAATGGTTAAGCTATTGAAGGGATGTCACACATCTTGCCTATAGCTTAATTGGTATCGTGAGGCAAAGGGATTTGTGTACACATTATAGGTTCAGACCCGATATTATATTCTTGTATACTATGGTGTCAATATGTGCTGCTAGGTGCCGCTATTGAAGGTCGGCTCAGTTGGACTCGAGCCAAAACCGAGTATACCTGAACCTATAGGGCCGCACGCTTAAGGGGATAGAACAGACATTCTAGTTGGACTCGAATATGGCTCAATTCGGATAAGATTCGATTTAATATAGAGTCCTATGGGCCTGCCGGCCAACTCTATGAGATTCGGATAGGGATCTGATCGGATAGAGTCCCGATGGGCCTATAGGCCCAGTTAACAACTCTATATAAAGGGGCGAGGGGTGGAGAGCTGAGTGATTGCATTGAACCGAATCAATCTAATCGCGGCTTCAGAAGTCGACGAGTTTGTAATCTCCACGGAAACCCTCCTCACTTCCGAGCCAAAACCTAGCCTTGCATCTTGTGCTAGCACACAGGTGTTAGGCATTCTATCCCTGGACGTGTGAATACCGGTAGAGGCACTGCTATATTGCGATGCTGTTCGGTGGTTGCGAGTCAGCTGCGGCGCATCGGAGCGAGGCGGCTATGGTGGATCGGCAGCACGAGCGTGGTTGGGCAAATCGGCGAGTCGGCTGAGGTTGGATCGGCTCCGGCATCGGCGAATCGGCTACGTCGGATCGGCTGCAGTCAGGCGATTCGGCGAATCGGCTGTGTGGGGAATCGGCTAACAGCGAATCGACTGTGATCGGCCAGTATTGTTCTGGATCAGATAGCTCCTGATTGGCTATATCCGCTGTACTCCACTCCAATCGGTAACGATCTATCGACCCTTACTTGCAAGTGTTCCTAGTTTGCGCAGTAGAAAAGTTTTGTTTTATGCTTTCGTACCTCCACGTAACCCTTCAATTATATTACTGCTAATCATGCTACCTCGAGTTTCTCTAGTTTTGATTGCAACAAACAGGTTGTTTTAAATGGACACGAGCGATTAGATCACTCGATGATATTGGTATACAACAAGCTTGTTACACCGTATGAGTATATTCCTTCTGAAGAAAGGAAGCAAAATAAGCAGCAAGAGAAACAATCAAATGTGGTATTCATATTCGTTGTTGTGTATTCCTATTATCAAGTACATTCGTTTCATAGGAGATTAATACTATTCGCTAAAGAACTAATGATATTATATGACGAAAGTTTTTTATGTACACAATTCTATGGGCAAGATCATGCACTACGTGAAGAGTGTTATATGGAAAAACCGAGGACAGTTCTCCGTGAAGAACGAAAGGATGATGTGACCATGGCTACTATTTGCTCACATCATAGGTAAACCGGAAGACATCAAGATCAAGCTGTCCAAGTTCTCTAATCTAAATAGGTCACCTGCTATAGTGCTGACTTCAAACGGCCGTCAAAGGTGTATACGAGCTTCATTTTGGATCCATAAGTACTTGATGGAAAGCTCTCAGAGTCCTCTTTCCATGGATCCAGCCTCATCTCCAAATTCCATCTCAGTTGGCTGCAATCGCAGAAACAAAGTGTTGTATCACCTATAATAAGACTATGGGTTTGTAAATTCATCTGGGACCCCGGCCCAAGTAAGGCCCAAGTGGGGTGCGCCCCAACCTGGTAGAGCACGACTCTAGGGACCCCTAGGTCGTTCTCCCGGCTCCTTAAATAGCTAGGTACCCCTTCAGGGTTTCTTGGGTTTTGTTAGATTAAAGTTTTAGCCATTGCTACTTTACCTTGTAGTACGTGTGTCGGCTAGACAATTACTCGTCTTTCAAACCCCAACTTATCATGTGTATTCAATTTCTATTTGCAATTCAGATTGCTTTTATCTTGTTCTTGCTTGTTTCTTCGATTTGCTTGCAGGAATAAGGTTGATCTGCATTGGCAAAATAAACAACCCACGAAGAGATGTATCAATCACTAAGGTGCAACACAATAACGTCTCGTACAGTTGTAGTCAGGTCATCAACGTTTCTTCTAAATCATAGTTATCATCAATTCACCAAAAGATTAGGCCAATCAAAGCCATGAGCTTATCAAATGGAGCTCATGGTTTATCAAGTGGTATCAGAGCTTTTGTTGCTTGGTGAATTTTTATCTACCTATAACCAGAAAATAGCCACACAAAAAAATGCATCTTAGCCCTCCTTCTCCCGGGTGCAGTCTTAGCTAATCAAGTGTAAGTTGCCTCGAAACCCACGCATATTGGCAATCACATCAACCCCTCTGATCTTGCCTTAACTACATCTCCTTCCTCCAGTCGCCTACCTCCGCCCCTCAATCTGCCCCCACTGCTCCCTCTCCATCCATCTCCTTTCCCCCTTCTTCCCCCAGGGTCTTGATGGACAACTTTCTGGTGGATCCACGCCCTTTCCTTCTGGTGGGTTTCACCTAGGAGCCGAGGGTTTTGCCCTTTGTTCCCCCCACTCGTCCTAGGGTTTTCCTATGGGCGGCCCGTGAAAGGCGCAATGAGGATCTGGCGCTTGCAATCTTCTCTCCTCATGTTGCCAAGGAGGATTTCGGCCAGTTGGCTCGTGCTCTGCGTGATTTTTTGATGGGAGAGGGTGTTCGTTCTCCGGTGATCCAGCCTTGTGCTATTGGTGAAGCTTTTGTGCGCTTCAATACGCCGCTTGAGAGGAAGCGCTTCCTTCTTGGTCCACCCAAGCAAGTCGGTCCTTATCAGGTTAGCTTCTACAAGCACGATGAAGGAATCAACTTCCGTTCGATTGATGTTGATAGAGCAGTATGGTTAATGTTGCTTTGCTATCCCGTGGACCCTCGCAACCTGGCTCAAATCACCAAAAAAGTTGCGGGGTTCGGTTTGCTTGTGCATGTTCACCCTTCTACCTCTCTTAGTAAGGTGATTGTCAAGGTGCTAGTTCACTGTGAGCAAGACATTCCTGATGAGGTGATGATCACTCTGGGAGAGGGTTCGCGCCTGTGTTCCTTTACGGTGCCTATTTTCATTTTGTCTGCTTTTGATCTTGTGATGGGAGGGGATGAGGAATTTCTGCCATCGGGAGGCCCAGCTCATCCTCTGCCGCCCCAGGCCCGTCGGTGGATCGAGTTTGTCACTGCCCAGTCTAGTAGCTCCAATGTCAATATGGCTGAAAATGCTGAGCAGGTAGGCTTTGCTTCTGACCTGGCGGCCCCAGACAACTTTGATGTTCAGATGGAGCCCAATGTCAATATGGTTGAAAATGCTGAGCAGGTGGGCTTTGCTTCTAACCTGGCGGCCCCAGACAACTCTGATGTTCAGATGGAGCATGACCCCCCTGCTGCTCCCTAGAATCAGGATGTCGTTCATGTGCCCATTGCTACTTCTGGGCAGCTGGAAGTCATCATCACTCCATCGCCAAGTTTGCCATCCCACCAGCCTGCTAGGGGAGTGCCACTTGCCAAGACTGCTATTGTTTCAGATCCACCCAAGATGCCATGCCTTCTTCGTTGCCTGTGAAGGCGACTGTGGAGGGCTTATCACACCAGCCCAATTTGCCTGTTGAGAAGGAGCAGATTTCTGATTCGGTTAGCCTGGAGATCATACCCTCCCTGTCCCCAAATACTACTCCATGCAAGCGCCGCGCAAAGAAGCTTAAAACCCCTCTTGACGTGGAACTGTTGCGTCGTAGTGCCAAGCTGAACAAGGACCTCCAGGGCTTCAAGGATAAGGGCAGTTCTTCGGTTGTGCAACAGGATCCGGTGGGTGCAGATTCCATTCCACTTGCCATAGTGCCAGTTCGTCCTGAAGAAAGTGTTGATGATCCAGCACCAGTCCTTCCTCTTCAAACCCTGCAGGCCATAGGGACTGGATTCTTGAAAATGCCGGCCGAGATGGGTCTCCGATGTTGCTTTACTGGCTTCCGATGATGATTAAGATTTTAATGTCTCTTATTATTGATGTGCCTTTTGCTATGTATGCCTTGTTGGATATTTTGCCTAATCTGCTATCTGGGATGAACTCTATTATGCTGATAATCTATCTTATGTGGACCTTCTTTTACTCCCTATTATTAAGTTTACTCAGCTCTTTTATTCATTTCCTTGAGACGTTGGGTTTGCTTGGCACTACTGCTGAGCTGGTTGGCTACTTGGCACCCCTTTTAAGTGATGAATTCCTTCAGACTTTGTAAATTTCTTTCATGGAATATTCGGGGTCTTAATGCGCAGTTGAAATGGGATCACCTACGTAGGATGATTGCTCACAGTGCTGCTATGATTGTTTGCATTCAGGACACTAAGAAGGAACACTTTGATCAGTTTTTCTTAGCAAAATTTTGACCGCGTTATTCTAAATAAATTTGCTTTTGTTCCTTCTATTGGTGCTTCGGGAGGTCTGTTAGTCCTTTAGAATGGAAATATGTTTCAGGGGGAGGAAATCTTTTCGCCAGTTTGCGTTAACACTGAAGTTCAAAATTCTTGCTTCGAATAGTGTGTTTCATTTATCTAACATTTATGGCCCGGCCTCTCATGACAATAAGGCAGTATTTTTTCAATGGCTGCTCTCTCTTCAAGGCAACACTTTTGTCGATTGGATCCTCCTCGAGGATTTCAATCTTATTTGTTCCCCCTCTGACAGAAATAAGCCAGGAGGTAGTATCCCTCATATGTTTGCTTTTAACAATGCCATTCAGTCTTTGGATTTGGTCGAAATCCCTTTCCAAGAGCGTCACTTCACCTGGTCTAATATGCAAGTTGATCCTCTTTTACAAAAGCTGGATTGGGTCTTCACTTCATCTCATTGGGCCCTATCATTCCCAGCAACGAAAGTGCTTCCCCTGCCGAGGCCAATCTCAAATCACTTCCCCTTTGTTGTCACCATCAGTACTTCTACCCCGCGAGCATCAATTTTCCGATTTGAAAGCTTTTGGGTGGACTTCCCTGGTTTTTGGATGTGGTCTCCCTTCATTGGCATTCCAGTCCAGTATTTGGTAATATGGCCAAAACTGTTAGCTCGAAACTCAAACAAGTTCGGAAGGGTCTGAGGCAATGGAGTAAGAATCTATCTAACCTTTCTAAGCTCATTGACCACTGTCATTTTGTGCTCCTTTTGATTGAAGGTTTGGAAGAACAAAGGCTTCTGCATATTGCTGAATTTAACTTCAGAAAACTTGTTAAGTTGTATCTTAACAGTCTCTTAGAGGCCAAGCGAAAATATTGGTAGCAAAGAGCATTAGTCCGATGGGCTAAGTTAGGGGATGAAAACACTAAGTTTTTTCAAACAATGGCAACTTATTCCTTTCGTCGTAATTCCATTTCCTATTTGAGGCTTGGAGATGGCACCATTGTATCAGATCACAACGCAAAGGCAGAGATTCTTTGGCAAACTTTCCGGGACCGTTTAGGAGTTTTTGAATTCACTGGGATGATGTTTGATCTTAACTCACTGATTATTCCTGTTGATCTGCCAATTATTGACCTCCCCTTTTCCAAGGCTGAAATTGATATTGCAGTAAAAGAAATGGCGCCAGACCATGCCCCGGGGCCCGATGGTTTCAACGACCTCTTCTTGAAAAAGTGCTGGCATGTGGTGTCCGATGTTTTCTATCGTTTGTGCGACAATTTTTGCAATGGAGCAGTAAACCTTGAATGTATCAGTGGTTCTTATATTGCTCTTATTCCCAAGGTTCCAACCCTGGTATCAGCAAATGATTTTAGACCGATTTCGTTGCTAAATTCCTCTCTAAAGCTCCTCACCAAAATTCTGGCCAATCGTCTAGAATCGGTAATCCTTAAAGTTATTCATGCGAATCAATATGGGTTTCTAAGAGGGAGAACCATCTAGGATTGCCTTGCCTGGGCATTCCAATTTCTTTGCTTCTGTCATCACAATAAGAAGCCAATTGTTCTCCTGAAGCTGGACTTTGAAAAGGCTTTTGACAAGGTTGAACACCGTGTTATCTTGGACATGCTCAAATTCAAAGGGTTTTCTCCCAAGTGGATCCAGTGGATGGAACTGATTATCTCCTCGGGGGCCTCATTGGTTCTGCTCAATGGTGTTCCGAGGAGTCAGGCAAGGAGATCCTTTATCTCCTCTTCTTTTTGTGCTTGCAGCTGATCTCTTACAATCTACCGTTAATGACGCAGCTAATAGGCATGTGCTGAAGCATCCTCTTGGCGATTCATTTGGTGGAGATTATCCAATTGTACAGTATGCTGATGATACCCTCATCATTTTGCCGGCAGATGCTTCCCAGCTCCTTACTTTACAATCTTTGTTGAATGACTTTGCCATCTCCACTGGGTTGAGAGTGAATTTTGCCAAGTCTTCATTAGTTCCCATTAATGTGACTCCAGATGTTGCAGAGGTTCTAGCCACGAGCATTGGTTGTAAAGTTGCCGAAATGCCTTTCACTTACTTGGGTCTGCCTCTGGGCACTTCTCGTCCAAAGTGACCGATTATCTGCCGCTCCTTAATCACATTGAGAGTCGTTTGATGGGCACTAGTAAGTTCTTATCTTATGCGGGGCGTTTAACTCTGGTCAATTCAGTTCTATCTTCCTTGCCAACCTACTATCTCTGGACCTTCAAAGTCCCGATTGTTGTGATAGAACAAATTGATCGTTATCGCAAGCATTTTCTTTGGGATCGAGGAGATATTAATAAGCGAGGTGGTTGTTTAGTTGCTTGGTTTGCTGCTTGCAAGCCAAAGAAATTGGGTGGCCTTGGCATATTAGATTTGTGCCTGCACAATCAATCTCTTTTACTAAAATTTCTTCACAAGTTTTATAACCACAAAGATGTTCCGTGGGTTTCTATCACTTGGCAGCAACTTTATAGCTCTGGAATTGTGCCCCATTTCAAGCGTCTTGTGGGTTCTTTTTGGTGGAGGGATATAGTGACTCTGGCCGATAGTTTCTTGCGGTTAGCTGAGTGCAAAATTCGCAATGGTTTAACGGCATCCTTTTGGGGAGATCAGTGGGATTTGGGTGTTCCCAAATTGCTTTGGCCACAGTTATACTCTTTTGCTCTTGACGTGAAGGTCTCGGTTGCTATATTCCTTTCCTCAGACCGCATCAACCAACTTCAGTTGCCTTTATCACTTGAGGCCTCGACTCAACTCTCGGACTTGGAGTTCAAGTTAAGTGAATTATCTCTGGACTCTTTGCCTCATGATAGTTGGACCTATATTTGGGGTTCCCTTGTGTATGAGAGTCGGAAAGCCTACCAGTCTTTACAAGGTTCCATATTTGTTTCGCCCCTTTTTAGCTGGTTATGGGGTTCTTGCTGCAGAGGTCGCCACAAGCTCACTTTTTGGATACTTTTGAAAGATCGGCTCAACACGAGAGAACTTCTTCGCAGGAAAAGGCGTGCTTTGGATGATTTCTCGTGTCTTTTCTGCTCCAGTGGCCAAGATGAGAGCAAAGATCATCTTTTCTTCTTTTGTTCGTGCAGTCAATGGTGTTGGTGTTTTCTTAATATCCACTAGATTTCTGCTCTTCAATTATCTCCCATGATTATACAAGCTCGGCGTGCTTATAATTCCAAGATTTTTAGGGAACTTCTCATAGTGGCGACTTGGGCAATATGGACGCATCGCCATGAAGTCATCTTTGAGGGAATTCCACTATCTTTGAATAGATGGAAGTATTTGTTCAAAAGGGAGTTTAGCCTTGTCATTCATCGTGCTAAACCTTCTCTTAAGCCGGAGTTAGAAAATTAATTCTGTAATTTCCAATAGTTCATAAGTCTTTTTCCCTTTCTTTAGGCTTACGGCCTTGTACATGTAAATATCCCTTATAAATGAAAATCCCGTAGGGGCCTCCCCTGCTGTTTCCCTCAAAAAAATGCATTCTTTACTTAGACATATTTGTGCCATTGCATTGCTCCTTTTAGTTTTTGCTTTGTTGAGTTTTGTGTTGCATCATCGCATTGAGTTGCTGATTTTACCATCAAGTTTGTTTAGAGTTTCGAGTTCTTGTCATGTCTAGTACCACCGTTGTCGATGTCGCCGTCATGTCTTTGTTGTCGTCGGGACCTACAAAAATGGAATCACCTCATTGTCAGGGTTCTATTTTGAGTCCTCTTTCCAAAGGATCCAATCTTATCTCAAAATTCTATCTCGGTCGACCATAATCACAGAAACAAGATGTTGTATTACCTATAATGGGCCTATGGGCTCGTAACTTTATTTGGGACCCGGCCCGAGTGAGACCCAAGTGGGATGCGTCCCAACTTGGTGGAGCATGACCCTAAGGACCCCTAGGTCGTCCTCCCACCTTCTTAAATAGCTAGGTACCCCTTTAGGGTTTCTTGGGTTTTATTCATTAGAGTTAGCGACTTGCTACTTGCTTGCAGCGTGCATATTGGCTAAACCATCCGTCTGTTTTCATAACCCCACCATATTGTGAATTCAGAGTGAAACCTTCGTATTAATCTGGCAATTCAGTGCTTGTTTTATTTGTTTTGATTGTTCTTCGATTGCTTGTAGGATGAGTGCCCTTGTGACTGGATTGTCGCGCACCGCAAGATCGTGACGACCATTGGAGATGGTGTATCAATTGCTATGACGCAACATCCTTGGACGGTTGTAGTCGGTCCATGAACGTCGCCTTCATTCACCAATTGTGTTATCCATCATCTCTCATCAAAAGATCGAGAATAAACCCTTACGGGTTCACATCAATATGTTGTTGTAGCAAAATGTTTCAAGTGTGTCTTGGTGATGTTTCACCATTTAAAGTGTTGAGACTTTTTTTAAGCGATGAAACATATTTCTCTGTATTTTTGTTCAAACATTTTTCATCAAATAATGAAACATATGAAACATTTTACAACAATATAATGAAACACTTATTAAAAAATAATAATATGGTACAATGCCATCAAAGACAAGGCCATAATCGCTTCCCAAAATATTGAGTCTAAAACCAACTCACAAGTCAAGAATAAAAAAATGATAAATCCTACGTTTGAATAGAGCATGCCCGTATCAAGATTTGTCTATTTTTTTCCTCAAAGTTTGAACTTGATTTTTCATGAAATACTAAATGTCACTATATTTTGTTCTATTTCTATAATTTTTCATAACCATTTATATTAAATATAGTTGACATATACGAGGGATATATCCCCATGAGACTTAAATCCATTTCTGGTCTGTGTAGTTGAGTTTGTTCTGTGCTAGGTCGGTTAGAGTTTAGATATACAGGCTACAGCTGGCAACTAAATCACCCTTTACCAATTTCTGAAGTTAGATGAGAAAAGGCAGTACTTACTCGGTGTCTCGGTCCCCTCTTCCTGTGGTTATATTTTGGTTTAAACATGCATGTATACTAGCTAGCCACTGAAGTTCCGAAGCGTTGTGGTCTTTGTCGTTTAACCATAAAGCAAACTGCATTTAACACTTGAATGTATGAACATGAGTAGAAATAAGGGGGGAAATTGAGCATATTCCATTAATTAATTAATTTAGCACTATAGGATTTTTCATTCTTTGTAAAATCAAAGTGTGTTTGATTCTTCATTTGATGATGAACAATTGGCGTCTAGGATTATTGCTTTGTGTGTTTTGTTATTTGGAGATTTATTGACAAAGTGGTTTTGATTTTCGGATGATGAACGGTGTTCGATCGGTACACAGCCTGTTGATCGGACCGGGCTTGTACTACCGGTCGATCGGAGGTGTCTGGGCGGTCGAGCCGGGCGGTGCACGGTCGGGCGGCAGAAACCCGATCCATGTGGTAGCCGATTTTGATCCGGTTTTGGTTTCGGTTTGTTTCCTTGTATATTACATGGAAGTTTCGTGCTCCTATGCACGTGTCTGTTTGTTTATACTAACAATGAGTCAAGTTTGGATAGCTTATGCTCGGATATGGTATTCTTTGTTTAATTGTGTGCAAGTACTCTTTATGCCCCAGGAAAGTGTTGCCGGTGATTGAGATAGAGTCAACTTGAAGATAAGGTGACGTCCAAGATGGAGATCATGCGGGATGCTGAAGGGTAGAGATTGGTGCACATAATTGGTGAAGTTTCCATATGGCATACAATGGAGATATTGTTGCATATGGAAAGCGGAATTTCGGTTTTAGAAAAAATCGAGTTTGTTACGGTTGTTTTATGTAAAGTTTGTTTCTTGTACGGGAAGGTTTCCTAGTGGATTAGGGCTTCTTGTATGAGTAGGATTCGTGGCTCTTGCTGCGGATCTTGGGTATAAATAGTGAGGGGAGGTGTGGCCTCTCGGTATCGCTTTTGAGTTCAAGTTTTAGAGTTTCGAGTTAGGGTTTCAAGTTTAGCTTGAGATTTTCTTAAGAGTGCTTTGTTTGCACTTTGTAAACACAGAGAGTTTCAATAAAGATCAATCTTCTTGAGAATTATTTGTGTCTTCTTCTTCCTCGATGTGGCGGCATAACTGTCGGTTCAACCGAATCTGCTAACCGATCAAACCGCATGTACTACGGCGGTCAGACCGTGGCTTCTTCCCAGTTAGACCGCAGGCACATCGGCGGTCGGACCGGCGGGCATCGGACTTCATCGGCATCGGCTACATCAAGCAATCGGCTGAGGCGATCGGCTACGGGCGGTCGAGACCGGAGGTCATCGGCGGTCGACCGGCGCGACAAGCGCGGTCGGACCGGCTTCGGAAAGCGAGAGGGTAAATCTAATTTCCGCTAAGATTTGTTTTTGGGGTACTCAACCATTCACCCCCTCTGGTTTGCTTTTCTTTGGGTATTCGATCCTACAAGTGGTATCAGAGCCACGTTCTTCTGCTTTGGATTTTCTTCAATCTAAAGTTTTCTCATCATGTCGGATAAATTTTCAACAAAACCACATGTTTTCGATGACACCGATTTTGCGTATTGGTGTAGTAAGATGCAATCTTACATCATGGCTTAAGACTATGATGTGTGGCAAAAGGTTGCTCTTCCCTACACCATACCCGTTACAATAAATTCTGATGCTTTGAAAACTGAATTTAATAATAATTGCAAAGCTCAAAATATTTTGTTGAATGGAATTTCGTGTTCTGATTTTGACCGTGTTTCTCATCTTCAAACCGCTAATGAAATTTGGAACGCTTTGAAAAACTTTCATCAAGGAACTACAAACATAAAAGAACTTTGTCGAGATCTTTTTAAAAAGGAATACATAAAATTTGAGATGAAACCTGCTGAAGCTTTGGATGACTATCTTGGTAGGTTTAATAAAATATTGAGATCTTAGATCTGTTGATGCTTCTTATGACACTAATTATCCACAGTCTGAGAATTCTCGCCACTTTTTAAATGGTCTTGACATGTCTGTTTAGGAGATGAAAGTAACTTCTATTCAAGAATCTGTTAACATGGCAAATTTGACTTTGGATTCGCTTTATACAAAACTCAAAACTCATGAGATGAATATTCTTTCTCGAAAAATAGATTCTAAGTCAAGTGCTTTGATTTCTCCTTCGACTTCTTCAGATGTTGCCTCTTCATCATCTCCAAATGCTCTTGCTTTAATTAACGTCATGTCTGATGAACAACTCGAGCAATTCTTCGGAGGAGGATTTGGCTCTTGGTACTAACAAACTTTTCAGAGCTATGAACAGAGTTAGGTTCAGGAAGAAAGGAGGACCAATGCTTTGCTTTGAGTGCGGCGCCCTGGATCACATCCGCTCCAACTGCCCCAAGCTCGGGAGGAGCAAGAAGGATGACAAGAGCGCCGAAAAGACGAAAGATGACAAGTCCAAGGGCAGGCGCTCCAAGGAGATGATCAAGAAGGTGTTGAGTCAAGTCTATAACGCTTTTGAGCCACTCAGCGACATAGATTCTGACAATGAGGAGGACAAGGGCAAGAACATCTCCGGCGTTTGTCTCACGACGCGTGGAGATGAAGATTCTTCAGAAGAAGAAAATGAGGTAAGCTCACTTGAGGATGCAATTCGTTTTTTAAGTGCTAAAAATAAAAAATGTGAGAAAATGTTTAAAAAACAAGAATTTATGATTGAATCTTTAAATGTTGAAATTGCTAGATTGAAATCTCTTATTCCCAATGATGATAATTGCAAAAATTATGAGGTTTTAATGCTAGAAATTTCAAAGAATAGAGATGTCAATAATTCTCAAGTTTTGGTGCTAAATCTTGTTTAACTTGTGATGCTAATGAATTGAAACTAAAAGATGTTTTAGCTCGTGTTAAGCACATGGAAGATATAGTTAAACTAGATGAGGTAGCTTCTTGCTCTAGATGTCACAAAGGTAAAGATGTCATGATTGATTGTGAAAATTGTATTAATCTTGGAAAAGAAGTTTCTTACTTGAAAAGTTCTTTGCAAAAATTTTCGATGGTAAGAAACAACTTAACATGATTTTGGAAAAATCTAAAGTGTGTAGCGACAATAAAGGAATAAGTTTTGATGCCCATGACTATTTCACCAAAAATCGTCCAAATGTTTTAGGAATAACTGAAAACGGTGAAATCTTGACAAAACCTAAAACCATGAAAACAGTTTTTAAGTCTGTTGGAAATTTGCCATCCCTTTCTGTTTATCTAAAAGAAACTAAACCTAATTTTTCAAAACCATCTGTTACTAAAAGAAAAGTTTTTTTGCTCTTTTTGTGGTAAAGATGGTCATCTTGTTGGTTTTTGTTTCAGATTAGCACGAAAACAGAAAAAGGAGAGAGAAAATAATTTTGCAAAATCAAAGTGGCAAAAATCTGGTTTCCCCTCGGGAAGGCCGGTCAAACCGCAGTTGGTCCACCGGTCGAACGGCCGTGGCACCCGATCGACCGTCAACACGCCTCGGTTAGATAGGCGATGGCGCCCGGTCGGACCGGCGGTACCCCGGTCGGACCGGCCCGAAGGAATTTTTCTGAAAATTCCAAAACTGTTTTCTCTTGTGGTTTTGTGCCTATTGGATCTACTGGTCGTGTGTCTCAGTACTGGATTTCTAAATTTCTTTTAACTAACCCCGATCGAGGCCTCGACATCTCTTGTTTTGTAGGCTTTCGTGGCAAGGAAGGAGAACGTGTGGATCATGGACTCCGGTTGTTCGCGGCACATGACCGGGGATAAAAATTGGTTCTCCTCCCTCAAGATGGCATCCAAGATGGAATCGGTAATCTTTGGGGATGCTTCAACAAGTGCCGTTCTCGCTACCGGATCCGTCAAGGTAAGTGACAAATTCGAATTGAAAGAGGTAGCTTCGGTAGAGGATTTAAAGTGCAATTTACTTTCAGTTTCACAAATTGTTGATGAAAACTTTGAAGTGCATTTCAAGAAAACTGGAAGTAAAATATTTGATTCTTGTGGTGATTCTGTTTCGAACATTTCTCGTTATGGGAGAGTTTTTAAAGCTGATTTTGAAAACCCTATTTCTCCTGTTGTTACATGTTTAGTTGCAAAATTCAACAAAGATTTGATGTTCTGGCATCATAGACTTGGTCATGTTGGATTTGATCATTTGACTCGATTAAGTGGTTTGGATCTTGTTCGTGGTTTGCCAAAACTCAAAAAGGATCTTGATTTGGTTCTTGCACCATGTCGTCATGGTAAAATGGTTGCTTCCTCACACACACCAATTCTTTCTGTGATAACGGGTGCACCGGGATAGCTTTTACACATGGACACTATTGGTCCAGCTAGAGTGCAATCTGTTGGAGGAAAATGGTATGTGTTAGTCATTGTTGATGACTTTTCTCGATACTCTTGGGTTTTGTTCATGGCAACTAAGGATGAGGCCTTTGGACACTTTCAAAGTCTTTTTCTTCACTTAAATTGTGAAATTCCCAGTTCTTTGAAAACAATTAGAAGTGATAATGGTGGTGAGTTTAAAAATGCTTCTTTTGAACAATTTTGTGTTAAAAAAGGAATTGAACATAAATTTTCTTCTCCTCATGTTCCTCAACAAAATGGTGTTGTCGAAGGAAAAAATCGTTCTTTGGTTGAAATGGCTAGGACTATGCTAGATGAATATCATACACCTAGAAAATTTTGGGCCGAAGCTATTAACACTGCTTGCTATGCTTCTAATCGCATTTTCTTGCGTTCTAAACTTGGCAAAACTCCTTATGAGCTTCGTTTTGATCGCCAGCCCAAAGTTTCACATTTGCGTGTTTTTGGTTGCAAGTGCTTTGTGTTAAAATCTGAAAATTTGGACAAGTTTGAATCACGTTCAACTGATGGTTTATTTCTTGGATACCCTGCACATACTCGTGGTTATCATGTACTTGTTTTAGAAACTAACAAAATTATCGAGACTTGTGAAGTCACTTTTGATGAGGCTAGTCCCGGTACTAGACTAGATCTTTCAGGTACACTGCCACAGGCTGTGGACCCCCGATTTTGAGTCGGGAATCTTTCGTGTTCATAGTACCATTTCCCTGGATCAAGTAGTTGGTACCCACGAATACAGTACTGGATAATCAAGTGCGCATGCACGAATAGTCTTACAATACCATTATTACATAAATGGGCCCGAAGGCATTGTTCATCCCACAGGACCTTATGGTCCGAATACAATAAAAACAGAGTTTAGATAAGGCAGCGGAAAGAGGCAGCGGCTTGTGCATTGCCACAGGCAACGACCAGGACTAAGGTCTAATATGCGCCGTCAGTTCCCTCGCCCTCCGGGTAATACGCGTAGGGGTCTTCTGGCTCTTCATTTCCATCAGCTGGAGGTTTGTGCGTATAGCAAGGGTGAGTACCAACCGTACTCAGCAAGTCAACACAGAATTGATGCATATGTTAGGGTTATTCAAGGAACATGGCTAGGGTTATTTTTGCGTAAAGCCAGTTTTCACAATTCTTTTCACAAGCCTATCTTCTAGCCAAATCAAGTTTTAATTTCATAGTTCATTAACCCGGGGACGGTTCTGTCTACCATCCATCGTGATTCCAAGGATGGCTTCCCGCCTCCGGTTCGTCATGATTTTCTGGGGAGTCCACCCCTTCTCGCATTCTCGAGAAGTTGATCCACCAGCGAACAAAGTCATCATGCAAACCCATCCCAGCATTTTTAGGTTCAAAGTCTAGCCAAGCGAAAGTCTTGTCACGATGCTCAATATCCGCGAGCACGGCTATTCGAATAGATTGATTCATTCACACTGCGGTGGATGTACACTTTACCCGTACTCCGCGACAGCCCAACAAATGAGCCTACGTCTCAACACATGAGACGGCCACGGCAAAGCCTTTCGATAACCTCACTTTGGCAGTACCCGCTCCATGAACTTATGTCCTTATGCACTCTAGCCGTCCTTTTCTAGCAGTGAGAGGAGTTCTGGCGCACCCGGGGTAAGGGAAGACATTTCCAATCTTTAAGTTTAATTAACAGTAGTTTAATTCCACCATTCTTAACAAAGGCCGCAGCCTCATCCTCATCCCCTAACCACATCATAGAGAACCATCTATGCAAGGATACCGCCTCCGCTCGGCTATCTAATCAGCTAGGTCTATACCCATTCGAGAAGTACGGTTGTACTGGCTCGTTTCCCGGCTATCTCATGGCTCGGTCCTTAATTGACCAGGGTCGGCACTTGCCTTTTCCGGAATCCACCCAAATCATCCGGCCGCCCTAGTCTAAAACATTTGTATAGTACTTTCAATTTTCATCAAACTTAATTCATCATGGTCATGTGGCGCTCATGTCTCCACATGCCGAATCTCAACTACCTTCCCTAGGGTAGTTGCCCAAGCACAAAGCTTTTTCATAAAATCGTGAGTATGCATAAATCTAAGTATAGCATGGCTAAGCAGTTTACCGAAGTTATGCTTCGGTTATTTGTATCACATTGCGAGTTACAAGGAGTAATTCTAAAGGTAAACAATAGCAAGGTATGGCATAACAAGTATAGGTAACTCGGTAAAGCATGCATGTTTAAAGTTTAAAGTAACATCATTTCGCAATTGGGATCAATATGTTCAAAGGGTGTGAAGACTTGCCTTGCTCGCACGCTGGTTGAGTGGGGTCTTCCGCGTAGTCAGCGTTCACTTCTTCGGACGCTATCCGTACGTGCGAAAAGAAGGGTTGAATCCAATAAAAATCCAACAATATCAACGAAGGGAAAGAGATCTCGAAATGACCGCGGAAAAACGGATTCCGAACACAACCTCAAACTCCGTAAATTTTAATAGTTGAATCATCGGAAAGAAGTCCAGTTAAACCGAGCGAACCATCGTAATAAATGTATATTTTGTTCCTAAATTTGAAGATATCCTAAGATAATTAGATTCCTAATTTCCATATCTTCAATAATTGATCTTTAATATTGCAATTATATGTGCTAGGGTTTTGAAATTCTAACAGCCGAATAATGACATTCACGCTTAACAAATCTTTAAAAAGGGCTCATGTGAACTTTGATAACAATCTAGAGGTCGGACAATATTTGAATTCATAAAAAGGACAAATTTAATCTAGAAATTACTTTCTCCAAATAATTCTTTTTGGAAGGAAAAAGAATATAATACCCATTCCTAGACAATAATATTTTCAAAAACCCTATCTTTTCATCCTAAAATATTTCCAAAACATTTCAAAATATTTTACCCAAATTTTCTTTACTATATTTCCTTTTTTTTTCTATTTCCCCCCTTCCTTTTCCTTTCTTTTCTTTTTAATCCTCCCTGGTCTCTCTCTGCTCTCTCTCCTTTCTCTCGCTGCGCCGATAGCCGACGGGGAAGAAGACGCCGGCGGTGAGGGATGGCCGGACCTAGGGGGCAAGGGGTCCCATCGCCATCTACGAGCCACGAGGGTTCCAATTCATGGCTTGGGCAGGTTGGGGAGGTGGCGAAATGAGCCAGCGACGGCGAGCTCCTAGCGGCGGCGGCGTCGCTCGTCGCGACGGTGCTCCGGCAATGGCATGGCCAAGGTAGCGGGTGTGGGAGCATCTATGAGGTGTGGAGAAGCTAACTAAAGCATCGGTTTGCCCGGAGAGCTCCGATGCGGCCTAGCGACGTGCACGGCGGCGGCGAAGCAGAGGGCTCGCGCCGCTCGTCGCCGGCGAGTTCGGCGGCGCATTGGCTCGGGAATCATGGGGGAAACAAAACCTAGAGCACGGAGATCATGGAAGTACCTTCAATTTGGGAAGAACTTGATCGAGGACGATGAATTTATATTCTTTGCTCCGGGCGGCCGAACTAGGGTTCCTTCGACCGGGCCTTGATCTCTTGCGAAATTCTCCGCGCACGGGCTATGGTGGCTAGGGATATTTGAGGGGTTTTACAGAGGAAACAATCGCGATCAAGATTGGTGTAGAGAGTTTGTGCTATCGCGGTCTACTTATATGGATTTTGCGGTGAGACCACGGTGGCGTTGTAGGGCGCGGCGCGACACTGTCGCGTGCGTCACGGGCGTGCGCGCGCGTGGTCGACGTCGGCAAGCCGTGGGAATAGGATGGTGACGACGGTGAGAGTACGCGCGGACGCGAGGACGGCATGGCGGCGCGGCGAGCGGCGCATGGCACGCGAGGGCGGGGCCGGGCGCGGCGGGCAACACGCGGCGCACGCGGCGCGGGGCGATGCGGCGGCGCGCGCGTGGCGGGAGCGACGTGCAGCGTAGGCGGGCGGGACGCGGCGTGGTACGGCGGCGACATGGGCGACGCGAGCGATGGCACGGCGTGGTACGGCGCGGCGACGCGTGGTGTGCGTGCGCACGGGTGCGGGGCGCGTCGAACACCGCCTACGCATGAACAAGTGTACTTTTTCATTTATCCCGATTTTAAAATCCTATTTTCCATTCCCATTTCTTTTATCCCTAAAAATTCTAAATGAAATCTAATATTCCCAAAATAACTTTGAGATTATATTTTCAAACTTTTTCCCCACTTTTTATTTTTTTCAAAATATATTTTTCATATTTTTATTTCTTCTTTTAAAATTAATAACTAGGGGTCTTTAATTAATTTCTAAATTCATATTTCCTTTTCAAAATATTTTTATCAACCAAATCCAAATATTTAGTATTTTTCTTCCACCAGTTAGGGTTTAAACCAAAATATATTCTTTTCAAGAATTTTTTGTAAGTCCACAAAATTAGGTATTTATCCTTCTCCAAATATATATATACATTTTGAGTTATTATTCTCACCTAGGATATCAAAGCTTAGGGTTTTTATCCAACTGCGCATCAAAGCAATTCAAAAAGAACTCTTATGCAACAGAGCTTGGCAAATAGGAACGATAAATACGATAAGAAGCAATGATTCAAAAAAAGTTTTTACGAGTTCCGATTTTCACGTCCCGAATTCTACTCCTACGATTTTCAGGATGTTACAAACCTACCCCCCTAACAATAAATCTCGTCCCCGAGATTTTCTTACTGGTTGCTAAATAGTTGTGGATGTTCTGTCCTCAGGAATTCTTCGCTCTCCCAGGTAGCTTCTTCTTCGGTGTGATTGCTCCATTGTACTTTGTACATGCGCCACGACTTGGTTCGTGTCTTCTTTTCTGCTTCATCTAGTATCTTGATTGGATGCTCCGGGTAGGTAAGATCACTGTGGACATGGATGGTTTCTAACGGGGTTTGCTCTTCCGGTACTCACAAACATTTCTTCAGCTGTGATACGTGGAATACTGGGTGGACATCGGAGAGATTCTCGGGCAGTTCCAATTGGTAAGCCACTTCTCCCCTCCTAGCGCTTATCAGGAATGGGCCCACGTATCGTGGTGCGAGTTTCCCCTTGACTTTGAACCTCTGTGTTCCCCGTAGTGGTGAGACCTTTAGATACACGTAGTCACCCTCTTTGAATTCCAATTATCTTCGTCGAGTATCCGCGTAGCTCTTTTGCCGTGATTGAGCAGCTTGTAGTCGGTCCCGAATCGGGCGAACCTTTTCCTCGGCCTCCTTGATTATGTCGGGCCCGAATACGGTTCGTTCACCGGTTTCGACCACATCAATGGGGTTCGACATCGGCGACCAAATAGAGCTTCGTTTGGCGACATCTTCAAACCGGCTTGATAGCTATTATTATAAGAGAACTCGGCGTACGGTAAGCATTTCTCCCAATCCTTGGTGAAATCCAATGCACGAGCTCTCGCATATCTTCCAAGACTTGGTTCGTCCTTTCGGCCCGCCCATCGGTCCGTGGATGGTAGGCGGACGAAAGCGAGATGACTTCCGAGTGCCTCGTGGACTTTGCTCCAAAAATGAGATGTGAATTGGGTACCACGATCCGATATGATCCTCTTTGGTACACCGTGAAGACATACAATCCTACTCATATATAGTTCCGCTAGCTTGGCGCTATTATAGTTAGTCTTCACGGTATAAATCGCGTCTTGGTGAGCCGATCTACTATTACCCAAATGGAATCGTAGCGTCGTAGTTTTGGGTAATCCCACTATGAAATCCATGCCTATCTCGTCCCATTTCCATTCGGGAATCTTGAGTGGCTGCAGCAAGCCGTGGCCGTTGATGCTCGGCTTTCACCCTTTGGCACACATCGCACACGGCTACGTATTCGGCTACATCTCTCTTCATATTGGGCCACCAATATTCTCCTTTCAAGTCTTGGTACATTTTCGTGCTTCCGGATGTAACGAATATGCCGATTCGTGGGCTTCCTTTAAGATCAATCCCCTCAAACCGCCTCGTTCGGGCACACGATTCTTTTCTTGTACCACAGGATTCCCTTGTCATCCACGAAAACTCCCGAGCGCGTCCGGCGCCATGCGTTCCTTAATTTCTGGGTTTCCTCATTCCCTTTTGGGCTTCCTCTATTTGAGTTCTCGTAGGGGTTGGATTTCAGTGAGTTCACTTCTCCATGAGGAATCGGTGCGGATTGAGTCGGCCATTTCTTCTTGAAGTTCGCTGGCCATACCTCCCAATTCCATGTGATTGCATTGGGCTTTGCGGCTCAGCGCATCGGCCACTACATTTGCCTTGCCGGGATGATAATGGATTCCTAGGCGTAATCTTTGATCAACTCCAGCCATCGCCTCGTCGTAGATTGAGATCAGCTGAGTAAAGAAATATTTTAGGCTCTTGTGATCGGTATACACATCACGGTGGTTCCCGATCAGATAGTGCCTCCAAATCTTCAATGCGTGTACAAGCGCGGCTAATTCCAGGTCGTGTGTGGGATAATTCTCTTCGTGGGGTCGAATCGCCGAGAGGCATACGCTACGACCTTCCCATCTGCATCAATACTCCTCCCAATCCTTGCCGGGATGCATCGCAAGACATCACGAAGTCCTTCCGGTTGTCGGGTAAGGTCAAGATTGGGGCGGTGGTTAACTTTTCTTTTAATTGGTCGAAGGCTTTTTGGCACTTCTCATTCCATTCAAACTTCTTTTCCTTCTTCAGAAGTTGAGTCATAGGTCGGGCTACAGTGGAAAACCCTTCGATAAACCGTCGGTAATAACCGGCCAAGCCCAAGAAACTCCGAACTTCGTCACGACTTGGGTGCCTTCCATTCCGTAACGGCTTCGACCTTGGCGGGGTCTCTGCTACTCCTCCGCTGAAACCACGTGGCCAAGAAAAGCGACGCTTGAGCCGAACTCACATTTGCTGAACTTTGCATACAGCTGGTGCTCTCGTAGCTTTTCCAGTACTAATCGTAGATGCTCCGCGTGGTACTCATCGTTCTTGGAGTAGATAAGTATATCGTCGATGAACACCACCACGAATTTGTCCAGGTATTCCATGAATACCTTGTTCATCAGGTTCATAAAGTACGCAGGGGCATTGGTCAATCCAAAGGACATCACTGTGAACTCGTATAAGCCGTAACGTGTAGAGAATGCCGTCTTAGGAATATCTCCGGCTCTAATCTTTAACGATGATATCCCGACCGTAGATCAATCTTGGAGAACACTGTGCACCTTTAAGTTGATCGAATAGGTCATCGATTCGAGGTAGCGGGTACTTGTTCTTGATAGTCACTTCATTCAGCGATCGGTAATCCACACACATTCTCATACTCCCATCCTTCTTTTGACGAAGAGTACGGGGCTCCCGGGAGAAGAGCGGGCGTACAAATCCCTTCTCTTGTAGTTCCCGTATCGCTTCTTGAGTTCCTCTAACTCGTTGGCGGCATTCGATAAGGTCTCTTGGATATGGGGGCAGTACCGGGCATTAAGTCGATGATAAACTCTACATCGCGATCCGGGGGCATTCCGGGTAATTCCTCGGGAAATACATCCGGGTATTCTTGTACTACGGGCATTCCTCCTAAGGGTAGCATGGTGAACACTCCCGCAGCTCGCTCACATAGCTTTGGGTTTTGATCCATAGTTATGCTCATCGGTGATCCCCACGGGGTGGATACCGTGACTTCCCTTCGACTGCAGTCTATGATTCCATTATTTTTGGTCAACCAATCCATTCCGAGTATGACATCTATGGTTTGGGGAGATAACACCATAAGGTTTGAGAGAAACACCACGTCTCTAATCCGTATGGGCACATTAATGCAGGCATGGGGTACGGTTTTGTCTCCCCGGTGAGTGTACCAACATCGGCCTCTTAAGTGCTACTTGGTGTAGATGGTGTTGTTTGCTTACTTGGGAAGATATGAATGAATGCGAGGCTCCAGAATCGAATAAAACTTTAACTGGTGCAGAGTTGATAGAGAACATACCCATCAATACGCTCTGGTCCTCCTGAGCTTCTTCCGCCCGCACATGATTCACTTGACCACGTCGAAACCCGGTGGCAGCCTCGTTGGGTAGCGGGGTCCTGAACAGACCTCGTCCGGCCGCAGGGGTGGGGGTTCCTCGGACGGGCGTTGCATTGGCGCCAGTGCGTACAGGGGCGTTGCGTGGTTTTGGACAGCTATTGGAGTAGTGCCCGAATTCTCCGCAATTAAAACAGCTCACATTCCTTCTTCCTGGAGCGGCTAGGGTTGGTGTGGGCGTGCGGAACTGAGGTGTAGCTGACCTGTTGACATGGTCGGAAGCGAAAGGACGTCCGGTTGCCGGGACGTTTGGCTTCCATCCAGACGGAGTGGCTCCTTTGGGGCGTTGTGGCGTCCCCTGAAATGGGCGAGCCATAGCGAGCCTCCTCTTGCGGTTATTGTCTACCACCTTTTGGTCATGCTCAAGTCGGACGACCTTGTTGATGAGGCTTTGGAAACTGGTGTGATCCTGCCCGATCATTGGTCCCCTCAGTTCGTCATTTAGTCCTTCAATGAATTTGTCTATCTTTTCTTCCTCGTCTGCCAGGTCACTGGTGGCGTAACGGGCAAGCTGGGTAAACTTGTTCAGATATTCTTGTACCGAGGTGTTCCCTTGACGCACCCTGCGGAACTCGTTTTTCTTCATCCTCATCACTGCAGCTGGCACGAAATTCTCACGGAACGCAGCCGTGAATTCCTCCCATGTTGGTTCGCCGGCGTCTTCAGCTCGTGTTTCCTTGTAGGTGTCCCACCGTCACTCGCGGGACCCTCCAGTGGTTAGTAGCGAAGACAACTCTATCGGCTTCTCGGACTCGACGAGAGTTAGCTTCTTCTCTATCACTCTTAGCCAATCTTCGGCATCCATAGGTTCTTCGGCCGTGGAAAAAGTGGGCGGCTTAGCTCTCATGAATTCCCCCAGACTCGATCCTCCTCGACCTCCTTGATTATTAGCAATCGCTTGGAGTAGCTGGGTCTGCATAGCCATGACCTCCGCCAGGGTGGAGGGGTTAGGTTCTGGCGGGTTCTCGTTGGTCGCTGCGGCCCTGCGGCGATGTGCCATCTGAAGAAGGGAGATGAATCAAGAGATCGGACTAGTTTAAGTTATAGTTCGCAGGAAGTTTTCTTCAAGCTCTTTCGAATGATCTTCTATCAACAGACAAGGTGAATTAATAATAAGCATACGAATTAAGACATCGCAAGGCGATGCCCAGGTTCATCATATTACATAAGGGGGTACATGGACCGTACATACACAGTCCTTCATGCCAGGATAGCAATAATAACTATATCGTTCAACTACATCAACTAATTAAGGGTAAATAGGAAGTGCTGCCGTGCTGGGAAGGTTCTCCCACCTAGTCCTCCATCCATCCGCAAGAGCCAGGCGTCGGAAGTGGGTGGTCTGCTGCTGAAGCAAACCGAAGTCCCCACGGCTCAGAGGTGGTGGCCTCGGAGTCACGCCGAATCTTCCGACTCGGTGGCGCGTACTTTGCGGGCGTCGGCGGGTGAGGGGCCTCCCGTGTGAGTCGGGCGACGAGGGGGAACTTCCTCCTCCATTGAGTCGGTGTCGCTAGACTCCCATTTGATCTCCATGGGCTCTGCCTCGGACTCCGTATCGGTGTAGATCTGGATGGGGTTACCCTCTCCTGATCCCGGCTCGGATGGTACTGGTATGGAGCTCGGGGTGGGTCCCATGGATGTAGCAGCAGTGGGGTCGACCAGTGCAGTGCGAGCTCGTGCTCAACATGAAAGCTTGCTCCATCATAGCTTGAAAAGTATCAAAGCTTGCTGGAGTCATATGGTAATAGTGGTCGGGCACGGGGCGGGATGTGATGGTACGGGCTCGGTGGAAGTACTGCGGCGTGGACGGGACGAGTGCGCAGCTGTTCCTCTAGCTGGTTGATCTGCTGCTTGCTTTTCCTGAGCTGCTCTTCCAGCTCTACCAGAGCCTCCCCTCGGGCCATGTAGCGGTCCGAGAGTTGCTCGTACTGAGCACCATTGGCCTGCAGCTGAGTCTGCAGCATGCTTATCTGGTCTCCACAGCCTTGGTGGCTGTTGACTAGATCATTGAGGCGTGACTGCTGGTCGTTGATCTCGAGTAGGGCCTCCTCGTAGCGCTCGTCGCTGTCTCGCGCCCAACGCGATAGACGCGTGACCATCGGGTTATAACAGCGGGGGTAGCCTCCACGGTGCGGCATCGGGTTGCCCTCTTCGCGATAAGGATGATGCACGAACTCTGTCATTGTGAGTTCGGCACGGTGTTCCGCATTAAGGCGAAGGAAGGCCTCGCGAGCTGCATCCTGAATAGCTGCTTCTGCTAGGTCTCGGTGGTAGCGGGTATGGAAGCAGTAAGATGTCTCGCTTCCCATACGGGCTTCTATGGATACAGCTGCCTCCCAGGCTGGATACATCTCGGAGCCATGTCTTTTGGTGTGATAAGTGGGCGGTTCCGGATACCTCAAGCACCATAGTAGGGACTGGAGTTGGACCACGAACCCCTCATCCCGCGGAACAGTGACTTCCCAAGTTCCGTCGTGGTTTGACATCTGCTTTTACAGGCAACTTAGGGTTAGCGGGAGGGAGCTATCATAATCATTTGTTAAAAATAAAATACAGATGTAGAAAGGATATATTTGCATTTTCGGAAATAATAGTTTAAAACTAATCCTACTGTAGGGATATTTCCCTTTGGCCATCTGGTTAGGGGTAGGGCGCCATTTGGTCTTAGCCTACGGTCACATGGCTCTGATACCAGCTCTGTGGACCCCCGATTTTGAGTCGGGAATCTTTCGTGTTCATAGTACCATTTCCCTGGATCAAGTAGTTGGTACCCACGAATACAAGATCTGGATAATCAAGTGCGCATGCACGAATAGTCTTACAATACCATTATTACATAAATGGGCCCGAAGGCATTGTTCATCCCACAGGACCTTATGGTCCGAATACAATAAAAACGAGTTTAGATAAGGCGCGGAAAAGAGGCGGCTTGTGCATTGCCACGAGCAACGACCGAGACTAAGGTCTAATATGCGCCGTCGGTTCCTCGCCCTCCGGTAATACGCGTAGGGGTCTTCGGCTCTTCATTTCCATCATGGAGGTTTGTGCGTATAGCAAGGGTGAGTACCAACCGTACTCAGCAAGTCAACACAGAATTGATGCATATGTTAGGGTTATTCAAGGAACATGGCTAGGGTTATTTTTGCGTAAAGCCAGTTTTCACAATTCTTTTCACAAGCCTATCTTCTAGCCAAATCAAGTTTTAATTTCATAGTTCATTAACCCGGGACGATTCTGTCTACCATCCATCGTGATTCCAAGGATGGCTTCCCGCCTCCGGTTCGTCATGATTTTCGGGAGTCCACCCCTTCTCGCATTCTCGAGAAGTTGATCCACCAGCGAACAAAGTCATCATGCAAACCCATCCCAGCATTTTTAAGTTCAAAGTCTAGCCAAGCGAAAGTCTTGTCACGATGCTCAATATCCGCGAGCACGGCTATTCGAATAGATTGATTCATTCACACTGCAGTGGATGTACACTTTACCCGTACTCCGCGACAGCCCAACAAATGAGCCTACGTCTCAACACATGAGACGGCCACGGCAAAGCCTTTCGATAACCTCACTTTGGCAGTACCCGCTCCATGAACTTATGTCCTCATGCACTCTAGCCGTCCTTTTCTAGCAGTGAGAGGAGTTCGGCGCACCCGGGTAAGGGAAGACATTTCCAATCTTTAAGTTTAATTAACGTAGTTTAATTCCACCATTCTTAACAAAGGCCGCAGCCTCATCCTCATCCCCTAACCACATCATAGAGAACCATCTATGCAAGGATACTGCCTCCGCTCGGCTATCTAATCAGCTAGGTCTATACCCATTCGAGAAGTACGGTTGTACGGCTCGTTTCCGGCTATCTCATGGCTCGGTCCCACTGACCAGTGGTCGGCACTTGCCTTTTCCGGAATCCACCCAAATCATCCGCCGCCCTGAGCCTAAAACATTTGTATAGTACTTTCAATTTTCATCAAACTTAATTCATCATGGTCATGTGGCGCTCATGTCTCCACATGCCGAATCTCAACTACCTTCCCTAGGGTAGTTGCCCAAGCACAAAGCTTTTTCATAAAATCGTGAGTATGCATAAATCTAAGTATAGCATGGCTAAGCGTTTACATCAAGTTATGCTTCGGTTATTTGTATCACATTGCGAGTTACAAGGAGTAATTCTAAAGGTAAACAATAGCAAGGTATGGCATAACAAGTATAGGTAACTCGGTAAAGCATGCATGTTTAAAGTTTAAAGTAACATCATTTCGCAATTGGGATCAATATGTTCAAAGGGTGTGAAGACTTGCCTTGCTCGCACGCGGTTGAGTGGGGTCTTCCGCGTAGTCGGCGTTCACTTCTTCGGACGCTATCCGTACGTGCGAAAAGAAGGGTTGAATCCAATAAAAATCCAACAATATCAACGAAGGGAAAGAGATCTCGAAATGACCGCGGAAAACGGATTCGAACACAACCTCAAACTCCGTAAATTTTAATAGTTGAATCATCGGAAAGAAGTCCAGTTAAACCGAGCGAACCATCGTAATAAATGTATATTTTGTTCCTAAATTTGAAGATATCCTAAGATAATTAGATTCCTAATTTCCATATCTTCAATAATTGATCTTTAATATTGCAATTATATGTGCTAGGGTTTTGAAATTCTAACAGCCGAATAATGACATTCACGCTTAACAAATCTTTAAAAAGGGCTCATGTGAACTTTGATAACAATCTAGAGGTCGGACAATATTTGAATTCATAAAAAGGACAAATTTAATCTAGAAATTACTTTCTCCAAATAATTCTTTTTGGAAGGAAAAAGAATATAATACCCATTCCTAGACAATAATATTTTCAAAAACCCTATCTTTTCATCCTAAAATATTTCCAAAACATTTCAAAATATTTTACCCAAATTTTCTTTACTATATTTCCTTTTTTTTTCTATTTCCCCCCTTCCTTTTCCTTTCTTTTTCTTTTTAATCCTCCCTGGTCTCTCTCTGCTCTCTCTCCTTTCTTCGCTTGCGCCGATAGCCGACGGGGAAGAAGATGCGGCGGTGAGGATGGCCGGACCTAGGGGGCAAGGGGTCCCATCGCCATCTACGAGCCACGAGGGTTCCAATTCATGGCTTGGGCAGGTTGGGGAGGTGGCGAAATGAGCCGGCGACGGCGAGCTCCTAGCGGCGGCGGCGTCGCTCGTCGCGGCGGTGCTCGCAATGGCATGGCCAAGGTAGCGGGTGTGGGAGCATCTATGAGGTGTGGAGAAGCTAACTAAAGCATCGGTTTGCCCGGAGAAGCTCCGATGCGGCCTAGCGACGTGCACGGCGGCGGCCGAAACAGAGGGCTCGCGCGCTCGTCGCCGGCGAGTTCCGGCGCGCATTGGCTCGGGAATCATGGGGAAACAAAACCTAGAGCACGGAGATCATGGAAGTACCTTCAATTTGGGAAGAACTTGATCGAGGACGATGAATTTTGATTCTTTGCTCCGGGCGGCCGAACTAGGGTTCCTCCGACCGGGCCTTGATCTCTTGCGAAATTCTCCGCGCACGGGCTATGGTGGCTAGGGATATTTGAGGGGTTTTACAGAGGAAACAATCGCGATCAAGATTGGTGTAGAGAGTTTGTGCTATCGCGGTCTACTTATATGGATTTTGCGATGAGACCACGGTGGCGTTGTAGGGCGCGGCGCGACACTGCCGCGTGCGTCACGGCGTGGCGCGCGCGTGGTCGACGCCGGCAAGCCGTGGGAATAGGATGGTGACGACGGTGAGAGTACGCGCGGACGCGAGGACGGCATGGCCGGCGCGGCGAGCGGCGCATGGCACGCGCGCGAGGGCAGGGCGGCGCGCGGCGGGCAACACGCGGCGCACGCGGCGCGAGGCCGACGGCGGCATCGCGCGTGGCGGGAGCGACGTGCGCGTAGGCGGGGCTGGGACGCGGCGTGGTACGGCGGCGACATGGCGCGCGAGCGATGGCACGGCGTGGTACGGCGCGGCGACGCGTGGTGTGCGTGCGCACGGTGCGGGGACGCCTGTCGAACACCGCCTACGCATGAACAAAGTGTACTTTTTCATTTATCCCGATTTTAAAATCCTATTTTCCATTCCCATTTCTTTTATCCCTAAAAATTCTAAATGAAATCTAATATTCCCAAAATAACTTTGAGATTATATTTTCAAACTTTTTCCCCACTTTTTATTTTTTCAAAATATATTTTTCATATTTTTATTTCTTCTTTTAAAATTAATAACTAGGGTCTTTAATTAATTTCTAAATTCATATTTCCTTTTCAAAATATTTTTATCAACCAAATCCAAATATTTAGTATTTTTCTTCCACCAGTTAGGGTTTAAACCAAAATATATTCTTTTCAAGAATTTTTTGTAAGTCCACAAAATTAGGTATTTATCCTTCTCCAAATATATATATACATTTTGAGTTATTATTCTCATCTAGGATATCAAAGCTTAGGGTTTTTATCCAACTGCGCATCAAAGCAATTCAAAAAGAACTCTTATGCAACAGAGCTTGGCAAATAGGAACGATAAATACGATAAGAAGCAATGATTCAAAAAAAGTTTTTACGAGTTCCGATTTTCACGTCCCGAATTCTACTCCTACGATTTTCAGGATGTTACACAGGCTCAGGGGGAGTATGGTCGAATCTTTGAAGACGAAAGCGACGACGACGAGGTCGACCTGCCCGGTCAGACCGGCCAGGTGCCGTCGATCAGACCGGCAGAGCCTGTTCGGTCAGACCGGCCAGAGGCTCGGTCAGACCGGCAGGGGCCAACCGCTTCGGACTCCGTCGATTCCAATCAAGAGGATTCGTCTAGGACTACGACCAGTGCTGAACGAGAACGTGAATCAACTTCTGAGATCATTGCACCTTTGCACATTCAGCGACGACATCCGCCGGTACAAATAATAGGTAATTTAAATGAGCGGACGACAAGATCTAAGGTAAGCGCGCATGATTTAGCGAATTCGCTTTTGTTGCTTCTTTTGAACCCAAAGATGTCACTCATGCATTAACTGACGAATCGTGGATTAATGCCATGCATGAAGAACTTGAAAGTTTTGAAAAAAAACAAAGTTTGGTCTTTAGTTGAACCTCCTTTTAGACATAATATTATTGGAACCAAGTGGGTTTTCAAAAATAAACAAAATGAGGATGGTTTGATTGTTCGAAATAAGGCTAGGCTTGTTGCTCAGGATTTTACTCAGGTGGAGGGTTTGGATTTTGATGAAACTTTTGCTCATGTTGCTAGGATTGAGGCAATTAGGCTTTTGCTAGCTTTTGCTGCTTCCAAAGGTTTTAAATTGTTTCAAATGGATGTTAAAAGTGCTTTTCTAAATGGCTTTATACAGGAGGAAGTTTATGTTAAACAACCACCAGGTTTTGAAAATCCTGATTTTCCCAACCATGTTTTTAAACTTTCAAAAGCTTTATATGGTTTGAAACAAGCACCTAGAGCATGGTATGACAGACTTAAGAACTTTTTGCTTGAAAAAGGTTTTCAAATGGGAAAATTGACAAAACGCTTTTTGTTCTTAAGCATGGTGAAAATCAACTTTTTGTTCAGATATATGTTGATGGTATCATCTTTAGTTGTTCAACTCACTCTTTGGTTGTAGAATTTGCTGAGACTATGCGTAGGGAGTTTGAGATGAGTATGTGTTGACGAGAAATCTCTCTCACGCGCTGGCCTAGGAGATCTGCTTGACTCCAGTGCAGGTCCTTCTCGGCTGCCTATGATGTGCAAGGCGTGCCAGTTGATTTGATCTGTCAATCAACAAGAAAAACGAGAGAATATGCGTTAAGTGTTAGGTTAGATCTCCATGGGATCGGCTAAGGGAATCCATGAACATATATATGCTATTCTAAACTATATTTAAGCCAAGTGACTGGAATGGATCGGCTACACCGAGACAGCATCAGCCGCTTAACCCAAATACAATAAAGAATAATAAATATACAGATCGATAACCTAGCCGATACTGGAAAGCTAACGATGAATCGGCTAGTACTCCGATGAATCTTATAGGAAGATAATGCTCCTGAATCAAATGCACAACCCGGAAATCGGCCATCGGCTGTCACTGATAGGCCGATTTCGGCTGACAGCATCTAACAGGAACAGGATCTTAACATAAGAGGCAGTCCCAATACAAATCTAATAATAAGCATATTAAAAGAAACATATTAGGGCGGATAAGACCGGTTGAAACCCCGGCACTGTATCTAAATAACATAAATCTATCCGAACAGATCATTAGCAGCTCTAAGAATGACTTAATAGTTCAAACATGATGCAGCATTAAGTATAAAAAGAACAACCCGATCTAATGTATCATTGCGATGGAAGCACTAGAAACAGTAAATCATACCACTAATGACAAACATTTACCTGGATCTGGGGATCGAAACGATGCAGCCCGTAGCCAAACAAAGTGCTCGTCTAAAGAAAAGGTTGGCGATGCACCGAAGGTTTGATTGAATGAATGTTAATTTACAAGGGGTCTCGGGTCCTATTTATACCCAAGATACAATTATCTGTACAAACCCTGGACTCTATCTAAACTACCAATTAAAACACAACATTATCCCTAATAGGACCCATGCTGTGTTACGACTAACAACTTAAACAAACTCCTAGATTACGGGTACAATTGCCGTTACAGCACTCTATCCATAAGTGGCAATATCATTTAACGCTCAACTAGCAACCGAATCTTTTATTTATCTTCAAACTTCTGCATTAAAAATGGTTTCATCTCTTCCGAACCTAGAATCGGCTATCGGTTGCCCCTGTTCGATCCATCCTCAGCCGATTGTCCTCGCAGCCGATCACACCTTTAGCCGATGCGATCCCTGTCTTCAGCCGATCCGACTTTGCCTCGCCTTCGCAGACTTAGGAACTCAATTACCAGATTTCAGTGTTAACACATGCCCCCAAGTCCGTAATACGAAGTGTTGCGGATTTGCTTTCCTGTTCAAACTCCCGCTTCTTTCTTGACCTAGATCGCTTCGGCTTCCCCTCAAGTGCTCTTTAAATATCCACTTCCCTCAGCCGAACCGCCTACGCCTTCAAAGCGCACTCAGCCTCCTTCACGAACAAGCCTCTTGCCTTCTCTCTCTTCTCCGGTGACTTCACCGGTGCCCGTCGAACTCCCGCACGTTCTTCAGACCCGTCTTCATCTCCGAGCATCCCAATGGCCTCCACCGCTGCTGCATCGAGCACCTCTGTCTCGCTGGTCATCGCCGCCACACCAGCCGCAGCCGCTGCGCTGTCCGCCGCAGCCGTTTTAGCCGCCGCCGCAACTGAGTTCCCGGAGGTACTCTCTTCCGATCCATAATTTCACTCTCAAATCTGCTTTTTCAAACATTATGCATCAACATTACGTTTAGCCATCTTTCAAATAGCAATTTACTTCACACTCTTATCAATTAGTACTTTTCCTTTCCCCGAACCGTAATACGCAACCGGTCTTGATTAGCGCCTTTCTCCTCCTTTCTGAACTGTAGCACCTGTCACATCAAGTACTTATCCCCAATTTGATACAAGCGGAGAAGCACTTTCTCGGCCCTATCGGCAACACAGATCCAGCCGATATCATCATAGCCGAAACTAATCGTATCCCTTTAACACTGCCAAGCCGTCCCTTGCCCACTGGAATGGAACGTTCAAGTCCTGGCCGACCACCGATGCCGCCTGGCTCGAATGGTACAAGAGGGTGCGGTCGGCCAAGTACACTCAGTGGGAAGAAAAAGGACTTGCCCAGTGCCTGGAACTGTCTATGGCTAGTATGGAGAAAGACGAGCCGCTCCTATCGGCTGCAACCTACTTCTAGAACGACAGTTTCAATGCCTTCGTCTTCCAGCAAGGGCCGATGACTATCACATTGGCCGACGTATACATGACAACTGGACTGGACATCGAATCATCGGCCGATCCCAGCGTCTTGAACCGAAAAGGCCAACATCAGTTCAAAACCAAAGCCATCGGCGGATGGGGCGGCTTCATTGCCCAAAACATGAAGGAGGGGACAGTCGGTCACAGGGAGCACACTGCATTCCTAATGATGTAGCTCGAGAAGTTTGTGTTCTGTGGATCAACCTGCGGGCCGACCGCCAATTGGCAAATTGTGGCCGAAGTTCTGGTCGATGGGGGAAAGCTTGCACTGGGGAAATACCTCCTCGGCTACTTGTATCAAATGCTGCATCAGGCTGCCGTGAAGATAGCCGCCAATGCTCCAATCAACACCGGTGGCCCCTGGTGGTTCCTCCAAATCTGGCTGGTGCTGGCGACCCAGAAGATAGCCGGTCGACCCCGTCTGACAGAAGCTGGATTCCCCAGGCTGGAGCCGATTGAAGATGACGAAGGCAACCAGATCACCACCAGGAGATGCATGAGCTACGGAGAGGCAACCACCGCTCACGAAGGCTCGAAGCAATCGGCCGAGCTGCTGGCCGAATGGTTCGTAGCCCTCTACGACGGGATGTCTCGCGATAACCGCACCTGGTACTTTTACCAGGACCGGAGAATGTTTGAGTTGCGGCTGATTTCAATTGGGATGACCTCAACTCAGCCGACAACCCAAGGTACAGTGGAATGCGTTCATCGCCACCTGTCCCCGCATCTTGTCGACTGGGATTCACCAAGGCTGATCGGTGGCCAAGAGCTACGAGTTCTACTACCCAGTGTCGGCGGCGAGGCAACTTGGTCTAGGGCAGCTGCCTGTCGGCTTTTTCTATGCCGACAAGATTGAAACGAGGGGGGTGGTTGGCCAGGACCTACTAATGAATCGGCTGCTGAACATAGCCGGCCCTCTCCTCGGCGACGTTGGCGTGATAACATTGTCGCTAAGGAGAACGCTTATGACCGATGGTGGTCCGAAATTAAGCGCCATATCTTCCAAAAACGATCGTTTTGCTACGTCGACCTGCTCCTGCCTGAAGAGATCCCCTCGGTAATCTTCCGCTTCAGGTTCCAAATAATTTTCTCCTTCCCATCATCGGCTGACACAACCGATTAACGTTCATCTTTTGATTAGCAGGAGACGGAGACGGAGCGGCCGATGGTGAGCGACTCCGGGCGCCCCATTGAATATAACTTAGGCATCCTGGATGGGGGCGGCCTTGCCCCGTCGGCCATTGGCTGGGAGGCGCCGAAGCTGGCGTCGTTGTTGCGGGGACAGGTGCGTCAGCCGATCACACAGAAGAGAAAGGCTGCGCCACCACCACGGTCATCGGCCGCGCCTGCCCCCAAGAGGCTGAAAAAGACAAAGCCAGCAGCGCCGGCCGATAGCCTTCCTCCTTTGGATCCGGCCATTGCGCAATTCCTCGACACCGTTGCCAGCAAGGAAGTGCCGGCAGCTGTCGGAACGGCAGCCGAACCCAAGATTTCGAGTCGAGAATCGGTCAATGCTCCAGTAGACGTCCCGCGAGTCCCAAGTCCCCAAGCAAAACGTCGGCGGTAAGCCTTTACTCCACCAGATTTGGCTTCATGATGATCACTTGCATCCGATCGAACCATACCTTTCGAGTCAAGAACCGGCGCCGCACTCCACGCCCCGCGCCATCGGTAATCACCCTCTGCCACCTTACTTGTAGTAATCAATTGGCTCGCCCACTAACTCTTTCTTCTGCAGCCCCCGCAGTCCCCATTGGCTGCCCCCTAGGCATCCAGTGAGCATACTGCGGCTGTCGGGGGCGGTGGCGGCAACATCGGCGAAGAGACCCCGGCGGCCGCGGGCAATGATTCGGCCGAACGGTAAGTTAGCTCATTTTGACGATCGGCTTTGTCGGCTCAATATTTCCTTGACCGTTTCCTTCTTTGCTGTAGAACATAGCCGACCTCCTCAGCTTTGACCTGTCGGAGTTCGAGGAGCCTGGCGACATCGGTGAGGAGGCGTTGGCGACGCCCGCTGAGGACCTGAGGGCCACCTTAGCCGACATCGGCAATCGGCTGGAAGCCTCGCTGGACGCGCTGGTGGTCGACAGCGGCTTGATACGCGCGCGATTCAGAGATATCCAAGGCCAGCTGCCGGAAGCCCTAGCCGAAGCCATCGTGCCAGCGACCTTCATGGAAGCCTATCAGTTCAAGTACGAGCGGGCACGGGAGTGGATAATCGTTCGCCGCGAGGGTCAAGCACGGTCGGCCACCATCCAGTCGACCAAGGGCGCTATAGAGAGTCGGAAGGACGCTTTCGATCGCCTGAAGACCAAGCCGGCGGCCAAGCTCGAGCAGCTCCTCGCTCGTCAAGATAACTGATCACCGATCTCGTCCAAGTCATGAACGAGATCGACATCCACGAGGAGTACATGGCTGGTTTGCTGGCCAAGATCGAAGCTGAACGCCAGGGCATCAAGGCAGCCGTGGCTCATCTGCACAACCTGGTGGGGAGCGTCCGACTGGTGGCGGGGTCTGAGGCCGACTACGTCAGGGCCATCGAAGAGATAGACCAAATTAGGCGAAAGGCATCATCGACCATAGCCGATTTCCTGAAAAAAATGAGATTGTAATATTCCGATCTTCCAAGATCGGCTAACACTTCTGTATGATACTTGTCATGCTTTCTGTGATGGGGTTGGACGATTATTTTACTCGTGCTTGTACTCGGCCTCGAATCGCGTGTTATCATTCATCGATCTTCTGCCACTGCGCTCGTTGATAAGACCCGGCTATATTCGTAGGCAAGATTTGCCTTCGGCCGTGCGTGGTGTCTTGACTCGCTTACGTTGAAATCGGCTCCAGCCGCTCGCATCGTTTTGCGTTGCCGACTCCGAGATCACACCACGACCGTTAGTTTTAGTATTCGAACATCAGTCTTATTGGCTATCGGCCGATAATATCCGAGTGCACTGCCGATTTGGTTTCGTAGTCCGACTCATCCGAATCTGTATTTCAAGAACCTGTGAGTTCTGGGCGATAGGTATCCAGCCTTGCGCAGTCACCAACCATTCAATGATTCCCGACATCTTTAATGATGACCTCTTCGACTCCCGCGTCGGCAGCGACCTTTCACATCTGAAACCACATCTTTCCTTTCTATAAATGGACTGCTTCGGGCCTTCCTGAATAACTCACAGCCGAAGAAGACACTCTCCAGGTGTACAACATCCAGATTTCCAAGCTTTCGGCAGGGCTCCCCATGGCTTCCTCGAGCTCGTCGGTAAACCAGGTGATTCCCCAACTCATCCACTTTCACCATTTCTTCTTCCTAAGTACTCAGGAGTGGACCTTCTCGCAGCCGCTCCATCCCCTTCAGGTGATCTTGGCGATCATGGACACACGTATGAACTGACGGCTAGCCAGGAATGGCAGGTGCGGACCAACCTGAAGCACTTCAGGGAGCGGGAGGCTCGTCATCCGGCGGCCAGACCTCCCATCAACCTCGGCAGCATTCCGGCCGCTGCCCCTTTGGCGTCTTCGACGCTCACGCACCTCGACTGGCTGGAAGGAAGGCAAACACGACTCGCCAACGAACTGTTGACTACAACCACCGACGTAAGGGTCACTCGGCTAGAGTATCTGATCTTGGATGCTTTGGAGGTGGAAACTCCGGAGACCACCGACCGAGCTCTGGCGGCCATCAGGGATTACCTTGGGAATATGTAATCAAAGACGACTTTACGCTGATTATGAATAAAAATGAATAAAAATCGGCGAACGTTGTAGCCTGATTTTGCATTGTGATTGGCCCGATTTTATGATCGGCTTGTGTGGCCCGATTTTGCGACCGGCTTTTGAGATCGGCTTGTGTGGCCCGATTTTGCGACCGGCTTGTGTACGTATATGCCCCCAAGTTTTGTTGATAGCTTCGGTGTCGACAAAATTGTGAGTTCGAGCCGTTCGCGCATCCTGGCCGTCCTTATCGGTCAATTATGAGCCGATCGTAGGGCACTTAGTAAAAACAATGTTGTATAAGATGCCTAAAGGCGATGCCTTGTAAATGTAAGACATCAGCTGTCATAAATCGGCCGAAGCAGACATAGCCGAATCACGAGTTGATCCACACGCTCGGGTAATATTTCTTCAAATACTTTCCATTGAGAGCTCTTCCGAATATCTCACCATCCAGTCCTTTTAGCATGTAAGCTCCTTTAGAGACGCATTTGTGGATCTTGAAAGGTCCTTTCCAATTTGGTGACCACTTGCCGAACTTGTTGTCTCTAGATCCGATCGGCAGTATAAGTTTCCAAACGAGCTTGCCTTCCTCGAAAGATTTAGGCACCACCTTTTTATTGTAATGTCTGGCTACTCGTTCTTTATCTTTTTTACTTTTTCCAAGGCCCTCATCCTGGATAAAACTAGATCTTCCGATTCGTCCACCATTAGGTGATAATAATCGTCGGCTGTGAGTTGGTCCTGTAGCTGAATGCGCCTTGAGCCGACGACACTTTCCCATGGCAGCACTGCTTCATGTCTATATACTAGTTTGTACGGAGGAACTTGGATTGACCCGTTGCATGCCATCCAATACGCCCACAGTGACTCGGCTAATCGGCTGTGCCATTGTTTAGGATACTCAGAGATCTTTCTTTTAATCAACCTGATCAAACTTTTGTTTGAGGCCTCGGCTCGCCCGTTGGCTTGTGCATAGTACGGCGAAGAATTAAGTAGCTTGATCCCCATGTCGTCGGCAAACTGAACAAATTTGTCCGATACAAAGATAGATCTCCGGTCTGTTGTTATCGTTTGTGGAACGCCAAAGTGGTAGACGATGTGTTTTTTGACAAACTTGATTGCGTCCTTAGAATTCACTTTTCTGAGCGGAATCGCCTCCACCCATTTCGTGAAATAATCCGTCGCCACCAGGATATATTTGTGTCCTTTGCTTGAGGGTGGATTGATCTGGCCGATCATATCAGTGCCCCATCCTCTAAACGGCCACGGCTTGATGATTGGGTTCATAGCCGATGCTGGTGCTCGTTGTATAGCGCCGAACTTCTGGCAGTCCTGGCACCCCTTGTAATACTTGAAGCAGTCTTCCAGCATCGTCGGCCAGAAATACCCTGCTCGGCGGAGTAGCCATTTCATTTTGTGGGCCAATTGGTGCGTGCCACAGATTCCTTCATGTACTTCCTCGATGGCTACTATAGCCTGATCGGCTCCCAAAAACTTGAGTAGCACGCCGTTAATCGTCCGATAGTATAGGTCTTCATCGAGCAACACATATCGTAATGCCTTGTATCGTAGTTTCCTTGTGGCCGATTGAGAGGGGTTTTTGAGATAGTTGTAAACGTCTGTGTCTACTTCTTTCAGCGTCGACTGATAGCCTGATGCCCCTTGAGCCAAGTCATTGGCCTCTGTGTTCTGCTCTCTGGGGATATGCTTCAAAGTGACTAGCCAAAAACCATCCATTAACTCCCGACATTTGCCGATAATAGACCATCAGCGCGTCGTTTTTGCATTCATATTCTCCTGATAATTGGCTGACGACCAATAATGAATCCCCCATTATTTCGATGGCGTCGGCTTCAACTTCCTTGAGAAGGTGCAATCCTTTCAGGATGGCTTCGTATTCGGCTTGGTTGTTTGTGGCGTGGGGGCTGATGGCGAAAGCAAACTCGAAGCTTGCCCCCCTGGGCGAAATAATGACCAAGCCAATGCCACATCCGTTGGTGCAAACCGAGCCATCGAACGTCAGAGTCCACGGCATGATTTCCACTGAGCCGATTGAGTCATTCCTGTGCTCCACAATGAAGTCGGCTATGGCCTGTCCTTTGACTGCCCTTGGTGCCTGGTACCTCAGGTCGAACTCTGTTAGCGCGAAGATCCACTTCCTGATTCTTCCTTTGAGCACTGGAGCCGATAGCATATACTTAATTACATCGGCTTTGCAAATTACCGTGCACTCGTTGGACAGCAGATAGTGCCTTAACTTTGTACATGAAAAATAGAGGCATAGGCATAACTTCTCCACGGGTGAATACCTTGTCTCTGCGTCTAGCAACCGTTGGCTGAGATAGAAAATGGATTTTTCTTTGCCGTTGACCTCCTGGATTAGGACGGAGCCGATTGATTTGTCATCGGCCGATAGGTACAGCCTGAACGGTATTCCCTTTTGTGGAGGCATTAAAACTGGAGGGGAGCTTAGATAATCCTTTATATTGTCTAGCGCTTTTTGCTGCTCTGCCCCCATGTGAATTTCTGATCGTTCTTCAGCCGAAGTAGTGGCGTGAATGGCTCCATCTTTTCTGAGAGATTAGCTATAAACCGTCTGATGAAATTTATCTTTCCGATCAATGACTAGAGCTGTTTTTTATCTTTCGGAGGTTGAATTGTTTTGATAGCATTTATGCTCCTTGGTGTGACTTCAATCCCTCTTTCATGGACGAGAAATCCCAAGAATTGCCCGGCCGACACGCCGAACGCGCACTTAAGCGGATTCATCTTTAAACTGTATTTCCTCGTCCTAACACTTGCTTCAGATCGGCTATGTGGCCTTCTATCTCCCTTGACTTGACAACCATGTCATCAATATATATCTCCACTAGTGAGCCGATCATATCGTGAAAGATGTAATTCATGGCCCGTTGATATGTTGCCCCAGCGTTCTTCAAGCCGAACGTCATTACTACCCACTCGTAAAGGCCGATTGCACCGGGACACCGAAAAGCGGTCATGTGGATGTCCTCGTCGGCCATGAATATCTGATTACACCCTGCATTGCCATCCATGAAACTGATAATCTTATGGCCTGAGGTAGCGTCGACAAGTAGATCGGCTATTGGCATTGGGTATTCGTCCTTAGGGGTTGCCTTGTTTAGATCTTTGAAATCGATGCACACCCGAAGTTTACCATTTTTCCTCAATATTGGGACGATGTTTGAGACCCATTCGACGTATCGGCAAGGCCGAATGAATCCCACGTCGTATAGCCGAGTGATTTTGGCTTTAATTTCATCGTACATATCGGCCTTAAACCTCCTGGGAGGCTGTTTGAACGGCTGATAGCCTGCCTTAATCGGCAGCTGATGGACCACTATCGATCGACTGAGACCGGGCATCTCGAAGTACTCCCAAGCAAAACAATCTTTATATTCTTTTAATAATTCAATAAGTTGGGATCTACAATGAGAAGACAGATTTTTGCTAATGTACGTCGGCCTCAGCTTATCACCAGAGCCGATGTCAATTTCTTCTAACTCTTCGGCCGACGTGAAACCTTGCCCTAACTTGCCATCGTCTTCGTCCGCGGTGGCTGCGCCGAGGATGCTCGAGCCCTCCACCATGTCTTGTTCAAAGCAGCAGTTGCGGCTCGTCGTTTTCGATGGGCTGTATCGTTGAATTCGACACATTTAGAAAATCGGCTTGCCAGATTTTCCCAGATAAACAATCGATGCCTTCGATTTCCCAAAGTGACAAATCGGCGACACTAACGACACGTCGGCTGGTACGATCTCGATCTTGTCGCCGTCCCATTGGATGAGGCTCTGGTGCATTGTAGAAGGGATGCAGTAATTTGCGTGTATCCGGTTCCTTCCGAGCAGCAGGCTATAAGATCCCTTCCCGTCGATGACAAAGAACGTTGTGGGCACGATTTTGTTGTCGATGGTCAGTTCAACGTTGAGGACGCCCTAGGTTTCCGATGGGTTGCCGCCGAAGTCCTTGAGAACCATGTGTTAGTGATATGCCCTAGAGGCAACATGGAGATGTTGGATATCACGTCAATGTTTATGTATAAATGAATAAAGTGTTATTCAGTTCCATAAAATAGACATCTTGTATTGATCAATAAGTATGTGACTTATTTATGAGACTCTTTATTTCTAAACGATCCCTGATCATATGTCATATTGTTGGAACAAATATGATTCTAAGATCGGCATGTTTATTGATTGATGATCATGTCTCATAGATCATGGGTATGGAGATACCAAATCAATAAACATGGACACATGTGTTGGAGAATACATTGTTGGATAGACCCACCATGAGACACTACAGAATTAATGTGCCATTAGTTGGTCTCGGGAAGTGTTGGTACAAAGTCCTTAGACCCGAGATCACCATGGATTCCAACATGTGTAGTAGCCTACTTTGGGACTACCAAACGCTATTCCGTAACTAGGTAGTTATAAAGGTAGTTTTCGGGTTTGCTATGAAACATGGAGTGGGATGTGAGTGATCAAGATGGAATTTGCCCCTCCTTTGAAGAGATATCTCTAGGCCCCTCGAGGTAATGAATTATGGAAATGCATGCCCATGCTAAGTTGATTGAGGAGTCAATCAACGAAGATAATCCAATACGGTTCGAGTGAATGGTTAAGCTATTGAAGGGATGGCACACATCTTGCCTATAGCTTAACCGGTATCGTGAGGCAAAGGGATTTGTGTACACATTACAGGTTCGAGCCGATATTATTCTTGTATACTATGGTGTCAATATGTGCTGCTAGGCGCCGCTGTTGACGTCGGCTGAGTTGGACTCGAGCCGACGATCGGCTAAGTTAGACTATAGCCGAAACCGAGTATACCTGAACCTACTGTGGTCGCACGCTTAAGGGGATAGAATAGATATTCGAGTTGGACTCGGACACGGCTCGATCGGATAGGGATCCGATCGGATAGAGTCCTATGGGCTTACGATGTGTGGGCGGCCAACTCTATGAGATACGGATGAGATCCGATTCAAAATAGGGTCCTGATCGGCCACTAGTCCCAGTCGGCCAACTCTATATAAAGGGGCAAGGGGTGGAGAGTTTCTGTATCATGTTGAACCGAATCCGCAACAAAAGTCGCCGAGATCAATCTCCACGGAAACCCTCCCCTCTTTCAAGCCAAACCCTAGCCTTGCATCGCGTGCTAGCACACGGGTGTACGGCGTATTGTCCCCGGACGTGTGGATACCGGTAGAGGCGCTGCTACGTTGCGCGCTGTTGATCGGCTTCGGATCGGCTACGGTCGGTCACATCAGAGCAAGGCGCAGGAACATGACCGGATGACTCCGGGAATCGGCTGTCGGCTTGCGGGAATCGGCTACACAGTTCCAGATCGGATAGCCCTGATTGGCTATTTCCGCTACATACTCCAATCGGTAACGATCTATCGGCCCTTACTTGCAAATGTTCCTGGTTTGCGCGGTAGAAAAATTTTTGTTTTCGGCTGGCATAGCTTCCGCGTAACCCTTCAGTGGTATCAGAGCTAATCTTGCTTAGTTCGGATTTTAGATTGGATCTGGAACAAGTTTTGCGCACGGGTTGATTAGATCAATCGATTTTACGGGATTTGTTGAGGAGAGTTCATGGTAATTGCATTCCTTGATAGTGTATCGGAACAGCGTAATGTGATTACGTCGAAGCAATATCCATAGAACTCGGTTTGAGTCGGCTTCGAGATAGCGTTCCTTGATAGTGTATCGGAACGGTATAATGTGATTATGCCAAAGCTATCTCGTAGTCCGATCTTATTAGCTGCCTCGCGTCTACGCAAACCATCTCCCTTGATAGTGTATCGGGACGGCATAATATGATTATGCCGACATGGTTTCCGTAAGCGATTTCATAGATTGGATCTATGAATTTCGTGTGGTGTTCCAGCGCTGCCCCCTTATAGGTCGTCTCGATGCCATTTCTGCGATAGGTAGAAAACGTTTCTACGCCTAACTTGTTTTTGCAGAGGCTTTGAGATGGTATGGCCCTATTGTATGTATGAGATGCATGTGATGCATATAATATTCTTTCATATGTGCAATCCCTGTAATATTCTTTCATACGTGCAATGCTTGTAATATTCTTTCACGACCTGCGAGTCAATGTAATCTTCAATTAGAGCTTCTATAGTAGTAGCTTAGTTTGAAGAAATCAAGCATCATGCACATTGGAAGATGGTGCCGAAGATGGAGATCCTCAGCGCCGACATGGAGATGGAGATCATCATGTGAAGGGGCCATACTATTTCATTATATGCTATTCTACCGCTTTCATATATGTGATATGTTTGTTTGATAGGATAGCATCCCTCGCAAAATTAAGTAGTAATGATGCCTTCCAAATGTTGCACCCGTCACCGTTATGCTCGTCAATGGTGGGTCCGCCAAAGCAGAGTGCCATTCTCTATCATAATACGAGGGGTATATGACGGACATATACAGCAGAGCATTTGGTTTACTTAACAAGGCTATCAAAACAGTTTTGGGCCTTGGGGCATAGGTTGGGGCCGGGGCATGGAGATGCCACACCAACAACAAGAGTCACATAGAGATGTGATTAGCAAGGAGTTGCTTATCGATGTTATTAATTTTCTAGCAAGTGATGCCAAAGCTCACTAGAAAATTAATTAACATGTGGATCTTGACCCAATACGTAACCTAGAGAGAAGGTGGAAAATACGTAATGGGAGTCTAATGTTGAATTCTTTAACAATAGGCATAGCATAAACATTGTGCTAAACTTTGCTTTTTTTGTTGTAGAATAAATGGCGGCTAATACTACACCCAGTACCTTTAATTTGCCATCTATTCTCGAAAAGAAAAATTAAATGGAACAAACTTTATGGATTGGTATCGCAACTTGAGAATTATTCTCAAGCAAGAGCGTAAGGAGTACGTTCTTGAAGTACCCTATCCCGAGGATTTGCCAAATAATGCCACCGCAACGCACGGAGGGCTTATGAGAAGCACACTAATGATGCCCTAGATATAAGCCGTCTCATGCTTGCTACAATGTCCCCCGAGCTTCGAAGCAATATGAGAGCAGCGATGCTCACACTATTATTCGGGACTGCGTGGCATGTTTGAGAACCAAGCTCGGGCCGAGAGGTTCAACACCTCAAAGTCCTTGTTTGCGTGCAGCTTGTTGAGGGGAATCTCGTCATCCGCATGTGATAAAAATGATTGGCTACATTGAGAGTCCGGAAAACTAGGTTTTCCCCTTAGCCAAGAGTTGGCTACCGATGTGATTCTCCGGTCGCTCCCTCCGAGCTTCGAGCCATTCATATTGAATTATCACATGAACAATATGGATAGAACCTTGGCTGAATTGCATGGGATGCTAAAGACAGTGAGGAGAGTATCCAGAAGAATGGTCATCATGTGATGATGATGCGAAGGCTAAGCGCAAACCACCTGTCAAGAAACTTTGCACCAAGAGGAAGTTAACTCCCGATGAGATCACGAGTGCCTCCAATGCAAAGAAGGGCAAGAAGGGGTCGGCGGCATTAGATGTCGTTTGCTTCTATTGCAAGGAGACAGCCACTTGGAAAAGGAACCTGCAAGAAGTACATGGAGGATCTCAAAAAGAAGCAAAGTACGACTTCGCTTCGGTATTAATGTTATAGACATTAATCTTGCTACTTCACCTACCGACTCTTGGGTATTTGATACCGGATTAGTAGCTCATATTTGCAAATCGTTGCGGGGAATGAGAAGAAGTAGAGGATTGAGAAGGGGCGAGGTGAACTGCGCGTCGGCAATGGAGCAAGCGTTGCTACGCTTCTTTCGTCAAGTACCACTTCATCTACCTTCGGATTAGTTTTGGAATTGAATAATTGTTATTGTGTTCCAACACTATGTCAAAACGTTATTTCCGCTTCATGTTTGCAAGCGGAAGGATATGATTTTAGATCAATGGAAAATGGTTGTTCAATATATCTTAGAGATATGTTCTATTTTCATGCTCCATTGGTGAATGGATTATACGTTTTGAATCTTGAAGCGTCTCCCATCTATAACATTAATACGGAAAGACAACTCTCTAATGATATAAACCCCACGTTTATCCGGCATTGTCGCTTAGGCCATATAAATAAGAAACGCATGGAGAAGCTCCATAAGGATGGATTGCTTCACTCTTTTGATTTTGAATCATTTGAGACATGTGAGTCTTGTTTACTCGGTAAGATGACAAAGGCACCTTTCACGGGACATAGTGAGAGAGCAAGTGACTTATTGGCACTCGTACATACCGATGTATGTGGACCAATGAGCTCAACGGCCGAGGTGGTTATCGTATTTCATTACCTTTACCGATGACTTTAGTAGATATGGTTATATCTACTTAATGAGGCATAAGTCCGAATCCTTTGAAAAGTTCAAAGAATTCCAGAATGAAGTACGTAATCATTTAGGGAAAACAATCAAATTTCTACGATCGATCGTGGAGGAGAATACTTGAGCCAAGAGTTTGGTAATCATCTCGAAAGATTGTGGAATTGTTCCACGTTGACTCCGCCAGGAACTCCATAATGGAATGGGGTGTCGAACGGAGAAATCGCACCTTGTTGGACATGGTGCGGTCGATGATGAGCCAAAGTGATCTTCCGTTATCCTTCGGGATATGCTCTTGAAACAACAGCTGTGCTCACACTAAATAGAGTTTCATCTAAGTCGGTTGAAAAGACACCATATGAGATATGGACGGGCAATCCCCTAGTTTGTCTTTTTCAAAATTTGGGGATGCGAAGCTTATGTAAAACGTTTGACCGACAAGCTCACACCCAAATCGACAAGTGCTTCTTTGTGGGATATCCTAAGGAAACTAAGGGGTATTACTTTTATAATCGGGAACAAGGGAAAGTGTTTGTCGCCCGACACGGTGTCTTCTTGGAGAAAGAGTTTCTTTCAAGAAGGGTTAGTGGGAGCAGGGTGCATCTTGAAGAAGTTCAAGAAACACCGAAAACGTTTCGGTGACCACGTAACCACAACAGAGGAGCAAAGTGTTGCGCCACCGGTTGTAGAAACACCAGCCCCACTGAGGTCCGAAAGATCATGTCGTGCACCCGACAGTACACAGTGCGGAACAACGTGATATATTGTTGTTGGACAACGATGAACCTAAGACCTATGAGGAAGCGATGGTGGGACCCGATTCCAACAAGTGGCTTGGAGCCATGAAATCCGAAATAGAATCCATGTACGACAATCAAGTTTGGAACTTGGTTGATCCACTGATGGTGTCAAAACCATTGAGTATAAATGGGTTTTTAAGAAAAGGCCAATATGGATGGAAATGTTCACATCTATAAGGCGCGATTGGTGGCGAAAGGTTTTAAACAGATTCAAGGAGTTGATTATGATGAAACCTTCTCGCCCGTCGCAATGCTTAAATATATTCGGATTATCCTAGCGATTGCTGCATATTTCGATTATGAGATATGGCGAGATGGATGTCAAAACGGCTTTCCTAAATGGAAACCTAAGCGAGGATGTATACATGATACAACCTCGGGGTTTTGTCGATCCGAATCGCTCGGAAAGATATGCAAGCTACGAAATCCATTTATGGATTAAAGCAAGCATCTCGGAGTTGGAATATTCGTTTTGATGAAGTAATCAAAGGGTTTGGTTTCATCAAAAATGAAGAAGAGGCATGTGTTTATAAAAAGGTCAGTGGGAGCGCAATTGTATTTCTAATCTTATATGTGGATGACATATTATTGATTGGAAATGATATCCCTATGCTAGAATCCGTCAAGTCTTCATTGAAAAATAGTTTTTCCATGAAAGACTTAGGGGACGCAGCATGCATATTGGGCATTCGAATCTATAGAGATAGATCCAAGAGGCTAATTGGATTAAGCCAAAGTACATACATTGACAAGGTGTTGAAATTCGTTTCTGAGCTTGGTGTGATGACTAGTGCGACTGGTCCAATGTCTCTCTATTGTGACAATAGTGGAGCCATTGCGCAAGCCAAGGAGCCGAGGTCACATCGAAGTCCAAACACATACTTCGGCGATATCATCTCATCCGCGAGATAGTGGACAGAGGTGATGTCAAGATATGCAAAGTGCACACGGATCTCAACATAGCCGATCCTGACGACAAAACCTCTCCTCACCGAAGCATGAGGCGCACACAAGAGCAATGGGTATTAGATACTTACATGATTGACTCTAGTGCAAGTGGGAGATTGTTAGTGATATGCCCTAGAGGCAACATGGAGATGTTGGATATCACATCAATGTTTATGTATAAATGAATAAAGTGTTATTCAGTTCCATGAAATAGACATCTCGTATTGATCAATAAGTACGTGACTTATTTATGAGACTCTTTATGTATGAATCTATTTCAAAACGATCCTCGATCATATGTCATATTGTTGGAACAAATATGATTCTAAGATCGGCATGTTTATTGATTGATGATCATGTCTCATAGATCATGGGTATGGAGATACCAAATCAATAAACATGGACACATGTGTTGGAGAACACATTGTTGGATAGACCCACCATGAGATACTACAGAATTAATGCGCCATTAGTTGGTCTCGGGTAGTGTTGGTACAAAATCCTTAGACCTGAGATCACCATGGATTCCAACATGTGTAGTAGCCTACTTTGGGACTACCAAACGCTATTCCGTAATCGGGTAGTTATAAAGATAGTTTTCGGGTTTGCTATGAAACATGGAGTGGGATGTGAGTGATCAAGATGGAATTTGCCCCTCCTTTGGAGAGATATCTCTGGGCCCTCGAGGTAATGGATTATGGAAATGCATGGCCATGCTAAGTTGATTGAGGAGTCAATCAACGACGATAATCCAATACGGTTCGAGTGAATGGTTAAGCTATTGAAGGGATGGCACACATCTTGCCTATAGCTTAACCGCTATCGTGAGGCAAAGGGATTTGTGTACACATTACGGTTCGAGCCGATATTATTCTTGTATACTATGGTGTCAATATGTGCTGCTAGGCGCCGTGTTGACGGTCGGCTGAGTTGGACTCGAGCCGACGATCGACTAAGTTAGACTATAGCCGAAACCGAGTATACCTGAACCTACGGGTCACACGCTTAAGGGATAGAATAGATATTCGAGTTGGACTCGGATACGGCTCGATCGGATAGGGATCCAATCGGATAGAGTCCTATGGGCTTACGACGTGAGGGCGGCCAACTCTATGAGATACGGATGAGATCCGATTCAAAATAGAGTCCTGATCGGCCACTAGTCCCAGTCGGCCAACTCTATATAAAGGGACGAGGGGTGGAGAGTTTTTGTATCGCGTTGAACCGAATCCGCAACAAAAGTCGCCGAGATCAATCTCCACGGAAACCCTCCCCACTTTCGAGCCAAACCCTAGCCTTGCATCGCGTGCTAGCATACGGGTGTACGGCATTTTGTCCCCAGACGTGTGGATACCGATAGAGGCGCTGCTACGTTGCGCGCTGTTGATCGGCTTCGGATCGGCTGCGGTCGGGCGCATCGGAGCAAGGCACAAGAACGTGACCGGAGGACTCCGGGAATCGGCTGTTGGCTTGCGGGAATCGGCTACACAGTTCCAGATCGGATAGCCCTGATTGGCTATTTCCGCTGCATACTCCAATCGGTAACGATCTATCGGCCCTTACTTGCAAGTGTTCCTGGTTTGCGCGGTAGAAAAATTTTTGTTTTCAGCTAGCGTAGCTTCCGCGTAACCCTTCACCATGTTGGTTTTTATTAGGTCTTTGGCTCCCTTGCCTAATTTCCTGAATGTCGCGTAAGGCATGAGGTTGACTGCAGCTCCTCCATCGACCAGCATTTTGGAAATCGGCTTGCCGTTGACGAATCCTTTAACGTACAACGGCTTTAAGTGCCGATTTTCGGTTCCTTCGGGCTTGTCGAAGACGGCCTGGTCTAGTGAGATCGCTAGCTTTGCCAGGTCATCTTCGATGATGTCTGCATCGGCTTCGGGGGCGTCGAACTCGGCTGGCAACACGAAGACCATGTTAACCGATGCAGAAACTTTGCCTTTCCCTTTGGCTACCCTCCTGGCTTGATCAGCTGGGCTTTCCTCGGGTTGCTCTTCGTCGGCTATGGCGGCTTTCTTTTTAGGTACCCATTGCCTTTTGACTTTGCCCAGCCGACGGCGCTGCTCGTGGATCATTTGTTGCACTTCGTCTTCTCGCCCTTCACGCTTGAGCCGTTGAACCCTTCTTTTCTGCGTCTTTGTGAAGAGATCGGACGGACACCATTGGGGGTTGGCCGATTCCTCATCATCGGCCTCTTCGTCGTCTTGGTTGTTCCCATCACGGTTCTCGTCGATGAAGAAGTCCTGATGGATCGGACCGAGCCGATCATGGACAGGTCGCCGCCTTTGGTTTAGCTGGACGGCTCTGGGGACAAACCGAGCTGGACTTGCAGGCGACAAGCTTCCACGTCCGTCGTCGCGGCGATCGTTATATGTTGGGCAATCATCCAATGTTGGTAGCCTCATGCCGGATTCCCAGCAGTACCTGAAAAAATCGCAATGCCAATGTGGATCGGCATTGTCGTGGTTTACCTCATATCGTCGGCTCTGAGTATTCGGCTCACGCCGACGAGATGCTTCATCGTAAATTTCTTCATGCCGAGACCAGTATTGATGACGGTATCGGCTTCATTCATGGATCGGCTGTCGGCCAGCCGATCTGATGACTGGGCGCACCATATTAATTTGCGCGGCGTGGCATGCAGTCTGGTCGCCTTCTGCCTTGGCCCCGATCGATGTATTGGCTAAGCCGTGCATCATTCTGTTCTGTCGATCAGCTTACCTGGGGCCGACCTGGACCGTGTTGACCGGGAAGGGATTGCCGTCTACCTTCATCGATCGATTTGAGTTGGCAAACTTCAGCTTCCCGGCCTCGATTGCTGACTGGATTTGTTGTCTGAAGACTTTGCAGTCATTGGTGGCGTGAGATGTGGAGTTGTGCCACTTGCAATACTTCTTCTTCTTCTTCAATTCTTCGACCGACGGGATCACATGATTTTCGGGTAATTAAATCTGTTTCTCCTTGAGTAGCAAATCGAAAATCTTGTCGGCCTTGGTGATGTCGAAGTCGTATCTTTCTTCCTTAGCCGTCTTCAGCAGCCATTGGCAGACGATGGCCTTTTTGTTCTTGGCCCATTCGGCTGCTGCAATCTTTGTTTCATCGTCATCGGACCCGTAGTCCGAATCGACGATGACCCGAGTATTTTTTTGATGGCCTTTCGGTGTCTTGGAATCGCTGTTCGTGGGCCGTCACCTTCTGCGCTAAGTGGGCTAGGCTGTCGAACTCCTGCGTAGAGAATCGCTCTCTGATCGGTGCGATCAAGCCATGAAAGGCCAGATCGGCCAGCTGAGCGTCCGATAGCACCAGGCTGTAACATCGGTTCCTCATCTCCCTAAAGTGTTGGATGTAGTCTTGGACTGACTCGTTGTATTTCTGCCTGACGCTGGTGAGGTCCGACAACTTCATCTCGTGGTTGCCGGAGTAGAAATAGCTGTGGAATTATTTTTCAAGATCGGCCCAACTCTGGATTGAGTTGTAGGGCAATGAGGAGAACCAAGTAAAGGCCGGTCCTTAAAGAGAAAGGGGGAACAACCGGACTCTCAGGGGGTCCGTAGCCGATGCTTCACCGCATTGTGCCAAGAATCGACTGACATGCTCGTAGGTGGAAACGTTGTCTTGTCCTGAGAATTTTGAGAAGTCTGGGATCTTGTATCGGTTGGGCAGCGGGATCCGTTCGAAATGTTCTGGATAGGGATACCGATACATATTCCCTGAATCTTTCGGTTTGAGGCCGAATTGATCGCGCATGACATCTGCGATTAGATCGGCCCATGTCCGGTTGTCTTGCTGTATCGGCTCGTATGGGTCATACGGCGCGGGTGCTTGCCGATACAGCGGTGGTGGCATCTGAGGCCTATAATGGTGGTCTTGACGGCCCCCTTGGTACTGGTAGCGATGGTCAGCGGGAGGTGGCCGAGGCGCCGGTTGTGGCGTTGGTGGTTCTGGAAACAACTGTCGGCCACCGACGTTGTGCCGTCTGTCTGGATCGCTGCCGATTGTCATTGAACTTATTATCGAGTTGACCATGGGGCAGCGGCTGTTGTCGGTTCAGTATAGTAATTGCTGGTCTCATTGCCGTCTCGCGTGGATTCGGCTGACCGACTCCTCCCGACGGGCTTGGTTGTGCTATCCCGGCGGGCCTGGATTTGCCTGGAGCGGCCGATTCTACGTGACCAACGTCCTGTACCCAGAAAATTGGCCGTCTATGAAGTACGTTGGCCCTCGTTGCAGCTGATCAGCTATTTTGGCGTCGACCACAGTAGCAATCATGTTGTTAAGAGTGTTGACCAAGATGCTACTTTGGTTGACGAGCGCATGTTGCACGACCGAGTCAATCCGGTCTTGTAGAGAATATAATGCTGCATCATCCTGTACCTGGATCGGTTCCTCCACCTTCTGTTTGCCTTTTGTATCGCCAGAGGAGGATGCTTTAGTGTTGTTGAGGCCAAACTTGTACTTCTGATGCACCATCCCGGATCTTGTTTGGGTGAAAGACTGCAAATAGTTAGCCTGGAGCTCTTCCACCATCTTCTTATATTTGGCTTGCTGTTCAGCCGATAACTGTTCCATCTTCACGGGGATGACGTTGTCCTGCGTGATGCCAGGGCTCTTGGAGTCGACCATCTTGCCGGCTGAGTCTATGCGTCCGAGCCGAGCCGACAAAGAAAGTCCCACCGGGCGTGCCAAGAAGCGTGTTGACGAGAAATCTCTCTCACACGCGGCTCGGGAGATCTCGCTTGACTCCAGCAGGTGTCCTTCTCACGCTACGATGTGCAAGGCGTGCTAGTTGATTTGATCTGTCAATCAACAAGAAAAACGAGAGAATATGCGTTAAGTGTTAGGTTAGATCCCCACGGGATCGGCTAAGGGAATCCATGAACATATATATGCTATTCTAAACTATATTTAAGCCAAGTGACTGGAATGGATCGGCTACACCAAGACAGCATGAGCCGCTTAACCCAAATACAGTAAAGAATAACAAATATACAGATCGATAACCTAGCCGATACTGGAAAGTTAACAATGAATCGGCTAGTACTCCGATGAATCTTATAGGAAGATAATGCTCCTGAATCAAATGCACAACCCGAAAATCGGCCATCGGCTGTCACTGATAGGCCGATTTTGGCTGACAGCATCCAACAGGAACATGATCTTAACATAAGAGGCAGTCCTAATACAAATCTAATAATAAGCATATTAAAAGAAACATATTAGGGCGGATAAGACCGGCTGAAACCCCGGCACTGTCTCTAAATAACATAAATCTATCCGAACAGATCATTAGCAGCTCTAAGAATGACTTAATAGTTCAAACATGATGCAACATTAAGTATAAAAAGAACAACCCGATCTGTTGCAGCCGATCCATATTTCTCGAGACGGTAGATATCACATATAAACCAACCAACCTTTAGATCTAGCCTTATTGACTGCAAGTTCTTGCTAGAACCGGCCAATGGCGGGATAGATCTAAACATCGATCTAATTTACATGCGCTATATGATAAATAGCGCAGTATAAACTCCTGATTCTAATGTATCATTGTAATGGAAGCACTAGAAACAGTAAATCATACCACTAATGACAAACATTTACCTGGATCTGGGGATCAAAACGATGCAGCCCGTAGCCAAACAAAGTGCTCGTCTAAAGAAAAGGTTGGCGATGCGCCGAAGGTTTGATTGAATGAATGTTAATTTACAAGGGGTCTCGGGTCCTATTTATACCCAAGATACAATTATCTGTACAAACCCTGGACTCTATCTAAACTACCAATTAAAACACAACATTATCCCTAATAGGACCCATGTTGTGTTACGACTAACAACTTAAACAAACTCCTAGATTACGGGTACAATTGCCGTTACAGCACTCTATCCATAAGTGGCAATATCATTTAACGCTCAACTAGCAACCGAATCTTTTATTTATCTTCAAACTTCTGCATTAAAAATGGTTTCATCTCTTCCGAACCTAGAATCGGCTATCGGTTGCCCCTGTTCGATCCATCCTCAGCCGATTGTCCTCGCAGCCGATCACACCTTTAGCCGATGTGATCCCTGTCTTCAGCCGATCCGACTCTGCCTCGCCTTCGCAGACTTAGGAACTCAATTAGCAAATTTCAGTGTTAACAGTATGATGGGTGAGCTGTCGTACTTTTTGGGATTACAAATCAAGCAGACACCTCAAGGTACGTTTATCCATTAAACAAAGTACAGCAAAGATCTTTTGCGCAGGTTCAAGATGGAGAGTTGCAAGCCAATCTCTATACCCATTGGATCTACTGATGTACTTGATCCTGATGAAGATGGTGAAGCTGTGGATCAAAAGGAATATAGAAGCATGATTGGATCTTTGTTGTATCTAACTGCTTCTAGACCAGATATACAGTTTGTTGTGTGTTTGTGTGCACGCTTTCAAGCCTCTCCTCGTGCTTCACATCGTCAAGCGGTCAAGCGCATCATGAGGTATTTAAGTCATACACTTGAGTTTGGCATTTGGTATTCTACTTCATCTTCTATTTGCTTAAGTGGTTATTCAGATGCTGATTTTGCGGGTTGTAGAATTGATAGAAAAAGTACTAGTGGAACATGCCATTTTCTTGGAACTTCTTTTATTGCATGGTCTTCTAGGAAACAGTCTAGTGTAGCTCAATCCACTGTCGAATCTGAATATGTTGCTGCTGCAAGTTGTTGTTTACAGATTCTTTGGCCGATTTCTACTTTGAAAGATTATGGACTTGTTTTTGAGAATGTACCTCTTTATTGTGATAATACAAGTGTCATTAACATTGCTAAGAATCCTGTTCAACACTCACGCACCAAACACATTGATATTCGCTTTCATTTCTTGCGAGACCATGTTGAGAAGAAAGATGTTGAATTAAAATTTTTGGACACAAAATTGCAACTTGCTGATATTTTCACAAAACCATTGGATTCTTCTCGCTTTGCTTTTCTTCGAGGGGAATTGGGAATCATTCATCCTTTTGGCATGTTTTGAGGGGGATTTTTGTGCTCTTTGTTTTATCAAGCTACATGATTAAAATAAATTGAAAAAGAGAGCTTTATCCATACATATTGTTGTTCATGTGCATGCTAGCAATATTATGAAGGTTTATTTGTCACTAGCATAGCTTATATGTATTCTAGTATTTTTTATGTGATCTAGATTTTATATTTAAGTGAAATAATGCATGACACTTTAATCATACTTGAATTTAAAAAAATGCAATGTTGATACTAGTGCTTGTGTTGAATTATAAATGCTTATATATATATTATGTTGCATTAATATTCCTCAAATTACTTTAAAATTGCTCATTGTGAAAAGAGAATAAAATATGATCTATGAGAGAAAAAAATAAATACCGAATCTTTGGAAATAGTCTTGATGACAAGGACGTATTCGATGTGAGCAAAAATAATGAGTACCAAATCCTTGAAAACAGTCTTGACGACAAGGACGTACTCGGAATAGTTGAGAAAAAAATGAGCAACAAATATGGCTCGAATCAATGTGAAAATTTTTTCTCTTGATTTATATGTGCAAAAAGGTAAATTTGAGAAAGAATAAAGATTGCAATAGGTATATATATATTTGGGTTTATTTTTCAACCTATGTGCTTGTAAAAATTTTGCATTATAAATCGTTTGAATTCATGAATTTTTATTGCGTTATTGATCTTAATTATAAAATGTTTGATTCATGATTATACTCTAGTGCATATTTGCTATATAATTGATAAGTTCATCTTTTTATTATTGCAACATATGACATGACTTGCTTTATGTATGGTGCTAAGCTCTTGAATATTCATAAATATAATTCCTATGCTTGATGAATTCATTGTCAAAAGGGGGAGAAAATAATGTTGTTTGGGAGAACATTTGCATGGAAGAACAAAAGTGAAAGTTTTTTTAAAAAGGAACAAAGTTTTTTTTGGGGTCAAAGGATTTTCTTTCTTTTAAAAAGGGGGAGAAATTTTCTTTGATTTTTAGCACTCAAATGCTTTTTATCATTTTTTTAATTTTCCAAACACTAAAACAACAATTTTTATTTGTTTGTCAATGTGTTCATCAAGGGGGAGATTTTAAAATCAAAGTGTGTTTGATTCTTCATTTGATGATGAACAATTGGCATCTGGGATTATTGCTTTGTGGGTTTTGTTATTTGGAGATTTATTGACAAAGTGGTTTTGATTTTCGGATGATGAAGAGTGTTCGGTGGCGTTTGCCACTGGCCGGTCGACCAGAGCTTATCTTGCCGGTCGGCCGGAGGTGTCTGGACGATCGAGCCAGGCGGTTACTGCGGTCGAGACCGGCCGAGCCGATCCGGGTTGCCGATTTTGATTCGGTTTTGGTTTCGGTTTGTTTCATTGCATATACATGGAAGTTTCGTATTCCTATGCACGTGTCCGGTTGTTTATGCTAACAATGAGTCAAGTTTGGATAGCTTGTGCTCGGATATGGTATTCTTTGTTTAATTGTGTGCGGTACTCTTTACACCTCGGAAAATTGTTGCCGGTGATCGTGATGGAGTCAACTTGGAGATAAGGTGATGTCCAAGATGGAGATCATGCGGGATGCTGAAGGGTAGAGATTGCTGCACATAATTGGTGAAGTTTCCATATGGCATACAATAGAGATATTGTTGCATATGGAAAGCGGAATTTCGGTTTTAGGAAAACCGTGTTTATTATGGTTGTTTTATGTAAATTTTGTTTCTTGTACGGGAAGGTTTTCTAGTGGATTAGGGCTTCTTGTATGAGTAGGATTCGTGGCTCTTGGCTGCAGATCTTAGGTATAAATAGTGAGGGGAGGCGTGGCCTCTTGGTATCGCTTTTGAGTTCAAGTTTTAGAGTTTTGAGTTAGGGTTTCAAGTTTAGCTTGAGATTTTGTGAGGAGTGCTTTGTTTGCATTTTGTAAACACAGAGAGTTTCAATAAAGATCAATCTTCTTGAGAATTCTTTGTGTCTTCTTCTTTCTCGGTGCGGCGGCATAACTGTCGGTTCAACCTGATCTGCTAACCGGTCAGACCGCAGATACTACGGCGGTCAGACCGCGGCTTCTTCCCGGTTAGACCGTAGGCACATCGGCGGTCGGACCGGCGGGTATCGGACTTCATCGGCGTCGGCTACATCGAGCAATTGGCTAAGGTGATCGGCTACGGGCGGTTAGACCGGAGGTCATCTGGCGGTCAGACCGACGCGACAACTGTGGTCAGACCGGCTTCAGAAAACAGAGGGTAAATCTAATTTCCGCTAAGATTTGTTTTTGGCTACTCAACCATTCACCCTCATCCGATTGGTTTTTCTTTGAGTATTCGATCCTACATTCTTCAGGACCTAATTCTCAAAATTCTCTACTTTTCAGTAGATGATGCTTTAGAATTTGTGACTCTTCAAATAAATCTTTCAGTAGATGATGCTTTAGAATTTGTGACTCTTCAAATAAATCTACATCGTGATTTTACTCATGTGGACCACGACGATAAGAATAGTAGCTAGGGGATTTTTTTTCCTTTTAACTAGTAGGGCAGCTTGAGAATAAGAGCAAAGTATTATTGGTATGTCGGTGGTCCTCTAGTTAGGGATGAGAAATAGAAGAACCATTTAGGCGTTTGAGTGAAATGAGCTTATGCCATATGTCATTTAAGTTGTACCACTCATTGTGTCATTGCCTACATAGCACCAAAACCATTTATATATAAAATCACATTAAAAAGTAATTGTACAAATATTTTATACTTTAGAAGTAAAATATCATATTTCAAATACTTAAAGGGTAAAGTGTAGACAATATTCCGTAGGCACAACACAATGTATACTAGCCTCACATTAATTACTGTTGCCACAGAATGCCACGTCATTGTAATTCCGGCTACTTTGGCAATGACCATCATGAATAACGTGTAATGTCATGTTGGGTAAGATCTTGTTGAGTCTGTTTGGTGTTGGAGCATATGTGCTCGGTTCGTATTTGTCGTTGGTTTGCTATTCTGTTGAGTCTATATACTTGATAACTTTTTTTTGGCTGGGTACATTTCTCAATATTAGAAAAACGTTTTTTCTGAACGAGACACTCGATAGGTTTAATATGGATCATAAGTGGTCGCGCCTGGAAAAACCGAAGATGTCGTGCCTGGAAAAACCGAAGATGTATTATCCCGTGCGATCGCTTGTTGAGTCTATATACTTGGTAACATTTTTTTTGGCTGTGTACATTTCTCACTATTAGAGAAACGATTTTTCTGGACGAGACACCTGATAGGTTTCAGACGGGTCATAAGTGGTCGCGTTTGGAAAAACCGAAAATGCATTATCCCGTACAGTCCAGTTAACCGCACGAAAAAATGAATTATCCCGTGCGGTCGTTTAAGTGGACCGCACGGGATGATGTCCATATATTTTTTAAACCAATTTAGATATGTAAGGTTTTAATTATCTATAAACATATTGAATTCTCCATCTAATTCTTGGATATGGGATAGAATCAAATAAAAAAAATTTCACAACACAAGTAGCAATATAACTTCATATGTTGTGATATTGAGTTAATGTTAATATAACTTCATATGTTGTGATATTGAGTTAATGTTAAGGTTATGCACAAATATATACAAGTTTATAAACTTGAAACTTAGAGTTTATTTAGATGAAATTAACATAGAGTGGCTCCCACTGCACATATAATGCTGCACATATAATGCAGTTTGTACGTGTGTAATAAGTTTTTGTGCATATTGTTTTCGTTTTGTCCTCTAACTCAGAGTCGGTTTTTAAAACGGTCATAACTTTCGTATACGGACTCCGATCGAGACGTTCCATATATGAAAATCGATCAGAAAAAATTCGGATGCGTTCGTCCCCGCTACGCCACGTTTGGCGATTTTATTTTCCCAAAAATGGCTCGAAGATTGTCTTCTCGAGCCCGGAAGCTTTTTCTCGATTCTGAGCGTGTCTTCTAAATTTTTCATAAGTCACGTCTTTCGCTTGGTTAGGCTCAAATTTTCTGTGGTTACCGCTCATGTGCTCCTAAGTCAAGAAAAAATATTAAAAAATACAAAAAAGGTCCAATTGTTTTTCCAAAAATGGATTATTACTTTAAAAAATAGGGAAAAAATATTTTCCCTATTTTGTGACAATATAACTTTATATGTTATGATAATGAGTTAATATTTAGGTTATGTATAAATTTGAGTAATATACAAGTTCATAGATTCTTATAAGGTATATAAACTGGGTTCATCAACGTAACACAAGTGTAACCATTTATGAACAATATATAGTCTCACTTGATCAAAGCGATTGAATTTTTATGACAGTGTTATGGACCAAAATTAGATTATCTTGTTAATTTATAGAATTTTGTAACCAAATTTAGATATTATTATATTTTTTGAAGTCCAATTTAGAGATATAAAGATTATTGCATAGGGCGGCTTAAGAGCCCGCACTGAAAGATAGTTTTTCCGTGTGGGCCGCTTAATACGTTCGCACGGAATGATAATCTTTTCGTGTGGGCCGCTTAAGCTGCCTGCACAGAAAGATAATTTTTTCGTGCGGGCACTTAAGCCGTCCGCACGCGATGATCTCCACCGCCTATATAGGTGCGCGCGGGCTCCAAAATTTTCTAACACCCGACGAGACGAAATCCAGATCCCGCCTCAACCATTGAGAGCTCTCTCCTCCGCCGGCGGCCTACGCCTTCGCCTCCGCCTCCGGCCTCCATCGTCGCCTCTCAACCGCCGGCCTCCCTCGCCTCTGGCCTCCACCACCACCGCTACCCACGACAACGATTGCGGAGGCTTCTCGGGTGTGCCGGCGCATCGCCGCCTCCATCGACGGCTGCCTCCACCGCCTGCCACCTCCACCGCCGTCACTGCCACCGACGACGACGACGCCACAATCGCCGTCGACACCGGTCGTGAAATTATTTTTTTTGTAATTTGTGATGTGAATTTAGTTGCCAATTTAATTATATATTAAAATTACTTATAAATTTAATTGTAAAAAATTATTTGGAATGTATATATGTGAATTTGTGATGAAGTGAAATTAATTTTGTATTATTTGTGATGTAATATTAGTTGTCAATTTAATATCATTAAATCATTAAATAATTCAATAATTCATATAAGACGGATCTATCTTCCCGTGTGGGCCACTTAATACGTCCGCACGGGAAAATCGGAAGACATATTATCCCGTGCGGGCGGCTTAAGTGGCCCGCACGGGATAATAGATGTTCCCGTGTGAGTCTCTTAAGCCACCCGCACGGAATAATAGATCTTCTCGTATGGTTGGACCATCCGCACGTGAAAATTTGATTTTCCCAAACCTTCTCGTACATGCGGACCGGTTTTCCGCACGGGAAGATGCCTTTCGGCCCGTACACAAATTTGGCTTAAGCACGCCTTCTTGTCTAAGCATGCAATTCAAATTTTCATTGGATACATACAGTACTATATAATCGTGTTTTTCTCGCGAGAATTAAACTGAATTTCTTTACGTCCGCCTGCTATCGAAATTACTGCCTCCGTTTTAAATAACTAATAGCGGGTACTATCTATTTTCTCACTTTCGTTCTTCTTACATGATATTTATGAAAACTAAAAACGATGGTACTTTCTTAAACTGTATTATGTCTAAATATAAGCATAGAACTTTTGTTCACCTTAGTATAATCATCTAAGAGTAATTAGTTTTGCAATTTTAAACAACAAGGTTAAAGTTATCAGTATTTAAAAACACACTGAGCACTACCTTCATCTCCAAATATAAAATATAAAAGTTTCTTCATCTTAAAATATAAAATAGAAAAGTTTTATAGTTAAACACAGATATTAAGAAAATTAGTAAAATTAAATGGAAAGATTACGAACTAAGGGTAGCTTAACTAGGTTCCTTATGATGGAACATGTTTATCCGGGTTCAAGTTCTATACTTGACATGAATACTCGTATTTATGACTACTAGACTTGATACGAATACTCATATATATTTATAGGGATGGACAATGTACATATGAATAGCGAGACACCGTGGCGATTTCATCAATCTCAAGATATACTGGCACAACCTTTCAAAGATGCTCATATAAATAGAGAATGCATATGTGTTTATAAGGTAAGGATATATCTATTGTGAGTAACTGCGTTTGTACTGTATTTCTAAAAGGTACAAGTGTTGTGAATGTCTACATTTATACTATGTTTCTAAGAAATAAATGAAAAAATTTTGATTGGTTGAAAATAAAAAATTTAAATGATGAAAGGTTATAATTAGTTGATAAAAGAATATAACTTTAAAATTATAAATTTTAAAGGTCAGAAATTATATTTCAGGAAGTTATTATATTTCAAGAAGAAGAAAAAAGTATTAGTTATGATGGACCTGCGATACGATGAATTTAGTGGCTTAAACGTGAGTATGTGCGTGAGCAGGGGTAAAAACGATCGAATACGGTCGGAATTTTTTTCAAATCGGATTCTTTATATCTATCTATACTATCTATAAAGCAAGTAGTGTTTCCATCTAAAATTTTGTTTTGCCTGGCTATTTTACAGAAAACCCCTTGAGTTTTTTCAAAATTAACCCACAGTCTCAATGCTGAAAAAAGGGCTTGAATGAAAAAAGACCTCTTACACCCCTCCCTCCCTGCACCCTCCCTTCCGTCCTCCTCCGCACCGTGTCCCGCGCCACGCCCGTGCTCCTCTCTCTCATCGCTGCTCGAAGCTCCCGTGCCGCGCCCCGCGCCCCTTCCTCCCGTCCTCATCCATGCCGTGTCTCTCGACTTCACCCGTTACAACGCATGGGCATAATTGCTAGTAAAACAAAAACAAATACTATCGGAAACAAATACGAAATGGATACGAATCGAAACAAATACGATAACAAATATTGATCGGAATATTAAACCCTCTTAAACTAATTAATATTTATAATTTTTAGCTAAGAAATACATATAATAAATTTTAAATATCCATATCAACATTGTTTTACTAATTTCACGACAATATCATCTTTCATATCAAATATCATTATAAATCAAGCATAGTAATTTTAGACATCCATAATAAAAAATAATTCATTCACATGAGTGTATACCATAATTTAAGTAGTTTATAATAAAATAGTTCATCAACATGGTCCACAATTCCATATATCACAAACTCACAAATAGTTCATAAGTTGTAACATATTGAACATAATGGGTCGGCTGGGCCAAAGGCTCCACACCTAGGGTCCGGATATTGTTCGATGAGATATCCGAATATTATCCGACCGTATGTGCTATTCGCCGGATAATGCCTCTACCGTATTTGTATCCATATCCGAGAAAAGTTATCCGTTTTCGTTTCCTAATCCAAAATTATCCGAAAATTATCTGGTTGACACTATCCGTATGTGATTTTTTGGACGAAATCCGGATATTATCCATATCGTTTTCACCTAACCTAGGGTACGAATATTATCCGATGAGGTATCCGGATATTATCCGATCGTATCCACTATCTGCCGAATAATGCATCTATCATATTCGTATCCGTATCGAAGAAAAATCATCCGTTTTTGTTTTCGAATCCAAAATTATTTGGCTGACACTATTTGTATCTTATTTTTCGGACAAAATCCAAATAATAATATTATTTGTACCGTTTTTACCTTTTATGCGCTTTTATGCGTGAGGTATGTATGCTTACGTCCTCGTACTCGTGTACGTGGAGCGGTGAGCAGAGGAGATCGAACGGAAAAGCCAAAATGAGGCAAATCAAAGCCAACACGGAAGGCAGAAGGAAGATTATTATATGAATTTTAGTGTGGGGGCGGCTGAGTAGGCTGTCAATTTCAGTAATGCCAGTGTGCAGCGATGAATGAACTCTCGATCGATGGGCGCGCGGTCAAATCCGGGGGAGGAATGAAAGGGAATCGTTTCTGCGGTGGCCGGGGCCGCAGGGCACGACGTGCAGCCTCGTCCAGTCCAGGTATACGATCGATCGCTCCATTCAAACAATAAAAATCAGACCTCAACACTAAGGACTATAGCTATCTAGGTTTTTTTCCCTCCTTTTTTATTTAATTTTTTTCTAAATTATTTATCTAAATCTGCAATCTAAACATATTAATCATAATAAATTTTTACAATAAAATATCGTATATATCGTATGATTATATTTTAATAAAAAATATATGTTCCAAACAGTTAAATCCTTAGATGTTTTATACATAATAACGACACATGTATTTTCAAGGTGTTCGTAAAATTTAAAAATATTTTAATAATTGATTTTTTTACTATTTATAATTTAATATTTTATTGATGATTAACTTCGGTTTTTTAAAACAGTTGGGCGCTGCGCTTGATATGTAGTTCTCCAGTATACGCGCGCAATGTATTTTCGCGACAACATGTGGATTGGAGGGAAGCCGTCTTGTCGTTTCTAATTAAGATAAACATTCTATCTCGGTCCAATCTCAATTTTTATTAATACATTTTTAAACTATTAAAATCCTATCTCAATTTTCATCAATACATCTTTTAAATTATTAAAATGGTTATTTCACATAAATAATAACTTTTATGCAGAAGTTACTTAAAATATGGAATTAATGAATCTACTTTTAAATTTGTAATAGTTAATAGTTAACTAATCATGTGTTATTAATAGTTTGTTCTGTTTTATGTGTACAACCAATCAATCTTTTTGTATTTTAGTGTGTGCTACTAAAAGACCGACTCCCGGTAAGTGTTGTACACTTGTATACTACCTGCGTGACCGCTGACTCGCGGCAGAAAAAATGGCTTGTACAAACGATATGAAGTCGTGGTCGAGCACAGGTTTTCCATTTCGTGTTCTTCTACGCTGTCATCCTCTATGGTAGCATGGTTTTCGCGTGAGACAAAATGAACAATAGATTTGGCTGCATCGTGGTTTTTATCTAATCCGTGTGATAATCACGCCAAAAACATGAAAATCACGTCAAAAACCGTAAAAAACGCAAGAAACACAGTTTAAATTTGACCAAATTCAAATCCGTGTCGTGCCACAATTTTCGCTCAAATCGTACGAAAACCACACCACATACCGTGATTTTCATGGCAAACCACACGAAATTTATTTTTTATTATATATATATATATTATGATAAAATAATTTTTTTAAAATTTTTTGAATTCACATGAACTTATTCAAATAAAACCATGAGGATGCCATGTCACACCCCTATGATATACACGAAAACCACAAAATTGTGATTGTGACAATTTTCGTGGTATCACAAACGCTGGTCGAGCATCCACACTTGAAAGGGGTAGTAGAGGAGAGAGAAGACCATGGTTCCGGTCCAATATATTATGGTTTTTTTAGCCGGTCTCAACCTGATAGCATTCTTTGTCCACGTGTCAATTCCATTGTGTTGTAGAGCAATCACAATTTCTCTTTCCATTATGTAGGTGGGTCCCATGATAATCTATATGACTATTTTATACACAGCAAAAATTCTCACTAGTTGAAATTTGGTCCTCCAATTTTCAAAGTGATCTTTGAATTGTAGGGTCCCCCGCAGTGCCTACGTGCAGGCAGCTCGAGGAAAAACCCTAGCACCCGCCCACGACCTTTTTCATTCCTCAACCTTGCTGCCACTGGAACGTATCGCCAGAGAACCGGTTGGCCAGCCGGGATGGTGGCGACAGGGCTAAATCACTGAGGTGCTTCGTCTCTGGTGCGGGTAGGCGACACAACACGCAGTAAGCTGGAGAGCTGGAGGTGGCTACGGTGTACCCTCTCTTGGCGAGGGAAGCGGTGGATCCGGGAGAGCCACGACCAGATCCAGTGCACCCATGGCTGGATCTAGTGCCTTTGTGTTCGATCCGGCCGGGTCCATGCAACTGGCACGTCGAGGACGATGGCGGCAGGGTGACGCCACGACGGAAGCAGGCGGCCAACAGGAGGATGGTGCAGCCGGTGCAAATGGTGACGATGGCATGCGAGCATGACAGCTGGTGGTGGCCAGCTACACTTTCGGAGGAGTGGAAGGCTGGTGCAATGGTGGAGGCTGACGAATGATGGCGGCCGTGGCAGCTGGCGGTGCCTAGCTACATCGATAACGGATGATGACAGCCAAGACGTCAGCCCTATGGGCTGCTAGAGACTACGTTGGCTGCGTGGGAGACCTAGTGTTGGTGGGTCAGGGCTGGCCAGCAGTGGAGCACTGGTGTAGCGGAACTACGGGCTGGCAAGGGTGATTAGGGTGGGAGAGCTTTGGGTGGCGATGATAAGTGTAGGAGAGGGTATGACAGGCAACTTGGGGTTTTCGAGCCAGCAACGACGACATCTTCGGGCGTTGTGATCCCTTCTTAGAGCGTTGTTGAACTACCACCCTTCTCCTTGACAAGACTCTCTGGGCGAAAACCTAGTCTTGATGGACAAGCGATGGTGACGCCTAAGGCGCCATGACCTCTCTGGAGGCATTGTGTAGACATCGTTGTTCCTCGCCTTTGCCGCATCCCTTCGGTATGGTCACAGTGGTTCTTAGGTGTCGTCGTCATCAGGTTGGTGCAAGGGACGAGTGAATCTTCTTCTCTCTCGTCCTCCCCGCCCCTCCCATTAACCCCTCTACGTGAAGATAACCAGGAGCTCATCGATGACCTTCTGTGAGGAGTCAGTGTTTGATGAGGTGTTTGTGTTTCTCCTAATGATCGGTCACGCTTAGTGGTGGTCGACTTGATGCTAGTATCTTCTCATGTGTTGTGTAAGGAGCTGCCAGTTTGTGATGGTGGGGCGTTTGTTTGTTTTTTTCATGATTACAACCTTCAGAGTTGGAATCTTGTAGTTTTTCCTGCTACGTCAATATGAAATTTCATATCGTCTAGTACGGGTCGTTAAAACAATTCAAACTAATTAGGGCATCCTCAATATTAAGACACCATAACCATAAGGTAGGACCATAACCATGTCTTTATACTTATAGCAAATGCTATAATGTATAAGGTCTCTTCTTTATCTTAAGCTGGGCCCACCAAGAAAAAATTATATTCATATTTTTATCATGAAGATTCAAAGCCAACATACACATGAAAATATATAAAATAATTTTATATTCCTTATGGCTAGCTCGAGTTAGCCATAGCTATATTCTCTGGTATGTTCACTTCCAATGCATAAAGTCTCCTATTACCCTTCTTTATCTTTCGTGTCTATGACAGGGAAGGCCCACGTATCAGTCTCCTATTACCCTTCTTCTTCTTCATGTTTCTCTCTTTTTTTCTTCTCTCTGTCACAGGAGAAGTGGGTCAGCGCGGTCATGGGCGTGGCCGTGAGGTCGGCCGACGGGAGGGGAGGGCGGCGTCGGTGGGGCAACACGGGGCAGCCACCGCCCATGGGGTCGGCGGCAACGAGGGCCGTGTGCACGGCGTAGCCGTGGGGTCAACCGGTGGGAGGAGGCGCAAAAAGAGCAGGTCACGCCGGTGAACTATGGACTTGAAGCAGTTGATCCCATCGAACTCCGGCGCGAACCCGCGACCTCCCTTCCCGCTTCCTATCCGCCGGCCGCGAGCTCTGCTTCTCCTCCTCCTGCTTCGGTGCCTTCTGTTGCTGCTCCCCACCATTGCAATCTCTGCCGACGGTGAGCTCAGGATCGAGAAAGACAGGATCTTGTCCATGATCGACAAACCCGTGGGGCGGTGTGGCCGTGTGGGCGACATGGCTGGAGGGAGGGGCTTCACGGCCGTGGCGGTGGCACGGCCGGAGGAAGTGGCAGAGGCGGCACGGGCGGCGACGATGCCGTGGCCGGTGGTGATGAGGCGGCACGGACGGCGAGGGTGCAGGATGGAGGAATAGGAAGGTGGCACGCCAGAGGAAAAAAAGGGGATGGTGAGGCGCGATGGGGAGGCTGGCTGCTTGCCCGATGTAGAGAGGTAGAGAGGGGATCTGAGGAGCTCCTTAGGATAGGGATAGGTTCAGCGAGTCTGTTGGAACACAATTTTTTTTAACAAAACCTCTAAAATTAACTATAAGGAGTCTCCTAAGGAGCTTTTTGAAGATGCTTTAAGCCGTGCCATTGTCCCCCTTCGCAACCACGCCGTGCCCGTGCCAGGCTCCCTCTTCACCGCCTCCGTCGCAAACCCTAGCGCTGCGGTGATGCAGCTGCCGAGATAGGAGGGAATGCATTGGCTGGGTTCTGTTTCCGTCCAGGGGTATATTGGTCTTCTTCATCTTCACATTGTAAATGTAGTTTCTTCCCTTTTTTTCTAAATGAATTGGCGTGGTTAGAATATGGCAAGACGACATCTTTGTTTTTAACAGCAAGATCAAATGAGGAAAGTTGAGAAAATAGGGTCAAATTAGTGGTTAGCTTTTAAAATAGAGTCAAATGCGCACCAATTATACACCATCAATGGCGAATAAGAACCAAATCGAGACATGATCTCATTTTTGAATTCCAATAGACATATGGCATGTGCTACCTCCGTTTTATATTATAAGACACTTTTTTCCTAGCCATTGATCACATTTATAGATTGACATAGCAACATCTTCAACACAAAAATATATTATCTAAGTATATTCAATGCTAGATTTAGTAAAACTAATTTGATATTATTGATGTTGTTAAATTTTTCTATAAACTTAATCAAATTTATAAAAGTTTGACTAAAAAATAAAAACAACTTATAATATAATATGAAACAACAATAATAATATCTTAGTGTGGGGGTGTCGGCCGAGGTAGCTCATATAGCGGAGTTAAGGTCAGCTAAAGTCGGACCGGGAATCCTTGGGACAGGGTCGGCGGTGACCTCCTCTTGGGGTCGGCCGCCCGACCTCCCCCGAGTCCAACTTTGACGTTTCTTCTCGACCTCAACTCATCGGCCCGACCCCAAATCTCCTCGGAAAGGAAGTCTTTCTTTGCAAGGTTCACAGAGAAGGCAAGGAGAGGACAACTTGGCAGAAGATGATGTCACCCAACAAGACTGCGCAGAGGGTACCTACGGAGGAGGGATCCCAAGGTAGAATATATGTAACATCCTGGCCCAGGGCTTAATAGGATTAATAGAACACTCATACCAACAAGTTGCAACTTCTTTTCCGGAAGCTCATCTCCAATGAACTCTGAGGTTAAGCGTGCTTGGCCTGGGGCAATTTGGGGAGGTTAAGTGTGCTTGGCCTGGGGCAATTTGGGGATGGGTGACCGACCGGGAAGTTCTTCCCGGGTGTGCATGAGTGAGGACAAAGTGCGCAGAAAAGACTAGTGTTGGTTTGTGAGGGCAGTCTAAGGTCCTAGAGAGCTTCCAGATATAGGCGGGCCCAGCCCGGGAAGGGTGGGACGTTACAAGTGGTATCAGAGCCGACTCTCACGGTTTCACGGGGCGCGTGGTGGGTCAGTTGCGCGAGAATGGTGCGCATGGCGCGTGGGCCCTGAGGGAACATGGCATGGCACATGCGTCGGCACTGGACGCACGGATGTGGCCAAGAGGGGAGGTTCCTGGCCTGGGGTTGACCAACGAGGACGTCGGGTCTTCTAAGGGGGTGTGGATGTAACATCCTGGCCCAGGGCTTAATAGAATTAATAGAACACTCATACCAACAAGTTGCAACTTTTTTTCCGGAAGCTCATCTCCAATGAACTCTGAGGTTAAGCGTGCTTGGCCTGGGGCAATTTGGGGATGGGTGACCGACCCGAAAGTTCTTCCCGGGTGTGCATGAGTGAGGACAAAGTACGCAGAAAAGACTAGTGTTGGTCTGTGAGGGCAGTCTAAGGTCCTAGAGAGCTTCCAGATGTAGGCGGGCCCAGCCCGGGAAGGGTGGGACGTTACAATATAGCACGAGATGCCCACGGCCTGCCCGGAAAGGGTGGGACGTTACAATATAGCACGAGATGCCCACGGTCTGCAGGACCCGGAGGATTTCTATATACTTTTTAGATGTTATTTGTACTTATTTTTTGGTCTTTAGTCTTAGATTTCTTGGCCCCAAGTTCTCTTGTAACTGCCCCCCCTTAGCTATAAAAGGGAGGGCATGACGAACAGGCAGGGGGATGGCCTTTGTGAGAATTTTTCTCTGAGCTCAAGTCTTTGGGAGCTAGATCTAATCCTCAGAGCCTCAAGAACTCTCTTCACTATAATCCTTGTTCATATTCCACCCCAACAGAAAACACTGGACGTAGGCCTATTATCCTCCGGAAGGGTTGAATAGTATAAACTCTCTTGTCTCTTGGCTCATTTGGTACTCGAGTCGACCATCGGATCCATCGGTGAGACACCCTAATTATTCTCTTTCACCTCCTTGGATAACCCCTCAGAGGACTGCCGATGATCCCGCCGACACTTAAGACAAGGGCCATAAATATGGATGAATTTGTCCTTATAAGTTAACCTTGTGTCACCGGGCTTTAGTTATTTCTTTCGCTATATAATGAGAAGGTTCACATAGACTCTATACGTGAGCCCGACTAGCAGATAAGAAAAACAAAGATAAAGATTCCATAGGAAGATATATAGGAGAGGAGAGTGATGATTTATTTGTTTTATTTTCTATTGTTATGACGGCTTTACTCTGTTGACTGCTATAAGGCTGTGTTCAGCATCATGTGTTTCCAACTCCTCTTCTTTAATTTTCGGCATATATTTTTAAACTGCTAAATGATATTATTTTTTAAAATTATTTAATAGAAAAGTTGTTTTAAAAAATTATATTAATATATTTTTAAGTTACTTTTATCGTGTAATTAATTAATTAATTAATTAATTAATTATGTGTTAATGAGCTGTTATGTTTTTTATTGGAGAAAAAAGTTATCAACCAACCGAAACGAACACAGCCTAAGAATGGCTATAAGGACCAGAACTGATATTATATAGAAGTAATCTATATACATAGCTTTATGGTAATATAAGGATCACTTTGATACACTTATAGTTGTCCTTAGGATACGATCAGCTTTACGCTCTATTTGCAAATAGAGCATAACAAGTTGTTAAAGTTGTTACAGTATTGCTAAAGTTGACCACACGTCACAGTATAAGTCTTTGGTCCATCATCATCCTCGAGTGTAACTCTATACACTTGTTGGCTCTGTCATGATGTACGCCGGGCAAATTGAAATCCGGTGATAGGTTTCTTGTACACGCAACATAAATGGTTCTTTAGAAGTACAACTTGTGCTCGGTGGTTGTAACATTACCTTCTCCGATCTCAGGTTTAATCAGAAAAAAATTAGAAAACCAATGATGGGCATCATAAGATTTGATTTAGACCATAATTTGATAGTGCCAACCAAAACTCGTAGGATAGAGATTTTTTTTAAAAAAAATTAATGATTTGGCCACCTCTCAGTCCAAGTCCCAACTAATACAAACTGTTCCTAGTTCCTAGCAATTCTCCCAGTCCCAACCTGCAGAGCTGAAGGTTTTGTTCTGCATATGCAATCATGTCGCACGGCTTCCATATAACCCTTGCGGCCCGCAGGTTTGCAGTGCATCTGCTGGTGTTACCTGCGCGCGTTAAAACAAAGGCCAGCAAGCTAATTAGGGATAAAAACGGCTTGGAATTACGGACAATGACTTACTTCTACAATATTTGATTACGCTGCTAAAAACCCCTAATAAATACCAACTCATAATGCCGGTTTTATTTAAAACTGCTATCGATTGACCGTTTTCTATCTTCACGGGAAAAAAAATAAAAATCAACACCTCTAGTGTCAATTCTATATAAAAACCGGATCAATAATATTGTTTTTTAAAAAATTGACACCTATGTGTCTATTATAGATATTTGTTCTTTTAGAAAACTGACACCTATAAAGAACTTAACTGAGCCAAGCCAGTATCAATAAATCATGGGGTGGGCATTTCTCGGTCTCTCTGGGCCGCCCCTACTTGTATGCTCTCTCAGTCTCTCTCTCTCACTCCCTTCCCAAGCCTTCTTCCTCCTCCCTCCATCCGCCCACCTTCTCCACCCCAAGCCCCTCTGAAGCATCTAGGCCCTCGATGTTGATTTATTTGAGTGAAATAATTTGAGTTAGGATCATGTGATGTGCATGCTAAGGATGATTATCACGGATTAAAATTGATGGTTCAAAGCAATGGGATGAAGGTGATAAATCTAGCTTTTCCTTTTTGTCGATCGAGGTGTTGGATGATCCAATTTTTGCTATGTTTATTTCTAGCTTTGTCGTACTTGTCGACAACTTTTTTGGCAAGAAAACAATCACGATCGGGACACCTAAACGCCTTGCGATGATATAGAGTTGCCAACCACCTCGATACAACAAAAAACTAAACAAAGATGAGTTTTGTAGATTAAACCGGCTAGCGAAGCCGATTTGAGTAGAACGATGAATAAATACCTGTCTCGTGGACAAACGGAAGGTTTTCAGGACAAACCTACAAAGAGATGTCGCACTCTCGCAGTAGCGGCAGACGATTTACAGCGCAAATCGACAAATATGGACGAACTAATATGAAAAAAGTAAAAGAATGATTCAATTGGCTAAAAACTTGAAACTAGATTGATTATTGCGTATTGTGTATATTGTTTTCCAATTGAACCGGCCTTAGCCCTTAAATAGGAGTTGGTCTTGCCTCCCACAGGTCCCCCTCCACATCCAATTTGGGGTAAACACCTTAGGAAACCCGAAAGATACCTTATGGAGCAAGGAAACCCGAGTACTGATGAAAATCGACTCGGTCTCGGACTCTGCCGGTCATACCGGCCACATGTCGTCGGTCTGACCGGCCCTTAGGCCCGGTCTGACCGGCCCATACATGGCGGTCAGACCGGCCCCTCTGGAGGAAACCGGCAGATTTTCTAAATATTGGTAATTCTCCCTATTTTAACCCTAGGTGCCAATTTTGGGTGTAAACACATGCCCCCTGCTTTTTATGATGAACATCATAAATCTAAAAGCATAGAACATGTTTGTCTCAGGGCGATGATCCATATTACCGGCCATAATATTTCCTAAGCATCCTGTCAAACACTTGGAAAATATTTCTTCAGGTATTTCCCGTTGATAGCTCGCTGAAAACTTTCTCCTTGAAGTGTCTCCAAAAAATACGCATTTCCTAGAACGATTCCGCATATTCTATAAGGCCCTTCCCAACTTGGTGACCACTTATTGAACTCTTTAGATCGAGAACACAAAGGCAAAATTGTCTTCCATACCAAATCTCCCACTTGGAATGTCTTTGCCTTCACCCTTTTGTTGTATGCTTTAGCCACTCTCTTCTTCTCTTTCTCTATCTCCTCCAAAGCCTTCAAACGCTTGTCGATCACCTCATCAAGATTATATATCGAAGATTCACCTCAGCCGGTAAAATGACTTCTTGTCCATAGACCAACTCAAAAGGGGTTACCTTGGTGGCACCATGTTTAGATATCCTATGTTCCCATAATGTCTCAGAAATCACCTCATGTCACCTCTTTGGATGTTCTTCAATCTTCTTCTTGACTAATTTTAACAAAGTTTTATTACTCGACTCGGCTTGTCCATTAGCCTAAGCGTACTAAGGAGAAATCAACAATTTGATACCATAAGATTCGGCAAAACTTTTCACCTCTTTGAACATGAAGGAAGCCCCTTGGTCCTTAGTCAATGTTTGAGGAATACCGAATCTATGTATAATATGCTTCAAGATAAAGTCAATTACCTCCGTATGAGTCATATTCTTGAGCGGCACGGCTTCGGCCCACTTAGTAAAGTAATCCGTCGTAACTAGCACGAACCGGTGCCCTTTCAATGACGAAGGATGAATTTCACCGATGAAATCCAAAGCCTTACCTCGGAACGGCCATGGTTTAATAATAGGATTCAATACCACGGCCGGTGCCAATTGAACATTGTCAAACCGTTGACAAGCTTCGCATCCTCTATAATATTTGAAACAATCATCAATCATCTTCGGCCAATAGAACCCCGCTCTCCTAAGCAACCAATTTTCATTTTATGGGCCTATTGATGAGTTCCACAACTACCCTCATGTACATCTCCCATAACAACTTTAGATTGATCGTTATCTAGGCACTTCAATAGCACTCCATCTATATTTCGGCGATATAAATCTCCATCAAGCAAAGTGTATTTAAATGCTTGCCGTCGAATTTTTCAATCAACCTTAAGACTAGGATCTTTTAAATATTGAATCAAAGGAATTCTCTAGTCCTCGGCTGTTTCAGAGCACAAACGTCCAAATTTAACATTAACTCGGCCTCTGTATCAGACCCAGCACCTTCTGTGCACCCGGTCTGACCGGCCAAGCAACGCCGGTCAGACCGCTCATCCTGTCCAGTCAGACCGGCCATAAAGGCTGGTTAGACCGCCGGCCACCCATATTTAGACCGGCAGTGACGCGCCGGTCAGACCGCCTGCCATCCACGGTCAAACTGGCAATGATGTGCCAATCAGACCGCCTGCGATCTGCGTCCTCACAAATTTTGCCCAAGGAATTATAATCAAACACCGATTTTTCTAGTATAAAAATACTCCTCTCTGGACACTATAACCGGATGCTTGTTGAGCCAAATCGTTCACTCTAGAATTCTCACTTCTAGCAATATGTTTAATGGCAAAATCATCGAAATTGGCGATAATATCCAAACATTGATCAAGATACCTGTTAAGCGACCCATCAAGGCATTTGTAAACTCCGACAATTTGTTGTACCACCAATTCCGAATCACCAAATGCCTCCACGTGTGTAGAACCAATAATTTCCATCACTTGTAAACCAAATAATAAAGCATTATATTCGGCCTGATTGTTTGTACAAAAATACTCCAAACGGACCGATGCTTCAAAACACTGACCATTGGGCGAAATTAAAACTACCCCTATACCTTGACCCTCCTTGCATGAAGAACCATCAAAATAAATCTTCCAAGGTGTAACATTAAGCAAGCAAACCTCATCTTCGTAAGCAATATCCACATGATGGTCTACATAAAGTCTACTACAATTTGTCCTTTCATAGATTTCAAGGGTTCATAAGCCAAATCATATTCAATCAATGCATACGCCCACTTGCCAATTCTCCCACTCAGAATTGGCCTTTGCAACATATGTTTAATAACATCAGTCTGACAAGCAACTATACAAGTACTAGATAACAAGTAATGACACAACTTGGTACAAGCATAGTATAAGCAAAGTCAAAGTCTCCCCACAAAAACATACCTCGTCTCGGCATCCAAAAGACGACGACTCAAATACATGATTATATATTCCTTGCAATCTTCCTCTTGTGTCAAAACGGCTCCAATGACTTTGTCTTCAGCAGCAATATATAATCGAAACGGAATTCCGGCTTTAGACGCTCGCACCACAGGTGGAGTAGATAAATACTTATTCAATCCCTCAAACGCCTCTTGTTGTGTTGCCCCCAAGTAAAATCGACTTCTTTTTTCAAACGTAAGATGAGAACGAAAGCATCAATTTTACTCGCTAGATTAGATATAGATCTTCTCAAGTAATTCACTTTACCTAGCAACTTTTGAATTTCTTTCTTGCATATCGGCACCTTGAAATCTTGAATCTTCTCAACCTTCTTAGGATCAATCTCAATTCCTCTCTCATGCACCATGAATCCTAAGAACTGCCCCGCCGACACACCAAAAGCACACTTGAGTGGATTCATCTTTAAACCATACCGACGCATCCTCTCAAAAGCTAACCTCAAATCAGATATATGACCATCCATGCCATCCGATTTGACAACAATATTATCAATGTAGATTTCTAAGATAAAACCTAACAAATCATGAAATATCAAATTCATCGCTCTTTGATATGTTGCACCGGCATTTTTCAACCCAAATGTCATAACAACCCACTCAAGTAACCCAACAAATCCCAGACACCTAAAATCCGTCTTGTACATATCCTCTTCCGCCATAAAGATTTGATTGTAGCCGGCATTACCATCCAAAAAGCTAATCACTTTATGACCCGAAGCATCATTTATCAACATGTCGGCTATAGGCATAGGATATTCATCTTTAGGAGTAGCTTTGTTCAAATCTCTAAAATCTATGCACACTCTAATCTTGCCACTCCCCTTCTTTTCCACCGGAACTATGTTGGACACCCACTCCGCATATCGGCATGGCCTAATAAACCCCGCCTTTAATAATCGGTCTATCTCTTCTTTGACATGAACATAAATAAGAGGACGAGGAGGTATTTTATGAGGCCTAAATCCTGATTTTATAGGGAGCCGATGCTCAACAAGATCACGGCTATGTCCCGGAATTTCATGGTATTCCCATGCAAAACAATCAACATATTTCCTAAGCAACTTGATTATTTTAACCTTATAATCGGCTTTCATGTTTTTGTTTACAAAAACCGGCCTTGGAATACTTTCATGTCCTATGTCTACTTCTTCCAATGGATCGGCCGATGTAAACCCTTGACCAAGTTTTTCTACTTTATCAAAATCTTCAATAGTTTCTCCAATATCGTTCTTTGTAGACCGATATTCTTGCACCCTCCTTTGCAACCACTCTAAATTGGCTTCTTTACTCATTATACAAAGTAATATCATCTTACCGTGCTTAGCTAGCCGGCTTTATAGAGATAGGTACAAAGCCATCTTTGCAAACACTAATAAAATCAAAGCTAGAGAGATCTAACCCTGATAAGCATTGCATATTCCCATATTGCCACCCCATCGAAACATCGGTCATTGCAAGATCGGCCGATGCATCCGCTTGAACAACTTCAATATCATCGCCGTCCCATTGAATCAAGCATTGGTGCAAAGTAGAAGGGACACAACAGTTGGCATGAATCCAACAACGCCCCAATATAACACTATAGTTACCTTGCACATCGACGACGAAGAAAGCGGTAGGCAACGTCTTGTTTCCCACTGTAAGCTCCACGGACAAGATTCCCTTGGCCTCCGTTGATTCACTACTAAAGCCATTGAGTATCATATTGGTTTTCTTCAATTCAACTTCTTCACGACCCAACTTCCTGAATAGTGAATACGACATCAAGTTTACAGCGGCACCTCCATCCACTAGCATCCTCGAGACCGGCTTCCCGACAATATGGCCTTTGAGATAAAGAGGCTTCATATGACAGTTAGATTCATTGGGATTCTCAAATACCGCATCCCTTCGACCTAGTGAAAGCTGAGCAACCTCCACCTCCTCCATGGCACAAAATTCCTTGGGCAACATGCACACCATGCTGATGTCCATGCTTTCACTTGGTGATGACGCAACAGCCGGTTGTTCATTTCCTTTCCTTTCCCTCTCCTCTCGAACAACCACTGGCTCCCAACCTTCAATGGTTTGGGTCTCCACTCCTTCATTGGCGGTGACCGCAACTCATCAAATCTTCTATCTCTCCACTCTTCGGCCTCCTTTTCTTTCAACTCACATGCCCAAAGACGTCACAACCTTCTCTTTTGCATAGCCATCAAATCTTCAGGCATCCACCTCGGCTTTGGCTGTGTTCCAGGAGGTATGTAGTGTCCTCCATTATTCTTTCGCGAAGAAGAAGCAAACCTCGAACCACTTCTGGAAGACTGGCAGTCAGACCGGCGTTGGTAACCGGTCGGACCGGCCTTGTACCTGCGGTCAGACCGATCGGAGGACCCGGTCAGACTGCTCCCCTGCGCAGAACCTGTGTTGACTTTGGTTCGATCACTCAAAACTGTTCTAGCTTTATCCCCAAAAGGTATCGACACATCATGAGACCCTATCTTGATAGTAACCAACTCCGAAGTCCTCTCCTCCGCCTTAGTACGCTTATGCGCCTCTTTTCTTCCTCGAACCGATTTCTCGATGCAAACCTGCCTTTATTTGACGAAGATATATGCTCATGTGCTGGTCTCCTCTTCCTTCCCCATCTTTGATGAAATTGCATTGGAGGCATATGATTATACATTGGTGGTATTGCCCCCATGGCATAAAATAATGAAAAGGATATCCTGGCGGCGACATTGGGCAAGGCCCCCATGGCATAACTTGAGGATAATGTGGAAACGGTGGCTCCAATGCCCTTGGAGAATGAGCAAATCGGTCCTTAAGAGGTGACCTTACTCTCTCTCCCTTGTTACGCTCCTTCTCCATGCTTTTCTTTTCATATTTGTTTAAGAGCATATCAAAAGTCACTTTCGGCTTCCGGGGATTTCTTGAACTTGAAGCTTTATCTTCATTCTTCTTCCAAACACCAACCTCCGGATTCTTTGTCAAGAGCATCTTGGGTCTAACTTCTCCAATCACAAGCCTCTTCCCCTTAGTAGATTCGGCCTGCTCCAGCCAAATCAACACCTTTTTGTCATTGAAATCAATGACATTAACAGGAAAAGGATCGCTATCAAGCTTCATCTTAGAGCCCTTAGTAAATTTCAATCGTCCTTCCTCTATGGCCGATTGAACCTGTCGACGAAACACATTACACTCATTAGTAGAATGAGAATAAGCATCATGCCACTTGCAATAAGATCAACGCTTTAATTCTTCTAATGAAGGTATGACATGGCCTTTAGGTAACTTAATTTGCTTCTCTTGCAAGAGATAATAAAAATTTTTATCACACTTGGCCACATCAAAACTATACTTAATCTCACTTTGCCGATCCTTAAGAGGAGTCGGCATCAAGCTAGAACAAACAAAAGGCTTATTCTTGTTAGTCCAAGACCATTCAGCAACATACATATCATGATCGCCCTCATTACTATCAGAATCACTATCATTGGAGCAATCAACCATACTAACACGAGACCCTTTGTCATTAGATCTAACAAATTTTTTACTATCCCTGACCCGGCTTTCTTGAGCCAGAGCCTTTTGCATGACTTGGCTAACATTAAGAAATTGTTGGCCATCTAACCTTTCTTTAATAGGAGCAAGTAAACCACTAAAAGCAAGATCAGCCAAATCTCTTTCAGTTATATTCAAACAAAAACACTGGTTTCTAGCATCCCTAAATCTCTTGATATAATCAGTGACAGACTCATTATGCTTTTGCCTAACCAATGTTAAATCACATAATCTAAGTTTGGTTTCACCAGTGTAGAAATAATCATGAAATTTTTGTTCCAATTGGGCCCAACTATGAATAGAATTTGCCGGTAAAGAAGTTAACCATGTAAAAGCAGTACCGGACAAAGATAAAGAAAACAAGCGCAATTTAAAAACATCGGAAGTACTAGCTTCACCACATTGTGCTAAAAATTGGCCTATGGGTTCCCATGTAGTCCTATTATCCTCACCACTAAATTTAGTAAACTCAGGAACTCTATAACCGCGAGGATATGAGATATTATCAAAATAATCAGGATACGACTTTTGGTAAACCATAGCCCGATTCCTTGGCTCAATCCAAAATGATTCTCTAATGTTGTTTCTAATCCGTTCCTCCATATTTTCAGGCCTCGGAGGATTGGGTAAGTTTGGTGGCCTAAAAAGTGGTTGTTGTGGCACAATATTGCCATTTTGGCCATACCTATTATCATGCGGATAACCTCTATTATGATCATTGTATTGATTAGCTATATGTGGAGGAATTGGTGGATAAACAGTAGCTACAGGAGGATCATGTATGGGAACGTGATATAAAACTGAATTGCCCGTAATTGGGTCAATCTCCTGTACTGGCACCAATGCGCCGGTCTGACCGGCCTAGGGCCCGGTCTGACCGGCAATGTGCGGTGCGGTCTGACTGGCCATATAGCCGCCGGTTAGACCGGGGAAGGGTGTAGTCGGACTGGCCCGTTGGCCGGTCTGACCGATACAGGTGTGCCGGTCACGGATCGGCGAAGATCCGGTCGACCGACATGAGCGGCTGAACTCTCCCCGGCTTGTTGCATAATCACCCCATCGGTTTTGCTAAATATTTGATGTACATGGGCTTGTCTAGCACTTGCAGCAGAGGTAGATGGTTAATCGGCCATGAGAGAGCCAAATTTAGAACTCATATAAGCATCCATCATCTTATTAAAGCAAGATTCGATAGCAGGTTCAAGTTTATTATTGACGGCAGCAGTAACGGATTCATCTACTAAACTTGCTACGAGTTTTTGAATAGAAAGTGCAAATTATCAGTACTTACCTCATCATGGATGACTTTGAGCGGAGTACCGGACTTGAGAACCACGCCTTGACGAGTCTTAGTACACGACTTGTCCAACACCTCCTGCGTGATCGCCTTGATCCGCTCCTCCATGATCTTGCGTGTTTCTCCGTCAAGATCATCCAATGAGATGTGGATAACCTTGGATGGATCGACCTCCTGTGCGGCTTGCTTTGACATGGCGGCGTCAAAGTTGAGTTGACATTGAGCGGATCTCCCCAGTGGAGTCGCCAAAAATAGTGTTGGCAACTTTTTTGGCAAGAAGACAATCACGATCGGAACACCTAAATGCCTTGCGGTGATATGGAGTTGTCAACCACCTCGATACAGCAAAAAACTAAACCAAGATGGGTTTTGTAGATTAAACCGGCTAGCGAAGCCGATTTGAGTACAACGATGGATAAATACCCGTCTCGTGGGCAAATGGAAGGTTTTCAGGACAAACCTACAAAGAGATGTCGCACTCTCGCAGCAGCGGCGGACGATTTACAATGCAAATCGACAAAGATGGACGAACTAATATTAAAAAAGTAAAAGAACGATTCAATTGGCAAAAAACTTGAAACTAGACTGATTCTTGTGTATTGTGTATATTGTTTTCCAATTGAACCGGCCTTAGCCCTTAAATAGGGGTTGGTCTTGCCTCCCACAGGTCCTCCACGTCCAATTCGGGTTAAACACCTTAGAAAACCCGAAACATAGCTTATAGAGCAAGGAAACCCGAGTATAGGTGAAAATTGACTTCGTCTCGGACTCTGCCGGTCAGACTGGCCACATGCCGCCGGTCTGAACGGCCCTTAGGCCCGGTCTGACCGGCCCATACATGGCGGTCAGACAAGCCCTCTGGAGGAAACCGACAGATTTTCCAAATATTAGCAATTCTCTCTATTTCATCCCTAGGTGCCAATTTTGAGTGTAAACAGTACTATCAAGAGATGTGGTAACCAAGGCAAAGATATGATCAAAAGGCCAAATTAGGTCATGTGCATAAGGGTTTTTGCTTCATTTAATTTTCTCATTAAAATTTAATTCTTCTCTAACCATAGCGGGTCTAACCGGAGGCTCCGGCCAGTTTGACCGAGCACCTAGGGAGTCGGCTGGACGGTCGCAGCTTGGCTATCTAGAGCCGCCAGAGCCGATGCCGGTTTGACCAAGCCCGGGTCGATCTGATTAGAGTCACCAGTGGTCTGACCGGCTAGCCCATGGCAGTTTGACTGGCCATGCATTAAATACACTAGAAGGGCTCTAGCCATTGCTGTGGAGACTGGTCTGACCGGCCACCCTTTGTCGGTCTCACCGGCAGGCATATGAGAGTTGGGTTTCTGGCCCCAACGGTTAGTTTTGGTGGGTGGGGGTATAAATACTACCCCACCAATAACAAGAGGACTTTCTTGGCACTCTATTCATTTGCGTTAGCCCCTTGCATCCACTCTCACACCATTTTAGCACTTGTTAATTCATTGCGGGTGTTTGGGAGTTGTTTGAGCCAAGTCAAGTGTATTGCATCATTGATTAAGCTAGTGTGGCACTTGATCATCTCCAAGCCCGGTTACTACTTGTTTCTCTTGGAGGTTGCCGCCTCCTATAGAACTTGGAGGAGTTGCCCAGTGACCTCTCCAAGAAGGTTGTGGATAAGGCCTGATGTTGGTTGTGAATGGTTTGGAGTTCACCATCTTCGGAGCGAAGGAAGAACTACCCTAGTGATCGAGGCTTGGGTAGTCCACTTCGAGACCGGCTCCCACCTTGCCCACACCTTGCCCACCTTGCCCACCGGTTCAGAGGCGTTGTGGTTTGAGCGGTGAAGTTTTGCTTGCCTCAATGGGGATTAGGAAACTGGCAAGCTTTTACCTCAGGTGAAAACTTCTTTTTCTCTTGTCTCATTTACTTATTGCTTTCACATTTGTGCAATTTACTTTTATTGGGATTATTTGAGCCCTTATCAGCATAAAATTGCAAAACTTAATCTAGTTGCTTAGTTAGTCTTATCCTTTACCAAGCCTAATAACATAGGTTAGTTTTGATTGGGTGTCATTTATTTTTAATATCACCTATTCACCCCCTCTAGTCGACATAATGATCCTAGCCATCCTCCTCGCCCTCGATGCCACCCCCAAGCTCCCTGCCGTCCTCCTTAGCCTTCCCCTTAACCTTGGTTACTCCACTACTACTTCCTTTGCCGCCCAGCCCGCTAGATCCATCCATGGACCCGCCCGCCCGTAGCCGTAGGTGCACCTCATCACACGGGCCCTCCTCATGGTCGTCGCCGCCCTCACCCTCCACCTCATCTACGCTGCTTCTCCCCGACCTCCTATGTTGTCTGCCATGACACCGTATGGGAGGACCATGCGGGAGCTCGGTCTGTCGAGCACCATCGTCGTCGCTAGGAAGCGGTCCCCACTGCTAGCTATCACTAGGAATGAGTGCCGCCTCTTGTTCCTGGATTCCTTCATCGGCACCTTCTCAACTCCTCCAAGCACCCGTCTGACCTTGTTGATGAGGGACATCTCATAGTGCTTACTTCTAGCTCCGACGACGCATTCTGCCTCGCCTTTGTCGGCAACCTCCTCTAACCCTTCCTCGCCTTCACTGGCCTCTTCTTCCTCTTCCACCGTGCGTAGGGCAGTCCCGATGTCAGCCCTGGTTATGGGGATTTTTTATTTTGAAGATTGCAGGTGTTGGTTCTATAGACGGAACCAACACGTATGATCTTCATAGGTGCTAGTTCTAGAATTGACACTAATGGTGACAGTCATCGGTGGCCCCTATTGGGTGCTGGTTGGGAAACCAGCACCTATGATGGGTTTCCCACAAGTACCTATGGGGTTCTATGTAGTAGTGTTATATATTGTTTTGAATCAGAATCATAAACAAAAACTCCAAATATATAAATAAAATCAAATATTATTAAATACAGTTATAGAGCAACTAGAAATAATATGGTCTTAATATAAGAATATTTATCAAAAAAAACCCATTATATTAACACAAGAACTAACCTATCAGAAGGGGTGAATGGTAGGAACACCAAAAACCAAATACTTTTTTGGAATAAATAGAAAACTCTGATCTGATGGAAATGTTGTCCCACCGTTGTACTAGCGTCGGACTAACCACCTATGTGCCGCCGTCCAACCGCTCACACCCTAACAATCTGACCACCGTGTAGTCATCGGTCTGACCATTGAGATCTAGAAAAACACAACTCGAAGAAACTCATGAAAGTAGACTAACTTTATTGCATCAAATTGTGTTTACAAAGTGCAACCATACCACTCCTTTCTCAACGTTCAAACTTAAATTGAAACCTAGGCTAAAACCCTAATTTTTATCCAAAATCTATTCTCTTAAAAATCAATATCGAGAGCCTAAACCACTAATTAATTTTATAACCTGATGTGGCTGCACAAAGCCATGATTTTGACATGCTTTAGTAATCCTAATCTCTTAGAAAACTCACCCGTACAAGTATCCAACTTATCTCTTTACATATTTAAACTCTAGTCTTCTCAATGTTGGACTCCTTCCAAATATAACTCTGTTTTCCATATGCACAAAATCCTTCTTGTATGCCATTTGGAATCTTCACCTTCACATGCACTGTTCACTAACCTTAGTACCCCTCATGATCTCCTTGATCGTCTGAACATCAACTTGTTTCAAGCCGACTCTTGATCCATTACCAGCAATACTCTCCCGAGGTCTCAAGCCATACCTACACATAAACAAACTGAGGAACCATATCCGATCACAAGTTCTTTCCCAACTTGACAGGAAAAGCACACAACAGTATATCCTACGTATAGAAACCATCTAAAAGTCATAAATCAAGAAATCAACCCGAAACCAACCCAAACCCGCAACCACTCTAAATTAGTGTCTTTACCCATACTACATGGTTACATTGCCTAGACGTACTAAGTTAGCCGGCTTTACGGAGATGTGTATAAAGTCATCTTTAGAGACACTAATAAAATCATAGTTAGAAAGATCTAATCCCAATAAACATTGGATATTCCCATGTTGCCACTCAATTGACGCATCGGCCATTGCAACCTCGACCGATGTATCTGCTTGAGCAATCTCAATCTCATCACAATCACATTAAATCAAACATTGGTGCAAGGTAGATGGAACACAACAATTCACATGAATACAACAAAGACCCAAAATAACGCTATAGTTACCTTGCACATCGACGATGAAGAAAACGGTTGGTAACATCTTGTTCCCCACGTAAGCTCCACAGAAAAGATCCCTCTTGTCTCCGTTAGTTCACCATTGAAGCCGTTGAGCATCATGTTAGTCTTCTTCAACTCATCATCTCCACTCCCCCAACATCTTGAATAATGAGTATGGCATCAAATTCACGGTGGCGCCCCAATCCACCAACATCCTAGAGATCGGCATCCCATCAATATGCCCTTTGAGGTAGGGCGGCCTTCTTTGACGATTAGACTCATCGGGCTTCTCAAAAACCAGATCTCTTGGTCCTAGTGAAAGTTGGGCAATTCTGGCCTCATCCATGGCACTAAAAGGCAACAGGACCACCATATTGACATTGATGTTCTCCCTTGACAGCGAATCTGTCACATACCCAAATTCTAGGGTCAACAAATTTTGTCCAAATAAAATGAAGTAAGGTTTTTCAATTTTATGGACCAACAATTTTTGTTTTCTAACTTAGATTAAGTAACACCAACCTATTTACATGATTCAAAATTGGAGAGATAAAATTTTATTTTTCTAAACAGATGAGACCGACCTAGGCCCTTGCAGGGTAGACCCAAGTTTGGAGAACAAAATAAAAAATTTTCATTTATGACCTAGGATGAAAGTGCAAGCTCATGAAGAAGCATGCATGCTAACATAAAGCCCGCTTTGACATAGGTCATTTATGTATATTCGGATTTCGAAAACGCATCTCATTATAGGTCATATACACGTAGCCTAGCCGAGTTAAGTTTACCAAGTGAATCTACAACTAATTTTGGATACAAGCATGTAGACCTAAAAATTTAATACAAAGATCATTTTCTCAGCCCAGGAGGAAAGTTAGTATGAATCCGAAGAATAAAACAGTCGCGTGTACCTAGCGTAGACACATAAACCTAGGAAGGCTACCTTAATTTTGTAGACTAAACCATATAGGATAAAATCATGGAAAAATTCATGAAGGTGCTAAATGTTATGTAAAACTTAACCTAATGTTTGTGAAAATTAAAAGCTAGGTTTGGTGACCCAATCAAATTAAACAAAACAGTACCACAATGGGCTAATTAATAACTTTAATCAGCTAAAATGCCAACTCACCCAAAATACCATTAAAATACACATACGTATATACATGAAATATTTTATTCAAATACTAGGATAAAAACCATGAATAAATATAATTTTTATAGAATTTTTCTCCTCTGTTTAGGGCTTCTAAAAATTCAAACCAATCTCAAAATACCTTATTTTTAATTAATTTCTGGGAACAAACCACTAATTTTTTTGAGTGCAACCAAAGAAAATAGAACCTAGGTATGCCCATCTACCTCCAGTAAAATCTTCACAAATTTAACAGGTCCACATATTAACTGATCAAGCTGCAAAGTTAGGGGTGAGAATTAATTCAGAAATAACTACAAAATTCAATAGCACCCAAGTTCTCACCCACACCTCTCCTGCCTGTCTAGCCAACCACGCCTTGGCCCCACATGGCAGCCACCTGGGCTCATCCCATCTATGTGCAACGCGCCCCACTGCTCAAGAACTTACTCGGAAACGGAGGAAGGGCGGTGACACGCGCCAACCCCACAACTGACCGCCCAAGTCGCACCGTGCCAGCTCAACCTCTCCCATTTGAAAAACCCTTTCGCCACTATGATCTTCGTCACTCCCTCACTACGTTCCGCGAAGAAACCCAGAGTTTTCACCTCAAAATTGCAAGGAAACAAGCCACTCATGCCATCGGCCGCAGGTGTTCGATCGACATTGTGACCCCACTGGTGAGCAATGCCGCAAACCACTGTTAGGAACACGATCCTCTCTCAACGCCTAACACATCTATGCCCCCCTTGTTCATGTCGCACAGGTCGGGTCAGTGGCGTCGCGGTCACCGTCGCCATCGGCTCTGGACCCACCACCGTCGGCATCGTCGTGTTCCCGCTACACAGACCGAATTAGGCCGAGCCGCTTGGCCATCACCATCGCCACTTTACCCAGGCACCACAGCCCCAACACGTGAGGCTGTGAAGCCCGGAGGCGCTGGATCAACACTGTCTTCCTCTGCTCCGGCCACCAGCCATTCCCGATGAATACACCCTGTTCGGTAAGTTAGGTTAAATTCCTTGTGCATGCTTCTCACTAGGAACCCCACTAAGCCATAGGACATCTTCCCCTAACAGCACACTGACCAGAGCAAGCCACCGCCGTGAAGCCGACGCCATCCGCCGCCGCCGAGACATTCCTCAAGACGCCAACGCCAACCGGGCTTCGCAAACCTTTGTTGACCACTCGATGAGTCTCCTAGCAACCAAAGGGACCTCATACATGCTTCACATTGCATAGGATTGGGCTCTGGGGTAGTTTGCAACATCACCATGAGAGCCATCACCGCCCGTTCCGACGCCGCTGGCTATTCCGACCACCACAGACATCAAGACCATCGCCATTGTCTTCACCATCACCCTCTCCACCTTTTTCGTTTTGGACGCCTCCTCAGCCGGGCTGCCGTTCACTGTCGGCGCCATCAACAACGCCCGCCGACCGGTGAGGCTCTGCCTCGGCTGCCCTTTCGTCCTCCCCGAGCGAGTGACAAATTCATTATTAGAAGGGAATTTAAAACCTGTAAGGTTATATTCACAAAGTGTCTCTATCTGACCTATGGACCGTGGACTCATATGTAAATAGAAAGTAAAACAGGGACTCTTAATATAAATCGATTTAACACGTGCCCAGGGACCTTGGGTTTAGATTTTAAGACTCCAGGGGTTTCATTGCAAAATCGCTAGCCGCTGACAGCCGGACCCCATCCCAACCGGCGCCAAAACCTCTGTCTCTCAAAGTCGCCAGCCTCTGACCCATGGGCCCCATGTTCAAGAGACACAAGAATAAGAAGAGAAACATATTTTCTTGCAGAAAACAAGCCATAGCTTATAAAAATCACACAAAATTCATTTGAACATATTTTTTAATGGGAAAATTTTTTGTAGATTCCCTGGGTAGTGAACTAAATTTTAGAACCATAAAACCTGGGCCTTATTACTCAAGATTTGTCCCAAAAATTCAAATAAGACAGGCCATACATACACCAAGTTCAAAATTGTAAAATCTCTAGAAAATTCAAGTCAACTTCAAATTGAGAAAACCCAAATCCTATAGATACCTCATCTTACCCTCTGTATTTAGGAGAAATAAAAACATATAGTTACCTAGTCCTAAATACCCCTAAAACTATTAATAATAAAACTATGTGGTTTAGGAAAGCTGAACTTTAGGGATTTATATAAAATTCATTTTAATTCCTTTTTGAGTGAACTCAGGCTCTGCAGAACCAAAACAATACCTATTGTCAAAATGTAAAATAAAAGCATATGCCTACTGTGCAAATATATCACCTAAACATTTATATAAGGAATAAACAACTTAGAGGTGCATTGCAACTTATTTAATTTGTAGTAAATTCATTATTAATCCTTTTGAAGTAAACTAAGTCCCTCAAAAACCATCAAGTAGTGAACCTTATTTAGGAGAAATAAAATATGGCAACCCATGTACTAAAAATATAGGAAGACCTTAAATAGTTAGCTTAGATGCTAAATGCAATAGGTAGATTAAGCACTATGTATATGCATGCATAGATGTGTATATAAATTGTACCCTACCTCAAGTAAATCTAATAAAACTTGTTAAACCAGTGGAGCTATGATTCCAACTCCACTCACTAAGATTTAGAGCACTTAGCCCATATGACACCATCTAGGTTAATATGCTAAGGAAAAAGCCTAGAACACCCCCTAGCTTACAAAGTATATGGTAGAATAATGTGAACCACTAGAGTTAAATTGGTTGACTAATTACTTATTTTCATGCATCAATAGCAAATAAAACCAGCTTTGGACCCTAAAATCCTATAGCCATATATATAACACTATAGGCCTAGGACCGTCGTAAACTCATAAAATGCCTAAGAAACTCATAATAGCTCTAAAAAATTATGAAACCAATTATGTTAGTCTTAGAAAACCTATCTCCACACCTCTGTGGGGTCAAATTACTAAAATTCAAGCTATCGGAACACTATCCAAACAACGCCTAACCCGATGTCGACACGTCCCGATAGAACTTCTAAAATACATAGCTCTTTAATGGAGTAGGGTAAATTAGAAATTCTTTCACCTAAAATCATTTTAGGCTAGTACCTATGCAATGTGAAAAAATCATGCATTTTAGATCATTTTGGATTTTTCGTATATTTCAGTGTTTAATTGCATAACGTGTATTTTGTATAGACGATTGCTTGAACGGTGAAGAAGAGATTAGGATGCTGACATTTCCCAGGCAAGTCCCACCTCCTTCTCTTTGATCACCTTGATCCCATTTTTTGGAGGTTATTAAAAATGTTTGCAAATTATGCATGTTGATTGTACACTAATGGAGTAAAATCTTGCTAAACTTGCTAGACCAACTCCTAATACTTGCATATTACCTTAACTCCACATATATCCATAACCTTCATTCCTAACCTTATGAAAAATATGATTCAAACACCCTATAACATAAGCTTTGGTGTCACTAGAGTACTACAATGCTTAGCCATGCTCAAAATGTTTTCCTTATCATTATGGGCTCATCACAAACATGAAAATTTTATTTTTAGATAATCTGGACAGAACTTGAATACTTATGATTTTGACAAATAAAATGGTGAAAAACATGGATTTTAGGTTTGGGCCACAAGTGATACACATATGGTGATTAGTTGTGCACCAATAGGGGGAGTGTGTGCCCAGTTCAACCTAAGGAGTTCACTCAAGGTATGTTCATTTCGTATACAGTACAACCACATGTGCCAGTATGGGATGGCCTAAGCCAAATAAGCTACCTAGCGACAAGCCTTGCACTCTGGTAGGCCGGTGTTTATGGGTTCGGATAACCCAGAGAAACTTCCTATTTACCCCGTCGTGATAGTTTAGGCGACTAAGTCTGTCCAATACAACGGTATTGTGCCACGTGGGTAGGTTTCTGTCGTGTCCTCCACCACGGCGTCAAGTTTAAGGCGAGGCCATGCCACTTGATAGTTTTGGGTTATATTTCTAGTATGCTCAGGATGGGAGAACACGTATCGTGCTGGTGCAAGGCTAGAAACTAAGTAGTGTAAAGGCTTCGTTGTGAACTCTAGTCTGTACTCAACATGCAGAGTATGGTGGTATCGACGGGTACAGAGTAAAACTAGAGCGCTTCACTTCATGTGAGCGATTCATATCATGTGGGTAAAGTGTACAAACTCTGCAGAGTCTAAACTAATTGATTAGCCGTGCTCACGGTCATGAGCGACGTGTGGATATGTATTGAGTATAGATTTGTATTTTTCCTCCTAAATGCTGAAATTTCCTTCAAATCATGTTGAATTTTGTGAATGAACTCCTTGCTGCCATGGAGGGCAATGAGGTGTACATTTAAACATGATTAATGATAACTTTGATGCCCATATGCAAAGAATTAGCTTGCTGAAATTTCCTTTGAAGTAAAACTGATTTTGAAAATGTTTATGCAAATAAAACTTGCTTTATGCAAAAATGAACCGTATTATGCCTACCTTGATTATGTACCTTACATGTAGAGTGTTAGGTTTGTCTTGGTGCTTGCCAGTACATTGTTTCTAATAATGTACTGACACTTGCCACTGGATTATCCTTGCTTCCAAATTTTAGAATTAGCCTTTTGTGTGATGCGGGTAATCGACTGCTACTTCTAGGACTTGAACTTAATGGGGTATACCCCTAGTTAGTGTCCTTGTGGAATGGGTAGACAAGCCATTGCTGTTCGCTGCTCTCTAATATATTTATTTGGCCGATCGGCCTATGTAATTATCTAAGAAATGTAATCCTTTACATTTTGTTCAAATGAAGTGTATTTGCTATGTATATTCATGCTTGTGATGAAAGTGTGAATCTAGCACACATCCAAGGAGCTAGATTCACATGAGTATGAGTTAGAAATAATTGAGGCGTCGTAGATCTTTAGCCATTTCGTCAACTCTATTGAGTGTGTAACACATCTGGTCACCACCTTCGAGTGGTTTGACGGGCACACTTCAGGCTGTAGTTGACTGGCAGGCTAAAGGCCCAGCGATGTCTCACTTATCCCTCTCTTGGGACTTCGGATGTTTCGTTGTACTTGTCATATGAGCTGAACCATTTCAACTCATATTGCAAGTAGAACGGTGGGTCCGAGCGTCTCCGACAAAATCATTGCAAATAACTGGTGACTCAGCTTCTTAAAGGTTCTCATCATCATTGTCTTGATCAATCACTGGCTTTTCAACCTCCATTGGCTTAGGCCTCAATTCTTGTCTTGGTGGCGGCCGGAACTCCTTGAACTTTTTGTCTCTCAACTCTTCGTCTTTCTTTTCTTTTAACTGTTGAGCACGAAGACATTGCAACCTTCTCTTTTGAGTAGTCGTCAAATCCGTGGGCATCCACCTCGAATTTGGCTCTGTTCTAGGGGGATGTAATGGCTTTTAACAATTTTGCTCGATGAAGACTGTGCTCCCGAACTGCGTCCTAGATGGGCCCAGTCAGGCTAGCCTTGGGGTCTGGTCAGACCGGCCGTAGGGCTTGGTGAGACCAGCCTTTTGCGTTGGCTGGACTGCTTGGTGATGTCGGTCATACCGGCTCTAAGCGCGGTAAGACCGACCTATGGTTGCTGGCCAGATTGGCTAGAGGGTTCGGTCAGACGGATGTTGCGCACCGTGTCAGCTTCGGCTTCAGCTTTCTCGCCTTGGACCACCTTGGCTTCATCTCCAGTAGGTATTGGCACCTCTTAGGACCCCACCTTCACAGTAACCACCTCCAAAGTCCTTGTCTCCATCTTGACATGTTTCTCTCCACTTCTTTCTTCCTCAAACCGATTTTTTGAGAAAAACCGGCTTTTGCTTGATGAAGACAATCGTTCATGTACTAACCTTTGTGGCTTCACCCAACCTTGATGAAATTACATTGATGGCATCGGTGGCATAAACTCGTACATTGGTGGTGGTGCCCCCCATGGCATGAAGTAAAGAAAAGGACAACCCATCGGTGCCAATGGACAAGGCCCCCATGGCATGACTTTGAGGATTGTATGAAAAAGGTGGCTCCAACTGCATTTGTGGTTGACCAAATCTCTCTCTAGAAGATGATCTTGGTCTTTTTCCTTTGTTAGACCATTGCCCGGCCTTCCCTCTCTCATATTTGTGAAAAGCATCTCAAAAGACATCTTCGGCTTTCTTGGTGTTCTAGAGCTTGAAGTGTCACTCTTGTTCACCTTCCAAACATCAACCTCCGAGCCTTTTGGAACAATCATCTTTGGTTGAGACTCTCCAATTACTACCTCCTTCCCCTTCATAGATTCAGCTTGCACCGACCGAATCAATACCTTCTTGTCATCAAAATAAATGGTGTTCATATCAAGCTTCATCTTTGAACCTTCGGCAAATTCCAATCGTCCTTCCTCTATGGCCGATTGAACCTGTCAGTGAAACACATTACAATCATTAGTAGCATGACAATGAGAATCATGCCACTTACAATAAGTAGCATTTCAACTCCTCCAAAGGTGGTATGTCATGGCCCTTAGGTAACCTAATTTGTTTCTCTTGCAAAATATAATCAAAGATTTTATCACACTTGGCCAAATCAAAACTATCTTTAACTTCACTTTGCCAATCCTTGCAAAGATTCAACATCAAACTAGAGCAAACGAATGGTGTATTTTTATTATTCCATGACCACTTAGCTACATAAATATCATGAGCCAGAGCTTTTTGCTTGACTTGACTAACATCAAACAATTGTTGGTCATCTAATTTTTCTTTAATAGGAGCAAGTAAATCATTATAAGCAAGGTCGGCCAAATCTCTTTAAGTTATATTCAAAAGTAAAACATTGGTTTCTAGAATCCCTAAACCTCTGGATATAATCAGTGATAGATTCACTATACTTTTGACTAACCAATGTCAAATCAAATAACCTAAGCTCAGATTCACCAGTGTAAAAGTAATCATGGAATTTATGTTCTAATTGAGCCCAAGTATATATATAATTTGCCAGTAAAGAAGTAAGCCATGTAAAAGTAGTACCCAAAAAGATAAAGAGAAAAACCATAATATAAAAGCATATGTGTTACTAGCTTCACCACATTGTGTTAGGAATTGGCCTATGTGTTCCCACATGGTTGTACTATCTTCAAGATTGAACTTAGTAAACTCAGGGACTCCAAAACCACGGGGATATGGGATGTTATCAAAATAATCAGGATACAACTTATGGTAAACCCTAGCCCGATTCCCTAGCTCAATTCCAAATGCTTCTCTAATGATATTCCTCACACGCTCTTCTATATTCTTGGGCCTTGCTTGTGGATTTTGTGGCCTAAGAGGAGGTGGCGGCGCAATATGATTATATTGGCCATATCGAACATCTTGTGGATACCCATCATAAACATGATTAGGAGCATTGTAAACATTGTGAACGGATGGAGAAATAGGTTGAATAGCATTAGTAATAGGGGCTACATGTGGATTAGGTGCCGGATAATGGTGCAAAATAGAAGTATTAGTGATGGGATCAATTTCCTACACTGGATGGGTGGTGGAGTCAGATCAGTCATGGGTGGTGGAGTCGGATCGGCCTGATGGCCGGTCAAACCGACGATGGCAAAGCGGCCGTGGAGCTAGGGTTTGCCTCACTCCCGGCGTATTGTGTTGTGTGACTATTGGTATTTGATACGGTCATAGATAAATTCGCAAGTGCACGAATACCACTGTAGCATTTTACCTAAGAGTATTTCAAGGGTATCGTATCTGTTTTTCCAGAGGGAACGCAGCGGTGTAAAGAGTTGGTTCAGATATTCATAATCAAGCTATAATTAATATACCATAGTCTAAATAGGGGTTAATGATAATAATGATAATGGGGTAGTGTGACACACATGAGATTCATCTTTAATGATGATACACTAGGCAGTGGAGAATGACTAAAGAGAGCTAAGGTTCATATGTACTTCTATACTTACAATGTTTTGTTTACTCTCAACAAATACATACTTACAAGGCTAGGACTTAGTTCACATCGAGGCACTACCAAGAGACCACTCCCTGCTGGTCTACCAGCGTGGTTATGGCATTTTACTAACTCTTAAGGCATACCTGGGCGTAAAGGAATACAAAAGACGAACATGGCTATCACCATCTGCCGCCTACCTCACTTTTCATGGGGTATACCCTCATCCAACGATATTTAATTAACCCAAGCATCATGCTTATGTTAATAAATAATGATATTAATTCTCTCGAGACTCCCACCCTACGGATGGACAAGTAAGAACTATGGCAACCCGTTAAGATCATTGGAGCGATACGTAGCATAGATTGACTAGCCTAATCAAGTTAAGCATATAATTGAAGTATAATCTAGTCATAAAGCACAAAACTAATGAACTATTATGTGAACTATGAACACTAATAAGTAAAGAAGATAATTCCTTTATTAAATTCATAGTCTTACAAGATGAGTAAAGTACTAAAGACATACCCGAATCTCCGAGAAGACTATGGAACCGAAGACTACTTTAAACCTATCTCCACTACTAGTAGAGAGACTATAACTATATGAATGAGAGAATTGCTCCTTGAATATGTGCTTTTGTGAAGTGAGAAAACCTCTTCTATTTATAGCCTTGTAATGATGGTTGTATGGCGGTTTGAGAGGTCAGAGCAATCATAACCGTCAGTAGGGAAGGCTGAGATGATGCCATGTGGAAGGTGGAGATGAGGGGGGCCATCGCCTTTCTCCAGAGGCTGCAATGTCGGCCCCTTAGACGGTGCACAGTGGTTTGTCCCCCACTTTAGGTCGGTTTGGTCTAACTTGTGGGCATTTCAATCTGTGTGCTTGCACATGATTCATCGGAGGTGTATTTCTTTGCATGCTGACTCATTTCTCCTTCACTTTAGTGTATAATCTCTGCATCAACAATAATTCTCCAAGACTAGTAGAACTACACTATTTATAACAAATATACATGCAAGAAATGTTAGTTCTCCATTTATTTATTGAGATAGTTTACGGTCGAAATAGGTACTTAATGACTGTCAACAATGACTATCTGCCCAATCGGTCTCCCTATATATGTTATGTACAGGGGCTTTACTGGTGCTTGGGATGTTATAGGATGGCGGCAAATCGGTGATGAGAGAACCGAATTTGGAACTCATAATAGATTCAACCCTCTTATCAAAAAAAGAACTCATAGCAACTTCAAGTTTATTATTGAAAGTAGCATTAATAGTCTCATCTATGGTAAAGATGCTGATAGAGTTGTAATTTTGCAATGGCTTGATGCTTTGTAAACTTTTGGCTTAGCTTCCTAGTGTCTGTTCTCATTGCTCTGTAAGTCCTCCCATGTACCTTTCATTCTTGTGGTTATAATTTTTTTTTTGTTTCACCGTGGATCTCCCCCATGGTTTTGCATCAAAAAAATAGTCTCATCTATGGTACTCATTACGAGCTTCTGAATAGGAATGGTAATGGTATCGAGATTTACCTCATCTGAGGCAATTTGGGTAGAGGACCGGTCTTTTATGAAAACCCTTGATAGGTCTTCATGTAGCTCGCTAGGACCGTCTCCTCCAACTCCTTCTTTTGCTTCTTCGGTTCTCGGCGTTGCTCCTCAGACAAATCATCCATGGTGATGGGCAGGATGTTGATTGGATCAACCTCACTGTGCTTGGTCATGATGTCGATGTGGTCGTTCTCCAACAGAGTCGCCAAAAATCATGTTGGCAACTTTTTTGGTCACTCCGCCAACCACGATGAAAACACAATGTTTTGCGGCGATACTGAGTCACCAACCATCTCGATCTAAACCAAATCAAATCAAGATGGGTTTTATAAATCCAAACTAGCTAACGGAGCTGATTTAGGTGAAATAGGGATAAACATCTGTCTCGTGGGTGAATGAAAGGTTTATGGGACAAACCTACAAAGGGATTCACACTCTTGTGGTGAGGACAGACGGCTTTCAGCGCAAACCAACAAAGATGAATGAAAACTAGGCTAGAACTAGGCAAAAAGTAATGTGATATTGAAAAAGCGATTCAATTGGCTAATTGTATTGGAAGTAGATTGGTTCCTCAATGGAATCGGCCTTGGCCCTTATAAAAGGGTTGGTCTTGCCTTCTACATGACCTCCTCCATGTCTAACTCAAGGTAGAGACCAATCTGCAAGCACACATATATCGTTGTAGCTTTCACCCAAGAGTATCCCAGAATATCGTATCCATAGGGAACATGTGTGTACTAGAATCTAAGAATAAGATTCATTCAACGACAACAACTAAATGGTAGGCTTAGGATAGAGAGGATTCCTATGGGTTAATTATCTTAACTCAAGTTAAAGTAAAACTTTATCAGTTGCTTCGGGCACTAGCTTATCCTTGGTTTGCCAAGGAGACTATGGCCTACAGCTCTATGATGTATCCGAACATGGATGATTACAAAGGACGGACAGGGCTGTCACCACCCATAGAGCACACAATAAACAAAGGTAACCTCCAACCTAGACACAATGTCTATGCTATTGATTACTACCCTAATCTCAGATCCACGCTTATAGAGGATCAAGGTACTCTACCTACATAGAGCGATGAACCCGCAATAATGAGAATATACCTTACTTAAATAAGAAAAGTAAATACCAAAGGAAATCACGAATACTTACTTATATAAAAAATCATCCATCGAGGTACAAATCGGAGAGAGTCCTGACATCTCCGGCACTCCTCTGGAACTCCCTTGGAAGAATGCCGACATCTTCGGCACTCCTCCAGAACTCCCTTGGAGAGATCTCCGGCATTTAGGGCACTCCTTTCGGAGCTTCTCCTCACTCTCTTCCTATATTCTAACTCTACTAGAGAGTAGCCTAAATATGTAAGTGAATTATACTCCAGTTGTCATGTTGTGCTTGAGAGTGAAATGATCTCCTCCTTCTATAGGGAAGCTATGATGGTTGTGAGAGGTGGTTTCATCCACAACTGACATTGGGGGCCAATGGGGAAGTGTCACATGAAGGGCCAGGATGAGGGGGGCTAAAGGCGGTTTGGCCAAACCTTTGGTTCGGCCAACCCCTAGGTCCCACCTATGGTCTACTCCTTCCCTTGGGTGGCTACTTGGTGGGCCCCCATGACAGTGCACGCTGGATAGCCTCAATTATGTTGATTTTGCTCTAGTTTGTGGGCCCTCCAATCCATGTACTCGCGTCTGATTGGCCAGAAGTGTATTTCGTCGCATGGCAGGTGGTTTTCGTCCATAATTCACCTACATACAAATATTCGCCAAGACTTATGGAAATGGTTATTAATTACCACTACCTCTATGTTTGGTATTCCATTTTGTATTCTTTCATTTGCTTTTATGCGGGAATTGATGATCGGATTTGATACTTAAGGACCATCAACAAGTGTTAACAGTCACATGTAAACAAATGAAAATATTCATTTTTATCATTAAGTAAATCAAATTATAGTTAGTCATGAAATAATTTCACCTTTTTATTTAGAATGATAATTACATAGTTATGTCCATAGTAATGATTGGCACATGAGTTGACATATCACAGAAAACAACAAAATTAATTGTGCATGGTAGAGCCATTATCTATCTATGTGTTGGCCGAGAACATATCCTATGCACACAAACTTCATTTATTTCCAAAAAGTTTGTTGGGGCACATGGGTTATTAGTAGTGGAATTTAAGATACCTATGCGGGTTCAAACCCCTGAAAATCATTTGGACACCGCTCACTACGGTCCCTCGGTGGCAAATCACTACGGTCCCTCGGTGGCAATAGAGATCCAAGGGTCCCAATTTCTAGCCAATCTTATACATCTTAAATCAAAAGGCCTAGATGTCATTGTAGACCCCCGTTTTTGAGGACGGGGAATCATTCGTGTTCATAGTACCTTATCCCTGGATCGAGTAGTTTGGTACCCACGAATATAATTCTGAATTACCAGGTGCAAAGTGCACGAATAGTCTTACACCGAGATTATTACAATAATAGGCCCGAAGGCAATATCCAATACATATAGGACCTACTGGTCCGGATACAACCGAAAACAGAAATTAGATAAGATAGCAAACGGGAAGGAGCGGCATGCCGATTGCCACAGGCAATGACTGGGGACTAAGACCTGTTGCGCTCCATTGTCTTCATTCCTCTTAGTAGTATGTGTACGGGTCTTCCTCTCCTCCTTCATCTGGAGGTTTGTGCGTATAGCAAGGGTGAGTACCCAACGTACTCAGCAAGCCAACACGGAATGATGCACATGATAGGGTCATTCAAAGGATGGCTATGGTTTATTTGCGCAAAGCCAATTTTCACAAATCATTTCACAAACCTAACATCTAGCCAGATCAAGTTTTAGGTCCATAGTATATTAAGTCAGTGACAGTTCTCTCCACCATCCATTGTGATCCCAAGGATAGCTTCCCGCCTCCGATTCGTCATGGTTTTTTTGGGGTGTCTTCCCCCTTCTCTCAGATAGAGAAGTTGGTTTCCCAGCACATAACATCATTATTCAATCCCAATCCCATTATTTTAAAATTTATGAGTCTAGCCACGGGAGAAACTTGTCACGTTGCTCATTAACCGCGAGCACGGCTATTCGAATAGATTAATTTACTCACACTGCAGTGGATGTACACTTTACCCGTACTCCGCAACTACTCATTGAATGAGCTTACATCCCTCTATATGGGACGGTCACGGCAAAGCCTTTCGATAACCTCACTTTGGCAGTACCCGCTCCATGAACTTAAGCCCTCATGCACTCTAGCCGTCATTTCCTAGCAGTGAGAGGAGTTCTAGTGTTCCCAGGGTAAGAGAAAGAATTGCTCTATTCTTGAACTTTCCATCTTCATGTCCATTTCTTCATGTCTTCATTTCTTCATGTTGATCGCATGCCCGATCTCTGCCCAGGTACCAACCAGCGGTACACCCCCTGCCGGTAGGCCCTTAACTTTCGTCCAGGCACCCACCAGTGGTGCACCCCCACCGGCAAGCCCTTACCTCAACGCCAACACCTGAACCTACTATGCAGGGATACTGCCTCCGCTCGGATATTTAATCAGCTAGGTCTATACCCATTCGAGAAGTACGGTTGTACTGGCTCGTTCTAAGTTGTAGTCTCATGGCTCGGTCCTTAATTGTCCAGGGATGGTACTAGCCTTTCTCGGAATCCACCCAAATCCATCCATCCGCCCCAGTCTAAAAACATTGGTTTGTATTTTCATTTTTCATCAAAGCTATTTCCAACATGATCAAGGCAACGTGGCGCTCATGTCTCCACTTGCCATGTCTCAACCATCTTCCCAAGATAGTTGCCCAAGCACGAGGCTTGTTTGAAAAATCATGGGTATGCAAGAATCTAGTATAAGCATGGCTAAGCATTTTACCGAAGATAACTTCCGGTTGAATCACATCGAAGGTTACAAAGAATATTTCTAAGGGTATTCAATATCAAGACAGGATATATCAAGAATAGGTACTCATTTGTGTATAGCATGCAATTTGTAATTGAAAACAACATCATTTCACAAAGTAGGATCAATATGTTCAAAGGGATGTGTTGACTTGCCTTGCTCGCACACTTGTTGAATGGGGTTCTCCGCGTAGTCAGTGCTTGCTTCTTCGGATGCTATCCGGATGTGTGAGAAATCAAATTTGAATTCAAATAAAATCCAATAAGATCTGATAAAGGGCAAGTAAATCGCAATAGCGGCTCCTAACTCTAGGCTTCGGTGGTACGTGAGCTTAGGTTCAAATGTTGGCAAGGTTGGAGATAGAGCGAAAAGGATTATAAGGATTTGAAGTTTTGTATTGAATCCGATTTTGTTAAGAAGGATGCGATATTTATTTTAATATGCTTAAAGTTTGAGAAATACTAGAGTTGATGATTCAATTAATAAAAAGGGAGTGGTTATCCTTCGATTCTATCAAAATTTCATTGGGTCGAGAAGCCCTAGGGTTAATAATAATCGAATCTCGAAATATTTGATAAACCTTGAAGCTTAGATGCCGAATAACTAATTTGGATTTTTGAGTTTAGAAAATCCATATATTAAAATAATATCTAGGTGAATAATGGGTTTCACAAAAGATAGGAATTTTTGAGAGGGAATATGTTAAGAAGTTTGAATATAAGTTCATAATTTTTTGCAAAAGAAATTTTGAAAAAGAATAAATAATAATCTTATCCTTGAAAAAGAATAAAGAAATTGTAAATAGGGTTTAGGAATTCAAAAGAGTAAATATATTTTTTTATGATTTTTACTAGGCTTATCCTTGTTTTTGATCCCATAGAAAAATTAAAATAAAATTTTCAAAAATTTTTTTGCCAAGCCAGGGATCAAACCTAGGACCTCAAGCTCTCAGTTAATTCCCTTAACCAGCGCGCCGCTCTACTGTTCTATCCTTCTCTCTAGTTGCTGGCTGAAGAATGAAAAGAAAGAGAAAAAGAAATGAAAAGGGCACGGGAGTGGGGATTCGAACCCGCAACCTTCCTCTCTCGGCTCTATCTCCACTGGGCTAGCAAGCCGATCACGTTTTTCTTTCCCCTTCCTTTTCTTTTCTTCCTTCTTTCCTTTCTCCTTCTTCCCCGCGAGGCCGGCGGTCATGGCACAGCCGAACGACGGCGAGGAGGGGGGACTAGAGCGTGGGGGCCAAAGGGCAACGCACCGTCTACGTGACATGAGGGTCTCGTTCAAAGGCACGGCCGGGCCGGAGAGGCGGCGGTTTGGGCCGGCGACAGTGAGGTGACCACGGCGACGGAGGCGCACAGTGCTGGCGTGTTTCCGGCGACGGCATGGCCATGGCGAGGGGTGGGGTAGTATCTACGGGGCTCAGCGCTGCTAATGGAGGCGGTAGTTCGTCCGGAACGGCATCGGGGTGGGCTAGCGGCGTGCGCGCGACGGCGGCCGAGGCAGGGGAGGCACGACGGGCTCGTCGCCGGCGAACTCCGGTGGCTAATCGGCTCGGGAAACATGGGGGAAATAAAGTTTATAGCACGGAGATCGTGGAAGTACCTTCAATTTGGGAAGAACTCGACCGAGGGCGACGAATTTTGGATTTTGCCTCGGGCGGCCGGCGCTAGGGTTCTTCAGTGTTCTTCAAAATTCGACCCGCACACCGCATGATTTTTGGGGAAATTTGGGGAGGGGCTAGATGAGGTAATTGCGCACAGCTTTTGTGTTTCAAGTTGTGGCCGAGGAGCGCTACTTATAACGGGATGTTTTCGGCTTGAGCTCGGCAGCAATGGCGGTGCGGCACGGGAGCAGCGGGCACGCGCGGGGAGGGGGCCTAGGGTGAAATGCGACGCGTGGAGACGCTCGGGAGGGGGCCTGGCGCGGCGAGTGGTGCGTGGGCGCGAGGGCAGCGGGGTCCAGACGAGAGCGCGGCGCGTGGTGGCACTCGGGGCGAGGTCCGGGCGCGGGCGCGGCGCGGGCACGGACGTGGCCGACGCACGGCGCGACGTGGTACAGTGTGCACGACGCGACGGCGCGGCATGGGCATGGTACGGCGGCGTGGGGCGCGGTGCTGCGAGCGCGACGCGCGGCGCGCGGTGGCGAGGCGGTCCGGGGTCCGGGGTACCGCGTCGAACACTTGGCGCGCAATAAATAGTGACCTTTCGCATTTTCCTGAATTAAATTTCCTAATTTCCCAATTTTATTTCCCTTTCACCCCTAAAATTCAAAATAAAATATAACACGCCCAAAAATAAGTTGTAAAATATATTTTCAACCTTTTCACCCACTTTTATTATTTTAAAAATATATTTTACATGTTTAATTTAATTCTTTTCCTCAATTCGAGAAAATGTGATTTTGATTCAAATTAATTTCTAGATTTCATATATATACCCTAAAATATTTTATTACTCATTTTGCACACTAATTAATATTACTCAATCACCTAAATAATGTTTTGCTCCCAATTATATATTTTTATAAATCCATAACCCTTTTCCTATTTTATATTAAAATTCCCAATTCTAAACTACGAAAATTTTCTCCCCAGCGGAAATTCAAATCGTATGGTTTTTTTCAAACATCGAGATGAATCACTCACGTATAAATTTATGCAACCAAGTCGGCAAATAAGAAGCGAAAAACTCGATCAAGAAGCAACAATCCAAAGGTTTTTGTAAGTTCGATTTTTAATTCCCGGTTTTAATTTCTCCGATTTTCGGGCGTTACGTCATCCTTGGGATGGATTGGTTGACAAGACATAAGGGAGTGATTGACTGTGCTAGTCGTAAGATCACTTTAATCAATGGAAAAGGAGAGGAGATTACTTTCCGTTCTCCCTTGCCATCAAAGACTGTAGCAAGTTTGAATCAGGCTTCTACCGGGGAATCATCCGAAGTAGCAGCAAAGGCCCCTAAATTAGAAGACATCCCTATAGTCACAGAATATCCTGAAGTTTTTCCGAAAGATCTAACCAAGATGCCACCAAAAAGAGAAATTGAATTTCGGATCGACCTAGTACCAGGAATTGCCCTAGTCCGTAAGAGACCGTATAGAATGGGAGCCAACGAGTTGGCGGAAGTCAAGAAGCAAGTTGATGAACAGTTGCCGAATTGTTATATCCGCCCGAGGACGTCACCCTGGGGTGCTCCGGTGATATTTGTAGAGAAGAAAGATAAGACCAAGAGAATATGCGTCGATTATCGTGCACTCAATGAGGTTACTATCAAACAAGTACCCTCTATTGCGGATTGATGATTTGTTTGATCAAACTCAAGGGAGCAAAGGTATTCTCCAAGATATACCTACGATCAGGCTATCATCAATTGAGGATTCGGGAAGCGGACATTCCCAAGACCGCTTTCATCACTCAGTATGGTTTGTACGAGTGTACGGTCATGTCTTTTAGACTTACTAATGCACCGGCCTTCTTCATGAACCTGATGAACAAGGTGTTTATGAAATTCTTGGACAAATTTTTCATGGTCTTCATTGATCACATTTTGATCTACTCCAAGACCGAGGAGGAATACGAGCATCACCTTCGGTTAGTGCTCGAGAAGTTGAGAGATCATCAACTCTACGCCAAGTTTAGCAAGTGTGCCTTCTGGTTAAAGGAAGTACAGTTCCTCGGCCACATTGTGAATGCCCAAGGAGTAGCGGTGGATCCGTCGAATGTGGAGTCAGTTACAAAGTGGAGCCTACCAAAGACAGTTACTCAGATTCAAAGTTTTCTTGGACTTGCGGGTTATTACCATCGGTTCATTGAGAATTTCTCCAGAATTGCCAAGCCAATGACACAATTTTTGAAGAAAGATGAGAAGTTCAAATGGTTCGCAGAGTGTAACAAGAGTTTTGAAGAGCTTAAGAAGAAGTTGGTGTCTGTGCCAGTCTTAATACTGTCGGATCCAATGAAACATTTTCAAGTGTATTGTGATGCGTCCCGCCAAAGGCTGGGATGTGTGTTGATGTAAGAAGGCAAAGTGGTCGCATACGCCTTTCGTCAGTTGCGTCCGCATGAAAATAACTATCCAACCCACGATCTGGAGTTAGCCGCAGTGGTCCATGCCTTGAAAATCTGGCGACACTACCTAATCGGCAACCATTGTGAAGTATACATGGATCATAAGAGCCTAAAGTATATTTTCACAACCAGACTTGAACCTTCACCAGTGAAGATGGTTGAAATTGATCAAAGATTATGATTTGGGAATACACTACCATCCCGGCAAAGCTAATGTGGTAGCAGATGCTTTGAGCCAAAAAAGTTACTACAACACCATTAACATAGAAGGAATGTGTAACCAGTTGCAGCAAGAATTTGAGCGCCTAAACCTGCGGATGGAATTTGCGTTTGTGACCGCTCTTGAAGTTCAACCCACTCTCATAGACCAAATTCGGGCTGCTCAGGCAGCAGATCTTAAGATAGCTGAACTCAAGAAGAACATGAGAGTCAGAAAAGCTAGCGACTTCACTGAGGACGAGCATGAAACAATCTGGATGGGAAAGAGATTGTGTGTATCGGAAGATAAAGAATTGAAGAAACTGATTCTTACGGAAGCTCATCAAACCCAATATTCAATCCATCCGGGTAGTACAAAGATGTATCAAGATCTTAAGGAGAAGTTCTGGTGGGTCAGTATGAGGAGAGAAATAGCTGAATTCGTCGCACTTTGTGATGTTTGTCAGTGAGTCAATGCAGAACATCAACGGCCCGCAGGACTGTTACAACCCCTCCAAATCCCGGAATGGAAATGGGAAGAGATTGGAATGGATTTCATCACAGGTTTACCCCGGACATCGTTGGGACATGATTCAATTTGGGTCATCGTAGATCGACTTACGAAGGTGGCTCACTTTATACCAGTACATACCACCTATTCGAGAAAGAAGCTAGCAGAACTATACCTTGCTAGGATCATGTGTTTACATGGAGTACCTAAGAAGATCGTGTCTGACCGAGGAAGTCAGTTTACTTCCAAGTTCTGGCATAAGTTGCAAGAAGAGCTTGGTACTCAGTTGAACTTCAGTATAGCCTATCACCCGCAGACTGATGGTCAAACTGAGAGGGTGAAACAAATTTTGGAAGATATGTTGAGAGCATGTGCGCTTGAGTTTGGAGGAGCATGGGACAAGATTTTCCTTATGCGAAATTCTCCTACAACAACAGTTACCAAGCCAGTCTTCAAATGACACCGTATGAGGCATTGTATGGACGAAAGTGTCATACACCACTTTTCTGGGATCAGAAGGGTGAGCATCAATTGTTCGGAATGAAAGTGATAAGTGAAGCAGAAGCAAAAGTCCGCACAATTAGGGAAAGGTTGAGGATTGCGCAGTCTCAGCAAAAGAGCTACGCAGACAATCGTCGAAGAGACCTCGCTTTTGAAGTAGGATATTATGTGTATCTTCGGGTCACACCACTCCGGGGAGTACACCGCTTTCAAACCAAAGGCAAGTTGGCACCACGTTTCGTGGGACCATACAGAATTCGAGGACGTCGAGGAGAAGTCGCATATCAGCTCGAACTTCCATCCAACATGGCTAGTATTCATGACGTATTCCATGTCTCTCAGTTAAAAAATGTTTGAGAGTACTAGAAGAGCAGGCTTGTCCAGACCAAATTGAAATTCAAGAGGACTTGACCTATGTAGAGAAACCGACTCGTATCTTTGAAACCAGTTAGAGAAGGACTCGAGACAAGGTTATCAGATTTTGCAAAGTTCAGTGGACTCATCACTCGGAAGAAGAACCTACCTGGGAAAGAGAAGATGAGTTGAAGGCCACGCACCCACACCTCTTTGCCAGTACCTCTGAATCTCAGGGTCGACATTCCGTTTAAGGGTGATAGGTTTGTCACACCCTGTAGTTTTGCCCCTGAAAATCAGTTAAATAATTCCCCTAAACAAAATGAATTTCTAGAATTAGCCTGGAGAAAATAAATAATTTTAAAATGCAATTTTGTCGGGCGCACTCCAAACCCCTTATTATATTTGAAGGATGAATAGAATACCTCATTTCTTCCTTCAAGCATAATAAGACACTCAATGCTCCAAGAGAAAGATAAAAAAGACCTCTAACATCATATTAAGTGTAACTAATTGGATTGTTCCTAAGGCTAGGAATGATGGCTTGGTCATTTTTGCAGAGTTTTAAGGAATTATGCAAGACGAGGAGTTGATCTAGTAAATTTTACAAGTTTTATTGTAATAGTGTACAATCATCATGCATATTTTCAATTCTGTTCAACTAACCTCCAAAACATAGGTTCAATGTGATCAAAGAGGGAGTGGAAACTTGCCTTGATCTTCCTCTTCTTGTTCAGCTAAATAATAGGCTTCTTGGGGGTTCGTTTGCATATCGTCTAAACACACAAATGCAAAATTCCAAATTACAAACATTCCTGTAAATCCATCTTGCTCTAAAATGAATGCTTTACATGGGTCGAGTGTGTTTTTTTTTGTAAAATTGACTTTTGAAGGAATTTTCATTTTATTAGTTTTTGTTAAAAAGTTTCAAATTTTTCTAAAGTGTTTACATGTTAAATGAAGATCTATATACATTTCTGATTTTTGGGGCATAGATCTCCATGTTTTCGCCAAGTTTGATATTTTTATAATGCAGAGCCTAAAAAATATGATTCCAACAAAATTTAGTTTGCAAATTTTTGAGTTAGGATGAATTTTCTATAATTTTTAGAAATTAGATTGTACATGAGGTGATAATTTCCTTATTCTATTTATTAGTGATATATATGTTGCATAATGTGTCAAACTTTATATCACTAAATTCAAGTTCAAACTTAGCTGATTCTAAAGAATTTTAGTTCAATCCATTTGGAGTAAAAATGAATTTCTACAAATTTTATAAGCTAAAGCATGTTTTATGCTAACTAGCTAGCATGTTTTATGCTAACTAGCTTTTATATAAATTCTTAGAAATAAAATTTCCTACTGAAAGTATGTGTGTTTAGCCTCAACATTAAAGTTCACAATTTTGCGAATCTACTGAAATTGGTTTCATTTCAAAATGAGTCGTATTTGATTTTATATGAATTTCACAAGTTTGAGAAGATTTACTTTTGAAAAAATATTTCTCTAGCCATTTTCCTATATTTTTTCGAAATAGGAATACATGGGGTCCTCTGTCAGTCATTGGCCAATATGCAAAAAGACCCTTAGGCTTTTCCAGGGATCAACCCGAGGTCCTTAGCATGTGTTTTTAGACAAATTCATTAAGAGTCCTCAAGGTTTATTCTTTTTATAATTAAGTCCTGGGCCCACATGTCATACTAGGCACTTTTGCTAATCAAACCTTACAAGTTTTGAACTGACACTAATCGAGATCCTTAGTGCCTAATGGAGTGGGGTCCATTTGTCAGTTAAGCGCGTTTGGTTAAAGAAGGGTAGCGGCGGCCCGGCGAACTTCTTGCCGGCGCCGGCGAAGAACGGAGCATGTTCTCGCGTTGTGGTCAAAACAGAAAAGCTAGAGGGACTCAAGGCAAGGCTAATGGTTGTTGTCTCACTCAATGAGATCTATGGAATCATCATCGGCGACGTTGAGAGTGGCGCTGGGTCTCGGGTTGATGTTGCATGTGGTTTTGGAGGCCTCTTCTCAGTTTGCATGTGCAATGTAAAGGTCCTAAGAGCTACTAGGGAACTTACCCAACAGCGGGTTGGCGTTGGCGAGGTCTGGTCATTGGTGACGCCATGCGGAGCTCCTTAGCGGCGTCATTTTCTTCGTGGGTGATCACCAACAGAGTTCTCTGGTCTTCTCCTATTCAAAAAGGGCACGGACCTTGGTTTAGACAAGCATGAGGTAGCTCTTGTCAAAAAGAATCACGCCGAAGCTCACCAGAGAGGGAGAAAAGAGGAAATAGTGTTGGCGATCGGAGTTGGGAAAGAAGGGGATTTTTCCCTATGGTGCACGTTGTGTCGATTCCTTTGGGATTCATGGTCAATGGATGTTGGTGAAGATGTCGGCGAAGTGGCTTGGCCGATGATCGACCGTGGAGGCTTGGCGATGAATGGGGGTGATGCGGCGGCGGTCCAGAGCGAGACAGAGTTCACGGGTGGCGAAATCACGTTCCTGGAGCTTGACTGCACCAAACGAGATGTTTCTGGCGGCATTAGAGAGGGGATTTAGAGTAGATTTGCGAACACACATTGAGCAGGGACGGGGCTCACCGATTAACACGGCAATGAGGGTCATTCTCGTCGGCGGCAAGGTTGGCGCCTCTGTTATTGGCGATTCCAAGGCAGGAGGTCTCGGTTCTTCCACGGAACAAGACAGGGGCGAGAGAAAATGAAAATGTGTCCGCCGATCGGTTTAAAATGGATCGCCGGCGGGGAAGGAGAGGAAAAGAGGTTCGCCGTGGCTGTCGACGTGTGCACACGCGTGTGGCGCGCCCGTTCTAAAGTGTGGGTCCGGAGAGATAGCGCTGTGAATCCGACACCTAGGTCCCACAATGCGTCCTGGCCCACATGTCAGTGTAAGGTGTGAGAGAGAGGAAGAAAACTGGAAATTTTCCAAGTCTGGAATCTGTGGCAAGATTACAAATTTGGGATCCATTTGAAATGAGTTCCAGGCAGCATTTGAGGTTGTGTTCCATGGCAAAGTTGTAAAGCAATGTTTGAACTGTAATCTGGTCAAATCTCACAGTCTGGAGACCCCTGGTCAAATTTTGGCATAGAGTTAAAAAGGGCTCCAGTGATCTGTCAAAATCTCGAATTCAATATTTTTAGTAAGTGCTTTGGTCTAGCTAAATGCTTGGTAAATCAATCTAAAATTCACATTTGGCTTCTAAATTTAGTAAAAAGGTTTACACTAATTTTGCTCATATTTTTGTGCTATTATAACCATTTTTCTTAAGTCCATTAGTTGGGAATAAATATGGATATGCTGCTAATATGCATATGAACAACATTTCAAAATGCACAACCAATTTACTCCTAATATTTCCAAGCAAAATTTTAGTTTACTTTACATTATCCATTATTTTTAATATCTTCCATTCATCCAAAAATTATAGTATGTGACAGCCTACCCCCCCCCCCTTACAAAAGAATCTCGACCCCGAGCTTCATCTTCCTAGAAGAAACTAGGGAATTCGGATTTGAGTCGGTCTTCCCGTTCCCATGTAGCTTTGTCTATGGTATGGTTGCTCCACTGTATTTGAAGCATCTTGATGGAACGATTGCGGGTACGCCGTTCACCTTCTTCGAGAATTCGAATTGGATATTTTGGACATGAGAGGTTTGGCTTGAGATTAATGTCTTCAAGTGAGGTGAGCTCAATTGGAGTTCGAAGACATTTCTTGAGTTGTGAAACATGGAATACATCATGTATGTTCGACAGTTGGGATGGTAATTCCAACTGATAATCTACTTGTCCCCGTTTGGAGATAATTTGATATGGTCTGATATATCGAGGAGCGAGCTTGCCATGAATTTGGAATCGTTGAGTGCCTCGCATAGGTGAGACCTTAAGATAGACTTGATCTCCTACGTCAAAGCTTAGCTCTCAGCGACGATGATCAGAGTAGCTCTTTTGACAAGTCTGAGCTTCTTTTAATCGGTCTCGAATAAGAGTGACATTTCTTTCGGCTTCATCGATTACAGCAGGTCCAAAGAATTGTCTTTCCCCCACCTTGTACCAATAGAGAGGAGTCCTACATTTTATTCCGTAAATGGCCTCAAATGGTGACATTTGAAGACTGGTTTGGAAACTATTGTTATAGGAGAAATCAGTGAAGGGTAGACACTTTTCCCAATTGGTGCTATGTTCAAGCACACAGGCTCAGAGCATATCTTCCAGAACCTAATTTGTTCTCTCCACTTGGCCTCCGGTTTGTGGATGAAAGGAGGTGCTAAAGAACAATTTAGTCCCAAGAAGTTCATGAAGATTTTCCCAAAACCGTGAGGTAAATTGTGTCCCTCGATCAAAACTATGATTTTTGGTACGCCATGGAGCCTTACAATATGAGTTAAATATAGCTCAGCCAGCTTGGCCCTACCGTAAGTCACATGGACTGGAATGAAGTGAGCCACTTTAGTTAGTCCATAATAACCCATATAGAATCATGTCCATTGGGTGTCTTAGGAAGACCAGTGATAAAGTCCATCCCAACCTCATCAAATTTTCATTCAGGCACTTGTAAGGGTTGAAGTAGACCAGCAAGGCGTTGATGTTCGGCTTTGACACGTTGACATACATCAAAAATTGCCACATATGCTGCTACATCTCGTCTCATTCTAGGCCACCAATACTGTGTACGTATATCTTGATACATTTTGGTGCAACCCGGATGGATAGTCAATTGTTTTTGATGAGCTTCAAAAAGTATGGTTTCTCGAAGGTGTTGATTATTAGTAACAAAGATTTGTTTGCCATGCATAATCATTCCATCAGAGTTAACAGTGTAAAGGGATTGTGGATTCGTACTGATCTCCTTCATAATCTTAGCTAATTCCTTGTCGGTGGACTGAGCAGCTTTGATCTGGGAATAGAGAGTAGGTTGTAATGCCAATGCAGCAACATAATCTTCCTCCACCAATCCTAAATTCAATTTCTGGAGTTCAGTAGACAAAAATGGTTGATTCATTTCCTCAATGTCAGCAAGATGATGTTGCTTTCGGCTCAAGGCATTAGCTACTACATTAGCTTTGCCGGGATGATAATGAATACTAAGATCATAATCTTTGATGAGTTATAACCATCTTCTTTGCCTTAGATTTAGATCTGGTTGGGTAAAAAAATATTTCAAACTCTTATGATCGGTGAAGATTTCACACCGGTTGCCAATCAAATAATGATGCCAGATCTTCAGAGCATGCACCATGGCAGCTAGCTCTAGGTCATGGGTTGGATAATTGATTTCATGCGGTCGTAACTGACGAGCAGCATACGCCACGACTTTACCTTCTTGCATCAGCACACAACCAATGCCATGGTGTGATGCATCATACTAGACATGAAAGGGTTTATGAATATCAGGCATTACTAGCACTAGGGCTGTTGTGAGCCTTCTTTTGAGTTCAAGAAAACTTGTTTCACATGCCTCAGACCATATGAACTTATTTTCTTTCTTGAGAAGCTGAGTCAAAGGTCTAGAAATTTTGGAGAAATTTTTGATGAAGTGACGATAGTAGCTAGCTAGACAAGAAAACTCCTAACTTCAGAAATATTTTGTGGTTGCTTCCAATTTAGGACATTATGTACATTGCTTGGATTTACAACATTCCCACCTTCAGAAAGCACATGACCAAGGAATCCAACTTCTTTTAACCAAAATTCACATTTCGAGAATTTGGCGTAAAGTTGATGCTCACGGAGTTTATCGAGTACCATACGCAGATGTTGCGCATGTTCTTCCTCATTCTTGGAGTAGATAAGAATATCATCAATGAATACCACCATGAATTTGTCAAGATATTCCATGAAGACTCTATTCATCTTATTCATGAAGGTGGCTGGAGCATTGGTTAGACCAAAAGAAACTACGGTATATTCAAATAAACCATAGCGAGTAGTGAAAGCAGTTTTTGGAATGTCCTCCGGTCTGATTTTGAGCTGAAAATATCCCAATCTAAGATCAATCTTGGAGAAGACACGAGCTCCGGTTAATTGATCAAATAAATCGTCGATCCTAGGAAGACGATATTTATTCTTGATAGTGACTTCATTCAGAGCTTTATAATCCATGCACATTCGCATGGTACCGTCTTTCTTCAGTGCAAACAGCACTGGGCAGCCCCAAGGAGATCAACTAGGGCGAATGAAACCCTTAGCCAACTGCTCATTGAGTTGCTTCTTCAGTTCCATCAATTTTTCAGAAGTCATCCAATATGGTCTCTTGGCTATAGGTGTTGTCCCAGGGATTAAATCTATCTCGAATTCAATATCGCGATTAGGAGACATCCCTGGTAATTCGTCTGGGAACAAATCAGGGTATTCCTTCACAACGGGTACCATTTTCAACTCCGGTATAGTGAGGGATTGTGTAGAAGGGTGTGTAGGAGTAGAGGTTTGCTCACAGGTGAACCTAACCAACTGACCATCGGTGCTACGAAGACTTACCGTCCTTTGGGCACAATTAATGGTTCCCTCATGTTTGGCTAACCAATCCATCCCAAGAATGACATCTAAACCCAAGGTGTCTAATAATATGAGGTTAGCTGTAAACTTTACCCGGTGTATTAAAAGTTCTACACCCTTACACAAAAGTTTAGTGACCATGGTGGATCCAGGTGATTGGATATGCATAGCATTGCTAAGAAATTCTGTTTTCAGATTAAGTTGTTCTGCTTTCAAGGTTGACATGAATGAATGAGTTGCACCAGAATCAAATAGAACTATTATGGGAGTGGAATGCACAAGAAAAGTACCGAGTACTACGCCAGGTGCGTCGGTTGCTTCTTCGGTTGTGACATGATTGAGCCGGCCCCTTCCAAAAGTTGGAGCTGACTTAGGAACAGTAGGAGGTCCACGTTGTCCGGTCTGAACCTGAGGAGGATCACGAGATTGTTGCGGTGCCCCTTGAGTGTGCGGTCCAGATTTGCCAGTCTTCGGGTAAGGGCATTTTGGAGTGTAATGCCCCCTCTTGCCGCAGTTATAACAGGTGATATTGCCAGTGTGAGATGCATCACCCATAGCTTGAGACTGGATGAGGAGCTTGAAGGACAGCCTGTGTTTGTGGACGAGGAGGCCCGTACATCTATCGAGGTGGTTGAGGTGCAATGGAACAAACCACAAATGATGGAGAAAGTTGAGGACGAGTGGAGCTGCTGCTGCTGCCACCGGCAAATTTCTTCGTAGCCCACTTGCGCTTGCGGTCCTCAATCACTTCCCTTTCACTTGATTCAACACGGAGGGCTTTATCAACCAGTGACTTCATGCTAGTGATTTCATGAGCAGCAAGAGCATGCTTGAGTTCAGGTGCCAGTTTATCTCTGCATAGCTCAACCCTTTTTGCTTCAGTATTCATGTCAGCAGTGACATATCTACCCAAATAGTTGAAGTGTTCCATGAATTCCATGAAAGGCATATTCCCTTGTTCAAGTTGCAGAACTCTTTATTCTTAATCTCAATCAGACCAGTAGGAATGTGAGCAGATCTGAACCCCTCACGGAACACAGTTGAAGTAATAGGCTCATCAGGAGGAATGAGAGTCTTGAATGTCTCCCACCATGCAGCTGCTGCACCTTGTAGATAATAGGCAACAAACGTAGCCTTCTCAACTGGATCACACTGGCAAAGATTTAACTTGTTTTCAATATCACGAGCCAATCATCTGTTGCGAGAGGATCAGCCACGAAAGAGAAATGCGACGGATGAGTCCGTTGAACGTCTGCTAACTTGGAGGGTGCTTGGTTGGCCTGATGTGCCATGGCAGCTCCCATGTTCTCAGAATTCGCTATCATCCTTTCAAAAAGCCGATTCTGGTTGGCTAGGAGCTGAGCGAGTGTCGGTTCGTCGTCATGCTGTTCCGTGGCGGCAGCACTTCGACTACTCCCGGCATGGGCTGCTGAGTGAGCGCCAGAGCTAGTATTTGTCATCCTGCACTCAGAGTACAAAAGTACATTTGCGCAAAGACTTGACATATACATCACCCTGAACATATGGGACATATGAATGATTTCTTTCAGCTGAATTAACAAGTCATCCAATTCATATTTGCGTAAAACAAATTTCTGGACAGCAAGCAACTCATTTCCAAAAGAGCATAAGTTTCATTCTAGTACATTGGTTTTAAAGGATCTAAGTGATCACAATTACATAGAGATGGATAATGATCATAAGGCACCGAGTTCACGCCTAGGTGTTATAAAATTTGACCATTACAAGGATTACATGGTAGGATGTCATCTCATACATCTTTTGGAAAAGAAATGAAAGTTACACCCGATACATTTTTCCTTAACACTCCATTCTATGGAACTTGGGAGAATCCGATGGGAGGTTGAGGCACCGTAGACGACGGAGTGGCCATAGTCAAGCGGTGGCGTCTCCCATTCCACTCGAATATGTGGGATGGTCCCAGCAGCTCCGGATCTCCAACAAGTGCAGGGTCTGGCATGGTTCGACGATTTCGATCGAAACCAACTGTCATGCGGGCTCGAGTGTTTATGTTTTGATAAATGCCCATGGGAGGAGGCAAGGAGTCAGTAAGGGGTTAAAGGTCTTGATTCCCATAAATGGTGGCATTATCAAAATATCCTTGATGCCCGGGTAGTTCTATGCGTCTATCAAGCATGACCACCCTAGCTTGCAACCTACTCAGTCCCGCGACCTAGGACATAGTTGTTTGTATTTTTTCGGCTTCGAGTCCTAGCCGTGGGCATCTCTGCCTCTGTACCCTATGGTTGTATTCATAAACCCGTTCTCCTTCCTTCTATTCTATAAAATTGTTTGTTGCTGTGGGGACCTCCCCCCTCCCCCCCTCCCCCCCGCTTTTATGATCAAAAAAACCTACTCATCTCCGTCATAGCATTAGCAAGATACCTATCCATAGCTCGGACTAGTCCGGCTAAGAGAACTTGTGGGGAGTCAATCTCTCCCATGCGTCCCTCAAGACCTGGATAGTAATTGGCAGTGGTTGGACTTGCACGGGCTGGAAAATAGTGGAAGAATCCATCTATTCCTGGCCTATGGTGTCGGTGATACACAATCGCCTGAAAAATGCAGCTTCATGCATGCGTGGAGGGTGCATCCCAACCATAAGCTTGAAAATAAAGAGGTGAATCACGGGGTCGAAATCCCTGTATACACAGTTCAGCCATATAAGCTCGGAGAGATGAACTCCGCTCAAGAGAAAATAAATGATACTCCGGTTGGTGGTTATGACCAAGGTGTTGTAGCATAAGCCACAAGATGTGAGGTAATGATCCTTCTTCATACCCTCCGGAATAGCCTAATGGTTGCCGCACAGTAGACATCTACAAAATTTGGAAGTAGAGACCAATTAGAATTTCAATCGAAGCTCATTAGGAATTTGGTGACGGTGTTGTGGTCATTATATTATGTTCTGCCCGGTTTTCTACTAAGCAACAAGTTGATCTTATTTCGACATGTGGGTGCATATATTTTCTTGGGTAAGTACATGCCTAAAGATTCCCTGGTTATACCCCACATTTGGTATAAAATTTTCAATTTTTAGACTCTTATTGTTAACTGTGATGGATTTTCAAACTAGATGGTGCAGTTTTGAAAATACAAGTGGATTTGTACAGTTCGAATTTTTAATCCATTATCCAGGCTAGCAAAACTTCTAGGACAAATATCTGAGCCTCATAATCAAGTTAGGTAGCTACTGGTAAATTTTCAGGAATTTAGCCTTTATATACTGGTCTGGGCAAAAAATGTGAAGGATAACTGCTACAGGTTCTACAATCTGCGCAACAGTGGAGTTTTGCAAACTTTTAAGGTATGATACATGCATGAAAAATTCATACCAAGATTAGGACAGGCTAAAGGTTTAATGTAGGGGTTTCACTACATATGGTAGTCTTTAAATGTCAAGCAATATAGGGATAAAGACAAACCAATTCCCATCATGCCCCATTCTACCATCTTCTAGGTCATTGGCAAAATTTGAATTTTGAATTCAACTTCGGAAAAGAGAGCTTAGCATTCATTTAATAGAATATTTTCAAACCTTTCAAGTTCTAACTTGAATCATTAATGTTTCATTCATCACTTAATGTTCTCTATGAGTTACTATTCTTTTCCTACTTGTGCACTTTTCTGGTCTCGTAGAGTAGAGTGGGGTTTTAAAATCACAATAAGACTTATAGGAAAGAATTTTATCCAAAGAGGGCTAAGAAGTAAGAATAGATTAGATTTTGCAAATATATTTTAGTGAGGACTCTTCCCTCCAAATATTATCTTTTGAAGCCTTGCTACCGTTCCATTCTTAAAAGGGTTCCTGCAGTCGGTCTAGGCTCAGATACCAATGCTGTCGAATGCACTCTGAACCCCTTATTATATTTGAAGGATGAATAGAATACCTCATTTCTTCCTTCAAACATAATAAGACATTCGACGCTCCGAGAGAAAGATAAATGGGATCTTGCTGGGCCTTTAGCCTGTCAATCAACTTCAGCCTGAGATGTGCCCGTCAAACCACTCGATGGTGGCGACCAAATGTGTTACACATCAATGAGACTTGACACAAAATGGCTAAAGATCTATATTGTCTCAATTATCTTTAACTCATACTCATGTTTAATGTATTCCTAGCAAAAGGAACACACTAAACACTTTCATCCAAGCATATGATATCTCTAATATAACAAGTACTAAGTTCTAAGTCTTAGTTAATCTATACATCATAGTGCTCAGATACATAGGGCCGCCCGGCCAAATAGTTAAGTTCGTGGAAGCATATTCTACCCAATAGATCTTTCATGCAACCGACTAGGGTAGACCCCAGTAAGAACCATCCTGGAAGAAAGAAATATCCCTTGCGAAATCATCCTCCTCAGGAATAATCTCACCTGCAGACAAGTCTACGCATACAACAAAACAATAAATGTGAAGAAAGTGTCAGTACAATAAATTGTACTGGCAAGCACCAGACAAACCTAACACGCTGCATGCAAGACATATTTCAAAGTAAGCTCTCATAGGGTTCTTTTAGCATAAATCAAGTTTTGTTTTTTCAAAATTCACTTTCAAATTCAATATAAAGTAAATTTCAGCAAGCATATACTTAGCAATTGGGCACCGAAATAGATGATAACATATATACCATAGTAACTTTTTGCCCTCCATGGCAGCAAGGACATAAATCATAAGTTTCATCGCTTTTGAATGAGTAAAATTTCAACTTTTTGAAGGTTTAAAACACAAGTCTAAACTCAAGACATATTCACACGCCGCTCATAACTGTGAGCATGGCTAATCGATTAGTTTTAACTCTGCAGAGTACGTACACTTTATCCACATGATGTGAAATACTAATCATGCATAGCATGGCACGCGACACATAAGTATCCGACTTATTACACACAACAAAGCCCTTTTCAAGATTCATGATTTAGCCTTACACCAGCGCGATACGTGTTTCCCCCATCCTAGTCACACTGGAATATGACATAGAACCGTTAAGTGGCAGGCCCACGCCTTAAACTTAACGCCGTGGTGGCGGACGTGACAGGAACCCACCACGTGGCACAATACCGTTGTATTGGACAGACTTAGTCACCTAAACTACCACATCGGGGCAAATAGGAAGTTCCTCTGAGTTATCCGAACTCATACCCTCCGGCCTACCAAAATGTAAGGCTAAATCATAAACAATTTACTAAGCTTGGGCTATCCTATACTAGCACATGTGGTTGTACTATATTCGAAATGAACTGACATTGAGTGAAGTCCTTAGATCAGTTTGAGTACACTTTCTCCCTATCGGTACACAACTAATCACCAATTTGCGTACCACATGAGGCCCAAACCTAAAAATTCACATTTTCCATCATTTTATTTGGAAAATATCACATTTATACCTTTAAATTCAGATCCTAAATCAAATCATTTTATTCAGGTAATTATATATATAATTTGCCCAAATGGTAAGTAAACATAACGTTAAGCAGACTAAGCATTCTCATAGACTTGTGACCTCTAACATCATATTAAGTGTAGCTAATTGGATTGTTCCTAAGGCTAGGAAAGATGGCTTGGTCATTTCTGCAGAGTTTTAAGGAATTATGCAAGACGAGGAGTTGATCAATTAAATTTTACAAGTTTTAATGTAATAGTGTACAATCATCATGCATATTTTCAATTATGTTCAAATAACCTCCAAAACATCGGTTCAATGTGATCAAAGAGGGAGGTTGAAACTTGTCTTTCTCTTCCTCTCCATGTTCAGCTAAATAATAGGCTTCTTCGAGGTTCGTCTGCGTATCGTCTAAACACACATACGCAAAATTCCAAATTACAAACATTCCTATAAATCCATCATGCTCTAAAATGAATGCTTTACATGGGTCGAGTGTTTTTTGTGTAAAATTGACTTTTCTGTGAAGGAATTTTCATTTTATTAGTTTTTGTTAAAAAGATTCAAATTTTCTAAAGTGTTTACATGTTAAATGTAGATCTATATACATTTCTGATTTTTGGGGCATAGATCTCCATGTTTCTGCCAAGTTTGATATTTTTATAATGCAAATCCTAAAAAATATGATTCCAACAAAATTTAGTTTGCAAATTTTTGAGTTAGGATGAATTTTCTACAATTTTTAGAAATTAGATTGTACATGAGGTGATTATTTCCCTATTCTATTTATTAGTGATATATATGTTGGAGAATGTGTCAAACTTTATATCACTAAATTAAAGTTCAAACTTAGCTGATTCTACAAAATTTTAGTTCAATCCATTTGGAGTAAAAATGAATTCTACAAATTTTATAAGTTGAAGCATGTTTTATGCTAACTAGCTTTTATATAAATTCTTAGAAATAAAATTTCCTACTGAAAATATGTGTTTTTACTCCTCAACATTAAAGTTCACAATTTTGCGAATCTACTGAAATTGGTTTCATTTCAAAATGAGTCGTATTTGATTTTATATGAATTTCACAAGTTTGAGAAGATTAACTTTTGAAAAGATATTTCTCTAGCCATTTTCCTATATTTTTTCAAAATAGGAATACATGTGGTCCTCCTTCAGTCACTGGCCAATATGCAAAAAGACCCTTAGGCTTTTCCAGGGATCAATCCGAGGTCCTTAGCATGTGTGTTTAGACAAATTCATTAAGAGTCCTCAAGGTTTATTCTATTTATAATAGGTCCTGGGCCCGCATGTCATACTAGGCACTTTTGCTAATCAAACCTTACAAGTTTTGAACTGACACTAATCGAGATCCTTAGTGCCTAATGGAGTGGGGTCCATTTGTCAGTGAAGCGCGTTTGGTTAAAGCAGGGCAGCGGCGGCCCGACGAACTTCTCGCCGGCGCCGGCGAAGAACGGAACCTGTTCTCGTGTTGCAGTCAAAAGAGAAAAGCTAGAGGGACTCAAGGCGAGGCTAATGGTTGTTGTCTCACTCAATGAGATCTCCGGAATCATCATCGGTGACATTGAGAGCGGCGCTGGGTCTCAAGTTGATGTTGCATGTGGTTTTGGAGGCCTCTTCTGAGCGTGCATGTGCAATGTAAAGGTCCTAAGAGCTACTAGGGAACTTACCTAGCAGCGGGTTGGCGTTGGCGAGGTCTGGTCATTGGTGACGCCGTGCGGAGCTCTTTAGCGATGGTGTTTTCTTCGCGGGTGATTGCCGACAGAGCTCTTCGGTCTTTTGTTGTTCGAAAAGGGTGCGGGCCTTGGTTTAGACAAGCATGAGGTAGCTCTTGTCAAAAAGAATCACGTCGAAGCTCATCAGAGAGGGAGAAAAGAGGAAATGGCGTCGGCGGCTGGAGTTGGGGAAGTGTTGATGAGAAAATTTCCCACGCACTGGCCTGAGAGATATGCTTAACTTTAATGCATGTCCAAATTATTGCTTCAAGGTTCATAGGCGTGCCAGTTGATTTGATCCTACAATCAGCAAGAAACAATAGAAAGAATTAGCTTGCAAACGATAGCCGATCGGCTGGAGGCCGATGACGTATCGTCTAAGGTTAAGCCGATGCAATGCATACTGAATCGGCAACTATTAGACTTGTCTGATCGGCTGCAGATGTTAACAGAATACAATCCAAGTCTTAAAGCATATTTAAACCAAGTGAGTAGGATAGATCGATAGTATACCGAGACAGTATAAATCTCTTAGATCTAAATATACTATGAGGCAAGGATTATATTTATTCACAGCATAGCCGAAGAGATTAATCTAACATGTATCGGCTAGTACCCCGATATTGCTTTATACTGAGATATCGTTATTAACCAAATATATTAAACAAGGACCGATCATATGCTAAGATAATGCAACAGATCGATTACAAGCTTAATATATTTAATTATAGAGAGATCTTAATATAAAGGGCAGCTTCAACATATCAAGTAAATATAAAACATACAAGATAGTTAAAACAGATAAGATCGGCTGAAACTCCGATACTATCTCTAATAATGTTCATAAAACAAGATAGATTTGTTATGATTCTAAAAGCGACTTAATAGATCGAACCTAATCGATGCAGCATTAAGTACCAAAAGAAGCATATGATCTATATGAGTCTATGAACATCTTTCAAGATGGTAGATATACTATATAATCCGGATTAACATTGAAATCCAGACTTATCGGCTATCATCTAGCGACTGATGCTAGCCGATTAGGGTTTAGACCACAATATCAATCTACATTATATAGCATATATGATAACTATGCAGATTACGAAGACAAAATTAGAGTATCATGATGATGGAAGCACTAACCCAGACAACGCAAACCACTGTGACAAGAATTACCTTTTCGTTGGAGATCAAATGATGCAGCCCAACTAGAAGCAAGAACTCGTCTGTCGGTGATATTGGCCCGGGGGTATGTCAGAGGCATGACATCTGCGAAAAGGGAAGGCACCCTTGCCCGTCAAAGAACGTCAAAGTTATGACCTGAAAGGCTTAGGCGAGACTCGGCCATGGGCGGCCACGTGGCCGCCCCAGAAGGGGCCGGCCCGGAGGCTGCCCGGAGGCCCGCGTACTCCCAAACGACGGGGTCCGGGATCACCCAAACCCCCGGTTGGAAGGGTCCGGGATCACCCGAACCCCCATCCTTCATCCCGCACCTCTCTGAGAGAGGTGCGAATCCAACTACCAACCAACTCATTTAATGCTCAAAAGGAGAGGAGCTGAGCGCCTGCCTCGCCGCATTCAATGCGATGTGAGGTGCGGCTGTCAGTTGCCCGCATCATCACCCCTTTTTGCCTATAACGAGGCAAAGGAGGCCTAAAAGTCTATGGCTAAGACCATGGTATGGCCGCGCACCCACTCCGCGCACGCCCCCCTCACGCCCTATCCAGTCGCATTTAACGCATTGGGCGGCCGCGTGGGGGAGAGAGTGCGAGGGCAAGAGGCGTGGTGCCAGTACCTACCCACGGAATAGGTCCCTGACCAGTGGGTCCCATCAGAGTAGGCAGGCAAGCCATCATCATGTCAGCGGCATGGCTACTACGACGACCACCCCTTTCCCCCGCTTTCCTTGACGCAGCAACAGGAAAGAGTAGGAATGGAGTGGCTTCCTCGACAAGACAAGATAAAAACTACTCCCTCACGTGGAGTGGAAGAGAGAGAAGCTAGGACTACTGTGGTGTTCCCTTGTTCTATAAAAGGAGACCCAAGTCCATCATAGAACAGGTTCTGCTCCAGGTTCTGCCTCTTCGGCTGGCTAGTTGCTGGTAGGTCGACCCATACACTCAAGGTTATTTGCCAGTAGATCTGCTAGCCCGTGGCAGTCTCTCATCCACCACTGAGCCCAAAGGAGAGGAACATTCCCCTTGTTCTTGGCAACTTGCCCCATATACTACATAAAACAGGAGTAGGGTATTACACCACACCGGTGGCCCGAACCTGTATAACCCCCGTGTCTCTGCAATTTTAGCTTCTTCTTCCCGCCTCATCTGCATTATTTCATTCTTTCTGCGAGATTAAACCAGGATACACCGCTCCCCGTGTCGAACCAAAAAAGGGGGTCCTCCGGATCCCTGCGTGTCGATCTACGACATCGACAGCTAGCGCGCCAGGTAGGGGGAGCACACTGTGTTTTGGTTCAAACTCCTGTTTTCCACCCATTTTCTGGCGGAAATCCTCTCTCCCCGTCTCCGCCATGGTCCACGGCCGCACCCTACGCTCCACATCAGGCTCACTCGCTACGCGTGAGCGCGGCTTGGCCAACGAGGCGACGGAGGAGGTTGACACAGGCAGGCACAGCCCCAACTTCCGCCACCTCCGCTCGACAGGACATCGATCTTCATCTCCCTCATCACCGCTGATGGCGACGATGGCTGCAGCGCCCGCGCCACCTCCTCTGCCCCCGTTGAAGCGGCGGTTGTAGGCGGAGGGGCCCAGACATCCCGCAGGGCTGGCAACGCCCCCGCAGGATCCGGGCCACGCCCTAGCGGGCATACCGGCGAGCCTCGCCGAGGTAACGTCCATCGCCGCCTGGAGTTTGGCACTCCTCAGGGTGCCCTGCAGGCGGCAGAAGCTCTTCTGCGCCACCCCCCGTCACCCCTGGCGAGGGATCCAATGCCAAGAGGTGGTTCGATGACGTGGCGAAGCTCGTAGGCACGGCCCAGCACCAGCTGGCCGATGACCTCGCTTCCTCCAGCCGCCAACCGCGCGGTTCACACGCCGCGGTAAGCTCTTCCTTCCGGCGACGGGCTCGAAGGGCAGCGGCTGCCGCAAGGACGGAGGAGAGCCTCTCAGCGGCGGCCCAACCGAAACCACCTCGGGACCTGCTGTATGCAGGGCGCGATGACCGCCCCCGCATCGAGCAGCGCCGGGACGAGCGCCGCTTAGGGCGGGCGCCGGACTGCGCCTCCTCGTCGGGAGGCGCCACCTCACGGCGAGCGGCCGCAGCGGCCCTCCCGCAAATGGAGCCCCTCGGCGGACGGCGAGTGGCCGTAATGGCCCAGCCGCAAGCGGGAAGCTCCACGGCGCCCAATGAGGCCCCGCAGCCGTTATCGCCCCCTACGGTCGGCAACGGCTGCCAGGCCTTTGTTGTCGACCTCCGTAACGTGCGATGGCCTAACAAATTTAGGCTGGCCCTTACGGAGAAATACGACGGCTCGGTTAACCCCACCGAGTTCCTCCAGATCTACACCACAGCCATTGAGGGTGCTGGGGGTGACGAGCGCGTCATGGCTAACTTCTTCCCCATGGTGCTCAAGGGCCAGGCCCGCTCCTGGCTAATGAATTTGCCGGCCCGGTCAGTCACTTCTTGGGACGACCTGTGCTGCCAGTTCACCTCCAATTTCCAGGGCACATACCCGCACCCGGGAGTGGAGGCAGACCTTCACATGGTCCAACGAGGGGAGGACAAGTCCCTGCGCAAATACATTCAGCGTTTTTGCTAGGTACGCAACACCATACCCTCCATCGCTGACCATGCTGTGATCTTTGCATTCCGGAGTGGCGTATGCCACGACATTATGTTGGAGAAGATCGAATCCAAGGCCCCCCGGACCACCATGGAGCTCTTCGAGCTCGCAGACCGGGTGGCCCGCAAGGAGGAGGCCCGGGTTTGGAATCCTAGGAATCCTAACCCGGCCTCAACCGGCGCTACCCCCTCCGCGTCCCGTGAAGAGCGACGCGAATGGCGACGGAAGCGCAGGCCATCGCGCGCTGGCGGGGAGGGCCACGTCCTCGCCACCGACGAAGCCGAGAAGCCCTTGCGGAAGGGCAAGCCCGCGGGCAACCGCAGGCGGTCCCCGAACCCTCACCCCCAGGGCCGGGTCGGGGATAAATGGTGCATGGTGCACCAAACCTCCCACCACGACCTCTCTGAGTGCCGCTCGGTCAAAAATCTGGCCGAGCGGGTGCAGAAGTATGAGCAGGAGCGGAGGGAGAACGAGAAGGAGATCCGCCACAAGGATAAGGCGCCGGCGGAGCGCTCGGACAACCGGCGAGAGGAGGCCAAAGATGCGGCCCCCGCCAGGGACGACGATGACAACCTGGGCTACCAGGATCCCCAACACGTCGTCGCCACCATCGACGGCGGTGCGGGCGCCCAGGTATCCCGCCGGAGCTTCAAGTCCATGAGACGCGAGCTCCTCGCAGCCTTGCCATCTCACGAGGCAGCCCAAAGGTTGCGCTGGGCAGAGGTGCCCATCACCTTTGACCAAACCGACCACCCAGGGAGCATTGCACGGAGCGGCCATTTGGCCCTCGTGACCTTCCCCACCATCTGCAACGTCAGGGTCACCCGAGTCTTGATTGACGGAGGTGCGGCCCTCAACATACTATCCCCGAAGGCCTTTGATGCGATTAAGGCCCCGGGAATGGTGCTCGGGCCCTCTTACCCCATCATCGGGGTAACGCCCGGGAAGGTGTGGCCTCTTGGGCAGATCGCTCTGTCGGTCACCTTTGGGGCCCCCGCTAATTTCCGCACCAAGCGGATCGACTTTGATGTGGCGGATATCAATCTGCCCTACAACGCCGTGCTCGGGAGGCTGGCATTGGTGAAGTTCATGGCGGCTACCCATTACGCCTATCGCCAGCTCAAGATGCCGGGCCTCGAAGGCCCCATCACCATCCACGCCGACGTCAAAACCGCGCTGGACTGTGCGGAAGCGCATGTCGATGACATCGTGGCGGCCGACCGCGTCAAACCCGAGGGCCCCCAAGGGGAGACATCGGGTTCTCGGGCCCCGAAGCAGCGCATCACCTCTGCCGATGAGGTAGTGATTAAGTCTATCCGTTTGGGTGACGACCCGTCCAAGACCGCCAACATTGGTGGCAGCTTGGACCCCAAATAGGAAGACGCGCTCGTCTCCTTCCTGCGGGCGAATGCCGACGTGTTTGCTTGGAAGCCGTCGGATATGCCCGGAGTCCCCAGGGAGATCGAGCACCGACTTGCAGTACGACCGGACGCACGCCCGGTCCGGCAAAAGGTGAGGCGACAGGCCCCGGAGCGGCAGGCGTTCATCCGCGAAGAGGTGACACGGCTCCAGGAGGCCGACTTCATCCGGGAGGTGCTGCATCCGGAGTGGTTGGCGAACCTGGTGGTCGTCCCGAAGGCCAACCACAAGCTGCGCATGTGCATCGACTACACCGACCTCAACAAAGCATGTCCCAAAGACCCCTACCCTCTACCCCGAATAGACCAGATAGTCGACTCCACTGTGGGGTGTGACCTTTTATGCTTCCTAGATGCGTATTCTGGCTATCATCAATTTCGCATGGCTGTAGAGGATGAGGAGAAAACTTCATTTATCACCCCTTTGGGTACTTTTTGCTACATGTCTATGCCCTTTGGTTTAAAAAATGCCATGTCCACTTTCCAACGTGGTGTCCGCATCACGTTGAAAGACCAAATAGGGCGCAATATTGAGGCATACGTTGATGATCTCGTAGTCAAATCTCGGGATCAAAGAACTTTGCTCCCGGATTTGGCCGAGACATTTAGTAACCTCCGGTCCTCCCGCAAGAAGCTGAACCCAGAGAAATGCGTGTTCGGGGTACCGACGAGCAAGCTGTTAGGGTTCTTGGTCTCTGCCCGAGGCATCGAGGCCAACCCCACTAAAATAAAGGCAATAGAGGAGATGCACCCCCCTAGGAAACTCAAGGACGTGCAGAGGCTCACTGGTTGTGTAGCTGCCCTGAGTCGCTTCATATCCAGGTTAGGAGAGTGGGTGCTTCCTTTATTTAAATTGTTAAAGCGAACCGGCCCCTTCACTTGGACGGACGAAGCGGACAAAGCCTTGGGCGAGCTCAAGCGCTACCTCTCCTCACCGCCCATACTGGTGGCCCCTCGGGAAGGGGAGCCCCTCCTTTTATATTTGGCGGCGACCCCCCAAGTGATTAGTGCGACCTTGGTTGTGGAGCGCGACGAAGAGCTGGACTCTTGGTCGCCCCCAACCCTGTCAAACCCGGAGGCAGGAGACCTCGGAACGGAGCTGGCCGAGGAAGCGCCCGAGCCCGGAGGTGGCCCTTGGCCCCCCGAGCCTCAGGGAGCCGCCCGGCCCCCTAGTCCGGGAGCACCCGAAGCCCCCTCCACCCAGAGTGGCCCTGAGGGCCCCGGTGGAGGCGACGGCTCGGAAGCCCTGGAAACCGGGATGACCCGCCCCGAAGCACCCGTGGCAGGAAGCCTCGGAACGGAGTTGGCCGAGGAAGCCCCCGAACCCGGAGGTGGCCCTTGGCCCCCCGAGCTTCAGGGAGCCGCCCGGCCCCCTAGTCCGGGGGCACCCGAGGCCCCCTCCACCCGGAGTGGCCCTGAGGGCCCCGGTGGAGGTGACGGCTCGGAAGCCCCAGACACCGAGGTAACTCACCCCGATGTACCCGGACCAGTCGCCCCTAATAAAGTAGCCAAGGCCCGCACCAAGGTGCAGCGGCCGGTCTACTTTGTCAGCGAGGCGCTACGGGACGCGAAGACACGTTACCTGCAGGCCCAGAAAATGCTCTACGCCGTGCTCGTGGCCTACAGGAAGCTGCGTCATTATTTCCAGTCGCACCAGGTAATGGTAATCACGTCCTACCCTCTTGGACAAATCCTGCATAACCGAGAGGGCACGGGACAGGTAGTCAAATGGGCCATTGAGTTGTCGGAATTTGATCTGCACTTCGAAGCCCGGCACGCAATCAAGAGCCAAGCCTTGGCTGATTTCGTGGCAGAGTGGACACCAACGGCCGGAAGCGATCTGCACCCGGGGGAACCCGAGAGTGCGGAGGATCGTGATCAAGGAGCCGCGCACTGGGTGATGAACTTTGACGGTTCACTCACCTTGCACGGAGCCGGAGCGAGCGTGGTGCTAACTTCCCCAGCGGGCGACGTACTTCAGTACATCGTTCGGATCGACTTCCGGGCAACCAACAACATGGCCGAATATGAGGGGCTTCTAGCGGGGTTGCGAGCGGCAGCAGGCGTGGGTATCCAACGCCTGCTGGTCCTCGGGGATTCCCAACTGGTTGTAAACCAGGTTAACAAGGAATACCAATGCACCGACCCCCAAATGGAAGCCTATGTCAAGGAAGTACGGCGTATGGAGCGCCATTTCGATGGCCTCCAGCTATGCCATATTCCCAGAAGAGACAACTCCCTGGCGGACGAGCTATCTAGGATCGCGTCCGTGCGAGCCCTAGCCCCGCCAGGCGCATTTGAGGAAAGTCTCACAGAGCCGTCGGCGTACCCCGAACCGCCCCAGAGGCAGGAATCGGCCGGTCCCGACGCCCCGGATCTGGCGGGCCAGCCACAGCCTGGCCCTGCCGGGACCAACATCACGCGCCAGGTGGCTTGGATTTCGGAAATCCGAGCGTACCTACAAGACGCGTCATTGCCCGAGCGACGTGAAGAAAGCGAACGCATTGCTCAGACCTCCAAGAAGGGACTCTCTACCGACGTGGTGCCAACGGAGTGCTCATGAAATGCATCGCTCGGGAACAGGGCATCGAGCTCCTAGCTGAGATCCATGAAGGCAAATGCAGAGCGCACTCGGCCTCCCGAACCCTGGTGGGAAAGGCATTCCGCCAAGGATTCTATTGGCCCACCGCGCTGGAGGACGCAACGGACCTCGTGCGGCGGTGCCGAGCATGTCAATTCCACGCTGCGTACGCACCGCCGGCCCAGCCCTTGGACCATCCCACTCTCATGGCCGTTTGTGGTCTGGGGGCTGGACATCCTGGGCCCGTTCAAGCAGGCGTGGGGCGGATGCAAGTTCCTGTATGTCGCCATCGACAAATTCACCAAGTGGCCAGAGGCCTATCCAGTCAGCATCATCGACAAACATTCAGCTGTGTGGTTCATGAGAGGCATCACGGCAAGGTTTGGGGTCCCCAACAGGCTCATCACCAACAACGACACCCAGTTCACGAGTGAGCTGTTCGGCGAGTATTGCGATGACATGGGCATCAAGCTCTGTTTCGCCTCGCCCGCCCACCCCCAAAGCAACGGTCAGGCCGAGTGTCGAAACTCGGTTTCGGCAATATAAAATTGGGGGTGCAGTCAAGATCGCCAAGCACGATGGGTTAGAAGGAAAAGAAGATTTAGACAGGTTCAGGCCCTCTCGTGAGGTAATGCCCTACTCCTGTTTCGGGGATTCGATCCGCCGAGTGTCTTTATTGATCTCGTGATCTCGTGTATCTAAAGCTGAAAGCTGATCTAACATCTCATGAAGCATATGATCTAAAGCCGATATCTCTCAAGGGACGCCCCTTACCACCCTTATATAGTCTTGGGAGGTGGGCTTACAAATCGAAAACTCTATCTTACTCTAAGTCAGTTTCCTCAATCTTACCAAACCGTGACTATAGGCCGTTGCCTTATCTCTATCGGCAACGTAACATCCAAGTCATGTTTGGTTTACAGATATGGTAGGCGCAATCTATCCCTACCTCCAGCCGGATAAGCTTGCCATGTAGATACCCGATTGCCATAATCTCCACACCGAGCGTGCAAACACAGAAATACTAAAAGGCCTCAAGACTAAGACCTACAATGTGCTCAAAAAGCATGGGGACTCATGGACTGATGAGCTGCCTGCGGTCCTTTGGGCCAATCGGACAACCCCGAGCCGCGCCACCGGGGAAACACCTTTCTTCTTGGTGTATGGAGCCGAAGCGGTCTTGCCCTCCGAGCTCACCCTGGGATCGCCCCGAGCCACATTATACACCGAAGCGGATCAAGAGCAAATGCGTCGTGACGATCTGGATTACCTGGAGGAAAGAAGGCGTCGGGCAGCGCTTCGAGCGGCCCGCTACTAACAGAGCCTCCGCCGCTACCATCAAAGCAAAGTCAGCCCCCGAGCGCTGCAAGTCAATGATCCGGTCCTGCGCCGTGTACAAACATGCGCAGGGCTAAGCAAGTTATCCCCGATGTGGGAAGGGCCATACAAGGTTATCGGCACCCCGCGTCCGGGAGTAGTTCGCCTAGCCACAGAGGACGGCACTCCGTTGCCGAACCCGTGGAATATTTCCCACCTGCGCAGGTTCTACCCATAAGCCGCATGGTGCGCTGATACATGCATAGAAGTTCATCCACTGCCCCAGTGGCATGGGCAATACGTTTGTTATTACATTCCATATGATTTTTCTTGGAAAACACCTGCTGTAGTGTGTTTTCTCCCACGTGCTTGAGCATGTACTGCGGATGCGGCTTTCCAATGGTTCCCCGGCCTTGCCCGCCTTAGCCTGAGAGCCCTAAGGGTGTCGAAGGTACAGCGATGCTGCATACTACCACGCCTGGGGGCAGTCAACGCCTGGGGGTTCGGGTGCGAACTAACACGCCTGTCCCGGCCCCCGTTGCCGCTGCCCTCATTGGCCTTTTTATGCCTTCGCTCCTACCGGAACCCGACAAAGGCACCAGCCAACGGCCGTGCATGCTTGCCGAACCTGAACAGCCCCCCAACTACATGGGACAAGTCATGGCGGAGGACCACACTACCGCATTCTCGCAATAACTAAGAATTGGACTATCAATTGCAGGAAAGCAAATAAACAGGGGCTTGGGCCAACCAACCGCCACTACGTGTGCACTAAGTTGGCCGGGGGCTCCCAGCATACACACACAAGAGTCATCAAAAGCAGCCACGATGAGCTGTTACAGCGCAAGTTCAGCATAATGAAGGCAAGTTTGCTAACTTTACAAACAGTACTACAAATATCTTTTTACACAATTACAGATACAAGCCGAGAGGGAGCAAGGGAGCCCTAAGTGGCCGGTGGGTCGCTGGGGGCACCCGCCGGGAAGTCTTCATCCGACGAGTCCTCGTGGAGGGCGAGCTGGAAGGCCACCGGGGTGCCATCGAAGCCCATCATGATGGAGTCGACGGCGTCCTGGACATGGCGGCGAGCGGCCTCCTCGGTGCCTTCGGGGAAATCCTCGGTGGGGATGTAGGGGTCGAAGTCGGGGTCGCGGGCTTGGTAACTTGCCAGGATAACTGACGCGACCTGGCGGGATAAGTCATATGATGACTCCTTCGCCACCTCGTCGACCTCCTTCGACACCCTCTGTATCCCCTCTGCCAGATCGTCAATGTGTGTGGCCAATCCTCCCAAGGTAGGGACGCTGGGGGGTACGGTTGACCCCCACCCCGCGAGTCGCGTCCCGAAGGCGCCTGACGGATGAGGCCAGGCCCTGGACCCCTAGGCGCAAGACGCGCTCAAGCTCCGTAATCCTGCGGCGCGCCTCCTCCAGTTCTGGCCCCGGCCCCCGCAGCTGCGCCTGCGCATCCATCACCACCTGCTCCCGGGTGGCCAGCTGCTGCTCCCACCGCTCCAGCTCATCCTGCCGGCGGCCCGAGGCGGCGGCAAGCAGCCGCTCGCGATCCCACACGCCCTTCAGGCATCGGGAGGCCTCCTCCTGGGCTTCCAGCACCGCCGCCTCTCGCCCCCCCCCACGGCGACCTCGCGCTCGGCGATGGCCTTCTCCTGGGCCAGCACGTTGGCCTCCCGCGCGGCGGAGTCTTCCTCGGCTCTGGCGACGGCGGCCTCCCGGCTCTCAACCGCCCACCATGCCGCCTCAAGGGCCCTCTCCCGCTCCGCTAAGCCGGCCTCGCGGGCCTGGAGGTCAGCGTCGGTGCTGGCGACGGCGGCCTCAGCGTCGCACAGGGTGCGCTCGTGCTCGTCAAGGCCCTGCGCGCTCTTCTTAAGGTCGCAGAGGAACTGCCCGGCGGTGGTGCGCACCCTCTCTTCAGCGGCGGCGGTGACCTGCTCACGGAGGTTAGCGGCGTGCCGCTCAGCGACGGTGTCTTCAAACACTTGGCTGAGCTCCTCCTGGCGCCGCTCGATCTCCGCCAGCTCCCGCCTGCGGATGAGGCCCTCCGCCCTTGCCATGGCCGCCAGCTCCTGACGACCCTCCTCGACCTCGGCCTCCCGCCGCGCCACCTCAACCTCCCTGGCGGCCAAGGCCTGCACCTGGGCCTGGAGACCCTCCAGGGAGATGGCGTTGGCCTCCTCCAACGCCCTGGAGATGACTTCCCTCGCCCGCTCCTGCGACCGGATGAGAGGCTCGGTGTCCAGGGGGCCACGAACCCGGACCGAGCGCCCCCAGACTCAGAGTCGGAGCTCGGCCCGGGATCGGCCGCCTGCGCAGGCTGAGCCACCGAGGACCCCCCGTGGCCGGCGCCGCCCGTCCCTTGCCTTGGGGGCTCGCGGCAGACCTGCGCCGACAGGATTAACGGTAGTCGGCGGGGCGACGGCGCCGCTGAGTGCGGTGCAGGCGAGGGCTGCTGTGGTGGCGGCGATGGTTGCCGCGGAGGGGACCCCTGAGGTTGCTCTCCGCCGCCCTCCGCTGCCCCCTCTGTGTCGGCGCCGCCCGCGGCTTGCCCTTAATGGGCGACCGGCGCTCCAGCCTCTGGGTGGGCCCCCCTCCCAGATCGCACCGGATCCGGGACCGAACCCGTAGGGGGTGATCTAGACCTGGGGGGCTCAGACACCCCGAGCCTCTCCTGCGCGCCCTCCCCCAAGCCTGAGGCAGAACCGCCCTTGGGTACAACCCTTGGGCAAAAATGCCTGTGCTCACGGCTGGAAACAAAACAAAAGCACAACAAGGAATCATGAAACAAAGACAAAAAGGGTAAGGCCCCGATGGCCATCCACGTATCGGCAAGGCGTACCTGCGGGCGGGGTTGAAGTCCCAGGAGATCCCCGAGATGGCCTGCTTCTTCTTCGTAGGGCGGCCCGGAGGACTCGCCGGAGATGTGCCTCGGGCCCCCCAGCCGCCGGCGTACTCGCCGGGGATGCGCCCCGGGCTTCCCCCACCGTCGTCGTCGCCGCCGTTGTGGCCGGCCTGGCCCTCGGCGTAGTGGCCCCCGGGGACGGGTCCGCCGCCCACGAGCCCCCTGGTCTGCGGGGGAGGAGGGGTGCGGCGCGCTCTGCTCCGCCGCCACGCGGTGGAGATGGGGGATGAGAGGGGTCCTCCTCTGGCCTCTTCCTCTTTCCCTTAGGGTCCGAGGCCCCTGAGTCGCTCCGGCCCAGGCCCCGGTGGTTCAACCGCCCGATCGGGATGTGGTCGTCGGTATCGTCATCGTCGTCACCGCCCCCGCCCCTCGGAGCAGCCTCCGGTGCAGCCTCCGGTGCGGCCAACGACGAGCCAACGCCGTCACCCACCACCTGCAGCAGGTGCAGGATCTCCGGGCGCGCTGAGTCCTGGCACAGCGGCACCAGCCCAGGTGGGAGCTGCGTCAGATCCATCTCCATGACGCCGAGGGTGCGGCGAACCAGGGTCCCGAGATCCCTCTCGTCCCAGTCGAAGGCGGCGCCCACGTGGGTCCGCATGTCGTCATTGGGGCCCATGTACATGTAGGCGGGGCGCGGCCTTTCCTGCAGCGACGCAATGCGCCTCATCTGGAAGTCGCGGAAGACCGCGTGGCTGGACAGGCCCCCCCGCCGAAGGTAGCTGATCCGGTCTAGCACCCCGTCCAGCTCCCTCCCAGCTCGTGGGCGTGCCCCTTAGTTCCTCTGGTTCACCGGGATCCCCGTCAGCAGGGAGAGGCGGGGGTGGTCGCCCAGGCTGGTGTAGAACCAGAACGCCCTCCAGTTCTTCCACCTGGAGCGGGGGTGGATGTCGATGAAGGGAGTGCTGACCGCCTTGTCGTTCCGTGGCTGGATCGTCACGTACCCGACCGCGTCGGGGGAGCCAGCCCGGCATACCCGGAAGAACTGCTGGAAGAGGTGAAGAGAGGGCCTCACCCCCACGAACATCTCACAGGTGTGGGCGAACACGGCGAGGTAGAAGATGGCGTTGGGGGTGAGGTGGTGCAGCTGGAGGTCGTAGAACTCCAGGACGTCGAGGAAAACCGGGAGAAGGGCGGCACCAGCCCGACCATGGCGAAAGAGGCGAAGAACACCATCTTCGTGGGGGGCTGCTCCTCCGGGACATCGCCGCTGCGCGTACCGCGCAGAAGGAACTTGTTGAAAAGACTGCGGGCCTCCGCCGTGCGAACCAAAGATTTGGGAAGCACGCTTCCCGGCTCCAGGGGCGAATCGCGGCCCATCGCGAAGGTGGATGCAGAAGTACGGAAAGGGAAGCTGAAAAGCAAAGGAAAGGAAATGGAAGGAGCAGGAGGCGCTAGGTAGACGAGGGACGAATGGCAATGAGAGGTGATGGTAGTGGAAAGCGTAGAAACCGATCCCCCTCCATGCGGATCTGGTTTTATAAGCTACCACCGCCCCCTCGGATTCCTCGGCATTAAATTCGCCCCACTACCACACGAAGCGCCCCCTCGTCCTCGCGCCCTTTCGATTTTCGCATCCCCTTGGGTTCCCGCGTCGTTTGGATTTCGTGTCGCCTGGGGTTCCGCGCCCGCCAGGCGCACTACACGGGACGGAGAGTGCCAGGCGGTTTGGATGGGCCCCCGTGCGCGTGGCCCAAATAAACTCGCCCCCCGTCTTAAGGAAAACTTGGCCTGGTGCATCACTAGTCGTCGCGTGCCAGCGCCTGCTGTAACAGAAAAGCATCCAGCACCCGGGCCCACACACTCAAAAAAATGGCGTCAACCGCGCCCGAACCCGACTCGGTCCCAGTCAACGCCGGGGGCTACTGTCGGTGATATGGGCCCGGGGGTATGTCAGAGGCATGACATCTGCGAAAAGGGAAGGCACCCTTGCCCGTCAAAGAACGTCAAAGTTATGCCCTGAAAGGCTTAGGCGAGACTCGGCCACGGGCGGCCACGTGGCCGCCCCAGAAGGGGCTGGCCCGGAGGCTGCCCGGAGGCCCCCGTACTCCCAAACGGCAGGGTCCGGGATCACCCGAACCCCCGGTCGGAAGGGTCCGGGATCACCCGAACCCCCATCCTTCATCCCGCACCTCTCTGAGAGAGGGGCGAATCCAACTACCAACCAACTCATTTAATGCTCAAAAGGAGGGGAGCTGAGCGCCTGCCTCGCCGCATTCAATGCGATGTGAGGTGCGGCTGTCAGTTGTCCTCATCATCACCCCTTTTTCCTATCACGAGGCAAAGGAGGCCTAAAAGTCTTTGACTAAGACCGCGGTATGGCCGCGCACCCACTCCGCGCACGCCCCCCTCACGCCCTATCCAGTCGCATTTAACGCATTGGGCGGCCGCGTGGGGGAGAGAGTGCGAGGGCAAGAGGCGTGGTGCCAGTACCTACCCGCGGAATAGGTCCGTGACCAGTGGGTCCCATCGGAGTAGGCAGGCAAGCCATCATCACGTCAGCGGCATGGCTACTACGACGACCACCCCTTTCCCCCGCTTTCCATGACGCAGCAATAGGAAGGAGTAGGAATGGAGTGGCTTCCTCGACAAGACAAGATAAAAACTACTCCCTCACGTGGAGTGGAAGAGAGAGAATCTAGGACTACTGTGGTGTTCCCTTGTTCTATAGAAGGAGACCCAAGTCCATCATAGAACAGGTTCTACTCCAGGTTCTGCCTCTTCGGCTGGCTAGTTGCTGGTAGGTCGACCCATACACTCAAGGTTATTTGGCCAGTAGATCAGCTAGCCCGTGGCAGTCTCTCATCCACCACTGAGCCTTAAGGAGAGGAACATTCCGCTTGTTCTTGGCAACTTGCCCCATATACTACATACAAATAGGAGTAGGGTATTACACCACACCGGTGGCCCGAACCTGTATAACCCCCGTGTCTCTGCAATTTTAGCTTCTTCTTCCCGCCTCATCTGCATTATTTCATTCTTTCTGCGAGATTAAACCAGGATACACCGCTCCCCATGCCGAACCAAAAAAGGGGGTCCTCCGGATCCCTGCGTGTCGATCTACGACATCGACAAGCATATTTAAACCAAGTGAGTAGGATAGATCGATAGTATATCGAGACAGTATAAATCTCTTTGATCTAAATATACTATGAGGCAAGGATTATATTTATTCACAGCATAGCCGAAGAGATTAATCTAACATGTATCGGCTAGTACCTCGATATTGCTTTATATTAAGATATCGTTATTAACCAAATATATTAAACAAGGACCGATCATATGGTAAGATAATGCAACAGATCGATTACAAGCTTAATATATTTAATTATAGAGAGATCTTAATATAAAGGGCAGCTTCAACATATCAAGTAAATATAAAACATACAAGATAGTTAAAACAGATAAGATCGGCTGAAACTCCGATACTATCTCTAATAATGTTCATAAAACAAGATAGATTTGTTATGATTCTAAAAGCGACTTAATAGATCGAACCTAACCGATGCAGCATTAAGTACCAAAAGAAGCATATGATCTATATGAGTCTATGAACATCTTTCAGAGATGGTAGATATACTATATAATCCGGATTAACATTGAAATCCAGACTTATCGGCTATCATCTAGCGACTAATGCTAGCCGATTAGGGTTTAGACCACAATATCAATCTACATTATATAGCATATATGATAACTATGCAGATTACGAAGACAAAATTAGAGTATCATGATGATGGAAGCACTAACCCGGACAACGCAAACCACTGTGACAAGAATTACCTTTTCGCTGGAGATCAAATGATGCAGCCCAATTAGAAGCAAGAACTCGTCGAAACTATCAAAGGACAAAAAGGTGGTGATGCGCCAAGATTGTATTGATTGTGTGTTTTTTTGTTTACATGGTCTCGGGTCATATTTATACCTAGATATACGACGAGTCCATAACGGACACGAATCCTATCTCTATTACAGATTTAATTATAGATATGCCTAAAACAAACCGGCATTATCTATAAGGAAACTATAAAAAATATTCTAATCTAAAGATATAATTGCCTTTTCAGGACTTTATCCGTAGATGGCAATATCTCTGAAGCACTTAGAAACCAAATCTGATGATGATCTTCATATCTTCCTTCCGAGATTGGTCATATCTGTTATCCCAATCCGAATCAGCTATATCAGATGTCCTTATCCGATTCAGCCTCAGCCGATTCATACTCAGGCGACGCGCACTCTGTTTCCAAGAATCACGCACTCCAATTCCGCTTCAATTGTAGCTTCAAATCCGAAGATTTGGCTTACTAAATTTGGTCATTAACAGGAAGAAAAAGGGGATTTTTCCCTATGGTGCACCTTGCGTCGATTCCTTCGGGATTCACGGTCAATGGGTGTTGGTGAAGATGGTGGCGAAGTGGCTTGGCTGATGATCAACTGTGGAGGCTTGGCGACTAATGGGGGTGATGCGGCGACGGTCCAGAGCGAGACGGAGTTCACGGGTGGCAAGATCGCGTTCCTGGAGCTTGACTGCACCAAACGAGATGTTTCTAATGGCATTAGAGAGGGGATTGAGAGTAGATTTGCAAACACACATTGAGCAGGGACGGGGCTCACCGATTAACACTGGCAATGAGGGTCATTCTCGCTGGTGGGAAGGTTGGCGCCTTCGTTCCCACGATTCCAATGCAGGAGGTCTCGGTTCTTCCATGAAACAAGACAGGGCGAGATAAAATGAAAATGTGTCGGCCGATCGGTTTAAAAGGGATCGCCGACGGGGAAGGAGGGGAAAAGAGGTTCGCTGCGGCTATCGACGCCTGTGCACGCGCGTGGCGCGTCCGTTCTGGAGTGTGGGTCCGGAGAGATAGTGTTGTGAAGCTGACACCTAGGTCGCACCTTGCGCCCCGGCCCACATGTTAGTGTAAGGTGTGAGAGAGAGAGAGGAAGAAAACTGAAAATTTTCTGAGTCTGGAATCTGTGGCAAGATTACAACTTTGGGCTCCATTTAAAATTAGTTCGAGGCAGAATTTGAGGTTGTGTTCCATGGCAAAGTTGTAAAGCAATGTTTGAAATGTAATCTGGTCAAATATCACTGTCTGGAGACCCCTGATCAAATTTTGGCATGGAGTAAAAAAGGGCTCCAGTGTTCTGTCAAAATCTCAGATTTCAATATTTTTAGTAAGTGCTTTGGTCTAGCTAAAGGCTTGGTAAATCAATCTAAAATTCACATTTGGATTCTAAATTTAGTAAAAAGGTTTACACCAATTTTTCTCAGATTTTTGTGTTGTTATAATCATTTTTCTTAAGTCCATTAGTTGGGAATTAATATGGATATGCTGCTAATATGCATATGCACAACATTTCAAAATTCACAACCAATTTACTCCTAATATTTCCAAGCAAAATTTTAGTTTACTTTAAATTATCCATTATATCTAATATCTTCCACTCATCCCAAAATTATGGTATGTGACAAATTTATAAGTGGAAATGGCATTGTAGTATTTTTCTTAAATTCTACATGTAGAAATGCATTAACTGGATTTTTAGTGTAATTTTCATAATACTAGAAATAATTTTTAACCAATTAAACAAATTATCAGAATTAAATTAAGTCCCTGGAATTAGTTTCCTTTTTTCCTTTTTTTCCCATCCTTTTCCCGCCCAAAATGCTAATCAGGCCGTCGGCCCATCCCGCCGGCCCAAGCCGCCCCACACGCGCGCACTCCCTCCCTCGCCCGGAAACCCTGAAAAAATTACCGTGCATAGCACAAGCCGGCATGGGTAATGGCTGGATATGTAGTGTAGCTGTCTCTAGCCGACATACCCTAGTGAGGGTGGGCGTGATGGAGTTGGGTCGGTGTTAACACCAGAATTTGGTAAGCCACGGACTCCCCATCGGCTCAAAGCTAGTATCGGCTTAGAGTTATGCATCAGCCGATGGGGGTTTTCTTTTATCGGTTATTTCTAGCAGTCGGATTCTTGTTAGATTTTGTTTGGGAAGGTCTTATCCAAAAGAAACCGAGTTAAGGAAGGTTGCGGCTTGTATCTATTAATTAGGAAGAGTTTGTTAGCTTTCTATTCTATCTTTAGGGAAGTGTGTTCGTGTCCAATAAGGACTCGGTTTGTTTCCTTTTATCTTTAGGAAAGTTTGGATTGTAATCTGTTAGAATCTTTGTTAGCCTACGGGTATAAATATGTAAGCCCGAGGTTCATGTAGATAATCTCACGATCAATACAATTTGGCGTATTGGCACCTTTTACATTTTCCACTTTATTTATCATCCGGCGGAACTTGGCACCTGACGTGGGGCTGCATCAGCTTCGATCTCCAGCGAAGGGGTAAGTCCAAGGTCCCGCCGACCGACGCAATTGTATTGGCTACATCGGCGTCGTCCAAGGCTGCATCAGTATATTCGAACTCTTGGATTGCTTCAGTTTGGTTAACATATTTGTCTGCCTATTTATCATATGTCTCTGTTGAATCTAATCCCGGTATCTCAATTTAGCTCTGTCGGCTATTTCTTGCTTTTGGGTTTTTGCCGATACCGGCTAAATTGTTTACTAGATTGGATTAGCTTAGGCATCTACCACCCTAAAAATCAGTCAAGGGCTTGATTGTCTAGATATTGTGTTTCTTTTCATACTTAGCGCTACATCAGTTCAGTTTGACCTACTAAGTCATGAGTAGAACCATAATCTCTAGCCTACCTGTTGGCTGCCACTAAGGGTTTCATCGGGGTTTCAGTCCATGAGTTATCTGGACTTTACATCGGCTATGCTATAAATACATATAATCTTTGTCTTAAGGTACATTAAGACATAACTGATTTATACTGTCTCGGCACGCTGCCGATCTATCCCAGTCACTTGGTTTAAACATATTTTGAGACCTAGATTATATATTATTGATATCTCCAGCCGATTGAGTAGACCTAATTTTCCCTATGCGAATCCCATGGACGTTGCACCGGCTTGTAAGGATTGCATATGAGTTGGTTTTTAGCCGATGACAACAGAGTATTCATCGATCATCGCTAGTTGGTTTTGGACTTTGTGTCATCGAATATCCAGCCGACGTGTGCTTTAATATTCAGATAAATATCTGTATTATCATGTGATTGGTTTATGCTACAATATCATCATGTCATCGTTGGTCGATCGCCTTTATATAGATGTTTGCTCAGCACAACTGATGGATTAAAAACCTAACTACATCGGCTGGAATCGCGCTATCGGCCTATCGGCTGATCGGCTGTTTGGTGTATCAGCATTGGCTGGAATCACGCTATCAGCTTATCGGCCTATCGGTTGTTTTGGTTATCGGCCTATTGGCTGATATGCTTTATGTTTTGCTACTTTGTACATCTTGTTAGTGGCAGGATCAAACTGACTGGCACGCTGTTAACAGCTAAATTTGATAACCAAATCCCTAAGTCTCTGCCAAGATATAAACGGAATCAGATCGGAAGAACAGAGGTCGAGTCGGCTGTGAAGCAATCAGCTACAAGGGAAATCGGCTGAGGTTGAATCGGACAAGGATAGCCGATAGCCGATGCTGAGTCAGAGGAGAGGATAAGACCATTTCTGATGAAAGTGCTTAAAGATAAATAGAAGATTCGGTTCCCAAATTACGCGTTAAAAGATATTGCCATCTACGGATAGAGTCTTGTAACGGCAATTGTATCTGTAAATTAGGAGTTTGTTTAGATTGGTTATTGTAATGCGGCATGGGACCTTATCCCGGGATATTGTCATATTTTAAATAGTAGATTAGATAGAGACCGTGGTTCACACGGATAATGTTATTCTTGGGTATAAATAGGACCCCGAGATCCCTGTAAATGATCGAATTCACACAATCAATACAACTTTCGGCGCATCGCCTCCTTTTTCTTCAGACGAACACCTGATCCGGCTTCGGGCTGCATCGTTTCGATCCTCGAATTAAGGTAAATGTTTGTCATTAGTGGTGTATCTCATCGAATTTAGTGCTTCCATCGCTATGACACTCTAAATTTGATGATTTATGTGGCGCTAGTTATCATATATCACATATAATCTAGAACAATGTTTAGATCTGTCTTGACATCGGCTTGTTTCTGTCAAGAATCAGTAGCCGATAGAGCTAGATCTAAAGGTTGGTCTAGATTATATGTGATATCAACCGTCTCGAGGTATTTACATCAGCTACAGTAGATCTGGTAGTTCTCTTTATTCTTAATGTTGCATCAATATTGATCTATTAAGTCATTTTTAGAGCTTTTATGATCTATTCGGCCAGATGTATATGTTTAGAGACAGTGCCGGGGTTTCAGCCGGCCTTATCTGTTTTAATATCCTTTTGATACATTTGCTATCAGGTTTATTAAAACCGCCTCTTATATCAAGATCTTGCTCTAGTTAAATGCCCTAAGCCAGAATCAGTTTGTCAGCTACAGCCGACAACCAACTGATCTAAGTTTAGCGCATTTAGCTCAGATCAATATCTTTTCATAAGATAAATCGGAGTACTAGCCGATTCACAGTTGGACTTACGATATCGGCTAGACTGTTAAAGCATATATTTATTATCCCATTGTATATTTGGATTAAGTGGTATATACTGTCTCGGCGCAGCCGATCTATTCTAGTCACTTAGTTTAAATACACTTCGGGATAGCATATATATGTAAATTGACTCTTGCAGCCAATCCAGTAGGATCTAACTTAACACTTGACGCATATATCTGTATTTTTCTTGTTGGTTAACAGATCAAACCAACTGGCACGCCTTGTACAGCATAGGTAGCCGAGAAGGACCTGCACTGGAGCTAAGCAGATCTCCCAGGCCAGCGCATGAGAGAAATTTCTCATTAACACGCTTCTGGGCACACCCAGTGGGACTGTCTCTGTCAACTCGACTAGGACACATCGACGCAGCTGACAAGATGATCGACCTCAAGAGCCCCACCGTTTCTCAGGACAACGTCGTGCCTGTGAAGATGGAACAATTGTCGGCTGAACAACAAGCCGACTACAAATAGATGGTAGAAGAGCTCCAGGCCAACTACCTACAGTCGTTCACCCAGACAAGGTCTGGGGCCGTGCATCAAAAGTACAAGTTCAGCATAGATGAACTCAAGGCGTCCTCCTCCAGTGGATCAAAGGGCAAACAGAAGGCGGAGGAGCCGATTCAAGAACAAGATGATTCGGGCCTGCATACTTTGCAAGACCGAATTGGCCGTCCACCATGCGCTGGTCAACCAGAGTGGCATTTAACACCCTTAACAATATGATTGCCACTGTGGTCGACACCAAGATAGCCGATCAACTGCAACGGGGGCCGACTTACTTCACATACGACCAGTTTCCTGGTTACAGGACATTGGCCACCCAGAATCGGCCGAATCCACCACCAGCACAACCAGGGCCGCCAGGAGGGGTCCTCAACCAGTCGAATCCGTCCAGATCGGCTGCGAGACCAGTGATCACCACGCTGGACCGACAACGACCACTCCCCCAAGACCAGATCGCCAACATGTTCGATGATAATCGGCAATTAGAGCTGGTTGCCCAGATTGGCCTGGATAGACAGTACAGTGCCGGTGGCTGACAACTGTTCTCGGTCCCACCAACGCCACTGCCGGCAAATCGGCCGCCTACCGCTGGCCATCCACTCCAGTACCAGTGTCAAGGAGGCCATCAAGATCATCACTACAGGCCTCAAACGCCACCACCACTGTATCGGCCAGCACCCGCACCATATGGTCAATATGAGCCGATACAGCAGGACAACTGGACCTGGCCCGATTTGATTGCGGACGTCATGCGCGATCAATTCGGCCTCAAGGCAAAGGACTCACGGAACATGTATCGGTATCCTTATCCGGAGCATTTTGAGCGAATTCCATTGCCCAACCGGTACAAAGTCCCAGACTTCTCGAAATTCTCAGGGCAAGACAACATGTCAACCTACGAGCATGTCGGCCGATTCTTGGTGCAGTGCAGTGAAGCGTCGGCTACAGATGCCTTGAGAGTCCGACTGTTCCCCTTGTCCCTTTCGGGATTGGCTTTCACCTGGTTCTCTTCATTGCCTTACAACTTGTAAAATCAAAGTGTGTTTGATTCTCTATTTAATGATGAACAATTGGTATTTGGGATTTATTGATTTGAGTGTTTTGAGTTTGAAAGAGTTGAATTTTCGGACGATGAACAGTGTTCAGTCGGCTGCCACAGCCGGTCTGACCGGGCGTGTTCTGTCGGTCTGACCGGAGGTGTTTCGCGGTCAGACCGGGTAGTTGCCTGCGGTCAGACCGGCCGAGCCAGTCCGACTGGTTGCCGATTTCGTTTCGGTTTTGGTTTTGGTTTGTTTCCTTATACATACATGGAAGTTTTGTGTTCCTATGCACGTGTCTGGTTGTTTATGCTAACAATGAGTCAAGTTTGGATAGCTTGTGCTCGGATATGGTATTCTTTATTTAATTGTGTGCAGGTATTCTTTATGCCTCGAGAAAGTGTTGCCGATGATCGAGTCGGAGTCAACTTGGAGATAAGGTGACGTCCGAGATGGGGATCATGCGGGATGCTGAAGGGTAGAGATTAGTGCACATGATTGGAAAGTTTCCATATGGCATACAATGGAGATATTGTTGCATATGGAAAGCGGAATTTCGGTTTTAGGAAAACCGAGATTGTTACCGTTGGTTTATGTATAGTTTGTTTCTTGTACGGGAAGGTTTCCTAGTGGATTAGGGCTTCTTGTATGAGTAGGATTCGTGGCTCTTGGCTGCAGATTTTGGGTACAAATAGTGAGGGGAGGCATGGCCTCTCTGCATCGCTTCTATTGCTTGGAGTTCAAGTTTTTAGGGTTTCGAGTTAGAGTTTAGCTTGAGATTTCGTGAGGAGTGCTTTGCATGCACTTTGTAAACACAGAGAGTTTCAATAAAGATCAATTTTCTTGATAGTTCTTTGTGTCTACTTCTTCTTCGGTGTGGCGGCGAAATTGTCGGTTCATCCGGATCTACTAACCGGTCAGACCGCAGACACTACGGCGGTCAGACCGCGCCTTCTTCCCGGTTAGACCGCAAGTACATCGGCGGTCGGACCGGCGGGCATTGGACTTCATCAGCGTCGGATACATCGACAATCGGCTGAGGTGATCGACTACGGGCGGTCAGACCGAAGATCATCAGGCGGTCAGACCGGCTGAATAGCACGGTCAGACCGGCGTGATACCTGCGGTCAGACCGGTGTCAGAAAACAGAGGTAAAGTTTCATTTCTGCTAAAACTTTGTTTTTGGGGTACTCAACCATTCACCCCCCCTCTGGTTGGCTTTTCTTTGGGCATTCGATCCTACACAACTCAATTCACAGCTGGGCCAATTTCAAAAAACAATTCCATAGCTACTTCTACACCGGCAACCATGAAATAAAGTTGTCGGACCTCACCAGTATCAGGCAAAAACATAACGAATCGGTTCAGGACTACATCCAACGCTTTAGAGAGATGAGGAACATATGCTACAGCCTGGTGCTGTCGAACGCCCAGCTAGCCGATTTGGCCTTCCATGGTCTGATCTCGCCGATCCATGAGCGCTTCTCCACTCAGGACTTCGACAGCCTGGCGCATCTGGCGCAGAAGGTGATGGCCCATGAGCCGAGGTTTCAAGACACCAGGAAGGCCGTCAAGAACATAATTCAAGTCATCGTTGAATCAGACTCCGATTCCAGCGACGATGACACAGAGGTGGCGACAGCCGAATGGGCCAAGAATAAAAAGGTCATCATCTGTCAATGGCTGCTGAAGACGGCCAAAGAAGAAAAATATGATTTTGACATCACCAAGGTCAGGATCTTCGATCTATTACTCAAGGAGAAGCAGATTCAACTTCCCGAGAACCATGTGATCCCATCGGCTGAAGAACTAAAGAAGAAAAAGTACTGCAAGTGGCACAACTCTACATCCCATGCCACCAATGACTGTAAAGTCTTCAGGCAGCAGATCCAGTCGGCAATAGAGGCCAGGAAAATCAAGTTTGCCGATTCCACTTGGCCGATGAAGGTAGACGGCAACCCCTTCCCAGTCAATATGGTTCAAGCCAGCCCCAGGCAAGCTGACCGGCAGCACAGAATGACGTACAGCTTAGCCAAAACATTAGAAGGGGTCAAGGCAGAGGGTAAGCCGACTGGAAGCCAAGCCGCGCCAATCAACATGGTGCACCCTGTTGCCCGATCGACTGATCGACGGCCGATCAACGCGAACAATTGACGCCGCTTCCAACAGCAACCTTGGCGGGAAGAGGCTCAGTTTGAAAGGTTTTATCGGCAAGAGCTAGAAACGCGAGGCCACCAATACGATGGGAATCACAGCAATGCCAATCCTCATTGGCATTGTGAATTATTCAGACACTGTTGGGAAACCGGGATGAGGCTGCCGACGCTAGATAATTGCCCGGCCTGCAGCGAATACCGCAAGGACGAATACAGAAACCAGCCAATCACCAGTCCAACTCAGTTCGTCCCGAGGGCCATACAGCTCAACCGGCACTGGCAGTCCGTTCACGATTGGCTAGGGCCGATCCATCAAGACTTCTTCAACGAAGACGAGAACGACGACTACTACGACGAAGGAGAGGCCGATGATGAAGAATCAGCCAACCCCCAATGGTGCCCCTCTGACCTCTTCACCAAAACGAAGAATTCAAAGGCTAAAGCGTGAAGGAAGGGAAGAAGAAGTTCGGCAGATGATCGGAGAACAACGCCGTCGGCTGGGTAAAATCAAGAGGCGATGGATCCCCAAAAAGAAAATCGCCACACCCGACGAGGAACAGACCAGAGAGAGTTCAGCCGATCGTGCCAGAAGGGCAGCCAAAGGGAAAGACAAGGTCTCGGCATCGGTCAACATGGTATTCATATTGTTGGCCGAATTCGGCGCCCCCGAGGCCGATGCAGATAATATCGAGGATGCCTTGGCCAAACTAGCACTGTCCCCGGATCAAGCAGTTTTCAACAAGCCAGAGGGGACCGAAAATCGGCATCTCAAGCCGCTATATGTAAAAGGTTTCGTCAACGGTAAGCCGATGTCAAAAATGCTAGTGGATGAGGGAGTCGCAGTAAACCTGATGCCCTATGCAACATTCAGGAAATTGGGAAAGGGAGCCGAAGACCTGATCAAGACTAACATGGTACTTCAATGGGATGGCGACAAGATAGAGATTGTACCAGCCGACAGGTCAGTAAGCGTCGCCAATGCCGATTTGCCACTCTGGGAAATCGATGGCATTGATTGTTTGTCTGGGAAAATCTCGCAAGCTGATTTTCTAAAAGTGTCCGATTCTGCCATACAGCCAATTGGAGACGACGAGCCGCAACTGCTACTTTGAGCAAGACGTCGTGGAGGGCTCGAATGTCTACGGCACGGACACCGCGGACGAAGACGATGGCAAACTAGGGCAAGGTTTTACGTCGGCCGACGAATTAGAAGAAATAGACATAGGCTCTGGAGACAGGCCTAGGCCAACGTATATCAGCAAAAATGTATCTTCTCATTGTAGATCCCAGCTTATTGATTTGTTAAAAGAATATAAAGACAGTTTTGCTTGGGAGTACTTTGAGATGGCTTGTCTTAGCCGATCTATAGTCGTGCATCAACTGCCAATCAAGGCAGGCTATCGGCCGTTCAAACAACCTCCCAGGAGGTTCAAAGCCGATATATATGATGCGATCAAAGCCAAAATAACTTGGCTATATGATGCTGGATTCATTTGGCCTTGCCGATACGCCGAGTGGGTCTCAAACATTGTCCCAGTATTGAAAAAGAATGGCAAACTTAGGGTATGTATCGATTTCAGAGACTTAAATAAGGCTACCCCCAAAGATGAATACATAATGCCTATAGCCGACTTGCTCGTAGACGCTGCATCAGGCCACAAAATCATCAACTTTATGGATGGCAATGCAGGCTACAATCAAATTTTCATGGCCGAAGAGGACATTCACAAAACTGATTTTTGATGTCCTGGGGCAATCGGCTTATATGAATGGGTCGTTATGACGTTTGGGCTGAAAAATGTTGGGGCAACGTATCAACGGGCCATGAATTTATATCTTCCATGACATGATCGGCTCTCTGGTGGAGATCTACATCGACGATGTCGTTGTCAAGTCCAGGGAAATAGAGGACCACATAGCCGATCTAAAGCAGTTTTTGGAGCGGACAAGAAAATATGGCCTGAAGATGAATCCGTTAAAGTGTGCGTTCGGCGTGTCAGCCGGGCAATTCCTAGGGTTTCTTGTTCATGAAAGAGGAATTGAGGTGACACCAAGAAGCATCAACGCTATCAAGACGATACAACCTCCGAAGGACAAGAAGCAGCTTCAATCATTGATCGACAAAATCAACTTCATCAGGCGGTTCAGAGCCAATCTGTCAGAAAAGATGGAGTCGTTCACACCACTACTTCGGCTTAAAGCTGATCAAGCATTCACATGGGGGGTAGAGTAGCAGAAGGCCTTAGATAATATCAAGAGTTATTTAAGCTCGCCTCCAGTTTTAATGTCTCCATGAAAAGCAATACCGTTCAAGCTCTACCTGTCAGCCGATGACAAATCAATCGGCTCAGTTTTAATCCAAGAGATTGAAGGCAAAGAAAAAGCTATCTTCTATCTCAGCCGACGGTTGTTGGACGTAGAAACAAGATATGTACCAGTGGAGAAGCTATGTCTGTGCCTATATTTTTCATGTACAAAGTTAGGGCATTATCTGCTATCCAATGAGTGCACGATAATATGTAAAGCCGATGTCGTCAAATACATGCTATCGGCTCCAGTTTTAGAAGGGCGGATTGGAAAGTGGATTTTTGCCTTGACAGAATTTGATTTGAGGTATCAAGCACCCAGGGCAGTTAAAGGACAAGCTATAGCTGATTTTATCGTGGAGCATAGAGATGACTCAATCGGCTCAATCGAAATTATGCCTTGGACATTGACATTTGATGGTTCAGTGTGCACCAATGGCTGCGGTATCGGATTGGTCATTATTTCGCCTAGGGGGGCAAGCTTTGAATTTGCTTTTTCTATCGACCCCCATGCTACCAATAATCAAGCCGAATACGAAGCAGTGCTCAAGGGATTGCGTCTTCTTAAAGAAGTCGAGGCCGACGCCATATAGATAATGGGGGATTCACTATTAGTCATCAGCCAGTTGTCAGGGGAGTATGAATGCAGGAATGACGCGCTGATGGTCTACTATCAACAATGCCGAGAATTGATGGATAGCTTTCGGCTAGTTACACTAAAACACATCCCTAGAGAGCAGAATACAGGAGCCAATGATTTAGCTCAAGGGGCATCAGGCTACAGGCCGATGATAAAAGAAGTCGAGATAGAAGTCGCTGCCATGATAGCCGATGATTGGAGGTTTGAGGTCTACAGCTATTTACATAACCCCTCTCAATCGGCTTCAAGGAAATTGCAATACAAGGCTTTAAGATATGTTTTGCTCGATGAAGATCTCTACTATCGGACGGTTGATGGTGTGCTGCTCAAGTGTCTTAGTGTCGATCAAGCTAAGGTGGCTATCGGAGAAATACATGAAGGGATATGTGGCACGCATCAATCAGCTCACAAGATGAAGTGGTTGCTTCGGAGAGCACGATATTTTTGGCCGACGATGCTGGAGGATTGTTTCAAGTATTATAAAGGCTGCCAGGATTATCAAAAATTCAGCACCGTGCAAAGAGCACCAGCATCAGCTATTAACCCAATCATAAAGCCTTGACCGTTCAGAGGATGGGGTATCGACATAATCGGTCAGATCAATCCACCTTCAAGCAAAGGGCATAAATTCATTCTGGTAGCAACAGATTATTTTACAAAATGGGTGGAGGCAATTCCTTTGAAGAAGGTTGATTCTAGGGACACAATTGAGTTTGTTAAAGAGCATATATTATCTACCGATTTGGCGTCCTACAAACAATAACGACAGACCAAGGATCTATCTTCATATTGGACGAGTTTGTTCAGTTTGCCGACAGCATGGGGATCAAGTTACTTAATTCTTCACCATACTATGCACAGGCCAACGGGCAAGCAGAGGCGTGAAATAAAAGTTTGATCAAACTAATAAAGAGGAAGATTTCTGAGTACCCCAAACAATGGCACAGCCGATTAGCAGAATCATTGTGGGCCTATCGGATGGCATGCCATGGATCTATCCAGGTCCCTCCATACAAGTTGGTCTATGGACACGAGGCAGTACTGCCATGGGAAAATATCATCGGCTCAAGATGGGTTAAGCTTCAAGATCAACTTACAGCCGATGATTATTATCACTTGATGGTGGATGAATCAGAAGACCTCGTTTTATCATGGATGAGGGCCTTGGAAAAGGTAACAAGGGATAAGGAATGAGTAGCCCGTCATTATAATAAGAAAGTTGTGCCTAAGTCTTTTGAAGAGGGCGAACTCGTTTGGAAATTGATATTGCCAATTGGAACAAGAGACAATAAATTCGGCAAGTGGTCGCCAAATTGGGAAGGGTCTTTCAAGATCCACAAATGCGTCTCTAAAGGAGCTTATATGCTAGAGGGTTTGAATGGAGAAGTATTTGGAAGGGCTCTAAACGGAAAATATTTGAAGAAATACTACCCAAGCGTTTGGATCAACTCATGATTCGGCTCTGTTTGTTCAGCCGATTTGTGTTAGCCGATGTTCTGTATTAAAGCGAGCATCGCCTTTAGGTCATTTTTACGCAAAGTTTTTTCCTAGTTTCTGCAATCGGCCAGTGTTAGCCAACCGTGATAATAACGATGCGTGATTTTGCTAAGGTCCTAATTTTGTCAACGTTGAAGACATCAACAAAATTAGGGGGGCATATATACATAAAACCTAAGCCGATTATAGAAAGGTAGCACAGAAAGGTGGACATCAATTTTTTTTCAAAGGCATAACGTCAGACAAGACTTTACAGAAGCCGATCACAGGATAGTTCCAGAAGGCCAAAGCCGATTACAAAAGTTTGAATTTCTAAGCTATTACAATCGGCTCATTGCTTTAAAAAGTTAGCTATGGCCGAGAACGCCTTGCACCTGATTTGATCTACTTCCTCAATGGCCTTAGCGTCGTCGGCATCGGACCCACTCACTGGCCTCACCACCTTGGTCAAATCCTTCAGATGAGACACGGCCACCTTGATGCTTGATCGCTTGTCTTCGATCTCTTTAGGCAGGACGGCCATGTATTCTTCTTGCACTTGGATCTTTGTAGTGATTTGGATGAAGTCGGCTATTATTTGATCCCTTCGCGTCCGAAGCTATTCAAGTCTGGCGGCCGGCTCCGTCTTCAGGGCGTCGAAGTCGGCTTTCTTGGCCTTGATATCTTCTTGGCTTGATTTGATCGCTGCCATCAGTGACTGGTTCTCTCAACGATCGGCAAGGCGCTGCTGGGCTCGCTCATACTTTACTTGGTGTGCCTCTAGAAAGGTGGCCGGGACGATCGCGTCGACCATGGCATCTGGCAGTTGGCTCTTAATTTCTTTGAACCGAGCATGGATTGGGCCGCAGTCGGCTACCAGCGCGTCTAGAGGGACCTCTAGCCGATTGCTGATATCGGCTAAGACCGCTTTAAGGTCTGCGTCGAGCAGCACCAGTGCCCTTTCGCCTCCTTCATCAGGATCTTCAAACTCTGACAAATCGAAGCCCAAGAGATCGGCTATATTCTGCAAAAAGAAAGTAGCAGTTTAGAAGAGTAACAAACTTATCAAATTGGCTGATGAGGTTGAGCGAGGCTTATCGTGGGCATCGGAGCCGGAGTGGGTTCCACATCGGCTTGGTCACCACCTGCAGCCGAAATGATTTCTTTGTCGACATGACCACTGCCCGCAGCTGACCTGGTGCGCTCACTTGATTCCTGGGAGGTAGGTGTTGGCGCGCGTGGTGGCTGTAGAGAGAGTTAGTTGGGAATCTGCTGAATAATACACGAAGTGAGAAGATGGGGACTTACTGATCATAGGGGAGTCGATTTCTTCATGGTAACGCGTTCGAGTCCTCGCCGATTCGGAGATGCGAGAGAAGGCGTGAGCGAATACAAGTGAGTGGTTTAAAGAGGGGAAAGGATTGAAGTTATTTACCGTTATCGGCCGAGCAGGACGCCTCAGAGGGCTTGGACTTTTTTGGACGCTGCTCTCGTCGGCCGATGGAGTTGCGATAGATTTTTCCGAGCTGGAATCGGTTGTGGCTTCATCAATAGCTTCTGCAACTTATTCGTCCTCCACTTCTTGAGCCAAGAAGGCGTCCACGACCGAATCAACTGGGGACAAGTCGTCGTCGGCCGGGGCTCGTTTCGCCTTCTTGGCTACCCTTTTTCTTGCTTCGACGGCCAGAGTAGCAGCAGCTGATGGTTGGGCCCTCTTTGTCCGACGAAGCGGCTCACGGGTTTGGCCGTGAAGTAACGTGCCTACCTTCGACGCGTTGAAGCCGATTGGGGATGGCGCCAGCCCACACCCATTCGGCGGATGCCGGGCACGTAGTTGATCACCACCCCGCTCAGCTAACTAGGGAGGGGAATCGTCGATTGTGCAATGAAGAAAATTATGGTTAGCCGATGGTGTGAGTAATGACCAGTGAATAAGAAAGAGCTAGGAGATGTGCTTACCGATGGAACTCTATCAGGATCGATGATGGTCAGAATAATCATAGCCGATTGGTGGAACAAGTGTTGTTTCCACTCGCCCCACCACTGGTTGAAGATCGGCGATCCGGTTATCGCCGATTGATTCTGCATTCATGCGAGAGGAGGAGTTGGGAGTTGAAGTAGCCGAAGCATCATTACGTTGCCTTCGATTCTTCCCCTCGGCTGGATCTTATCGGCAAACCACAAGCCGATGGGCAGCTGGCCCATTCCAAACTGCCCCGCCGCCACCATGGGGTGATAAAACTCATAAGTTTTTGTGACGTTGTGGCCTTGATGAATGCCGACGGGAAGGATGCAGGGGGTGATAGCAGTGACAAAAATTTCCCTTGGCGCCGTGTATTCTTCTGAGTCGAGTTCATCTAGCCGAAGATTGTCTGGCTGTTCAAGTTCGATGAAGTCTTCATATGCGAACCAGACTTTGGAGGCATTTGGAAAACCGCTGTACAGCCGATCAAACCATTCTGTGAAGTCTTCGGCTATCAGTTTTGAGCCCGGGTAGGTTGAGGCAGCTTCACCGTAGGATGTCGGCTGCCGAGTGGTTTTTTCTTCATCATCCACGATTCTCGGCTCTATCAATGGGAACTCAGTTTGAAGGGGGCAGGCAGTTCGGCTATCTTGTACAAATGTAAGTTGAGCCAGAGTTGTAGCAGCCACCATGGACCCCCGGTGTCGATAGATTGCTTGGTGGCCAGCCGAGCCCAAGTCGAGCCCAAGACCTGGTATAGATAACCTAATATGTACTTGCCTAAGGGGATGTTCTTTTTCTCTACAAGGGCTTCGGCTATGTGCTGCCAGTTGCTAGTTGGGCCGCAGCTAGATCCACAGCATACAAATTTCTCTAACCACATAAGGAGGAAGGCGGTATGTTCTCTGTCAGAGATTGGCCCATCCTTCATGTTCATAGAGATAAAGCCGCTCCAGCCGCCGATGCTCTTTGTCTTGAAGTTATGTTGGCATTTGCACTGAAGATCACTTGGGCTGACTGTGGAAGTAATGTCCAAGCCGGTTATCATTACCACATCCATCAGAGTGGGGGTCATCGGCCCTTGTCTAAATAAGAAAGCATTGAGTGTGTCAGACCAGAAATAGTAAGTAGCCGATACAAGGGATTCGTTTTTGGGCATGACGGCTATTGTAAGTTCTAAGCACTGAGCTATTCCAAGCTCTGTCCAGTGCGTCCTTTTCCTAGCCGACATCCTTAAAAACCAGGCTGGCCAAGACTTGTCGGTTGATGGCCTGATTTGAAGGCACTAGTCCAATATGACAGGTTTGGGGTGGAAAACCTAAAAGGGATCCGATCGGTTTCCATGTTTATTATTTCGCTCGGGTCCAAATTGCCGATCGGCCCTAGGAAGTATTGGTTCTGATGAGATAGGTTGGGGATTGCGATTTGGTGGATTAAGTGCTACAGAATGAGGAAAATAACGAGGAATTATGAAGAGGCAGGAGCTAAATCGCAGAAAGAAAAAGGGAATGAAGCCGACGGACTTACCTCGGGATAAGATGGCTGCTGCAACATGGCGGAGGGAGCGCTTGGAGAGGCTGCTGCAACATTGCATGGTTTGATTGAGAAAATTGTTCCTAAATTAGTTGATCAGAAGATTCAGCATGGGGAGCAAATTGGTGAGCAATCTCAACATCATGGGCAACAGCTGTATTGGCTCGGGGGGCAAGTTGATCAGTATCAGCATGAAGGTCCACAACAACAGTATCGGCTAGAAGAAACTCAAAGGTGTCAATTTGAGAAAGATTGGGCCGATATCATTGCAAAGGTAATGGAGGAGCAGTTTGGAATTAAGCCCAAAAATCAAACTTCTGTGTATCGGCTGCCATATCCTGAGTGGTTTGATAGGGTTCCACTTCCAAGCCGGTACAAGGTTCCAGATTTCTCCATATTTTCAGGGCAGGATGGTGTATCTACAATGGAACATATCAGCCGATTGTTAGCTCAATGTGGGGAGGCATCGGCTGAATAAGCTCTGAAAGTTAGACTTTTTTTCATTGTCTTTAACTAGATCGGTCTTCACATGGCTTTCGTCATTGCCACCAAATTCTATCAGAGGTTGGGCCAATCTTGAGAAGCAGTTTTACCTGTACTTCTTTGCTGGGGTTGGTTACTTGAAGCTTGCAGACTTGATATCAGTTAAACAGCAAGAAGGGGAATCGGCTAAGGAATATATTCAAAGGTTTCGTAATGTCCGCATCCGATGTTATAGTTTGAGCCTAAGTGATGAGCAACTAGCAGATCTTGCGTTCCAGGGGTTGTCAGCGGCTATCAAAGATAGATTTTCTTCCATGAGATTGATAGCCTGTCTCATCTAATACATAAGGTATCGACTTACGAGAGCTGATGTCAAGAAGAAGAGGAGATCAATTTTGGAGCAATCAAGGCAAGGATAATTTTGAAGCATGACTTCTCATACTCCAAAACTGGGGGATGTGTTAACACCAGAACTTGGTAAGCCCCGGAGTCCCCATCAGCTAAGGTTCATATCAGCTCAAAGCTAGTAGTGGCTTAGAGTTCTACATCAGCCAATGAGGGTTTTCTTTTATCGGCTATTTGCAGTAGTCGCATTCTTGTTAGATTCGGTTTGGGAAGGTCTTATCCAGAAGAAACCGAGTTCAGGAAGGATGCGGCTTGTATCTATTAATTAGGAAGAGTTTGTTCGTTTTCTATTCTATCTTTAGGAAAGTGTGTCGTATCCAATAAGGACTCGGTTTGTTTCCTTTTATCTTTAGGAAAGTTTGGATTGTAATCTGTTATGATCTTTGTTAGCCTACGAGTATAAATATGTAAGCCCGAGGTTCATGTAAATAATGTCACGATCAATACAATTCGGCGCACCGCCACCTTTTACCTTTTCCAATTTATTTATCATCTCGCGAATGGCACCTGACGCGAGGCTGCATCGGCTTCGATCTCCGACGAAGGGGTAAGTCCAAGGTCCCATCAGCCTAGGCAATTGTATTAGCTACGTCGGCGTTGTCCAAGGCTGCATCAGTACATTCAACCTCTTGGATTGCTTCGGTTTGGTTAACATATTTGCCTTCCTATTTATCATATATCTCTGTTGAATCTAATCCTGGTATCTCAATTTAGCTCTATCGATTGTTTCTCGCTTTAGGGTTTCTGCCGATACCGGCTAAATTGTTTACTAAATTAGATTAGCTTAGGCATCTACCCCCTGAAAATCAGTCAAGGGCTTGATTGTCTATATATTGTGTTTCTTTTCATACTTTGTGCTACATCAGTTCAGTTTCACCTACTAAGTCGTGATTAGAACCATAATCTCTAGCCTGCCTATTGGCTGCCACTAAGGGTTTCATCGGGGTTTCAGCCGATGAGTTATCTGGACTTTACATCGGCTATGCTATAAATACATATAATCTCTGTCTTAAGGTACATTCAGACATAAGTGATTTATACTGTCTCAGCACGCTGCCGATCTATCCCAGTCACTTGGTTTAAACGTATTTTGAGACCTAGATTATGTATTATTGATATCTACAGCCAATCGAGCAGCCAATCCCATGGACGTTGCATCGGCTTGTAAGGATTGCATATGAGTTTGTTTTTAGCCGATCACAATAGAGTATTCATCGATCATCGCTTATCTTTTGGACTTTATGCCATCGGATCTCCAGCCGACGTGTGCTTTAATATTCAGATCAATATCTATTATATCATGTGATTGGTTTATGCTACAATATCATCATGTCATCGTCGGCCGATCGCCTTTATATAGATGTTTGCTCAGCACACAGCCGATGGATTAGAAACCTAACTGCATCGGCTGACATCGGCATTGGCTAGAATCGCGCTATCGGCCTATCGACCGATCGGCTGTTTGGTGTATCGGCATTTGCTGGAATCACGCTATCAGCTTATCGGCCGATCGGCTGTTTTGGCTATCGGCTTATTGGTTGATATGCTTTATGTTTTGCTACTTTATACATCTTGTCAGTGGCAGCATCAAACTGACTGACACGCTCGTGCTTCATTGATTTGAGGACCTGCACTAGAGCTAAGCAGATCTCCCAGGCCATGTGTGTGGCACGCGAGATCCATGTCGACGGTACGGATTTGGCGTCAACAATCAGCCTTGGTTAAAAGGGTTGATCGGCTTCCGGATTCACCACGACATGCGGGGGGGCTGCCCATTACCCTGATGGGAGTAGGGGTGAAACCTTGGTGTGGTATGATTGGTTAGAGGGGGTTATGCAAAGGGTCCTGTCACAGTCCCTTTCCGGGGTATCATGGTGGTACACCGACACGTGGAAACGTGTCATGGGGTTGTGTCTTGTGGGTACAGTTGTACACCTCTGATCAGAGTAAAACTATTCGAATAGCCATGCCCGCGATTATGGGTGATCAACCCGATTCACCGTGATTATACACATTTAAGTAAATAATCTGACTAATGGAACTTGACTAGTCTAGATGGTTGGTTGGGCCTGTTGCAACGTGGGTTAACGTTGGATAGTGTTTATTTAATATTGCCTAATTATTAATATTGTTTTACTGCTTTCAACTATTATTATTTCTGAAATGTTGTTTATGCAAATGAGACCCTATCCTTCCTTGTGAATTATCCTGCATCATACCTTCTCTCCCAGTATGATTTGTTGAGTATAGTGGGTAGTACTCAGTCTTGCTTAATTTTCCCCACCAGAGCCAGAGGTTGAAGTAGAGGAAAGTTTTGACGAGGATTAGGCTTGCGTCTGACGTCAAGGTTGCCTGTGGTGTGTTTGAGTTCCATTGCAAGAATAAAGTTTCATTTTAGTTAGTCTTTTCTTTTCTGCTGCATTTATGTAATCTTTTATGTTGTTTCTAAGACGTGGATTCTGTAATATCAATAATTGTCGATTTGTGTACCTAGGCTGATTCTTGGTGAGGATTGAATGCACAAATTAGCTGTGGAAATTCTAGCTTGAATTTCTAGGCATGACAAGATCTGAGGTCGGGCCGATGAGTTGAGGTCGAGAAGGAACGCCAAGGTCGGACCTGGGGAAGGTCGGGGCGCCCGACCCCAACAGGAGGTCGGGCTACCAAACCCGTCCCGAGGATTCTCGATCCGACTTTAGCTGACCTTAACTCCAGTCAGTGAGCTACCTCGGGGTGATACCCCCCACAAGATGTATAAGCTGTCCCTTGTGTCCAGTATCATCCAATTCAAAACTAGCATGCAATTTGAAGTCAATTGTCACGACTGTCTTATGAGATGGAGTTAGATTCTGAGCCATGAGGGACTTAACTTTATCCTTCTTTTTTCATAATAAGTGATGTGCACTACTACAAAAACATGCATAGGTATCTGCATAATAGATGTTGGTTCAATAAAAACCGGCACCTATTAGGCACTCCTTGCCCCTACAATAGGTTATAGGTGCCGGTTCGGGTGAAGAAAGGAACAGGTGTTGGTTCTTGTTATGAACCGGCACCTATTTGCCTCCTCCAACAGTCATCGCGCTTGAAATGGTGTCGGCTACAGACTAAAAACCGGCGCCTATAACTTAGGTGTCGGTTCGTAATAAGAATCGGCACCTACCTTGTTCCTTACGACGGAAGGAACGGATTATAGGTGTCGGTTCTTGTTAAAAACCGACACCTATATCCCGGACACCTACATATACCCCCTCTCAGCACTTAGCTCATTTTTGGAGGGTGTGTTCGTGTGCTCATGCAAACAGGGGTAGAGATTTTGCCAAAAAAATTTCATACATCAAGAGATTTGCATGTTTTCATGTTTAAAGTTTAGTACATATTGATTCTCTATGCAAGTTTTCTTTGTTTGTGTGATTCTTTCTGGTATATTTTTCTCATTTGTGATGGATAATATAGACGATAGTGCGCAATGTTTTGCCAAGTTATTTTTGTAATTTCTCTTGTTGAATTGGACCAGTATTTTGAATGTTATTTGTTTTGAGATGGTGATTTGAGAAAATATGATGACTTATTAATTTTGGAGTAATTTTGAGATCAGTCGTCTATGTGTAATATAATGTACCTATGATTTATATATATTGCAATTTCAATAAGTATAGAGAATATGTTACTTGTCTATTTGAGTAATGTAGAGAGTATTAAATCATCGAGTATTTTAGATATGAAAGATTAGTAATGATGTTTTTATTGATTTACGGATTTAATTGATATATATATATATGTTAGCGGTTAATTTAAGAATTTCGTAGGACCGATGGATGAAGGAGGGATGAACGGTGTGAAGCACGGTACCTTAGAGTGTGCCAGGGGAGTAACCAACTTCGTGATCGTGGCCACGAGTTCCCGATCGTTGAGCATGACGGGACATTTGCAATTTCCATGTGCTGATTGCAGGAATGAGAGATAGTTTCTTGCAAAACAAGTTCATGAGTATCTACTAACAAGAGGTTTTATGCATAATCACACATGTCAGGACAATCATGGTGAAGATGAGAATGTCAATGTGGACAATCAAGGTGATGCAATGCACGAAGACACTGGAGTTGCTTGCTAACGAAGGTGAATATGACAATGGCGAATTAGATGGTTTGGATCAGATGTTGTGTGATGGGAGACAACCTACAGCAATGACAAGCAATACAAAAAGTTCAAAGCCATGGTGGAGGACTCAAAAACACCGCTTTATCCAGGATGCAACAAGGAGCACACCAAGTTACACGTCGTCCTCTCGTTATTGCAGATGAAATCAACTAACGGCTAGAGTGACAAGAGCTTCACAGAGCTTCTACAGCTGATCAGCGACCTCCTTCCAACAGGTCATGTACTGCTAAAAACAACATACCAAGCAAAGAAGGTTGTCTCTCCACTTGGGCTGGAAGTGCAGAAAATTCACGCATGCCAAAATGAGTGTATCCTATATCGAGGTAACTATGAAGACTTGGATACATGTCCAATTTGCAAAGCACCGCGGTATAAGGGTGGAGATAAGAATGATGATGCTGATGATGATAGTGGTGGCCCCGTCCTAAAGAAGAGGAAAGTGCATGTTAAGGTTGCACGGTATTTTCCTATAATCCCTCGGATTGAGCGCCTGCATGCAAACAAAAAGCATGCAAAGATGATGCGTTGGCACGATGAAGACCGTAAGAAGGATGGGATGATAAGACACTCTGCCGACGGATCTCAATGGAGAAAGATAGAGATAAAGTACAAAAGGTTTTCACGCGAGATTAGGAATGTAAGGTTTGGGCTAAGCACAGATGGGATGAATCCATTCAGTGACATGAGCAATCGGCATGGCACGTGGCCAATGACACTTGTTATCTATAACCTTCCTTCATGGCTATGCATGAAGCATAAGTATATCATGATGTCACTTCTAATCCAAGGGCCCAAGCAACCTGGCAACGATATTGATGTCTACTTCAGGCCATTAGTAGATGATCTTAAGTTACTATGGGACCGGGGTGTGCAGATGTGGGATGCGTACAAAAGAGAGTACTTCACCTTAAGGGCAATGTTGTTCGTTACCATTCAAGATTATCCTGCGGCTGGCAACACATCCAGGCAGACAGCGAAAGGTGGTTGTGCATGTGTGCAGTGCATGCGGGACACAGCAAGCAGGTGGTTGAGGTACTCTGGAAAGACTGTGTACATGCACCATCGGAGGTTTCTTCCTGCCAACCACCAGTACCGTAGCAATAAGTGATTTCGATGGCACAATGGAGAAGGGGACAGCTCCAATACACTATACAGGCAGAGATATTTTTGAAGAGGTAAAAGATATTGAACATATATTTGGTAAAGGGCATGGCAATACAAGCGTGGCGGGCAAGGGTGGTGAGAAGCATCTTTGGAAGAAGAAATCTATCTTTTGGGAACTAGCGTATTGGAAACATTTCGATGTCCGCCATGCAATCAACATGACGCACGTTGAGCAAAATGTGTGCGAGAGTTTGATGAGAGTCCTGCTAAACATACCCGGCAAGACAAAGGATGCGTTGAAATCCTGGAAAGACCTCGTAGACATGAACATCAAGTCCGAGCTGCATCCTCAAGAACGTCCCAATGGTCACAAGTGCCTCCCTCCCCCGTGCTACACTCTCAATGCCACCGAGAAAATAAGCTTGTTGGAGTGCCTGCAGAGTGTCCGAGTCCCATCTGGTTACTCGGCTAACATTAAAAGATTTGTCAACATGAAAGAGAAGAAAATAGTGGGCATGAAGTCACATGATTGCCACGTGTTGATGACACAGATACTCCCTGTTGCGATTAGAGGCATCTTGCCAGACAGGGTTCGAAACCCAATCATAAAGTTGTGCTCGTTCTTCAATGTTGTATATCAAAAGGTGATCGATCCAAGCACACTAGACAAGCTCCAAGCAGATGCAATCATTACCATTTGCCAACTCGAGATGTGTTTTCCACCATCATTTTTTGACATAATGGTTCACCTAGTGTTACATATCATGAAAGAGATAAAGATTCTTGACCCGGTGTATCTGCATAACATGCAGGTTTTCTAGAGGTTCATGGGGATAATAAAGAAATGTGTGTAACAGAGCTTGACCGGAAGGCAATATCGTAGAGGGTTATGCAACAAAGGTGGTGGTTGAGTTTTGTATCGACTACATGGATTTGCATACCATTGGTGTGTTGATGTCCCGACACGAGCACAGGCTACTAGTGAAAGGGACATTAGGACATAAAGCAATTTTGCTCCTAGTCTTGGAACATTAAAGCAAGCACATTTAGGGCAATTATTGGTGCCAGTTCCTATTATTAACCAGCACCTATAACCCCCAATAGTCATCGGTTCGTGTAGAGAACTAGCACGTATAATGAGCATAGGTGTTGGTTGAGGAACTGGCACCATTGACTTTGGTCATTGGTGCCGACCAATAGATGTCGGGTCGGAAACCAACACCTATTGGGGGCTCCGAATCGGCACTAATAGCTATTTCTGCACTAGTGGTGTTAAACTTGCTTACGTAGCATTACACATTCAGCTCACATGTAAACAAATGAAAATATTCATTTTTATCATTTGGTAAATCAAATAAGAGTTAGTTAGAAATGATTTCACCTTTTAATTTAGAATGAGAATTATATAGTTACGTCCATGGTAATGATTGGCACATCAGTTTCCATAGCACAGAGAACAACAAAACTGAATATGCATGGTACACTGCTGGGGAAACCCTTTATAGTCCCGGTTTGCAACCCTCTTTAGTCCAGGGTTGCAAACCAGGACCACGGAAGCAGGTCTAAAGATGACGATCTTTAGTCTCGGTTGAAATAAATGAGACTAAAGATGACAGCGCCACATGCCTGGCTGCGCCATCTTTAGTCCCGATTGGTGTTACCAACCAGGATTAGAGATGTTTTTTTAAAAAAAATTTGCTCCTGCTACTTGATGTTTGTTTATATATTATACATACATATATATATATATATATATTTGTAAATACATATATATGCATAATATATATGTAATATGTATATAATATATATATGCAATATGCATATATATATGTGTATAAATACATATTTTACACACATTGATATGCACTTAAGTAAATATATACATATTTTACCAAAATATGTACACACACATATAAATATATACATATATTACATTTCTTCTTAATTTCTAATTTTTTATATCGTATGTTACAAAATCTAATCTCTGGGGTGGGGTTGATCAATAGGATATCCATCATAGTGGAATTCTCTTGCGGGATCAATAATCTGCTCATTGATAGATCTCATGAGTTCTTCTTGAGCAGCCTTTATGAAATCACTGTGGGGGAGTTTTCCCTCATGCATATAACCTATCATTTGAAAAAATAAGAAATAAATATATGAAATCAATAAGAAATTGAGACATAATGTATGAATGATTTTTACGTACATCCAGATCCTTGTCAGATTTGATTTGGTGAACTAGACGGTGAATATAGTCGCAGATATAGTAGTCGCACGAGTTCGTCCCCGGTCCTGTTTTGCACACTAAATGAGAATGTAACACCCTGAAAATCGAAGAAATTAAAATCGGAAACTAAAAATCGGAACTTCCAAAAACCTTTTGGATTCATTGCTTCTTATCGTGTTTATCGTTCTTATTTGCCAGCTCAGTTGCATAAGAGTTCTTTTTGAATTGCTTTGATGAGAAATTGGATAAAAACCCTAAGTTTGGAGAAAAAGTTTGAAGATATAATTTCAAAATATATTCTGAATAATAAAAGTGGGGAAAAAGTTTGAAGATATAATTTCAAAATTATTTTGGAAATATTAGAATTTATTTTGATTTTTAGGGGAAAGAAAATAGGAATGGGAAATTAGGAATTAAATTCGGGAAATTATAAAAGTGTACTATTCATTGAGCGCCACGTGTTCGACCAAATCCCGCCCCTCCCAGCCGCGGCGCGCCGCGCCATGCCCCGGCCCCGCGCCCGCGCGCTGCGCCCAGGCCGGGCCCCACTCGCGTGCGCCGCGTGCCGCGCGCGCGCCGCGCCATGCCCCGGCCCCGCGCCCACGCCACGCCGCACAGCAGCGTCCGTATGCCGTCGCTCGCGTCACCACGCCCTCGCACGGCACCCGCCGTACCTCGCCGCGCGTCACCCACGTTCATCGCACGTCGCGCGCGCGCGCGCGCCCGGACCCCCGCCCGAGCGCCGCCACGCGCCGCTCGCCACACCCCGCCCCGCCACCCTCGCGCCCACACGTCATGCCCGAGCCCGCCCCCTCTTCCCCTCGCCGCGCCTATAAAAGGAGGAAGCCGAGCCCCTCTCTTTTCCCCACCTCGCCAGTTGCAAACCGCCGCCACCGTCGCCATTTGCGCGCCGCTGCCGTGGAGCTCGCCAACCCGCCACCCGGCGCAATTCGGTGAAAGCCGCCGCCTCCAACCGAGCCCGTGCCAAATTGAAGGTCCAAACACGTGCTCCATAGCTAGCTCTACCTTTTCTATAGAGTGCCCGAACCCTACCGCCACCGGAGCCCGCCGCCGGCGAGCCCCGCCGTAGAAACCCGTTCGGCCGCCACCACCCCGCACGGTGCCAGCATGCTCCGTTGCTTCTCCGGCCAAACCATCACCTTCACTAGCTTCACTGAGTCCCATAGATGCTCCCAAGCCCCTCGCCATGGCCGTGCCATCGCCTGACCGTGCCGCCGACGAGCGCCGTCACCGCCTTAGCCGCCTCGCCGTCACTAGCCCTCCCCATCGCCCCTCTGTCTCGGATAAGCCCTGGGATGGGTTCCCTGTAGCCCCTAGATGGTGAAAAGACCCCTAGCCTAGTTATTTTGGCCCTCCCTCGCCGCCGGCGAGCCCCATCTTCCCCACATCCGGCGCTAGCTGGAAGAAGGGAATAAAATGAAAGGAAAGAAAAGAGGGGAGAGAAAAGAGGGGATTTTCAAACTTAAATCCAAATTACATTTAACCATTCGGATAATTCACCCATATTATTTAGCTTAGCTACCATAGAATGTTATTATACCTTGATATTTGATTTTATCATTTGATTACCAAAATCTAGGTAACCAATGTAGCTCTAAATTATTAGGAATATAATTGTCACCTGAAAATTGATACTAAACCCTAATTTTATCATATGGTTTTCCTAAAATTTAAAATCTAAATTATTCAATACTGTGTGTCAAAGCTTTAGGATTAATTATTTTCAAATTTAATTACTTTAAACCTAGAACCTATCGGCCCAATAAAAACTTGGATAAAATTGGAAAGAACCATTCCTTTTCGCTATCATACTTTGATCTCACCAATCGTAATATTCCTTAAGATCAAAATATATTAAAATAATGTCATATTAAATCGGGTCCAATGCAAACTTCAAATCCTCATAACCCTTTTGCTCTAGCTCCTATTTTGTCAAAAGTCAAACCTAAGCTTGCGTAAAATCATAGCCTTGTGTTAGAAGCCACTTTTTCGATTTACTTGGCTTTTATTGGATCTTGTTGGATTTTATTTGAATTCTAATTGAATTCAAATTGGATTTCTCGCACATATGATATAGTCCGAGGGAGCCGTGGAGAGCACCGAGGACTCAAGCCACAAGGTTGCGAGCAAGGCAAGTAAACACTTCCCTTTGAACATATTGATCCTACTTTGCGAAATGATGTTGATTTCAATTACAAATTGCATACTATACAAAAATGAGTACCTATGCTTGATATACCCTGCCTTGATGTTGATTACCATTAGAATTATTCTTTGTATCCTTCGATGTGATATGACCGGAGGCTAACTTCGGCAAAATGCTTAGCCCTGCTTATATTAGATTCTTACATACTCATTATTTTACAAAGAGTTTTATGCTTGGGCAACTACCTTAGGGAAGGTAGTTGAGCTACGGCATGTGGAAACATGAGCGCCACATTGCCTTGAACATGATGAAAATGGTTTTGATGGAAAAACAAAAATATAAAACCAACATTTTTAGACTGGGGCGGATGGATGGATTTGGGTGGATTCCGGGAAAGTCTAGTACCGTCCCTGGTCAATTAAGGACCGAGCCATGAGACTACAACTTAGAACGAGCCAGTACAACCGTACTTCTCGAATGGGTATAGACCTAGCGGAGTAAATAACCGAGCGGAGGTAGTATCCCAGCGTAGTGGTTCAGGTGTAGGCGTTGAGGTAAGGGCCTACCGATGGGGGCACACCACTAGGGGGTGCCTGGACGAAAGTTAAGGGCCTTCTGGCAGGGGGTGTACCGCTGGTTGGTACCTGGGCAGAGATCGGGCATGTGATCAACATGAAGAAAAGGACATGAAGATGGAAAGTTCAAGGATAGAGCAATTCTTTCTCTTACCCCGGGAACGCCAGAACTCCTCTCACTGTTAGAAAATGATGACTAGAGTGCATGAGGGCTTAAGTTCATGGAGCAGGTACTGCCAAAGTGAGGTTATCAAAAGGCTTCGCCGTGACCGTCCCATATAGAGGGATGTAAGCTCATTCAATGAGTAGTTGCGGAGTACAGGTAAAGTGTACATCCACTGCAGTGTGAGTCAATCAATCTATTCGAATAGCCGTGCTCGCGGTTAATGAGCGAGGTGACAAGTTTCTCCCATGGCTAGACTCATAAATTTTAAAATGATGGGTGGGATTGCATAATGACTTTATGTGCTGGGGAAACCAACTTCTCTATCTGAGAGAAGGGGGAAGACACCCCCAGAAAACCATGACGAATCAGAGGCGGGAAGCTATCCTTGGGATCACAATGGATGGTGGACAGAACCGTCGCCGACTTAATATACTATGAACCTAAAACTTGACCTGGCTAGCTGTTAGGTTTGCGAAATGATTTGTAAAAATTGGCTTTGCGCAAATAAACCATAGCCATCCTTTGAATGACCCTATCATGTGCATCATTCCGTGTTGGCTTGCTGAGTACGTTGGATACTCACCCTTGCTATATGCACAAACCTCCAGATGAAGGAGATGAGGAAGACCCGTACACATACTACCAGGAGGAATGAAGACAATGGAGCGCAATAGGTCTTAATCCCCAGTCGTTGCCTGTGGCAATCGGCATGCTGCTGCCTTCCGTCTGCTATCTTATCTAATTTCTGTTTTCGGTTGTATCCGGACCGGTAGGTCCTATATGTATTGGATATTGCCTTCGGGCCTATTATTGTAATAATTTCGATGTAAGACTATTCATGCACTTTGCACCTGGTAATTTAGAACTGTATTCGTGGTACCAAACTACTCGATCCAGGGATAAGGTACTATGAACACGAATGATTCCCGTCCTAAAAAACGGGGGTCTACAGAGAAACAATGAGAGATTTAATATACATTTATATTTTAGAAAAATTAATGATTCAATATAATTTTGGAGCATGTACTCACTTTGGAAAGTTAGTCCTCACAACAAGTTTTTCTTTTCAAGTCCTGCGGTATTCCCGTCCTCAAAAAGGGGTCTACATAGAAACAATGAGAGATTTAATATACATTTATATTTTAGAAAAAATTAATGATTCAATATAATTTTGGAGCATGTACTCACCGGAAAGTTAGTCCTCACAACAAGTTTTTCTTTTCAAGTCCTGCGGACCAATGTACGGAACCGTGCCCATGCCCTATGTACAGTTGCAAGCTATGAGTATGTCACATACCCAAATTCTAGGGTCAACAAATTTTTATCCAAATAAAATAAAATAAAGGTTTTCTAATTTTGTGAACCAAAAGTTTTCTTTTTCTAACTTAGGTTAAGGAACTCCAACCAATTTACATGAATCAAAAAAAATTGAGAACTAATTTTTTTCCTTTCTAAATAGGTGAGACCAATCTAGGTCTTTGCATGGTAGACCCAATTCTAGAACAAAATAAAACTTTTCCATCCCTAACTTAGGACATGGATGTCATCCAACATAAGTGCATGCCTATTCATAAAACATGTGTTGACAAATGAGTCCCCTCTGCGCTATTGGATTTTGGCTTCGCTTTTTCATGATAGGATGCATACGCTAGTCTACAAGATTAAAGTTCACCAAAAACAAGCCTACAACTAATTTTGGATGTTAGCATGTAAACATAAAATTTAATTCAATATCACTTCCTCAGCCCAAGAGGAAAGTTAATACGAATCCGAAGAATAAAATAGTCGCGTGCACCTAGCATAGACGCATAAACCTAGGAAGGCTACCTAATTTTCTAAACTCAACCATATAAGATAAAATCATGAAAAAAGTCATGTAGGTGCCAGAGGTGGTACTCAACTTAACATATTTTTTGCAATTTAATAACTAGGTTTGATGCCCAAAACAAATTAAACAAAACAGTCCCAATATAGGCTAATTAATAACTCTAATCGGCTAAAATGATAGCTTGCCTAAAAGGGGATTTAGGTGAACATAAGTGTATATAGGAAATATTCAAATACTGGGATAAAAGCCCTGAATAAATATATTTTTTCTAGAATTTTTCTCCTCTTCTTGGCCCTCTAAAAATTCAAATGAGATCCAAAATACCCTATCTTTGTGGAATTTTTGGGAACAAACCACTTCATATTTTTGAGTGAAACCAAAGAAAATGGAACCTAGGTATGCCCATATACCTCCAATAAAAGTTTCACAAATTTACCAGGTCCACATAATAACTTATCAAGCTGCAAAGTTAGAGTGAACCATGGCCTGGACCCACTGACAGCCACACGAACTAGCCACCCACTCATGAGGTGCGAGAGAAGGGAGAGAGCGAGAAGGAGCTGTCGCTGGCGTTCACGGACGCGTGTGCTCGACGCACATCCAGAGGCGTGGCAACGCCGAGCTTGACTTCTTCTTTCCCTAACGGCATCGCCTCACTTGACTCTTCGCTCTAGAGCCAAAGCAAACGAGAGAGAAGGCCCTCTGCCTCTTCGTCGCCAGCATTCTCGCCGCCGGCCGTGGGGAAAACAGTCATCGCCGTCGTCGATTGAGTCAAGCAACGAGAACACACTCCTCACCACCGTCGCCTCGAAGCGTGCATCGGGCGCCGACGCTTCATCACCGTCGACGTTCCAGCTGTTGGGAGCCATGTCAAGGCCGAGCCACCACGTCATCAGTTCTGCCTCGACGCCCTCACCATTTTCCCTCAGAAGCCCCCAAGAACCATGCACCGTGGGAGTAGATCGCGGTCGCCTTCTTGGACTCCAGCGACGGGGCTTCATCGCCGTTTCCTCCTCCGTCGTTGGGTGGCCAGGTATGGCCGACGCCGTTGCCCTGCCAATTTCGCCCCCGCCGGACCGCTTCTTGCGACGCCGTCATCATCGTGAACCTGGCTGGACCTCAGGCACCGTTCAGTAAGTATCTATGGACCACATCGACTCACATACCTGCATTAGGTTGCTCCAAATCAAGCCACAACTCAGCGCGCACCTTCATGCCGAGAGTCACCTCCGCTCGTGTCCTTGCCGTTTTCGATCCCGGCCATCTCCGGAGACAAAACCACCACCGGCGGGTTCGCATGACATTCCTCCCCATTTTATGTTTTGGGAGCGTAGGCCAAGTGTGGAGATTATGGCAATCGGGTATCTACATGGCAAGCTTATCCGACTGGAGATAGGGATAGGTTGTGCCTACCAAATATGTAAACCAACTACGACTTGGGTATTACGTTGTCGATTAGATAAGGCAACGGCTCATAGTCATAGTTTGGTAAGATTGAGGAAACCGACTTAGAGTAAGATAGGGTTTCCGATTTGTAAGCCCACCTCCCAAGACTATATAAGGGGGGTAAGGGGCGTCCCTTAAGGGATATCGGCTTTAGATCATATGCTTCATGAGAAGTTAGATGAGCTTTCAGCTTTAGATACACAAGATCATGAGATCAATAAAGACACTCGGCGGATCGAATCCCCGAAACAGGAATAGGGTATTACCTCACGAGAGGGCGAACCTGTCTAAATCTTCTTTTCCTCCTAACCCATTGTGCTTGGCGATCTTGACTGCGACCCCAATTTTCTATTGCCGAAACCAAGTTTCGGACGGTTGGCGCGCTGTAGGGGACCGCGCGTCGAGACTTCTTCAACGATCTCGCCGACAAGCGTGATGGGATCTCCTTCGGATTCGGCGACTTCGCCGCCAACTCCTTCGACGACTCCTCCTTCGACTCGGATTCAAACCGGTCGGAGGAAAGACCCACTCGGCGCCGTTCGGGCTCCCCAATAGCGCCGGGATCTTCGACGACATCTTCAAGATCAAGATGCGATCGCTCGCTCCAACGAAAGACTTCACTCGGCACCGTTCGGATTAACGAACACCGCCGAAATCTGCGCCAATCTTCTCGCATCCCCGACGGAAGCGATCTGCTCAAATGAAGATCTCTTAGTGCCGTTTGGGTTACCAAAAGCCGCCGAGGTTTTCAGCAAACTTCTCTCCCGAGTCGGCGGCGACCCACTCGGAGGAGCCCACACCCCCAAGCTCGTCTCGGCGGAACGATCCGGATCCGGGTTACCCGAGGATCAAGGGAGGTCGCCGTCATCCTCCCGTCATTCGGCTCTTGCTCATCTTCGGAGCTCAACGGATACCTCACCTCCGCCGGCTTCGACAACCTCTACGGCATCCCTTCGACGAAGCCAACAACTCCGCGCCGCATGGACTACGAGCCGAAGTGCTTGACGTCCTCATGGCCGAGCCGGACGAGTCCGACTCAACCATGGCCGAAGGCTTGCTGAAGAAGAGCGAGCCGGGTGGAGCTCGAGCGCAAGACAGAAGAAGGAGAAACAACGCAAGGACGAGGCGACAAGAGGAAGCGGGATCTACGTGCGGCGGACGATCGCCGGAGGCCATACTCCAAACACGGGTTCGCAACACCAATATCTTCCAGACACCACACAGAACGCGCCGCCGCACTCACGCTCTTGGACACCGTCATAGAGACGGCTCCGCCAACGTGACTCCAATACTCGACAAAATCAAGACCATCGTCGCTGCCACGGCGAACGGCCATCTCACCACTTCGGCACGAAGACCGCGAATCGTGGCCGAAACGCCGGACAAGAGCCGGCTTCCACCTCGAAGTCGGGAGACTATAGGAGGCCCGAGCGGCTCGGTCGACGACCGGGCCAAGAGGCCCACCTCGCGAGTCCACGCTGAAGTACCGGGAGCGGACGGCCGACTCCCTCGACAAACGACACGGACGTCCTCCCGTCCACCACCGAGCCCGTCGCAGGTTCCGGCTATCCAACCAGCCAACCAAGACCCCGCCGAGTGATGCGGGAAGTCCTCGATCGCCGCTACCAGAACGCGGCCGACGCACTCGGGAAGATCGGAGGGGATCACCCGATAGCGGCGACGACGGAGTACCGGCCTTCACTCGGGAACTTCGCCGAGTGCACGGCGAGTGGCTTCAAGCCTACAGGGATTGAAAGGTACGACGGTAAGACCGACCCTGAATCTTGGCTAACTGCATACACCCTCGCCATCCGCGCTGCAGGTGGCGACAACAAGGCTATGGCCAATTACCTGCCTGTGGCCCTCGCAAACTCAGCCAGAAATTGGCTCACGAGCCTGCCAAGAGGCTCAATCGGCTCGTGGAGCGAGCGAGGACCACTTCATCGCCAACTTCCAAGGAACCTTCGAGAGGCCCGGCACACACTTTGACCTTTACAACGTCATCCGAAGCCGGACGAGCCCTCGAAGGATTATATTCGTCGTTTCTCGAGAAGCGCAACAAGATCCCGAACATCACCGATGACATCATCATCGCCGCCTTCCGAAGGGAGTCCGTGATGAGCTGCTCATCGGGAAGTTCGGGCGCAAACCACCGAAGACGGTGAAGCAAATGTTCGAGACGGCGAACTCCTACGCCAAGTCCAACGATGCAATCAAGGCGGCACGCCAAGACCGGCTCGACAAAAGGGATGACAAGCACTCGGGAGGAAGCCGACATCCGAGGAAGGATAACGGCAGCAATCGGGCTCGAAAGATCGCAAGCGCCGCACGAAGACCTGGTTGCCACAACATCTGATTCTCAACACCGTCGCCGAGTTGCGGCTTACGACACGATCATGAACGATCGTGAACGCTCAGTGCACGCATCATCTACAAGCAATTCACAGAGCAATATGCGGCACGGTTAAACAAGGAGCCGACTAATGAAACCGGTCCATCGGGAACCAAGAAGAACAACCCGATGGAAATTCGGAGCCTTTTCAAGGCCACGTGGGCGAGCTGAATCACATATTCGGGGCCGCGGGCTTATGAGTCCAAGAGGAAGCAAAAGCCGATGGACCGCGAGGTCAACGCGCAGCACAACCCGAAGTCCCACAACATCTACGATGGTCGGAGGTGGCCATCACGTTTAATCGCTCGGATCATCCCGACCGAGTGGTTCACCCAGGCGTATCCCTTGGTACTTGACACGGTGGTTCGAACATCAAGCTGAAGCGTGTCCTCATCGATGGGGCAGCGTCCTCAATCTCGTTCGCCAAGACCTGGATGGGATACAAATCCCGAGAACCGAGTTGAAGGCAAGCTCGCCCCCTTCCACGGAGTGATCCCGGTGTCGCCCACACCACTCGGGCACATCGCCTTTCCAGTCACCTCCGGAGTTCGCGAGAATTTCCGAACGGAGAATACCACCTTCGGGGTGGTCGACTTCAAAGACGGCCTACCACGCGATCATCGGAAGGCCTGCACTCGCCAAATTCATGGCGATACCACACTACACTTACCTGCATGAAGACGCTGGCCCTAACGGCGTCATCACCTGCGCGCGACGTCAAACAAGCCTTCACTGCGACGAAGAAAGCTGCGATATGGCCCAATCTTGTGAGAGATCACGTGGCTAGGAAAAATCCGATGGCTACATCAACATCCGAAGAGGGTGAAATTTCTACAAAGAGGATAGCCAAGTCGGGACAAGGCGACGCCAAAACGAAGAAAATCTTTCTTGATCCAGTCGGCAAGATATCTTCAAGGACTTAGAAGATACCAGTCGCAATGTTCGGGCGCGAGCTTTCATTGTCGATGATTTGGTTCTACGCAAGATCCAGACCATCAAGGACCATCACAAATTATCTCCACTATGGGAAGGACCATACATAATCGCGAGGTGACTCGGCCAAGAGCATTTCGACTAAAGCGCGAAGATGGATCTATGGTGGAGAACTCTGGAATATTGAACATCTTCGACGATACTATGCTTAAATTGCCGTAAGTTTTATGTTGTTCTTGGACTGTCAACCTCAAGCAAGATGACTTCTTGAGTTGACGGATCGGGAGCGCATACGTGTCAATAAAGCATGGTTTTCTTTGATAACTTGTTTATATTTAGTTTATCATTGTTTATTGTTTTGATTCGAGTTCAATAGATAAGGACTGAGAATTTTTGATGATCTAATCAAGTTTTAGGCTTGGTGACGTCGAACGAAAATTACTTAAGAAATTTTCTATGAAGACTCGAGTCAAGGCATCAACATAAATAAGCTAGATACCTACAAGTTCACATCGGAGGCATAAAGAGACCAAGATGATTAGATGAAGTGGCGGGGACGACCTCGAAGCTTCGTAAAAAGACTTGAGGGTTTTTGCTAAGTCGTCTCGTGATTGGGCCGAGCCCATGAGAGACTTGCGGCCCGGCTAAGGTGTGGCTTGACACGTGTCCTTAGGGACTTAAGTGGATGGACTTAAGCAGATTTGCCTTGGCAATATGCACGTGTCACATAGCCCAATACCTTTAAAATCCTTTCATACCGCGGTTTGCATAACTTCATGAGAAGTTGGCACGATGCAATTTGAAAGGTGACAAACGATTAAGCTTTTCATGGCTGTCCCGATGACAGTGTTTGGTTTCTAAGCATTTGATTAAATGATTATATCAATGCTATTTTTCCACCTTGGTGAAGATCTTTTTAGATTAAGACCAATATTATGGCAGGAGCTATTTAATATTTTGGTCATATTTTTCAGATGACTGAAAAATTTGTTTACCCATGAGGGTTGACTAAATTATTTGTCCCGAGATGACTCGGACAAGTTAACTCGGACGAGCATGAGCTTGCCGAGTGTTTTTTACCCATGAGGGTTGATTAAATTATTTGTCCCGAGATGACTTGGACAAGTTAACTCGGACGAGCATGAGCTTGCCGAGTGTTTTTTACCCACGAGGGTTGATGAGATTATTTGTCCCGAGATGACTCGGACAAGTTAACTCAGATGAGCATAAGCTTGCCGAGTATTTTTACCCACGAGGGTCGATAGAATTACTTGTTCTGAGATGACTCGGGCAAGTTAACTCGGATGAGCATGAGCTTGCCGAGTGAATTGATTTCTTACCCATGAGGGCTAAATAAATTATTTGTTCCGAGACGACTCGGGCGAACTACTCGGATAAGCATGAGCTTGCCGAGTGATGTGATTTTTATGATTGCTTTAGCTTGAGCTAAGCATTTATATGAGAATTATTTGTTCCGAGACGACTCGGGCAAATTTCCGGGATGACTCGGGAAGATCAGCTCGGATAAGCATGAGCCTACCGAGCGAATTGATTTCTTACCCATGAGGGATGATTGAAATATTTGTTCCGAGATGACTCGGGCAGATCCACTTGGATAAGCATGAGCTTACCGAGTGCTTTTCACCCACGAGGGTTGATTGAGTTATTTGTTCTGAGATGACTCGGGCAAATTCACTCGGATAAGCACGAGCTTGCCGAGTGATGAGATTGCTTTAGCTTGAGCTAAGCATCTACATTAGAATGATTTTTTATAGTCCTTGACTATATGTTTAGTCTATTTTTGACTAACCACATAGTCGGGGGCTACACCTAATTTGGTGCATCAGGAGATGCACCTAGATATTTATTTTTGAGAATTTTTGAGATATTTTCCAGCCCTTCACAGTCTTTGGAGCCACTCGGGAAGATTCAGGCAGAGATGATGGAATCACTCGGCGCCAGGAGCACTCGGCCAAAGAGGTTTTTGGCTGCGTACTATTTTGGTTTGAAGCTGAGTTGTCTCGTCGACTGAAAAGGACTCGGGGGCTACTGTGGAGATTATGGCAATCGGGTATCTACATGGCAAGCTTATCCGACTGGAGATAGGGATAGGTTGTGCCTACCAAATATGTAAACCAACTACGACTTGGGTATTACGTTGCCGATTAGATAAGGCAACGGCTCATAGTCATAGTTTGGTAAGATTGAGGAAACCGACTTAGAGTAAGATAGGGTTTCCGATTTGTAAGCCCACCTCCCAAGACTATATAAGGGGGGTAAGGGGCGTCCCTTAAGGGATATCGGCTTTAGATCATATGCTTCATGAGAAGTTAGATGAGCTTTCAGCTTTAGATACACAAGATCATGAGATCAATAAAGACACTCGGCGGATCGAATCCCCGAAACAGGAATAGGGTATTACCTCACGAGAGGGCCTGAACCTGTCTAAATCTTCTTTTCCTCCTAACCCATTGTGCTTGGCGATCTTGACTGCGACCCCAATTTTCTATTGCCGAAACCAAGTTTCGACACCAAGGAACTGCCATTCGCCGGCGGCATCGTCGCAAACCTCGTCGGGACGCCGCGCACTGCCACCCTTCTTCCCGGCGTGTATGACAAGTGGGCCCCCGTGTAACACCCTGAAAATCCGAGGTTTTAAAAATCAAAACATAAAAACCAGAACTTGCAAAAATTTTTTGTTTGATTGCATCTTATCGTATTTATTTGCCTCCTATTTGCAAGCCTTTGATGCCAAGTTTAAATAAATAAATATTTGTCTTGAAAAGAGAGGATTGGATGGCAATTCAAAAACCCTAAAGAGGAAAAGAGAAGTTGCAAAACTAAAATATTTGAAATAAAATTCTAAGAATATAAATTGGGGAAAATTATGATTTAATAAAACTTGCTTTTAGGAGCCACTATTGAATTTTTGGGTAAAATGTCAAAATTGCTAATTAGAATTAAAAAGGAAAATATCCATATGTATATATAATATATATATAGGTATATATAATATATATATATATGTGTGTATATATATAATAAAGTGGGAAAAATCAAAATCTAATTAAATTGAAATTGGGCCAAAAATCCTTTTTATTCATATGTGAAATACAAAAAAGAATTGATAGTTAAAAAAATGGAAAAATAAGAAAATCTATTGTTCATTGCCCTAAAAGTGTCCGGCCCGGTCCCCTCGCGCGCGCCCCGCGCGCGTGTCGCGTCGGCCTCGCGCCCCACGCGCACCTCGCACGTCGCGTCCGCCCGCGCGCCTCGCGCCCGCGCGCCGCGCGCGACGTCGCGTCGCCCGAGCCCCGTGCCCTCTCTCGCCGCGCCGCGCACGTGTCTCGTCGCTGCGCGCGTCATCGTCCGCGCGCCGCCATCGCCACCGTCGCGTCATCCCTCCCTCCCTCTCCGGCCATCTATAAAAAGGGAACCGAGCACTCTAATTTCCTCCCCACTCCGCCGCTCTTCTCCCCTCTCTTTTTGCTCTCTCTCGTCGTGTTCCCGTTGTTCCCGATCTTGTAAAGAGTATACGGCCGAATCATCTTGCACTTGGGCCGGCTCTTCCACCTTCGTTTGCCTTTTGCATCGCTTGATGAAGATGCCTTGGTATCGTTCAGCTGAACTTGTACTTTTGGTGCACAGTTCCTGCACCTTGTCAGGTGAAAGATTGTAGGTAATTATTCTGGAGTTCTTCCACCATCTTTTTATATTCGGCTTGTTGTTCAGCCGATAGTTGTTCCATCTTTACAGGTCCGACATTGTCCTGCGTGATGCCAGGGATCTTGGAATCGACCATCTTGCCGGCAGAGTCTATTCGTCCGAGTCGGGCCGACAAAGACAGTCCCACTAGGCATGCTGATCCGTATATTTATTAGTCTTCGTTATATTTGGACCGAATGACTGATGACCGTCTCGGGATGACCAATACATTCTAGTCGCTTGGCCCAAGTATGGTCTAGAATAACATGTATACATCCATGGATTTCCTTGGCCGATCCCGTGGGGACCTAACCTAACGCTTAACGAACACTTCCTTGTTTTTTCTTGTTGATTAGCAGATCAAATCAACTGGCACGCTCTACACTGCCGTAGGTAGGCGAGAAGGACTGCACCGGAGTCAAGCGGATCTCCCGGGCCAGCGCGTGAGAGAGATTTCGTCAACACCGGGAGATGCGCTTGACTCGGTGCAGGTCCTTCTCGGCCGCCTACAACGTGCGGGCGTGCCGGTTGATTTGTTACGCATAACCAACAAGAAAAACAAGATAATATGCATTAAGCGTTAGGTTAGATCCCCATGGGATCGGCTGAGGAAATCCATGAATGTATATATGCTATTCTAGGCCGTATTTGGGCCAAGCAACTGGAATGGATCGGCTACACTGAGACAGCATCAGCCGCTTAATCCAAATATAGTGAAGAATAATAAATATACAGATCGATAACCTAGCCGATACTGGAAAGCTAACAGAAAATCGGCTAGTACTCCGATGAATCTTATGTGAAGATAATATTCCTGAATTAAACGTACAATTCAGAAATCGGTCATCGGCTGCCCGAGAGGAACCGATTTCACTGAGCAACATCCGACAGGAACACGATCTTAACATAAGAGGCAATCCTAATAATAAATCTAGTAACAATCATGTTAAAAGAAACATATTAGGGCAAATAAGGCCGGCTGAAACCCCGACGCTATCTCTAGATAATATAAATCTCAGAAGAACAGATCACTGATAGTTCTAAAGATGACTCAATAGTTTGAACTCGATGCAGCATTAAGTATCAAAAGAAACATCCGATCTGTTACAGCCGACTTACACTCCTCGAGATGGTGGATACCACATATGAACCAGCCAACCTTTAGATCTAGCCCTGTTGACCATATGTTCTTGACGAAACGAGCCAATAACGAGATAGATCTAAACATTGATCTAATTCATATGCGTTATATGATATATGACACAGTAAAATCACTAATTCTAATGTGTCATTGTGATGGAAGCATTAGAAACAGATAATCATACCACTAATGACAAACATTTATCTGAACTTGGGGATCGAGACGATGCAGCCCAAAGCCAAACAGAGTGTTCGTCTAAAGAAAAGGTTGGCGATGCGCCGAAGATTGGATTGATTGAATATCTTTTTTACAGAGGGCCTCGGGTCCTATTTATACCCAACACAAATACTTGTAACAACCCTAGACTCTATCTAAACTACTGTTTAAAACACCATATTATCCCTAGCGGGGTCTACGCCGTGTTACAACTAACAATCTAACAAATCTCTAGATTACAGATACAATTGTCATTATAGGACTCTATCCATAAGTGGCAATATCTTTCAACGCGCAACTAGCAACCGAATCTTTCATTTATCTTCCAAGTTTCTGCACTAGACACGGCTTCATCTCTTCCAGACTCAAAATCGGCTATCATCTACTCCCATTCGATCCATCCTCAGCCGACTAACCCTGCAACCGATCCCTTTTTAGCCGATGCAATTCTTGTCTTCAGTCGATCCGATTTCGCTTTGCCCTTACGAACTTATAATCTCAATTACCAAATTTCAGTGTTGACACATGCCCCCCAAGTCTGTAATATGAAGTGTTACGGATTTGCTTGCCTATTCAAACTCTTGCTTCCTTCTTGGCCTAAACCTCCTCGGCTTCTCCCCAAGTGCTCTTTAAATATCCACCTCTCTCGGCTGAACCGCCTACGCCTCCAACGTGTATTCGGCCTTCTTCACGCACAAACCTCCTGCCCTTTCTCGCTCTCCTCCGGTGACTCCATCGGCGCTCGACAATCTTCCTCACGTTCTTCAAACTCATCTTCGCCCTCGAGCTTCCCGATGGCCTCCGCCGCTGCATCAAGCACCTCCAACTCACCGGCCACCACCGTCATGCCAGCCGCAACCACTGCGCCATCCCTGCTGCTGCCGTTGCCGCAATCGCTTCAGCCTGCTACAACCGAGTTTCCCTAGGTACTTTCTTCCGATCCACGATTTTACTCTCAAATCTGCTTTTTCAAACATTCTCACATCAACGATTCGTTCGGTGATTTTTCAGTAGCATTTTATTCCATACTCTTATCAATTAGTACTTTTCCTGTTCCCGAACCGTAAAACACAATCATTCTTGACTAGTACTTTTCTCCCCTTCTTCGAACTGTAGCACCTGTCTCATCAAGTACTTATCCCCAATTCAACACAAGCAGAGAAGTATTTCCTCGGAACTATCGGCAATACAGACCCAACTGATATTATCATAGCCGAAACCAACCGCATTCCTTTTAACACTACCAAACCATCTCTTTCCCATTGGAACGGAACATTTAAAGCGTGGCCATCCACTGATGCAGCCTGGATCGAATGGTATAAAGGGATACAGTCGGCTAAGTATGCCTAGTGGGAAGAGAAAAAACTCACCCAATGCCTGGAATTGTCCATCGCTAGCATGGAGAAAGACGAGCCGCTTCTATCGGCTGCGACCTACTTCTGGAACGATAGCTTTAACGCCTTCATCTTTCGGCAAGGGCCGATGACCATCACACTAGCCGACGTATATATGACAACTGGACTGGACATTGAATCATCGGCCAACCCCAGCGTCTTGAACCGAAAAGGCCAACATCAGTTCAAAACCAAAGCTATCGGCAGATGGAGCGGCTTCATCGCCCAAAACATGAAGGAAGGAACAGTCGACCACCAGGAATACACCGCCTTCCTGATGATGTGGCTGGAAAAGTTTGTATTCTACGGATCAAGCTGTGGGCCAATCGCTAACTGGCAAATCATGGCCGAAATCCTGGCCGATGGGAAAGAATTTGCACTGGGAAAATACCTCCTCGGCTACTCATATCAAATGCTACACCAAGCTGCCACGAAAATAGCCGCCAACGCCCCGGTCAACACTGGTGGTCCCTGGTGGTTCCTCCAAATCTGGCTGGTGTTAGCCACCCAGAATGTAGCTGGTCGGCCTCGTCTGACAAACGCCGGATTCCCACGGCTAGAGCCGATTGAAGACGATGAAGGTAGCCAGATCAACACCAAGCGATGCATGAACTACGGAGAAGCAGCCGCCGCCCATGAAGGCTCAAAGCAATCGGCCGAGCTATTGGCCGAATGGTTCACAGCCTTTTACGATGGGCTGTCCCACGACAATCGTACTTGGTACTTCTATCCAGATCGGGGATCGTTTGAGTTGCCGATTGATTTCAATTGGGATGACCTCAACTCAACCGATAACCCAAGGTGCAGAGAGTTGTTCGCCGCCTCTTTGTCCCCCTGCATCTTGCCGACTGGGGTTCACCAAGGTCGATTAGTGGCCCGGAGCTATGAATTCTATTACCCGGTATTGACGGCGAGGCAGTTTGGTCTTGGGCAACTGCCCATCAGCTTTTTCTATGCCGACAAGATTGAAACCAGAGGGGCGGCCGGCCAAGACTTGATGATGACTCGGTTGCTGAACATAGCCGGTCCTCCCCTCGGCGACGCCAGCGTGATCACACTGTTGACGAGGAGAAGCGTCGCTTACGACCGATGGTGGTCTGAACTTAAACGCCACATTTTCCACCAATGGCCGTCTTGCTACATCGACCTACTTCTGCCCGATGAGATCCCCTCAGTATATTTCTGCTTCAGGCTAACAATTTTCTTCTTACAATTCATTCATTGGCTGACTTAGCCGATTAACATTCATCTTTCGATTCTGCAGGAGACTGAAATAGAGCGGCCGACGGTAAGTGACTCCGGACGCCCCATCGAATATAACCCAGGCATTCTGGATGTAGGCGGCCTTGCTCCGTCGGCCATCGGCTGGGGGGCGCCCAAACTAACATCACTGCTGCGAGGGCAGGTGCGTCAGCCGATCGCGCCGAAAAGAAAGATGGCACCACTACCGCGTTTGTCAGCCGCGCCTGCTCCCAAGAGGGTGAAAAAGACAAAATCGATCGCGTCGACCGACAGCCTCCCCCCTCTGGATCCGGCCATCGAGCAATTCCTCGACGCTGCTGTCAATGAGGAAGCACCAACGGCTGCCCGGGTGGCGGCCGAACCCGGGGCCTCGAGTCTTGAGTCGGTCAATGCCCCAACTGACGTTCCACTAGCCCCAAGCCCGCCGAAAAGACGTCCACCGGTAAGCTTTTACTTCATTGGGCTTGGCTTCACGATGATCGCTTGCACCTGATCAGTCTGTTGCTCGCAGGTCAAGAGATTGGCCAGTCGCACTCCTCGTCCTGCGCCACCGGTAATCGTCTTCCGTTACTTTGTCTGTGGTAATCGATCGGCTCATCCGTTAATCCTTTCTTCTGTAGCTCCCGCGGTCCCCATCGGCTGCCCCCAGGCGTCGGGCGACGTACTACGCTTATTGGGGATAGTGGTGATAACGCCGGCAAAGAAGGTCGGACGGCCATGGGCGACAATTCAGCCGAGCCAACAGCCCTGACAACGGCGCCGACGGTAAGCCCACTGATTTCGACTATCGACTTTGTCATGCCCCTGATCCTTTCTCCTTTTGCTGCAGAGCGTGGCCGACCTTCTCAACTTTGATTTGTCGGAGTTCGAGGAGCCCGGTGACACCGGCGAGGAAGCGCTTGCGATGTCGGCTGAGGGCCTGAGGACCACTTTAGCCGATATCGGCAATCGGCTGGAAGCTTCATTGGACGCGCTGGTGGTCGACAATGGCTCAATACGTGCGCGATTCAGAGACATCCAAGACCAGCTGCCGGATGTCGTAGCCGAAGCCATCATTCCGGCGACTTTCATGGAAGCCTATCAGTTCAAATATGAACGAGCCCGGCAGCGAATAATTGATCACCGTGAGAGTCAAGCGCGGTCGGCTACCATCCAGTCGACAAAAGAAGCCATTGAGAACCTGAAGGCCGCCTTTGACCGCCTGAAGACAGAGCCGGCGGCCAAGCTTGAGCAACTCCGCGCCCGTCGGGATCAATTGGTGGCCGATCTCGTTCAAGTTACGAACGAGATCGATGTCCATGAGGAGTACATGGCTGGTCTGCCGGCCAAGGTTGAAGCCAAGCGCCAAGGCATCAGGGCGGCTGTGGCGCATTTGCGCGACTTGGTGAGGAGCACCCGATCGGTGGCGGGGTCCGAGGCCGACGACCTTAGAGCAATTGGCGAAATCGATCAGATTAGGCGGACGGCGTTGTCGACCATAGCCGATTTCCTGAAAAATGAGACTGTAAACTGTCCGACCTTGTGAGGTCAGCTCGCATTTCTGCACCATACTTGTGTTCCTGTAATGTGATTGGATAACCCGTATCTCTCACGCTTAATACCCGGCTTCGACTTGCGTGTTATAATTCATAGACCTTGTGTCGTTGCTCTCGTAGATATAATCGGCTCTACTCGTAGGTAAGACTGTCCCTCGGCTGTGTGCGGAGCCTCAACTTGTTTGATTCGAAATCGGCCCCGACCCCGAGACGACGCCGCGACCTTTAGTGTTATCCTCCATCCACCCGCGTCGCCGAGACTATCGACCGGTGATACCCGAGTATGCTGCCGATCTGGTCTCGTAGTCTGACTCATCCGAACCTGTACCTCAAGAACCCGTGAGTCCTGGACGATAGGTTCCCAGTCTTGCGCAGTCGCCAGCCATTCAACGATTCCCGATGCCTTTAATGATGACCTCTTCGACTCTTGCTTTGACTCTTGGGTCGGCAGCGACCTTTCACATCCAAAAACCGTATCTTTTCTTTCTATAAATGGGCTCCTCCGGCCCTTCCTGAATAACCCACGGCCGAAGAAGACAACCTCCAGGAGTACAACGCCCAGTCTTCCAAGTCTTCGGCAAGGCTTCCCATGGCTTCTTCGAGCTCGCCAGTGAACCAGGTGATTCCCCAACTCGTCTATTCTTGCCATTTTCTCCCCTCGAGTACTCAGGAACGGATTTTCTCGCAGCCGCCTCATCCACTTCGGGTGATCCTGGAGATCATGGAGACACCGTATGAACTGTCGGTCAGCCAAGACCGTCGAGTGAGGGCCAACCTGAAACGCTTCAGGGAGTTGGAGGCTCATCACCCGGCAGCCAGGCCTCCCGTCCACCTTGGTGGCATCCCGACTGTTGCCCCCATGGCGTCTTCGACGCTCGCGCGCCTTGACCAGCTGGAAGGAAGGCAAGCCCAACTTGCCAACGAGCTATTGACCACGACCACTGACATAAGGGTCACTCGGCTGGAGTATCTGATCCTGGATGCTCTAAAGATGGAGACTGCGGAGCCTATTGAACGAGCCCTGGCGGCCATTAGGGATTACCTAGCGAACATGTAATCAAAGACGGCTTCGCGCCGATTCCGAATAAAGCTCGTTTTAATGTTCGTGATTTTGCCTGATTTTTGCGTCGAAATCGGCCTGGTTTTTCAACTTCTAGCCTGATTTTTCGGTTGACTTGCGCATGTGTATGCCCCCCAAGTTTTGTTGATAGCTTTGATGTCGACAAAATTTGTGAGTTCGAGTCGCTCATACATTCTGGTCTTCCCTGTCGGGCAATCATGCCGATCATGGAGCACTTTGCAAAGGTGGTGTATGCGAATGCCTAAAGGCGATGCCTTGTAAGACATCGGTTGTCGTGGGTGGGCCGCGGTGAGGCTTCGTGGGTCGGCCGCGGTGACAATAGCCGACTCACGAATTGATCCACACGCTCGGGTAATATTTCTTTAGATATTTTCCATTAAGGGCCCTTCCGAATATTTCTCCATCCAATCCCTTTAGCATGTAAGCTCCTTTAGAGACGCACTTGTGGATCTTGAAAGGTCCCTCCCAATTTGGTGACCATTTGCCGAATTTGTTGTCTCTAGACCCGATCGGCAGTATAAGTTTCCAAACGAGTTCGTCTTCCACAAAAGATTTAGGTACAACCTTTTCATTGTACTGTCTGGCTACTCGTTCTTTATCTTTTGTTACTTTTTCTAAAGCTCTCATCCTGGACAAAACGAGATCCTTCAACTCGTCTACCATGAGATGATAATAATCGTCGGCTGTGAGTTGGTCCTGTAGCTGAATGCGCCTTGAGCCGACGACACTTTTCCATGGCAGCACTGCCTCGTGTCCGTAGACCAGTTTGTACGGGGGAACTTGGATTGATCCGTGGCATGCCATCCGATACGCCCACAACGATTCGGCCAATCGGGTGTGCCATTGCTTAGGATGCTCAGAGATCTTTCTTTTAATTAGCCTGATCAAGCTTTTGTTGGATGCTTCGGCCTGCCCCTTGGCTTGCGCGTAATACGGCGAAGAGTTAAGTAGCTTGATCCCCATGCCGTCGGCAAACTGAACGAACTCGTCTGACACAAAGATAGACCCCTGGTCGGTCATTATTGTCTGCGGAACGCCAAATCGGTAGATGATGTGTTCTTTGACGAACTCGATTGCGTCCCTAGAATCCACTTTTCTGAGAAGGATTGCCTCCACCCATTTTGTGAAATAGTCTGTGGCCACCAGGATAAATTTGTGCCCTTTGCTTGAAGGTGGATTGATCTGGCCGATCATATCAATGCCCCATCCTTTGAAGGGCCTCGGCTCGATGATTGGGTTCATGGCCGATGCCGGTGCTCGTTGTATCGTGCCAAACTTTTGGCAGTCCTGGCATCCTTTGTAGTACTTGAAACAATCCTCCAGCATTGTCGGCCAGAAGTACCCGGCTCGGCGAAGCAGCCATTTCATTTTGTGGGCCGACTGATGAGTGCTACAGATTCCTTCGTGTACTTCCCCGGTGGCCACTATAGCTTGATCGTCCCCCAAACACTTGAGTAGCACGCCGTCGATCATCCGATAGTATAGATCTTCATCAAGTAACACGTACCGTAGCGCCTTGTATCGTAGTTTCCTTGTGGCCAATTGAGAGGGGTTTTTGAGATAATTGTAGACGTCAAACCTCCAATCATCGGCTGTGATGGTAGCCACACCAACGTCTACGTCTCTCAGCATCGGCCGATAGCCTGATGCCCCTTGAGCCAAATCGTTGGCCTCCGTATTCTGCTCCCTGGGGATATGCTTCAAAATGACTAGCCGGAAACCATCCATTAACTCCCGGCATTGTCAGTAATAGGCCATCAGCGCGTCGTTTTTGCACTCATACTCTCCTGATAATTGGCTGATGACGAGCAACGAATCTCCCATTATCTCGATTGCGTCAGCCTCCAACTCCTTGAGCAAAGTTAACCCTTTGAGAATGGCTTCATGCTTGGCTTGGTTATTCGTAGCGTGGGGGTGAATGGCAAAGGCAAACTCGAAGCTTGCCCCCCTGGGCGAGATAAGGATTAAGCCGATGCCGCAGCCGTTGGTGCATACCGAGCCATCATAAGTCAAAGTCCAAGGCATAATTTCCACTGAGCCGATCGAATTGTTCCTGTGTTCCACAATGAAATCGGCTATAGCTTGTCCCTTTACTGCCCTCGGTGCCTGATACCTTAGATCGAACTCTGTTAGTGCGAAGATCCACTTTCCAATCCTTCCTTTGAGCACTGGGGCCGACAGCATGTACTTGCACTACATCGGCTTTGCAAGTCACCGTGCACTCATTGGACAGCAGATAGTGCCTTAATTTCGTACATGAGAAATAGAGGCATAGGCATAACTTCTCGACAGGCGAATACCTTGTTTCTGCATCTAGCAGCCGCCGGCTGAGATAGAAAATGGCTTTCTCTCGGTCGACGAGGACAGAGCCGATCGACTTGTCGTCGGCTGACAGGTATAACTTGAACGGTATTCCCTTTTGTGGAGGCATCAGAACTGGAGGAGAGCTTAGATAATCTTTTATGTTGTCTAACGCTTTCTGTTGCTCTACCCCCCACGTGAAGGTCTGATCGGCTTTAAGCCGAAGCAATGGTGTGAACGGCTCCATTTTTTCTGAGAGATTAGCTATGAACCGCCTGATGAAGTTTATCTTTCCTATCAATGATTGGAGCTATGAGCCGTTGAACTCTCCTCTTCTGGGTCTTCGTAAAGAGATCGGACGGGCACCATTGGGGGTTTGCCGATTCCTCATCGTCGGCCTCGTTGTCATGGTTGTCTCCATCCCGGTTTTCGTCGATGAAGAAGTCCTGACGGATCAGACCGAGCCGATCATGGATAGGTCGCCGTCTTTGGTTTAGCTGGACGGCTCTGGGAATGAGCCGAACTGGACTCGCAGACGACAAGCTTCCGCGTTCGTCATCATCGCGGCGATCGTTACATGCTGGGCAATCTTCCAATGTTGGTAGCCTCATGTCGGACTCCCAGCAGTACCTGAAGAAATCGCAACGCCAATGTGGATCGGCATTGTCACGGTTTATCCCGTATCGTCGGCTCTGAGTACTTGGTTCGTGCCGACGAGGTGCTTCATCGTAAATTTCTTCGTGCCGAAACCGGTATTGATGACGGTGTCGGCTTCATTCATGGATCGGTCGTCGGCCGGCCGATCCGGCGACTGGGCGTACCATATTAATTTGCGTGGCGTGGGATCCAGTCTGGTCGTTTTCTGCTTTGGCCCCAATCGATGTATTGGCTAAGCTGTGCGCCATTCTGTTCTGTCGATCAGCTCGCCCGGGGCCGGCGTGGACTGTGTTGACTGGGAAGGGATTGTCGTCTACTTTCATGGACCGATTTGGGTCGGTGAACTTTAACTTCCCGGCTTTGATGGCCGACTGGATTTGCTGTATCAAGACTTTGCAGTCATTTGTGGCGTGAGATGTGGAGTTGTGCCACTTGCAGTACTTCTTCTTTTTTAGTTCTTCGACCGACAGGATCACATGATTTTCGGGTAACTGAATATGTTTTTCTTTGAGCAGTAAATCAAAAATCTTGTTAGCCTTAGTGATATCAAAATCGTATTTTTCTTCCTTAGCCGTCTTCAGCAGCCATTGGCAGACGATGGCCTTTTTGTTCTTGGCCCATTCGGCTGCCGCTACTTCTGTCTCATCGTCGTCGGATCCGTAATCTAATTCGACGATGACCTGGGTTATGTTCTTGACGGCCTTCCTGGTGTCTTGGAAACGCAGTTCGTGGGCCGTCACTTTCTGCGCCAAGTGAGCTAGGCTATCGAAGTCCTGCGCAGAGAATCGTTCCCTGATTGGCGCGATCAAGACATGGAAGGCTAAATCGGCCAGCTAAGCGTCTGATAGCACCAGGCTGTAACATCGGTTTCTCATCTGTCTGAAGCGTTGAATATAATCTTGTACCGATTCATTGTGTTTCTGCCTGACACTGGTGAGGTCCGACAACTTCATTTCATGGTTGCCGGAATAAAAATAGTTGTGGAACTGTTTCTCAAGATCGGTCCAACTCTGGATTGAGTTGTAAGGCAACGAGGAGAACCAAGTGAAGACCGATCCTAAAAGAGAAAGGGGGAATAACCGAACTCTCAAGGGGTCTGTAGCCGATGCTTCACCGCACTGCGCCAAGAATCGGCTGACGTGCTCATAGGTAGAAACGTTGTCTTGCCCTGAGAATTTCGAGAAGTCTGGGATCTTGTATCGGTTGGGCAGCGGGATCCTTTCGAAATGTTCTGGATAGGGGTACCGATACATATTCCCTGAATCTTTTGGTTTGAGGCCGAACTGATCGCGCATGACGTCTGCAATTAGATCGGCCCAGGCTCGGTTATCTTGCTGTATCGGCTCGTATGGGTCATACGGCATGGGTGCTTGCCGATACAGCTGTGTTGGCGTCTGAGGCCTGTAGTGGTGGTCCTGACGGCCCCCTTGGTACTGGTAGCGATGATCAGCGGGCGGCGGCCGAGGCTCCTGTTGTGGCGTTGGTGGGTCTGGGAACAACTGTCGGCCACCGGCATTATGCCGCCTGCCTAGATCAATCGGCTCTGGCTACCGATTGTTATTGAATATGTTGTCGAGTTGACCTTGAGGCAATGGTTGTTGTCGATTTAGTATAGTGACCGCTGGTCTTATAGCCGTTTCACCTGGACTCAGGTGGCCAATTCCTTCTGGCGGGTTTGGTTGTGCTATCAATGGAAGCGGCCGATCCTGGGAGACTAGTATCCTGTAACCAGGAATTGGCCATCTGCGAAATACGTGGGGCCCCGTTGCAGCTGCTCGGCTACCTTGGCGTCAACCACGTGAGAGATCATATTATTGAGGGTATTGACCAAGATGCTACTTTGGTTGACCAGTGCGTGATAAACAGCAGAGTCGATCCGATCTTGTAAAGAGTATACGGCCAAATCATCTTGCACTTGGGCCAGCTCTTCCACCTTCTGTTTGCCTTTTGCATCGCTTGATGAAGATGCCTTGGTATCATTCAGGCTGAACTTATACTTTTGGTGCACAGTTCTAGACCTTGTCTGGGTGAAAGATTGCAGGTAATTATTCTGGAGTTCTTCCACCATCTTTTTATATTCGGCTTCTTTTTTTGATAGTTGTTCCATCTTTACAGGTACGACATTGTCCTGCGTGATGCCAGGGATCTTGGAATCGACCATCTTGCCGACAGAGTCTATTCGTCCGAGTCGGGCCGACAAAGACAGTCCCACCAGGCGTGCCAAGAAGCGTGTTGACGAGAAATCTCTCTCACACGCTGGCCTGGTGTTAACACTGGAATTTGGTAATTGGGTTCTTAAGTCTGAAAAGGCAAAGTGGAATCGGATCGGATGAAGATAAGAATCGTATCGGCTAAAAGACTGATCGGCTGCAGGGCTAATCGGCTGAGGGTGGATCGAATGGGAACAGCCGACAGCCGATTTTGAGTTCAGAAGAGATGAAACAGTGTTTAACGCAGAAGCTTGAAGATAAATGGAAGATTCGGTTGCTAGTTGTGCGTTTAAAGATATTGCCACTTATGGATAGAGTCCTGTAACGTCAATTGTATCTGTAATCTAGAGATTTGTTAAATTGTTAGTTGTAACACATTATGGATCCCGCTAGGGATGATATGATGTTTAAACAGTAGTTTAGATAGAGTCCAAAGTTGTTACAGATATTTGTATCTTGGGTATAAATAGAACCCGAGACCCTCTGTATCAGAACGATTCAATCAATCTAATCTTCGGCGCATCGCCATCCTTTTTCCTTTTGGACGAACACCCCGTTTGGCTTTGGGCTGCATCGTCTCGATCCCCAAACTCAGGTACATGTTTGTCGTTAGTGGTAAGATTACCTATTTCTAATGCTTCCATCGCAATGATACATTAGAATCAATAGTTTTACTGCGACATATATCATATAGTGCATATGAATTAATTCAATGCTTAGATCTATCTTGTAGTTGGTTCATCTCGTCGAGAGTATGTGGTCAACAAGGCTAGGTCTAAGGGTTGGTTGGTTCGTATGTAGTATCTACCATCTCACGGAGTGTAGGTCGGAGGTAATAGATTGGATGTTTCTTTTGATACTTAATGCTGCATCAAGCCTGAACTATTAAGTCGTCTTTAGAACCATCAGTGATCTGTTCTTTTGGATTTACATTATCTGGAGATAGCGTCGGGGTTTCAGCCGACCTTATTCACCCTAATGTGTTTCTTTTAACGTGATTGTTATTAGATTTGCACTAGGACTATCTTTTATGTCTAGATCGCGTCATTGATGGATGTTGCTTACATCTTTGATCTAGGAATATTATGTTTACACGAGATTCATTGGAATACCAGCCGATTTGATGTTAGTTTCCCAACATTGGCTAGTCTGTTGATCCTATATTTATTATTCTTCGTTATATTTGGATCGGACGACTGATGACCGTCTCGGGAGGACCGATACGTTCTAGTCGCTTGGCCCAAATATGGTCTAGAATAACATGTATACATCCATGGATTTCCTTGGCCGATCCCGTGGGGACCTAACCTAACGCTTAACGAACACTTCCTTGTTTTTTCTTGTTGATTAGCAGATCAAATCAACTGGCACGCTCTACACGCTGTAGGTAGCTGAGAAGGACCTACACTGGAGTCAAGCAGATCTCCCAGGCCCGCGCGTGAGAGAGATTTCTCGTCAACACGCTTCTTGGCATCCCCAGTGGGACTGTCTTTGTCGGCTCGACTCGGACGAATAGACTCTGTCGGCAAGATGGTCGATTCCAAGATCCCTGGCATCACACAGGACAATGTCATACCTGTAAAGATGGAACAACTATCGGCTGAACAGCAAGCCGAGTACAAGAAAATGGTGGAGGAACTCCAGAATAATTATCTTCAATCCTTCACCCAAACGAGGTCTGGAACTGTGCACCAAAAGTACAAGTTCAGCCTCAATGATACCAAGGCATCCTCGTCAAGCGATGCGAAAGGCAAGCAGAAAGTGGAAGAGCCGACTCAAGTGCAAGATGATCCAACCGTATATTCTTTACAAGATCGGATCGACTCGGCTATTCATCACGCGCTGCTCAACCAGAGCAGCATCCTGGTCAACACCCTCAATAATATGATTTCTCACGTGGTTGATGCCAAGGTGGCTGAGCAGCTGCAACGGGGCCCCACATATTTCGCGGATGGCCAGTTTCCTGGTTACAGGATGCTAGTCACCCAGGATCGGCCGCTTCCACTAATAGCGCAACCCAACCCACCAGGAGGGATTGGCCACTTGAGTCCAAGCGAGACGGCTGTAAGACCAGCGGTCACTATTCTAAACCGACAACAACCGTTGCCTCAAGGTCAACTCGACAACGTATTCCATAATAATTGGCAGCCAGAGCCGATTGATCCTGGCAGGCGGCAGAATATCGGGGGCCGACAGTTGTTCCCGGACCCACCAACGCCACAATAGGAGCCTCGGCTGCCGCCCGCTGATCATCGCTACCAAGCCAAGAGGGCAGCCAAAGGAAAGAGTAAAGCTACCACGTCAGTTAACATGGTCTTCGTATTGCCGGCCGAGTTCGGCACTCCCAAAGCCGACGCGGATGCTATCGAAGATGACCTGACAAAACTAACAATCTCGCCAGACCAGGCCATCTTCGACAAGCCGGAAGGGACCGAAAATCGGCATCTGAAACCGTTATATGTTAAAGGATTCGTTAACGGCAAGCCAATCTCCAAAATGCTGGTCGATGGGGAGCGGCAGTCAACCTCATGCCTTACGCAACTTTCAGAAAACTTGGGAAAGGGGCCGAAGACCTGATAAAAACCAACATGGTACTCAAGGACTTCGGCGGCAACCCATCGGAGACCAAAGGCGTTCTCAACGTCGAACTGACTATCGGCAACAAAACTATGCCCACAACGTTTTTTGTCATCAACGGGAAGGGGTCTTACAGCCTGCTGCTCGGAAGGGACTGGATCCACGCTAATTGTTGCATCCCTTCTACAATGCACCAGAGTCTCATCCAGTGGGACGGCGACAAGATCGAGATCCACGCACGACAGTCGCTTAGTGTCGTCGTGTCGATTTGCCACTTTGGGAAATTGAAGGCATCGAATGTTTATCGGGAAAATCTTGGCTTGCCGATTTTCTAAACATGTCCAATTCAACAATACAGCCCGTCGGAAGCGACGAGCCGCAGCTGCTGCTTTGAACAAGACATGGTGGAGGGCTCCAGCGTGCTCGGCTTAGCCACCGCGGACGAAGACGATGGCAAGTTAGGACAAGGGTTCACGTCGGCTGACGAGTTAGAAGAAATCGACATCGGCTCTGGCGATAAGCCGAGGCCGACATACATTAGCAAAAATTTATCTCCTCTTTGTAGATCCCAACTTATTGAATTACTAAAAGAATATAAAGATTGTTTCGCTTGGGAATACTTCGAGATGCCCGGTCTTAGCCGATCGATAGTGGTCCATCAGCTGCCAATCAAGGCAGGATATCGGCCATTCAAACAACCTCCCAGGAGGGTCAAGGCCGACAAGTACGACGCAATTAAAGCCGAAATCACTCGGCTATACAACGCAGGATTCATTCGGCCTTGCCGATATGCCGAATGGGTCTCCAATATCGTCCCGGTATTGAAGAAGAACGGCAAACTTCGGGTATGCATCGACTTCAGAGACTTAAACAAGGCAACCCCAAAAGACGAATACCCAATGCCAATGCCGATCTGCTTGTCGACGCCGCCTCAGGCCACAAAATCATCAGTTTCATGGACGGCAACGTGGGATATAACCAGATATTCATGGCCGAGGAGGATATCCACAAGACAGCTTTTCGATGCCCGGGTGCGATCGGCCTCTACGAGTGGGTGGTGATGACATTCGGCTTAAAGAACGCTGAGGCAACATATCAAAGAGCGATGAATTACATCTTTCACGACATGATCGGCGCACTAGTAGAGATATACATTGACGACGTCGTCGTCAAGTCAAGAGAGATAGAAAGCCACATTGCATATCTGAGGCAAGTGCTAGAGCGGATGAGGAAATATGGATTGAAGATGAATCCTTTTAAATGTGCGTTCGGCATATCGGCCGGGCAATTCTTAGGGTTCCTCATCCATGAAAGAGGAATTGAAGTCACGCCAAGGAGCATCAATGACATTAAGACAATTCAACTCCCTAAGGATAAAAGACAACTCCAGTCATTAATCGGAAAGATAAACTTCATCAGACGGTTCATAGCTAACCTCTCAGAAAAAATGGAGCCGTTCACACCATTGCTTCGGCTTAAGGCCGATCAGACATTCACATGGGGGGCAGAGCAACAGAAGGCGTTAGACGACATAAAAGATTATCTAAGCTCCCCTCCAGTTCTAATGCCCCCACAAAAGGGAATGTCATTCAAGCTGTACCTGTCTGCCGACGACAAGTCAATCAGCTCGGTTCTAATCCAAGAAGTCAACGGCAAAGAAAGAGCCATTTTCTATCTCAGCCGGCGGCTACTAGATGCAGAGATCAGGTATTCACCCATCGAAAAATTATGTCTGTGCCTCTATTTCTCATGTACAAAGTTAAGGCACTATCTGCTGTCCAATGAATGCACGGTAACTTGCAAAGCCGATGTAGTCAAGTACATGTTATCGGCTCCAGTGCTCAAAGGAAGGATCGGAAAGTGGATCTTCGCGCTGACAGAGTTCGATCTGAGGTATCAGGCTACAAGAGCAGTAAAAGGACATGCCACAGCTGATTTCATCATGGAACATAGAAACGATTCGATCGGCTTCGTCGAAATTATGCCTTGGACTTTGACTTTCGATGGCTCGGTGTGCACCAACGGCTGCGGCATCGGCTTAGTTCTCATCTCGCCCAGGGGGCAAGCTTCGAGTTTGCTTTCGCCATCGACCCCCACGCTACGAATAACCAGGCCGAATATGAAGCCGTCCTCAAAGAAGTGGAAGCTGACGCGGTCGAAATAATGGGGGACTCGCTGCTCGTCATCAGTCAATTATCAGGAGAATATGAGTGCAAAAATGACGCGTTGATGATCCATCATCGACGGTGCCGGGAGTTAATGGACGGTTTCCGGCTAGTCACTTTGAAGCATATTCCCAGGGAGCAAAACACGGAGGCCAATGATTTGGCTCAAGGGGCATCAGGCTACCGGCCGATGCTGAAAGACATCGACATAGGCGTCGCCACCATCACAACCGACGATTGAAGATTTGATGTCTACAATTATCTCAAAGACCCTTCTCAGTCGGCCACAAGGAAACTACGATACAAGGCACTACGGTATGTATTGCTCGGCGAAGACTTACACTATCGGACAATCGATGGCATACTTCTCAAGTGTTTGGGCGCCGATCAAGCCACAGTGGCCATCGGGGAAGTACACGAAGGAATCTGCGGCACGCATCAATCGGCACACAAAATGAAATGGCTACTTCGCCAAGCCGGATATTTCTGGCCGACAATGCTAGAAGATTGTTTTAAATACTATAAAGGGTGCCAAGACTGCCAAAAGTTTGGCACGGTACAACAAGCGCCGGCGTCGGCCATGAACCATATCATTAAGCCGTGGCCCTTCAGGGGATGGGGCATTGATATGATCGGCCAGATCAATCCACCTTCAAGCAAGGGGCACAAGTTTATCCTAGTGGCCACAGATTATTTCACAAAATCGGTGGAAGCGATCCCCCTCAGAAAAGTGGATTCCAAAGATGCAATCGAGTTCGTCAAAGAACACATCATCTATCGATTCGGCATTCCGCAAACGATAACGACCGACCAGGGGTCCATCTTTGTTTCAGACGAGTTCATCCAGTTTGCCGACGGCATGGGGATCAAGCTACTTAACTCTTCGTCGTATTACGCGCAAGCCAACGGTCAGGCCGAAGCGTCAAACAAAAGCTTGATCAAGCTGATCAAAAGAAAGATATCTGAGCACCCTAAGCAATGGCACACCCGATTGGCCGAATCATTATGGGCGTATCGGATGGCATGCCACGGATCCATCCAAGTTCCCCCATACAAACTGGTCTATGGACACAAAGCAGTACTTCCATGGGAAAGTGTCATCGGCTCAAGGCGCATTCAGCTACAAGACCAACTCACAGCCGACGACTATTATAACCTCATGATAGAAGAGTCGGAGGATCTCGCTTTATCCAGGATGAAAGCTTTAGAAAAAGTAACAAAAGATAAGGAACGGGTAGCTAGATATTACAATAAAAAGGTCGTCCCTAAATCATTTGAGGAAGGCGAACTTGTTTGGAAGCTTATACTGCCAATCGGATCCAGAGATAACAAATTCGGCAAATGGTCACCAAATTGGGAGGGGCCTTTCAAGATCCACAAATGCGTCTCCAAAGGAGCTTACATGCTAAAAGAGCTGGATGGGGAGAAATACTACCCGAGCGTGTGGATCAATGCGTGAGTCGGTTATCGTCACAATAGGCCGACCCACGACAGTCGATGCCTTACAAGGCATCACCTTTAGGCATTCGCATACACTCTCCTACGCCCCATGATCGGCTCAGGACCCCCCGGCAGAGATCAGAATGAATGAACGCGTCGGACTCACAAATTTTGTCGACATCAAAGCTATCAACAAAACTTGGGGGCATACACATGCGCGAGACAGTCAGAAAGTAAACAGTCGAAAAAATCAAAAATCAAGCCGATTTTGACTAATCAAGCCAGGGAAGTTGAAAAAACCCCAAGTCAGTCGAAACCAGGAACATTAAAACGAACTTTATTCAGAATCGGCGCGAAGCCGTCTTTGATTACATGTTCGCCAGGTACTCCCTAATGGCCGCCAGGGCTCGTTCGATGGGCTCCGCAGTCTCCATCTCTAGAGCATCCAGGATCAGGTGCTCCAGCCGAGTGACCCTTATGTCGGTGGTCGTGGTTAGTAGCTCGTTGGCAAGTTGGGCTTGCCTACCCTCCAGCCGGTCGAGGCGCGCGAGCGTCGAGGACGCCATGGGGGCAGCAGCCGGGATGCCACCAAGATGGAAAGGGGCCTGGTCGCCGGGTGACGAGCCTCCAACTCCCGAAGCGCTTGGAGTGCGCCCTCACTCGTCGGTCTCCGGCCGACGGCTCGTACGGCGTCTCCATAATCTCGGGATCACCCGAAGTGGGTGAGGCGGCTGCAAGGAAATCCATTCCTAAGTATTCAAAGGGAGAAAACGGTGAGAGTAGATGAGTTGAGAAACCACCTGGTTCACCAACGAGCTCGAAGAAGCCATGAGAAGCCTTGCCGAAGACTTAAAAGACTGGGTGTTGTACTACTGAGGGTTCGTCGCCTTCGGCCGTGAGTTATTCGGAAGAGCCGGGGGAACCCATTTATAGAAAGAAAAGATACGGTTCTTAGATGTGAAAGGTCGCCGCCAACCCGAGAGTCAAAGAGATCATCATTATAAGCGTCGGGAATCGTTGAAAAACCAGCGCTCGCGCAAGTCCGGATACCTATCGCCCCGGACTCACGGGTTCCTGGAGTACAGATTCGAGGGGGTCGGCCTACGAAGACAGATCGGTGAGGTAATCGGGTATTACCGGCCGATAGCTAGCGAGTCGAATGACCGAAAGATAAACGTTGAAAGTCGGGCCGTCACTTCAGAGTAATTTTGAACTAAACAAGTTGAGACGCCGTGCACAGCCAAGGGGCAATCCTACGTACAAACATAGCCGATTGTATCTACAAGCGCGAATAATACAGGCTATCCGATTACATCGCAAAAACACAAGTATGTTGCAGAAACGCAAGCCGACCTCACAAGGTCGGACATTTTACGATCTCATTTCTTCAGGAAATCGGCTATGGCCGACAGAGCTGTCCGTCTGACCTGGTCGATCTCGCCGATTGCCCTAAGGTCGTTGGCCTCAGACCCCGCCACTGATCGAGCGCTCTGCACCAAGCCCCGTAAATGCGCAACGGCCGCCCTGATGCCTTGATGCTCAGCTTCAACCCTGGCCGGCAGATTAGCCATATACTCCTCATGGACGTCGATTTCGTTTGTAATCTCGAACGAGGTCGGCCACCAATTGATCTCGGCGGGCACGGAGTTGCTCGAGCTTGGCCGCCGGCTCTGTTTTCAGGCGGTCGAAGGTGGCCTTCCGGGCCTCAATGGCTTCTTTGGTCGATTGGATGGCAGTCGATCGCGCCTGACTCTCACGGCGATCAATGACTCGCTGCCGGGCTCGTTCATATTTTAACTGGTAGGCTTCCATGAAGGTCGCCGGTACGATGGCTTCAGCTACGGCATCCGGCAGCTGGTCTTGGATATCTCTGAACCGTGCGCGTATCGAGCCGCAGTCGACCACCAGCGCATCCAATGAAGCTTCCAGCCGGTTGCCGATATCGGCCAAAGTGGCCCTCAGGTCCTCAGCTGACGCCGCGAGCGCTTCCTCGCCAGCATCACCAGGCTCCTCGAACTCCGATAAGTCAAAGTTGAGAAGATCGGCCATGTGCTGCAGGGGAGAGAAAGGATCAGGGACATGACAAAACCAATGGTTGGGGCCAGTTAGCTTACCGTCGGCGCCGTCGTCAAGACTGTTGGCTCGGCTGGATCATTGCCCACGGCCGTCTGGCTTTCTTTGCCAGTGTTATCATCACCACCCCCAACAGGCGCAGTACATTCGCCCGACGCCTGGGGAGCGGCCGGTGGAGATCACGGGAGCTGCAAAGAGAAAAAAGGATTAGCGGACGAACTGATTAATTATCACAGACAAAGGGGTAAGAATCGATTACGGCGGTGCGGGCGAGGAGTGCGACCGGCCAATTTCTTGAGCTGCGAAGAATGCACGAGTCGGTATGGGCGATCGTTGCGAAACCAGGACAAACGAAGTAAAAACTTATGGGAGGACGTCTTGTCGGCGGACTTGGGGCTGGCGGAGCGTCGGTTGGGGCGTTTACCTACTCGGGACTTGAAGCCTCGGTTTCGACCGTCGCTGGACAGCCGTTGGTGCCTCCTCATCGACAGCAGCATCGAGGAATTGCTCGATGGCCGGATCTAGGGGGAAGGCTATCGGCCGAGGTGACCAATTGTGTCTTTTTCACCCTTTTGGGGGCAGGCGTAGCCGACGAACGCGGTGGAAGTGCCGTTTTCCTTTTCGACGCGATCGGATGACGCACCTGCCCTCGCAACAAGGATGTTAGTTTGGGCGCCCCCCAGCCGATGGCCGACGGAGCAAGGCCCCCCACGTCCAGAACGCCTGGATTATATTCGATGGGGCGTATGGAGTCGCTTACCGTCGGCCGCTCCGTTTCTGTTTCCTGCAAAGTCGGAGCACGAATGTTAAATCGGCTGATGCGGCCGATGAATGAATCATAGGAAAGGAATCATCGGCTGTAAGCAGAGATATACCGAGGGGATCTCATCCAGCAAAAGCAAGTCGATGTAGCAGGACAGCCGTTGGTGAAAATTATGCTGTTTAAGTTTGGACCACCATCGGTCGTAAGCAACGCTTCTCCTCGTCGACAGGGTGATTGTGTTGGCGTCGCCGAAGGGGGGACCAGCTATGTTCAGCAACTAATTCATTATCAAATCTTGGCCGACCGCTCCTCTGGTTTCGATCTTATCAGCATAAAAGAAGCCGATGGGTAGTTGCCCAAGACCGAACTGTCTCGCCCGCCGATACCGGGTAGTAGAATTCATAACTCCGGGCTGTTGATCGGCCTTGGTGAACCCCGGTCGGCAGAATGCAGGGAGACAGAGAGGCGAGGAACAACTCTCTACACCTTGGGTTGTCGGCTGAGTTGAGGTCATCCCATTTAAAGTCGATCGGTAGCTCAAAAGATCCTTGGTCTGGGTAGAAATACCAGGTACGATTGTCGCGGGACAGCCCATCGTAAAAGGCTGTGAACCAATCGGCCAATAGCTCGGCCGATTGCCTTGAGCCTGCATGGGCGGCGGCTGCTTCTCCATAGTTCGTGCATCGCCTGGTGATGATCTGATTACCTTCTTCGTCTTCAATCGGCTCTAGCCTTGGAAATCCGACGTCTGTCAGACGGGGCCGACCAGCTACGTTCTGGGTGGCCAACACCAGCCAGATTTGGAGAAACCACCAGGGGCCACCGGTGTTGACTGGGGCATTGGCGGCTATTTTCGTGGTGGCTTGATGTAGCATTTGATATGTGTAACCGAGGAGGTATTTTCCCAATGCAAACTCCGCTCCGTCGGCTAAGATTTCGGCCATGATTTGCCAATTAGCGATCGGCCCACAGCTCGATCCGCAGAATACAAATTTTTCCAGCCACATCATCAGAAAGGCGGTGTATTCCCGGTGGCCGACTGTTCCGTCTTTCATGTTTTGGGCGATGAAGCCACTCCATCCACCGATAGCTTTGGTTTTGAACTGATGTTGGCCTTTTCGGTTCAAAATGCAGGGGTTAGCCGATGATTCGATGTCCAACCCAGTTGTCATATGTACATCGGCTAGTGTAATGGTCATCGGCCCTTGCCTAAAGATGAAAGCATTAAAACTGTCGTTCCAAAAGTAGGTCGCAGCCGATAGAAACGGCTCGTCTTTCTCCATGCCAGCGATGGACAATTCCAAGCATTCGGCGAGTTTCCTTTCTTCCCATTGGGTGTATTTGGCCGACTGTATCCTCTTATACCATTCAGTCCAGGCTGCGTCAGTAGAGGGCCAAGCTTTGAATGTTCCGTTCCAATGGAAGAGAGATGGTTTGGTGGTGTTGAAAGGCATGCGGTTGGTTTCAGCTACGATTACATCAGTCGGGTCTGTGTTGCCAATAGGCCCAAGGAAATACTTCTCTTCTTGTGTCGGATTGGGGATGAGTATTTGATGAGACAGGTGCTACAGTTTGGAGAAGGGGAGAAAAGTACTAGTTAGGAATGATGGTGTTTTACAGTTCGGGATGAGAAAAGTATTAATTGGTAAGAGTATGGGATAAAATACTACTGAAAAATTACCGAACGGATCATTGGTATAAAGATATTTGGAGAAGCGAGTTGGGAGTAAAATTATAGAGCAAGAGAGAATACCTGAGGAAACTCGTTCGTAGCGGCGGCTGGAGCAGTTCCGGTGGCGGCGGCAGATGGTGTTGCGGCTGCGGCTGGCACGATGGTGGTGGCCGGCGAGTTGGAAGTACTCGAAGCAGCGGCGGAGGCCATCGGGAAGTTCGGGGACGAAGATGGGTTTGAAGAACGTGGAAAAAGATGTCGAACGCCGATGGAGTCGCCGGAGGGGAGAGAGAAGGGCAGGAAGTTTGTTTGAGAAGAAAGCCGAGCGCACGTTGAGGGCGTAGGTGATTCGACCGAGGAAGGTGGATATTTAAAGAGCCCTTGGGGAGAAGCCGAGACGATTTGGGCCAAGAAGGGAGCAAGAGTTTGAATAGGTGAGAAAATCCGCAACACTTCGTATTACGGACTTGAGGGGCATGTGTTAACATTGGAATTTGGTAATTGTGTTCTTAAGTCTGAAAAGGCAAAGTGGAATCGGATCGGATGAAGATAAGAATCGTATCGGCTAAAAGACTGATCGGCTGCAGGGCTAATCGGCTGAGGGTGGATCGAATGGGAACAGCCGACAGCCGATTTTGAGTTCAGAAGAGATGAAATCGTGTTTAACGCAGAAGCTTGAAGATAAATGGAAGATTCGGTTGCTAGTTGTGCGTTTAAAGATATTGCCACTTATGGATAGAGTCCTGTAACGGCAATTGTATCTGTAATCTAGAGATTTGTTAAATTGTTAGTTGTAACACATTATGGATCCCGCTAGGGATGATATGATGTTTAAACAGTAGTTTAGATAGAGTCCAAAGTTGTTACAGATATTTGTATCTTGGGTATAAATAGAACCCGAGACCCTCTGTATCAGAACGATTCAATCAATCTAATCTTCGGCGCATCGCCATCCTTTTTCCTTTTGGACGAACACCCCGTTTGGCTTTGGGCTGCATCGTCTCGATCCCCAAACTCAGGTACATGTTTGTCGTTAGTGGTAAGATTACCTATTTCTAATGCTTCCATCGCAATGATACATTAGAATCAATAGTTTTACTGCGACATATATCATATAGTGCATATGAATTAATTCAATGCTTAGATCTATCTTGTAGTTGGTTCATCTCGTCGAGAGTATGTGGTCAACAAGGCTAGGTCTAAGGGTTGGTTGGTTCGTATGTAGTATCTACCATCTCACGGAGTGTAGGTCGGAGGTAATAGATTGGATGTTTCTTTTGATACTTAATGCTGCATCAAGCCTGAACTATTAAGTCGTCTTTAGAACCATCGGTGATCTTCTTTTGGATTTACATTATCTCGGAGATAGCGTCGGGGTTTCAGCCGACCTTATTCACCCTAATGTGTTTCTTTTAACGTGATTGTTATTAGATTTGCACTAGGACTATCTTTTATGTCTAGATCGCGTCATTGATGGATGTTGCTTACATCTTTGATCTAGGAATATTATGTTTACATGAGATTCATTGGAATACCAGCCGATTTGATGTTAGTTTTCCAGCATCGGCTAGTCTGTTGATCCGTATATTTATTATTCTTCGTTATATTTGGACCGGACGATTGATGACCGTCTCGGGATGACCGATACATTCTAGTCGCTTGGCCCAAATATGGTCTAGAATAACATGTATACATCCATGGATTTCCTTGGCCGATCCCGTGGGGACCTAACCTAACGCTTAACGAACACTTCCTTGTTTTTTCTTATTGATTAGCAGATCAAATCAACTGGCACGCTCTACACGCTGTACGTAGCTGAGAAGGACCTACACTGGAGTCAAGCAGATCTCCCAGGCCCGCGCGTGAGAGAGATTTCTCGTCAACACCTCGGAGATCTGCTTGACTCCAGTGCATGTCCTTCTCGGCTGCCTACAACGTGCAGGGCGTGCCAGTTGATTTGTTCTGCTAACCAACAAGAAAAATAAGATAATGTGCATTAAGCGTTAGGTTAGATCCCCATGGGATCGGCCGAGGAAATCCATGAATGTATATATGCTATTCTAGGCCGTATTTGGGCCAAGCAACGGAATGGATCGGCTACACCGAGACAGCATCAGCCGCTTAATCCAAATATAGTGAAAAATAATAAATATACAGATCGATAACCTAGCCGATACTGGAAAGCTAACAGAGAATCGGCTAGTACTCCGATGAATCTTATGTGAAGATAATATTCCTGAATTAAACGTACAATTCAAAAATCGGTCATCGGCTGCCCGAGAGGAACCGATTTCACTGAGCAACATCCGACAGGAACATGATCTTAACATAAGAGGCAATCCTAATATAAATCTAGTAACAATCATGTTAAAAGAAACATATTAGGGCAAATAAGGCCGGCTGAAACCCCGACGCTATCTCTAGATAATATAAATCTCAGAAGAACAGATCACTGATAGTTCTAAAGATGACTCAATAGTTCGAACTCGATGCAGCATTAAGTATCAAAAGAAACATCCGATCTGTTACAGCCGACTTACACTCCTCGAGATGGTGGATACCATATATGAACCAGCCAACCTTTAGATCTAGCCCTGTTGACCACATGTTCTTGACGAAACGAGCCAATAACGAGATAGATCTAAACATTGATCTAATTCATATGCGTTATATGATATATGACGCAGTAAAATCACTCATTCTAATGTGTCATTGCGATGGAAGCATTAGAAACAGATAATCATACCACTAATGACAAACATTTACCTGAACTTGGGGATCGAGACGATGCAGGCCAAAGCCAAACAGAGTGTTCGTCTAAAGAAAAGGTTGGCGATGCGCCGAAGATTGGATTGATTGAATATCTTTTTTACAGAGGGCCTCGGGTCCTATTTATACCCAAAACAAATACTTGTAACAACCCTAAACTCTATCTAAACTACTGTTTAAAACACCATATTATCCCTAGCGGGGTCTACGCCGTGTTACAACTAACAATCTAACAAATCTCTAGATTACAGATACAATTGTCGTTATAGGACTCTATCCATAAGTGGCAATATCTTTCAACGCGCAACTAGCAACCGAATCTTTCATTTATCTTCCAAGTTTCTGCACTAGACACGGCTTTATCTCTTCCAGACTCAAAATCGGCTATCATCTACTCCCATTCGATCCATCCTCAGCCGACTAACCCTGCAGTCGATCCCTTTTTAGCCGATGCGATTCCTGTCTTCAGTCGATCCGATTTCGCTTTGCCCTTACGAACTTATAAACTCAATTACCAAAATTCAGTGTTAACAGCAGTGTGAATGAATCAATCTATTCGAATAGCCATGCTCGTGGATATAGAGCATCGTAACAAGACTTTCGCTTGGCTAGACTCTAAATTTTAAAATGATGGGATGGGTTTGCATGATGATTTTTATTCACTGGTGGATCAACTTCTCGAAAGGCGAGAAGGGTAGACTCCCCAGAAAACCATGACGATCCGGTGGTGGGAAGCTATCCTTGGGATCACAATGGATGGTGGACAGAACCGTCGCCGACTTAATGAACTATGGTAATAAAACTTGACCTGGCTAGACATTAGATTTGTGAAATGATTTACGAAAATTGGCTTTATGCAAAAGAACCACAGCTATCCTTTGAATGACCCTATCATGTGCATCATTCCGTGTTGGCTTGCTGAGTACGTTGGGTACTCACCCTTGCTATACGCACAAACCTTCAGATGGAGGAAACGAAGAACTGGAGGACCCTTACGCATACTACTAGGATGAATGAAGACAATGGAGCGTAATAGGTCTTAGTCCCCAGTCGTTGCCTGTAGGCGATCGACATGCCGCTGCCTTCCGTCTGTTATCTTATCTAATCTCTGATTTTGGTTGTATCCGAACCGGTTGGTCCCATATGTATTGGATATTGCCTTTGGGCCTATTATTGTAATATAATTGTGGTGTAAGACTATTCGTGCATTTGCACTTGATAATTCAGTATTGTATTCGTGGGTACCAAACTACTCGATCCAGGGAAATGGTACTATGAACACGAATGATTCCCGTCCTCAAAAACGGGGGTCTACAGAGCTGGTATCAGAGCAGTGCGACTATAGGATAAGACCAACTGGCGCCCCACCCCCTTTATAGCTGATTAAAGGGAATTATCCCTACATAGGATTATTTTGAAAATACAAACTATTTTCCTAAAACAAATATGTTTTTCCCATGCAATCTTGACCCCTGTTTCTCTACAAACATTTGATTTTACCACCACCTTTCTCTAAACCCTAAACTAACATGCGAATCTTAGCAGACAAGGTGACATTGCCCGACCTTGAGGTGTGTTTATAATTGTTTATATACATAGGACGACAACTTTCCAAGTATGTGGACTAACTTGGCGCCTCACATGCAGGTTAAACTATCAAACATTCTGGATAACAACTTCGATATCATTAGAGAGGACATAGCAGAATTCATACTAGATGATATATTGTCTCCGAAAGGAATGTTTAGAGTAAGGTCCTAGGTAGCTCGATCGACTCTGAATGGTAGAACATTTGCAATGACAGTGCGACAAACATTTGATTTTTGTAAATATTCTTTGTAATACAATTCTGCACGTTGTTTCTGTATATACTTGCTTTTCTTTGTAATACGTTTTTGCTGGTTTTGATGCATCTGTAACTAAATTATTTTGCTCGATGATGAACTGGAGCCGTTCAGACATATTGCAAATTGTAACATCCAAAACACGGTTCAAATTATTTAGGTGTGTTGTAGGCTGGGTGGCTACCTAAGATGCCCGCATCAAACCTTGTGTCACAGGGCACAGCGGACATCTTCTGGTAGTCACCCAACCTACCACAACACCTCATACTATTACATATATAGTCTAGTTGTTCTGAGAGCAAAAAGTAAAGACCATTTTGGAACTACACTTGTTCTTTTTTTGGAACTACACTTGTTTCTTTTTGGAACAAAATAGACCATTATTTTTTTGGTTCTATACATGTTCTATTTTGCAAAAAAAAAAGTCATCTATACTTGTCTTTTTTTTCTTTTTGGAGGTTAGTACACTTGTTATTTTGTTGTGGCTGTGGCTATGGAATATATATGTGATGAATATATCTGTAACTAAATTATTTCGCTCGATGATGGACTGAAGCCGTTTAGACATGTTGCAAATTGCAACATCCAAAACACGGTTCGAATTATTTAGGTGTGTTATAGGCTGGGTGGCTACCAAAAATCTCCACATCAAACCTTGTGTCACAGGGCACAGCGGAGATTTTTTGGTAGCCACCTAACCTACCACAACGCCTCATACTATTACATATATAGTCTAGTTGTTCTGAGAGCAAAAAGTAAAGATCATTTTAGAACTACACTGGTTCCTTTTTTGGAACTCCACTTGTTCCTTTTTGGAACAAAACAGCCATCTACACTTGTCTTTTTTTGAGCAGTACACTTGTTCCTTTTTTTGTTCTTACACATGTTCTTTTTTGCAAAAAATAAATAGCCATCTATACTTGTCTTTTTTCTGTTTTTGGGGTTAGTACACTTGTTATTTTGCTGTGGTTGTGGCTGTGGAATATATATGTGATGAATATATATATATATATATGTGAATGGATATGGCTGTGGCTGTGATGAATATATATATGTGAATGGATATGGATATGGCTGTGGCTGTGATGAATATATATGTGAATGGATCAACTTGTTGTTGTGGCTGTGATGAATATATATGTGAATGGATCAACTTGCTGCTGTGGCTGTGATGAATGGCTGGGGCTGGGCTGTGATGATATCTGTCCATTTTTTGCAGCGGGCATGGCTAGCAAAGGCCTGAGGCTAGCCAAAAAAATAAATTTTATTTTTTTGGATAATAAACTCATCCCTGACAGGTATTGTGGAAAAGCCCGATAGAGATAGGACATCCATAACGGTCTCAATCTAAAAACCCGATAGAGATAGATAGGACATCCGTGACGGGCTATTTAAGCCCGTTAGAGATATGTCATCCGTGACGGGCAACAAACCGGGACATTATTTGACTCCGTGTTTGGTCAACCCTATCGTTGACGGCCTAGTAACTACGGCCCATTAGAGATGAGTTGTCATCTGTGATGAGCTTAGAACTAGGCCCGATTGAGATGTGTCATCTGTGACGGGCGTTCAACACCACTGGTTTGACTTTCAAACTCATCTGTGACGGGCATTTTTTATGGCCCGATTGAGATAATGTGCATCCGTGACGGCCTTGTGCCCGTTAAAGATATTTTCTCACATCGTGACCTTTTCACAGTGATGGGGGGCCAACCCAATAGAGATGAGGGTTAATGCCCGTTAGAGATAGTCGGTGCCGGCATAGTGGCTCGAGCTAGAGGAGGAAGAAGAAGTATAAAAAAGGACCTTCACTTTAGTTTTGATTGGTGTTCCCGGTTGATAATACTAACCGGGGTCCCGATTGGTAACTAACATCAACCGGGACTAAAGATCATAAAGTTTCGATGCACTTTTTAACCATTATTGTAATTTTTTATAGAAGAATCAAAGATTACTTGTTCAGAGTAGTACAGCTATTAATCTGTGTTGACCATTCCCATCGTGTGAATATGGGATAGATAGACAGGGACTGATGTATTACCCAATAATTGCAGAGTTCTAATGGGTTGTCAAAATTAGGTGTGAGTGCATGTGCGCGTTGAATATGTAATTGGAAAAAAAATGAAGGACAACCGGTATTATACACATGTACGTAGTTGCACTTTCATTAGAATGTTAATGTGGTTAAGGATTCTCAATTTTCGTTGTGTTGTGCTACATTTTACGATGTATGTGTGGTAGTGTGTGTGCACGGCGTGTAATCTAAAATTTTAAAAGAAAACAGTAATCATCGCACAAAGAAAAACTAACCCTTAGGACATGTACAGCGCGTCTTTAAGCGCGTAAGCCCCTCGTGAGCCTGGAGACGACCGAGCCCGGCGTCTCATGAGGCGACGAGGGCGGCTCGTGCTCCGAGGTCTGAAGCGACGGAAGACGTCGGTTGTACAGACTCATCGGCGAGATGCGGATCCTGTGCGAAACGATCAATTTTGTACGCCGCCGCTGCCGATTTTCTCAGCTTTCTCTGCTCTCACTCTTGCTCAAAAAGCACGTTGTAGATTGTTAGAAAAGGCTGAAATTTTGCTCGCTCCACGCATGTTGTAGATTCTCCTGGAAAAGGCTGAAAGATGTATAGTAACATGGGAAAAAATATATGCTGGTGCTGCCTGGTACTGTGATGTTTCACAATATTATGGTAGTATGTATGTATATAAACATATATATACATACATAAATATATATATATATGTATGTTGGTCCACATATATTGGTACATATACCTGTTAATTTTTATAAGCCACAAATTGATATATGTAAGGTAAAAAATATTAACTGTTAATTGCTAAATTTTATATGTTTAACTTTTGTTAAATATTTTAGTTGTGTTATTTATTACAATAAACTTTTGTTCTCATATTTGCCTTTATTAGAACAAATTTCTGTCAAATATTTTTTAGTTGCGTTATTTAGACGTGATTTTTTTCATCGAGAAGCAACAGAATGATATATACAAAGCATATGCATCCTTCATCATGGTTACATGTATGCATTAAATAATTTACAGACAGGTCAATAGATAACCCATATACATGTGGCCTGTTTAGTTGTCTTTCTAAAAACTTATAGACAGCACTTTGTCTGTGGGTTGTCCATGTCCTTAGTCAGTCATTCCCTCTGTCTATCTAATTAAAGTATCCAATGATCATCCGTTGGTTGCCCATTTGACTTCCAAGTTGGCATTGATAGGCCAAATGCGAGATTACAGTTTTAAATACTCCTACCGTACCCCGTACCCCGCGCTCTCTTTGTAATCTCCATTTGCGTGCGTCCATTATATTTCCCGATCGAGTGCGTAGACATCATGCCAGATGTAGAGACCGCGGCCGGCTCCGTCGCTGATCTTCCTCGAGCACGCAGCTGCTGCTTCTGTGCCTGTTTGCGGAGCAAGATTGGCAAGACCTTTGTGCGCGCTGCGATTGTAGTTAGCCTCTTCTTCCTGGCCCGTCAAAGCTATAAGCATCTGAGATCAGTCGCTGCAAAGATAGTGGTTGAATCGGTGGCCTACCTTGCGACTGCTTGCCTCTACTTCTTCTCTTCCTCGGGTTGGAAGGAGAAGACGGTTTGCGGAACATTCCTCGGTGTAGTTGCCGTTGTGGCCGTCATCGCGGAAGCAGCCATTAGAAGCAAACATGGCATCGGCGTTTACATCGGCACGCTCGCGGCTCTCGCCGTGTACTGCGTCTGGAAGCCTTACCAGGCGCTTCTGTCCTGCGTCGAACGCCGACTTCGCCGTGCCGCGGCGATGCCACATCCACCGGCGAAGAAGCGAGAAGACGGCATACTTCGCATCGATGGGCTGCCGCGGGAGTACTCGTACGGCGAGGTGCAGGCCATGACCGACGACTTCGGGTGCATGGTCGGGCGAGGCGGCTCCGCCACCGTATTCAAGGGCATTCTCGACGACGGCACGGCGGTCGCCGTCAAGCGGATCACCTGCGACGAGTCCACCGTCGGCGTGGCCGAGTTCTTGAGCGAGACAACCATCGTCGCCAGCGTGCACCACTACGCGCTGGTGGGCCTGCTCGGGTACTGCCTCCAGCCCAGCGGCGGCCGGTACCTCCTGTACCCGTTCTTCGAGAACCGGTCGCTGGACTCGTGGCTCTTCGCCGGCGAGGAGCGGAGGCGGCGCCTGCCGTGGGCGACGAGGCGCCACATCGCCGTCGACGTGGCCAAGGCGCTCGCGTACCTGCACCACGAGTGCAAGAACCAGATCCTCCACCTGGACATCAAGCCGGCCAACATACTCCTCGACGGCGACTTCCGGGCGCACGTGTCCGACTTCGGCATCTCCATGTCCATCGGGAGGGAGCTGACCAGCGTCGACACCCGCGGGAGGGGCACCCTGGGGTACATGGCGCCCGAGATGCTGGTCAACGCGCTCTCGGCCAAGTCCGACGTGTACAGCTACGGCATGATGCTCTTCGAGCTCGTCGGCGGGCGTCGGAACTTCGTGCTCGCCACCGGCGATGGCGATGGCTCCTCGGCGGCGCCACCAGACTTCGCCAAGGAATTCCTGCCGTGCGTCCTGCAGGAGAGCATGTTGGAAGGCGTGCTCATGGAGGTGGTGGACGCCGCCATGGCGAGCGGGGAGGCGGCGGCTGGCATCGACGAGGAGGAGGTGGGGGTCGTCGTGAAGGTGGCGTCCTGGTGCACGCAGCATGGCCGTGACATGAGGCCCAGCATGACGGAAGTCGTGGACATGCTCGAAGGGCGCACTCCCATCCCGCCGCCGCCTGTTCGTGCTGAGTTTCTTGGAGACACTTTACCTGTCAGTTGCGCGAAAACCGGGCTGAGCCTGTGATTTTCATTATCAGGAGACACTTGAACCCATTGAATTCAGAAATTGTTCCTGCAAATCAAGCTTCAAATTTGGACCAAAATACTGTCGAGAATTCTAATACGTAAATGTTCGCGATAACCTCCACCACGCGAATTCTTTGGACGAAGTTCACGCACGCAGCCGTGTTAACGTCCTCCGTGCGTCTGCACACGTCTGCACTTTGTCGGCTTCTAACCATTCATAAGCTGTGTTCTTGTGGAGATTATGGCAATCGGGTATCTACATGGCAAGTTTATCCGACTGGAGGTAGAGATAGATTGCGCCTGCTATATTTGTAAGCCGAACTTGACTTGGGTGTTACGGTTGCCGATAGAGATAAGGCAATCGGCCTATAGTCACGGTTTGGTAAGATTGAGGAAACCGACTTAGAATAAGATAGGGTTTCCGACTTGTAAACCCTTCCTCCCAAGACTATATAAGGGGGGTAAGGGGCGTCCCTTGGGGGATATCAGATTCTAGATCAGAGATTCCGATAGGATATCAGCTTTTAGCTCTCAGCTTTAGATCACGAGATCAATAAAGACACTCGGCGGATCGAATCCACCGAAACAGGAGTAGGGTATTACCTCTCGAGAGGGCCTGAACCTGTCTAAATCTTCTTCTTCTCCTAACCCATCGTGCTTGGCGATCTCGACTGCGACCCCAGAAAATATATTGCCGAAACCAAGTTTCGACAGTTGGCGCGCCAGGTAGGGGCGCGCGCCGAGACTTCTTCAACAAATCTCGCCGACAAGCGTGATGGGATCTCCTTCAAGAATCGGCGACTTTGCCGCCAACTTCGCCGACGACTCCTCCTTCGACTCGGATTCGAACCAGTCGAAGGAAAATACCTACTCGGCGCCATTCGGGCTTCCCAACAACACCGAGATCTTCGACAACATCTTGAAGACCAAGATGCGATCCACCTTCTCCGACGACAGACTTCACTCGGCACCATTCGGATTACCGAATACCGCCGAGATCTGCGCCAATCTTCTCGCCTCCCCGACGGAAGCAATCTACTCAGCTGAAGACCTCTCGGTGTCGTTTGGGCTACCAAACGCCGCCAAGATCTACAGTCAACTTCCCTCCCCCGAGTTGGCGGCGATCCACTCGGAGGAGCCTAATCCCCAAGCTCGACTCGGGTGGAACGATCCAGATCCGGGTTTCCCGAGATCAAGGGAGGTCGCCGTCATCCTCCCATCGTTCGGCTCCCGCTCGTCTTCGGAGCTCAATGGATACCTCAGCTCCGCCGGCTTCGACAACCTCTACGACATTCCCTCTGACGAAGCCGACAACTCCGACTGCCGCATGGACTGTGAGCCGAAGTGCTTCGACGTCCTCATGGCCGAGCCAGATGAGTCCGACTCAGCCATGGCCAGAAGGCTTGCCGAAGAAGAGCGAGCCGGGGTGGAGCTTGAGCGCAAGACAGCCGAGGAAGAGAGACAACGCAAGGACGAGGCGACAAAAGGAAGCGGGATCTACGTGCGGCGGACGATCCGCCCAGAGGCCATCCTCCAAACACGGGTTCGCAACACCAACATCTTCCGGACGCCACGCGAACGCGTCGCCGCACTCACGCTCTTGGACACCGTCATGGAGACGGCTCCGCCAACGTGACTCCTATACTTGACAAGATCAAGACCATCGTCGCTGCCACGGCTAACGGCCATCCCACCACTTCGGCACGAAGGCCGACTGAATCCGTGGCCGAAACGCCAGACAAAAGCCGGCTTCCACCTCTAAAGTCAGGAGACTACAGGAGGCCCGAGCCGGCTCGGTCGTCAACCAGGCCAAGAGGCCCACCTCGCGAGTCCACGCTGAGATACCAAGAGCGAGATGGCCGACTCCCGCGACAAACGACACGGACGTCCACCCGTCCACCACCGAGTCCGCCGCAAGGTTCCGGCTATCCAACCAGCCGGAAGACCCCGCCGAGTGATCGCGGGAAGTCCTCGATCGCCGCTACGGAGCGCGACCGACGCACTCGGGAGGATCGAAGGGGATCACCCGATAGCGGCGACGATGGAGTACCGGCCTTCACTCGGGAGCTCCGCCGAGTGCATTGGCCGAGTGGCTTTAAGCCTACAGGGATTGAAAGGTACGATGGCAAAACCGATCCCGAATCTTGGTTAACTGTATATACCCTTGCCATCCGAGCTGCAGGAGGCGACAACAAAGCCATGGCCAATTACCTGCCCGTGGCCCTCGCAAACTTGGCCAGAAATTGGCTCACGAGCCTGCCAAGAGGCTCAATCGGCTCGTGGAGCGAGCTGAGGGACCACTTCATCGCCAACTTCCAAGGCACCTTCGAGAGGCTCGGCACACACTTCGACCTTTACAACGTCATCCAGAAGCCGGACGAGCCCCTGAAGGATTACATTCGTCGTTTCTCCGAGAAGCGCAACAAGATCCCGAACATCACCGATGACATCATCATCGCCGCCTTCCAGAAGGGAGTCCATGATGAGCTGCTCATTGGAAAGTTCGGACGCAAACCACCGAAGACGGTGAAGCAAATGTTCGAGACGGCGAACTCATACGCCAAATCAAATGACGCCATTAAGGCCGCCCGCCAAGACCGGCTCGACAGAAGGGAGGACAAGCAAGCAGGAGGAAGCCGAAATCTTAAGAAGGATGGCGGCAACAACGGCAACCAAGGCCAGAAAGATCGCAAGCGCCGATCTGAAGACCTAGTGGCCGCAACCTCCAACACTCAACGCCGTCCCCGAGTCGCCGCCTACGACGCCATCATGAACGCCCAGTGCACCCATCATCCGAATCATAAGCACGCGGCGAAGGACTGCTTTATCTATAAGCAGTTCGCCGAGCAGTACGCGGCGCAGCTCAACAAGAAGCCGGCCGACGAGGCGGCCCGTCGGCGCCAAAAAAACAACGCGGTGAAAATGCCGAACCTTTTCAAGACCCAGTGGGGAGCTCAACCACATCTTCGGAGGCCCGCTAGCTTATGAATCCAAGAGGAAACAAAAGCTAACTGACCGGGAGGTCAACGCGGCTCAACCCGAAGTCCCTCAGTATCTGCGATGGTCGGAAGTGGCCATCACCTTTGACCGTTCGGATCATCCCGACCGAGTGGTTCACCCGGGCGCTATCCACTCGCCCTGGACCCCGTGGTCCGCAACATCGAGCTTAAGCGCGTCCTCATCGATGGGGGCGTGCCCTCAACATCCTATTTGCCAAGACCATGGATGAGATGCGGATCGAGGGCCGGCGAAAGCAAGCTCGGCCCCTTCCACGGAGTCATCCGGGGCTGTCTTCAACTCCACTCGGGCATATCTCCCTCCCAGTCACCTTCGGAGCCCGAGAGAACTTCCGAACGGAGAACATCACCTTCGAGGTGGCCGACTTCGAAACAGCGTATCACGCCATCATCGGAAGGCCTGCGCTTGCCAAGTTCATGGCAATCCCTCACTACACCTATCTTTGCATGAAGATGCCGGGTCCCAACGGCGTCATCACTCTTCGCAGCGATGTGAAGCAAGCCTTCACCTGCGATAAGGAGAGCTGCGATATGGCCCAATCTCGCGAGAGATTACGTGGCCAGCAAGAAGTCCGATTGGCTGCATCAACTTCGGCGAGAGGGCGAAGTCCCGAAGAAGATAGCCAAATCAGGATCCGGTGACGCCAAGACCAAGAAGATCTCCCTTGATCCGTCGGATCCCTCGAAAACCGCTGTAATCGGCGCCGACCTAGATCCCAAATAGGAAAGCGCGCTCGTCACCTTCCTCCAAAATAATAAAGATGTTTTTGCTTGGAAACCATCTGATATGCCTGGAATTCCTAGGGAGGTGATCGAGCACTCTTTCAACTTCAAAGATGACGCCAAACCGATAAAACAACGATTACGCAGGTTCGCACAGGATCGAAAAGACGCGATCAAAGAAGAACTGGCAAAGCTCTTGGCTGCCGGCTTCATTAAAGAAGTCCTCCATCCCGACTGGTTGGCCAACCCAGTCCTGGTCCGCAAGAAGACGGGGCAATGGCGCATGTGCGTCGATTACACCGACCTCAACAAAGCCTGCCCCAAAGATCCATTCGGGCTGCCTCGCATCGACCAAGTCGTCGACTCAACAGCCGGCTGCGAACTCCTAAGTTTCTTGGATTGTTACTCGGGCTATCACCAGATCAGCTTGAAAGAATCCGACTGCTTGAAGACATCGTTCATCACGCCGTTCGGGGCCTACTGCTACATTACCATGCCTTTCGGCCTGAAGAACGCCGGAGCCACATACCAGCGCATGATCCAAAGATGCTTCCAGACGCAGATCGATAAAAACGTTGAAGCTTATGTCGACGATGTTGTCGTCAAGACCAAGCAGAAAGAAGACCTGATCGCCGACTTAGAGGAAACCTTCGCAAACATCCGGGCCTTCAGAATGAAGTTAAACCCGGAGAAGTGCACCTTCGGCGTCCCATCAGGCAAGCTACTCGGCTTTATGGTGTCACATCGCGGCATTGAAGCAAATCCAGAGAAGATCAACGCTATCTTAAACATGAAGCCCCCGAGTAGTCAGAAAGACGTCCAAAAGCTCACTGGCTGCATGGCGGCACTAAGCCGTTTCATATCCCGACTCGGCGAACGAGGCATGCTCTTCTTTAGACTGTTAAAGAAGACAGACGACTTCCAGTGGACCGCGGAAGCCGACAAGGCCTTTGAAGATTTCAAAGAATTCCTTACCACGCCACCCGTCCTGGCTTCGCCTCAGCCCCAGGAACCCCTGTTGCTGTACGTCTCGGCCACTCACCAAGTGGTTAGTACGGTCCTTGTGGTTGAACGCGAAGAAGAAGGACGGGCCCAGAAGATTCAAAGGCCAATTTACTTTGTTAGCGAAGTATTGGCAGGAGCCAAAATCCGCTACCCTCAGGTACAAAAATTGCTTTATGGTGTTCTAATAACCGCGAGGAAATTGGCACACTACTTTCAGGGTCACTCGGTCATCGTCATCACCTCTTTCCCACTCGACGACGTCATCCACAACCGCGAGGCAACCGGGCGTATTGCCAAGTGGGCCCTAGAACTGATGCCGTTGGACTTAACTTTTAAACCCAGGACGTCCATTAAGTCACAAGCCTTAGCGGACTTCCTGGCCGAGTGGACTGAACAGCAAGAACGCGTGCCTCGAGAAGACCTCCAACACTGGACCATGCACTTCGACGGATCCAAGAGGATCACCGGCTTGGGAGCAGGAGTCGTGCTGATCTCCCCGACTGGGGAAAGGCTAAGATATGCCCTTCATCTCCACTTCTCCGCCTCACACAACGTCGCCGAGTACGAGGCTCTTCTACACGGACTGCGCCTCGCAGTCTCACTCGGGATTCGTCGGCTTATTGTGAAAGGCGACTCCCAGCTGGTCGTCAATCAAGTGATGAAGGACTGGTCCTGCTTAAATGACACTATGGAGGCCTACCGACAAGAGGTCCGCAAGCTTGAGGACAAGTTTGATGGGCTAGAACTCTCACATGTCCTGAGACATAACAACGAAGCTGCCGATGAGCTAGCACAGTTCGGATCTAAGCGCGAAGCCGCCCCAACAGACGTCTTCGTCGAGCATCTCTACGAACCAACCATCACGGCGAAGACAACTCTCACCGAACAAACCACGAACGAAGTCGCCATGACCGACACCGACTGGAGGACGCCGCTCATCAAATTCTTAACTCAGCAAGAGCTGCCGGATGACCGGGATGAAGCAGAACGCGTCCGGCGTCGTTGCCAAGCGTACGTCATGGTCGACTCCGATCTATACAAGAGAAGCCCCTCCGGAATTCTAATGAGGTGCATCACACCCGAAGAAGGGAAACAATTACTCCAAGATATCCACTCGGGCATATGCGGAAGCCACGCGGCGGCACGCACTCTGGTCGGCAAAGCTTACAGGCAAGGATTCTTCTGGCTTACCGCGGTCTCCGACGCGGATAAAGTCGTAAGAACCTGCGAAGGCTGCCAGTTTTTCGCCCGACAAAGCCATGTCCCGGCCCAGGAGCTTCAAACAATCCCACTTTCCTGGCCGTTCGCGGTATGGGGGCTGGACATGGTTGGCCCTTTCAAGAAAGCTCCAGGAGGTTTCACACACCTCTTCGTTGCAATCGACAAGTTCTCCAAGTGGATTGAAGCCAAGCCGGTCGCCACAATCACTGCCGACAAAGCACGAGACTTTTTCCTCAACATCGTGCACCGCTTCGGCGTCCCAAACAGAATCATAACTGATAACGGGACTCAATTCACGGGAGGCATCTTCAAGGAATTCTGCGAAGACTTCGGAATCAAGATCTGCTATGCATCTGTAGCTCACCCTAAAAGCAACGGGCAAGTCGAGCGAACCAACGGCATGGTCCTTCAAGGCATCAAGGCTCGCGTTTTCGACCGACTAAGCCCTTACGCTGGCAAATGGGTCCAAGAACTGCCCTCGGTCTTATGGTCGCTGCGAACCACACCCAGTAGGGCCACCGGCCAAACTTCTTTTTTTTTGGTCTATGGCGCAGAGGCCATGTTGCCAAACGAGATGGAGTACGAGTCCCTCCGGGTCCGCAGCTTCAATGATGAACGCTACGACCCTGACCGAGTGGATGACCTCACCCGATTGGAAGAAGCCCGTGAGGCAGCCCTCATCCAGTCGGCCAAATATCTTCAAGGGCTCAGAAGATACCACAGTCGCAACGTGCGAGCACGAGCTTTCATTGTTGGCGACCTGGTCCTACGCAAGATCCAGACCACCAAAGACCGACACAAGTTATCTCCCTTATGGGAAGGACCATACATAATCGCTGAAGTGACTCGGCCCGGTGCCTACCGGCTAAAGCGTGAAGACGGGTCTATGGTGGAGAACTCCTGGAACATCGAGCATCTTCGACGATTTTATGCCTAATTTGGCTAAAGCCTCATGTTTTCCTTGACTGCCAACCTCAAGCAAGATGACTTCTTGAGCTAGCAGTCGGGGGTTGTACACATGACAATAAAGCTCAAGTTTTCCTCATCAACTTTTGTGCATAATTTGGTTTATCATTGTTTAATGTCCTTCGACTCGAGCTCAGTGTCTAAGGACTGAGAGTTTTCCGATGACCTAATCGAGCCTAGGCTTGATGACAGCCAGACGAAAACTACTTAAGAAATTTCACGCAAAAGCTCGAATCAAGGCATTGACATAAATAAACTAAAAAGGGTCACAAAGTTCCACGTCAGAGTGTCACGGTTACGCGACATTTACAAAGCAAAGTCAGAATACAAATTAAATCTTGAAGTTGTTCACTACATCCAGAGATATCTTCTTCGCCGCCTCCTGCGCCTCACTTAGCATGTCTAAGGCCTGCTCGTCCGTTGTTCCGTCAGCGAAGCCCTCCCCGACTGAATGGATATCCACTCGGGGGTAAAGGGACTTAGTCTGAGCAAGAGCCGACCAGCCCCCATCCGGCCTTCGGTGATATTCTTCGGTATCGTTCGGGAGCCCGAAGCTTGTCGAAGATCTCGAGTGGCTCCGAGTAAGCGGCCCCAACTCCTTGATCGAACAAGGACACCAAGATCGGCGTGGCGGCGTTGGCGACCTCTTTCCGTATCTCGTCGCTGGATTTGATCCGCCCAAGCAAGACGTCGTATTGGGCTCGGGTCTTCATCTTATAAGCTGCCAAAAGTCCCAGATCATTTAAAACACTCGGATATAAAGCAGCACACGGAATTCGACTTCAAAGAAGATTACCTTCAAACTCGGCCTCCATCTCGGCCTTGTCAAGGCTAACCGCTTCCAGCTGGACTTGAAGCGAGTGGACCTCCGAAGAATTTTCTGCAACAAAAGAAGATCATCAATAGCCAAGATCAACAGGAGAATCATGGTAAAGCTGGGAGAGGCGGGTTTACTCCCAATTGATCCGCGGAGGTCGAGGTTCGCTTCTCGAAGCTCTGCGATCTCCCTCCTTAAAGCCGCCTCCCTTGATGCGGCCTCCTCCCGAGTGGCCTTCAGCTGTCGCTGAACGTCCTCCAAGGAGTTTAAGTGGGGGACCAGCTTCTCCAGCACTTCAGATTTTGCCATTGAGCGGCAATATTCTTTCTGCATGTGAAAACAGAGGAGTGATCGACTGAAAGATAACGATGGTATAATCAAAGAGAAAGACAAAGGCTTACGTTGAGCAGTCGGGTCGCCTCATTCAGGCTCTCGACAAGGGCATCCCTTTCATCCTTTTCAGATTGCCGGTCAAGGATGATGCCCGTCTCTCGCCTTCCGAGTCCCGCCACTCGATTCGATCGGGGAACCCGGGTCTCGAAGCGCAACTGGGGATCTCTTCTACCGTGGTGGCCAAGCAAGAAAGACAAATGAAGATATGAAAGATTCAAAATTGAAAGAACGAAGGGATGCTTCGAAGCAAGTCTTACCGGTTTCGGTGGCTGCCTGCCTAGGAGCGGCCGGGCTTTTCTTCTTCTTCGGGCTCTGCGCCGAGTGACCCCCAGTCGGGGGTGCTTGAGCCGCAGCCTCGGGTTTCTCGGGCGATGGCTGCTTTCCAGTGGGATATCCCGACCGGCGATCGGGGCTCCTTCCTAGGGCGTCCTCCTTCGGAGGCGAAGGTTGTTTCTCGGAACGCTCGCACTCGGTTGCGGACTCCGGGGTTTTGGCTCCACTGGCCTTGGCACTTTGGGAGCAGCGGCCGGAGTCGGCCCTTCACCCCCTCCGGCAGGATCTATGTCCTGGGGCCTCCTGCGAAAGTGAATACAGCAAAGATAAAGAAAAGTTTTCCGCGAAAGAGTTCAGACTTTGGTTTCAGAGCATACCTGGATGACCGGCGGATCTTCGGTGCCGTCCGCGGTGATCGCCTTAGAGGCGGGGTCTCGACTGGAGGAGCCGGGACGTCGTCATCCGAATCCTCTATGATTAGCCTCCTCTTGCTTGCACGCTTGTTCGAGTCTTCACTCGGCGCCGCTCGCTTCCCGACTGGGTCGCTCTGGATCTTGATCCCGCCGGTCGGCTTCTTGGCGGGGCGACGTGGCGCGTCATCATGAGCCACCTTGTATGGTTTGGAGGCAATAGAGGCGTTTTCCTGCAGAAGGAAGAAAGTGCAACATTAAGAGACAAGATGTCAAAATTGAAAGATACTATAAAGTAACCAGTCGGCTTACCGGAGGAGGAGGTCGATGAATGCTGAAGGAAAGGACTGGTAGTATGAGGGCCCGCTCAACTGCGATCCCGGACGAGAAGAGTTTGTACATCCGAATCTTCAGGATCTCATATGTGAGTGGATCTGGGTCTTCCCGATTGGGGTCCGTCCCGCCTTCATACTCGAAGGCCGGCTTCGACCGCTCCTTGATCGGCGCCAGTCGGCACCTGATGAAGTGCCGAGTGATTTGTTCCCCGCGAAGACCCCTCTTCTTCATCGCCAGGATCTTCGCGAGCAGATCGTTGGCCTCGTCCCAATCTTGGGCTACCGGGACGGTGCTCCAAGACGGCTTGGGGACAGGGGGAAGACCGATGAAGGCAGGAAGGCTGGGTTCAAGATTGCTGATGTAGAACCAGTTTGCGTGCCAGCCCTTATTGGAAGATTTCAAAGGGAGAGAAAAGTAGTCTTTGCGGAGAGATCCGCGAAGCTGGAAGCCTGCCTCGCCAACAACACAAGGTTGGTCCTTGTTCGGATGGGGTTTCAGATAGAACATACGACGGAAGAGATTGAAATGAGGAAGAATGCCAAGGAAGGCTTCACACACATGAATAAAGAGTGCTATGTGAAGCATTGAGTTGGGGTTCAGATGGTAGAGGTGAAGCCCATAGTAGTCCAGAAGCCCCCGAAAGAACTCGGAGGTGGGAAGGCTGAACCCGCAATAGAAAAAGGAAGTGAAGACAACGAGCTCACCGGTGTTTGGGGTCGGGAAGTCCTCCCCCGCCGCCGGGCGCCATCCCACAAGTTCCTTTGGCGGAAGCACGCCGTGCTTCACCATCTCCTTGAGGGTGTATTCCCTCACATCCGAGGTGGCCCATTGGTCGAACGGAATCCTCTTCTCCTCCGCCATGAGAATGGGTTGATGGGAAGTAGATCTGGCCGGAAAAAATTGGATCTTTGGCGATGGAACGTGGGAGATGTGGCTGTGGAAGCTGGTTGTTGCAGAAAGCGAGCTCTTAGATGGATGGATTTGGGAGCGCATGAGTCTAGGGTTCTCCGCGGTGAACGCTGTGAACGTGCCGCGAAAAGGGAATCGTTTGGAAGACGAAGAGGCGGGGACGACCTCGCATCTTTATAGAAAGATTTGAGGGTTGCGCTAGGTTTTCGGTGAGTGGGCCGAGCCCATAAGAAAATCTACGGCCCAGCTAAGGTGTGGTCTGATACGTGTCCTTAGGGACTTAAGCGGATGAGCTTAAGCAGATTTGCCCTGGCAATATGCACGTGTCCGAGTGCCCTATACCTTTAAAGACCCTTCCATGCCGCGGTTTGCTTGACTTCATGAGAAGCTGGCACGATGCAATTTGGAAGGTGACCAACAGCTGAGTTTTTATAGCTACCTTGGTGAACAAGGGCTGTTTGGTTTTTGGCATTTGGTCGGATAATCTTACCAATCTTTGTTTGTTTTCCACCTTGGTGAAGATCTTTATAAGATTGAGACCAGTATTATGGCATAAGCTATTTAATAATTTGGTCATATTTTTCATATGATTGAAAGAATTTGTTTTCCCATGAGGGATGAATGAAATATTTATTCCGGGATTACTCGGGCAAATCCACTCGGATGAGCAAGAGCTTACCGAGTGCTTTTTACCTATGAGGGTTGATTGAATTGTTTGTTCTGAGATAACTCGGACAAATTCATTCGGATGAGTATGAACTTGCCGAGTAATGAGATTTCTATGATTGCTTTAGCATGAGCTAGGCATCTACATGAAGATGATTTTTTATAGTTCTTGACTATATGCTTAGCCTATTTTTGACTAACCACATAGTCGGGGGCTACACCTAATTAGGTGCATCAGGAGATGCACCTAGATATTTATTTTTAAGAAATTTTTTCAGCCCTTCACAGTCTTCGGAGCCACTCGGAAAGATTCAAGCAGAGATGATGAAATCACTCGGCGCCAAAAGCACTCGGTCAAAGAGATTTTTTGGCTGAGTGCTGCTTTGGTTTGAAGCTGAGTTGTCTCGTCGACTGAAAAGGACTCGGGGGCTACTGTGGAGATTATGGCAATCGGGTATCTACATGGCAAGTTTATCCGACTGGAGGTAGGGATAGATTGCGCCTGCTATATTTGTAAGCCGAACTTGACTTGGGTGTTACGGTTGCCGATAGAGATAAGGCAATCGGCCTATAGTCACGGTTTGGTAAGATTGAGGAAACCGACTTAGAATAAGATAGGGTTTCCGACTTGTAAACCCTTCCTCCCAAGACTATATAAGGGGGGTAAGGGGCGTCTCTTGGGGGATATCAGATTCTAGATCAGAGATTCTGATAGGATATCAGCTTTTAGCTCTCAGCTTTAGATCACGAGATCAATAAAGACACTCGGCGGATCGAATCCACCGAAACAGGAGTAGGGTATTACCTCTCGAGAGGGCCTGAACCTGTCTAAATCTTCTTCTTCTCCTAACCCATCGTGCTTGGCGATCTCGACTGCGACCCCAGAAAATATATTGCCGAAACCAAGTTTCGACAGTTCTGTTTCCTGGATTGAGAAATAATCGTTCTCGCACACAAAACAAAACGACTTATTAGCATATTTTTAATTAAATATTGATCTAGTTTTAACAAATGAATTAATATGATTTTTTAAATAATTTTGTATAATTTTTTTAAAAAAAAATACATCATTTAACAATTTGAGAAACATGCGTATGGAAAACGAGATAGATGAGTTAGGAAAGTCGGGAAAAGAATACGGCCTAAACTATCATGGGCCTACATAGAATGTTGGCTGATTTCATAAATTTTCATGCTAGACTATATTGGGCCAATGTATAACATCGTGACTCAATTAAAATTAGACCTATGTGGTCCATAAGAGCTGTATACATAAGTTTTAGTAACAGCGAGGGTGGAACTAACTTATAAAAGGCATTGTCCCTCTAACCATGTTACTCCGGAGTTAACCCTTTTATATGAAACAAGGACGAAAGTGTAAGTGAGGTGGTATGTGTAAGTGAGTCTGTCCAGTGTAAATGAGGTGGTATATGTGTAAGTGAGTCTGTCCAGTGTAAATAAGGTGGTATATGTAAATGGGTCTACCCCCCCATGGGCTGGGCTGTGTGGTTCTGAGGCCAGGTTCAATGTGACAGGCTCTTGGGCAATTTTTTTAGATAAATTTGATTTGAATATATTTTGATTTTTTAGTGCAAATTTAATAGTACATAAACTTTTTTATAGAATCTTTTTATATAGGAAGTTCTTTGCATAAATTATTAATGTATAAATTTTATGTACATAAATTAATGATGTAAACTAAAAATGATGTGTAAAGATCATATTTATACCAGCACGCCATGCGTCATGGTTGACTACACGTTTGCGTGCGATGAAAGCACATTGTCGATCGTGACATGCGCGACTCTCGTGGTGGCCCCTCATCGTCGGTGTGTACGACATCACTACGTCCTACCGGACTTAGGTTGTTTGCCGATTGTCCGGGACACTCAGCAAAGTCCATAATCCACTCGACAAAGGTTTGCCGAGAGCAGCACTCGGCAAACCTCTCTCGGCAAACACGGAGTCGGCAAAAGCCTATTTACCGAGAGCTAGGATACGGGCACTCAGCAAATTCTTTGCCGAGTGCACGACACTTGGCAAAGAGCAGAGACTTTGCCGAGTGCCCCGTACTCGGCAAAGGTTCTACTTTTTGCCAAGTGCTAGCCCCTCGGCAAAGTCTCTGCTCTTTGTCGAGTGCATGGCACTCGGCAAAGTCTTTCCTTTTTGTCGAGGGCCTTGCACTCGGCAAAGAGAAGAGACAACAGGGAGGAGCTGTCGAAACCCTGTCTCAGCCTAGAGTAAGGCATGAAAACTAAACCGCTCTACACATCCTCGGGTTGTCAAAAAAATGAACAATTCAAAACAGATATGGTTTCAGATATGCAAAGATATGCATATCTACTCCAATCGTATCTCTTTCGAATGGGAGACGGCTAACTAGATTACGTGAGCACCTACATTATATCTAATTAATGTAAGTGTGCAAGAGAAGCCCGGGGTCTCTCACCTAGGTGCCTCTCGGGCTAGACGGACGACGGCGTCGGTGAAGGCGAGGAAGCCGTGCAGTAGAAGGAGGCGGCGACGAACTTGCAGTACACCCCCAGTATCGAAGCGGTCACGGCTACACAAGTCGAGGTAGGTGCAAAGATCTGTACTAAAAATATATAATCATGTCAATTAAAAATTTCGGCAGCACCTCCCCTGCAAGGGAAGGTTTCCAAAACCTACAACAAACGAGACGGCACGATGGCCGATAACCACATACACATATAACAAGACATATATGCACCACATATACAAATTAGCTATAAACAATAAAATCACCACATATGCACTACATCAACTTCCTAAATTTTCTTTTGTCGAATATCACAATACTTAGTTTATACTAAATAGTTACTCTATACTAAAATCTACTTTTGCTCCATTAAACACCTAATTTTATCTAATTTAAACAATCTAATAGTACCTTTGAAGAGCCGGAGGAGGCGGCGCCGGTGACGGGTCGTGGGGAGGCCGGCCGGTGGAGAGGCTCGCGCGTGGGGACGGTGGCACCGCCGTGTGGCGACGGCCGGAAGGGCAGCCGGGGCGGCGGCTGGGTAGAGGCCGGGGGCACGGTGGGCACGGCCGGGACGGGGCGAAGGGCGCCACCGAAGGCGTGGCAGGGGAAATGGGCACGGCCGGGGGCGGGCCGAAGGGCACCGGCGGGGGCGTCGGTGGGTGCGGCCGGGGGCGGTGGGCACGGCGGGGTGGTGGGCTGGAGGGGCGGCGAACGGGAGGGCGTTGGGCGCGGCGGGGGCGGCCGCGGGCGGCGGCGGACGGGAGGCGGCGACAAAACTTGTGTGTTGTGTTGTGTGTTATGTGCGGCCGTCCAAATTTTGTTAAGTGTTGGACGAGTTTGTCGAGTGCTTTAGATCCGGCCCTTGGCAAAGGCTTTGTCGAGTGCTATATGCCGGGGCACTCCACAAACTTAAATATTTTTGTAAGTTCGCCGAGTGCGTCTATGCGAGGCACTCAGCAAAGGCTTTACCGAGTGCTACCTAGAAGGGCACTCGGCAAACTTAAATAATTTTTTTAGGTTTGTCGAGTGCTTTATTTCGGGGCACTTAGCAAACAATTTTTTTCCTTGTCAGCCTAGGTAGAGGCCATGTGTCAATCTTTGCCGAGTGCCCCCTAGGTAGGAACTCGGCAAAGGTTTTTGCCAAGTGTTTTGTTGAGGGGCACTCGGCAAAGTAATTACGTAGTATATGAAAAAATAATTTAAAAATTTTAAATTGATTGAAAAAAATCCCATAACTTGGCATGGTGCCATGTATATTACGTGCACAAAAAGTTTTGGAGCCAATTTATAAATTCGACCATCATTATGGTTCTAAATGTGTGAGATGAGTATACACTCTAATATTCTTATTCAAAGATGCTTCGGTTTATAAGTGTCGTACGTGACAAAATGTACGAAACCTTTTTAATTTTTACCACAGCCTCAATGTCCGATTTCATGATACTCGACAAACCTCGTGATTTTCGGACTTTAATTGTTTTTTAATAATTTAAAAACCGAGCGAATTTTATTTGACTCACGGTTTTCCTAAATAAGATCTTTGAAATTACTTTCTATTTCCTAGATATGGCCTCAAAATATACTCAATAACATGAATATCATTTTTTAACATATTTTACTCCATTGTTCAAATCACTTGTAATTCAAATGTGGCACTATTAAAGAAATTCCTATATATAAAAAAATATTTAAATATAGCAAACAATTAGAACAATATATTAAATTTTAACATATAGTAATTCATATTGTATATGGAGGTGTGGAAAAGTTTGGAGGGTGTTATACAACAAAATCTTAAAATTTTACCGAGTATCTCCTTATGACACTCGGCAAAATTGAAGTTTTACCGAGGGCCTTGGTGGGACACTCGGCAACGATTAAGTTTTGTCGAGTGTCTCTCTTCGCCGAGAGCAATACTCGGCAAACAAGGATGTTTGCCGAGTGTTCGGATTTACCGAGAGGCACTCGGCAAACACGTTGTTTGTCGAGTGTCGAAGATTATTCACTCAACAAACTTCTGGACACTAGGCCAACATCGAGATTTCGGTAATGCATCAGTTGCTTAGACGCCTTGTTCATACATGACTTTAGGATGTCATGTGCTCATTCTCAGCCAGCGCATGACCAACGGAAGATGCCACAGCTGCTCCGCCAAGCTTCATCGTCTCGCTCCGAATAAAGACTATGCTTTCAGTAGACCATAAAAACCTCAATTTGTATTTCTGCCCGGGACCGGGACCCATAATTTCTGGTTCTCCTCTGTCGCCGACTGACCATTGTGGCTTACTGCCGTGCCCTCCCGCCCGACCTCCCCCGACAGCCCCCAGCGGCCAGCGCAGCCATGGCCGATGGACTGATGCTCTGACAGCCCACTCCTAGCCTAAATAAAACCCTCGTGATGTGCCATGCGGCAGCCCACGGGCAATCGGCCCGTGCCCTTTTGGCCCACCCCTACTCATCCCTTTCTTCCCCGAAGAAGGCCAAGAGGAAAGAGAGAGAGCACGAGCTTGGCGACGATGGCTAGCGTCAGCAGCGTGAAGAAGGAGGTCGGCGAGAACCACGACGTGCTCCGCTTCGGCGTCAACCACAGCGTCAAGGGCGACCTCGCGCCGCCGCACCCAGTCCAGGCCAGCGTTCAGAAGGTACCCGTCTCTTCTTCTTCTCTCTCTCTCCTCACGCGCCCTCCAAAACCCTAACTCTTAATCCGGGTGATTGGTGGTGTGTGCCCGCTCACAGGAGGCCAAGTTCTGGGCGGATAAGAAGAGGTTCGGGACGGAAGCCATTTACGGATCCTCCTTCAACATCCGCAAGGATCTCGATGCCCAAATCCTCTCCAAGTAATTCACTATCCTATCCCCCATATGATTTCGCTGGGCAAACGATTTGTTCGAGTAAATAATCACTTGTAGTTCATGTTAACATTAGATAACTGTATCGGTATTACATGGCATATCGGAATTCTTAGGGTCAATGACAATTTTGGGTGAAATTCCTCAAACTCAAATGGCCTTATTGTGGGACGAGATGTGTGTCTTTGAATTTGATGATGGCATGTATTTCCCCCCTCTGTTTGTCTGTTAGATAACCCTCGCAGTACATAAAAAAAAAGATAACCCTCGTAGTTACACAATTTTCTGTAGGCTTCAATTTAAAAAAAAAACTCAAGGTCTCGAAGGATCAAAATTAAATATGTACAAATGAAAAACCCCAAACAACCAAACCTAAGTAATCATTAGCATGCAAATTAAACGGGAAATAGGGGATTTCTGGGTTAGGGAAAATAATCTCACCTGATCACTCGTTGCCTCATTGTTGCTTCTCGTGATACATCAGCCATCGCACTTGCTGCATTTGTGCATCTACTCGAGGACAGTACAAGGCAAACCAACAAACAACGTTAGTTTCAGGCTGCGAATAACAGGCATGTTAGCTGCTGTTGTGTCGGGTACTCGGATGTTGTTTATGGGCTGAGCAACAGAGCAAATAATGGGCCAATTATGTCTAAGTATTGGTGTCAAAAGGCAAGGTTCACTGGCGTCACCCATGAGAATAGAACAGAGCACTTGGAACAGGCTGAAGCCATTGGTGTCATGTGACACCACTGCTATAACGTTGGATCCACCCCTGTTTTGTGTGTCTAGTTGTAAATTCGTTAGCTCTTTGCATTTAGTGCAACTATTTTGCTCTTATTGCTGTATGCATCAAGTGTCAGTGATGTTATGTTTTGTGGTCATCAGCGGTATTCTGCTAACTGTTAGTTTGCAAGTTCTTTCTGAAATTTCTTCTTGTTAAATCTTTCCTGGTTGGAATGGTTGATTCTATCCAACGGTTTGTGCCTGTGTGTAGTATTTTGAGCACTGTTTTTAAGGTGTTTAATTAGGTCCTGTTTCTTCAAGAGCATTTCCACAAATCAAATATTAGGGTTGCTAAGGTTGTAATGTATTGATGCTTTGTGTATGCTAACATGGATGGAATGTCTGGATTCCTTGGTCTGGTTGAATACACAATCATATCTTGAGGTTGCGCTTGTTTTTCTCTCTGATCTAGTAACAATAACAACTAGCACATCAGTCAACTGTGCAAATAAGGGAAACACAACGTGCGCAACTCATGCGCAGGCTAACACTAAAGATGTTTTGGTTCATGATTTATCTGTTCGCAGATTCCAAAGGCCCCCTGGTGCATTGCCATCATCTATGCTAGGATACGAGGCACTGACTGGTTCCTTGGATGATTTCGGGTTTGGAGATTATCTTAACTGTAAGGCTTATTGTCCTTTGATTTCCCATGAATCTTCTTGCTGGCCTTTCACGTTTATGTCCAACTATTTGCTCACCAAGTTTTGCTGATTTATTAGCTGCATGTTTGATGCTTATGTTCTTCATTGGAATTATGGAATGCAATGCTATCAAGTTCTCTTTACCTTTATATTAGTTCTAGTTTCTTTTTTCTTTAGTAGAGCAAAACTATGCAGTCTTATGATTCCTTGGGAGTTTAGAAGTTCTTGGGAAACCAAGGGTCATGAAATGATATTTGTTTTTCATTTTTCATACTTCTAGTCAGTACATCTTGATAAAATGTTGCTATTAGGATATTCTTGGAGGAATGTATAATAATTATCACAAAGTAGTTATTTTATTCTGTCCTCGTGATATGATTTATTAACAGCAAAGTACATATTTTGCTTTGTCGTCCAAGCTTGGTTGGGCTTACTTTCCATGGCAAACATACATCTCATCACCATTCATCAATGGTGATTTACAGTCTATACCAGAGATACGCCTCTATAGACTATATTTCAGTCCTACTTCTGCCCTGGGGACATTTTTTTTTCTTATTTACACTCGCTGAGTGTTCTTCCTGTGGTTAGAAATGTTACTTATCCTTGTGTTAATTTTCTTTTTACCTTGGATCATGTTGCAGTGCCCCAAGATTCTGACAGCTTCCATGCTCCAGACATGCACCATGGAATGGAGGTTCGCCTTGGTTTGTCAAAGGGACCGATTTGCCCTAGTTTCAATTGATTTCTCAAAATGTATTTCTCGTCTTGCACTGTGCTCCTCATTCAATATCTATATCGCTCTTTATACTGACATTTTGGTGCCTGTTTGGTTCATAGCCACACTTATGGCGAGATTCATTGTCCACCATGTAGACCTCACATGTCATCAAGACAAAAAAAAATGTGACAAGAATGTCTCATGTTAGCTGAAGTGTGGCTCCCATTTTGTTAGCCACACATTAGGCAAGTTAGCCAAAAAATTGTGCCAACCATGGATAAATTGAAGTACTCAACCAAACAGTCCCTCATTACGCTTATACACTGTCAAATCAAAATTGGACAGTTTCAGACTTAGGCCGTGGCTTCCATGGTCAATGCTTCAAGTGCGGGGATTTCTTGAACAGCCCCATCCATTGTCGTACAATGTGGTTGATCTAATATAAAGGCATTCCGAGTTGAGCTATTTAAGCAACCCAACTAAAATAGTATTAATTGGTAAATCTCTCTGTGCGAGTAAAGTTTGGTGGCATGAGTTCTTGCGTTCTTTGGACTCTTCTTGGTACATGCAAATAGAGAGCAGCGAGCGTATGTATGTATGTATGTATTATTACAGAGTTGCAAGCAATGCAATCCTCGTTCCCTCATTGCATGAACTACTTATCAAAATCATCTCGATCGTTGCAGGTGCAGACCTAACCTTTCTGAAAAATCATTTGCGTCTGTGAAATACTCCACTCCAGACAGCACCCGGCAAATGCTAATTGAGTCCATCATAGTTTTTACTTGAAAAGCCTGCCAAAGGTTCCAATGGTTTGAAGAAGCAAACATAATGCTAATTGAGTCCATCATAGTTTTTACTTGAAAAGCCTGCCAAAGGTTCCAATGGTTTGAAGAAGCAAACATAACACTGGAATTGCTCGTCTATAACTGTCTATAACTATCTATAAAGCAAGTAGTGTTTTCATCTAAATTTTATTTTGTCTAGCTATTTTATAGAAAACTCCTTGAGTTTTTCTAAATTAACGTGCAGTCCACCTAGCTATTTTAAAAAAAACCCAGTTAAAGAAGAAAATGGGTTATTTTGCAGAAAACCCCTTGAGTGTTTATAAAATTAACTCGCAGTCCAAATGCTGAAAAGAAAGGGAGGGCTTGGATGAAAAAAACATCTTGTGTCCCTCTCTTTCGTCCCCATCCGCGTCGCGCCTCGCACCCCTCCCTCCCGTCGTCGCTCGGAGCTCCCGCGTCGCCGCCTGGACCTTCGCCCTCCGCCTGCTTTCTTCCCTGCATCGTCGTCTCGTTGTAACGCACGGGTATTTTGCTATATCTCAAATCGCAGAGTATTGACTTTTCGGACACATTTTATTTGTCAGTTGCGGCTGAAAAGGACGCCGTAAAAGAACGGATGTGCTAAAAATGATCGTCAGTCATATGAAGACTAAGATACATTTAATGAGAAGAGGACACTATTCGGTGCATACTAAGCTGTTTAGAGATTTAGTCGCGTAACTAAAGAAAATATTAAGTGAAAAATATTAAATAAATGAAAAAAAACTATATCTAGAAATTCTCTAAGTTCAACAACAAATTGCTGGAGGTAGGTATAGACATAAAATACATTCATGCTAAATTTTAAATATAAACTCAAACAAAGATAAATTTCAGGTAAATATTGTCATATTACTATTCATCCAAAACCTACTTTTTTATTTTTAAATAAAGTTGAGTTTAAATTTGAGATTAGGTTAGATGCATATATCTATTTCTAAAACTTTTGGGTCTAAATTTTATGGGTTTTTAGTTATTTGATGGTTTCACCATATATATTCCGTATACCTAATTCTGTGATCACATTTTTTTTAGAAAACAACAACGAATGGTGCAGCAAAAACTTGCAAATAACCACTCCTGCCCCCTTCACCCCGAATAACCACTACTGCCCCTAACCCCAACTAAATAAGCACTACCGCCCCCTCACCCCCACTCACAGATTCGCCAGTCGTGTCGACATTGGAGGAATGGATTTAGAGGATTAATTTCACATCTATAGGTACAAAATTATTTTCCTTCAAATCTTCTTTGATTTCTTTGAATAAGGCCTTATTAAAAAAGAGAGGATTTGAGGTGTTATTTGGTTACGAGGACTAAATTTTAGTCTTTGTCGCATCGAATGTTTAGATCTTTATTTTAAAATATTAAATATAGATTATTTACAAAACTCATTTATAATCAAAGACTAATCGTGAGACGAATTTAATTAGTTTAATTACGTCATGATTTGACGATATGACGCTACGATAAATATTTGTTAATTATAAATTAATTAGATGTAATAGATTCGTCTTACGAATTAGTCTCGATTATATATTTATTTTTATAATTAATTTACGTTTAATCTTTTAAAATTGATATTCAAACATTCGATATGACACTAAGTTTAATCTTCTATCCAAAACATCCCAAAACATCCCCTTGAATCGCCTCGCTCTATTAACAACGCCGCCGGACAGTGTCACACGCCGCCTGTCTGTGTGAAAGCATCTCGAAGTAGGTGGTGGAAAAAAGAAATAAAAAGAAAAATATAATCGGGCCAGGAAAAAATACCACGAGGGTTAACGGGCTCAAGTGGACTAGCACCGCACCCAAAAGAATGACTCCAAGTGAATTAACCGTACTTTTGTCCTCTCGATAATTCCACTGAACTTCTGTCTGCCTTGTAAAATCAAGCTTACTACGATACCATTAGTATGGATTTATTGCTTGAAGTTGCCGACGTGCGGTACGTGTGACGTGTGTGCGTGTATATATAGGAGTATATGCTTACGTCCTCGTCTACGTAGGCGAACGGAACAGCCAAGAGAAGCAAATGGAAGCCCAACACGGAAGGCAGAAGGAAGATTATATAATCCACTGTGACTTGGGTTTAATTTGTGGGAGCGCCCGAGTAGGCTGTCAATTTCAGTAATGCGGGCCAGTGTGCTGCAATGGAACTCGATACCCACGGGCGCGGTCAAATCCGGGGGGAGAGAGGCTGGGACACGACGTGCAGCCTCGTCCACGTACACGCGAGCAGAGCAGTGGAATCGCCCGCCGCGACAACGTGTGGATCGGAGCGGAGCCAACTGTGAAGTACTCAAGTGTTGCACACGTGTACTACGGAGTACCTGCCAGGCCGCGACTCTCTCCTGGCAAAAACCGGTGCTTGTATATATGCATTGGTATGCGTTCGGTGCCGCTTAACCAAAGTCGCCATGTATATCTTCCTCGAAAAAAAAAGTAACCATGTATTATCTGAAAATAAGTCTTTTTGCCCTCCTTAACTAGTTCAATATCTAATTAGTGAACATTTTACTACATGTAAGCAACTACTGAAGAGTTCTCATTTTCGTACATGTTATCATGCAAATGAACTTTCGCACTTCTAATCACTAGTTTAGTATTCAGAAGTTTGGAATAAATTGAATTCAAGCTTACTAATAGTTATGAAAATTAGAATTCTAAGACATGCACTTGTATTCTAAATTACACATAAAATATATCTTAATGTTTTTTATTAAATTATATTTCCTGGATTTGATTTTTTTGGAATTACTAAATACAAGGTTGTCATGTGGAGTCTTAATAACTATTATTGTTTTATTGACTAAATTGTTTTTAAAATACTCTTTCTATTTCAAAACACAAGCATGTCTAGGTTGTTTAAGTTGTTTAACAGAAATTAAGATTTAATAAAAAAAATACTTTGATGCCCCTCATGAATGGTTGGAGTGAGAGGGTATTTAGAGATAAGCTGAAGAAATCTAAATGATATGTGATTGATGAAATAAATAGTAATCCAAACAGCATTTGAAGTGTTTATATTTTGATGGAACGGATGGAGTTAGAACCAATAGATACCTACTTCCTCAATCCAAAAAGAATAAAAAAGTTTCATGCTAGATCTATAGACTATTTCTATCGTTTAGAAATTTCAAAAGTAGTAAGTCGTTTTGACTTTTACGTAGTTAAACTAATTTGACCTATAAACTTTAGCAACACATACAATGTCAAATTAGTTTTATTAAATTAAATGTAATATATATTTTAATAATAAATTTGTTTTGTGTTGAAAATATTATTATATTTTTATAAAACTTGGTCAAACTTACATACTAAGAAAAAGTCAAAAGGAGAGTAGTGTAAAGTTGTAACCGAAAATGTTTGATGAAATCTTCAGTTATTCTTAAGCAAGCTATGTTCGAATGTATGTGTAGGTTCAAAACCCATTTCTCACACACAAAAGACGAGGGAAACATTATTGCATGATTAATTAACTATTGATAAAAACTTAAATATAATTTTTTAAAATATTTTTCTATAAATGTTTATATAAAACACATCTTCGTATATTGTGAAAAGGGGATATTCGAACGCAGCCAGATTTACTCAATTTTATCCGATTAACGTGGACGTTTTAGGAAATATAAGCATGGATGTGCATATAATGATTGAAATTAATCCTCCGGCAGGCTGATGTGCTTATATGCGCCAGAAGTGGAGGATGGAGCACAGGTCGAATAGTGACTGGATTCAACTACAGAAAGAAAACCAAGATTTAACAATCACCAATTTTCTTTTGAAAAAATCATTTTATGAGACGGAGAGAAAATATCCCCGAGATACACAGCTGGGCACCACCGGGATCTCCGAGGCGCTTCTGCAAGTGTCCGTGGAAATGTGGTGCCGCAGTGGCCCAGCCGCCTGAGACATGTGGCGCGGAGCGGTTGGCCGGGTTCCACACGCCCACCACATCCACAATAATTAGTTATCCACCCCACCCACCCATCCGATCAAAGTAGTACCCGAATTCGGGGAGAGTTGGACGCGAGATTGTCAGGCGAGCACACGATCCCGCGGCGCGCTCACGTCCACGCCCTCGCATCCACAAGCGCCGCGGTTAAAAACCACAAGGTAGGAGGCACCGTGTGTGTTGCAGTGGTGGTTGGCTGCTTGGAGAGTTGGAGGAGCAGCGAGCGAGTGGGCGATGGCGGCGATGGCGGCAGCCGTGGCCTCGCCCCCCTCCCCCTCCCCCGCCTCCAGCCGGCTCCTCCGCGGCCACCACCTGCTCCCGTCGTGCTCGGCCCCGTCGCTCCTCCGCCTGACCAGGTCGTCGCGGAGGCTACGGCTGCGTGTCGCGGCGGCGGAGGAGGCCGACGTGCTTCCCGGGCCTGGGGCCGAGGGGGAGATGGTGGCGGCGGGGAGGTTGGAGGAGCAGCCCGAGGGCCCGATCGGGGGGAGCCAGGTCGACATCGGCGGTCTTGCCTTCCAGGGTGACATGGGCGGAGGGTTCGCCGGCGGGAGCGGGGGCACCGGGGCCGGCGGCGGGGACGGCAACAAGATGCTGGACCGCGGCATCAACACGGCCATCGTGCTCGGCGCCAGCACCTACGCCCTCACCAAGCTCCTCACCGTCGACCACGACTACTGGCATGTACGGAAGCTTGTCGATTTCCCGAAATCATTTCGTTACATTTTTTGGGCTTTCTTGATTGGATTCGAAATTGACCTCGCTTCGGGTACATCTGATTGGATTGGGTGCAGGGGTGGACGATCTTTGAGATCCTGCGGTACATGCCGGAGCACAACTGGTCGGCTTACGAGGAAGCCCTCAAGACCAACCCGGTGCTCGCCAAGATGATGATTAGTGGCGTTGTCTACTCACTCGGCGACTGGATTGCACAGGTTTGCAAATACTTCCATCTCCAGGGCCGTTAATTTCCCTCTTATTTAGTAATAATTAGCTGATTCTGTTGCTGCTGATGCTTTTTGCAGTGTTACGAAGGCAAGCCGATCTTTGAGTTCGACCGTGCTCGGATGTTCCGGTCCGGCCTCGTCGGGTTCACGCTTCACGGGTCCCTTTCACATTACTACTACCATTTCTGTGAGGTAAGCATCTTGGTCTTCCATGCTCTACTGCCTAAAGCTTTGTGCCATGTTCATATGGTGAATGATATGAAGCCAACTGTTTTCTTGGCTCAGGCACTGTTTCCATTCAAGGATTGGTGGGTTGTTCCCGCAAAGGTTGCGTTCGATCAGACGGCCTGGTCCGCGATGTGGAATAGTATCTACTTCGTGGTCTTGGGGTTCCTTCGTTTGGAATCACCGGCCACCATTTCCAGTGAGCTCAAATCCACGTTTTGGCCCATGCTTACTGTAAGCACTGATCTTTCCTTTATTATAATAATACCTTAATTGAGTTCTCATATTCTTTTTTTATAGAATTGAAAGTTTATGGTTTTCATTTTGTACGAAAAAAGCTGTAGTTGTGCAGTTGATTTGTTGAATTCAGTGTTCTCGACAGCAAACCATGGCCTGCAGTCATGGGTTTTGGTACTACGATCCTTAATTTGTTGAAGGGATTCTATGATCATTGCTTTGTATAAAAGTATAAATATTTTAGGTTAATATAAACATTTTATCCTCCAATTATTCTTGCCACACATCTATTTTCTCAGAGTTTTAGGTTTAGAAGCCACTATTATTGAATTAAACTAGTAGTATACAATTACAGCAAAGCTATGAGAAGTCATTTAAATTTTGAATTGCCCAATATTCAAATCATTGTTCAATTTTCCCTTCTAATCTGAAGGGATTGGTCATGACCATCCGTCCATCCATAATATTTCTATAATCACTGAGTTATTTCTTAATTTCAAAAAGGTTTTACAATGTTCTGCCGCTAACAGAGACCTTATGTTGGGTTTCATTTATTATTGTAGGCCGGCTGGAAGTTGTGGCCTTTTGCACACTTGGTTACATATGGCCTAATTCCTGTTGAACAAAGACTTCTTTGGGTTGACTGCGTGGAGTTAATCTGGGTTACAATACTGTCAACGTAAGCTCAATCATGCCAATTTCACTTTATTACTACGGCAGCCTGATTAAATCGCGAAAGATAACAATTCTTCATTCTTGTTTGGCAGTTATTCCAACGAGAAATCTGAAGCAAGGAACTCCGAGGACGCTTCCACATCAAATGCTTCCAATGTATGGAACAGTTTAATTAAAAATGAACAGTCAGCTAACCTCTGTCAGACGTGTCATCGTTCGTTCTAACACCCAAAATTCATTGCCTCTTCCACAGGACAATTCAAGATAGCGATCGGTATAGCCAGCCAAGCTGCCCCTTCACCACCATCATTTTGGGCTTGTATATAATGTACAATTTGTAGCTGCAGCTCTGCAGGTGTAACCTTTTTGCGAAGATAAATTACACATATAGCTGTGCAGCAACTGCCAAAGGCAATCAAAAACGAAATTACCTTGCACGGGATCAAGAGTTGACGAGATTATGAACTATGCAATTTTGGTAGCCATTATTTTTATCTTTGAAACCCCTTCAGTGAAATCAACCGTCTAGCATTGAACCTTACATGATCAACAACGCAAGCAAGGAGCAAAACCTATACAATTTTTTGGGTTGGTTACAATTTACACAGTATTCTATAGACGCCTGTTAACAAACAGCTTGCTCATCATCACAACTATAGACCGAACATCTTAAATCAAGTTTTCCCTTGATGTGAACAAAATGCTTGCTGTACAATTTTTTGTTTTCTGCTGGACTCTTTTCTGTGCAATCTGATGCTAAGAGTACTTACTATTCAACTAGTGCTACTATTTCGAGAAAAAAATGCTACTGCTATAGCATGGGCAGGTGTTCTATGCCCGTATTTATAATTTTACAGAAGTGCAAAACTTGTAAGTTCACTCATGAGGCCCAACGTGTTCACTCGCATCGTTTGCGAGCACACAAAAAGGAACATTTCCATATTACATGTATGAATCCAGCCAAAACTTTTCTACTGTGCGTAACTATCTGTATTGATTGTTAGCTACTGCTGCACGCTTAAATAATTATCACGATACTGCAACAGCCTTCGGATCTTTGAGACCAGCCATCAGATCTTTAAGCACAGCCTTTGATGCCAACTTTTTCGCCACCAACTTGTTGGGACCTGATTTTGTTGCGGAATATGTAGTCTCTCCAGCCTTGACCCGTGCAATGACCGACGAGACTCCATCAACATGGATTTTTTTGTAGGTTATTTTGAACGATCCGCGATCACAAAATTCTTGCAGCCCTTTCACCGGGTCAGGCTCGATGGTTTCAGGGGTGGCAAGAGGTTCCAATAGCCGCTTCATGCTTCTCCAAACAACCTCCTTGTCACACTTGCTGTCAAGATAAATGGCACCAGCTATTGATTCGATCACATCCCCAAGAACCTGTTTGTTTGCAAGCAAAGCGATCCAGTTTAATCTATTCGATGGAAAAGATCCCAGAAGTGCACACAAAATAGGTTTGGACCAAACATAAATTCTCCAATTCCAGTTTACATCGCCTCACAGAGAGAGAGAGAGAGAGAGAGAGAGAGCGCTCGCTCATGACTAAGGGCATTTTGTGGTCGTCATGCTATGATGAGTGATGACTAATGAGAGAAATAAATGGATCTGATGCCTGGTTAAATTTTGATGTCATCATTATATGGCATAGGTGCATTCAGGATTTCTTGAAGAACATAGATTATAATGTATACGAGGTAAAGGAAGAAACCTAGGGATACCGAGTAAAATGAAATGAGATAAAAAATAGAAGACAAACAGCTCTACTGGCCAAATTTTACCATACCAGCTAGGTCCATTTTCTTTTGCAAAAAACGAGAAACAAAACCCTGCTATCAGACTTTCAGTGTCTTAACAATTCAAAATATAAGCGTAATACAAACATCTACAACAATTAGACAGTAGAGAATACACACCTTTGGTAGACCAATGCCCGCTTCCCAGCCATGAGATGGACCTGTAAATGACTGTCCAAAACTCTCGAGGTAGTAGGTCATCTTCCTATGCAGTTCTGATGATGAGTGAAGGATATGCTTGTTTAATCCAGATTTAACAGCTGCATGCGCATAACAATTGTTGTTCACAGAGGCAGATCTAAGATCTGTCAACAATTCTGGAGTACATTCAGGGTATTTGCTGTAGTAATATTCAGTGAAAAGATGATCCAAGATAGCATCTCCAAGAAACTCAAGCCTCTGTAAAAGACAAACTTATTATTTATCTCAAAAATGATACCCAACTTATCACAGCTACTTGAGAAGTTATATTCGGTTGAAGTAAACTATCATGTTGGTGTCACTAGAGACAAGAGCATAAGAACTGCAATAACTTGACAGTAAAGTTACTACCTCCGTCCCAAAATTTTACTATCTTTGTAGTCAAAATTTGAACTACAAACATAGTAATATATTGGGACGGAGGCACTACATGATGAACTGAAATGTCACTGAACACAAATGTGCTTTATTCTGCAAGGAAACTGCATGTTGAAGACGAATACCAAATTATTCTCACAATTCTCACGTGTGGTACTATTTGGTATTCACTTAAACAAACTGTGGTATGGATATATTTTGCTATGTTTAAAACTATCACAGTGAGATACATAAAATCTACAACATTATATTTCTCTTTCAAAAAGACATAGCAAGTTAAGCCAAAGTCACATCTCAGAGAAATTTATATTGTCAACTGTCAAGCTTCAAACAAAAAAGAACATATGCACACCTATCTAGTATTAGGCCAACTATAATTAAACTGTTTGTTCGCTATACTGCACTTAAAACATTCTGGATAGAAAAAATTACAAAAATAAATACAGCAGGTTAAAGAAAAATATAGAGGATTGCTAACATAGAAAAAAAATATGTAGTTGCAGCACTGTTTAATCATTTGCATTTTGTTGAGTAAAGACCAAAAGGCACAATAAAACAGTGACCAGATAATAAATAGGGATCGTAGATGCTTTTATATCAACCTGATAGCATGCAGTAGGGCCAGAAGTCTGATATGAGCCATGTGTCAATGCTTCGAGCAATAATAAAGAATCATTGAACTTATAACCAAGCATTCCCTCTAATCTCCTCACATTAATGAACTCTTCAACTTTCGTTGAGATTTTTCTCTCGACTGGAATTTCAGTGTGAAATTCTATATTCATCCCTAATGATTTCATCAAAAGAAATGCTGCCTTTTCACCAGCAGTACTGAGGTAGGCTCCAATTAAGGCCTCAACTGAATCTGCAATCCTCTTACTTTTAATAGATATTTTCCTTTGGCTGTACATACCATTGGGTGTCACAAAGGAAATTTTGTTGTCACCACGCTCATTATAATCTAGCCCTGGAATGATCCAATCTTTTGGGTTAAACTCTTCAGCATGAATGTAACCCTGCCAACCAAATATAAAGGGCAAGAGATGTCATTTAGTACACAGTGATAAAAGACAGATAAGCCTTACTTCTTTGAAACATGAAAAGGTGAGAAAAAAATGATATTTTATGGTACTCGATAAACAGCACAACTAAGTTTGAGATGAACAAATTTGGTATGCAAAGCATTATTTTATTTCATGACATGGCCCTAGTCACATAGCACCAGAAATAAAAATTAGACCTTTAACATTCATTAGCTGAAAGGATTAAAGGGATGTATTTACTATCTCACTGCATGCGCCGAAGATAGAATCTGTGCCAGGCAAGGTACCGCTGCTTCAATGGTCATAAAAGCAGACCATGTCAAGCCAACCTCAGATCTGACTACAGGTGCCATGTGATCTGAGGGCTAGGTGTTGGCCCAACATGGAGTAATATGGTCTGAGTCACAGACTTGTATTAACTTAAGGGTCAGCACCACCTACCATAGTCTATATTGGCACCTTGGCAAGCAATTCAATGCAATAACAGAGTTCCCATTTTCCTAAGAAGGTAATATGTGGACCATTGCCTAATTGTGACATAGCAGTTACACACCAAAATTGAAATAGACAGACATGGTATGAAACATATTGGGATGTAGGACTATTAATATCGCATAACATTATCAAGGACACACATGTAATCACAGGTTCTGTAGTGTGTGGGTGTGTGTTTGTAAGGGGCTTGTACCCTTCTTTAATGCAATGATACGCAGCTCTCTTGCCGTCCTGCATGCTCGATAAAAAAAAAAACTGCTACATGCCTAGCTCACTAAAAATTACACTTAGCAACAGAATCTAGAGTACCACAAGATTACTGCTGCAGCCCAGCTGGCACAGAGCTGCATTGGAGATCAAGTTATTCTTCATTTTGGTTAATATGCCTTCATGTTGAAGACTGTATTCACAAAAAAGGTGCCGAGTTGTAACATATTTGAGAAAAGAATCCCCAAGCGTTTCTAATGATTCCTGTGAAAATTCTTCTTGGCATTTCTTTGTTGTTAATGCTTCTAGGATCTGCATTTCATGAAGAAAATTGCAAACATATAAGAAAATCCACATGTAAGAAATGTGCATAGGGAAAGTAATTTATCCAGGTAACAGGTAAGAAAATTGAGATTGACATGTACATTGGTAACAGTGGGACATCCAAAATATTAACTAGAACCACACAACACTCCACGAATCTTTCCTTCTAATTAAATACTTATAACTTATGTTTAAAATATAGGACCATCAATCCATACATGGTTGTAGAGAGAGTACAACACATCATCAAGCACCACTATAACCACTATAAGAGTGCTAACCATTAATGCAGACTGCTCTTTGTACATGCTGATATGGTTACATTGCGCATTAAATAAAGGTATTTATATGCATAACAACTTATTAAGTACCACTGCCTCATCCATTGCTACAAAAATAAGCACCTTCTACATGGCAACAGAAAGAACTTTTTCTTTAAGTGCCCCTGAAATCACTTGCATTATACATGATCTAAGACTGCAGAGTCATGTTTGCAAGTTGCTAGGAATCAAATTTGTGTTTGCCTCATTAATAGATAGTCACTTCAAAGTACTGAACATATGCATTGTTTCTAGATTAAACTACAAAAACGAAAAAAAATAGAATCTTCCGTTTTCACAGTGAAATGTCATCACTCTTCCTACAACACCTAGCGGGGTGCCCAAGAATGTACTTATGCGCCTTTTATTTTAAATTCTTCAAAAAAATATGGGAAATATGAGTATTACAGTGAAATGTCATCTAGTTGATCTAGATACTTCAATAATTCAAAATAAATAGGTAATTATCAATGAGAAAATCAACCTTCAAAACCGGCACGTCAAACTGCTGCACTGTTGGGCCCAATTGAACCTTTAATTTCACAGAAAGAAGCATACACTGGATGCGGAACATTATGGAAGGAACATATGAGAAGCTAAACAAATTATTAGCCGACACTGGTGACATGATAATTCTGCAGAGTTCAGGTGGCAACTCAACACCATATCTATCACCAGGTTCTGAAACAAGGAAAAATGATGACTAAATCAGTGATTTATGCATGTGTAACTCTTTAAAGACAGATAGTACAAGCAGTATATTAATTGGACTATTGTCTACTAGTTCAGCTATAACCCACTACACATGCCTCATTGATAGCGATGCAAAATACACATGTATGATCAAGCCCCAATATGTGGGGGCTTAAGTGTCAGATTGACCATAACCTTAGGGTATGTCAAATGTAGTGTATCCAATTTCCAAATACCTCACTGCCATGTAATAGTGATACTAAATTGCATTTTTGATGCAGTGCATACTTGTCCCTATAAAATGACCCAAAAAAATAGTACATTGCTCCCTTCCACTTCACTCTTCCAAAAAAAATAGCATATCGCTCCCTTCCAGTTCACTCTCCCCCAACTCAATTTCACTACAGTAGGCCCTTATTTCATGGAGCATAGATTCACCTACACGCACGGATGCCATAAAGGTTCCTCTTAGTTATACTTGCTCTAGTGCAAGCATTAAAACCAAAACCAAAAATGGATGTCTAGCAGGTACACTGCTCATGGTCTTGCCATGCTCTGCAAGGTTCTCACCAATTTCCAGCCTTCCCACGTGGGCAGAGGAGCTTCCACTGCTTCACAAGATGCAGATACCAGAGCCTTTCTACACAAACTTTGCTGAGAAGCCTAATTTATAGAAGCTAAGATACCAAGCAACCCGTAATCCTGTGTTAATCTAATGCAATATTGATAGTAATATGAAAAGTACATTTACTGCTCCTAAAAACAAATTTAGTGTCTTGACCAAATAAAGAAGGATTATGGAACAGATGATAGAGCAACAAAATATATTAAAAAACATATGAATAGTGTGCCAAACGTTAATCAACTAAAAAGAGGAAATGTACTAAATAACGTCTACAAATTTAAAAATCTGCAGTGCCAATATTTATATCAAAAGAGCGTATTGGCATGTTGTGCACTCTCATAGTAAGTACTGACAGTAGAATGAAATCTAAATTTTAAAAAAGTGCCGCTGAAACATATACCACATTCAGCTGAGGATATAAAATTTAGAAATTTTACATCCAAAAAAGAAATTAAATTCAATGTCAAGCAAGAACTTACATTTTGGGGTACATAAAGAATTTAATTAGATGTACGGGAAGTTCAGCAGGGTCTGTAACTCAAAAAACCAAAGATAAAAGCACCCACTAAACTAAAACACCTAAAGAGTTTGTCATCAACATATATAAAATTTCATTATCTGAACATATTTGTAAATGCTCTGCATATTGTCCAACGTAGCAACTTCCAAGAGTTTTATCACAAAGAATTGAGTCAACACATGTTGTCAAAACAGAGGATACCAGGAGAAAACACTATGCAATATTACTGCAACCAGAAAAAAACCTTTTTCTTTTTTAGAGTAGCTCTTGTGGAGGAAGTTCCGCACTTTCACAAGTTTACTGGCAGCCAAGAGTGGTTGATCTTCATATGCCAAAGTAAGGTCATGCCTGAGAAACACAGGAAACAAGTAGATGTGTGTGTTCATAGCTTACAGGAGAATGTATGATACATAAACATGAACTAATACCAAAAGGAAAAACATATACCTAGTCTTGAAATAGTCTTTGTAGGTTACACTCCCATCATGTTGAGGCAAAAGGGAATTCGCATTCAAGTCAAGAAACCCACTAACAGCATAAAACATGCTATTATGAGGGGTACATACAATGGAATTTTTAAGGATGCACCTGCAGAAAGGACCATCTTTTGTCTGCAGTAAATCATTATCTTTACAAGAATGGCAGTGTCTCGTATGTTTGTCATTAGCTTCATACACTGGTGAGGATGAGAACTTCATGCTGCACCAATCAATTTTGCCAGAAACTAAAGGCAGAAGTAGATAGACTACTCCAATAGGAACTTGCATCTTATGGAAGTATTTAATAGCGTTGCTAACCTTCAAATGGTCATCACTAATAAGCAACGAAAGAATAGTTGTCTGAAATCTTCTAGCGATAATTACCTGGGCAAACAAAAGTTCAATATTCTCAATTTAAAGGGTCTAAGCGACGATATCCTAGTTATCACAGAATTACAGAACATAAATTGACAATTTACCTGTTCTTGATTGAGATGGTAGATGCCAACATATTTCATGGTAACACTAGCATTGTCTTGCCCACCTAGCAATTTAAATGAGCTAGAAATGAAGTCGGATCCCAAATCACACTTGAAAGCTAACAGTATGTCAGTTGGAGAAGCTGTTCCGAGACTTCCTTCCAATGAGATCTTGTAGCAATAATATATGCCAAGACGAGAAAAGGAATGCCAATTGTCCACAAATTCTTCTGGAAAGTAAGCGGGCTCCTCATATTGGTTCTCAACAACTATATGAGGAGCATTTAAGGCAACATTAGCGCAAAACCCCAATATATATTACACTTACAAGCCAACTTTAAAAATTAATGAGTAATCTTATACTTTCATGATTGGTAAAGATATCAATTTGGCAAACAAAACAGGTACGTTTGAACAAACTTGCGTTTGTTTTGAGATAGGCATCTTGACATGTATGTATCCACTAGACCGGTAAATTATCAAGTCTGCAAAATCTATAAAGTATAAATCAATAGTGCATGAAACGCATCTCCTATGTACCTTCATATACAACCTTACCCACCATGCATCAAGTTTCCCTTAAAACATATGGTAAATAATTGCCTGTGAAGTGTAAATTGAGTTTACAATTTTCGTAGCATGTGTAAAAATTCTTTTACTTATGTTACTGCACCAGCACAACTAGCACAATAAACTGTTCCCTGCATAATCAATTGGAATAAAATATATAAATTGCATAACTGCAACAAAATGAATTAATTTTATTTAACTGAATAACCATACCAATGTCAGGTTCTTCATCACATGGAACACCTAACTCTGGTAAAAGATAATCTGTGAGTGCACCAACAGCATGTAGTTCTTGGCAGGCCTTAAGGCAAACTATCTCCTTGAGAATAGAAACTTCTCCTTCTACACTAACTGTCTGCACAGGACTGCTCTTAGGAAGATGCAGAGTGCATGTGCCAAATGCCTTGTCTATAACGAATCTTGGTAGAGGTTTAAAATATCTAGCAAGTCAAATGACCCCATCATAAACTTAAAGCACTTGTGCCAGAAAATTCTAGGCAATGTAAAGTAAAAGAAGACCATTAAGTGTGAAACAGAGAACTAACTCATCCGATGGAAGCTTTGAGCAGAAATTATTAATTAATTGAATGCTTGAGTTTAGAGTCACAAGTGCTCCAGTTGACTTGACACGGTAATAGGTTTCCTCGCACAAGGTGTTCTCAAGTGGTTGACAAGAAATTGATCCCAACATCAGAGATTCTTCCCGCATTATTTGCCCACTTGCGAGAAACTTCTCTGCCTTAGTAAAAGCTTCTTCGTCCCCCCTGATGCAGAAACGTGTATCATCATGCAAAGTAAAATGCAAAACAAGACAAGTAATGACCACAACAAAAGGAAGTTATCACGTCATCTAAAATCAGAATGGTAAATCAACTAATGGCAGTTAATACAACTCCAGTGAGTACTTAAGAAAACTAGATAAGGAATAAATCCCCAGCAAGTACCTACAATTTTCAAAACATAGTCATAGAATCTGGCCAACTTCACCATCCAAGAGAAAATTTTGGCAATTCCATACTGAAATTCAAACAACCATTTCAGTTGAAAACTGATTACCAGAATGATACATTAGTTACTTCTGGTTCTGGAACATACCATCAGGATTCATAAGGTCAATCTTATAACAAAAAAATCCAGCTTTGTAAATTGCTATTTTTTTCCCGGTATAAGCCAGCTTCGATTTAACAGTCAACACTAATATTTTAAATGCCACTAACTATGGATACTTGATTCACTACAAAAACCAGCTGATGAAATGGGAAAAGCAGTAACTACTATAGGTAACCACTAACAATTTACTGGCACTAACCAGAGATTGTTTATCCAGTGTATGCAATTCTATTGATGAAATGTGAAAAATGAAAACAGTGAACAAAGTCCACGGAAGACACAAACAATTCTCTAAAGATGAACAGTTAAGTAGCAAATTTGCACAACAAACGAACAAAAGCAACCAAAGTGAAAACATGCCTTCCAACAAGTAAAAGATAGTCAGAGTTTTCCATCCTAGCTCGACCACGGGACTGTATAAAGCTGCATACAGTTGCTGATGGATCAAAGCGAATTACCAAGTTACAACTTGGCACATCTAGACCCTCCTCCAAAATTTGTGTGGCAATAATTATATGTACCTGCATGAACATCATTCTCTCATCAGAGCACTATGATACTATGACTTAACAGAATGCCTAAGGCATAAAATAGCAGTGCTAATATCGAACCTTTCCTTTTCGAAAGGAATCAACAATATCTGTATGATTTTTCCTGCTCTGAGATTGCAAACCAGAACGGTTTCCTGCCATGTGCTTAACATTCCACCCGGACATTTGATGAATAGAGGAAAGGAGGGGCTCTAATACTATGCTTGTGATAACTCTCTCAACGAACACAATGCATCTTAAGTCTTGCAGATGCCTGATATATATATATATAGAGAGAGAGAGAGAGAGACAAAGAGGTGTTACATATTGAATGATTAAAAAAAATAGTACAAGAAACTAGAAACATAAGCATCTCTTACAGTCACCAAGTTACTTTAGAACACATTTTTCATATTGTGGCTGGTATGTGATTATTTATTTCATGGAACCTGACTTCAATATCCATCTAAGAACTAACCTATAAAAGCAGGTAGTAGGGAATGTAAGTAGAAGGTAAAATTCAAGAATAAGCTGTATGCAGCAGGAAAATAATAGCGGTACTGGAATGTATCATTTCTTTACTACTTATAGGAGTTGGTGGTGACGGGATGTGCTCTACACCCCCAATTCTTCAATTCGGGATGGGAATGGTTAGGATACGGACCGAACCTAAACCATTTTCAGTGAGTTTGTTGATCCATGGTTCAATTAGGTAAATTCATCATGAGTCCACTATATTAATAGGTTATCCATGGATACTCAAATGGATCAGCTACATTACTAGTAAACAAAAAAAACTCTTATTACATATGTGTAAAACTCGGATCCAAAATTTTTAAACTCGTGTTCACATTATAAAAATTTATCAGATTTAGTTGAATTTTGTAGGAATGATTTATTGTATTGTACAAATTTTGAGCCATTTATACATGCAGGCCCACAATGTATTACTAAAACCCAAAAATTCAGTTAAATGTGTGTAAAACTTGGACCCCAATTTTTAAACTAGCGTTCATACTATGAAAACTTGTTAAATTCAGTTGAATTTTATAGAAATGATTTATTATATAGAGAAATAACTTTCTACAAATTTTGAAGATATTTATACATGTGAAGTCATTTTGGGTTGAACCCTTGAACCCTTTAAACCTAGGTTCTAATGGTTTGATCCGTTTGATCCATTTATATTTTCGGAGCGATCCTAAAGGTCCATTGGAGCAATTTTATGGATAAGTTAAATGGATAAATGGATCAATCCTAACCATTCTCATTCCTATCTTCAATCAATCTTTGGTGAAACAATCTGCATAGACATGCGTCATTTTACTCATTTGTACTTTTGTTTAACCATTATGTAGAAGATTTAATTCTGTTCATATGTATATGGTCGTCAATTGATCTAAGGTAAATATTTTAAAAGTGAAGATTTCTTTTTGGCATTTGATTAAGCCTAGTAACTTATGAAATGTTTATTTGAGATTTGATACAATAGATGGGCAAATATACTAGTTCTCCGGGGAAAAAACATTTTTTCTTGGAACTCTTCTTTATTTTTTCATTCAAAATTTCAAATGTAATCCATGGGGCATGTACAAAAGGCACATGCATATTTTAAAAGTTAATGACTCTTTCTCTCTGTCCTGGTCATCCAAGGTTTTTTCCTATTTTCTGATTATGTAAAACCATGTGTATTACTTGATATTAACTCATAGCAGACAAAATTTGAAAGTCAATTAAAAAACAATGAAATATTAGTTGCATATACCAACTATCATCCACCCTGTACAGAACCTTTGGTATCATTTAGTCAATGCAGTCTAAAGGACATGATTGTGAATTATTATCAAAAGGAAATATCAGAACTGAGTTTTTTTAGCACCTGTACTGCAGAAGAGATCGAATAAGGCAATGAACTTTGGGGGCCAATATCCCATCTTGCGAATCAGTTGGGAAATTGTCACCAATATGACCTGAAATAAATAGCAAAGAATCAAATAAACATGTAGGACCTATAAATTGGAATTTGGACAAGTGGATGCCTTCTATGGTTATATATCCAATTAGTATCGCATGTATCATAAATGAAATTATATTCAGCAATTTATCATAGAGTTGGACATAACATTTTTCTAGTATCCAGATAGCAATCCATGCAGACAGCCCAGACATAACATTTTATTAGGTAATTGATAATTTCAGATAGCGAATACTGCCATGCAGGAAACCAAGAACAGAACATAATTAGCACAACATGTGCTATGCTACAGAAGGTATGTTTATAAAAGCCAGAGCTGTGTAGTATGTACCGTTCTTCAAGAAACATGAAAGTTCTCTATGTACTTCTTCACTGTAGTTTCTAATGAAGCTCTCAACATTTTTATCCAACATTTCACCCCAGAAGGATAGGCTGTTTTCCTCATATGATTGTACCTCAGCAGCCTGAAAATACAATGTTAAAGATAATTCGGGGTTCCAGAAAAGTACTATAAATGTACAGAGAAATATTATTCTTACCTTTGCTGCCAGCCATACTCCTAGATCGTATATACAATATACAAATGTCTTACTCAATCTTGATATCCTTTGCTTAGCGTTTTCCAGAGATGAACCATGTAGTTTTCCGTCCAGAGCTTCTATATGCTAAGAGAATTAAACAAAATTGCATTGGTAATATATATACACAGAACATGTTAAAAGAAGTAACTTAAAGCATTACAAAAAGAATGTCCATGCATTCTCAATAAAAAAAACTTCCTGCTTAACATATTGAATTTGTCATATTCAGCCCAAGCACAAGGAGCCATGAATAACAGGTCCATGGCATGCAATACTAAAGGTCTGGCATATGCTCTAACTACAGGTTTGACATATGCTCTAACTAAAGGTCTGGCATATGCTCTAACTAAAAACAATGTCTAACTACAGGTTTGACAGTCTCTAAGACTGATAAATCATCATTAAAAACTGTCTTTTTGAGCTAAATGGTGCTTTACAGTTAGAGATACTTCTGCACCAACACTAGCTATGTTGCACTACCGTAATAAACCCCAACTTTTTCTATCCCTCGTTATTCTGAAAAAAAACCATTGATAGGTCCCACGTTTTGGCACGCAGGGGATATCATTTAGCTATTTGGGCCTGTTTGGCAGAGCTTAAGATCATCCTGGCTCCAAAATTTTAGAGCTCAAGCTGGAGGTAGACTAGGGTGTTGGTGAGCCATCTTGTTTACATTTCAGAATATAAATCAAGGCATAAACCACTTTGTTTTAGCCTAAGAACTCCATATTTACAAGAATCAAAGAGTTGGAGCTCACAGATCCGGCTCAACATAATTCTTGCTCCAAAAATTCTTGAAGCTGGAACTGGAGGTAGACAGAGTGTTTAGGTGAGTCATCTTCTTTACATTGTGGACTAAAGTAGATACTTAAACCACTTTGTTTTAGCCTACAAACCTAAATTCTGCAACAACATAGGAGTTGGTACCTCTCCAGAATAGACCCTTACTAGGCTTCCTCTCATCTCCTATTTATTCTAACACTTCTCCTAACTGAATTGCTCTTCTCTTCTGCGGACATGCCAAAGGTGCCAACCTGCTCTCCCATGTATCTTACCCCAAATTGGCCGCCAAGGCCCTGAGTTTAACCACTCACCTTCAGTTAGTACAGTACTCAACTTGTCAGCAAGCAACAAGTAATTGAACAATAGAAAGCACCGTTTACCTAAAGTGCAAACAAAATATAGAAAATGATAGTACCTTTTTTGTCAATATATTCAAACAACTGAGAATATTGCCATATAACTCGGATGAAATGTTGGAATCGTCAAATTGCACTATTTTTGTAGAAGCAAATGGTATGTACTCCGACAAAGCCAATTCACTATCAACAGTGTACACCTTGAACAACAAATGCAACAATGTTTATTTGACAAAGACCCATACAGATAACTAAATTAGGAAGAATGATTATCGAAACTGCACAAGTCATGTGATTAACTGAAAATACATGGCCTGACCTTGGAATTCATGAGATTCTCAATCTCAGAAATTTGCTTTGAATAGTTGTGCCTGTTCAAATCTATATAAGGAACAGTGTGACAGATTAGATGATCAGAGAGGCTGTGCATAAAACATAACGGATGACCGCTTTGCCCTTACCTTTTGATTTAATGAGTGAAGCAGACATCCCAAATATCCTTGGCAGAGGATCTGACGGACTAGAATTCAACTGGGGGTGATAAAATTCCTACAAGCAACGTTTCCGTCGAATGATTTGTCTAAATTGGTGATACAGATCAGCAGGGAAAGGGAGGCATCAAAGATTCTGATTGAAATAGTAAACGTGGCAAGACAACCGTTACATGTTCCAATTAGATTAGCACTAGAAATGTAAGTTAGAGTTTGATGAGACAAAAATGGAAAATGGGAGCTACTCCACTACAAACCCCACCCGATCAATAAATGTGAACGGAAAATATGAAAGGGGGCAGTACGGCGGGTGTAAACTTTTATACCTTAAAAATGCAGGCGTACGGCGCATTGCCCCTGGCGTGGTGACACTCGTCGAAGATGAGCAGCGCGATGTCCTGGAGGCGGAAGAAGCTGTGGCGGAGGTTGTCCAGCAGGATCTGCGGAGTCATGACGAGCACCTCGCCGTCCTCCAAGACGTTTCGCCAGGTGGCAGCATCCCAGAAGTCGACGCCCATCTCGCCGTAGAACTGCTTGACGACGAGGTCGGTGTGCTGCTCGACGACGCGCGCCTGCTGGCCCACGAGGACGACGGTGGGGACGAGGAAGACGGCGAAGCGACGCGAGTCCGGCCTCCGCACGCGGTGCGCGTACGCCCGCAGCAGCATCACCGCGATGAGCGTCTTCCCGCTCCCCGTCTCCAGGAACGCCAGCGTGTTCCCCCGCACCGCCCGCTCCAGCGCCTCCAACTGGTACCTGCACGCGCATCACAAACCCCACCACCACCATTATTAGCCCATTACAATCACACCCAAAAGGGACGGGAGGACGGCGAATCGCAATCCGTCAGGCGCGCATTGGACACCCCTCCGCCTCACCATCTGGCCATTATCTTCGGGTCGGGCGGCGGCGGAGGCCGGAGCGGTTCCACCACCGCGGCAACCCCGTCTCCTCCTCCTCCAGCGGCGGTGGCGGCGAGGGGGCCACCCATGGCAGCGGCGGAGGAGGAGGGGTTTTGGGGGAAGAATCGGGGGAGGCGGCGGGGAGGAGAGTGAGGTGGCGCCGACGCTTGGGCCGCTTCTGCTTCCTCGGTGCACGCACGAATCCAAATCTTTTTTTTTTAGGAGACGAATTCGAATCCTTACTTGGTGTGTGTTGGGCTCGTACATGACGAGATGGTCTTTTTTACCGGGGAGGCGGGATTGGGATGGGGACCTTGGTAGTGGGAGGGAGGCTTCGGGCCGAAGTATTTTGGCCCGCCGGTATCGTTCGAGACTTCGGGGCGAAGGAATGGGTGGCCGTTTGGCGTCAGACGGCGGTGGGGTGGGGAGGGAATCCGCCTTTCACAGGTGGGGTTCTGGGGTATGTGGAAGGTCGGGGGCGGTGACGTCCCTTTGGTTTCTGGCTTTCGTCCTTTTAGGTTTTGGCTTTTGCCTTGCAGCTAATATCATATCTCAACAATTCCTTATGAATTTTTATCTTTCAAAAGAAGTTGGTCAAACGTGGCGTTGGACCTGTTTGGGGAGTTTCCGACAAGCTGTCATTCAGATTTTCATCCAGATTAATTTACAAAATGAATTGAGATCAAAAGCTAAGAAACCCATCATTTTTAGATTCTCACCAGCTGTTTCTCAGAATCCTAAACTCCTCTAAACATGGTCTTTGTTTTTTGGATTTGGATTCCTTGCAGTACCGCAGCGACGGCGGTTGGTGCCGGTCAATAGGCCCCGATGACGAACCGGCCAAGTTAAGTCATAGAACCGGCCAAGTTAAGTCATAGTGGGAATTGTGTCGCTACTGTGCAATGAGGCCGAGCATTCCAAGGTATGTGAATTTCGCTTACTCAACGCGACACAACTTTCCCCTTTTCACCGTAGGTGCTCATGCCGCCACCAGTTATCGCAGAGCAACGCCTCGCCGATTCTCCAAAGAGCGTTCGGGGGGAGCCGGTCGATGGGAGGAATGAGGCCTAGTCCGCTAAGGAGGCATGGGAGCCAATCCCCTCTAAGCGGGTCTTCACGCGCATCATCTCCGCACTCCCGCCTCCGCATTCGGCCAAGACGGCAGATTGCAAGCACATCGAGTAGGCCCTATTTCAGCTTGAGCTAGTAGTTAGGGCTTGCCCACCTAAGGAATCAGCTAGGAAGGCGGCCGCATTTACTAGCGGGGCAACTCCACTAATCTGTGTGCCAATGAGAGGGAGCACTCTGCTAAGTGCGCCAGCGGCCAATGACTATACGACGCCATCTACTCTGCCCAACGCGCTCTGCTCTGCGTGCTAATGCATGGGAGCCCTTTGTTTTACGCGCCGGAGGGCGAGGACGATGCGACGCTATCTACTCTGCCATGTGCGCCTCTGCTTTGTGCGCCAATGAATGGGAGCCCTCTGCTCTACGTGCCGAAAATCGAGGGTGATGTGGCACCATCTCCTCTGCCCTGCACGTTGATGGTTGAGGACGCCGAACACGCCTGTGAGGACGATGCGGCGCCACCTTCACCGACCCCTCCCTCGCCATGGACAGTGACACAATCGACGCTGACGTCGAATGCGCCGAGCGGGGTAGCAGCCATGTTCGGTGAGATGCAGGCCCCAATCCTGCCGATGCCCCCTCTCCAGCAGGAAGCCTCGCCATCGCCGGGATTTCGACCAAGGTGGCAGGCAACGACCCGTGCAGCAGGGGCACGTAGAAGCCAGCGCAAAGCAAAGCAGTCCACTGGCCCAACTATGGAGCATTGTCGTCGTGTGCTTCTCAAGCGGCTCGGGCTTCTCAAGGAAGATGAAGGTGAAGGCGAATCGGTTGATCGGGCAATCGCGCAGTGCATAGCTATGTTCAATGGACTGCTGCTGGGACATATCATCGCTACCCTCACAGCCATCTTCGGCCTAGACAATGAAGAGCAGCGTGCGGCGAACTCCGTTTTGCTTGACACGATGGGAGAAGGGGTGGCCAAAGCGGCGGAAGAGATGGAGGACCTCAATGCCTGAGGGGCGGCACAACTGTTGATGAGAAAATTTCCCACGCACCGCCTTGAGAGATTTGCTTTACTCTAGTGCTAGTCCAAATCTGTTACTTGAGGTTCGTAGGCATGCCAGTTGGTTTGTTCCTGCAACCAACAAGAAACTGAAAAGAGAAAACATTGTTAGATCGATAGCCGATTGGCTGGTGACCGATGACATATCGTTTGATATTGTGCGATGCAATATGCATTGAATCGGCAGCAACTAGATTCGTCCGATCGGCTGTAGATGTTAACAGAATGTAATCCGAGTCTTAAAGCACATTTAAACCAAGTGACTGGGATTGATCGATATTGTACCGAGACAGTATAAATCACTTAGATCTATAAAATACTATAAGAGAAGGATTATACTTGTTTACAGCACAGCCGAAGAGATAAATCTAATATGTATCAGCTAATACTCCGATATTGTTGTATACAAAGATATCATAACAGACTAAATATATTAAACAAGAAGCAATCAAATATTAAGATGCCTTAACAGATTAATAACAAGCTTAACATATTTAATATAATGAGATCTTAATATAAAGGGAAGATTTAACATATCAAGCAGAACCTGCAAGACGGTTAAATCGGGTAAGATCGGGAAACCCCAATACTATCTCTAATAGCAATCATGAAACTGTTAACGCCATAATTTGATAAGCCCGGAGCCTAAATCGGCTAAGGTGTCCATCGGCGATACCAAATCGACAAGGCAAGCCGATGTCGCCGATTCCGGTACGACAACATTGGAGACACTGTCGGATCAAGATGATGTGCTTCATGAGGATTGCCATGTAAGGATAGAGTTCTAAAAAGGCAATTTTATCTATTAATTAGGAAGAGTTTGTTAGTTTCCTATTTTATCTTTAGGAAAGTGTGTTAGTATCCGATAAGGATTCGGTTTGTTTCCTTTTATCTTTAGAAAAGTTTGGATTTGTAATCTGTTTGGATCTCTGTTAGCCCATGGGTATAAATATGTAGGCCCGGTGTAAAACATCTCGATCAATACAACCTTGGCGCATCGCCACCTTTTACTTTTCTAGTTTGTTCATTATCCGGCGAGACTTGGCACCCGACGCGGGGCTGCATCGGCTTCGATCTCCGACGAAGGGGTAAGTCCAAGGTCCTGCCAGCCTAGGTATATCGTATCTATCTTTAGTTTTATTATAGTTCATAGATACATCGGCTTACTTAGGACTTTATCGGTTAGGTTCGATATTCTGATCAAGTCGATGTTTCTGTAAACGTAATGTTGCTTTAGGTAGATCTGTTATATCCATCACATTAGACAGATCTATCGGCTCATCGAGTATTAGATTATCATATATCATCTCGTGCTGCATCGGTCAGGTCCGACCTACTAGATTGTTATCGATAATCTAAGTCTTGTTAAGCTGATAGGATCATGCTAATGTTTCACCGGAGGGTTAGCCGGTCTTATCATATGTCTTTATTGAATCTAGTCCTAGTATCTTGATTTGGCTCTATCGGCTATCTCTCGTTTTAGGGTTTCTACCGATATCGGCTAAATCGTTATATTAGATTAGATTAGCTTAGACATCTACTACCCTGAAAATTAGTCAAAGGCTTGATTGTTTAGATGTTACGTTTCTTTTCATACTTAGTGCTGCATCAGTTCAGTTTGACCTACTAAGTCGTGATTAGAACCGTAATCTCTAGCCTGCCTGTTGGCTGCCACTAAGGGTTTCATCGGGGTTTCAACCGACGAGTTATCTGGACATCGGCATCGGCTGGAATCACACAATCGGATGTCAACAGATCGGCTGTTTTGATTATCGGCCTATCAGCCGATATGATTTATGCTCTGCTGTTTTACATATCTTGTCAGTGGCAGGATCAAACTGACTGGCACGTCCGCGCTTCATCGATTCTAGGACCTCCACTGGAGCTAAGCAGATCTCCCAGGCCGGCGTGTTGATTTTTCTCGTCAACAGAAACAAATTAGATCTTTATGATTCTAAGGGCGACTTAACAGATCGAACCTAACCAATGCAGCATTAAGTACCAAAAGAAGCATAGGATCTAAACAAGTTGATGAAAGCCTTTTGAGATGGTAGATACATTATATAATTTAAATCAACCTTGACATCTAATCTCACCGGCTGTTATCTAGCAATAGATGCAAGCCGATGGAGATTAGATGGCGACATTGATCTAGATTATATAATGCATATGATAACTTAAGCAAATTACGAAGACAGGATTAGAGTATCATGACGATGGAAGCGCTAATTCCGAGAGCGCAAACTGCTTGTAACAAGATTTACCTCTCATCGGAGATCAAAACCGATGCAGCCCAACGTGAAACAAGAACTCGTCGAAAGTAAACTAAAGGAAAAGGTGGTGATGCGCCGAAAGTTGTATTGATCTGATTGTCGATTGATTGATTACATGATCTCGGGTCATATTTATACCCAATTACAAACACAGTCCTTGTAGGACACGAGTCTTATCCTAACACTGTTTAAAATACGACAATTATCTGGGACAAGGTCCCCCGACGTAATATAAGGAAACTATACAAAATATCCTAACTTAAAGATACTACTACCTTTTCGAGACTTTATCCATAGATGACAACATCTCTGAAACACTGAAAACCAAATCCAATAATGATCTTCGTGCTTTTCCACCGGAATCGGTCACATTTAGTTACCCCAATCGGAATCGGCTATGCTAGACACCTTATCCGATTTGGTCTCAACCGATTGACTCCTCAGCCGATTCAGACTCAAACGATGCACACTCTGTTTCTGAGAATCGTGCGTTCCTCCAATTCCGCTTCAATTGTAGCTTCAAACCCGAGGATTAGCTTGCCAAATTTGGTCATCAACACATGCCCCCCAAGTCCGCGATATTGTTAATGTTGTAGATTTTGTGTGATCCTACCCTCCAAGAAAACCTAGAGTATTTTCGTTTTGGCTGTTACCACGCCTCTTTAAATAACGCCCAAGCGCATCGATAAAAACTCACGCTGTCAATTGCGCACTCAAATCCTTCGCCAAAAAACTCCTCAAATCTCTCCGGCGATCCCCTCGGAGCTTCCAAGAAACTGCGGCGACCTTACCTCCTGGCGACGACCTCATCCACGCCAATGGCATCTTCATCCGCTCCCTCTGACGCCCCATCGGCCGAGTTCGCCAAGGTAAGTTCTATCGCCTGAATCTCCTTTCTTTTCGTTTGCAACCATGGATCTGCATTTGCGGTGTTTTTACGATTCACTTGTTTTCCTTCCATTGTAGCACCTTGCTCATCAGATTGTTGTCCCTAGTCTGCTTCACAATGAACGGGACTTTTTAGGCTCAATCGGCAACATAGATCCCACTGAAGTTATCAATGCCGAAACCAATAGGATACCCTATAGGATCTTGAACCCTAGCATAGCACATTGGAATGGCACATTCAAATCTTGGCCTTCAACCGACAAATCTTGGCTAGCCTGGTACACAAGAATGCTAGCTAGCAAACAGACCCATTGGGATGAAGTGGGTATAGCTCAGTGTCTAGCTCTGACGATAGCTGATCTGCCCAAGGACGAACCCCTTATGTCGGTTGCGGCTTATTTCTGGTCCAATACCTTTAACGTCTTCTTCTTCCAACAAAGACTCATGACCCCTACTCTGATCGACGTGGTCATGATAACTGGACTAGACATAATGTCATCGGCTAATCCTAACCGATTTGACGCCAAGTGTCAATACTCTTTCAAAACAAGGGCCATTGGAGGTTGGAACGGTTATATAAACCAGAACATGGGCACCGGATCTATTAGCCCCAGAGAGCACATTGCATTCCTAATGATGTGACTGGAGAAGTTTTGTTTTTTGTGGATCCAGCTGCGGCCCCAGAGCCAACTGGCAACAAATAGCCGAAGCCCTGGTGTCGAAATAAAAAATCCCATTAGGAAAATATTTGCTGGGCTATCTCTATCAAACTCTCAACATGGCGTTGACTAAAATTGCAGCCAACTCAACTATAGGAACTGGAGGTCCTTGGTGGTTCTTGCAGATATGGCTAGTCCTCCTAACTCAGAAGATTGCTAGCAGACCCAATCTATCTGATGCTAAATTTCCAAGGGCAGAGCCGATTGTGGACGATAATAGAGAAGAAGTGACTACACATAGGTGTATGTCTTTTGGAGAGGCTACTTCTGTTCATCCTGGCTCCAAACTGTCAACTCAATTCCTAGCCGATTGGTTCACAGGATTCTATGATGGTTTTCTAAGAACAATCGGACCTAGTTCTTTTACTCAGGCTACCCAGAATTTGAACTCCGTTCATATTTCAACTTTGATGAGCTTAACTCCGAAGAATTTGAGAAACCAAGGGAAATTTTCACCACTGCCATCACTCCTTGCATTTTACCAATCGGCGTCCACCAAGGTAGAAATAAGTCTTATGAATTTTACCATCCGACATCGACTGACAGGCAAATAGGACTAGGACAACTGCCGATTGGTCTATATTTTACTGACAAGATCCAAAAAAGGGCCAGATCACCTCAAGAATAATGATGGATCGATTGATGAACATAGAGGGCCCCCCTCTTGGCAGCATAGGCACTTTGGAATTGGCTTTAAAGGGGAGTTCTGCTTTTGGCAGATGGTGGATTGAGTTGAAAAGGCACATTTTTCATCAGCCATCTTCTATGTACCTCACCATGCTCCTTCCAGAATCAATCCCTGATGTGAGTACTTCTTCTCTCTGTCAATTTTTTAAGCTATCGACTGACACTTGTATAATACTTAACCAATGTCTTCTTTCTCTGCAGACAACCGATTCTTCTCCCCCTCACATGAGTGATATAGGGGTTGAGATCCATTACGCCTCAGAGTTGATCCCAAATGATGGGGGACTCGCTCCTTCCATCATCGGCTTCAACGCGCCGAAGGTGGGGACCTTGCTACATGGCCAAACCCGCGAGGCGCTGTCAAGGAAGAAGAGGGCCAAGCCGTCGGCTGCTGGTCCATCAGCTGTGCAGAAGAAAAGTCGAAGAAGAAAAAGACAACCCTAGCCGATAGCTTGCCATCTTTGGATCCGAGCGTGGAAGAGACCCTCAATCAAGAGGAACTGGATGAAGAAATTGACCAATTCATCGAGGAAGCGGCGGCCGAATCAAGTGATTCGAGCAAGGACGCACCAACACTATCAGCCGATGATCAGCCCCAAAAAACTCCTCCTTCTTCATAGCATCCTCCTCACCCTCAACCAGTAAGCATCCTTCTTCTCTTGAAGCTTGATTAATTTATATTATTCTTGTCTTGTCCTTAACCAAACTCCTTTGTTCATAGCATAAAAGATTGGCTCAACGGCAACCACGCCCAGCTTCACCAGTAACATCAAAACTTAACTCTTTTCTTCTTTGTTAGCCTACCGATTTTAACTAACACTTGCCTTTTTGTGTAGCCCCTCGGTCTCCATCGGTTGCCCCCATTACTCCGGTGATCATACACCATCGGCCAAGGGCAGCCATCATGTTATACCGAAGAAACAACAGCTCCCATCATCCCTGTAAGCAACTTCTCAAATCCATATCGGTTGTCCCTAGGATTTCTAACACTTAACAACTTTGATCTTCCTTCCTCTACAGGGCTTAGCTGATATGTTCTCGTTCGACATTAGGCAGTTCTTGGATGATGAGGAGGAAACTACTAGCAAGGCCCCAACTCCCATAGCCAATGAGCTCAAAGAAAAACTTCTAGACATAGCCCGTCGGCTAGAAGGATCTCTATATTACTTGTGGTCACCAACTGTGGGCCAATCAGGAGCCAATTCGAAGAGATCCAAGACCAACTTCCTGATCAGATAGCCGACGTCATCTCTCAAGCCGCTTACCTAGATCAACATGGGCACAAGTGGAAAGAGCCAAACAACGTATTGTCGCTCGAAGGAAAGAAAAGCCTTGAAGCTATGGTTGAAACCAATCGGCAATCTATCAATGTTGAGAAAGCCAAGCTCGATGAGATGACTGCAGGGCCATCGTCCATTGAAGCAAGCATCGACCAACTGGAGAAGTGAGAAGCTAAACTCGTAGCCGAGTTGGAGAAGTGCAGAGCTGACTTAGCCTTAGAAAAACAAAGGCTTGCCGATCTCCCTAGAGCCATCGAAGAGGAGAAGTCCAAACTAAAATTTTCTATCCAATACTTGGCAGACCTCAAGAAGTCACTGAAAACCATCCCAGGGACTGATGCAGCCGATGCCCAAACTATTGACAAAATTGAGCAGATGAGGCAACGGGCAATATCGGCCATCAACGAACTAACCGGCAACTAGAACAATTTGTAATAGGGCTAGCACTCTGTGAACTCGAGTCACCTGTAATATGTTCATGTTCTTTTGTATCGGCAAACTTGTAAACTTTAGTCTTTTTGTCTTGTAATATAATCTCTGCCGATTTCTGCAATCCATCTGGCCTTGAAAAACTTTTCGAAGTCCACAAAAATTTTGCAATCCACTTGATTTCACTTGCGTATGTATATATGCCCCCCTAATTTTACAATGTCAACCGATCATTGATAAAATTATAGCTCGAGGACAACACACGAAATCGACCACCATGTATACATTAAATCATAACCGATTATGCTAAGAATAAAATGACTAAGGGCGATATAACTCATATCGGCCATCATACATCGGCAGAGCACAACCGATTATGATAATAAACAAAAGACTAAGGGCGATATGAGTCATATCGCCATCTGAAGGCGATGTAAACACATCGGCTACCATGTATCGGCTCAATACAGCCGAATCATGAGTTGATCCATATACTGGGATAATATTTCTTCAAGTACTTTCCATTTAAAGCCCTTTCAAATACCTCTCCATCAAGTCCTTCTAGCATGTAAGCTCCCTTGGAAACAAATTTGTGGATCTTAAAAGGTTCTTCCCAGTTAGGTGACCACTTGTTGAATTTATTATCTCTTGTACCAATCGACAAGATTGATTTCCAGACTAGCTCGCCTTCTGAAAATGATTTAGGCACAACTTTCTTGTTATAATGACGAGTAACCCTCTCTTTTTCCCTGGTCACCTTTTTCAAAGCACACATCCTGGATAAAACCAATTCTTTCGATTCATCCACCATTAGATTATGATAATCATTGGCTGTTAACTCATCTTGCAATTGAATTCTTCTTGAGCCGATGACACTTTCTCATGGCAGTACAGCTTCATGCCTATATACCAATTTGTAAGGAGGCACTTGGATTGATCCATGACAAGCCATCCGATAGGACCACAATGCTTCGGCGAATTAGCTATGCCACTGCTTTGTATATTCAAAGATCTTCCTCTTTATCAGTTTGATCAAACTTTTGTTGGATGCTTCTGCCTGTCCATTAGCCTGTGCATAATATGGTGAAGAATTCAGCAATTTAATCCCCATGCTTTCTGCAAATTGGATGAACTCATCCAAGACAAAGATAGACCCCTGATCGGTTGTAATCGTTTGAGGGACACCGAATTAGTAAATGATGTTTTCTTTGACAAACTCGATTGCATCCCCAGAATCATTTTCTTCAAAGGAATTGTCTCCACCCACTTTGTAAAATAATCGGTTGCCACCAATATAAACTTGTGTTGTTTACTCGAGGGTGGATTAATCTGGCCGATCATATCAATTCCACGTCCTCTGAACGGCCAAGACTTGATAATAGGGTTCATAGCCGACGCTGGTGCTCTTTGAATTGCCCCAAATCTCTGACAGTCCTGACAACCTTTGTAATATTTGAAACAATCTTCCAGCATCATCGGTAAAAAATATCCTGCTCTCCGGAGTAACTAATTCATCTTATGAGTCGATTGATGAGTAACACAGATGCCTTCGTGCACTTCTCTCATTACAACTCTGGCTTGACCAGCGCTCAAACATTTAAGTAACACTCCATCAATTGTCCGATAATATAGATCGTCGTCAAGCAAAACATATCTCAAGGCCTTGTAACGCAATTTCCTTAAAGCCGATTAGGAAGGATCCTGCAAATAATTAGAAACATCATACCTCCAATCGTTGGCTGTGATTGTTGCAACTTCAACTTCAATATCCTTAGTCCTTGTAGCCTGACGCCCCTTGAGCCAAGTCGTTTGCTTCAACATTCTGCTCTCGAGGGATATGTTTGAAAGTTACTAGCCGAAAATAGTCCATCAATTCTCGACACATTTGATTGTAGATCATCAATGTGTCATTCTTGCATTCATATTATCCTGCTAATTGGCTGATGACCAACAAGGAATCGCCCATAATCTCCACAGCATCGGCTTCAACCTCTTTCAAAAGCTGTAAACCCTTGAGGACTGCTTCGTATTCAGCTTGATTGTTTGTAGTGTAAGACACAATAGTATAAGCAAATTAAAAACTCGCCCCCCTGAGTGATATGATAACCAAGCCGATGCCACAACCATGAGTGCAAACTGATCCATCAAAAAACAATGTACAAGGCACCATGCTGATCGAGCCGATTGAATCATCCCGGTGTTCAACAATGAAATCGGCTATAGCTTGACCCTTAACTGCCTTGGGTGCATGATATCTTAGGTCAAATTCTGTCAAAGCAAAAATCCACTTCCCAACTCGTCCTTTCAAAACTGGAGCCGATAGCATGTATTTGACTACATTGGCTTTGCAAATAATAGTGCACTCGTTGGATAATAAATAATGCCTCAACTTTGTACAAGAAAAATACAAGCACAAACACAACTTTTTCCACAAGAGAGTACCTTGTCTCTGCATCCAAAAGTCTTCTGCTGAGATAAAATATTGCTCTTTCCTTGCCTTCAAACTCTTGGATCAAAACTGAACCGATTGATTTTTCATCGGCTGACAAATACAACTTAAAAGGCACTCTCGTCTACGGAGGGATCAAAACTGGAGGAGAGCTCAAATAATCCTTGATATTGTCTAAAGCCTTCTGCTGTTCTGCCCCCCAAGTAAACTCTTGATCGGCTCTTAGCCTCAGCAAAGACGTAAATGGCTCCATCTTCGTAGATAAATTAGCAATAAAATGCCTGATGAAATTGACCTTGTCAATTAGAGACTGCAACTGCTTCTTGTCCTGTGGAGGTTGAATGTTCTTGATTGTATTAATACTCCTTTGTGTGACTTCAATCCCCCTCTCATGAACAAGAAATCTCAAGAATTGTTCAGCCGATACGCCAAAAGCACATTTGGTAGGGTTCATCTTCAAGTCATATTTTCATGTTCTTTCTAAAACCTTCCTCAAATCGGCTATGTGATCTTCTACTTCCTTGGATTTTACCACAATATCATCAATGTAGATCTCAACCAAGAAGCCGATTAGATCGTGAAAAATATAATTAATGGCTTTCTGATACGTAGCTCCAGCGTTTTTTGAATCCGAATGTCATGACAACCCACTCATATAAGCTGATTGCACCAGGACACCGAAAATCAGTTTTATGGATATCTTCCTCAGCCATAAAAAGTTGATTGTATCCAGCATTGCCATCCTAAAACTTATATTCTTATGCCCTGAAGCAGCATCCACCAATAAATCGGCAATCGGCATGGGGTACTCGTCCTTAGGTGTAGCTTTGTTTAGGTCTCGAAAGTCGATGCACACCCTAAGCTTGTCGATTTTCTTGATAACTGGAACTATGTTTGAAACCCATTCAACGTATCGGCATGGCCGAATAAAACCGGCATCATATAATCGAGTGATTTCGGCCTTAATTGTGTCATACATATCAGCTTTAAATCTCCTAGGAGGCTGTTTGTACCACCGATAGCCTAGCTTAATAGGGAGCCGATGCTCAACAATTGATCGGCTAAGACCTGACATCTCAAAATACTTCCAAGCAAAGCAATCTTTATATTTCTTTAACAACTCAATAAGCTTGGTTTTAAAATGAGAAGACAAATTTCTACTAATATATGTTGGCCTAGACCTGTCTCTTGGACATATATCAACCTCTTCTAGATCGTCGGTCGATATGAAGCCTTGTCCTAGCTTGCCATCGAGATCTTCTACGGTGTCCTCGGTGTAGGAGCTTGATCCCTCCACAATGCCCTCAAAGCAGCAATTGGGGCTCTTCATCTCCAACTGGTTGTATGTTAGAATCAGACACCTTCAGATAATCAGCTTTCCAGACGTTGCCAGATAAGCAATAGATACCATTCATCTCCCAAAGGGTCAAATCAGCATTGGCAACGTTTACTGACATGTCGACTGGCATGATTTCAACCTTATCGCCTTGCCATTGGATTAAGCTCGGATGCATGATAGAAGGGATGCAATAATTAGCATGGATCCAATCCCTTCCCAGCGACATGTTGTATGATCCCTTCCCATCGATGACAAAGAAAGTTGTAGGCATAGTTTTGCTGCCGATTGTTAGCTCTACATTTAGAACTCCTTTGGTCTCATATGGGTTCCCTCCAAAGTCCTTCAAAATCATGTTGGTCTTGATGAGGTCGTTCGAATTTTTGCCTAGCTTTCTGAAAGTGGCGTAGGGCATCAAGTTTATAGCCACACCCCCATCAACCAACATTTTGGATATCGGCTTGCTGTTAACAAACCCCTTGACGTACAATGGTTTGAGATGCCGATGCCCTGTCCCTTCTAGTTTTTCGAAGATTGCTTGCTCCTGGGACAAAACTAACTTGGCCATGGACTCCTCAATTACGTCTGCATCGGCCTGAGCTGCCTCATACTCAACTGGCAACATAAAGACCATGTTGACCGATGTAGGGGCCACAACTTTTCCTTTGGCCAGTCTCTTTGCTTTGTCGGTTTGAGGTTCATCGGCTGGCACGGTCTTGCTATTCGCACGCCACTCTTTCCTCGGGCGCTCTTGCTCCTTCTTCTTTCTTAGCCGATAATCAATTTTGTCTTGAACCTCTTGCAGCCGACCCTCGCTCTTCATCTGCTGCACATTCCGTTTCTGGGTTTTTGTAGAAGTGTCGGAGGGGCACCATTGTGGGTTGGCGGTTTCCTTGTGTGGACCCCCGATTTTGAGTCGGGAACCTTTCGTGTTCATAGTACCATTTCCCTGGATCAAGTAGTTGGTACCCACGAATGCGATCTTGGATAATCAAGTGCACATGCACGAATAGTCTTACAATACCATTATTACATAAATAGGCCCGAAGGCATTGTTCATCCCACAGGACCTTATGGTCCGAATACAACATAAAAACAGAGTTTAGGTAAGGCAGCGGAAAGAGGCAGCGGCTTGTCCATTGCCACAGGCAACGACCGGGACTAAGGTCTAATATGCGCCGTCAGTTCCTTCGCCCTCCGCGTAGTACGCGTAGGGGTCTTCTGGCTCTTCATTTCCATCAGCTGGAGGTTTGTGCGTATAGCAAGGGTGAGTACCAACCGTACTCAGCAAGTCAACACAGAATTGATGCATGCATATGATAGGGATATTCAAAGAACACGGCTAGGGTTATTTTTGCGTAAAGCCGCAGTTTTCAATTCTTTTCACAAGCCTACCGACTAGCCAAAATCAAGTTTTAATTTCATGGTTCATTAATCCGGCGACGGCCTGTCTACCATCCATCGTGATTCCAAGGATGGCTTCCCGTCTCCGGTTCGTCATGATTTTCTGGGAGTCCACCCCTTCTCGCATTCTCGAGAAGTTGATCCACCGCGAACAAAATCATCATGCAAACCCATCCCAAGTTTTAAGTTTAAAATCTAGCCAAGCGAAAGTCTTGTCACGATGCTCAATATCCGCGAGCACGGCTATTCAAATAGATTGATTCATTCACACCGGTGGATGTACACTTTACCCGTACTCGCGACACCCAACAAATGAGCCTACGCCTCAACACATGAGACGGTCACGGCAAAGCCTTTCGATAACCTCACTTTGGCGCACCCGCTCCATGAACTTATGCCCTCATGCACTCTAGCCGTCCTTTTCTAGCGGTGAGAGGAGTTCGGCGCACCGGGGTAAGGGAAGACATTTCCAATCTTTAAGTTTAATTAAAGTAGTTTAATTCCACCATTTATAACAAAGGCCGCAGCCTCATCCTCATCCCATAACCACACCACAGAGAACCATCTATGCAAGGATACCGCCTCCGCTCGGCTATCTAGTCGGCTAGGTCTATACCCATTCGAGAAGTACGGTTGTGACCGGCTCGTTTCCGCTATCTCATGGCTCGGTCCTTAATTGACAGTGGTCGGCACTTGCCTTTTCGGAATCCACCCAAATCATCCAGCCGCCCCAGTCTAAAACATTTGTATAGTACTTTCAATTTTCATCAAACTTAGTTCATCAGGGCCATGTGGCGCTCATGTCTCCACATGCCGAAGCTCAACTACCTCCCCTAAGGTAGTTGCCCAAGCACAAAGCTTTTTCATAAAGTCATGAGTATGCATGGTCTAAGTTTAGCGGGGCTAAGCGGTTTAAAGTTATGCTTCGGTTATTTGTATCACATCGCGAGTTACAAGGAGTAATTCTAAAGGTAAACAATAGCAAGGCATGGCATAACAAGTATAGGGAACTCTGTAAAGCATGCAGGTTTAGAGTTTAAAATAACATCATTTCGCAATTAGGATCGATATGTTCAAAGGGTGTGAAGACTTGCCTTGCTCGCACACTTGAGGGGTGGGATCTTCGCGGTGTTGATGCGGGTTCTTCGACGCTACCCGTACGTGCGAGAGATCAATTGAATTCAGTTAGAATTCAACTAAACACCGAGAGATCGAAAAGAACCACAAAAACCTTGAAAACCACTTCAAAAAGTTTTGCCGAGAATTCTACTCGAGTTAGGACAAGGGTTGCGAGGAAAAATCCGGGTTTTTTTTGGAATCGAGCTGGTGTCCTAGGGTTTTCGCAGAGTCGTCGATCGCAATTAAATTTAGAGCTTATGTTTAAAAATATCAGCGAAGAAAATTCGTGCTCGAACTTTGAGGGTTTGAGCACAAAAGCGAAACTCATTTCGATGGCGGAAAAGAATTAAACGGAATCCGGATTGAAAAACGATGCGAAATAGAATTTCGAAAACGTCCGATTCCGATTTTTCAAACTTTGCACCGAGAAAACATGCGAGAAAATAATTTATTTTTCCCCAAAATTTTACTCAAATCATCCCAAAATATTTTTCCAAATTTTCCAAAATTTTTCCTAATTTTTCCTTATTTTTCTTTTTTTTTTCTTTTCTCTATTCACTGCGCCCTGTTCATTCGCCGCAACATGTTCGACCGAGGTCCAGCGAAACAGAGGCCGACCGCGCGAGCGCACGGGGAAGAAGGGGTGGCGGCGGGCTTACCGGCGACGGCGGCTCTCGGGGAGGTACGGCGAGGCTCGGGCGGCCGGCGCACGGCGGCGCGCGGTGGCTCCGGTTCTCGCGGCGACGGTGGTGCTCGGTGATTAGAGCGGCGTTGGTGCTCGGGAAATGGAAGAGGGAGGCGGCAGCGGTGCGGGAGAGGGCGGGGAGCCTCGGCCCATTTATAGGCGCGGCCGGGACGGAAATGGGAGGGAGGGGGTCGGCGCGGGCGCGGTACGGCGGTCTCCACGCGGCGGCGCGGAAGGCCGGGCCGGGCGCGGGTTGGCGGCGCGCGGCGCGAGGCGCGGCGCGCGAACGGGGCGCGTACGGCATCGAACGCGTGGGCGAACGCACGGGTGCGGCGGGGTCCGGCGGACGGCGGGGCGCGCGCGGCGCGCGAATCGCGTGCGGGTCCGCGCGGCGGCGGGCGCGTGGCGCGCGAGCGGGCGCGGGGCAAGGGGCCGTACGGGCGCGCGGCTGCGCGGGCGCGGCGCGGCGGGGTCCGGCCGGCGGGCGGCGGCGGCGCGCGCGTGGCGCACGGGGCGCGGGCGCGCGGCGCGGCGCGTGGCGCGTGGCGCGGCGCGGCAGAGCGCGCTGGCCGGCGGCGCGGCGCGCGGCCGGGCCGGTACGGCGTCGAGCATCTTGTGACCAATGAACGTGCGATCGTTAATTTCCCGATTTTCTATTTTCTTTTCCCATTTTCCATTTTCTTTCCTTCTAAAAATTCCAAAATAAATCCTAATATTGTAAAAATAATTTTTAACTCTATATTTTAAACTTTTTCTTGACTTTTATTTTCCACAATTATTTTTCATACTTATTTAAATTCTTTTTCCAAATTTTCATAATTCACTCATTTTTAACAAAATCAAATTCCCACATCTCGGTACGCCTCCCGAAAATTTTACTATTTATTTTGTATTTTAATTTATCTTCTCCCAACCAAAATTTTTATTTTATATTACTCGAAATGCGTTTTCACAAATCCGCACTTTTCCGGATTCTTTTTAAAACCCTGGTGCGACTTTCGCACCGACATTTTGTCAACTCCGAAAACTCCAAACATGCCAAAAAGGGAATTGATCACGACTAAATTTATGCAAGCGAGCCGCGAATAAGAAACAACAAACCCGAGAAATAGCAATAAACCAAGGTTTTTGAAAGTTCGATTTTACGCTCCGAGTTCGGTTCTCCGATTTTCAGGATGTTACAAACCTACCCCCTAACAATAAATCTCGTCCCCGAGATTTCTTACCGGTTGCTGAGTAGGTGTGGATATTCTGTCCTCAGGAACTCTTCGCTCTCCCAGGTAGCCTCTTCTTCCGTGTGATTGCTCCATTGTACCTTGTACATGCGCCAAGATTTGGTCCGTGTCTTCTTTTCGCCTCGTCCAATATCTTGATTGGATGCTCCGGTAAGTAAGATCACTGTGGACGTGGATGGCTTCTAAAGGAGCTTGCTCTTTCGGTACCCGCAAACATTTCTTCGCTGCGATACGTGGAATACTGGGTGGACATCGGAGAGATTCTCGGGCAGTTCCAGTTGGTAAGCCACTTCTCCTCTCCTAGCGCTTATCAAGAATGGGCCCACGTATCGTGGTGCGAGTTTCCCTTGACTTTGAATCTCGGGTTCCCGTAGTGGTGAGACTTTTAGATACATGTAGTCACCTTCTTTAAATTCCAATTCTCTTCGACGGGTGTCCGCGTAGCTCTTTTGCCGTGATTGAGCAGCTTGTAGTCGGTCTGGATCGGCGAACCTTTTCCTCTGCCTCCTTAATTATGTCAGGCCCGAATATGGTTCGTTCACCGGTCTCGACCACATTAATGGGGTTCGACATCGGCGACCAAATAAAGCTTCGTTTGGCGACATCTTCAAGCGGCTTGGTAGCTATTGTTGTAGGAGAACTCGGCGTACGGCAAACATTTCTCCCAATCCTTGGTGAAATCCAACGCACGGAGCTCTCGGCATGTCTTCTAGCACTTGATTGCCGTCCTCTCGTGCAGTCGGTCTGCGGGTGATAAGCGGTACTAAAGGCAAGGTGACTCGCCGAGTGCCTCGTGGACCTTGCTCCAAAAATGAGATGTGAATTGGGTACCACGATCCGATATAATCCTTTTTGGTACACCGTGGAGACACACAATCCTACTCATATATAATTCCGCTAGCTTGGCACTGTTGTAGTTGGTTTTCACGGGAATAAATCGCGAGTCTTGGTGAGCCGATCTACTATTACCCAAATGGAATCGTAACCGTCGCAGTCTTGGGTAATCCTACTATGAAATCCATGCCTATCTCGTCCCATTTCCATTCGGAATCTTGAGTGGTCTGCGCAAGCAGCCGGGCGTTGATGTTCGGCTTTCACCCTTTGGCACACATCGCACACGGCTACGTATTCGGCTACATCCCTCTTCATATTAGGCCACCGGTATTCTCCTTTTAAATCTGGTACATTTTCGTGCTTGGGATGTAACGAATATGCCGATTCGTGGGCTTCCTTTAAGATCAATCCCCTCAAACCGCCTCGTTCGGGCACACGATTCTCTTCTTGTACCACAAGATTCCCTTGTCATCTACGAAAACTCCGAGCGCGTCCAGCGGCCATACGTTCCTTAATTTCCTGGATTTCCTCATTCCCTCTTTGGGCTTCCTCTATTTGAGTTCTCGTAGGGGCTGTATTTCCAGTGAGTTCACTTCTCCGTGAGGAATCGGGTGCGAGATTGAGCCGAGCCATTTCTTCCTGGAGCTCATTAGCCACACCTCCCAATTCCATGTGGTTGCATTGGGCTTTGCGGCTCGGCGCATCGGCCACTACATTTGCCTTGCCGGGATGGTAATGGATTCCTAGATCGTAATCCTTGATCAACTCCAACCATCGCCTCGTCGTAGGTTGAGATCAGCCGAGTAAAGAAATATTTCAAGCTCTTGTGATCGGTATACACATCACGGTGGTTCCCGATCGATAGTGTCTCCAGATCTTCAATGCGTGTACCACCGCGGCTAATTCCAGTCATGTGTGGGGTAATTCTCTTCGTGGGGTCGTAATCGCCGAGAGGCATACGCTACGACCTTTCCATCTGCATCAACACTCCTCCCAATCCTTGCCGGGATGCATCACAAGTACATCACGAAGTCCTTCCGGTTGTCGGGTAAGGTCAAGATTGGGGCAGTGGTTAACTTTTCTTTTAATTGGTCGAAGGCTTTTGGCACTTCTCATTCCATTCAAACTTCTTTTCCTTCTTCGAAGTTGAGTCATAGGTCGGGCTACGGTTGAAAACCCTTCGATAAACCGTCGGTAATAACCGGCCAAGCCCAAAAACTCCGAACTTCCGTCACGACTTGGGTGCCTTCCATTCCATAACGGCTTCGACCTTGGCGGGGTCTACTGCTACTCCTCCGGCTGAAACCACGTGGCCAGAAAAGCGACTTCCTTGAGCCGAACTCGCATTTGCTTGAACTTGGCATACGGGTGCTCTCGTAGCTTTTCCGGTACCGTCGTAGATGCTCCGCGTGTTCCTCATCGTTCTTGGAGTAGATAAGTATATCGTCGATGAACACCACTACGAATTTGTCCAGGTACTCCATGAATACCTTGTTCATCGGGTTCATAAAGTACGTAGGGCATTGGTCAATCCAAAGGACATCACCGTGAACTCGTATAAGCCGTATCGTGTAGAGAATGCCGTCTTAGGAATATCTCCGCTCTAATCTTCAACGATGATATCCCGACCGTAGATCAATCTTGGAGAACACTGCGCACCCTTAAGTTGATCGAATAGGTCATCGATTCGGGGCGGGTACTTGTTCTTGATAGTGACTTCGTTCGCGATCGGTAGTCCACACACATTCTCATGCTCCCATCCTTCTTCTTGACGAAGAGTACTGGAGCTCCCAGGGAGAAGAGTGGGCGAACGAATCCCTTCTCTTGTAGTTCCTTTATTTGCTTCTTGAGCTCCTCCAACTCATTGGCGGCATTCGATAAGGCCTCTTGGATATGGGGCGGTGCCGTGCATTAGATCGATGATAAACTCTATGTCGCGATCCGGGGCATTGGCAATTCCTCGGGAACACGTCCGGTATTCTTGTACTACGGCATTCCGCCTAGAGGTAGCATGGTGAACACTCCCGCAGCTTGTTCGCATAGCTTTGGGTTTTGATCCATAGTTATGCTCATCGGTGATCCCACGGGGTGGATACCGTGACTTCCCTTCATGCAGAGTCTATGATTCCATTATTTTTGGTCAACCAATCCATTCCGAGTATGACATCTATGGTTTGGGGCGATAACACCATAAGGTTTGAGAGAAACACCACGTCTCTAATCCGTATGGGCGCATTAATGCGAGGCATGGGGTACGGTTATGTCTCCCTGTGAGTGTACCAACATAGGCCTCTTAAGTGCTACTTGGTGTAGGTGGTGTTGTTTGCTTACTTGGGAAGATATGAATGAATGCGAGGCTCCGAATCGAATAAAACTTTAAGCGGTGTAGAGTTGATAGAGAACATACCCATCAATACGCTCGGTCCTCCCGTGCTTCTTCCGCCCTCACATGATTCACTTGGCCACGTCGAAACCCGGTGGCGGCCTCGTTGGGTAGCGGGGTCCCGAAGGACCTCGTCCCGCCGCAGGAGTGGGGGTTCCTCGGACGGGTGTTGCATTGGCGCTAGTGCGAACGGGGGTGTTGCGTGGTTTTGGGCAGCTATTGGAGTAATGCCCGTATTCTCCGCATTGAGCTTGAAACTCACATTCCTTCTTCCGGAGCGGCTAGGGTTGGTGTGGGTGTACGAAGCCGTGGTGTAGCCGACTGTTGACATGGTCGGAAGCGAGAGGACGTCCGCTTTCGGGACGTTTGGCTTCCATCCGACGGGGTGGCTCCCTTGGGGCGTTGTGGCGTTCCCCGAAATGGGCGAGCCATAGCGAGCCTCCTCTTGCGGTTATTGTCTACCACCTTTTGGTCATGCTCAAGTCGGACGACCTTGTTGATGAGGCTTTGGAACCGGTGTGATCCTGCCCGATCATTGGTCCCCTCGTTCGTCATTTAGTCCCTCAATGAATTTGTCTATCTTTTCTTCTTCGTCCGCTGCAGTCACCGGTGGCGTAACGGGCAAGCTGGGTAAACTTGTTCGGATACTCCTGATCGAGGTGTTCCCTTGACGCGATCTGCGGAACTCGTTCTTCTTCATCCTCATTACTGCGGGCACGAAATTCTCACGGAACGCAGCGTGAATTCCTCCCATGTTGGCTCGCCGCGTCTTCAGCTCGTGTCTCCTTGTAGGTGTCCCACCGGTCACTCGCGGGACCCTCCAACCGGTTAGTAGCGAAGACAACTCTATCCGCTTCTCGGACTCGACGAGGGTTAGCTTCTTCTCTATCACTCTTAGCCAATCTTCGGCGTCCATAGGTTCCTCGGCCGTGGAAAAAGTGGGCGGCTTAGCTCTCATGAATTCTCCGACTCGATCCTCCTCGACCTCCTTGATTATTGGCAATCGCTTGGAGTAGTTGTGTCCGCATAGCCATGACCTCCGCCGGGTGGAGGGGTTAGGTTCCAGCGGGTTCTCGTGGGTTGTGCGGCCCTTCGGCGATGTGCCATCGAAGAAGAGAGATGAATCAAGAGATCGGACTAGTTTATGTCATAGTACACAGGAATTTTTCTTCAAGCTCCTTCGAATGATCTTCCATCAACGCATGTGGTGAAATAATAAGCATACGAATCAATACGTCTCAAGGCGATGCCTAGGTTCATCATATTACATAAAGGGGTACATGGACTGTACACACACAGTCCTCCATGCCGGATGGCGATAATAATTATATCGTTCAACTAGATCAACTAATTAAGGGTAAATAGGAAGTCTGCTGCCGGAAGGTCCTTCCGCCTAGTCATCCAACCATCCGCAAGAGCCGGGCGCCGGAAGTGGGTGGTCCGCGCCGAAGCAAACCGAAGTCCCCACGGCTCGGAGGTGGTGGCCTTGGAGTCACGCCGAATCTTCCGACTCGGTGGCCGCGTACTCTTGCGAGCGATCGGCGGGTGAGGGGCCTCCCGTGTGAGTCAAGCGACGAGGGGGAACTTCCTCCTCCATTGAGTCGGTGTCGCTAGACTCCCATTTGATCTCCATGGGTTCTGCCTCAGACTCCGTATCGGTGCAGATCTGGATGGGGTTACCCTCTCCGGATCCGGCTCGGATGGTCGTACGGAGCTCCGGTGGGTCCCATGGATGTAGCAAGATGGGGTCGACCGGGTAGGGTGCGTGCTCGTGCTCAACATGAAAGCTTGCCCCATCATAGCTTGAAAAGTATCAAAGCTTGCTTGGAGTCATGTGGTAATAGTGGTCGGGCACGGGGCGGGATGTGATGGTACGGGCTCGGTGGAAGTACTGCGCGTAGACGGGACGAGTGCGCAGCTGTTCCTCTAGCTGGTTGATCTGCTGCTTGCTTTTCCTGAGCTGCTCTTCCAGCTCCACCAGAGCCTCCCCTCGGGCCATATAGCGGTCCGAGAGTTGCTCATACCGAGCACCATTGGCTGCACTGTGTTCGCAAGCATGCTTATCTGGTCTCCATAGCCTTGGTGGCAGTCGACCGATCATTGAGGCGTGATCGCGATCGTTGATTTCGAGCGGGGCCTCCTCGTAATGATCGCTGCTGTCTTCGCCCAACGCGATAAACGCGTGACCATCGGGTTGTAGCAGCGGGGGTAGCTTCCACGGTGCAGCCGGGTTGCCCTCTTCGCGGTAAGGATGATGCACGAACTCGTCATTGTGAGTTCGGCACGGTGTTCCGCATTAAGGCGAAGGAAGGCCTCGCGAGCCGCATCCCGAATAGCCGCTTCGCTAGGTCCCGGTGGTAGCGAGTGTGGAAGCGTAGGATGTTTCACTCCCCATGCGGGCTTCTATGGATACGGCCGCCTCCCAGCTGGATACATCTCGGAGCCATGTCTCTTGGTGTGATAAGTGGGCGGTTCGGTATCTCAAGCACCATAGTAGAGACTGGAGTTGTACCACGAACCCCTCGTCTCGCGGGATAGTGACTTCCCGGGTTCCGTCGTGGTTTGACATACGCTTTACGGGCAACTTAGGGTTAGCGAGAGGGAGCTATCATAATCATTTGGTAAAAAGAAATACAGATGTAGAAAAGATATATTTGCATTTTCGGAAATAATAGTTTAAAACTGATCCTACTGTAGGGATATTTCCCTTTAGCCATCTAGTTAGGGGTAGGGCGCCATTTGGTCTTAGCCTACGGTCGCATGGCTCTGATACCAGCTCTGTGGACCCCCGATTTTGAGTCGGGAACCTTTCGTGTTCATAGTACCATTTCCCTGGATCAAGTAGTTGGTACCCACGAATGCAGTACTGGATAATCAAGTGCACATGCACGAATAGTCTTACAATACCATTATTACATAAATAGGCCCGAAGGCATTGTTCATCCCACAGGACCTTATGGTCCGAATACAACATAAAAACAGAGTTTAGGTAAGGCAGCGGAAAGAGGCAGCGGCTTGTCCATTGCCACAGGCAACGACCGGGACTAAGGTCTAATATGCGCCGTCAGTTCCTTCGCCCTCCGCGTAGTACGCGTAGGGGTCTTCCGGCTCTTCATTTCCATCTGGAGGTTTGTGCGTATAGCAAGGGTGAGTACCAACCGTACTCAGCAAGTCAACACGAATTGATGCATATGATAGGGATATTCAAAGAACACGGCTAGGGTTATTTTTGCGTAAAGCCAGCTTTTCAATTCTTTTCACAAGCCTACCGACTAGCCAAAATCAAGTTTTAATTTCATGGTTCATTAATCCGGCGACGGTTCGTCTACCATCCATCGTGATTCCAAGGATGGCTTCCCGTCTCCGGTTCGTCATGATTTTCTGGGGAGTCCACCCCTTCTCGCATTCTCGAGAAGTTGATCCACCACGAACAAAATCATCATGCAAACCCATCCCAGCAGTTTTAAGTTTAAAATCTAGCCAAGCGAAAGTCTTGTCACGATGCTCAATATCCGCGAGCACGGCTATTCGAATAGATTGATTCATTCACACCGCGGTGGATGTACACTTTACCCGTACTCCGCGACACCCAACAAATGAGCCTACGCCTCAACACATGAGACGGTCACGGCAAAGCCTTTCGATAACCTCACTTTGGCGTACTCCGCTCCATGAACTTATGCCCTCATGCACTCTAGCCGTCCTTTTCTAGCGGTGAGAGGAGTTCGCGCACCGGGGTAAGGGAAGACATTTCCAATCTTTAAGTTTAATTAACGTAGTTTAATTCCACCATTTATAACAAAGGCCGCAGCCTCATCCTCATCCCATAACCACACCACGAGAACCATCTATGCAAGGATACCGCTCCGCTCGGCTATCTAGTCGGCTAGGTCTATACCCATTCGAGAAGTACGGTTGTACCGGCTCGTTTCCGGCTATCTCATGGCTCGGTCCTTAATTGACCAGTGGTCGGCACTTGCCTTTTCCGGAATCCACCCAAATCATCCAAGCCCGAGTCTAAAACATTTGTATAGTACTTTCAATTTTCATCAAACTTAGTTCATCGGGGCCATGTGGCGCTCATGTCTCCACATGCCGAAGCTCAACTACCTCCCTAAGGTAGTTGCCCAAGCACAAAGCTTTTTCATAAAGTCATGAGTATGCATGGTCTAAGTTTAGCAGGTATAGCGCTCGAGTTATGCTTCGGTTATTTGTATCACATCGCGAGTTACAAGGAGTAATTCTAAAGGTAAACAATAGCAAGGCATGGCATAACAAGTATAGGTAACTCGTAAAGCATGCAGGTTTAGAGTTTAAAATAACATCATTTCGCAATTAGGATCGATATGTTCAAAGGGTGTGAAGACTTGCCTTGCTCGCACACTTGAGGGTGGGATCTTCGGTGTTGATGCCGGGTTCTTCGACGCTACCCGTACGTGCGAGAGATCAATTGAATTCAGTTAGAATTCAACTAAACACCGAGAGATCGAAAAGAACCACAAAACCTTGAAAACCACTTCAAAAGTTTTGCCGAGAATTCTACTCGAGTTAGGACAAGGGTTGCGAGGAAAATCGGGTTTTTGGAATCGAGCCGGTGTCCTAGGGTTTTCGCGAGTCGTCGATCGCAATTAAATTTAGAGCTTATGTTTAAAAATATCAGCGAAGAAAATTCGTGCTCGAACTTTGAGGGTTTGAGCACAAAAGCGAAACTCATTTCGATGGCGGAAAAGAATTAAACGGAATCCGGATTGAAAAACGATGCGAAATAGAATTTCGGAAAACGTCCGATTCCGATTTTTCAAACTTTGCACCGAGAAAACATGCGAGAAAATAATTTATTTTTCCCCAAAATTTTACTCAAATCATCCCAAAATATTTTTCCAAATTTTCCAAAATTTTTCCTAATTTTTCCTTATTTTTCTTTTTTTTTTCTTTTCTCTATTCACTGCGCACTGTTCATTCTCGCAACATGTTCGACCGAGGTCCGGAAAACAGAGGCCGACCGCGCGAGCGCACGGGGAAGAAGGGGTGGCGGCGGGCTTACCGGCGACGGCGGCTCTGGGAGGTACGGCGAGGCTCGGGCGGCTTCGGCGCACGGCGGCGACGCGGTGGCTCCGGTTCTGCGGCGACGGTGGTGCTCGGTGATTAGAGCGGCGTTGGTGCTCGGGAAATGGAAGAGGAGGCGCGCGGTGCGGGAGAGGGCGGGGAGCCTCGGCCCATTTATAGGCGCGGCCGGGGACGGAAATGGGAGGGAGGGTCGGCGCAGGCGCGGTACGGCGGTCTCCACGCGGCGGCGCGGAAGGCGGGCCGGGCGCGGGTTGGCGACGCGCGGCGCGGGGCGCGGCGCGCGAACGGGGCCGCGTACGGCATCGAAGCGCGTGGGCGAACGCACGGGCGGCGGGGTCCGGCGGACGCGGCGCGCGCGAGGGCGCGAATCGCGTGCGGGTCCGGCGGCGGCGGCGCGTGGCGCGACGAGCGGGCGCGGGGCAAGGGGCTGTACGGCGCGGGCGCGGCGGGCGCGGGCGCGGCGGGTCCGCGCGGCGCGCGGGCGGCGGCGGGCGCGTGGCGCGCACGGCGCGCGGCGCGCGCGGCGCGGCGCGTGGCGCGCGCGGCGCGGGCGCAGACGGCCGGGCGAGCGCGCGCGCGCGCGGCCGGGGCGTGACGGCGTCGAGCATCTTGTGACCAATGAACAAGTGCGACCGTTAATTTCCCGATTTTCTATTTTCGTTTCCCATTTTCCATTTTCTTTCCTTCTAAAAATTCCAAAATAAATCCTAATATTGTAAAAATAATTTTTAACTCTATATTTTAAACTTTTTCTTGACTTTTATTTTCCACAATTATTTTTCATACTTATTTAAATTCTTTTTCCAAATTTTCATAATTCACTCATTTTTAACAAAATCAAATTCCCACATCTCGTACGCTCCCGAAAATTTTACTATTTATTTTGTATTTTAATTTATCTTCTCCCAACCAAAATTTTTATTTTATATTACTCGAAATGCGTTTTCACAAATCCGCACTTTTTCCTGATTCTTTTAAAACCCCAGTGCGACTTTCGCACCGACATTTTGTCAACTCCGAAAACTCCAAACATGCCAAAAAGGGAATTGATCACGACTAAATTTATGCAACGAGCCGCGAATAAGAAACAACAAACCCGAGAAATAGCAATAAACCAAGGTTTTTGAAAGTTCTGATTTTTACGCTCCGAGTTCGGTTCTCCGATTTTCAGGATGTTACACCTTGTCATTATCATTATCATCATCTTGGAAAAAGTCTTGATGAATCGGACCCAACCTTTGGTGAACAGGGAGTCTCTTTTGCTTCAGCCGATTTTCTCCGGGCGCATATCGGCTTGAACTTGTCCGTGCCAAGCGGCGTCTTGTCCGTTATAACCGCCGCACGCTGGGCAATCTCGCAATGATGACAGCCTCATCCCTCGTTCCAACAAAACCTAAGAAATTCACAACTCTCTGGGGATCGAAGCTATTGCCTGCCTCGTAATACTCCTCTTCCTGCATGTTCTCCTCCTGCCGACGTTTTTTGACAACTTTGACAAAAGACGGTGCTTCTTTTTTCTAAGAAATCCTTCATGAATTTGATCAAGATATCCATCTCTTGGGGCTCATTGTCGGCTGGCCTGCGACTGGCATGGACCACGTTAATAGAAAAATGATTCTCATCAACTTTCATCGGCTTCTTCGGGTCTTCGAACTTGATTTTTCCTGCCTTTATAGCCGATTGAATCTGTTGTCGGAATACTTTGCAGTCATTCGTTCCATGAGACCTGATGTTGTGCCATTTGTAGTACTTCCTCTTCTTTAGCTCTTCGGACGATGGGATAACGTGGCAGGCTGGAAGTTGAATCTGTTTCTTGCGAAGCAGCAGATCAAAGATTTTATCGGCTTTGGTGATGTCAAAGTCATATTTTTCTTCTTTAGCCGAATTCTTTACCCACTGACAAGTGATCACTTTCTTGTTTCTGGTCCAACCGGTTGCTGCTACCTCGGTTTGGCTGTCATCAGAATCAGAGCCAAAAGCATAAGCAATGTGGCCAACCTTCTTAAAAGCTTTCTTGGCCTCATTCATGGGCGTAACTTTCTCGGCCAATCGGGCTAATGTCACACCGAGGTGTTTTCTCCTTTTAAAAATCGAAAGAAAAATAGCAATAAAAATAGTTGGAAATTAACCTAGAGCGAACAAATAATTTTAAAAGCAAAAATCTAAATGAAAATGGCATGGTAGGATTTTTCCTAAATTCTACATGTCAAAATACACTAACACGATTTTTAGTGGAATTTTCGAGCACTAGAAATAATTTTTAACCAATTAAAATCGAAATCAAAATTAATAAATCCTAGGAAAAATCGTTTCTCTCTCCGGCCGTCCTTTCCCGCCCAAACCGGCCTGTGGGCCGCCGGCCGAGCCGACAGCAGAGCTCGCCCACGCGCCCGTGCCTCCTCTCTCCTCCTCGCAGGCCGGCCGAAGGCCGTGGCCCGCTTAACCTCTGCGCCCAAAAATAAGTCTATTTTGCCTCCCTGTTTCCCGGGACCACGACATGTGGGGCCCACCTGTCGAGCCCGTCGTCCACCACCGGCCCGCCCGCCCGCGCCATTACCGCCGCCCGCCCGCGCGGATCTCGCGCCACCGCCACCCCGCGCCCGGATCCCGCCGCCTTTAATCCCCGCCCCTCCCGCTGGCCTTAATCGCCCCCGGCCGCCTCTCCCGCGCCCCTTAATGACCGGAATTGATCGCTGGTCATTATTTCTCCTTTCCTCTCTCTCTCTTAACTCCGGCGAGTAAATTCTCTCTTATCTAGCCGCCAACGACCTCCCCGCGGCCTTCTTAAGCGTCCCCTCGGCCTCGTCGTCCTCCCCACACTCTCGCTCATGCTCTCCTCACTCTTTTTTTCTCTCGCGACGTGCGCCCTTGCTCCGAAGCCTGCCGCCGGCCTTTGGCCGCAATTTCCTGTCGCCCCGAGCTGTTCCGGACCTCGTCGCCGCCTCCATCTCCGTCGCCGACGTCCGTTCTCCCTCGGCCGTCCTTCCCCACGCTCTTTCGCCACCGATTCCGCCGTCCACGCCGTCGTCTTCCCCACCTCCAACGTCCCCGTGGTGAGCTCCCTTCCCGCCCTCTCGGTCCGAGCCCGCGTCTCCGCTTGTGGGTGCGCTAGGCTCCGCCCGCGCGTGAGTCACGGCACTCCGCCGCCCCGCGCCGCCGCCTGAATGGCGTCGGCCGGACTCCGATCGCCGTGCGCCATCGCCGGCCGTCCGTGCCGCCTGGGCCCCTCTCCGGCCGTCCGATCTGCCTCGGCAGATCGGTGCCGTCCATTCCCCATGCCCGCGTGGCACGCCACGTGGCCGCCACCTCGACGCCACGTGTGCGCCACGTGGTGCACCACCCGTCCCGGCTTGTGGACCCGGTCCACTATGGACCGGCTCTCCCGCGGCCGCTGACATCATCCCTCGGCTAGTGACGTCAGCCCTAGCCGATGTCGTCATCCCAGGCGTTATTGCGCAATAAATTAATTAAGGACTTTTCTGTTTTAGTAAAAAAAACCCCACAAAACATCTAAAAATCATATCTTTGCAACCCGAGCTCCGTTTTAGCCCATTCAAATTTCATTAAATTCATAAAAATACCAATAATCCATTAAAAATAGTTTTGTTCTCTGTTTCAGTAGCTTTTTGGCCTGTTTTATTGAATTGCGTGTTCGCTATGTAGATCCAGGTAGTCCCGCCGACCCGGTTTATTTTGAAGTTGTTGCCGAGATCCCCCAAGCCAAAGGGCAAGGCAAGTCATGCTATATTATTGATCATATTACTCCCAATTTGCTAAAACACCTGTTTTACTCTATTAAATTGCATGTATTTTATAATGTCATCCTATGGGATATATTACACCGTATATCTAGTTTACGCCTTAGGTTTGACACTCCAAACTCCTTGATTAAACTTGGGCAAACAACATGACTAGATGCAGGAATGCTTAGTCTGGCTTAGATTCACTAGCTCACTAAATAGGTCATTCTCACTTAATATACATCCCCTGGACATCTGTTCGGAAGAAGAATAATTGGAGAACTTGGTGAACCGGATTATTAACTAAAATATGACAAATGGTGGTCTGTGGGCGCTATTGTTTTGGTTAGTGGCGCCCATGGCAATTAAGGACCGGTTCACGGGAACCCTCGAAAGAATGACCGTGCAAACAACAAGCCAAAATGGGTAAGGTGGGCCCCGTAGTGTAGTCTTTCCTAGCTGACGAACCAATCGGCAAGGGTGAGCGGGATGGAGTTTCAGTCAGCCTCGGTATAAGGGTTGCTGGACTGCCGGATTCACCGAGGCACTCGGGTGGGCTGCCCACGTCCCAGGGTCCGGGAGTGGGGGCGAAACCTTGGTGGGGTTCGCTTAGTTAGCGAAGGATTATACGAAATGTCCTATCACAGTTCCTTTTTCAGGGTACCATGGTGGTACTTCGACGCACGGGAAACCGTGTCGTGGGGCTGTGTCTTGTGGGTACAGTTGTACCCCTCTGATCAGAGTAAAACTATTCGAATAGCCGTGCCCATGGTAATTGGGCAATCAACCGAACTCACCGTGATTAGTCTCACACTATTAAACCCTGATTAATGGAACATAACTAGTATAGTTGGATGGGTTGGGTCTGTCGCAACGTGGGGATAACGTTGGACAGTGTTGGCTTCAAAATGATTTAATTACTTAAATTACTACTGTTTTGATCGTGCTCAAAATTCCTATTATTTGGAAAAACCCTTGCTGTTTACGCAAAAGAAAACCCTAGCCAAATCCTTGTCTCCCCTGCATTCATGCTCTCCCCCTTCCGGTGTGACTTGCTATGTACGTGGAAGTACTCATCCTTGCCTCTTCGCCAGAACCTGAGCAAGAAGCCGAAACAGAAGATGAGGTTGAGTAGGCTTTGTCCTGCACTCTGGAAGATGCATGTGGATTGGTTGAAGCCACGTGGCCGACGTCAAGCTTAGGCTTAGGCCCTTTTTTCCTTTTTCGCTGCTCTTTTGTAATCTTTTTGTAATGTTTCTAAGACATGGAACTGTAATATCAATAATTGTCGTATGTGTACCCTCGCTGGTCCTGTTGGGCATGACAAGTTTGTATCAAAGCCAATTCCAGACCGTAGGAAAAGCCAAACGGAAAAACCCTAGGAGCCCTGTGAACTTTTTCATATGCATAAGTCCCGATATTTGGAGTCGTTTCGGGAAAATGGGTCTCTGTTTCCTTGGGGTTGGGGAGAATTTTGAGCGTCTTTTAAAACAAAAAATTTCGAAAACCAGGTCAGTCTAAGTGATAGGACTTTAAAGCTAAATTTGAAAAAGAAAACCATTCGCAATCTTATTCGACCGTCAGTCGGGATTTTTTTAAGGGAGCAAAGTCTTAAGTCAAGATAGGAGGGAATGACCGATGATTTAATACTTACTAAGCATCTATTTTAAGCATTACCATATCATCTAGGGGATGTCGTTAGAAGTTTTAGCCCCATGAAAATGTTTCTTAAAAATCCTTCCTTTCTCATTTACTTCACTTGAGTCCTTTTACCGTTTATCTAACCTGGGTTTGAGCATGCATTGATCCCCTACCTTGTCTTCTCTATATGGCAGGCTGTCCCGTCACCCACAACGGTCAGGGTCTGAAGGGTTTCGTCGCGGAACTGGCAAGGATGGCTTTGGCAGTAGGCTATCCTGATGCTCCCGAGTACACCGTCCTCTCACCATTCGACAGCGAGTTGCCCCATCAGGTCCGTTTGGAGATGCATGGTTTTGTCGACACCAACATCCCGAACATGGTGGTCACTGCTTCAGGAGGAACGGATGAGCATGCCTGCCAAGAGGCTGCTTACCTGATGCTGGCCCGGATGAGGGAGATGCATGACTATCATCTCCGCCACTCTTCCTAACGTTTCCACCCCCGACGCGAAAGTTCATCAGTGGTCAACTCCTTCCAATCCGCAGAAGGGGAGAACGACACCACCTTTTCTCACATGAGGACTGTGATTGAAGGGCTGGACAAGATGCACTCAGACCTTCATATGGCAGCCAAAGCCCTGAATGACCAGAAGATTCTGAGGATCAAGAGCCTGAAGGATGAAGTGGATCGCCTCAAGAGAGAAATCACCATCCTAAAAGAGCTGCCATCTCCCAACATCCTTCGGATCGGATCATGCCTCGGAAGAACACCAAGGCCCCGTGCGGATGCGGGCACTGGCACCTGTGGTTCCTCTTCCCGCTCCGCCACCTTCCCCAGCTCTTGCACCAATGCCAGATCCTACTCCTGCTTCGGTCCCTACTCTGACCCTAAGCAGAGGAGGAGGATGGATCTCCATGTCCAGCAGCAGCAGAGGCAGTAGTAGTGGCAGCTCCAAGAGCCCAGGCAGAAAAGAGGAGTTAGCAAGCTCTCGAAGCCGCTCGAAGGAAAAGGAAGACGGGAACTCCCAAGGGAGTGGTTTCGACTCCACCTACTGCGGAAGCCACTCCGACCCCTAGAGTGTCGCCGCCCTTAGTTTACCGTTTTCCCTAGTTTTCCTGCTTAATTAGTTGCGATGTGTTAGGAGTGTTGTGTGTGGGGTAGTGGTCAACCTGTATCAAGTGTGGGTATGGGTTGTCCAGTTAAGGATGTTGAATGTGTTTTAAGTGTTTTAATAAAGAACAGATCAAAACAAGTAAAGAAGTTTAGCTTCTCAACCCAATCTGTTTTACTCCTTCCCTTGCCTTATTCATTCCGCTCCTTCAGATGGTGAACACTAGGAACGGCAGCACCAACACCAACACTGAGTCAGCAGAGAACAACACCAGGGCTAATGGCAACACCCCACCTCCTTCACCTGAGAACATCACTTTGACTCAAGTCTTAGCCAACCAGACCCAAATGATGGCTGCAATGATGCAGCTGTGGACCCCCGTTTTTGGAACGAGAATCTTTCGTGTTCATAGTACCATTTCCCTGGATCGAGTAGTTTGGTATCCACGAAATACAGTACTGAATAATCAGGTGCAATGCACGAATAGTCTTACCGAAATTATTACAATAATAGGCCCGAAGACAATATCCAACACATAGGACCTCATGGTCCAGATATAAACCAAAAGTAGAAATTAGATAAGACAGCGGAATGAAGGCAGCGGCTTGTCAATTGCCACAGGCAACGACCGGAGACTAAGACCTAGCAGGCGCCATCGGCTTCTTCGCCCTCCTGGTAGTAGGCATATGGATCCTCCAAGTCTTCATTACCACCATCTGAAGGTTTGTGCGTATAGCAAGTGTGAGTACCAACCGTACTCAGCAAGCCAACACGGAAGTGATGCATATGATAGGGTCATTCAAAGAATGGTGGTGTTCTTTTGCATAAAGCCAATTTTCACAACTCTTTTCACAAGCCTAACAACCGGCCAAGTCAAGTTTTAGTTCCACAGTTCATTAAGTCGGCAACGGTTCGTCTATCATCCATCGTGATTCCAAGGATGGCTTCCCGCCTCCGGTTCGTCATGGTTTTCTGGGAGTCCACCCCTTCTCGCATCTTGAGAAGTTGATCCACCAGTGAATAAGAATCATCATGCAAACCCATCCCATCATTTTAAAGTTTAGAGTCTAGCCAAGCGAAAGTCTTATCACGATGCTCAATATCCGCGAGCACGGCTATTCGAATAGATCGATTCATTCACACTGCAGTGGATGTACACTTTACCCGTACTCCGCGATCGCCCAACAAATGAGCCTACGTCCCAACACATGAGACGGTCACGCAAAGCCTTTCGATAACCTCACTTTGGCGCACCCGCTCCATGAACTTAAGCCCTCATGCACTCTAGCCGTCATTTTCTAGTAGTGAGAGGAGTTCTGGCGCACCCGAGATAAGGGAAAACTTCATTCATCAAGTTATATTAATTTCAAATTTTCAATCATCCTTTCTCAATCTCATCTCATACATAAGAACCACTATGGAGGGGTACCGCCTCCGCTCGGCTATCTACTCCGCTAGGTCTATACCCATTCGAGAAGTACGGTTGCACTGGCTCGTTTCCCGGCTATCTCATGGCTCGGTCCTTAATTGACCAGGGTCGACACTAGCCTTTTCCGGAATCCACCCAAATCATCCAAACTCGCCCTGTCTAAAACATTTGTTTGGTATTTCCAGTTTTCATCAAAAACTCATTTTATCATTCTCATGGCAATGTGGCGCTCATGTCTCCACATGCCGTATCTCAACCACCTTCCCTAAGGTAGTTGTCCAAACATAAAGCTCTTTATAAAATCATGAGTATGCATGAATCTAAGAATGGCATGGCTAAGCATTTTACCGAAGATATTCTCCGGTTGTATGTATCACATCGAGGGTTACAAGGTATAATTTTAAGGGTAATCAATAACAAGGCATGGCATAACAAGTATAGGTAATTCTTTTGTGTATAGCATGCATGTTTAAAGTTTAAAACAACATCATTTCACAAATGGGATCAATATGTTCAAAGAGTGTGATGATTTGCCTTGCTCGCACGCTTGTTGAGCGGGGTCTTCAACGGAGTCGGTGCCTGTTTCTTCAGGTGCTATCCGTACGTGCGAAAGATCAATCGAATTCAATTAGAATAAAATATCGAGAGATCGAAAAGAACCATAAAAAATCACGAAAATGACTCCAAACGTTTATCCTAGAATTGTACTTGAGTTCGGATGAGGATTGCTAGGAAAAATTCGAGTCTTGAAATCGCGTCGATGCCCTAGGGTTTTCGCAAAACGACGATTTGAAACTATCGAGAAAACGAATTTAAGAATATCAACGGAGGGGAGGGGTTTTGTATTCGAGGTTTTGAAGGTTCGAGCACAAAAGAAAAACATATTTAGATGGCGAGGAAGAATTAAACGAAATCCGGATTCGAAACGACGCGAACGAAATCTCGGAAAAGTCCGATTTCGATTTTCCGAATTTATTCCGAGAAAAATATACAAGAAAATAATTTATTTTTGCCCAAAAATTCACTCAAATCATTTCAAAACATTTTTCCAAATTTTCTAAAAAAATTTCCTATTTTTTTCTATTTTTCTTTTCCCTTTTCTTCTCTTTTCTTTCTTTTCCCTTTTCTTTTCCTCTCGCCCACTATTCATTAGCCCGCAAGGTGTTCGACCGGTTCCCTCTCTCTCTCTCTCTCTCTCTCTCGTGTGCTCCGGCGGCGGCGCAAACGAGGGAAAGGGGCGACGGCTTGGGCTTACGGCGACGGCGACGCTTGGGGAGGGCGTGGAGATCCGGCAACGGCGGTGGGGCTTGCGGCGATGGCGGCGCTCGGTGGCTAGGGTTGCGCGACGGCGCCGGGAAATCGGCGAGGGAACGGCGAGGGGGAGAACAGCGGCGTCATGGGGAAAACAGAGGGAGAGGGGTCTCTTTATATAGGCGCGGCCGGGGAACGAACGGGGAAAAAGAGTGGGGTCGGGCGCGACGGCGGTGCGGCAACGCACACGCGGCGCGTGGGTGCGCACGGGCCGGACGCTGGGTGTTGACACGCGGCGTGAGCGCGGGCGGGGTCGGGGCACGGCGGCGCGGCGCGGGCGAGCGGGTCCGGCGCAGCGGGCGACGCGGCGCGAGCGGGCGGGGGCCGGCGCAGCGGTCGGTGTGCGCGGGCGCGGGCGGCGCGGGCGCGAACGCGCGGCGAGAGCGGGCGGGGCGGTACGGCGGCTTGGCGCATGACGGGAGCACGCTCGGCGCGGGCGGGGTCGGGCGTGGCGTGCGGGCGAGCCGAGGCCGGCGCGGTACGGTTGGCGACGCGCGGCGGCGCGCGGTCGGGCCGTATGGCGTCGAACAGGTGATGACCAATGAATAGTGCGTTTTCCCATTTTTGCGATTTTCCACTCCATTTTCCAATTCAAATTTTTCCTTCACTCTATAAATCCGAAATAAATATATGGTATTCCCAAAATTAGTTAAAAATATATTTTCAAATTTTTCACCACCATTATTCATTTTCAAATATATATTTGCATATTTAATGAAATCCCTTTTTCTAAATTCATAAGACACCATTTTTGCCTTCAAATAATTCTCTAGGTTTTATATAAATCCCTAAAAATTTTATTGTCTATTTTATTTCCTAACTAATATTTCATAATTACCAATTAATATTTTATTCTTTTTCAATTACCTATGTTAATGCATCCGCATCTTATTCCGATTTTATTCTACCTTCTTGACCTTTAAACTTCGAGACTTTTTCCTCCGACGAAAATCCAAATCATTTGGTTTTCACAAACACCGAGAGGAATTGTTCACAACTAATTTTATGCAACTGAGCCGGCAAATAAGAAACAAAGCAAACACGAGAAAAAGGCAACAAGGAAAAGTTTTTGCAAGTTCTAATTTTTAATTTCCGATTTTAAATTCCTTCGATTTTCGGGTGTTACAAAGAAGCAAATGCAACGAAGCATCAATAGATGCAGCTTGCAAATGATGCAACAGTTTCAACAGCAGAACCAGAACCATCACGACCAATTCGCAGCGCCACCTCCCCCACAAAACAAATTGTCGGAGTTTCTCCGTGTCCGACCCCCAACCTTCTCTAGCATCACAAATCCCTTGAAGCCAACGACGGCTCAATGCCATAGAAAAGAAAATGGACCTACTACAATGCACAGACCAAGAAAGGGTGTCTTTTGCAGCCCACCAACTCCAAGGACCCGCCTCAGCATGGTGGGACAATTTCCTAGTCACTCGTCGGGCAGACGCTCCTGCAGTCACTTGGCAGAATTCTGCCAGCAGCTTTCTGGAAAGCACACATTCCTGGAGGGATTGCGGCACAGAAGAAAAGGGAGTTCATATCCCTCGAACAAGGCAACCGAACACCACGGAATACCCGCATGAGTTTAATCGCCCGGCACGTTATGCTCCCGAAGACGTGTGCACCGACGACGAGCGTCAAGAGAAGTTGTTGGCCGAACTCGATGATGAGTTAACAGACAATCTCATCTCGGTGAGTACGCCGATTTTGAAAAACTGGTCGACAAAGCTATTCATTAAGAAGATCAGCGGAACAAGATGCTCAAGAAACGGAAGGTCATTCAGTTCAGACCACAGCCTCAACAAGGGAACCCCCAATGACCACGTTTCACTCCCAGAGGTCAGGGCGGACCTACTACCATGATCGTTCTCCAGCATCGACCCTACCACCCTGGAAACTTCCAAAACAGCGAGCCGCTTTGGGGCCGCAACGGAATCCGCCCCGCGTCCACCAATGGCGCAGCCCGCCACCGCAACCCAAGCCGGCACGCCGAAGAAGGACTCGGATTTAAACCAGCAACCGCTTCAACTGTGGAGAACCTGGACATTTCGTAGATAAGTGTCCAAAACCCAAGCGTGCACCCCGTTCATCCAAGCCGGGGTGAATCATGCGTCAGCAGAGGAAGCCCAAGGTGCACCGGAAGTAATACTGGGTATGTTTCCTGTGAAATCCTTTACCGCATCAGTCTTGTTTGATTCGGGTGCAACCCATTCATTCATATGAAAAGCATTTGCGAGGACACATGGGTTGTCGGTACTGAAACTTAAGATACCCATGCGGGTTCAAACCCCCGGGAAACATTTGAACACCGCCCATTTCTGTCCTTCGGTGGCAATAAAAATCCAAGGATCCCCTTTCTAGCCAACCTTATCCTTCCGGAATCACAAGGCCTAGATGTCATCCTTGGGATAGACTGCTAACCCGTTATAAAGGCTTGATCGATTGCGCGAGTCGCACGATCACCTTGACCATGGTGAAGGGAGGGAAGTGATTTTCCGCTCCCTAAACCGTCGAAGGGAGTAGCAAGCCCGAATCGGATCTCACTCAAGGAGAAACCTGAAGGGGAAGGAAAAGACCTAAAGAAGTTAGAGGATATTCCCGTGGTTTGCGAGTACCCGAATGTCTTCCCGGAAGACCTAACCACAATGCCACCTGAAAGAGAAATAGTTTCGGATTGACCTAGTCCCTGGCACTGCTCCGATCCACAAGAGGCCTTATAGAATGGGAGCCAATGAGTTGGCCGAGGTCAAGAAGCAAGTGGATGAACAATTACAGAAAAGCTATATCCGCCCGAGCACATCGCCCTGGGGTGCTCCAGTAATATTTGTGGAAAAGAAGGATAAGACCAAGAGGATGTGTGTCGATTATCGCGCACTCAACGAGGTAACTATTAAGAACAAGTATCCCCTTCCTCGGATTGATGATCTGTTTGATCAATTAAAGGGAGCAAAGGTGTTCTCTAAGATAGACTTGCGGTCAGGCTATCATTAGCTAAGGATTCGAGAGGAGGACATTCCCAAGATCGCTTTCACCACTCGATACGGTTTGTACGAGTGCACGGTCATGTCCTTCGGACTTACCAATGCCCCAGCCTTTTTCATGAACTTGATGAACAAAGTGTTTATGGAATTCTTGGACAAATTCGTCGTAGTGTTCATTGATGACATTCTGATCTACTCCAAGATGGAAGAAGAGCACGAGCACCACCTTCGGTTGGTACTCGAAAAGTTAAGAAACCACCAACTCTATGCTAAGTTCAACAAGTGTGCTTTTTGGTTAAAGGAAGTACAATTCCTTGGTCATATCGTGAACGCCCAAGGAGTCACAGTGGATCCTTCCAATGTGGAAGCAGTAACCAAATGGACTCCACCCAAAACCATAACCCAGATCTGGAGTTCTCTAGGACTTGCGGGATATTACCGTCGGTTCATCGAGAACTTCTCAAAGATTGCCAAGCCAATGACGTAGTTGTTAAAGAAGGATGAAAAGTTTATATGGACAGTCAAGTGCAACAAGAGTTTTGAAACTCTTAAGGCCAAGCTGGTGTCTGCACCAGTATTGATTTGCCGGATCAAACCAAAGACTTTCAAGTCTACTGTGAAGCATCACACCAAGGATTAGGATGTGTGCTGATGCAAGACGGAAAAGTGGTCGCATATGCCTCACGTCAATTGCTCCCACATGAGTCTAACTATCCTACCCATGACTTGGAACTAGCGGCAGTCATCCATGCTTTGCAAATATGGCAACATTACCTCGTCAGTAATCGGTGTGAAGTATATACGGATCATAAGAGTCTGAAATACATTTTCACCCAACCGGATTTGAACCTCCGTCAGCGAAGATGGTTGGAGTTGATCAAGGATTATAATCTAAGTATACACTATCACCCTGGCAAAGCTAACGTAGTAGCTGATGCTTTGAGCCGAAAGAGTTACTACAACTCTATCCACATAAAAGGGAGATGTGAACAGTTACAACAGGACCTAGAGCGCCTGAACCTAGGAATCGTCGAACCCGGATTTGTGGCCGCTCTTGAAGCCCAACCCACTCTTAGACCAAGTTTGCATAGCTCAAGCCTCGGATCCTGACATAACCGAGCTTAAGAAGAACATGAGGGTTGGAAAGGCTCGCGACTTCACAGAAGACGAGCACGGAATCATATGGATGGGTAACAGGGTATGTGTGCCAGAGGACCAGGAATTGAAGAAGTTAATCCTTACTGAAGTCCATCAGAGTTAGTATTCTATCCACCCGGGAAGTACCAAGATGTATCAGGACCTTAAGGAGAAGTTTTGGTGGGTTAGCATGAAAAGAGAGATCGTAGAGTTCGTCGCACTGTGCAATATGTGCCAGCGTGTGAAGGCAGAACACCAGAGACCTGCTGGATTACTCCAACCACTTCAAATCCCGGAATGAAAGTGGGAGGAAATCGGAATGGATTTCATCACCGGTTTACCTCGGACATCGTCAGGGCATGATTCCATCTGGGTTATTATCGACCGCCTCACTAAAGTAGCCCACTTCATCCCAGTGCACACCACCTACATGGGAAGGAGGTTAGCAGAATTGTACCTTGCAAGGATTATGTGTCTCCATGGGGTACCCAAGAAGATAGTATCGGATCGTGGTAGTCGGCTTCACCTCCAAGTTTTGGCGAAGCTACAAGAGGAACTTGGCACCCTGGTTGAATTTTAGCACACTTATCACCCACAAACCGATGGTCGACCGAGCGTGTGAACCAGTGTTTTGGAAGATATGCGCGAGTTTGTGTTCGGATTTCTGAGGAGCTTGGGATAAGAGTCTCGCCTATGCGAGTTCTCTTATAACAACGCTTATCAAGCCGGTTTGCGGATGGGCACCTTTCGAAGCGCTATATGGACGGAAGTGTCGTACCCCGCTTTTCTGGGACCAGACCGACGAACTCAGTTGTTTGGGACTGAAGTGTTAAGTGACGCCGAAGAGAAAGTCGAATCATAAGAGGCCGAGAGTTGCACGCTCGTCGAAGAGTTATGCGACAACCGCCGCAGAGAACTAGCCTTCGAAGCCGGAGACTATGTGTATCTTCGTGTCACCCCACTTACACCGATTTCAAACCAAGCGCAAGTTGGCATCACGCTATGTGGGACCATATCGGATTCAAGAGCGATGAGGTGAAGTAGCCTACTAGCTCGAACTCCCACCCACCATGGCGGGAATACATGACGTATTCCACGTCTCCTAGCTCAAGAAATGTCCGAGAGTACCGGAAGAACGGACTACCCGGATCGATCGAGATCCGGAAGATTTGACTTATATGGAGAAACCAGAATGTATCCTCGAAATCAGCGAGCGGAGAACCCTGAACAAGGTTATCAAGTTTTGTTGAGTTCAGTGGACTTATCACTAAGAAGAAGAGGCCACCAGGGAAAGGAAAGATGAGCTAAAGGCCACTCATCCCTATCTTTTTGTTACATCTCCGAATCTCGGGTCGAGATTCCGTTTAAAGGGGTAGGTTTGTCACACCCGAGGTGTTTTCCCCTTTTAAAAATTGAAAGAAAAATCGCAAGAAAAATAGTTGGAAATTAACCTGGAGCGAACAAATAATTTTAAAAGCAAAAATCTAAATGAAAATGGCATGGTAGGATTTTTCCTAAATTCTACATGTCAAAATACACTAACATGATTTTTAGTAGAATTTTCAGAGCACTAGAAATAATTTTTAACCAATTAAAATCGAAATTGGAATTAATAAATCCCGGGAAAAATCGTTTCTCTCTCCTCCCGTCCTTTCCCGCCCAAACCGGCCAGTGGGCCGCCGGCTCGAGCCGACGACCCAGCTCGCCCGCATGCCCGCGCCTCCTCTCTCCACCTCGTGGGTCGGTCAAAGGCCGCGGCCCACTTAACCTCTGCGCCAAAAAATAAGTCTATTTTGCCTCCCGTTTCCTCGGACCCCGACAGTGGGGCCCACCCGTCGTGCCCGCTGCCCACCTCCACCCGCCCGCCCGCGCCATTACCGCCCACGCGGATCTCGCGCGCCGCCACCCCGTGCCCCGGATCCCGCCGCCTTTAATCCCCGCCCTCCCACCGGCCTTAACCGCCCGCCGCCTCTCCCACGCCCCTTAATGATCGGAATTGATCGCCGGTCATTATTTCCCCTTTCCTCTCTCTCTCTTAACTCCAGCGAGTAAATTCTCTCTTATCTGGCCGCCACCGACCTCCCCGCGGCCTTCTTAAGCGTCCCCTTGGCCTCGTCGTCCTCCCCACACTCGCTCACGCTCTCCTCACTCTTTTTTGCTCTCGCGACGTGCGCCCTTGCTCCGGAGCCTGCCGCCGGTCTTTGGTCGTGATTTCCCTCGCCCCGAGCCGTTCCGGACCTCGCCGCCGCCTCCATCTCCGTCGCCGACGTCCGTTCTCCCTCGGCCGCCCTTCCCCACGCCCGCCGCCGATTCCGCCGTCCACGCCGTCGTCTTCCCCACCTCCAGCGTCCCCATGGTGAGCTCCCTTCCCGCCCTCTCGGTCCGAGCCCACGTCTCCGCTTGCGGGTGCGTGTGGCTCCGCCCGCGCGTGAGCTGCGGCAATCCGCCACCCCGCGCCACCGCTCGAGGTGCCACACTCGCCGTCGTGCGTATCGCCGCCGTTCGTGCCGCCCGCGCCCTCTCCGCCGTTCGACCGCCTCGCAGACGGAGCCATCCATTCCCTATGCCCGCGTGGCACGCCACGTGGCCGCCTCCTCGACGCTACGTGTGCGCCACGTGGTGCACCACCCGTCTCGGCCTGTGGACCCGGTCCACCATGGACCGGCTCTCCCGCGGCCGCTAACGTCAGCCCTCGGCTGGTGATGTCAGCCCTAGCCGATGACGTCATCCCGGGCATTATTGTGCAATGAATTAATTAAGGACTTTTCTGTTTTAGTAAAAAAACCCTAGAAAACTTCTAAAAATCATATCTTTACAATCCGAGCTCCGTTTTAGCCCATTCAAATTTCATTAAATTCAAAAAAAATGCCAAAAATCCATTAAAAATAGTTTTGTTCTCTGTTTCAGTAGCTTTTTGGCCTGTTTTGTTGAATTGCGTGTTTGCCGTGTAGATCCCGGTAGTCCCGCCGACCCGGTTTATTTCGAAGTTGTTGCTGAGATCCCCCAAGCCGAAGAGCAAGGCAAGTCATGCTATATTATTGATCATATTTCTCTCAATTTTCTAAAACACATGTTTTACTCTATTAAATTGTATGTATTTTATAATGTCATCCTATGGGATATATTACACCGTATATCTAGTTTACGCCTTAGGTTTGACACTCCAAACTCCTTGATTAAACTTGGGCAAACAACATGACTTGATGCAGGACTAGGTTATGCTTAGTTTGGCTTAGATTCACTAGCTCACTAAATGGGTCATTCTCACTTAATATACATCCCCTGGACATCTGTTCGGAAGAAGAATAATTGGAGAACTTGATGAACCAAATTATTAACTAAAATATGACAAATGGTGGGTTGTGGGCGCTATGGTTTTGGTTAGTGGCGCCCATGGCAATTAAGGACCGGTTCACGGGAACCCTCGGAAGAATGACCGTGCAAACCACAAGCCAAAATGGGTAAGGTGGGCCCCGTAGTGTAGTCTTTCCTAGTTGACGAACCCATCGGCAAGGGTGAGCGGGATGGAGTTTCAGTCGGCCCCGATATAAGGGTTGCTGGACTGCCGGATTCACCGAGGCACTCGGGTGGCTGCCCACGTCCCAGGGTCTAGGAGTGGGGGCGAAACCTTGGTGGGGTTCGCTTAGTTAGCGAAGGATTATACGAAAGGTCCTATCACAGTTCCCTTTCCAGGGTACCATGGTGGTATTCCAGCACGGGAAACCGTGTCGTGGGGCTGTGTCTTGTAGGTACAGTTGTACCCCTCTGATCAGAGTAAAACTCTTCGAATAGCCATGCCCACGGTAATTGGGCAATCAACCGAACTCACCGTGATTAGTCTCACACTATTAAACCCTGATTAATGGAACATGACTAGTATAGTTGGATGGGTTGGGCCTGTCGCAACGTGGGGATAACATTGGACACTGTTGGATTCAAAATGATTTAATTACTTAAATTACTACTTTTTTGATCGTGCTCAAAATTCCCATTGTTTGGAAAAACCCTTGCTGTTTACGTAAAAGCAAACCCTAGCCAAATCCTTGTCTCCCCTGCATTCATTCTCTCCCCCTTCCGATGTGACTTGCTGAGTACGTGGAAGTACTCATCCTTGCCTCTTCGCCAGAACCTGAGCAAGAAGCCGAAGCAGAAGATGAGGTTGAGTAGGCTTTGTCCTGCACTCTGGAAGATGCCTGTGGATTGGTTGAAGCCATGTGGCCGACGTCAAGCTTAGACTTAGGCCCTTTTTCCTTTTCTGCTGCTCTTTTGTAATCTTTTTTAATGTTTCTAAGACGTAGAACTGTAATATCAACAATTGTCATATGTGTACCCTGGCTCGTCCTGGACAGGGATTTTAATACACATATAGCTTCGGAAATTCTGGTCTGAATTTCTGGGCGTGACAGCTAAGCTCTCAAAATATTGAGCCAAAAATCTCTCCCTGATAGGCGTTAACAAACCCTGGAAGGCAAGATCGGCTAATTGTGAATCTGATAACAGCAGGTTGTAGCACTTGTTCCTCATGTCCCTAAACCTTTGGATGTAGTCTTGGACTAATTCATCGTGCTTCTGTCTGATAGCCGTTAAGTGAGACAATTTCATCTCATGGGCGCCAGTATAGAAGTACCGATGACACTGTTTCTCCAAATCGGCCTAGCTTTGTACAGAGTTGTATGGGAGCGAAGAAAACCAGGTGAAAACCGATCCGGAGAGGGAGAGAGGAAAAAATCTAACCCTCAGAGCCTCTGTAGCCGATGCCTCACCGCATTGAGCTAGGAATCAGCTGATGTGTTCGTACGTGGAGACACTATCCTGCCCTGAGAATTTAGAGAAGTCTGACACTCTGTATTGGTTTGGTAATGGAACCCTCTCAAAATATTCAGGATAAGAATACCGATACATGTTGCCAGTGTCCTTGGGCTTGAGGCCAAATTGTTCTCTCATTCCATCGGCAATCATGTCTGCCCAAGGTTTCTATTACACCTGCTGTAATATCGGCTCGAATCGATCGGCTTGAGGCGGTATTGAGGCCGGGACCGGTCCCTACCGACGTCACGCAGATCGGGGTGAATGAGGTGATGTAGATGATTAAAATTGCCCCCCATGTGATGCTGAGGGGATTGATGCACCGCATGAGGTTGTTGATCATGAACGAGCTGAGGACTGATAGGGTGTTGCTGCGGGTCTGGCGTGTATGACCCTATCGGTACTTTTGGAATCGGCTGCGGAGGTGGCCGATTCGTGGTTAACATGGCCGCAACCTGCTCCAGAGAAACTTGAGGAATCTTGTATCCTGCGTGCTGAGGTTGAGTCCTAGTCAGAACCCTTGGGTTAAATTCTGGCTGCTTTTTGTGCCGATGGTGGTATAAATGGCTTCAAGGGAGCCGATCCTGGTGCCATCGGCTATTCTGGGGGAAAGCTCGAAGGAGGCGACGGCCCATCTGTTACCAAGGTCCTGTACGGTGGAAATTTGCCATCTGGAAGGGAAATTGGGCCCTTGGCTTGGTGCTCGGCAATCCTGGAGTCGACAACAGAGCTAATGATATTTTTAAGAGTATTGACTAGGATGTCAGACTGGTTGATCAATGTCTGATGGATAGCGTAATCAATCCTATCTTGGAAATTGTTTAGCTCTGGGCCCTTTTCCTTCTTGGTGTCTGGATCTTTGCCCTTGCCGAAGCTTGTCTCGGGCTCCTCGTCACCAGACATTTTCACTTTGTATCTCTGAACAATTGTTCCTGACCTGGTCTGGACAAAAGAATGCAGATACTGACTTTGTAACTTGTCCATCATCTCCTAATATTCAGCCTATTGTTCAGGTGTCAACTTGTCCATCGTGACCGGGATGATGTTTTCCTAATCGATTTTAGAGGTCTTGATGTTCACCATTGCATCTGGTTTGTGATCTGGAGTCCCACTGGGCATGCCAAAAGTGTGTTGATGAGAAAATTTCTCATGCACTGGCCTGAGAGATTTGCTTTACTCTAGTGCAGATCCAAATCTATTACTTGAGGTTTGTAAGCGTGCCAGTTGGTTTGTTCCTGCAACCAACAAGAAACTGAAAAGAGAAAACATTGTTAGATCGATAGCCGATCGGCTGGTGACCGATAACATATCGTTTGATATTGGGCCGATGCAATATGCATTGAATCGGTAGCAACGAGATTCGTCCGATCGGCTGTAGATGTTAACATAATATAATCCAAGTCTTAAAGCATATTTAAACCAATTGATTAGGATAGATCGGTCGTATACCAAGACAGTATAAATCACTTAGATCTAAAAAATACTATAAGACAAGGATTATACTTGTTTACAACATAGCCGAAGAGATAAATCTAATATGTATCAGCTAATACTCCGATACTGTTGTATACAAAGATATCATAACAGACTAAATACATTAAACAAGAAGCAACCAAATATTAAGATGCCTTAACAGATTGATAACAAGCTTAACATATTTAATATAATGAGATCTAAATATAAAGGGAAGATTTAACATATCAAGCAGAACCTGCAAGACGGTTAAATCAGGTAAGATCGACTGAAACTCTGATATTATCTCTAATAGCAATCATGAAACAAATTAGATCTTTATGATTCTAAGGGCGACTTAACATATCAAACCTAACCAATGCAGTATTAAGTACCAAAAGAAGCATAGGATCTAAACAAGTTAATGAAAGCCTTTTAAGATGGTAGATACATTATATAATTTAAATCAACCTTGACATCTAATCTCATCGGCTGTTATCTAGCAATAGATGCAAGCCGATGGAGATTGGTTGGCGACATTGATCTAGATTATATAATGCATATGATAACTTAAGCGAATTACGATGACAGGATTAGAGTATCATGATGATCGAAGCGCTAATTCCGAGAGCGCAAACCGCTTGTAACAAGATTTACCTCTCGTCGGAGATCGAAACCCGATGCAGCCCAACGTGAAGTAAGAACTCGTCGAAAGTAAACTAAAGGAAAAGGTGGCGATGTGCCGAAAGTTGTATTAATCTGATTGCCGATTGATTGATTACATGATCTCGAGTCATATTTATACCCAATTACAAACACAGTCCTTGTAGGACACGACTCTTATGCTAACACTATTTAAAATATGATAATTATCTGAGACAAGGTCCACCCGACGTAATCTATAAGGAAACTATACAAAATATCCTAACTTAAAGATACAACTACCTTTTTGGGACTTTATCCATAGATGACAACATCTCTGAAGCACTGAAAACCAAATCCAATAATGATCTCCATGCTTTCCCACCGGAATCGGTCACATTTAGTTACCCCAATGGGAATCGGCTATGTCAGACACCTTATCCGATTCGGTCTCAACCGATTGACTCCTCAGCCGATTCAGACTCAAACGATACACACTCTGTTTCCGAGAATCGTGCGTTCCTCCAATTCCGCTTCAATTGTAGCTTCAAACCCGAGGATTAGCTTGCCAAATTTGGTCGTCAACAGCAACACCTGTGTTCCATGTTTTCCATGTATCTTTTGCTTTCCTGCTATGTCCAAAGCGCTGATGAGAGCACCGGCGGTACCATGTCTCGACGAAGTGCTGATCAGACTTTCGGTGGCCTGCGTGCAGCCATGATGGCATCACCGCATATTGTTTTTAGGCTTTTGTATTACTACTAGCCGCAATATATCCCCCTTCCATCGATGGTTCTTACTTCGGTGTTGACCCCCAATCGGCGTTCTCCATGGAATTTTGTTACCTCCACGGTGGCCGGCTTGCCGCCGCGATCCATACCGTGCCGTGTGTACAGAGCGGGCACAAACAGATAAGGAGTTTTTTTCTACCTCTTCAGCGCCCAAAGATGGTGGCTTGCCCGTCGGCTTCCGAAAGCTATGGCGCCACAGATGTGCTGCGAGCTACAACACACATGTCTTTGAAGCAGGGGACGGCGTGCTCGTGGTCGAACACCTGGGAAGGGAGCATCAGTGCCATGGCCGAGGGCCGCTCTCTGGGCTAGCAGGCAGAGAAAACCGTTGGGCCGAAGCAAGCCAAAAAACAAGGTCACTGCTCCACGCTTTACTCAAAAAGTCCAAATCGCTCCCCGCACATGAGTGCATTTTAAGCAGGCCCATTTACCCCTCCGTGCATGGGTGGACCATTTTTGGGCCAGGCTGCAATTGCAATAGGCTGCCCCTATGGACTTCTCCAAGGAAAAATTTGGCTTGTGGGCCATTTAAGAGCCGATTTCCTACTCCTCTTTCAAAGCGGCCTCTTACACAATGGGTCTTGCAACTTTGGGGATTCCTTGGATTCGAAAGAGCCTTTTCTCGTCCCCGGGGACTGCTAGCTTAATTGGTCTCTATCAAACTGCGAGTCCACAACCCCAATCATGACAAGAGAACTAGACTTCATCTCTTGGAACACGCGAGGTTTAAACTCGCCGGCCAAATGCAATGTCATCCATGAGTTTATGAGGGACACAAGATGCAGCCTAGCCTGTCTACAAGAGACAAAGCTCCAGAACATGGACGATGGCCTTGCCCGTTTCCTGGGTGGTTACAAGTTGGACAAATAAGCCTGCAAACCGGCGAGAGGCACAAGAGGCGGCATACTTTTTCTCTAGAACAGCGGAGTGATGGATCTCCAAGGAATTAAAATTGGTCGCTTCTCAATATCGGCACAAGTCACCATGGTGCACTCGGAAGTCAATTTCCGACTGACTGGCGTTTATGGCCCAACAAGAAACCACCTAAAAATGCCTTCCTAAGACACATTAGATCTTTAAAGCCCAGCTCGGGGAAACGTTGGCTGCTAATGGGGGACTTCAACATGATTTATCGTGAGAGGGACAAAAATAACGGCAACATTAACCTCACGCACATGAGGCGGTTTCGTTCTACTATCGAGCGATGCGAGGTGCGGGAGATCACCCTTCAAAACAGGAAATTCACCTGGAGTAATGAATGACGCTCGGCCACCATGGTCAAACTAGACGGTTGCTTTTGAAACGAAGTGTGGGACTTAGCCTTCTCGGATCATGCCCTACATGCTCTACCCACGAGTCCCTCTGATCATTGCCCCCTATTACTTTCCAGCACCTGTGGCCCCTCGAGACTGCTAAGTTTTAAATTCAAGAATTTCTGGACAAAAATACCAGGCTTCTTCGACAAGGTAAAGACGGCATGGAGCGAACCTACCCCGCACACTGAACTGATGCTTCGTTTGAATCACAAGCTCCAAAGAACAGCAACCAGTCTCAGGGAATGGGCGAAACTCATCTGCACGGAAGCCAAAACCCAATTCCACATGGCGTTGGACGTCATCCAGAGGTTATAAGTGGCCCAAGAGAACAGGGACCTCTCGCCACAGGAGGCTAGATTGAGAGCAGCTCTCAAACGCAAGATCATTGCGCTTGCCTCCATTTAAAGAGCTAGGAAGAAGCAAGCTTCTAGGTTAACCTATATTAGAGAGGGTGATGCAAACACAAGATTTTTTATCTAAGAATTAATGCACGAAGGAGGAAAAACACCATCCAAAGATTAAAAAAGGGTAACGGTTGGGTTGTCATGCATAAAGAGAAGCAGGAGGAAATCTATAACCATTTTGTGCAAGTAATGGGAAGACCGAGGGGGAGACAAGCTGATCTTAACTGGGAAGCGCTGGGCTTCTAGCAGGCCGACCTGTCGCGCCCAGAAATTCAAACCAGAATTTCCGAAGCTATATGTATATTAAAATCCCTGTTCAGGACCAGCCAGGGTACACATACGAGAATGGTTCATATTACAGTTCCACGTCTTAGAAACATTATAAAAAGATTACAAAAGAGTAGTGAAAAAAAGGGGCCTAAGCCTAAACTTGATGCTGGCCATGTGGCTTCAACCATTCCACAGGCATCTTTCAGAGTATAGGACAAAGCCTACTCAACTTCATCTTCTTCTTCAACTTCTTGCTCAGGTTCTGGTGAAGAGGCAAGGGTGAGTACTTCCACGTACTCAACAAGTCATACCAGAATAGAAAGGGTATGAATGCAAGGGGGAAGACAAGGATTTGGCTCAGGTTTACCTTTAGCACAAACAGCTAGGGTTTTTGCAAACAAAAGGAGTTTTCAACGTAGAAAAGGAAAACGATTAATTAATTAATTAATTCACATTAAATACAATGCTGTCCAACGTTATCCCCACGTTGAGACAGACCCAAACCATCCAACTGTACTAGCCATGGTCCAATTAACAGGTTTTTAGCAGTGTGGGACTAATCACGGTGAAGTCAGTTGAACGTCCATAACAGTGGGCATGACTATTCGAATAATTTTAACTCTGATCAGAGGTGTACAACTGTACCCATAAAACACAGCCACACAACACGGTCTCCCGTGCGCCGAAATACTGCCACGATACCCTGTAAAGGGACTGTGATAGGACCTTTCGAATAACCCCTCGCTAACCAAGCGAACCACACCAAGGTTTCGCCCCACTCCCGTTCTCGAGCCATGGGCAGCCCCCAAAGTGCCACGGTGAATCCGGCAGCCAAAGAACCGGTAAGCCCCTGGCCGATCGCAACTCCATCACACTCACCCTTGCCTGGGTTCATCGGCTAGGAAGGGCTACACTACAGGACCCACCATTGCCCGTTCTGGCTTGTGGTTTGTACGGTCATTCTTCCGAGGGTTTTTCATGAACCGGTCCTTAAATGCCATGGGCACCACTATCAAAACCACAGCGCCCACAACCGACCATTTGTCATGTTTTAGTTATTAGTTCGGTCCACAAAGTCCTCGGATTATATCTTTCGTTTCATGTGTCCAAAATAATATCGTCTAGATGAAATTACCCATTTAGTGTGCTAGTAAGTCTAAGCATGTCTAAGCATAATCTAGGCCTATAAGCTAGACATGTTGTTATCCCAAGTTTATCAAAGGGGTTAGGGTGGCAAGCCTAGGGCTTAAATCTAACCATACGGTGTAATATTCCCCATAAGATGACATTCAAAAATAAATGGAGTTTAGAATAATAAACATGGTATTTTAGCAAAGCAGGGATCAATATGATCAAAAATGGCATGACTTCCCTTGCTCTTCGAGCTGAGGAAACTCCGCGATGACTTTGAAACACACGGGGTCAAAGGAACTACCCGGATCTACATGACAAACAAGGCACTTCAACAAACATGCTAAAAAGCTACTAAAACAGGTAACAAAACCATTTTTAATGGATTCTTGGCATTTTTATGAATTTAATAAAATTTGAATAGGCTTAAACGGAGCTCGGATTGAAAAGATATGAATTTTAGAAGATTAACTGTGTTTTTACTAAAACAAGAAAAATTCTTAATAATTTATTGCGCAATAAATCCCAAAATTACGTCAGCGCTAGGGCTGACGTCAGCGATGGCGTCATCGGCCGCGGGAGCGTCGGTCCACGGTGGACCGGGTCCACGGGCCGAGAGGGCGGTGCACCACGTGGCGCCGACACGGCGGCCACGCAGGCAAGCGGGACGGACGGCCCCGATCCACCGAGGCAGATCGGACGGCCGGGAGAGGGGCGCGGGCGGCGCGGTCGGCCGACGATGGCGCATGGCGGCCGGGACCGACCGACGCCATCCGAGCGGAGTGCCGTGGCTCACGCACGGGCGGAGCCGCGCGCACTCGGGAGCGGTGGCGCGCGTTTGGCCGAGAGGGGAAAAGGGAGGGGCGCTCACCGCGGGTCGCCAGAGTTGGAGGGGACAACAGCGCAGGTGTGAGGGAGACGGCGGGCGGCGACAGAGAGGAGCGGCCGAGGGAGCTCGGGTGCCGCAGATGGAGATGGAGGCGGTGGCGACGTCCGGGATGGCTCGAGATGACGGGGAATCACGACCGAAGGCCGGAGAAGAGCGACAAAACTTGAGCACACGGTGTGAGAGCGAGAGAGATTGTGGGAGCTCGGGGGGGGTGTGAGGAGCTCTGGGAGGATGGGGGCCGGCTTTTAAAGGGGACGGGAGGTCGGTGGCTGGTATTAGGAGGAATTGATCGCCGGAGTTAAGAGGGGAGGGATTTGGGGGAAATTTATGACCCGCGATGAAATCCGGTCATCGGGGGCACGGGAGTGACGACCGGGGCGATTAAACGCGGCGGGAGAGACGGGGGAGTGATGGCGGTGCCTTTAGGGCGCGCGAGAGAGGCGGGCGGCCGAGATCCGCGCAGGGCAGGGGCGGCCGGAGGTAGGGGATGGGGCTGACAGGTGGGCCCCACTTGTCAGTGTCCTGGGCGAAGGGGGAGGCGAGATGGACTTATTTAGCAGGCGCGAGGGGTAAATGGGTCGTGGCCTATGGCCGGCCCGCGAGGAAGAGAGGGAGAGAGGTGCGGGCGCGGGGAGGACTGGGTCAGCGGCTCGGGCCGGCGGCCCAAATCCGAAATGGGCGGGAAAAGGACGGAGGAGAGAGAAAAACAATTTCCCGGGATTTATCAATTCCGATTTTGATTTTAATTGGTTAAAAATTATTTCTAGTGCTCTGAAAATTTTACTAACAATCCTGTTAGTGTTAGTGATATGCCCTAAAGGCAACATGGAAATGTTGGATATCATGGTCAATGTTTGTGTATAAATGAGTAAAGTGTTATTCAGTTTCATGAAATAGACATATTGTATTGATCAATAAGTACGTAACTTATTTATGAGACTCTATATGTATGAATCTATTTTTAAACGATCCTTGATCATATGTCATATTGTTGGAACAAATATGATTCTAAGATCGTCATGTTTATTGATTGATGATCATGTCTCATAGATCATGGTATGGAGATACCAAATCAATATACGTGGACATGTGTTAGAGAACACATTGTTGGATAGACCCACCATGAGACACTACAGGAATTAATGTGTCATTAGTTGGTCTCAAGTAGTGTTGGTACAAAGTCCTTAGACCTAAGATCATTATGGATTCCAACATGTGTAGTAGCCTACTCTGGAACTACCAAACGCTATTCCGTAACTGGGTAGTTATAAAAGTAGTCTTCGAGTTTGCTATGAAACATGTAGTGGGATGTGAATGATCAAGATGGAATTTGCCCCTCCTTTAGGAGAGATATCTCTGGGCCCCTCGAGGTAATGGATTATGGAAGTGCATGGCCATGCCGAGTTGATTGAGGAGTCAATCAACAGACAGATAATCCAATACAGTTCGAGTGAATGGTTAAGCTATTGAAGGGATGACAGACATCTTGCGTATAGCTTAATTGGTATCGTGAGGCAAAGGGATTTGTGTACACATTATAGGTTCAGAGCCGATATTATATCCTTGTATACTATGGTGTCAATATGTGCTGCTAGGCGCCGCTATTGACGGTCGGCTGAGTTGGACTAGAGCCAACGATCGGCTGAGTCGGACTCTAGCCAAAACTGAGTATACCAAAACTGAGTCGGACTCTAGCTATTCATCGGCTACGAATCGGCTATGGTAGAATCGGCTGGCGGTCGGGCGCATCGGAGCGAGACGCGCGGCGCGGTGGGATGAGTAGACGAATCGGCTACTCGGTGAATCGGCTGATTGGTGAATCGGGTGTTCCAAGAAATCGGCTGTCGGCTTGCGGGAATCGGCTATCGGCAAATCGGCTGTTGTCGGCCAGCACTGTTTCGGATTGGATAGCTCCTGATTGGCTAATCCGCTGCACTCTACTCCAATCGATAACGATCTATCAACCCTTACTTGCAAAGTTTCCTGGTTTGCACGGTAGAAAATTTTCGTTATTAGCTATCGTAGCTTCTGCGTAACCCTTCAGTTAGTGTATTTTGACATATAGAATTTAGGAAAAATCCTACCATGCCATTTCCATTTAGATTTTTGCTTTTAAAATTATTTGTTTGCTCCAGGTTAATTTCCAACTATTTTCTTTCGTGATTTTTCCTTTTTGATTTTTTTTAAAAGGGAAAACACCTCAGGGTGTGACACGACCTATCCACTTTGGATGAGCCCTTTAGCGAGCAAGAAATAGGAAGGGCGATAAAGGAAATGCCAGCAAACAAGGCTCCAGGGCCGGATGGCTTCACTGGGTTATTCTTCAAAGTTTGTTGGGACATAATCAAATCAGACATCTTAGCGGTGTTTAACTCCATGCACAGCCTAAGATTTTCACATCTCAATATGCTCAACTCAGCAAACATTGTCCTTTTACCTAAGAGAGAGGAGGTCGAGGGAGTGGCGGACTACAGACCAATCAGTCTGATTCACAGTTTTGCAAAAATTTTCTCAAAGACGCTTGCTTTGAGATTAAGACCACACATGGCTTCGCTGGTCTCCGTTAACCAAAGTTCTCTCATCCAAAGCATAAGCATTCATGACAACTTTCTTTTAGTAAGAAATATGACCAAAAAATACCACCGACTGAAACGGGCAATGTTGCTTTTCAAGCTTGATATAACCAAGGCTTTTGATTCGGTACGATAGGATTATCTCCTGGATCTGCTAAGCCACAGGGGCTTTCAAACACTATGGCTCGATTGGTTGGGAGCCCTTTTTTCCACTTCCACCTCGCAGGTGGTCTTTAATGGTCATCCAGGGCACCGAATCATCCACGGCCAAGGCCTTCGACAAGGAGACCCCCTGTCACCGCTCCTCTTTATCCTTGTGATTTACCACATCCAAAGAAATCCTTACGAAAGCGACCGAGCTAGGATTAATCTCGAAACTGTGAGGCCGCAATACCAAGCTCCGTCTCTCCATGTATGCAGACAACGCAATCATCTTTCTCAAACCCTCAAGAGGAGATGTAATGGCCTTTACAAGCATCCTGGACCGCTTTGGAGAGGCCACGAGTCTTGTCACCAACCTTCAGAAATCCCAGGTTGTGGCGATTAGATGCGACAGCGTAAATCTGAAGGTGGTCCTAGCGGTTAGGGCAAACTTTCCTCTCAAATACCTAGGCCTTCCTCTCATATTAGGAAGAATGCGTAAGATGGATCTGCAACCCATATTTGACAAGATCTCTGGGAAAATAACAGGCTGGAGAGGAAAGAACATGGTCTTGGCAGGAAGAACAACTCTAGTCAAATCGATTCTCACGGCGCAACCAATCTACCTTCTAACCGCTCTCAGGGTCACCAAAGAGTCCCTGGAACAGTTAGACAAACAACGCCGCCATTTTCTTTGGGCGAGAACGAGAGATATTACCGGTGGGAAGTGCAAGGTGAACTGGGTAAGGACATGCCTGCCCATCGGACAGAGGGGCCTAGGGATCCTAGACTTGCATAAGTTCTCAAGGGCTCTACAACTATGGTGGTTATGGCATGAATGAAAGGAACCAACAAAGTCATGGGTGGGCATAGAAACACCATGTGACGAAGAGGACAAGAACATGTTCGCTGCGGCAACAAGCATAACCATTGGTGATGAAAATACCACACGCTTCTGGGACTTCGCATGGCTGGAGGGCGGAAGAAGCCCAAAGGAGGCCATGCCCCTTGTCTTTGCAATCTCCAAAAATAAAAACAAATCTCTTCATCAAGGAAAGGAGAATGATGCTTGGGTGCATGATCTGGATCTCCAATCAAACCGACCTATAACGATCGACCTTGTCAGTCAATTAGTCGCTCTTTGGGAGGCTGTTCGGGGCGTCCCTATGGGCAACGACGAATTAGATCATATTCGATGGAAATTCACGAGCCATGAAGTTCAACATCCTCAGCTCATCGAGCGCAATGTCATGGGATGACACACAATTTTCAACACTCTAATTTGGAAAGCTTGGGCGCCAGGGAAGCATAAACTGCACGCTTGGCTAATCATACAAAACAGGGTCTGGACCTTCGATCGGCTGGCAGCTAGGGGATGGCAAAATAATGGGGACTGCCCACTGTGCCGCCATGGTTCTGAGACGGCGCTGCATCTTGTCACGCACTGTAGATACACCAAGAGGATTTGGCGCCCGGTGGCCAATTGGATAGGCTACCCAAACATTGAACCGGACCAGTGGGGCCTATCAAATTTCAATACATCATTGGTGGAAAAATCTAGCAGAAACGACAGGCATGCCAAAGAAAGGGTTGCGATCCCTCATCCTACTTATGGTTTGGGAGACTTGGAAGAAAAGGAACAGGAGCATCTTTGATCATAAAGAGGCACCAGTAAACTATCTCTTCAAAAAGATCAAAGAGGAGACAAGACTTTGGATTATGGCAGGAGCAAAACGGCTGGGTGAGTTCTTTCCGTATACTGTATAGCTTATAATTCTTTCACGTTTTTTTCTTTTGTCTTAAGGTTGTATTTACTCCTGTTTTATTCAATGAAAAGACACCATCATCCCATTTTCCATTAAAAAACTAGTCTAAAACCCGTGCGTTGCAAAGAAAAAATTGAGTTTTACTTTACTAAATCAATTAATAAGCTGTAATATTATTATTTTCCTTATTGAACAAGTAGATTGAATTTGAAATTTGGGGAGATCCAATAATGAAACGGGAGAGAACTTATTGAAATGTGACGTAATAGTGTAGATTGTGGGATCCATATGTCAGTGATAAGAGTACTGTGAAAATGAACATCACCACTACTAAACATTTAAACATTTCAAATAGTATATATGGGGAAAGTCAGTAGTGAGTAGTGAAATAGAAGATAGTAGTGAGTAGTGAAATAGAAGAGTACTCATTGAATTGAAAGGTGATGTAAAAAATATAAATTGTAAGACTCATATGTCAATGGTATACGTAATATAGGAATGGATACAACCACTAATAATATTTTTTAAATAGTATAGATACATGCCTTCTTGGTAGAGGCATACAAGAGGCATATGATATGCGACTAGTCACACGGACATGAACAGGTTTCCCCCCTCTAGTTTCTACCATACATGTATACAAAGTACATCTATACATATATCTAAAATATATATACAGTTTATATACTTATTTACATATAAACTTTTTATACATATACATTTTTTATCTACGTTTTTTATCTACGGATAAATTTACACATATATGTATATCTTTTACGTATAAATTTGTTTTATATATACACGCAAGTACGTATACACATGTGTACGGACCGTACGATATAAACAGTAGTCATGCGACGAGGACTCCATCAGTCAATCTCATATCCCTCAGCATATTTATTTTGATTGCAAAAAGTATAATTTAGTATAGGACGATACATATAGATTGCAATTAGGAAAATATAATAAGAGTTGGTAAAAGGTATTGGCTTGCCTGAGATACCAGCAATCGAAGGACGAATAAACCAATGAAAAACTCCAACAAAAAATCTGAGATAATAATAGGTGACTGAAAAAAAATATTGAGTAAGACAAAACATGAGAATGTCGTTATTGATGTGATGCCCATCTTAGGCTGCGATCGCAAGTGATTTTCGATTTAGATGATTAGCCGCACGTAAAAAAACGTGATTAGCATATAATTAATTAAGTATTAATATATAAAAATTAATAAATAAATTTGTTAGATTTTTTTAAACAATTTTTATATAAAAAATAAAAAATTTTCGCATGAAACGTATCATTTAACAGTTTGAAAAGCGTGCTAACGAAAAACGAAGAGAATAGTCTTTTGATAATTGGTTACGAACGCGCCCTTAATGCTTGGTAAAAATGATCATAGCTTATCGACTCTCACCCTATGATTCTCCATAAAGGCTCTAAGGGCTGTAAAGGTTGTCGAACAAAGCTCTAAAGGCCCATGCATATATATTATAAGGTTTATGAAAACATTTATTTTTCCTTTGCCTGACCAATTGACTCCATTTGGATTATTTGAAATTAATACTCTATATAAAATATTTGTTATGGATTTTCTTTCATTTCTTTTGTATAAGTGAAGTTAGATTTAGTTTTGATTCGTTTGCATAAAGAAACTTCATTTGTAAATTAAAAGAATTGGTTTTGAAACAAGCACTAGTCTTATTATTTGAGATAGAGTAATTATTTTACTTAAAAGGAAACTTTCTTTGCCAGAAAGAAATTTATTTAATAGCCACAAGATATGTTGCTTTAGATAAAAATATACATCTTTAATTTGTTTGCTTAACAAAGTAGTTCATAAGGTATATTTTGAAAGAATACTTTTATTTGGATTATGACATGCAAAGTTAACTTGTATTTTGTATTTCTTAGGAAGATACACTATAAATTAAGTTAGGAATCTGATAGTGTGAATTAAAATAATTGACTGCAATAATATATCAGTTATTAAGAATTAGATTTGAAAACTTCAAACCAATTTCAATGTCCCACACTAATTTTCTTTGTATTCTAACTCTTAACTTCTTGAATTACAAAAGAATAGCCCACCTTCTCTTTCACTTCTTCTCCCGTTCTCCTCTTCTCTCCCTCACGCTCTCGCAGAACCGCCGTGCTCCCGGGCCGCGCCACCAACGCCGCCGCGCTCCCTCGCGCAGGCCGCCGGACTCCAACTCCGGACGCTCTGCAGTAGCCACCGGTACCACGAATCGATGCCCCTAGCTCCCACGAGCCCATTCCTGCTAACCCTAACAGCACAGCCCCTCAACACGAGGTGCAGCCGCCGCCGAAGTCGCCGTGGAGATGGCCGGTGCCGAGCACTGCGCAGCTCCGGTGGCTATGGTCCTCTCCTCCAGAGGTGAAACCCCTATTTCGCTCCCCTTCTCCTGTGTTGTGCTCGCTGTTCTCTCCATTGATAGGTGATGTGCTATACTGTGCTGGTGTGGACGTGTGGTGCTCCTCTTTTGCTCTGTGACAATGTATTGTGCATAGTGATGCACCAGTGATAACGGTGGATTTGTTCTAATGGTCATCTTGATGATACTGTATTTGTGGTGTTCTCTGCTGGTTGACTTGTGATTTATTTGATTGATGCCTATATGCTATGAATGGATGAATGAATGCTTACCATTTTGATGTAAGTGCAATCCTAGAATTAGAAAGGATAATAAAAATAACACTAATATGATTAAGTCCTTATATATGCTTGCATGTTGAAATAACTGAATTTATGAAATTTGTGACACAGAAGCAGAATCAGATCCTAAAATAATGTTTATTGAGTGATGCAGCAATTTACATGTTTCCATCCTTTTATAATCATGGAAAAATCTGTACCATAAATAATTGAATTATAACCTATGAAAACTGATCTTGAATACAAATAGATAATGACTGATTCTTCTAAATAATTGGTAACAAGGTCTATGCGTCCTATACATTTATCCTAACTATACACATACTGCTACATGGTCCCCCATGTTATGCCCTAACCATTTGCTCTAGATGATTTATTATAAGAGTCTATGGTTCCTACTCACAAACTCATTCAAATTGATTTCTTTATTGAAAAACATACTACTCGTGGACTCCTATATGTTAATACTTGGATATAGATCTGAACTAACTATGTCACTTAAACTTTTGGTAAATTCTTAAGGGTTTAATTTGTCAAGATTAGTACTAATTCTAACTATTTATGAATTCAGAATTAATAAATGAATTCTAACTAATTCTAACTATTCAGAACTCTAACTAATTCTAACTATTTACTATACAGAGTTTTTACTGAAGTCGGTACCATATACTAGATGAATGTGCAGCTTTTCACCCAATTGGATTTATATGGTGATTCTAAACAATTTAAAATATTTCTTACTGTTTACTAATTGATAGATGATTAATCTACAACTGAACTAGCCTAATTGATAGAATTACCATAGTTCTTATGTTTCGTGATAAATTAAATCTGTGTTAGGGTTCAGGTATTAATTCCTAAGTCCATGGCTAATTCTAAAATTTGATTTTATCTATATTTCAAGAATATCAATATTTTTATGGATAAGGATCTGCAGTTACTAAATTCGATAAAGACGTAAGACTGATCATATCTTTATATTTACCCGACTGTTTTCTTGATTCATCACCTGAACACGTGTTGATCTACAATAAAAGATTAGTTATACCTGCATTCCTTTGCTATCCAGATTTCGTATGATTAAAGCTAGGTCCTTGCATCATAAATCTCTTGCATAACCGAACCATGATTTCTTCTATGAGCTAATAATGACACAAAAATTTACGATGTAGAACTAATCTACTTGTCAGCTAGATCCAAAATTGTTTATATCCCATTGGCTACACATACTGTTCCAAATTGTATTATGTGGTCCTTTTGCTGATTTTTAGATGCTCTTGTTTAGGTTTAATGAATATAAATGCATACACTCAACTCCTACACATACTAGTATATGCATCCAATAAGAATCATGCCATTGATATGATTTCAGATTCATTTTTAATCTCCTAATTACCTGGTTAATGGCTCTAGTGCAGCTGCGAAAGGTGGGTGATTTTCCTGCTGTGACTCCACATTCTCTCCTTCTGGGATTGAAGCACCTGGTACATCTTTTCTTCCTTGAGGTAAAGTATCCGCTCCTCCTCTGGAATTGAGTCACCGATGTACTTCTATTCCTTGTGTTGATCCTCCAGTCTGATGTTAATGGTCCCTCATGTTTCTTGAGTTGGCCTGAAGCTCCATGTCCCTCCTGGAACTCAAACACTTCCTGCTTCTTTCGTCAGCTGCAATTGTTGACATTTTCCTTGAACTGAACATCCTACTTCTGAAACTTCGGCATCCCTGCAGTACTTCTTATTTTCTTTCTTGATCTGGAGCTTCTTGCTTCTTGTAGATATCTAGCATCTCCTCCTCTGGATTGACTCTATTATTTCCTTGCCATGGTCGCTATGGTTGTGCTGGTTGATTTGTGCTGAACTAGTGAGCTACTGCATCAACTATCTCCTTGAGCTGTGGCACCTGCTCCTCCTCGAGTTGGAGATCCTGCTCCACCTGATGCTTGCTAGGTTGCCCTCTTGCACCATTTTACTTCCTCTCTTGCTCATTGTTTCTAATGTTTGCTCTGGACGGCTGGTGTTTGGTCTCTACGACTAGGGGGTTGGCTGAATAATCTCACATAGAGATATTTCCTATGTAGGTGAATACTGGGAATAACTAGTGCCTCACCTATGAGTTTTGGTGGTTGCTTCCCTGACTGACACCTAAGCAGTGTTTGGTCGTGGATATTTTTGAGGGCTATTCACCAATTCTCAATAATAAAATGGGAAGTTTGGTGAAACCTGAATATATGATACTTATGCATTTTAGTCCCTTTAATTTTGGAAAACTGGAGATTACTCTGGGTTTAGGGACCGATTTGTAATTGCCCTAAAACCCAGGGGCTTTTCTACAAAATAGATAATTTAAGGATTTTGGTTGAGATGGCTAAGTTTACAGATTTTGTGTTCCTATATTGTTGGATGCAAACTCTGTAGATTGTAGCAACTCATTAATTTTCTCACCTGTCTACTTTATAAAAATTTCAAATCTCTAAAGTAAAATTATGTGGTCTAGGATCATACAACCGTTTTCTTATAAATTTATTTTTTTATTTTGACTTATATGTAGGGTGTGTGGGTTTAGTTAATGATGTATATAATCACCATGTATATGCACAATATATGAGATGCATAAAGTGTAAGATTTGTAATACATTATGTGTGTATCTATGTATGTATGTATGCGCATACGTACGTATATATGTATGTAACCTATAATCATATAATTTGCGAATAAAGTGCTATAGTTTTTATTGTGTATTTGTGTACCTCTCTCGGTTACGTGTCACGACTAATCCTCACTGTAGTTCATGTAGCTTAGTAACGTGGCACGAACCAGAGTTTAAATTAACCCACACTTGATTTACTCTAACTAACAAAAATTAATGCATATTCATATTACTTAAGAACTGAATAATCAAGAAAACAATCGAGAAATCCAAAACTATTAAGGGATAAATGTGATTTTGCCTCTATCCACCGGTCTAATTGTAATTTTGCCTTTGTTTTTTCAACTTTATGATTTTACCCTCGCAAATTTGAAACGAAACTGTCGTTTGCCCCTGGTTTGGATGGCTGTTAGGTGATAATAAATAAACAAATTAAAAAATTATCAAATATGAAAATAATGGTAAAAAGACCATATTACTCTTATATCCTTATCTCGAGTCCATCCTCTTCACGGGACGGCTCGGGACGCGTGCTTGCACGGAGCTCGGCGGGCGGCGGCGGTGGGCGGCGGGCGGCCCCTCGGCGGGGCGGCGGCGGGCGGTGGCCCCTCGGTGGGCGGCGACGGGCGGGGCGGGCGGCGACGGCCTCGCGGCGAGGCGGCGCGGCGGGGGCACGATGGGTGGCGGCGGGCGCGGCGGCTCGGTCTTTGCGTGGCGCGCGGCGGCCCCCGGCGCGGCGGGCGGCGGCGGCCCCTCGACGCAGCGGCGCGCAGTGGCGGCTCGGCGCGGCGCGCGTGTGGTGGGCGGTGGCGGCTCGGCACGACGCAACGGGCGGTGGCGGGCGGCGGCCCTCGGCTCGGCGGGCGACAAGGCGGTCCCTCGTCGCGGCGGGAGGGTGGCGACCCCTCGACGAGGCACGGCGGGCGGCAACCCCTCGGCGCGGCGCAACGGGCGACAGCCCTTTGGCGGGGCAAAAAGTAGGGGCATTTTGGTCTTTTTTAAAAAAGTTAATATCGTTAACTCAACATAACAGAATAGGGAAAATGTGCTGTTTCGTTTTGAAAACACAAGGGTAAATTTACAAAATCAAAAAAAAAGGAAAAAACACAATTTCAATACAAAATAAAGGCAATTATGCAAAGAGCCCCTACTATTAAACATACAGCATCGTGGCTTGATAACACCGCTTTTGACCACTGTGATCAAGTCATTAGCATGACTAAGACTATAACTAATACATTGGCTGTTACATTCAGTTCCAACCATCCTTCTCTCTTCATCCTATCTCTTCCTTGTTCCTCGTTTCATTTCGTTTCAACCAATGACTTTTGATTGTATTGGAATGAGTTTGAGTTGTTGTGGTCCCACGGGCACACTATCTTGGATGCTTGAGGTGGCATAATGAGTAGTAGCAACGCCGATGGTGCACTTACAGCATAAAGGGCTTTAGAAGATGCAAGACGTCCTAGAGTTTGCACAATTGAGCCAACAATTCTGATTTGTGCTAGAGCATTGGCAAACAACGATCATCCCTCGGCGGCATCGACGGCGGCTCTCAAATCAATCTCTAGCCATATGGATAGAAGGCAATCGATGGATCAAGCTCCAAGAACTAGCTGGAAGTCTCGCGCCGGCGGCTATGCCATACAGGTGGTCTCCGGTGAATGGATGAAGGATGGTCTCCGGTGAATGGATGAAGGAATGGATAAATAACCACAAAGTGTAACCACAAGACAACTCTTCGACTTTGCTTTGTTATTTGACCTTTTCTTATACATACTGTGACTTTGCTTTGTTATGGGACCTTTTTTTATACATACTGAAACTTGAAGTCACTAATTCAACATTTATCTAGTCAAAAATAAATTTTGATTACTATGTGCCTTAGGGTCAGTATATGTAAGCCTTTAACTAGTCTCTTTTACTTAAGAAGGTCAATTGCTTTGATATGTGATTTTGTTGAAATCAATTCTCAGAACAAATTATTAAATTATTAGGCAGAAAGCTCCCAAGTGAATAGGACTAGCATGATATAAATTAAAAGCATTGAAAATAAATCATATCTATGTGTAACAATAAACGAGTACTCTCATCAGAGCTGTCCTCAACTGAACGAAGTTGTGTACTCTTTCTAGCTCTCAGCTGGTTTTATGAAATTTTTTTCATAAAACAGCTTGAATCTCATAAGGACTATTCTGAAGAAGCGAATTCCTAGCCCCTAGTCGTGAAGTTGGGAAAACCAATTCTCAATTACATAACTAGTTAATACGTTACATTGGATACTCTGACATAACCAATTCTAACATGCTCGTTCGACCCTTTAACACCTGGACTAATCCAATAGTATCAGGCTTCGCCGGGCAAGATTTTAAGACCTAATGATTAGTCAGGCATAACGTAATAGGACGATAAGAAATGACTTTGAGACTAATAGCGATATGAGAATAGGGATCAACGGACAAATATTGCATACTTGATATGTATAAAAACTTACATAGATTAATGCATGGGGATGATAGGATTTGTTACACAAACTGGTCGAGAGAGGACCAAGTGTAGGCGTTGCTACACAAACCTTGACCACTCGAAGAGGACTCTTAGAGGTGGTGGGATCACTACTACGTTGATCGATGACCAAGGTGTGTAGTCGTACCTCGATCACTCGTAAAGGTGGTGGAATCGCTACCACGCTAGTCGAGTACCAGGTGTATAGTCATATCTCAATCACTCATAAAGGACTCATATAAGTGGTGGGAGGATAGTTGTCACACTAGTTGAGGATCATGTGTGTAGTCGTACATCGATCACTCGTAGAGGTGGTGGGAGGATGCTACCATGTTGGTCGAGGACCAGGTGTGTAGTCATACCTCAACCACTCGTAGAGGTGGCAGGAGAATCGCTACCATGATGGTCGAGGATCAGGTGTGTAGTCGTACCTTGACCACTCGTAGAGGTGGTGGGAGGATGCTACCACATGGTCGAGGACTAGGTATGTAGTCGTACCTTGACCATTCATAGAGGTGGCAGGAGGATGGCTACCGTGCTGGTCAAGTACCAGGCGTGTAGTCGTACCTCGATCACTCGTAGAGGTGATGGGATCACTGCCACGCTGGTCGAGGATCAGGTGTATAGTCGTACCTCGACCACTCGTAGAGGACTCATAGAAGTGATGGGAGGATCTCTACTATGCTGATCGAGGACCAGGTGTATAGTCGTACCTCGACCATTCGTAGAGGCAATTGAGTTGGTTATTACAAGTGTATCTCATGTGGCCAGCATGAGTTCATATATCCAACTTAAAAGCATATCAGACGTCCGTTTGCAATCGTTCGGGTGATTAAGCCGACAACGTTTACGAGGAGATTGTACATCGCAATATTTTTCACAAATAGACCAGGGGTGACCGGTACTAAATGTGTGATAGGTCACCGGTCTTTGTTGGTAGGTTTGGTCCGACAACTCCGCATTTGTTCAAGAATGTTCTTGATAATGAGGCGTACTCGACCACTGCCTATAGATGAACAAGCAACTCAAATTACAAAATAGAAATATAGGATTAAATCAACAAGAGTATCAAGGTGGAGTTCTGAAACGAGCAAACCGGCGATCTAACCATTCATGGGATTACACGACAAAATAGCGACGCTATAGCGACGCTAAACTTTGATCTAAATAAAACCCAGTTGTTCTTGGTGGTGGCCAAGGGGTATAAATATATGGGAGGATGACCATAGGGATGCTGGGGTCGTGCTTCAACCCTAGGACGCGTCCATAGTGGACTCAACATGATACACGATGCAATGGGCCAAAACTAAGATGTCGTAGCACCGTGGACAAAAAAGGTATCTGCACTAAATCGAAGGTTGTGGTTGACTCGGAATAGATATGGACGTGAGGCCGGATCTATTTAAAAGTAGACTTGATAAGCTTTCCATGAAGTACTTGCATGTCCCAAAAGGAATCCTCATGAAGTCATAGTGTTCGTCACAATTTGGCTCTTTCCTGCAGTCTGAAATCAGCCTGCGCGAATCCATTTCCTTTTGAGTCTTGTCCATCGTTCCTAACCAAGAGTGAAACGTTTTCATGATCTAACAAAGATGGATAAGAAGATAAGAATAAACTCATCGGCTTGGCAGTATGAAGCTGTCACACGTAGTCAATGACTAGTGTAGTCTTTTTTCTCGAATATAAGCTCGACGAGATTGAAGGTAGCTCTAGATCACTCATGTTGGCCTTTGTGGCTTCAGATTGAGTTTGTCTAGGCTTTTTAAGTGTATGTTGGCTTATCTTGGATTATCAATCTCTATTTTTTGTCCCCTCCAAATGTAACTAGAGAGTAAGTATGAATACAATCCTATTAATTTTTGTCATGCCCAAGTAAAAATGTGCCTTTTTTCTTATCCGGAACATTTTACGTTGTTGAGACATGATTCCGTATTATAATATTTAATATAATGGGTCTCGCTGAACCTAATACATAAGTAATAAGTAATGTGTATGTCTTATTTATACCACTAACAAAATGTTACATGAAAAAAAATGAAAATATACATATCTTTTTTCGGATTTGCATGAATATATTACTATCAAATTCTTGTGCACAAATATACCTTCGTCACGACATAGGGACGTAAAGTCGTCGCCGGATTTGCCGTGCTCGCTGTCCGGAGACGCGAGGGCCAATTTGGCGTGCGAGAGCGGCAAACTTGCGAGCTACTTCGCTTCGGTGACTTGCGAAGACGAGACACGTCGTGTGAAGGCGAGACTCAGGCGGATCGCGGACGAATTCGTGTTTTGGCAAAGCGAACTCGTCCGCGAGTTCGCAACGTCCGCACGCGAACTGCGCGTTGTTGCTCGGCGGTTACGCGAGACCGGTCCATCCCATCCTGTTTCGTGATTTCCAGCAGTGTCGCCGGCGAGACTGGCTGGCCAACAGGCTGATCTCGCCAACTAGCCATGCGACAACGGTTGCCACTAGGCTGACACATGCATGCGTGAGATGATCTCTTAAGCACCAAGCAGTTTGACCATTCATGCAAGTCCGATGTGCATGCATACTACTTGGCTGATTGGCTCGGAGACAGGGCAGCTGGGACGGATTGAACGATTTAGCGCGCGGCCTTTTCGCGTGCGGACGTTGCGAACTCTCTAAAATGCGAACTTGTCCGTGATCCACCCGAGAGATGCCTCGTCTTCGCAAGTCGCCGGAGCAAAGTAGCTCACGAGTTCGCTGTTATCGCACGCGATGTCATATCCGAACTGGTCCTCGCGTTCCCTGGCAGCGATCACGGAAGTCGGTGATGACCTCGCGGCGCATAGTATATTTGTGCACAAAAATTCGAAAATATTATATTCATGCAAATTCTGGGATAAAACATATATTTTAAAAAAAATCGTTAAACTATGTACATAAGAGAAATCATAAAGTATTTTGATGTTTCATCATATTTCTTAATTTGTTTTGTATAGAATCAGTGTAACCTAATGGACACTAGCATTTATATTTCTTTAAAAAACCCTAATAGTGATGAGTGATGAATTTGCCACACCCACCCACCACTCACCATTAGGTAGATTTTTGTTTTTTCCTCAACTTTAATCCATCAAATAGGATTTTTTTAAAAATTGAATAAAATAATGATAAATAATACGACTTTACGATGAGAATAATTTTATTTTAATTTTCGAGACCTAAAGTGTATGGTGGAATTTTTTTATTTAATTTTGATTGCAAAATACGATCTTTCAACTAGTAAGACTAAATTTTGAAGGTTCCACAAACTAAACTTCTTTTCACCAACTCTGAATCCATGAACAAATAAATTATACCAATTTTGAAAGCTCTACAACACGGATTCACAATTAGCATATGCACTTATTTGTTCTTTGGTGGTTGTCAGGCCATTCGGATTTCGGGTTATTGGTGCCGAAGGGACAGTCATCAGATGAGAGAAACCGTAGGCAGCTGCGCCGCTGAAGAGGACGTCGATGGAAGCAGCTCCCAGGCTCTGGCGGCGTCCGACGCTGGCGGCTCCGATCTCCAACCCCATGGCGATTTCGCCTAAATTGGTCGGGTTCTTTAGGATTTCGAAGTAATTAAAAACCACTGGACCATACTTTAATGCGCGCGGCCGCGCGTCTCCGATGGCGATGATCAGATATATATGGCGAGATGAAGCAGATCAGAGCTAGCTCGGTCCATCCATGGCGGTGGCGCCCTCATGGGCGTTTGGGGGCGAGGGTATATTGGCGGCGCGCGGGCGTCGACACCGACGCAGCCTCGTTTCCGTGGTACGCGCCGCGTCGAGTTCTACTTGCCAATAGAGAGTGCCTGGTCGGGTACATCAGTGCATGGGTTGTAACTAGGACACTGCGTCTCGGCTGATGGGCTTAGCCCCATGCGAGAAAAAGGACTCAAGAGTTTAGCATTATTTTTTAGTGATAAGTCTATAGTCGGTCAAACGGACGGCAAGGTCCAGCCCGACACAAACACGAAAGCGGCACGACCCGTTTAGACACGGTCCGTTAGGCACGATTGCTTAAACGGGTCGTGCCGTGCTGGCCCACGTGCCATGCCGGCCCGCGTGCCATGCCCCCGCCCAAGCACGGCCCACGGCTGGCCGGACCGTGCCCGTGCCGACACGGCACGCGTAAGGCCGACGGGCCAAGTTCGGCATGCCTGGCCCAGTCAGCCGTTGCACAATAGTTTTTCAAAAAAAAATCAGCCCTATACTAAGATAAAATAAAATAAAAATTAAAAAAATATTTTAAAAAATAAGGACTATATGAAAAAAAGTCTATTAATATTTTTGTCGTCTTGAAAAAAATTAAAAATGTTAGATTCATCATGTTGATTAACATCATTGAAAGAAAATTTTACACTTATTAAAATATTACAAAAGAATATGTTAAAAATAGTAATGACCTTTATTGATGTTTATATCATTATAGGATACAATGATACATGCTGCCTCGTTAAAAACTTTGTCATGTAAAAACTCATAGGGAAAACTGAGAAAACCATGATAAAGAAAAGTGTACAGCTCAAAGGTCACAACTACTTTCTATGAGGGTTGGTCTAGATCTAAGTAGAATTGTTAAAACTGGACGACCAATTCTTGGTTGTCTGCAGTATATTGGGCATGTTGTCTAGTAAGCTCCTAGTCTTTAACGCTTAATAGCATTTTGACGTGGTCGCTGCTCAGACTCGTCCTTTGGTCTTTGATGATTCGGCCGTATAGACTGAAGGCCGATTCGGAGGACACCATCGACACAGACACCGTCAACACATCCCGTGCTAGTTTTGAAAGCACGGAATATGCTATCTTGTGGTCATTCCACCACCTGAGGACGTTGAAGTCTTGTGCTTCATGATAGATGGCATCGCTGTCATAACTCTTCGGCCGCATTATGCAAAGAGGCGTCTCCACTTGTAGCGGATGAACTTCCACCACCTTGGCTTGAAGACAATCCACCCCAAATTATACCCCGCTTTATCTTCTTCTTACCTGCAGTGGGGATAGGAGGGGGTCTCTGCTGGCGAACTCCCTGAAACTTTAGTTCATACTTTCCAAAAACTTCATATAGTTTATCCCTAACCTTAGTGTAAAAAGAACTATAATCTACACCTACAGTATCTCCAAGAAGTGATAAAATAGCATATAATCCCCTTAATTTACATCTACGATCTAAAACGAAAGCAAAAGCATACAACATAGGTATAGTTTTCCAATATTTTAAATATTTTTGTTTCATGTGAAACACAGGTTCAGTTAGAACATCATCATTTTCATATTCTTTAAACAAAGAAGCAATTTCAAGAATGTTTTGCAAAATTATGTTGGCTGTTGGATAATAAACTTGGGACAGAGTAAGAGTACAATCATAAAAAGTTTCAAGAAATTGATAAAATTTTTGGACAATTGCCCAAACATGCTCATGGAGTATTGGCGACCCGTCACTGTTTCTTGGGCCACCACGTGACTGAACAAAATCAGTAAGTAAATCACTATAAGGTAAAATAACTTTTAACATTAAATAAGTTACATTCCGTCGATGCTCTGCATCGGTGGCAAACTTACATGCTCTCTTACCGGCCGCATTGCAAAACCTCTTCCATGCAGCAATTCGTGGGTTAGAAGCAGTTAACCACGCGATTGCTTGACGAACAGCGTCGATGTGATCACCTACTTTTTTCATCCCAGCCTTAACAATCAAATTTATTATATGGTAAGCACAACACTAATGCAATAGAAAAGACTAAGCATAAACCGAAAATAAAGGTTGCAAAATTTCCATTGCCCTAGAATTAGCAGATGCATTATCTAGAGTGACAACAAATATTTTATCTGCAAGATTAAATTCATTAATTACCTTCCTAATTCTTTCAGCTATGTTTTCCCCTGTGTGTGAGACATCTATTAACCTAAGACCTAAAACTCTCTTTTGCAATTGCCAATCATCATCAACAAAATAAACAACTACGCTAAGATAATCTTCCCTAGCTCTACTACTCCATATATCTGAAGTAACACTAACAGAGAAAGTGTATGTATAACAAAGTTCCTTAAGTGCTCCTTCTGATAAACATTTTCTAAATCCCTAGTTGTTGTTTGCCTACTCACAGCTTTAAACCTAGGTTATCAGATTGCTGAATATATTGTTCAAAAGTAGGAGACTCTCCAAAGTTTAGGGGTAAATCTTGCCTGGCGATTAACCGGACAAGAGATTCCCGAGCAACCATGGGATCATACTCCCAGCTACGTATCGTACCGTCCAGGTTTAGCATCAGTTGCTGCTGCCGGAGTTGTATTCCTTGCTTCTTGGCACATGAATCCGCGTGGCGCTTTAGGTGTCCTATACCACCAGAAGATCTAGCAGATAAAATTGTCCCACATATTCTACAACGGGCTTTCGATACCTTCCTTTCGTCGGGGGCTGTTTCCTTCACCTCGTCGAAGTACTGCCACACACCAGAGGTTCTTGATCTTTTTGAGCCGGTGTGTGTCGAAACACTTCCGCTCGCGGTTCCGAAAAATCCTTCTGAAGCCGTCGGCGCCGCCGTCTGAACCGGTACCTCCTCCACAGATGGTGGAGTTAGAGCCGATCCGGAGGCATCGTCAAACCCCGATATGTAGTTGGGGTCGAAATCACCCAAAGTGAACGACGACGACGGTATGGGTAGTTCGGATCCATTACGAAAATTTAAACCGAAATAAACAAATTTTTGAATATTTATTCAATTCACAAACAAAATACAAATAATACATAAATACGAATATCACTTACATCTTTCCAACCGCGAGCTCTTCAAACCTCTCTGATCTAACTATTGAACTACAAAACTAATTTTGATTTTTGACAAAATTTAAGCAAATTTTATCAAATTCAAAAAATTACACACTTCAGATCAAAGAGAGCACTTGAGAGCACAAGATGAGAAGTTTGGGGTGAGAAAAAATGGCTAGGGTGGATGCCCTATTTATAGGGTGAAATTTGGAATTTTTTGAAATTTTTTGGAATTTTTTTTGAATTTTTTAGCCCTCTAACGGTTATTTTGAAAATTGAACGTAATATAGCCGTTAGGGGGTACGTGGCGCGTTTTGATTGGTTGGAGTATATGCCGCGCCATTGCTGCCGTCAGCCATGCGCCACGCGTTGACACGCGATTCGTCCTCCCAGCAGCGCGTGCCGTTCCATGCCTAGGCCGTGCCGCTACAGTGCCCGTGTCGTACCGTGCCGGCCCGCGGGCTCGGCCGGTGGCCCAAGCACGGCACGGCCATCCGTGTCGTGCCAGCACAACCTGTTTCACCCACGGGCCGTGCCGTGCCGTGCTGCTACATGACGGGTCGTGCCTGTGCCGGCTTGTTATGGCCCGGCCCATTTGGCCAACTCTGGATAAGTCCATTTCGTCCTCCTCAACTCTTCGCTTTGTCTAGAACACGCTCTCGGATCTTTAAAACCAGGTATCTGACACCTCAAACTTTCAATACCATTCATTCTCCCCTAGTGGTTTTTAGCTGGTTTGGCGGCATGTTGGACACCAAGTGTACAAAGATCCATGTCAGCAGAGAGGAGAGAAGGGGTCCCACATGTCGGTGTCACTCTATCTTCTTCTTTCTCCCCATCTCCCTCACTAGTCATCTCTATCGTCCCTCTTCTCATTTTTCCCTTTGCTGCCGGGTACTCTGGGAGAAGCTCAAGCTCGCCACGCTATGAGCCCCCTACTCGACTTTTGCCCCAGCAACCCTCTCCACTGCCATCGCTCTCCTCGTCAAGTAGGTTAGTAGGTCGAACTCACACTTCTTCTTCCCCTTTTCGGCTCTTTCCTTCTCAACTTCTTGTCTCTCTCTGCCTATATGATACGGTGACATTGAGATCAACTAGCAAGGTGGTTGCGGAGGTCTTGGACCCCGATAGCATTGATCCCAAGCTTCGACATCCTTTCATTGTTGCTGGTCGCAAATCATGAGGTGGCGCAAGGAGGAGCTGATGGCAACTGACAAGTAAGCGAAAAAAGGAAGGGGGTTTCGCCGTGGTGGTCGACGAGTAGGCAGAAGAACATGGCGCCATTGTAGTGGCGGCCATGCCTCTAGATCCATGGGAGAAGAAGAGGTCGATGCAAAAGAGCCAAGATGGAGACGGCGATAAGGCCCCTTGTGCGGCGATAGAGAGCATAGTACGAAAACCCAGACTGAGGGTCGAGCTGGTGACCTCGTCGGTTCGTCGGTCCACCTGTTGAATCTCCGGTTTAGCCAGTTTAGGTGCAGAACCGAAGGTCTATCTATTTTATATATGGGGCAATTGCTCATTTGACATTGTTTCGAAGCTTAACTATCAATTTGACCTCACTTTTTCGTGTTTGCTCATTTGACCGTGTTTTTCAAAACCAAAGATCAAGACTAACCCTATTCCATGAAAATAAGATAACGATGTTAACTAAGAGCCAAATTGTCCTTTTTGTCATCGCTTATTTGATTTGATCCTGATGTATAAAAGCTTTTTATTTATTCTAACCTTTGGCGTATTTGTAATAAATTTAACATTACTTTGATAGATTTGAGACAAATTTGACATATTTAACTTCAGATTGAAAAATTTGACAAAATCAAATTAACAGAATTTAACATAATTTTGTCTGAACTTTTTACAAGATTTTCACAGCATCCATCCTAAATTGCATCTAATGAGGAAAACACAAAAACACAGAGCCGTGCGTCGCCATCGCCCCTGCTCCCCACGCGTTGCCGCGGCCGCCGCTGCTCCCTCCACGCATCGCCGCCGCCGCCCTTGCTCCCATCGCGCGCCGCCGCTCCTCCGCTGCTTCCTCCGCGCATGGCCGTCGCCACTGCTCCCTCCGTGCGCCGCCACTATCTTCGTGCCGCCGCTGCCGCCCCTGCTCCCTCCGCGCGCATACTCCGCCGCCGGCGGTTCTCCCACCGCGCGCGCGTCGCTGCTCGGCTCCCTCTGCACGGCGCCGCTACCTCCCCGCCGTCGCCGTCCCAGCTTCCTCCTCACGCCGCCGCCGCTCCCTCTGCTTGCCACGCCACCCCAGTCTCCGGAGATGAATGGATTTGAAGAAATTTGGGGATAGATGCTGTACTTAGAACATTTTTGTTAGTTCGGCACATAAATACATTATTTTTGTTTTTTCTAAATGAAACCTTAACAGTGTTTGAAAATAGAGTCAAATGGCAACTTCAATTTTGAAAAAGGGATCAAATGAACAAACTCAAAAAATAAAGTCAAATTGATAGTTAAGTTTCAGAACAGGGTCAAATGAGCAATTATCCCTTTATATATTTTACCTAACTCACAACACTCACAGTAGGCAAAATGTTTGGGTGGTAGAGCCTCCAACCCATCCGGCGTCGGTTTGATCTCACCTCAAGCATGTTTTTACTCATATTTTGAATAAAAGGCGTACTTGGGCTGCGGAAGCTTCATGGGCCTTAGAAGGCCAGCTCATGAGTTGGCCCAATTGGTGCGATAAACCACCGGTTCAGAACACCCTGGTTCGCCGGTTTCAACAAAAACTGTTTGGTTCCTCCGGTTCTCACCGGGTCAGTTGCGTGGGCGGTCTTTTGAGTAAATCAGCTGTCCTGGTGGCTGGAGGTTTGCGGGAGAGGGGCAACACAACTGATGGCTAGCTCCACCGAATTTTTTGTCTTTTACCTCAAATTTACAAAGATTATCACAAAATGAACTCTGGCGGTTTGAATTCTAGAAATGGACCCTAAGCTCGGCGCCAATAGTGATGACGCTGAGCTTGAACTACTCGGTGCTAATACTATTGGCGCCGAGATATTTACGCCACGTAGGAGCCGAGTCCGACGTGGCAAAGCTCGGCGCCAGCGATAGTGGCGCCGAGCTCGGCGCCAGTAATGGTGACGCCTACCTCGGCGTCACCGCTCGTGGCGCCGAGCCTGCTTACAGGTGGACCATCTTCTTCCTCTCTGTCAACACTTCCTGTTCTCCTATTTCTCTTCATCTCTGTCCTATTCAACTGTCACCAGTGTTCCCTTCACCCTTCGTTACGAATCGGCATATTGGACCGTGGAAAAGTGAGTTTGAGCTATCGTATTTCTGTTGTTTAAGCAATTGACATGGTTGAAAATTTTTGTAGTAATACAAGCATAACTCAGCATATATTAATGATACAATACATGACATATGTTTCATAAGGATTATTGCACATAATTAAACCGCGGAATGTATGCCATGCATACACGATACAAACTAATCGGACCCGACGAGTCGAGTCTCAGGTATCCTATGGATCCGTTCTATGGCTTTCAGCTTGTCTTCAATTTTCTCTTTCCTTCTTGACATTGTACTCCTTCTGTGTTTCACATTCAGTTACTTTTAGGCCGTTATATTGGGGAATGACATTGTCGATCCACCTAGTGAATCCGCACCTCCTTTGAATGCCCTGGTAAAGAAACACATGTAATCAGTTAGAGAGCGAGTAGATGGAAGACGTTAGCGGGGTTGATAAAACGAAAGACGTACAACGAAGTCGTTGTCTAAGTTGGAGCAAATGAAATATCTCTGGCCATAGGTTCGTGGTTCAAAGGAGGTAGCCATCTTGCAACGATCCCTACAACCGCACATGGGACGCTCCGACCATTTTGGGAAACCTAGTGGGTTGTTCCGCCAATCTAAGCTTGCGATTTCCACTCAATGTTCGTACTCCATCCATGCCTGAAGGAATTGTTCGGTTGACTCAGGTTGCGTTACCGTCCGACCAATTGAAGCAGGTCTAACCGTATCGATCCATTGTTCATATGGACACTGACGTACATCCTCCTGTATGTTCATTTGTGATGTTCGAGGTTAGAAAATGGAACAAGCGAATAGGTTGAACAAGAAAAATGATACTCACGACAAAATCGTCATCCACAATGTCGGGACACACGAAGCATCTTTGTCCTCTAGTTGCTTGTCTTATGGATCTTACCACCTGGCAACGGAGACCACAATGGCATTCTGGACGTTCCCGCCATGTGGGTAGTGCTAGCTGATCCATAGGCCAATCCAAAGCTTCAGCACCAACTCGACGTTGGTACTCAGCCTTTCGTCGAAGGTAGTCTGACATTGTTTCGCTTAATGGGTAGTACCGTGTTCCATTGTTTCGCAAGGTATGGCTGATCAGGCATCAATGGGGAAACCTCATGACGAATGGGATCAACCACCACCCGACGCACAACCACCTCCAAGCTTGGGAGTTGACTCTTCATAACAGATCTCACATACTTCTCCCACTTATCTGCACAACCTATTAGGGTCAGCCTCCTTAGGATGTTGGAAGGAGATACTACGTGAAGTACACCCTCAACTATGATGGAATCATCTCCAGAGCAATGTAGCTCCTCCCGAGCCCTTTCAAGCAACTCACTAAATGTTGGCTTCTCATCAAATATAACAGGCTCGCTTTGCATGTCAACAAAGTTGATATATCCATAACAATCTCTTGCCATGGTGCCTCCATGATATATGATCACTACGTTGTCCATCTAGTAGTTCGAAAAAATTACAAATATATTTAGTTCAGTCCAAATTAATTGCTATATAGTACTCAATTTGTCCAATCCACTATAGTTTTTAAAACATACAAACTTTCTACAAAAAACTTTAGCCCGTACGAAATTATCCAATCCTGCAATTTCTTCTTTATGAGATCTACCTTCGCATAAACTAATCCAATCCCGTAAACTAATCAAAGTTATTACCATTAAAAGATACCATTTATTCAACAAAAAAGATAGGAAAATTTATAAATTACATGTTCAACATTTTACAATTCACCTTTTCAAAATTCACGTACATTATTGTATATTTATATTTTACCCACATTGCATATTGTAAAATTATGTACATTGCACTTTTAATTTTTTTCCTACACTGCATACTCTAAATCACATATATTGCATTTCTAAATTTTACCTACTAGATCATTCCATATTTATACTTTACCCACATTTCATATTCTAACTAACAATACATTGGATTTTCAAATTGTATCTACATTGCCTATTCTAAATTAAATGCATTGAATTTCTTCATTTGCACATTCTAAATTTTAATTTTATCTACATTGCATACTTGAAAATATACTTACCTCGCTGATAAGGAAGTTAGCGCAGGCGGGAGCCGAGAAGGGAAGTCGGCGCGGGCAGAGGGGGCGCCGGTGGCGGTACCGGCCTAGTGGCCACGGGTAGAGGGCGCGCCGGCCCGGGGCGCGGGCAGCAGGGGCGCGCGCCTGGGCGCGAGCGAGGGGGCGCGCACGGGCGGGGCGGCAGCGGGCCGGGCGGCGGCCGACGAGGCAGCGGCGGCGGGCGGCGGCGGCGCATGCTGTCCGGCGGGCCGTGCGCGGTGGGCGAGCGGCAAGCTATGCGGCGGTGGGCACGAGGATGTAACTCGCTGCACGAGGAAGACGGGACCCACCTGTAAGCAAAGCTCGGCGCCAGTGATAGTGGCGCCAAGCTCGGCGCCAAGATCGGTGGACGTATAAAATTAAAGTTAATAAAGATAAATGCCAAGCGATTATATGATCGGAATATTAGCCGATGCAGCATTAGTAGTAATGCATTCATATATGAAAACCAAGAAAGTAAAAAAATATCAGCTATGAATAGATAACATGTAATTGTATTCTAATTTTCTTATTTTTAAAACTAATCTTGATAGAACAGACTTAACTAGTACAATATAAAGATTGGGACTAATAAGGACTGGCTATTAAACAATTATATTAATTTAGACGCTAGCTGACACGATAACTTAATTAAAGGATAAAATAACTTATTGGTTACAACTTCGATAAAGCCTTATACAAAAATTTATCGGACTTAGATAAATCTAACAAGATGATGAGGAAATCAACGCGACGATACACCCACGCCTCCACAAAAACATTAGATTTTTGGTCCGATTACTCGCGCTTGTGCACGCCAAATAAACTATCAGGTGAGTTCGTTCTTATCTTTTTGTCCTTCTTATTTAGACCATGGAAACATTTGCACTCTTGTTTTGGTTAAGAACGATGGACAGGACCCAAAAGGAAATGGATTCGTGCGGGCCGATTTCAGACCGCAGAATAGACCCAACTTGTGATGGACGCTGCGACTTCATGCAGACTCCGTTTGGAGTGTGCAAGTACTTCATAGAAAGATTATCAAGTCTACTTTCAAACGGATCTGGCCATATATCCATATCTATTTCAAGTCAGCTGCAATCTTTGATTTAATGCAAATACCTTTTTTGTCTATGATGCTACGATACTTTAGTTTTGGCCCATTGGACCATGTATCATGTTGAATCCATTACGGACGCGTCTTAGGGTTGGAGCATGACCCCAGCACCATTGTGGTCGTCCTTCCACATATTTATAACCCTTGGCCATTGCCAAGAATAATTGTCACACGTAGAAATTTATCCCAAATTTTCAGACTATCTTGTGCATTAAATCCTTGTCTAGGAATCAATCAGGGTACACAAAACGATAAATTAATACACAGATCCAAATGTAAAATCAAGCATAAAATAAAAATACTTGCAGCAGAGGCACTTAGTCCTCACACCCAAAAGAAACAGTAGCGAAAAATAAAGACGATCCTAGCAGCTTCAACTCCACTCCACAGGCAAACTCAACTGAGGTTTGAGCCTTGGTTCTCTAACACCATCTTCAACTCAAAAGCACTACGCTTCTGAAAAGGGAAAAAATAGCAAGACTGAGTACAACCACCATACTCAACAAGTCACACCAAGGATGCAGACGTGCAAAGGAAGAAAAAGATAGGCTTGGGCTATTTTGCATAAATGCAATTGTAAACCTTTATAGTTTAAATCAGTAAAACAGTTGAGTATTTAAGTCAATATTGAATCTTCACTGAAACCAGTTCCATTATGTCCAATTATTAAAGATAAGACTAGTCACGGTGAATCTGGTTGATCGGCCATAACCGCGGGCACGACTATTTGAATAGCTTTACTCTGATCAGAAGTGCGCAACTTTACCCACAAGACACGATTCCACACATGTTACCATGCCCGAAGTACCATCATGATACTGCAAAGGGAAAAATTGTGACAAGACCTTTCGCATTACTTTCCCTAACCAATCGTACCACACCAAGGTTTCGCCCCCACCCCTCGAAAGGCAGTGGGCAGCCCCCCTGAGTGTCGCGGTGAATCTGGTAGCCGATCAACCGAGCGCCTGATCGACCGAACTCCATCACGCCCACCCTTACCAGGAAACGTCGGCCAGAGAAAAGCTATACTACGAGTCCAGCAGTTGCCCATTCTTGCTTGTGGTAAGCATTGTAAGTCTTTCAGGGTTTCCCATGAACCGTTCCTTAATTGTCATGGGTGCGACAATTAAAACCATGCATCCACAACCCACCATTATATCATATTTTAGTTCAGATAATTATGACCAATAAGACATGGCCAGGTGTTACGAGCTTGCAGCTCATCAGATACTAGAGTAATTAATGTGATTATCCTATTTATTGAGCAAGTGGTAATTAAGCATAGCTAAACATATAATTCTAGCAAAAGTCAACATCAGTGACTAAAGCTAGTCAAATTATCACCCAAGGTTAACAAAGGGCTGATATCAAATTAATATGGCACAAGCAAGCAGATAGGTAATCCCATCATTCCATATAATTAGCAAAACAATGCACTTTATTTGTAAACGTAAACATTTATAAAAAATATAGGATCAATATGCTTCAAGGGAAGTGTGACTTGCCTTGCTTCTTCAAACAACCTTCTGACTCTTTTCCTCGCGAGCGCGAACTCCAGAAACGACGTTATCTACATGCTAGCACACAAAACAAGAAAAAAACCCTAATAAAAACCAAATAAACAATATATGAAAATTAAGCAAACATGTACATCTTAACTTTAGATGAATTTTACAATTTGAATGGTCCAATTTAGAGTTCGTATGGATTAGATATAAATTTTAGAAGTTTTGAACCATTTAAATAAATTTTGGAAACTAAAATAATTTATTGTGCAATTTTTAATTATTTTTTAACAGAAAAAGGCTGATGCTGACGTCAGCAGCCGATGGCTGACGTCAGCGAGGGCAGCGGCGCAAGGCCGGTCCACGGGGACCGGTCCATGGGTCCACCACGTGGCGGGCAGCCACGGGGGACGGCCACCAACGTGGCACCGACGCGGCGCACGGCCGGCAGCCATGTCGGCCGCCACGTGGATGGCCCAGATTGCCCCGAAGGGGGATCGTGCGGCCACGGGACCGACGGCCCGGATCGGTTCGGAACCGATCTAACGGTCGGGAGCGAGGGTAGGCCGTCGGCGAGGTGGCACGATGGCCGGTGGCGGCACTGGGCGGCGCAAGGGGACAAAAAGCCTCCGACGAGTGGCGGAGGAAACGCGCGCGCAAGGGCCAGTGGGCGCGAGGCCGCGGCGAGGTGCGATGTGGCTTGGAAACAACCGGAGAGAAAGGAAAATGAGGGAGAGATAGAGAGAGCTCACTGTAGTTGCCGAAGATGGGGAAGACGATGACGACCGGCGAGAATGGCAGCGAGATTTCGGGGAAGAGCTAGCGGCCGGGAGTCTAGGAGAGGCGGCGCACGCGACGGTGGCGGTGGATTGGAGTGGCGAGCGGTGTGGATTGGCCGGCCGAAGACACGGTGGTTGTAGCGGCGCTCGGGAAGCACGGCGGGGAGGCGCTCCGGCGTCGGCCCGAGGACGGGAAGTGGTGGCCGAGCGTGGGACGGTGCGACGAAGGTGATGGTGGGCTCGGCGTGCGGCAGCGGCACTTGGGGCGGCGGTGGCGCACAGCCGGAGAGGCTGAGGTGAGCGACGGAGCGAGGGAATCGTGGGGAGGGAGTTTGGAGGAGCGGCGAGCACGTGAGTTTTGGGGAAACGCGGAAGGGAGCTCGAGGGAGGGGGATTTTATAGGCGTGGGGCACAGGTTCGGCCGAGAGGCGGCAGATTTTGTGGTGGGGCGGTTCGATCGTCGACGGAAAACACGAGCGGCGGATAAGGCGGTTTTGGCTGTTGCGCGGCCGCGGCGCGAGCGGGACGGGGAGAGAAAACCGGTGGCGTCGGTTAGGGTGCAGGTGCGTGCGGGGAGAACACGGGTTTGGCACGAGAGAAGCGGCGGTGTGGGCGTGAGATCAGCGGCGGAAAAGGCGGCCGAAGGTTGGGGATGAGCCCGACAGGTGGGGCCCACCTGTTGGTGACTTGGGGAGGGAAGGGAGGCGTTGCGAACTTCACGTGGGCGCGGTAGAGACGGGCCACACTGGACCGAGGCGAAGGAGGAGAGATGGGCGGCGTCGTCGGCCGAGCCGGACTGCAGGGGAGCAAGCGAGTTGGGCCGTTTCCGCCCGGACGGGGAGATTTTAAATTTGTTTTTTTATTTAAATTAATCGCATAAATGATGTTTGAAATTTTATAAATACTTTCGGTGCTCAAATAATTCCAAGAAAAATCTTGAAAGTAGATAGAACTCAAAGTATTTAATAAAAATACAACGAGAACATTTAATGATTAATTAATTTATTTAACTAATTACTGACATGCTCTTTGTATTATTAAAATTATTTCTGGAGCTCCAAAATTTCATGGAAAATTTCAGAGAATAATTTAGGGCATGGAGAATATTTCAAAAATATTTCTAGCTATGATTTTTAAAGGAAAATTTAATTTCCTTAATACCTTTACTTGTTTAATTTGCTTTTTATTTTATTTAATTTCTAGAAAATGATTTATTTAATGATTTTTAATCCCGAATGAAAATCATGTAACAATAATTGAGTTTTTTAGATCAAATATTAGCATCACTACTTTGCCGTGTAATCCCGTGATCGGTTAGATCGCCAGTTTGCTCATTTCGGAGACCCAATTTGCTGATATAATCCCATATCTTTATTCCACAATTTGAGTTACTTGTTTATTTTGTTCTTGCTAGTTCTCGATTGCTTGCAGAAACAAACACCCTCGTGGTTGGCCTGACCGTGCGTCCGTCAGGATTCACGACTACCTCTGGTTGGTGTAATGATTGCTAAGGCACAATGTCCTTGGACGGTTGTAGTCGGATCTCCAATGTCGCTCCATCCAATTGAATTATCCACTAATCGAAAGATCGGGACACCCTCGCGCACATCACAAGCAAATTAGGAATTTAGCAAATCAAACCTAACCGAGGTAGTGCAAAATCGACAAAAAGCTTGATAGATTTAAAGAATTGATATATCTTATATAAGATGATTGATATAACAGACCAAACAAATAGAGCAAAGCAATCTAAACAAGAGCCGATATATTGGATAAGCGACACGAGTAACAACTTAACTAGTATATCGTACTTAACCGAGAAAGTACTAATTCTGGCCGATACAAGTGAAGTTGATGAAACTTACTTTCTCATCGGAGATCAAAATAAATGCAGCCCAAACTTGAAAACAAGAACTCATCGAGAACTGAAACTAGGGTGAAGATACACCGAAAGTTGTATATTGAACTGTTGTTATTTACAGGCGACCCTGAGTACACAATTTATACCCTTAGTATGGTACAAGTCCGACTCAAACATGACTTCTATCGGCTAACTTACAGAAAAAAGAAAGTAACCGAGTTCGATTCCTACACGATCAAATCAGCTCATGACTTTATCTATAGAAAAGAAAACAAAAAAAAACCTTCCTTATTATGGAAGTTTGAAAAAACCTATCCTAAACTTGATACACTTTTCAACCAAATTAGCCACAATCACAGTGTTAATTCTCCTTTAGATCCGGTCTTGACTAACGATGACTTTCAATTTTTGTCGTTAACAGTATAAAAAAGTAAAGTACACTGTCGGTCCCTAAACTTGTTCGTCTACGTCATTTAGTTCATCGAACTCTCAAAACACATTTTTAGGTCCCAAATAGTCAAAGTGTGTCATTCTGGTCATAAACTGCTATGACCCCTTCGTGATCCTATGTGGCGCTCATGTGGCATACAACATGAGCGTTGACTCATTTTATTTATCTTTTTTCTGTCCCTTTTCATCTCTTCTTCCTTCCTATTTGTGTGGAAACAAGAGGAAAAAAGAGAAGGGAAACATAGTGGGGAAGAAAAAAGAAAAAAATTTGGGACTGGAATGTCTGTGTGGCATGTTACTTTAATGTCAATGTGGCATGGTATGTAAGCGCCACGTAAGATCCCAGAGGGGTTATGGCAATTTGGGACTAGAATGACACACTTTAACAAGTTTGAGGATCTAAAAATGCATTATGAGAGTTTGAGAACCTGGATAACACATGCAAACAATTTCATAGACCGACAATGCACTTTACTAAAGAAAAACTACGAGGCCTCTAACAGAAATTGAAGAAAATGGCAACAAACACTAGAACCAAAAGCTAATTTAAATAAACTAAAACAAACTTTGTGGTCAATTTTATTTTATTAAAATTAAGTACTACTATCTTTGTTTTTTAATAGATGACGATGTTGAGTTTTGAACACACGTTTGACTATTTGTCTTATTCAAAAAATTTATGTAATTATCATTTTTGTGAGTTTTTTATCACTAAAAAATACTTTAAGTATGATTTATATCTTATGCATTCGCAACAAATTATTGAATAAGACAAATGATCAAACATGTATTCAAAAGTCAACGACGTCATATATTAAAAGGAGAAATGATTTTTATTTACAAAAAAATTAAACCTGACCTTTATTAAACCAAATTTGAACTAGGTTTTGCCGATTAGAGTTGCTATCCTTTATTTGACACAACATTAGGGTGGATTTCTATCGAATCCTCCCTTGTTAGATCTGCGTCACATTCTGATGACCTCCTTCTCCTCTAGCTCCAGCAACAAGACGACAGCCTGACCAGTTAGAGTTCACGGTTTGGGTTAGATGGAAGGAGAGGAAGGGGTAGAGGCGGAAGAGTAGGAAGGGGGGGAGGAGGAACTTCCTTTGACTTAGAGGAATGGCCATGGGAGACGGTGATCCGATGATGGGGGCGAGCGGCATCGTCGCGAAATTAAGATGTGTGGTCGGCAGTGAAAGGTGGGTTGGTGTTGGCGATGGGGCAAAGTGAAGAAGGTTAGGAGCTAGGGACGACGGTGTGGTCACTGGTGACGAGGGACCACCGGAGATGCAGACGACGCAGCGGGATGAAGGCACCTTGCCGCCGTGGGCTTAAGGAGGAAGAGACGGGGAGTGGGGATTGACGATGTGGTTTGGTAGCCCTCGCTAACGCTGGTGAGACTAGGCGACATCATAGTGCGGTGATGGCAACGGAGGAGGCAATGTGGCGGCGTAGACGGGGAACCAAAGGAGGAGGAGCTTGGGTTGAGAGGGTTGCATGAATTTTAAAGCAGATTCAATGGTCCAGAAAACACAAAATATTCGGTCAATCCCTCGTCCATAAGGATTGAAAAGAATTGAGGTGTGGAATTAATTAATCACTCTCAATCCACTCTAATCCGTAAATTGATTCGGGTGTTGTTAATTACGTTCTTTTTTATGGTAGTTTTACCCTCGATGACTTTTACTAAAAATGCACGCACCGGCCGTAGCTTCAGTTACATACGTTTTCGTTCGGTTACTCTCGATGGACACACAGTACAGGCGAGGACCGTCCGGTCGCGCGCCGGCAGGCGGCAGACGGCAGGCGGCAGCGGCAGAGGCCCCCCACCCCAGGCCCCAGAACAGCAGCACTTGCATGCCGTCGTCACATAGCCGTGGCAATGGGCGCAACCGTTGTCAGTGCGAGACCCCCTCCTCTGCTGCTCATGCCTCCTACTCTACACACGTACACACACTTTGCATCTACTACTATACCGTGATGCATCTTACTATATCAACTTTCCGTTGCTATATACTTCGTCCCTATACGAGTGTATTTCTAGCACTTTTTCCAAAATAAAAGTTTATTAATCACATTTTATTTAAATTTCTTTTTATTTTATCTCCAACCAACGTGCACTTCTAACAGAATATATAGTTTTTCTTCTTTATTAATTTGTGATTTCATGTGTCAGAAATGCACTGGGGAGAGTACTAGTAGTAGTATGGGGCTGTTTGGCATTTTAGTCAAGGGACTAAAGTTTAGTCCCTTGACTAAAACTTTTAGTCCCTTCCTATTTGGTTATAGGGACTAAAAGGGACTAAAGGTAATTAATTACATTGTATAAAGACCATATTACCCTTATATAGCCATGCAAGCAAAAAAATAAAAACTACATTGAAAATACAAATTAGAGGCAAGGATATTTATATATATGACTCTACAAATATTTATACAACAATATGGATTGCAAACATAGTAGCAAAATATTATTACAAATTAAAATAAAAGTTCTACAAATCATATTAAAATTACTCGTTCCACAGAACAATAAAAAGACAAATCATATATTTCTCAAAGACCAAAGGCCATCGGCAACCGAGTCTCGAAAATGATTCATCACTGGCTATCCAAATAATTGGTTGCATCGTTTAATGGAGAAGAAAATGTTGCCAATGGAACATAATTTGCATCTTGGTCACAATGGTCGAATTCTTCATCGCTAGCTTACTTGTCTTTAATGAAATTATGCGGTGCTATGCGAGGCAACAATTATTTTGCTTTGCTTTTTTGTGGATAAGCTGGGTAATCGAAATAAAATTCTCCACTTATTCTTCAAAACTCCAAAAGATCTCTCGTGACATTTCTACAAGAAGAATGACAGAATTGAAGTGCTCCTTTTCCTCTAGGCATTATACCCTCATTGTACTCCGAAAATGATATGTTGTACCCTTATACGGTGCAAGATAACCAAGTCTCGTTAGGGTAACCCGAGTCGACTAAATAAAACTTTCCAAGAGGTGGTCGTGGAAACTTATCTCCCAATCTATTTTGAGCATCATTAAACACCCTCATGTCATGAACCGATCCAGGCCATCCAAGAAGAACAAATGTAAATCTCATATCAAAATCACATACACACATCACATTCGACTCTTCTCCTTATGTCTGTTCATATGTTGCACAAATGGAAACCGGCACCACAACTTGAATATGTGTCCCATCTATTGCTCCAATGCAATTATCCAAGTACGGTGCATACTTTGCACATTGTAACTTTTTGTGCACAGTTGTAACCGAGGATCTTTTGGTTTAATGATATCTTTTGCAAGCTTGATTATCACCTGTTAACACCTCATTAAACTTTCGAACTATTGTTTCCAAAGACCTAACAAAACGATTTTCAACTTGTCTAAGCGATTGGGGGCACCGACTATCCACAAAAAGATAGCTAAAGACTCAATTGAGGACATATTTGTGGTGGACTTCAACCCATAAGAATCCATAAGAACATTATGCAATTTCTCAAACACTGGTCTGCTCATTCTAAACATGTTGTAACATGCGTTCGTTGCCTAGTGTTCTCATTACCCAAGCATGTCCAGACTCAATTGATATTCTTCTAGGAGCTTTGTTTGAATAAGAGTCCAAGTAATACGTACCAATCATGCCGCTAGCATAAGTAGTTTTCGCTTCCTTGATTTTTGAAGCATCAATGCCGCCAAGACGCGCTTCTTTCGATCTAGATTGTTGTCATCATCACTTTCCACCTCATCACCATTATCCTCATCACCACCGCCGTCATCATCATTGCTCTCATCACTACTATCCTCATCATCACTTTCCTTCTCATATGATGAACCATAACCATCCTACATGTTTAAATTCAGCATATCATCAACATAGGAGTTATCCATAGCATATAGAATAAGTACATAACATGATAACTTATCGTAGCAAGCCATTCAACCACATGTCCATTACACAACATAATAAGGTACTAACAACATTACATAACATAGATCAATAAACAAGTGCCTTACATAACATAAATTGCATATAAGTTTCACTTATAAGTGAAATTAATAACTAATATAAATTCTTCTTTGGCACCATCTCTTCAACCACAAAAACCTTGCTTCGTTACTTCTCATGTTCGAAACATCACTGTTCCCTTTTTCCGAAATAACGTGTTGCACAAAAGTACTCCACGTCTCTTCGTTGCCCCACACTCAATTGCCAACTTTTGGCGGTGCATCAAGGACTGCTCAAACTTGTCTCCTTTTTCTCAATTTGTTTCCCTGTGTGTAGAAGCTCTGTTAGTATATGAGAGGAGTTCTCGGTCTCTGTCCCATCTATTGAACAACCCCTTCATCAACCTAACAACCGGGCTCTTGCTTTTCTTCCCAGGACTAGAACCCGTGGACAACAGACTACTCGCTCTTCCTTTTTTTTTGCTAGTGCTCATAGGACTATCCTCAAATCCATCATCTGCATCTGCAAATCTTTCTGTTTCCTCTTCCTCTTCCTCATCTTCATCACCAGGGAAATATGCAGTGGATCCATCAACTGCGACACCTTGGAATAGCTCTATAAGCATGTCCAAGTACTCGGGTTGCCGTTCGAAATTTTTTGCATCCGGTTTTCTGTTATAAAACCGTGTTACGAGAAATCTAATTATGTAAAAGAACAAGAAGAGGTTGTTATGAGAAATACTAGTACCTTGATTGTTCTTTTCCACCAACCATCTGACCCTGTTATCTCTCCATTCGGTCCTCGACCACACCCCGTTTGTTGACTGAGCCAAACCCAACATATGTAGATGCTCTTCAGTTGGACCATTCTATTCTTCAATTGTTTGGTTGAATGCTTGAGTTGAGTGCTAACAAAATATTTAGACTTCAAATTTTGATAGCCTCTAGTTGTCCATGTTCCATTGGGACAATTACCATCCCTCGTTCCTCACATGCTATTACACAAAATCTATAGGTGTTTTCTTCAGTCCAACATGCCTTGTCATAAATACTCTAGGGGCACAAGGTAAAATTTAGACATATTGTACATTACATATATTAAAATTATAAGTGAGATAAAAACTTAGAAGAATGTCTTAACATCAAATATTCAAAAAAAAAGATGCACATAGTGGATTTACCGTGCGTTGTCCCTCATCGCCAAGTTCTGGTTCTTCGTCGTCCTCGTTGTACTCTTCCTCAGTCGCTACAGGAATTGCCGATGACGAAGCCCGGTGCCGGCCACCACCTCCAAATCCACCAAGTCCGGTGAAGCCGTGCGCAAGTGAGGACATTGATCCACCACGGCCTCCGACGATTCCTTCGCTGAAATGGGAGCGGGGAACGAATCCCCGCATCCTCTCGTCGGATCCCGCGCCAATGGACGCGACCTAGCACGCCTCGACCAGTTCTTCCTCCCCGTCTTCCTCTTCCTCATGCTAGCGTGACATAGGAGGACGCGATGGGGCGACGGCCGAACGAGTGCTAGCCGAAATGGGATCACCTCCATGTCCATCCGACCGTAACATTTCTTGGTACGAGGAGAAATCAGGGAATGCGTCCGCCTGAGAGTTCAGATCGAACCCCCCGGATCCCCTTCCCCCCCCGAAGCCCATAGCTGAAAAATGGAATCCGCCGCGAGATGCATTAATGTCGACGACGCTTGCGAGAAACCTAAGTCTTTGCCGCGCCGAATGATGTGTGCGGGCTTGCGAGAAAAATCGTAGTGCTCATCCTCGTTGCTAGCCATTTCTTTGTTGCGGATATTGCGTCCACTGCAAAAATCCATCCATTCCCAAAATAATCAACAAACAACAATCTTGCAAACATATGAGATATGCGACAAATAAGGTGAGAAATGAATTAATCTATAATATAGTAAATAGTCACCTCTAGTCTCTAGCTATCAGTGCTGGCAGTATGCACAAATAAAAAGGGCAACCCCTATTTGAAGGAGGGAACATTACTGCTAGGCTCCTAACTTTAGTTTGGACGTTCTATTCGGTTCAATATATAAATTGTTCATATTATAATCTACCTTATTTTGTATCTATTGCTATCAGCTCAAACTACATCCCCACCTTGGTGATTGACAGTTGGACCCTTGCTTAGAATTGTCAATTACTAATCACTATACCTTCAAAACAACCGGGGCACCCTTTCTCTTTTGATTTACTTAAGATGCCTCTGTTTACGGTCATTCAACCTCACGGCTGAGCCTACTCACCATATTCCCGTATTCTTCCTCCCCGAAACAACTAACCAACAAACCAAAGCTCACCGATTCCAATCCTCACGGTGCTTCTAATCCAATCTACTTAGTCCTTCACCGAACTATCTCATCCCCAATAGCCATATACTTATCCCGGATAACAAAAATGATCGATCAAAAGCTGAACAAAATCGTTACAATACTAGTTGTCCGCTGCTCCACATCACAACCTATTTTCCCTCTTTCTCATTTCTCTCTTACCCTAAAACTAAAGAAGCATCCAATGAAAATAGCATAATCCGCTTACGTGCGGCTCGGGCGTCGAGGGGGACCGCCGGCGGCTCGGGCGGGGACGCGCGCGGCGGGGACGGCGGCGGCCAAGGGCGGGACGGCGCGGCGGAGTCGGGACCGGCGGCGGGAAGTGGCGGATCCAGCGGCGGAGAGGCGGGACCGGCGGCGGCTAGGGGCGGGGCGGGTGGCGGCGGGGACCAGGACGGCGGCGGCAAGGCGGCTTGGCGGCGGGGGCCGGACCGGCGGCGGCTAGGGACGGGCTGGCGGCGGCGAGGGCGGGACCGGCGGGCGGGACTAGTGGCGGAGAGGGCGCGGCAACGGCGACGATGAGGGCGCCGAACCGGCGACTGGGCGCAGCACAGTGAAAGGGCATCCGGTGGAATGGGTGAGATTAGTCCCAAAAATCATCTCAATTAGGGACTAAGGACTAAAATTAGTTTAGTCCCTTTTAGTCAAGGGTGTTTGGGTTTTTTGGGACGGGACTAATTTCAAAGGACTAGAGAGATTAGTCCCTCAAACAAACAGGGCCTATATCTACGGTTACAGCTTCCGTGTTCGTCGCCGCCGCAGACAACCCTCTGACACGCCGGCAGGCGGCAGCAGGCAGTTTGTACTAGGGTGCACAGTGAACTGGGGCCCATCGATCGATTAATCAATTCAGAGCTAGCTCTACACTAGGCAGAGGCATGCATTGATTAATCACAAGTGATTATTACTGGGCTAGCTGGTAGGCTGGCTGGCCTGAGACTAAGATGAGCCTGAGAGATGAGGTGTGGTGCTGAGCTGAGCACTTGATGGCAATCACAGGCAGCAATCCGAGACGTCGCTTTTTACCTCCCATTAATCCCATGCATGCAGCGAAGCGCAGCGCATGATCTCTCCCTCTCCCACACATGAGACGCCATTCAATTAGCGACCCCCTCTTCTTCCCTCCCCCGCACGAAACCCTCCTCCACCATCGATCTCCTGCTCTTCTTATATGCACGCGGCGTCACGGCCACCCCTCCCTGTCCACCTAATCACTCAGACCTAGCTAGAGCGCGCCATCACGGAGCTAGCCAGCCTAGACCCCCTGCAGCTAGTCGGCCAGCTAGCTAGCTAGCTACAGTTCGTTGTTGTACGGTGTGCGATATGGCGCCGGCGGCGGGGGACGACGCGGTGGGGCCGCCAAAGGGAGGTGGAGGTGGGGGGACGACGCCGCCGCCGCCGCCGCCGCAGGAGCAGGGGCTGCGGTGCCCGCGGTGCGACTCGCCAAACACCAAGTTCTGCTACTACAACAACTACAGCCTCAGCCAGCCGCGACACTTCTGCAAGACGTGCCGGAGGTACTGGACCAAGGGCGGCGCGCTCCGCAACGTCCCCGTCGGAGGCGGCTGCCGCAAGAACAAGCGATCCCGCTCGGCCGCGGCGGCGGCGGCGGCCTCGCGCCTCTCGCTCAACCTGCCGACGGTGGAGGGTATCGGCGCAACAGCGGCGGCCGATCTCCCCGCTGCGGCGGCTGCTGCCAGGCTGGGATTTCTTGGCGCCGGGTCGACGATGATGTCGTCGACGTCGCCGCTCGGTGGCGCCGCCGTGGCCGACTTCCAGCAGGGCGGCGCCGTCGGGATGCTGCCTCTGCCGCGGCTCCAGTCCCCCGCCGGCGGCGTCGGGCATCAGTACGTGCCATTCGGGGAGTGGCCCTCGGGGGACATTGCCGGCGGCAACGCAGTGAACGGCGGCGGCCACGGGGCGGTGAGCAGCACCATCGCATCCTCCATCGAGTCGCTGAGCTTCATCAACCAGGACCTGCACTGGAAGCTGCAGCAGCAGAGGCTCGCGACCATGTTCCTCGGCCCGCCGGGCTCCGCCTCCGCCTCCGCCCAGGCTAACGACGGTGGCGGCAGCGGCGCCCAAGCCTCAGCGTCGGGGCATGCTGCCGGAGGAGGCGCCTTCCTGCACATGGCTGGTAGTATTCCCAGCATGGAGGTCGTTCCGTCGGCGACGTCGTGGTTCATGGACAGCTGCTCCTACGGGCTCGCTTCCCCACCGCCGCCTGCCGCTGCCGCCGTGGCCGCCACCACCAGCAGCAACCTCAACAGCGGCGGCCGGAGTAGCGGTGGCGGCGGCGATGACAACGCCACCTCCAACTGCGGCAGCGCCATCCCGGCGTGGGGCGACATCTCGACGTTCGCGATGCTGCCCTAGGCCGGCGATGGAGGTGGATGGGTTCAAATTAACGGCTGATTCCGAAGGAATTGAGCTAGCTTCAGGGCTAATTCATTACTAGTAATTAACTAGTTATTGTGTCTAACTGGGTTGAGATATTAATCAATTAACTGATTATTATTACTATGTGGTATAGTATTTGTCATAACATTCTGACATCAAAGTCCATGTATCATGTCAAGGTCTTTCTTTTCTTAATTCTGTTTCTTTTTCACTTTTGTTGCGTTCATGCTTGTTGTTAAATCCCATGCATGTGGATCCAATTTGTTCCACCTAGGTTGTTCCTACTTTTTACTTTACTTTTTTTTAATTTACATGTAAGCAAGCTAAACATCAATGATGGATTAAAGTGTTATATGATTTATGTAGTATTTTGTTCCTTTTGTAATTAAATGCTAAGAGTTTGTTTGACATTATTGAGGTAGATTATATACTAAATAATCTCGTTTTGTGCAACTGTTTTCAGCGTTTTTTCTTTGATGAGTTGATCTCTTAATATAACTTGCAAGAAAAAACGTTATCTTGTTCTCAAAAGATGAAGCGATTGTGGGCGTAGTGGCGGATCCACTGCCCGGTGACCTAGGCGGCTGCCCAGGCTCATCGGTAAACACTTTAGCATAGTTTGATTTGCCATGTATAACAAATTTCTTCGCTTTGCCACTGGTGAAACACAAAGATTGGGGATCATATTTTGTCTAACATTATAAATCGGCATGATTGTTCTGCGAAACCAACTAAAATAATAGATTTGCTAATTTAAAACAAATTACAAAATAAACACGACAATGCAGCATAACAAGGAAACTGTATTTTTTTTAAGATAGTCGAACGAGCACCTAAAGATACCCGGACACTATGAGTTCAACAATCACAAATGGAGCCCAACTACTTGACCTAGTCGAAGAAATCTTGCTCTTTGGGCCTGTTTGCATGGAGAGATTCTAATAGCTTTTTTCAAAATCAAAAGCTCTTCAAATAGTCCAGCTTAAATTTTCATTCAAATTCTGATGAGAAGCTGCTGAATCTAGAAAATGATTTTTTATGTCAAAATATAGTAACTAGTACTGTATTAGCCTAGTGCTAACTAATTCAGTACTAGATCATTATATTTTGGGATATAGTGAGTCAAAACAAAAAGCTAATTTTCTCAACTTATTCATATTGTCACCAGCTAAATTCCAAACACAATTACTTCTCAAAATCAAACGCTCCAAAAACAGGCCTTAATCTTGTCTGCACAAGAATATTATACATAGAGTGAATTAATAATCATGCATATCGATAGGCTTACTAGCAAACTGAGTAATTAACACACACACACACACTCTCTCTCTCATATCATATGGTTGATGGAGGGAAGCTAGTAGCTAGTCGATCTGACGCATGCAATGGCGGGAGATAGAGCTGTAGCAAGTACAGTACGAGTGCGGTTTCCTGTGGGTGTGAGCTGTACGCGTCGGTTGTCCAGTCCAACCAACCCTCTCCTCCCCCCAATATATGGCATCCATATAGCAGTCCAACCAAGTGCCTCCTGTGATCCATATCCATCCATCCATCCATAGGCGATGGATCGACGCGCTAGCTGATAATGAGCAACAAGGCAATCGCTCCAGGCCAGTTCCGATCCCCAGTCACGGGAATCCTACGCATCCAACGCACTCGCATCACCTTCGCTAGCTAGCTCTAGCAGGCATGCACCCTCTACCTCTAGATAGTAATACCCTTGATTAATTAGTACTCCATCCACCAGTACAAGAGATTTTAAGTTTTAAATTCGTCTACAAATATAATAGATTTTATTTAGAGTATCACTTTTCCAATTCGTCACTGTATTAAATTTCTCACAAGTAATTACATCAATGGTCATGATCTTTTTAATTGGGTAAAAAGTTTTAGGAGTATTAAAATAATTTCATCTGAGCTTCCCCTTTGAATCGCATGAATGAAAAACATATGAATAGAAAAAATATAAGATTTTGACAGGAATATAAATGCAAAATAGAGGATTGCAAAACATATAAAAACACGATTAGAAAAAAAAACACATGAAATGAATAAAAGAGATGGACTCAAAATTTTTTTAAGAGGTTGGAGCTCTCGCTAAATTTCTTCAAAATCTTTACAGAATTAGTCGGTCTATAGGAATTTTAAAAGATATGATAGGATTTAATCCTTTGTTTCAAAAGACTTCATATGAATTTTTTCTATAAAATTAAAATACTCCAAATTTTTTATGCTTTTCCTATAAATCAAGAAGGCCCTTAAACTCTGTTCAACAACCTACTCTCTTGCTAAAAAAAATTAAGCATTTTTTCTATGCATCTAGACAATCCAAAATATTTATATTTTAATAAAATATTGTAGAATTCTTAGACAATCCAAAATATTTATATTTTAATAAAAATTGTAGAATTCTTTATATTTGGGGACGAACACAGAGTGGTCGGTAATTTAGCGGGAGTGCATCTGTGCATGGCTAGCCCAGCACAGTTCAGCTCAGCTCATCTGCTGCAGCTGGTAGCGGTAGCAGTTCATCGATCCCATGCATGGCTACTCTCTCATGATGATATATACAGGTATATACTCCTACGTATATGATGGATTGGCGCCAGAGATGCATGCAGATATATCCAGTGCAGATAGTATAGCATGCAGCAGCAGCACATTCGGTTTGGGCCTGACAAAGTGGTGTGCCCTATCTGAGTAATGGCCTGACAGGTATGTCAGACTTGTCAGCTTCTTAACTCGATCCCCATATCATCAATAGGACAGTGAGAAATTACTCCTCCATATGCAATGCATGGAGAGAGAAATTAAATTGAGAGAGAGTGGGTGCATGGTTCGAAGGCGCCTTTACCATCTTCCCAGTAAAATTCTTCTATTCCTAGGATATGATCATCCAATATGCAAGAGACTAGTAGTACTCGATTTGCACTATATAATACTCCGTCTTAAAATAATTTATCTTTTACACATATCACATATACAAATATAAAATAAGAAAGATTAGAATACCTTCCTTTTATCAAATCTCAATACAATTTATTTTTATATTTACTTCTAATACATTATTTTTATTTTTACAAACTCTCATACAATGGTTACTTAAAAATAAATTTTATTTTGAGACAAACGAGAGAAAAATAAAATTATTCTGAAAAAAGGGAGTAACAAACTTACTATTAAATTAGATATTACCTAGCATTATAAAGTTAAACATAGGTATCCGTAGTAACATTAATTAGATAGTATTTGATGAGGACATCAACCCTACCGATATATTCACGCCTCCACACGTACAACTTCATAATCCAATAACATTCACGCCTCCACACGTACAACTTTATGGTCCAATAACCCACGCTCGTGCACGTCAACTCAACCATCAGATGAGTTCATTCTTAAGTTTATGTTCCTCTTCTTTATACCCTGGAGGCGCGTGCACTTTTGTTTTACTCAGGAATGATGGAGAGGATCCAACGGGAAGAGGATTCACGCGAGGTGGATTCGGACTGCAGCACAGTGCCAAGTTCTAACAGCCGCCACGACTTCATGCGAACTCAGATTTGGGCGTGCAAGTACTTGATGGAAAGGTTATCAAGTCTACTTTCAAATGGATCCGTCCCCATGTCAATATCTGTCCTGGAGCGGCCGCAATTGTCCTTTTTCTACCGAGTATTTTCTATCCTTGGTGTTGCGTCACCTCTTTTGGCCTAATGGGCCGTGTATCAAGTTGGGCCCGTTAGGGGCGCGTCCTAGGGTTTAGCACGACCCCGACACCCCTGTGGTCGTCTATCCCCTCTTCTTAAACCTTCAGCCACCACCAAGAAGGGTGGGTTTTGTTGATTAGAGTTAGCGTCTTGCTACTTGCACATAGCGCGCGTGTCGGCTAGACCGCCCGTCTGTTTGTCTTCGGAACCCCGCCATATTGTTCAATTCAGAGTGAATCTTTCATCTTTATATCTAGCAACTTCAGTGCTTGTTTTACTTGTTCTTGCTTGTTCTTCGATTGCTTGCAGGACGAGTGCCCTAGTGGCTGGGTTGTTGCCCACCGCAAGTTTGCGTCGACCACCGAAGACGGTGTATCGGTTGCTAAGGCGCATCGTCCTTAGACGGTTGTAGTCGGGCCATGAACGTCGCCTTCATTTTTCAATCGAGTTATCCTTCACCTCTCATCGAAAGATCGGGACAAAACCCTAGCGGGTTCACATCAGTGTTTAATTTCATACTAATTTTAAGAAGCAAAATTTGTACTAATTTACTTTTTTCATCCTAAAATATGAGATACAACCATCACTAACACAAAAACCAATAAAGAATTTAATCATCTCCTCGGTTGGATGACCTCTATGCATGCAAGAAGTGTGATTGGGGGGTTTGATAACAGAAGGTTTAAAACAAAGAGAATTTAGAGAAGGAAGATATGCTAATTAATGTATGTATGCACGCATGTCCTATATTTTATGTAAAAGTCAGAATTATCCCCCTAAATTATTGTGACAACACGAATTACCCCCTAAACCACGAAACTAGACATCCTTCACCCTTAACTTTTCATACCGAACAAATTACCTCCCCGACTTTGCTTCGGAGCGATTTTGGTCCAATGTGACGCACACGTGGCAGTCCAACCAACATAAAAAAATTAAAAGTGATAGGACCCACATGTTATTTTTGCTTTTTCATTTTTTAGAAAAATTGTTTAAATCCACAAGTCAAAACCAACATGTGGGCCTCACCATTTTTTATAATTTTTTATGCTGACTGGACGGTCACGTATGTACGTCACGTAGAACCAAAACCGTTTCGGAGCGAGTTAGGAGGTAATTTGTCCGGTATAAAAATTTGAGGATGAATAATGCTTGGTTTTGTGATCATATATGAGTAATTCATACTGTTGAGGGTAATTCAGATTTTTTTCCTATATTATACTTAAACTAAAAAAAGATTGATTGTATTTATATTTTAGAACGAAGGAGTCTTGTATCTTAAGACGATTACTATATCTTGAGGCGTTGAGACGAAGAGAATAGTGACGAGCAGCGACCAGGCGGGAAGCGACAGGGGCAGCTAGCTCCCTCCAACTGCAGCACACGTATGCATGCGTGACAGATTCTCGGCACCGACCCGAACGATCGGTCTGTTGCTAACAATTAATCTTGCTAATTAAGAACCGATCGATTTGTCCCGTCTTATATATCTATAGTGTTTTCACCTAAATTTTGTTTTGCCTGACTATTTTACAGAAAACTCTTTGAGTTTTTTCGAAATTAACCCGCAGTCCGCCTGACTATTTTTTAAAAAATAGTTAAAGAAAAAGGGTTATTTTGCCGAAAACTCCTTCAGTGTTTATAAAATTAACTTGCAGTCCCAATGCTGAAAAGAAAGGAAGGGCTTGGATGAAAAAAGACTCCCTGCGTCCTTCTCTTTCGTCCCCATCCAAGTGGCGCCCCACGCTGCGCCTGCGCCCCTCCCTCCCGTTGTCGCTCGGAGCTCCCGTGTCACCTGCTGGACCTTCGCCCTCCGCCTGCTTCCCTCTCTGTGTTATCATCCCGTTATAACGCACATGTTTTTTTGCTAGTATGTATGTATGTATGTGTGTGTATGTATATATATATATATATATATATATATATATATATATATATTTGTCCAAACGGCAGGTTGGTAAGGTAAGGTAAGGGCGTGATCAACTTATCGATCATTACTTAATCCCGTGTATACTTGGAGAAAATCAAGCATCCACATTGTTACATCGTATTACTAAGAATAAACACTATTACAGAAATAATTTTTTTCTAAATGGTCAAAATGAATATCCCAAGTGGACTGGCCAGCCGTCTGGGAGCACGTGTAGGTGAAAATGACGATTATCATGGGAAGACATCAAGACCACATACGAAAATTAACTTTTGCAGACGATTATCTTAATGTGGTGGCCTGCAAAAATTAATTTTTGCAGATGACTACGTTAAAGATGACTAACTGGGTAATGATTTTGGCGAAAACAAATTAAAATCTCCAAATCCTCGCCGCTCCATAGAACCCTAGCTCCCTAACAAAAATCCACATCCACATCCACATCCAGAGAATTATCACAAACCAAACCAAAACAAACATGAACTTCTTCACAGGCAGATTCATCCACATCCAGAACATGAACTAGAACCACAAACAAACACCAACTTGAAACATATCCATGCATAGTGATCGCTGCCTCCACCACTGCATGGAACCACCACCTCCACCTCTCCCGTGCGGCAATGAGGTGCACTGCAACGGGAGGCGCAGCAGCAGATCCTCCACCGTCACCTCCACCTCCACCGTGAGGCGATGAGGTGCGCAGCGAGGCGACAAGCTGACCAAGGGGTGGCTGTTAGAGAGGCCCATGGTGGCGGATGGGATGTGCTTCCTGCCCCTCCCGTGGCCTCCCGCGCCGGATCCAGCCCTCCCATGGCTGCTAGCGCCTCCTCTGCCTCCCTCAACCTCCCCGCCGCCTCCCCTTTGTCGCCGCAGCCATCGCTCCTCCTCTTTTCCCTCACACCACGCTGGATCCGCCTCCCCTAGCACCGTCGAGGGGAATAGGTCGCACTAGATCCACCACCTTCGGCTAGCAAGAGACGGATCTACCGTGGCCGGGGCCCTGCTCAACAGATCTTCCCCTACCGTTGTAAGGAGGGAGAGGGAGGGTGCGACGCCACCGCTGACCTCTGTCGCCATCATCGTGAGAGAGAAAGAGGAGGTGAGTAGACCAAAGTGAGGAGTGAGAGAGAACTGAGGGGATAAGAGAGGATGGGTAGAGGGTGAGGGTTATCTTATTTAGTCATAGGCGGGCGGGTTGTGGTCCTATTTATCCTAAGTGGGCCTCTTAGGTGTCCACCTATGAAATTATGATTTTTGTAGGAGGTCTCCTTAAGAACGTTGCTTGTAAAAAAGGCTTATCTTTACAAGCGGCCCTCTTGACATGACCACCTGTGAAAATCGATTTTCATAAGCGGACCTTGACCAAACACCTTTGACATATTTTTGCAAGCGAATGTCTTTGTAGTCCGTTTGTAAAAATAAGGATGGGTGTCCACAAAAATATCTTTTAGTAGTGAAAGTCCAAATTACCCTATTAAACTATTGCATTAGTTCAATTTACCCCCGAACTACATACAATACCAGACATCATTCTCTAACTTTTGACACCAAACGAATTAACCCCTTGAGCATTTTTTTGGTTTTGGTATGAGTTGGCGCACATGGCGTCAATGTGGCAATCCAATCAGATAATAATAATAAGTTTATAGCGCCCACCTGTCGTCACCTTCTTTCTTCCCCTCTCTGTCCTCCTCAATGGTGATGCAAGCCTCCTCGACGCAAAGATCAGTGTTGGTTCATTGTTGTTGTCCTGCTCACCGCTGCCCTTCTCCGTGCCGCATGTCAGACCAATCCCTCTTCTTTTCCCCTCCTCTCTCTCTCTCTTCCCCTCTCCCTTCCTCTCTCTCTCTCGATGTCGTTGGGAGTTACACACCAACGTGGGCAGCTGAGGCAAGCGATGATGAGGTTAGGGAGAGGGGGGAAGGGAGGACATGCAGCGGTGGAGTTAGTGAGTGTGACTCATGGTAGCAGAGCTAGTGGAGGAGGGTGGCACCAAGGTTCGAGAGGTGACGTGTGGCGATGGAGCTAGGAGAGGCGAGTGGTGCTAAGGTCACGGAGCTTGTCATTGGTCGCGTTGCCTCTACTATGAGCTCGAAGTCACCCATGCTACCTCCACCAGGAGTTCACTGTCATCCGCATCGCGTCCTCTGTGAGTTGGCTCTAACTGCTGCAAGAGCCAATAGCTAGTCTCTCCATCTCCCATAGGCCTCCATCACCTTCTTGTTTTAAGGGGGTAGCCCTATGATGGAAAATTCAAGATTTAACAATAGTTGGGACAAATAACATGGATACAGAGTAAAATATACCGTAGACATTCCGTCCCAAAAGCCAAGGATGGCATTGGGCAGACCATGAGTGGCCCTTGATACTGTAACTTTCAGAAGTCCCTCTTCTCCGTCACCCTCTCCCCCTCCTCTCCGCCACCCCCTGCTCCTCCCCTCTGAGTGCCATGGTGGTCACCAGATCTAGGCGCACCATGGAGAAACAGAAGCAACATCTAGCAACGACAAAGGAGGATGAGGAAGCCGAGAGGGATGGCACTGGCTTGCTTGGCAACAAGGAGGACAGGGAAGGCAGAGGTAGCATCCGACGAGGGCAACCACATGTATGTGTAGGACATGAATGTGGCGTGTGTGCATTTGTGTGTACTTCTGTGACCACCCCTTCTTCATCGATGGCTCAAATGCTTCAATTATTGGTCCAAAAAAACTTTTTCCTTTTACCTGCCTCGAATGGGATCTTTTCTTGATCTACAACAAGTACCTGGAGGAAAACAACACAGATGATGGATCTCTCTCATTGCAAAGATGTGAACAATAAACCTCCTCCATCCACATCGAGGATAGTAGCCAAGATGATATTAGCTTCGAGTTTAACTCACAACTAGCCTAATTAATGAAATAACGATACACCAAATCATGATTCAAAAGTATCACTATCGCTGCTCTGTTGATCTCTAACGGAGTTAATGTTCTAAAAATTTCAATTGTAGGAGAGCTATACTCCCACAATAGGGAAGAAAAGACCCTCCCCACCCCTTTGAAGGTTCGGCCAGGAGGCAAGTAGGGATCGAGATCATGGCGTGTGTGGTATGCGAGAATATGTAAAATTACCAAATATAAACACAACACATATATAAGTTTAGGCCACACAAAAGTGTAATACCATACTCCTATGTTTGGGACTAAAAGGATGCAAGAGTATGAGCTAGAATCTTATAAAATGAGTCTATGCTAGGGTTCCTCTTTCTAGGGTTTCCAAAGATCCGATATTTCTAAGTGGCATAACCCCTTCCTTTGTAGTCCAAGGAGGGGTTTACAACCGTTATCACCTAGGGAATCTCTATGCTATGTCTTGTCATTGTCTCATCTAACATCCTCAACTTAATGAAAGGATTACCATAGCGGGCTTGTTTTTACCGTGTCCCAGGCACTCTGCTAGGAGACCCGGGACAATTATGTCTTGCTCTCCTCGCCACCCATATGAACCGGGCTTGGTGGGCCCAAGCCAAGTCACGATAGAGCCACCTTTGATTTCCTTTGCTTGGTGATGAAGTCGTAGATCGCCTGCCAGCGCACAATACATCGCTTTGCCCCTGTTGCTTTGAGCGATGCGGCGTCGCCGGTGGCTTCAAACCTCGCCATCACCTGGTTGCATGCAACCAAGCTATAATCTTGATCGGTAATCTTCTGGGAGCCGCAATGCAATCGACGTGATGATGTTGTGTCACACCAAGAAATTCCTTTCATGAATTTCTGAAGCTGAATGTGCATTAAATCCCTCTCCAGGGCCAGCCAGGGTACACAAACGACAAATAGATATACAGAATCCATGTCTTAGAAAACACTATAAAAGTCTTACATAAATGTAGCGGAAAAGTAAACGAGCTAAGCTACATCTTGGCGCTCGTAGCATGGCGACTCCACTCCACGAGCACCCTTGACGGTAGCGACAAGCCTACTCATTCTAGAATCCATCTTCTTCTCCATCCTCCAGCTCTGAGGTGGGGGAAAAGGAAGCAAGGTTGAGTACTACCCACTGTACTCAGCAAATCATACCAAGGGGAGGTATGATGCAAGTATTTTCAAAGGAAGGCTAGGGGTTATTTGCACAAAGCAAGCATTTTAAAGACAATAGTTGAAAGCAATAAAAATGGTTGAGTTTAATTAAACAGAATCCATCCATCTATTCTAAGCCAGTTTCATTAAGTCAAATTATTAACAGTGGGACTAATCACGGTGAATCTGGTCGATCGCCCATAATCGCGGGCATGACTATTTGAGTAGTTCTACTCTGATTAGAGGTGTACATTTGTACCGACAAGACATCCCCACAACACGTTTCCATGCGTCGACATGCCACCACAACACATTGAAAAGGAAACTGTGACAGGACCATTCACATAACCCTCCTGACCAAGCGATACCACACTTCAGGTTTCGCCCCTACCTTTAAATCCAAGATAGGCAACCCCCTCTTGTGCCTAGGTGAATCCGTGTCACGCCTAGAAATTCAGACCAGAAATTCCGAAGCTATATGTGTATTTGAAAATCCCTGTTCAAGACCAGCCAGGGTACACATACGACAATTGTTGATATTACAGTTCCATGTCTTAGAAACATTACAAAAAGATTACAAAAGATGCAGCAGAAAAAGGAAAAAAAGGGCCTAAGCCTAAGCTTGACGCTAGCCACGAGGCTTCACCCATTCCACAGGCAACTTCCAAAGTGCAGGACGAAGCCTACTCAGCCTCATCTTCTTCTTCGGCTTCTTGCTCAGGTTCTGGTGAAGAGGCAAGGATGAGTACTTCCACATACTCAGCAAGTCACACCGAAGAGGGAGAGAATGAATGCGGGAAGACAAGGGTTTGGCTAAGGTTTGCTTTTGCACAAACAAGAAGGGTTTTCCAAACAATAGAAATTTTGAGCACGATCAAAACAGTAGTAATTTAAGTAATTAAAACATTTTGCAACCAACACTGTCCAATGTTATCCTCACGTTGCGATAGGCCCAACCCATCCAACTATACTAGTCATGTTCCATTAATCCGGGTTTAAAAGTGTGAGACTAATCACGGTGAGTTTGGTTGATCGCCTGATTACCGCGGGCATGACTATTCGAATAGTTTTACTCTGATCAGAGGGGTGCAACTGTACCCACAAGACACAATCCCACGACACGGTCTCCCGTGCGCCAGAATACCACGATGGTACCCCGGAAAGGAAACTGTGATAGGACCTTTCGTATAACCCCCCGCTAACCAAGCGAACCCCACCAAGGTTTCGCCCCACTCCCGGACCCTGGGACGTGGGCAGCCCCCCCGAGTGCCTCGGTGAATCCGGCAGCCCAGCAACCCTTATACCGGGACCGACTGAAACTCCATCCCGCTCACCCTTGCCGATGGGTTCGTCAATTAGGAGAGACTACACTATGGGACCCACCTTACCCATTTTGGCTTGTGGTTTGCATGGTCATTCTTCCGAGGGTTCCCGTGAACCGGTCCTTAATTGCCATGGACGCCACTATCCAAAACCATAGCACCCACAGCCCACCATTTTGTCATATTTTAGTTATTAATCTGGTTCACCAAGTTCTCAAATTATTATTCTTCCGAACAGATGTCCAGGAGATGCATATTAAGTGAGAATGACCCATTTAGTGAGCTAGTGAATCTAAGCCAGGCTAAGCATAACCTAGTGCTGAATCTAATCATATTATTTTCCCAGGTTTAATCAAAGGGTTTGGAGTGTAAAACCTAAGGCATAAACTAAATATACGGTGTAATATAACCCATACGATGACATTATAAAATATATGCAATTTAATAGAGTAAAGGAGGTGTTTTAGCAAATTAGGAGCAATATGATCAATAATATAGCATGACTTGCCTTGCTCTTTGGCTTGGGGGATCTCTGCAACAACTTCGTAATGAACCGGGTCAGCGGAACTACCGGGATCTACATGGCAAACAAGCAATTCAACACAACAGGCTAAAAAGCTACTGAAACAGAGAACAAAACTATTTTTAATGGATTCTTGGCATTTTTATGAATTTAATGAAATTTTAATGGGCTAAAACGGAGCTCGGATTCAAAAGATATGATTTTTAGAAGTTTTCTGGTTTTTTACTAAAATAGAAAAGTCCTTAATTAATTTATTGCGCCATAAATCCCAGGTGGTGACGTCATCGGCTGGGGCTGATGTCAGCAGCCGAGGGCTCACGTCAGCGGCCGCGGGTGGACCGGGTCCACGGGCCGGACGGGAGCGGTGCGCCACGTGGCGCACACGTGGCGCCGAAGTGGCGGCCATGTGGCGGGCCACGCGGCGAGCCGGGATGGGACGGTGCTGATCGGCGAGCCGATCGGACGGCCGAGAATAAAAGGCGCGGTGGCACGGTTGGCCGGCGAGGCGGCCGGTGGCGAGGCCGCCGACACCATTCGGGCGCGCGCGGGCGCAGAGTGCCGCGGCTCACGCGCGGCGGAGCCGCGTTGTCACAGCCCGATTTTCGTTCGGGAATAAAAATCATTTAATAAATTATTTTCTAGAAATTGAATAAAAAGAAAAACAAAGTAAATCAAGTGAATATATTAAGGAAATTAAATTTTCCTTTAAAAATCATGGCTGGAAATATTTTTGAAATATTCTCCATGCCCTAAAGTACTCTCTGAAATTTTTCGTAAAATTTTGGAGCTCGACAAATAATTTTAATAATACAAAGAACAATTCAATAATTATTTAAATAAATAAAATAAACTTTAAATGAGCTGGAGATATTTTTATTAAATACATTGGGTGTTCATATATTTTCAGGATTTTTCTTGGAATTATTTGGGCATTGGAAATATTTATAAGAATTAAAGGATGTTTGGACCGAAAAGTCTGTTTTACCTCCCTGCCGAAAAGTGCCGAACAGTGCCGAAAATTGTGTCTTTGTTTCCTCCACCAAATCCGGTCCAATCCTTTGCCCAAATCAAAAATTAGTTGCGGGAACGGATTCCTCTCGATCTCCTCTACATTTCCCCATGAAACCCCTCAATCCCGTGCTAAATCGCGCGAATTTTGGCCTCGTTCTTATCCCGACGAGCTCGGGATAAACCTAAAAATCCGGCGCCAAATCCTCTCTTCCCGGTGCGGGACTCTCCCTCCCAAGCCTATAAAAAGGACCCCTTGGTCTCCTCCTCGGTTTCCTCATTTTTCCCGTATTCTAGCCACCTTCCCGCGAGTTCCCATCTCTCTTTCCGTCGGCCGCAACTCCGCAACCTTTCCCGCCGCCTCGGCTGCCCGAATCGCCGTTGCCTTCCCGGCATCGCAGCGTGAGGAGAAGCCCGGCCACCGGTTCCCTTGCGCCAAAAACCGGAAGCACCTCGTCACCGTGAACCCGAGCTCCACGTCCATGTTTCGATCTTCGCCGCACCTAGCCGTCGACCCGTCGTCGCCGCGCCCTCGCCGAAGCCACCATCGGCACCGCAAAGGGAGGGGAAGCCCGTCCTCCACCTCTCCTCCACCAAACACCGTCGGAAGGCCGCCGTCGCCGTGGACCCGACCTCGTCGCCGTTCGAAGCTCGCCACCGGCCTCTCCTTCGTCGCCGTTCTTGCGTAAGTGCTGGTAAGGAGCGTCTCATCGTTCTCTACCCATTTATGCACTTCGTTTCGTTGTTGTACAGCCGTTCTTCGGCAATCTTTGTTGTCATGTTTGTTGGCTGGTATGTTCATGCGACTATCACATCCTCGCCTCATCGGTGCCACATTATCTCTTTGTCCCTGCGTGGTTGAGTTCATGGCCGCCACCTTAGCACCGTGTCAACTTCTTTGTGCCACGTGTCTGTTGATGTGTATCCATCCCAGCCCTAAACCAGTCAAATCTTGGTCAGCTTAATCCAAGTCGTTCATCCTTATAGATTCATTCAGTTTAATTTGAGCCACCTATCCTTTTTTTCCCAGTTCAAACCTAGCCGCCCAAATCCTTGTAATCCTGTGAACAGATCGGGGCTGATGTCTTAAACATCCTTTTCCACTTCAAAATTAATTAAAAATTGCGTAATAAATCATCTTAATTTCCAGAATTTATTTAAATGGTCCAAAACTTCTAAAATTCATATCTAATTCATACGAACTCCAAATTGGGCCATTCAAATTGAAAAATTCATATAAAATTAAGCTCTACATGTTTGTTTACTTTTTATGTACTGTTATTTGGTTTTTATTAGGTTTTTTTCCTTGTTTTGCGTGCCAGCGTGTAGTTTTCGCAGTTTCCGGAGTTTGCGCTCGCGAGGGAAAGAGTCCAGAAGTTTGTTTGAAGACGCAAGGCAAGTCACACTTCCCTTGAAGCATATTGATCCTATTTTTATAAATGTTTTATGTTTGCAAATAAAATTGCATTGCTTTGCTAATTACATGGAATGATGGATTACCTATCTGCTTGTTTGTGCCTTATTTACTTGTTATCCGTCCTTTGTTAACCTTGGGTGTTAATTTGACTAGCTTTAGTCACTGATGTTGATTCTAGCTAGAATTATATGCTTAGCCATGCTTAACTACCACTAGCTCACTAAATGGGATAATTACACTTTATTCTAATCTCTGATGAGCTGCAAGCTCGATACACCTGACCATGTCTTATTGGTCATAATTATCTCAACTGAAATATGACATAATGGTGGGTTGTGGGTGCATGGTTTTGATGGTCGCACCCATGGCAATTAAGGACCGGTTCATGAGAAACCCTGGAAGACATACCGTGCAAACCACAAGCCGAATGGGCAACTCTGGATCCGTAGTATAGCTTTCCTCGACCGACGTACCCTAGTGAGGGTGGGCGTGATGGAGTTGGGTCGGCCCCGATTTTACGGGTTGATCGGCTGCCGGATTCACCGTGGCACGAGAGGGGGCTGCCCGCTGCCCTGCGGGGAGTGGGGGCGAAACCTTGGTGTGGTATCGCTTGGTTAGAGGGAGTTATGCGAAAGGTCTTGTCACGATTTCCCCCTTTGCAGTATCAAGGTGGTACTTCGGGGCATGGTAACATGTGTGGAATCGTGTCTTGTGGGTAAAGTTGCGCACCTCGATCGAGTAAAACTATTCGAATAGCCGTGCCCGCGGTTATGGGCGATTGACCAGATTCACTATGATTAGTCCCACTACTGAATAATTTGATTTAATGGAACTGGTTTAGTTCAGGTGGAACGGTTGGGCCTGTTCAACGTGGGGATAACGTTGTTCGTGAAAGATTAATATTGCCTTAATTACTCAATTTTTACTGTTTTTAAACATTAAATGTTTGTAAACCGCATTTATGCAAAATATCCCCAAGCCACTCTTGTCTCCCTTGCACGTCCGCATTTCTCGGTGTGGCTTGTTGAGTACGGTGGTTGTACTCGGTCTTGCGATTTTCCCCTTTCGAAGTGTAGTGCTTCGATGTGAAGATGGAGTTAGAAGACCAAGGCTCGGACCCCGGTTGAGTTTGCTCGTGGAGTGGAGCCGAAGCCCCGCTAGTGTCGTCTTTCTTTCCGCCAGCTTTTTGGGTGTGAGGACTAAGTGCCTCTTTAGTAAGTATTTTTATTTTACGCTTTGTTTTTTTACGTTTGGACTGTGTATTAATTTGTCATTTTATGTACCCGGTTGATTCTCGGACAGGATTTAATGCATAAAATAGTCGGAAATTTGGGATAAATTTCCGGGCGTGACAAGTTGGTATCGAGCCATCTTGACTGTAGGTTGAGCCAAATGGTCAAACCTTAAGGACAAGTTTGCAAAAACCTTATTTGCGAAAATATCTCTTCTATCCCTTTGGAGTCTCTGCGAAGTGATTTGTAAAATTTCTCTCCTTTCCCCTCCGCCTCTTTTAGCCGTTAAACTCGGAGGACAAACTCGCCGCTCGTCGGCCCGTGGAAGTCAAGCCAAGCGGCCGAGTCGGCGCTTCTCGAGGATTAAGCGAAGTTTTCTCGGAGTTCACCTAGAACCCAATCTTTCCCGGAAGAGTAGCATCGATAGTTCCTAGGTCGTGTGTTGTTTGCTGTGTGTAGGTGTATGGCTCACATCAGTGGTGGGGATGTGACCATACTAGGTTGTTTGCTTAATCAACTTGAAGAGTAAAAGTCTACCCATATCGATCGTAGATAAGTGGGTTAAGGTCTTATCTTTAGCAACCTCTCTCTTCCACCCTTTTGTCTAGGCGCAGTTAGTCGGTGCGAGAAAGTGTCGTCACCGTAGTACCCTTAGCAAGTGTGTTGAGGTCGGAACCTTTGGTCGATCAGCCCGCAATCTACGCTCGTGCCGAAACCCCTCTCTTGCTCGTTTCCGGTTCCCCATGGTCGATGATGAACATACAAGCAGTGAATACAACATATACAAAGCCAGATACAGAAGACATAGCAGTGGTACTGATGGTCACAGATGCAAGCTCAGAATTCGGAATCAAGATCAAATCCGGTACATTCCATTGCAATCACCTATACGGCTACCGTCAGTATGTAGCAATGTCCCCAGCAGACCAACACATGTCAGCCGTCGACAACCTCAGAACCCACAAGTGTTACCCAAAGTGATTATGGTGTACAAGGACAACTTATGTCAAAGTGTTCGATCACGCTTGGAAGTTGTATGCTAAGACGCCAACCGATGATGAAGTGTTAATCATAAGAAAAGAAGAAGCTTTGGATAAACTACCCGAAAATAAAATTTTGGTACACCGCAGTCCAACTCTATGAAGAGAAAAGTCGCACATTTCTTGTGTGAGGAATAAGTCATGTGCTTAAGAACCGTTAACTGAAGTCTATGCTAGCAAAGCCAACGAAGGACTAAAGGACACCCTTGCAACCTGCCTGTTAACTCCCGGTCAACAACAACAACATTAACAATGATCTTCGCTCTCCAACCAACTCCAACCACCGTGAAAGCCAACGAAGGTTGGATTGTTTTAATGATCTTGAGCTGAGACACCGCCGCAACAACTGTTCAATTCGAAGAAAGTCAGTCCACCACTATTTCAATTGTGGGAAAGACAAGTAATTTCTCCAAAGGTGGCCCAATGCAAGGTATCAATGTCGTCAAGTTACCGACACTGTTTGTCAACGTCTCTACTTCCCCAGTTGCCTCACGCCAGCACAGAGTGGTCAAGTCTAGCCCCAGGACATCAGGAAAACAAGAGGCACCAACTGTAACTGAAATGTGAAGTTTCTATCTGAACAAATTATCACTAAGAGCACCAGCAGAAGCTATATTATTCCACCGGCAACCACTCCGAAGCTACAACACCAACACCAACAAGGCAAGCAGTGCCAGAAAAAAATAGTTGTCTGGTCCAACTGCAAAGAAGATAGTACAAATCCCCAGCTACACCTACCAAGCAAGGTCTCAAGCAACAGTTCACTCGACTGACGTCAACCCCAGCCAGACACCCCATGTCGTTCCAACTCAACAACCTAACAAGTAATCACAGGAAAGTGGCAACAACAATAGAAAGGTTTTGTCTGCTTCAGCTACTAAGAAGATCGACATTTCCCTAAGGAAAAAAAATCAATCGTCAAGTCAGTGTTCTAATTGGAACCCCAGTCAGTAATCATTAGAAAGAACGAGTCAACCATGTAAGGACCACCAAAGGAAAAAAAGAAAACCTTACCAACCAGAATTTCTATCAGTAAAAGTCAGTAGTGGTCTACAAGTCTTGGGTGTTCAAGAACCGCTCATGCCACCCAGAAGTTTCATGGCAGTTATGTAATAAGAGGGAACATTGAGTAAAGCATGGATCAATCTATACATTACGATGGAAAACAAAAAAAAATCAACCCGGTCAGGATCAGGAAGGGGCAGATTCCATACCTGTTAACAGTTGTGCTAGCAGTGCTCAATAACCGTCTTTAATTATTTGGTGTTCAAGTCCCTCCTTGTGCACAGAAGACTTATTACAGTTATGTCCTTGAAAGAGGAAGCAGAATAAGAGTACGAGACATATAATTTGTTCCTTCTCTCAGGGTTCATATTGTGTAGCCAAGAAAAAAAAGTGGATCAACTTGTGCATCTGACAATGTCACCAGGAACTTATAGTTTCTTTGTCGGGTCAGAGCATTTTTGTCAAGACTAAGAATCTAATTGCCAGTAAAGAAAAGTTTTGGTCAAACAGGGAAGTAAGAGTGGTTAGACTACAACGACACTCGACAGGGCGAGATCTCTTTGAAGGACAATATAAGTGATACCTCATGAGGATGAAAAGTGTAATGAAACAGTCAAAAGCAAAATTGTAAGTGGTAACCACACCCTAATGGTGAGCATTGATTAATAATGGTTTCTTTATTTCCAGACTCATTACCGTCTCCGGAAAACAACCTCGGTGTTTCCTAGGAAGAGGACAAGAATTGCTTCATCACCCCCGCCGGAGTAAATGGATGCAGAGGTCAAGTCATACAATACATCGAGAACATGTGATAAGAGAATAATTCCTTGTGAATCAATTCTACCCAAGGTATGAAAGTGAGCTTGTTTTGGTCAGAGAACCGAAACTCTAGGCAGCATCAAGGGTAGTTTTCAACAGACATACAGATTTTGGTATTGTGCGAAGAAAGCAACTGCAGAACTTATGGTCTATCAACCCAAAGGAGTCAGTAAAAGATAAGCAAAGAAGTGGAATGTTGTATCGTGGGGTTAACCTTTTGAGTTTGATTCGTAGGTGATCAGTGTTTGTTTCAAGAAAAGAATATCAACTACATGTTATGTTCAGGCAGATGGCACCAAAGTCAGGGCAGAAACATGCAGGTCAGCAATTACACTCAATGGAAAAGTCAATCAAAAGTCAGTATGCCCAAGAGTTGCATGAGAGTCATTATTATGTATAACCTCCCGTCATCATTTGAGTGTCGAGTTCCAGGAGTCTCTAGAATGGAAGGGCATAGTCTTTGCTTCATTTCAATCGATCGATGGAGTATCCAGTGTTCAGAGTCAAGGTTCTTGGTAAATTACAGAAATGTTGGTCAACCTCAAAAGAATGGCAGTGAAATTGTTCACGGTCAGGCTAAAGCTTAACCACTGGTTTTAAAAGCGAGATCGAAGATGAGTTTAGTTATATCTTGTAATGGTTTGTTTGGAGGTTCGACCACGCAAAGTAGATTGAGTTGTAACCAAAAGAGTCAGTTGTGAGCCGTTATCGAGGCTATAACAATCACAAGTTAGCAGGTTCGAGTCTAAGGCACACCCAAGCTATCGTGTCAATAGTGCGGTCTAAAGAAGCATCATTTGAGAACAGTCGCAATCCGGATGAGAGATCGATCGAGCGGCTTCTTCAAATACTTGATGTGGGATCGAAAGCGGTTCACGGGAAAAAGAAGTCGTTACACGAAAGTCGTTACAAGGTCTCGAAAAGTACCATCAATACCGGTCGCCAGGAGTGAGTTCTCGCTTGTCAAGTTTGTCAATATTAATTGTGCGGTTCGAGGAAAGTAAGCACTTGAGTCCATGAAATTCGGTCGTGGTCGAACAGAAGGATCGCCAGTTTAGTTTGGTTTGTGAAGCCGCAGAACACCAGGGTTGAGTCCAATCAGTTCGGTTGTGCAAGTTTGATCAGCCGGTCGTCGCACGAGTTTGGTCGATCAATCATCAATGTGAGCCGAAGAAACCTTAGAGGTTAGCGAGCCAACCCAATCTCACCCTACCTTTTTCTTTCTAGCCCCGAATCTCGGGACGAGATTCCTGTAAGGGGGTAGATTTGTCACAGCCCGATTTTCGTTCGGTAATAAAAATCATTTAATAAATTATTTTCTAGAAATTGAATAAAAAGAAAAACAAAGTAAATCAAGTGAATCTATTAAGGAAATTAAATTTTCCTTTAAAAATCATGGCTGGAAATATTTTTGAAATATTCTCCATGCCCTAAAGTACTCTCTGAAATTTTTCGTGAAATTTTGGAGCTCGACAAATAATTTTAATAATACAAAGAACAATTCAATAATTATTTAAATAAATAAAATAAACTTTAAATGATCTGGAGATATTTTTATTAAATACGTTGGGTGTTCATATATTTTCAGGATTTCTCTTGGAATTATTTGGGCATTGGAAGTATTTATAAGAATTAAAGGATTTTTGGACCGAAAAGTCTGTTTTACCTCCCTGCTACAGTGTCGTCTTCAACCTCCAGCCCGCGCTACAGTGCCGAACAGTGCCGAAAATTGTGTCTTTTGTTTCCTCCACCAAATCCGGTCCAATCCTTTGCCCAAATCAAAAATTAGTTGCGGGAACGGATTCCTCTCGATCTCCTCTACATTTCCCCCATGAAACCCCTCTCAATCCCGTGCTAAATCGCGCGAATTTTGGCCTCGTTCTTATCCCGACGAGCTCGGGATAAACCTAAAAATCCGGCGCCAAATCCTCTCTTCCCGGTGCGGGACTCTCCCTCCCAAGCCTATAAAAAGGACCCCTTGGTCTCCTCCTCGGTTTCCTCATTTTTCCCGAGTTTTTCCCGTATTCTAGCCACCTTCCCCGCGAGTTCCCATCTCTCTTCCCGTCGGCCGCAACTCCGGCAACCTTTTCCCGCCGCCTCGGCTGCTCCCAATCAGCGCCGTTGCCTTCCCCGGCATCGCAGCAGTGAGGAGAAGCCCGGCCACCGGTTCCCTTGCGCCAAAAACCGTCGGAAGCACCTCGTCACCGTGAACCCGAGCTCCACGTCCATGTTTCGATCTTCAGCCGCACCTAGCCGTCGACCCCGTCGTCGCCAGCCCTCGCCGAAGCCACCATCGGCACCGCAAAAGGGAGGGGAAGCCCGTCCTCCACCTCTCCTCCACCAAACACCGCCGGAAGGCCGCCGTCGCCGTGGACCCGACCTCGTCGCCGTTCGGCTCGCCACCGCCTCTCCCTTCGTCGCCTGTTCTTGCGTAAGTGCTGGTAAGGAGCGTCTCATCGTTCTCTACCCATTTATGCACTTCGTTTTCGTTGTTGTACACCGTTCTTTGGCAATCTTTGTTGTCATGTTTGTTGGTGGTATGTTCATGCGACTATCACATCCTCGCCTCATCGGTGCCACATTATCTCTTTGTCCTGCGTGGTTGAGTTCATGGCCGCCACCTTAGCACCGTGTCAACTTCTTTGTGCCACGTGTCGTTGATGTGTATCCATCCCAGCCCTAAACCAGTCAAATCTTGGTCACTTAATCCAAGTCGTTCATCCTTATAGATTCATTCGGTTTAATTTGAGCCACCTATCCTTTTTTTCCCAGTTCAAACCTAGCCGCCCAAATCCTTGTAATCCCGTGAACAGATCGGGGCTGATGTCTTAAACATCCTTTTCCACTTCAAAATTAATTAAAAATTGCGTAATAAATCATCTTAATTTCGAATTTATTTAAATGGTCCAAAACTTCTAAAATTCATATCTAATTCATACGAACTCCAAATTGGGCCATTCAAATTGAAAAATTCATATAAAATTAAGCTCTACATGTTTGTTTACTTTTTATGTACTGTTATTTGGTTTTTATTAGGTTTTTTTCCTTGTTTTGCGTGCCGCCGTGTAGTTTGCGAGTTTGGAGTTTGCGCTCGCGAGGAAAGAGTCCGAAGTTTGTTTGAAGACGCAAGGCAAGTCACACTTCCCTTGAAGCATATTGATCCTATTTTTATAAATGTTTTATGTTTGCAAATAAAATTGCATTGCTTTGCTAATTACATGGAATGATGGATTACCTATCTCGCTTGTTTGTGCCTTATTTACTTGTTATCCGTCCTTTGTTAACCTTGGGTGTTAATTTGACTAGCTTTAGTCACGATGTTGATTCTAGCTAGAATTATATGCTTAGCCATGCTTAACTACCACTAGCTCACTAAATGGGATAATTACACTTTATTCTAATCTCTGATGAGCTGCAAGCTCGATACACCTGACCATGTCTTATTGGTCATAATTATCTCAACTGAAATATGACATAATGGTGGGTTGTGGGTGCATGGTTTTGATGGTCGCACCCATGGCAATTAAGGACCGGTTCATGAGAAACCCTGGAAGACATACCGTGCAAACCACAAGCCAGAATGGGCAACGGCTGGATCCGTAGTATAGCTTTCCTCTGACCGACGTACCCTAGTGAGGGTGGGCGTGATGGAGTTGGGTCGGCCCGGTTTTACGGGTTGATCGGCTGCCGGATTCACCGTGGCACGAGAGGGCTGCCCGCTGCCCTGCGGGAGTGGGGGCGAAACCTTGGTGTGGTATCGCTTGGTTAGAGGGAGTTATGCGAAAGGTCTTGTCACGATTTCCCCCTTTGCAGTATCAAGGTGGTACTTCGGGGCATGGTAACATGTGTGGAATCGTGTCTTGTGGGTAAAGTTGCGCACCTCTGATCAGAGTAAAACTATTCGAATAGCCGTGCCCGCGGTTATGGGCGATTGACCAGATTCACTATGATTAGTCCCACTACTGAATAATTTGATTTAATGGAACTGGTTTAGTTCAGGTGGAATGGTTGGGCCTGTTCAACGTGGGGATAACGTTGTTCAGTGGAAGATTAATATTGCCTTAATTACTCAATTTTTACTGTTTTTAAACATTAAATGTTTGTAAACCGCATTTATGCAAAATATCCCCAAGCCACTCTTGTCTCCCCTTGCACGTCCGCATTTCTCGGTGTGGCTTGTTGAGTACGGTGGTTGTACTCGGTCTTGCGATTTTCCCCTTTCGAAGTGTAGTGCTTCTGATATGAAGATGGAGTTAGAAGACCAAGGCTCAGACCCCAGTTGAGTTTGCCTGTGGAGTGGAGCTGAAGCCCCGCTAGTGTCGTCTTTCTTTTCCGCTGCAGTTTTTGGGTGTGAGGACTAAGTGCCTCTTTAGTAAGTATTTTTATTTTACGCTTTGTTTTTTTACGTTTGGACCTGTGTATTAATTTGTCATTTTATGTACCCTGGTTGATTCCTGGACAGGGATTTAATGTATAAAATAGTCAGGAAATTTGGGATAAATTTCCGGGCGTGACACGCGTGCACCCGAGAGGGGTGGCACGAGCGGCCGAGAGAGCGGGGAGGGGCGGCTTACCACGGGCGTCGCCGGAGACGGAGAAGACGATGACGGTGGGGGCAAAATCAGCTGCGGGAGAACGCGCGGGGCGGCCAAGGCGGCACGAGCACCGGCGACGAGGAAGGAGGCGGTGGTGGGGCTCGGGATGGCTCGGGTCGGTGAAAAAACATGGCCGAAGGCCGGTGACGGGCGGTGGGACTTGGGCGCACGATGCGGGAGCGACGGAGAGAGGGATGAGCTTGAGTGAGAGTGTGGGGAGCTCGAGGAGGGCGAGAGGGTGCTTAAGTAGGTCGCGGGGAGGTCGGTTTCGGCCGGGAGAGGGAGTAATTGCTCGCTAGAGTGAATGGGGAGAGAGAATCAGGGAAGTAATTGCCGGTGATTAACTCCGGCCATTAGGGTGTTCGGGAGCGACGGCTGGGGGCTTTTAAGGCCGGCGGGAGAGGCAGGGAGTTAAGGCGGCGACGCACCGAGGCGCGGGGGAGGCGGGCGCGAGATCTGCATGGGCGGGGCGGCCGGAGGTGGCGCCGGGCGGGGCGGAGGTTGAAGACAGGCCTGACAGGTGGGCCCTACCTGTTAGGGTCTCGGGTACGGAGGTGAGGCAAGTGGACTTGGTCGTGGGCGCGAGGGGCTAACGGGCCGTGGCCTTCGGCCGGCCTGCGAGAGAGAGAGAGGCGTGCGTGTCGGTTGGCACGCGGGCCGTCGGCAGGGCCGCGCGTGGGGAGGGGATGGGCCGTCGGCTCGGGCCGGCGGCCCACAGCCGATTTGGGCGGGAAAAGGATGGGAGGAGAGAGAAAAGAAAAACGCGGGATTTATTAATTCTAATTTTGATTTTAATTACTTAGAAATTATTTCTAGTGCTCTAAAAATTCCACTAAAAATTTGTTAGTGTATTTTGACATGTAGAATTTTAAAAAAATCCTACCATGCCATTTCTAGTTAGAATTTGGCTTTTAAAATTATTTGTTTCTCTCCAGTTAATTTCAACGATTTTCTTTTGCGATTTTTCTTTCGATTTTTTAAAAGGGGAAAATACCTGAGGGTGTTACAAACCTACCCCCTTAAACGGAATCTCGACCCCGAGATTCGGAGGTACTGGCGAACAGATAGGGATGAGCGGCCTTTAGCTCATCTTCCCTTTCCCAGGTGGCTTCTTCTTCGGAGTGATGAGTCCATTGAACTCAACAGAACCCGATAACCTTGTTCCGGGTTCTCCGCTCACTGGTTTCGAGGATACGTTCTGGTTTCTCCACATAAGTCAAATCTTCCTGGATCTCGATCTGATCCGGACTGGTCTGTTCTTCTGGTACTCTTAGACATTTCTTGAGCTGGGAGACGTGGAATACGTCATGGATTCCCACCATGGTGGGTGGCAATTCAAGCCGGTAGGCTTCTGCAACTCGTTCCATATGAAGTTTTTCACGTTGTCATCCTCTTGCTCCCAGGAATCTACATTTAAAGGGCCGTGGGTTCTGGCCAGTACCCCGCAAGTGCTGCTGAACTTTGTCATTGCTACCTTGGGCTCTACTAGCTTCCCATCCTGGTTCAAAGATGTGATATAGTATGTCTCCTTGGGGTTGGTTCTTACTTCTCTGACCACGTCTTCTCTTTTGACGTCCTCCAGCGCTCGCGGACGTGTCGCTTTCTACCAGACCGGACGTTGTTGTGTCCGTCTTGACTTCGGCTATGACGGTAGACTAGGCGGCCTTTCTTTTTGAGCGGCGCCTTGTATCCATCTGTACGTACTACAGAAAATGTTAAACGGGATCCCACGAGGTGCACCGGTCAGTTCATAACAATACGACGAGACTTACTGCTTGCTCGATAGGGATGTAATCGGGGTCTTATTCAATCGGTGGTGCTGGCATAACTTCGATTAAGGGATCGCTTGGTGTCTGCCATGTGCCTTCGCTCGAAGAATCTTGCGTTGGTTCAACGTTGGGTGCCTTCGATGGAGCTTTCTCGTTTGACATTTGATCTACAATCGTTCATAACACACAATTTGTGAAATACTATTTTTTCCTTCTTCTTCTGTTTAGGTTTTTCTATATTTACTATATTTTAACTTCTAAGATACTATTTTTTTGCTCTCAGAACAACAAGACTATATCTGTAATAGCATGAGGCGTTGTGGTAGGTTGGGTGGCTACCAGAAGATCTCCGTTGTGACCTTTGACACAAGGTTTGATGTTGAGATCTTTGGAAGTCACCTAGCCTTCAACACGCCTAAATAATTCGAACCGTGTTTGGATGTTGCAATTTGCAACATGTCTGAACGGCTCCAGTTCATGATCAAGCAAAATAATTCATCATCGCACATAGAGAAAAAGACTTTAGCAATGAGAGTAGCTACGGGAGCTTGAAGTTGAAGGGGCACATGTAATTGCCTGTGCCCCTTCAATTTCAAGCTCCCTTAGCTAGTCTCATCGCACATAGAGAAAAAAACCTAAAGAGGTGTATATAAGAGGTGTACATGTGCGCACAAAGTCTCCTTCTACCCTAAAAGAAAGTTGATCATAAAGTTTAGTAAACTACTCTAAATTGTGAATGCAACGAGAGTAGCTAATGGAGCTTGAAGTTGTAGGGGCACAGACAATTGTCTGTGCCCCTTCAAACTCAAACTCCCTTAACTACTATCATCGAAATCCCCACAAATTTTTCTACGCAAAAGACATAGAGAAAACTAAAGAGAAGAAAAAGGAAAAATGTATTTATTTCCTTCTTCTTCTCTTTATTTTTTGCTCTTAGAACAAGTCTAGTAATTTTTAGAAATATGTAATTAAAGATACATATTTTACAACATGTCCGAGGAGCCCCACAACAATTGAAGCCCCACCCCCCACTGTATCCATCCATCCATTCATTCAACAACTAATTCACATAAACTAATTCACGTAAAAATAATCACAACAACTATCACACAAAAAATTCATCGACAAATCCATCCAAAAATTAACAGAACAAATTCCAAAATAACTCTCTACAATTTATCCATCACAAACTTTACCATCCATCCTATATATCATCTAAAATTCATACATCACAAAAAAATTCATTCATCCATCCTTCACGGCATCAATTCAAAATTCATCCATTCAAATATCACGGCAATATATGCACCTATATGCTAAATATATCCATCCGTCCGTCCATCACGGCATATATCCATCCATCACGACATCAAAAATAAATCACAACATATATCATTCCATCCATCCATCCATTCTATATGCTAAATCACGGCATCCATCCATCCATCCATCAAAAATAAATCACGACATATATCCATCCATCACAGCACGTACATTCAAATCCATCCATGTGTTGTATTTGTGCAAATACAAAGATGCATGCATGTCTCACCATGGTTGTGGTGAAGAACTCGGCCTCGGCGTTGGTGAGGAGGAAGGGCGCGGCCTCAGCATCGGTGAGGAGGAAGGGCGCGACCTCAGCGTCGGTGAAGGGCGACCGGTGGGGCGGGCGTCGGGTGACGGCGGCCTCGGTGAGGACGGAGGCGGCGGTGAGGACGGCCGGTGGGGAGGGCCTCGGTGAGGGTGGCGGCCTCGCAGTGAGGGCGCGACCGGTGGGGAGGCGTCGGGTGGCGGCGGCTTCGGTGAGCGCGGCAGCGTAGGTGAGCGGCCCGACATTAGATCTGGCGGTGCGGGCGCGTCCGTGAGGGCGGCGGCGTCGACGACAGAGAGCGACGAGAGATAAAGAGAGAGGGAGGGAGCGGGGTGAGGGCGACGGTTATCGGCGACGAAATTTGGCAGCCTGACGGCGCAGAGTGTGTTCGAACTTTTCGCCTGGACTTAGAAATTTTCAGAGGCCGCGCGCGCGGTATATAGGGGGCCGATTTTCCGTGCGGGCGGCTTAACAGCCCACACGAGAAAATCATCTGTTTAAGCGGCCTGCACGGGAAGATGATTTTCCCTTGCGGGCCGTTAAGCCGCCCGCACGCGATCATCATCGCTCTTATATTAAAACTATAAAACTACAAAATATTTCAATGCACATAAAATATCAGTGCCCATAAAATATCAATTAACATATTATATTAATTAACATATTTTATTTCATAAGTTTGATACATTCGCTCGCAAAACATATTATACACAAAAAACAAACTAGCGTTTCAGAATTTTTGATTAATATCCTTCCGCACGGATGCAAACTTTGATTCGTCGAGGACACTCTCAATGCGTTTCATCTGCATAGGAAGATCTGTGAATAACGAAATGGCGTCGTATTGATTGTAATCGGACGCATCTTCAATGTTATCAATACCAATGATGTGTTGCTTGCCCGATACAATAATGTCCATCTTTTCATCGGAAGGATCCTTCACATAAAAAACTTGTGCAACACGCTCGGCAAGGACCCATGGATTATCCTTGTGTCTAATTTTACTCTGTTCAGCACACGTAAATCCAAATTTATCCACCATGCTGTCTTTCACCTATTGGCATCTCAAAATAGGGATCTGAATGTTTAAACCGTAGTCAAGTTCCCATATTTCTTGTATGATCCCGTAGTATGATTTCTTCTGCCCTGTTGCGTCCAACGCTTCGACACGAACCCCACTGTTCTGCGCTGAGCTTTTCTTGTCTTTGTTGTTGGTGTAAAAAGAATATCCGTCGATGTCATACCCTTGCCATGAGGTCACAAGGCTTGTTGGCCCAGCTGCAAGTCTTTCTATCATTTTTTCCTCGAGTGATTCACCAGACGGTAGCTTTTGATCCTTAAACCATTGGGGAAAAGTGTGCTTCTGTTCTTTCGAAACCCAATCGTCGGATCGCCCAGGATTGCATGCTCTGATCTCGGAAGTGTATTGCTCAATGTAGGGCACAACGATGGCGAGTTGTTGAAGAATACTGCTGTGTGCATCTGATACCGCTTTGTAATCATTGTCGTAGAAGCATTTTCTTCCCACAGTACCCTTCCCAGATAACCTTCCATCATGTCAAGACATCGGTATCCTAATGGAGTTGGCATCTTTCATATAATCTAGGCAACACTCGACAACCTCCTCAGTTGTGTAACCCTCTATCATTGAGCCCTCCGGATGAGCACGATTACAGACATACCCTTTCAGAACAGCCATGTATCGCTCGTACACCCACATTTGATTTAGGTATAGAGGACCAAATTCAATAATTTGAGGGACAATGTGAACAATGAGATGTTCCATCATGTCAAAGTACGATGGAGGAAAAAACATCTCTAGCTGGCAAGCTGTCTCGACTGCAAATTTCTGAAGGGGTCCTAATTCTTCAGGATCAAAAACTTTATGTGATACTCGATTAAAAAAATAGCACAGCTTTGTTATCACTACCTTGCTGTGCACGGGTTTCACCGCCCTTGTAGCGATAGGGAGGAATACTGTAAGCATCTTATGACAGTCGTGACCGTTGTATCTAGAAATCGACAAATCTTTCATTGATACTAGTTTCTGGATATTCGATGAGAATCCAGTCGGCACTTTCAATCCAGGAAGACATTTATAGAAAGATTTTTTCTCTTCTAGTGTCATTGAGTAACATGCCGGTGGAATCTCAATCTTACCATTTGTGGAGATTATGGCAATCGGATATCCACATGGCAAGCTTATCCGACTGGAGATAGGGATAGGTTGCGCCTTCTAAATATGTAAACCAACTATGACTTGGGTATTACGTTGCTGATTAGATAAGGCAACGGCTCATAGTCACGGTTTGGTAAGATTGAGGAAACCGACTTAGAGTAAGATAGGGTTTCCGATTTGTAAGCCCGCCTCCCAAGACTATATAAGGGGGGTAAGGGGCATCCCTTGAGGGATATGCTTTATGCTTATGAGCTATTAGCTTTCAGCCTTAAGATCTTGAGATCAATATACACTCGGCGGATCGAATCCCCGGAACAGGAGTAGGGTATTACCTCATGAGAGGGCCTGAACCTGTCTAAATCCTTGTTTTCCATCTAACCCATTGTGCTTGGCAATCTTGACTGCACCCCCAAAATTCTATTGCCGAAACTGAGTTTTGACAGTTGGCGCGCCAGGTAGGGGGCCGTGCGTCAAGACTTCTCCGACAATCTCGCCGACAAGCGCGATGGGATCTTCTTCAAGCTTTGGCGACTTCGCCGCCAACGACTTCAACAAGCTCTCCTCCTTCGACTCGGATTCGGACCAGTCGGGAGGAGAAACCCGCTCGGCGCCGTTCGGACTCCCGAAGAACGCTGAGATTTACGACGAAATCTTGGATTCCAAGATGCAATCCATCCACTCCGACGAAGGAACTCACTCGACGCCGTTCGGGCTACCGAACGCCGCCAAGATCTGCAACGGTCTTCTCATCTCTCCGTTGGAACCAATCTACTCGGAAGAAAACCTCTCGGCGCCGTTTGGATTACCAAACACCGCTGAGATCTACTGCAAGCTCCTCTCCTCCGAATCAAGATTGATCCACTCGGGGGGATCCACGTCCTCAAGCTCCGACTCGGACTGGAACGATCCAGATTCAAACTACACGGGCTCAAGGGAGATCGCCGTCATCCTCCAGCCATTCGGCTCATGCTCATCCTCGGAGCTCAACGAGTACCTCAGCTCTTCAGGTTTTGACGACCTTTATGGCATCCCCTCAGACGAAGCCAACGACTCCGACCGCGACAAGGACTACGAGCCAAAGTGCTTTGACGTCCTCATGGCTGAGGTGGCCGAGACCGACTCAGCCATGGCTCGTAGGCTTGCGGAAGAAGAACGAGCCAGACTTGAGTAAGAGCGCAAGCTGGCGGAAGAGGAGAAGAAGCGCAAAGAAGAAGCCGAAAGAAGGAAGCAGGATGTAAGGGCAGCCGGACGATCCGCTCAAGAGGCTATACTTCAAACGTGGATCCGCAACACCAATATCTTTCAGACGCCACAGCAGAACGCTGTTGCTGCCCTCACTCTCCTAGACACCGTTATCGAGACGGCGCCCCCCGACGTAACCCCAATCTTGGACAAGATCAAGACCATCGTTGCGGCTACGGCCAACGGTCATCCCTCCACCTCAGCCCGAAGACCGACTGAGTCCGTGGCAGAAATGCCTGACAGAAGCCGACTCCCGCCGCTGAAGTCAAGGGATTACAAGAGGCCCAAGCCAGACCGATCGACGACCAGGTCGAGAGGCCCACGTCACGAGACCACGCACAAGCATCAGGAGCAAACGGCCGACTCCCGTGAGAAGCAACATGGACGTCCACCCGTCTACCACCGGGTCCACCGCAATAACAGCTCCGATTACCGAAGCAGCCTGCCAAAGACCCCACCGAGTGATCTGCGGGAAGTCCTTGATCGTCGCTACCAAGAACAGGATCAATGCACCCGAGAAGATCAAAGGGGATCACCCGACAGTAATGATGACGAAGTACCAGCTTTCACTCGGGAGCTTCACCGAGTGCATTGGCCGAATGGATTAAGCCAACTGGAATCGAGAAGTACGACAGTAAGACCGACCCCGAGTCGTGCCTGACCGTGTACACCCTCGCCACCCGGGCGGCAGGAGGCGACAATAAAGCCATGGCCAATTACCTGCCTGTGGCCCTCGCCAACTCAGCCAGGAACTGGCTCACGAGCTTGCCAAGAGGCTCAATCGGCTCGTGGAGTGAGCTAATGGACCACTTCATCGCCAACTTCCAGGGCACCTTCGAGAGGCCTGGAACCCACTTCGACCTCTACAACATCATCCAGAAGCTAGACGAACCTTTGAAGGACTACATCCGGCGCTTCTTCGAAAAGCGCAACAAGATCCCCAACATCACCGACGACATCATCATCGCCGCCTTCCAGAAGGGAGTCCGTGATGAGCTGTTGATCGAAAAGTTTGGGCGCAAACCACCGAAGACGGTGAAGCAGATGTTTGAGACAGCAAATTCCTACGCCAAATCCAACGATGCCATCAAAGCGGCGCGCCAAGACCGGCCCAACAGGAGGGACGACAAGCAGGTGGGAGGAAGCCGAAATCCTAAGAAGGATAACGGCAACAACAACCAGGGCCAGAAGGACCACAAGCGCCGACCCGAAGATCTAGTTGCCGCAACCTCCAACTCCCAACGTCGCCCCCGAGTCGCGGCCTACGACGCCATCATGAACGCTCAGTGCATGCATCATCCCAATCACAAGCACGCGGCTAAGGACTGCTTCATCTATAAATAGTTCGCCGAGCAATATGCGGCACAGCTCAACAAGAAGCCGACTGATGAAGCCGGCCCATCGGGCGCCAAGAAGAACAACGCGGCTGAAAATGCCGAGCCCTTTCAAGACCCCGTGGGCGAGCTGAATCACATCTTCGGGGGGCCGCAAGCCTATGAATCCAAGACGAAACAGAAGCTAACTGACCACGAGGTCAACGCGGCGCAACCCGAGGTCCCACAATACCTATGATGGTCGGAAGTGGCCATCACTTTTGACCGCTCGGATCATCCCGCCCGAGTGGTTCACCCGGGGCGCTATCCACTTGTCCTGGACCCGGTGGTCCGCAACATCAAGCTCAAGCGCGTCCTCATCGATGGGGGCAGCGCCCTCAACATTTTGTTCGCCAAGACCTTGGACGAGATGCAGATCCCGAGAGCCGAACTGAAGGCAAGCTCAGCCCCCTTTCATGGAGTTATCCCAGGGCTGTCATCCACGCCACTCGGACACATCGCCCTTCCAGTCACCTTCGGAGTTCGAGAGAATTTCCGGACGGAGAACATCACTTTCGAGGTGGCCGACTTCAAGACGGCTGACCACGCGATCATCAGAAGGCCTGCTCTCGCCAAGTTCATGGAGATACCCCATTATACCTACCTCTGCATGAAGATGCCAGGTCCCAACGGCGTCATCACTCTTCGTAGTGACGTGAAGCAAGCCTTCACCTGCGACAAGGAGAGCTGCGACATGGCCTAATCTCGCGAGAGATCACGTGGCCAGCAAGAAATCCGATTGGCCGCATCGACTTCGACAGAAGGTGAAATCCCCGCGAAGAAGATAGCCAAATTAGGAACCGGCGACGCCAAGACCAAGAAGATCTCCCTTGATCCATCAGATCCCTCAAAAACTACTGTAATCGGCGCTGAACTAGATCCTAAATAGGAAAGCGCGCTCATCACCTTCCTCCAAAGTAATAAAGATGTTTTTGCTCGAAAACCATCTGATATGCCTGGAATTCCTAGGGAGGTGATCAAGCACTCTTTACACGTCAAAGATGATGCAAAGCCGATCAAACAACGATTACGCAGATTCGCGCAGGATCAAAAAGATGCCATCAAGGAAGAGCTCACAAAGCTCTTAGCCGCCGGTTTTATCAAAGAAGTTTTACATCCCGACTGGTTAGCCAACCCTGTTCTGGTTCGAAAAAAGACGGGACAGTGGCGCATGTGCGTTGACTACACCGACCTCAACAAAGCCTGCCCCAAAGATCCATTCGGGCTCCCTCGCATCGACCAAGTCGTGGACTCAACAGCCGGCTACCAACTCTTAAGCTTTTTGGACTGTTACTCCGGCTACCACCAGATCAACTTGAAGGAATCTGACTGCCTGAAGACATCATTCATCACGTCGTTTGGGGCCTAATGCTACATCACAATGCCTTTCGGCCTTAAGAACGCCGGAGCCACATACCAACGCATGATCCAGAGGTGTTTTCAGACGCAGATTGGGAAGAACGTGGAAGCTTATGTCGACGATTTCGTCATCAAGGCCAAGCAGAAAGAAGACCTAATTGCCGACCTAGAAGAAACCTTCGCAAATATTCGGGCCTTCAGAATGAAGTTGAACCCTGAGAAATGCACCTTCGGCGTCCCATCAGGCAAACTGCTCGGCTTCATGGTGTCACATCGTGGCATTGAAGCCAATCCAGAAAAAATCAACGCTATCTTGAACATGAAGCCCCCGAGTTATCAGAAGGATGTTCAGAAGCTCACTGGCTGCATGGCAGCGCTAAGCCGCTTCATCTCTCAACTCGGCGAACGCGGCATGCCTTTCTTCAAGCTGCTGAAGAAAATCGACGATTTCCAATGGACTACGGAAGCCCACAAAGCCTTTGAAGATTTTAAAGAATTCCTCATGATGCCACCCGTCCTAGCCTCACCTCAACCCCAGGAGCCCCTGCTACTGTACGTTTCAGCCACTCACCAAGTGGTTAGTACGGTCGTCGTGGTCGAGCGTGAAGAAGAAGGGCGGATGTAGAAGATTCAGAGGCCAATCTACTTTGTTAGCGAAGTGCTAGCAGGAGCCAAAATTCGCTACCCTCAGGTACAATGATTGCTATATGGTGTTCTGATAACCGCGAGGAAATTAGCGCACTATTTTCAGGGTCACTCGGTCACCATCGTCACTTCCTTTCCACTCGGTGATGTCATCCACAACCGGGAGGCAACTGGGCGCATCGCGAAGTGGGCCCTGGAGCTGATGCCGCTGGACTTAACTTTTAAGGCGAGGACGTCTGTGAAGTCACAAGCCCTGGCAGACTTCTTGGCCGAGTGGACCGAACAGCAAGAAGACGTACCTCGGGAAGACCTTCAATATTGGACCATGCACTTCGACGGATCCAAGAGGATCACCGGCTTGGGAGCAGGAGTCGTGCTGATCTCCCCGACTGGGGAAAGACTAAGATATGTCCTCCACCTTCACTTCTCCGCCTCACACAACGTCGCCGAGTACGAAGCCCTGCTACATGGACTGCGGCTCGCAGTTTCACTCGGGATACGTCGGCTCGTCGTGAAAGGGGATTCCCAGCTGGTTGTCAACCAAGTTATGAAGGACTGGTCCTGTCTAAACGACACCATGGAGGCCTACCGACAAGAAGTTCGCAAACTTGAAGACAGGTTTGACGGACTCAAGCTATCCCATGTCTTGAGACATAACAACGAGGCGGCTGACGAGTTGGCACAATTTGGATCCAAGCGAGAAGCTGCCCCAACAGACGTTTTTGTCGAGCACCTCTATGAGCCAACTGTTGCGACAAAACCAACTCCCAACGAGCAAGCTGCAACCGAAGTTGCCATGGTCAACGCCGACTGGAGGACACCACTCATCAAATTTTTAACCCAGCAAGAGCTGCTGGAAGACCGGGAAGAGGCAGAACGTGTCCAATGTCGTTGTCAAGCTTACGTCATGGTTGACGCCGATTTGTACAAGAAAAGTCCCTCCGGAGTCCTGATGAGATGCATCACACCTGAGGAAGGACGACAACTACTCCAAGATATCCACTCGGGCATATGCGGAAGCCACGCGGCAGCACGCACCTTAGTGGGCAAAGCCTACAGACAAGGTTTCTTCTAGCTCACGGTAGTCTCCGACGCTGACAAAGTGGCACGAACTTGTGAAGGTTGCCAATTCTTCGCCCGACAGAGCCATGTCCCAGCCCAAGAGCTACAAACAATTCCATTATCGTGGTTGTTTGAGGTATGGGGCTTGGACATGGTCGGCCCTTTCAAGAAGGCTCCAGGAGGATTCACACACCTATTTGTCGCAATTGACAAGTTCTCCAAGTGGATCGAAGCTAAGCCGGTTGCTACAATTATTGCTGACAAGGCACGGGACTTCATCCTCAACATCGTGCACTGGTTTGGCGTCCCAAACATAATTATAACCGACAATGGGACTCAATTCACCGGAGGCATCTTCAAAGAATTTTGCGAAGACTTCGGGATCAAAATCTGCTATGCGTCGGTCGCACATCTCAAAAGCAATGGACAAGTTGAGCGTGCCAACGGCATGGTCCTTCAAGGCATTAAGGCCCGTGTGTTTGATCGCCTGAGTCCTTATGCAGGCAAGAGGGTTCAAGAACTCCCCTCGGTTCTATGGTCTCTGCGGACCACGCGCAGTCGGGCTACCGACCAAACTCTTTTCTTTTTGGTTTATGGCACAGAAACCATGTTGCCAAACGAGATGGAGTTCGAGTCCCTCCGACTCCGCAGCTTCAACGATGAACGCTACGACCCAGACCGAGTGGATTATCTCATCCGACTGGAAGAGGCCCGTGAGGCAGCCCTCATCCAGTCGGCAAAATATCTTCAAGGGCTCAGACGATACCACAGTCGCAACATTCGAGCACGAGCTTTTATCGTTGGCGACCTGGTTCTACGCAAGATTCAGACCACCAAGGACCGTCACAAGTTATCCCCCTTATGGGAAGGCTCGTATATAATTGCTGAGGTGACTCGGCCAGGCGCATACCGATTAAAGCATGAAGACGGGTCTATGGTGGAGAACTCCTGGAACATTGAGCATCTTCGACGATACTATGCTTAAATTGCCTTAAGTCTCATGTTCTTCCTGACTGCCAATGTCAAGCAAGATGACTTCTTGAGTTAGCAGTCGGGGGCTGTACATATCTCAATAAAGCATGGTTTTTTATCAGCAACCTGTGCATACTTGGTTTATCATTGTCTAATGTTCCTTGATTCGAGTTCAATGTTTAAGGACTGAGAATTTTTTGATGACCTAATCAAGCTTAGGCTTGGTGACAGTCGGATGAAAATTACTTAAGAAATTTTACATAGAAACTCGGATCAAGGCATTAACATAAATAAACCAAATATCTACAAAGTTTACATCAGAAAGTTGCATATAATGTTCCGCAATACAATCAAGGCCGAAAGTGGTTCACTACGTCGGCGGCCACCTTTTTTGTCAATTCCTGTGCCTCACCAATCAATTCGAGGGCCTGCTCATCTGAAGTACCATCAGCGAAGCCCTCCCCGACTGAATCAATGTCCACTCGAGGGTAGAGTGACTTCGTTTGTTCAAGGGCGAAGCCCGCTCCCATGATAGCCGCCTCGGAAATGTTGGTCAAATACTGGTCAGGGGCTCGCCTAAGCTTGTCAAAGACTTCAACTGGGTCTAGTGAGCTGGTCCCGACTCCATAAAGGAAAAAGGATAGCAGGATCGGCGTTGCCGCGTTAGCAACATCTTCTCGGACCTTTCCAGCTTGTTTGACCCTCTCAAGCAAAACATCGTATTGAGCTCGGGTCTTGACTTTGTAAGCTGCCAAAGACATATGATCACACAGAGCGTTCGAAGACAAAGCAGTACAAAGAGTGTTACTTTGAAGGAGCTTACCTTCAAACTCGGCCTCCAGCTCGGCCTTGCTGAGGCTGACTGCTTCCAGCTGGGTTTGAAGCAAGTGGACCTCCGATGAATTTTCTACAACAAGAAAGGTTATCAGCAACCAAAATCAACATAGAAGACATAAAGAGACTGAGAGGGTTAAGCTTACTCCCGACTGAACCCCGGAGGTCGAGGTTCTCCTCTCGGAGTGCGGCTATCTCTCTTAGAGCCGCTTCCCTTGATGCGGCATCTTCTCGAGTGGTCTTCAATTCTCGCTGGATGTTCATAGAGAGTTAAGATGCGGGACCAGCTTCTCGAGTGCATCAGACTTCCCCATGGATCAGCAGTACTCCCTCTGCACACAAAATCTGAAGTTGGCCGCCTTAAAAGAAATTATGATGCTGCAAGAGAAAAGGATCGGGACTTACGTTAAGTAACCGGGTCGCTTCATTCAAGCTGTTCACAAGTGCATCTCTTTCTTCGCTTTCCATTTGCTTATCCAAGATGATGCCTTGTCTCGGGCCTTCCGAATCTCGCCACTCGATCTTCATCGGGGGAACCCAGGTTTCAGAAGACTGTAACCTGGGGATTTCTTCTACTGTGGCTGAATGGATCAGGAGGAACAGATGAAGCTACGAGAAAATTAAACTGAAGATTAAAGATGACACGTCGACTCAAGACTTACCAGTTTCGGTGGCCGAACCCTTAACTGGTGCAGCCCGGCTGCTCTTTTCCTTCTGACTTTTGACCGACTGGTCTCCAGTCGGGGCCCTTTGGGCTGCAGCCGGGGGCTTCTCCGCGGCCGACTGGTTTCCAGTCGGGGTGTCCCGGCTGGCTGTCGGGGGTTTCCTCCTCGGGATATCTTCGCTGGGAGGTGAGGGCCTTCCACCCGGAGCGCTCTCGCTCGGGAGAGGGCTCCGGGGTTTTGGTTCCGCGGGCTTGGATGCCTCGGATGTTGCAGCTGGCGTTGGCCCCTCGCTCTGCCCAGCAGGGTCTATGTCTTGGGGTCTCCTGCAAAGAGAACGACAGGAGCAATTGGAATGAAGATAAAGAAATTTTTAACAAAGAGTTTAGCTTCAGTCGTAAGGGGTACCTGGATGATCGGCGGATCTTAGGCCCCACTTTCGGTGACGGCCTTGGAGGGGTTGCTTCGGCTGGAGGGGCTGGGACATCGTCGTCCGAGTCATCGATGATGAGCCTCCTCTTACTTGCCCGTTTGCTGATATCTTCACTCGGGGCCGCCCTCTTCCCGGCCTCATCACTCTGGATCTTCACGCCACCGGTTGGTTTCTTGGCAGGCCGGGTCAGCGTGTCATCATGAGGAATTTTGTACGGCTTCGAGATGATGGAGGCATTTTCCTGCAAGAAAGATTCTTACAACACTAAGATGTGTGACATCAAGATTGCAAGGCAATGAAAGAGTGAAGTCGGCTTACCGGAGGAGGAGGGTGATACAGGCTGTATGGGAGGACTGGCAGCATAAGGCTGCGCTCGACCGTATTCCAGTCGAGAAGACCTTGTACATGCGAATCTTCAAGATCTCGAAGCTGAGGGAGTCACGGTCTTCCCGATTGGGGTCCGTCTCGCCTTCGTATTCGAAGGCTGGCTTCGATCATTCCTTGATCGGTGCCAGTCGGCTCCTGATAAAGTGCCGAGTGATTTTCTCGCCGCGAAGACCTTTTTGCTTCATCTCCAAGATCTTCGCTAGCAGCTTGTTGGCTTCATTCTAGTCTTGGGCTACTAGTACAGTGCTCTAGGTAGGCCTGGGCACGGGGGGAAGGCCAACGAAGTTTGGCAAGCTGGGCTCAAGATTATTGATGTAAAACCAGCTTGCATGCCAGCCCTTGTTTGAGGATTTCAAAGGAAGAGAGAAATACTCCTTGCGGAGAGATCCACGGAGTTGGAAACCCACTCCACCAATGACGCAAGGTTGATCCTTATTCGGATGCGGCTTAAGGTAAAACATGCGCCGGAAGAGTTGAAAGTGGGGAAGAATGCCAAGGAAAGCTTCACACACATGGATGAAAAGAGCAATGTGAAGCATAGAGTTGGGATTCAAATGATAGAGCGGAAGGCCATAGTAGTCAAGGAGCCCCCTGAAGAACTCAGAGGTGGGGATACTGAAGCCGCAGTAAAAGAAAGAGGTGAAAACGACGAGCTTACCGGTGTTCGGGGTGGGGAACTCTTCACCCGCCGCTGGGCGCCAACCCACGATCTCTTTAGGAGGAAGCACTCCGTGCTTCACCATCTCCTTGAGGGTGGACTCCCTCACATCCGAAGTGGCCCACTGCTCGAAAGGGATTTTCTTCTCACCCGCCATGAGTGTGGTTTGTGTGGGGAGCAGATCTGGCTTAAAGGATAGGAATTGGAGATGGGGGTCTGAGAGGATGGATGCGGAGGCTAGCTGTGAGTGAAGCACAGGCTTCTGGATCGATGGATTGGGTGTGCGCAAGAGCTTAGGGTTCTCCGCTGCAAGCTGATGAACAATGTTGCGATTGGGGAATTTTTCTGGGAAGACGAAGTGGCGGGGATGACCTCGAGGCTTTGTAAGAGATTTGAGGGTTGCGCTAGGTTTTCTTGTGATTGGGCCGAGCCCATGAGAGACCTGCAGCCTAGCTAAGGTGTGGCCCGACGCGTGTCCTTAGGGACTTAAGTGGATGAACTTAAGCAGATTTGCCTTGGCAATATGCACGTGTCTGAGTGCCCTGTACCTTTGAAAATCCTTTCATACCGTGGTTTGCTTGACTTCATGAGAAGCTAGCACGATGCAATTTGAAAGGTGACAAACAGCTAAGCTTTTTATGGCTGCCTTGATGACAGGGGCTGTTTGGTTCTTTGGCGTTTGATTAAATGATTATATCAATGCTATTTTTCCACCTTGGTGAAGATCTTTTTTAAATTGAGACCAATGTTACGGCAGGAGCTATTTAATATTTTGGTCGCATTTTTTAGATGACTGAAAAAGCTTGTTTACCCACGAGGGATGATTAAAATATTTGTTCCAAGATAACTCGGGCAGATCCACTCGGACAAACATGAGTTTACCGAGTGCTTTTCACCCACGAGGGTCGATTGAGTTATTTGTTCTGAGATGACTCGGGCAAATCCACTCGGATAAGCACGGGCTTACCGAGTGATGAGATTTTTTATGATTGCTTTAGCTTGAGCTAAGCATTTATATGAGAATGATTTTTTACAGTTCTTGACTATATGTTTAGTCTGATTTTGACTAACCACATAGTCGGGGGCTACACCTAATTAGGTGCATCAGGAGATGCACCTAGATATTTATTTTTGAGAATTTTTTGGATATTTTCCAGCCCTTCATAGTCTTTGGAGCCACTCGGGAAATTCAGGCAGAGGTGATGAAATCGCTCGGTGCCAGAAGCACTCGGCCAAAGAGTTGTTTGGCTGTGTACTATCTTGGATCGAAGCTGAGTTATCTCGTCGACTGCAAAGGACTCGGGGGCTACTGCGGAGATTATGACAATCGGATATCCACATGGCAAGCTTATCCGACTGGAGATAGGGATAGGTTGCGCCTTCTAAATATGTAGACCAACTATGACTTGGGTATTACGTTGCCGATTAGATAAGGCAACGGCTCATAGTCACGGTTTGGTAAGATTGAGGAAACCGACTTACAGTAAGATAGGGTTTCCGATTTGTAAGCCTGTCTCCTAAGACTATATAAGGGGGTTAAGGGGCGTGCCTTGAGGGATATGCTTTATGCTTATGAGCTATTAGCTTTCAGCCTTAAGATCTTGAGATCAATATACACTCGGCGGATCGAATCCCCACAATAGGAGTAGGGTATTACCTCATGAGAGGGCCTGAACCTGTCTAAATCCTTGTTTTTCATCTAACCCATTGTGCTTGGCGAGCTTGACTGCACCCCCAAAATTCTATTGTCGAAACCGAGTTTCGACACCATTCATTAGCTCTATCGGGTGGAGATCTTTCCTTATGCCCAAATTGACCAGGTCGTTACGTGACTCCAACCCATCCTTTGTTTTACAGGGATGTCAAGTAAAGTCCCAGTGGTGCTGTCGAACACGTTTTTCTTGAGGTGCATGACATCGATGGCATGACGAATCTCCAGGTCTTTCCAGTACATCAGGTACTTGAAAAAGATTGAATGTTTCTTGAAGGGCAACGTGTTTTCTACCACTTCTTTCTTCCTCTTGCCTGAAGCTGTCTTTCCCTTGCTGAACATGACATTTATGTTCTTTGTCAGCTTGAATACCGTGGAACCATCCTTTGCTTGGGGGGCAATACCTTCCTCAACAGTTTTGTCATAAAAGGTAGCCATCGCACAATACCTATGCTTCTGTGGTAATAAACAACGATGATGCATGTAAACTAACTTTTTTGACGAGGTCAGGTATATGTACGATGTGTTTTCCAGACATATCAGACATTCGGTCTTTCCTTTAATCTGTCCGGAGAGGGAAAAATTGGCTGGTAGATCGTTTATAGTAACGAATATGATAGAACACAGAGTAAAATACTCCTGGCGGTACGCATCAAACAATAGTAGACCCTCTTCCCACATTTCTTGCATATCCTCCATCAAAGGTTCAAGAAACACATCTAGGTCGATGCCAGGCTGTTTTGGCCCTTGTATAAGGATAGTCAACAAAATATACTTTCGCTTCTAACATAACCATGTCGGAAGGTTATACATGGTGAGCAGAATAGGCAAAGTGTTGTGCGAGCTGCTTAGGTCACCAAACGGATTCATTCCATCCATGCTCAATGCAAACCTGACATTTCTCGAATCATTTGCAAATTCTGGGTGCTTCGAATCAAAGTTTCTCCATTGTCGAGCATCGGCGGGATGTCGAATCATATCATCCGTCTTTCGACCCTTTTGATGCCATCTCATCAACTTGGCGTCGGTGGGGTTCGAGAACAATCGCTTCATGCGATCTTTCACTGGCAAGTACCACATCACCATGGCCGGAATCTTTTTTCCTGGCTCAACCAATGCATTTGGTTCGACAACATCACTATCAGCGGCACTGTTATCCTTTTTGTACCTACTCGCCCCACAAGTTGGACACTTGTCCAAGTTAGCTTATTCCTTGTGATAAAGTACAGAGTGATTAATACATGCATGGATCTTTCACACACCAAGTGGTAATGGACATATCAGTTTTTTGGCTTGATATGTGTTAGCTGTCAACAGGTTAGGCTTAGGAAGCATTGCTCTCACGAGACCCATCAAGTCGTTGAAACTAGTATCAGACCATCCGTGACTGGCCTTCAATCTAAGAAGTTCTAGCACCGACCGCAACACTGCATAATCCATGTCACATCCCTTTGATTGATTGTACAAAAGATCTTTCACTAATTTCTGCAACGTCTCCCAATTGTTTAAATCTCTTGCTTTCTCTGTTAGGACCTCTGGTTCAGCGTGCCGCAACATATCCTACAGATCAAGATCAATATCAACCTCTGCATCGTCAAAACCAGAGCTGCCAAAATCACCCGTCATTTCACGGGACATGTCCTCAATTATAAAATTCTCTGCCTCATCGAACCAAATATCAGGAATCTCTTCCGGAGGGGCGACTTCCCCATGATAAGTCCAAACTGTGTATTTCTCCACAAATCCACGCTGAATTATGTGTCTGAGAATTACATTCGGATCTTTTCACATCTTCTGATTCTTGCAATCCACGCAAGGACAAAAAATATCCTTCCTATTTTCCCTCAAAGTGTGTGCCTTAGCCTTATTAATAAATGTTGATGCTTCTCTCATGAACACCGGATGAGTTCTCCATGTCTCATACATCCATGTCCGATCCATCTAAAAAATTCACAGCATAAATTAATATTATATTGCCGATGTTTTCTAAATAAACAAATTAAACTTAAATCCTACTTTATAACTAAAACCTCATTCACAGCAAATAATAATACTGAGACAAAATTAGGTACCAAAAAATGGTTCAATAAAGAACAAAATATTTGACCTACAAATTACAAAAATAGCTCACAATGACAATTCAAACAAGTTTAAATATCTTCGCATCTCAACCGATGAAATTTTACAAAAACGGAAGTAAATGAAAGAGATGATCTAGCACGTTACCTTTTATATTGATTTCAATTGAAGATTTCAAGTCTAAAACCTCCCACCAAAAGAAATTGCCTATTATTGGAGAGAGAAACCGAGTTAAAAAAGTTTAAATATCTTCGCATTCAACCAATAAAAATTTTTAAAAATGGAAGCAAATGGAAGAGGAGATCAAGTATGGTACCTTTTGTATTGATTCCAATTGTAGAATTCAAGTTGAAAACTTTCCCCCCCTATAATTGCCTTTTTTTGGAGAGAGAAACACCATGTTAAATGTGGCACTGTCGGGTTGGCAGCTGTTTTATGGTGCATCATCGCGTGCGGTCCACTTAACGGCCCGCACAGGAAAATGCATTATCCCGTGTGGGCTGTTACGTGGTCCGCATGGGATAATCGCATTATCATGTGCGGTCCACTTAAGCGACCGCACGGGATAATGCATTATCTCGTGCGGTCCAACAACCGGCCCCCTCCGTACCGGTTTTTCCAGGCGCGGCCACTTATGGCCCGCCTGGAAACTATTGGGGGCCTCGTCCAGGAAGATCAAAATTGTAGTAGTGGATATCTCAAGAAATGATGGCGAATGTCTATGTGTTTGGTTCTTGAGTGTTGGACGGGGTTGTTGGCTAGTTTGATGGCACTCTCATTGTCACATAGAAGAGGAATCTTGGAAAAATTGTAGCCAAAGTCTTGTACGGTTTGTTTCATCCAAAGGAGTGGAGCACAACAAGATCCAGCGGCTATATATTCGGCTTCAGCGGTGGATAAGGCAATGAAGTTTTTCTTCTTGGAGGACCAAGAAACAAGTGATCGCCCAAGGAATTGGCAAGTGTCGGTAGTGCTTTTGCGATCAACCTTACACACGGCTTAATCCGAATCGGAATAGCCAACAAGCTCAAAGGCACAACCCTTAGGATACCACAAGACAAGGTTAGGAGTGTGCATCAAATATCGAAGGATTCTCTTAACTGCAATCAAATGCAACTCTTTGGGTGCCGCTTGAAAGCGAGCACACATGCACACACTAAGCATAATATCGGGCCTAGATGTAGAAATATAAAGCAAGGATCCAATCATGGATTGATATACCTTTTGATCCACGCTTTTGCTGTTTTCGTCGAGATCCAAATGACCATTGGTAGGCATCGATGTCTTGATGGGCTTGTCATCCTCCATCCCAAACTTCTTGAGCACGTCTTTCAAATACTTAGTTTGGGAGATGAATGTTCCTTCCTTGAGTTGCTTGACTTGAAGCCCAAGGAAGAATGTGAGCTTACCCATCATCGACATCTCGAATTTCTTGGTTATTATCCTACTAAACTCTTCACTAAATGAGACATTAGTTGAGCCAAATATTATGTCATCGACATAAATTTGGCACACAAACAAATCATTCCTAAATTTCTTAGTGAAAAGAGTAGTATCGGCTTTGCCTATCTCAAAGCCATTTTTGAGGAGAAAATCCCGAAGGCCATACCATGCTCTAGGGGCTTGCTTGAGCCCGTAGAGCGCCTTATAAAGCTTGAACACAGGATTTGGATATTTGGGATCTTCAAAGCCGGACGGTTGCTCAACAAACACCAATTCAAAGATTGTTCCATTCAAGAAAGCACTCTTGACGTTCATTTAATACAATCTGAAATCATGGTTAGCAGCATAGGCTAAAAGAATGTGTATGGACTCAAGACAAGCAACTGGCGCAAAGGTTTCACCAAAGTCAAGGCCCTCGACTTGAGTGACCCCTTGTGCCACTAACCGGGCTTTATTTTGAGTGACTACTCCATTCTCATCTTGCTTGTTGCGGAAGATCCACTTGGTGCCGATCATATTTTGATTAGGTCTTTCCACCAATGACCACACTTGATTGCGAGTGAAGTTGTTCAACTCTTCTTGCATGGCCATCATCCAATCCGGATCACCAAGAGCATCCTCCACCCTGATTGGTTCCAAAGAAGAGACAAAGGAGTAATTCTCACAAAATCTAGCAACACGAGATCGAGTTGTTACCCCCTTTTGAATATCCCTAAGAATGTTGTTGATGGGGTGATCTCGCTGAACTGTGCGATGTATCCTTGGATGGTGCACGAAGGGGACTACAACCTGATCAGGTAGTTCTTGAGTGCCCTCGGTGTCGAGCCCATCCACTTGTGCCGAAGACATGCCTTGATTTTCATCATTCCGGATGTTCCGGTCTGTTTCACTCGGAACTTCCGGGTGACCTAATGTCTAGATGTTCCGACCCCTAGGACTTGGAGCATCGGACCAAAGGTTCCAGGCTATGGGCACCGGAACTTCTGGAACATAATTATCTTGACTTGGCGAAGGACTATTGGCTGTTGACGACGGAGGCTGATCACCATTCACTTGATCATCCTGCGTCTCGACTGGTCGTATGTCTCCAATAGCCTTCGTCACAATTGCCTTGCTTGGATCCACATCATCTACAACATGCACCACAATTTGCTCTCCCTGGGAGCCGTTAGATTCATCAAATGTCACATCCCTAGTGATCTCAACAACACCGGAGGTCTTGTTGAAAACCCGGTAGGCATGGGCATTTGATTCAATGTAAGTCCTTAAGTTCCTTTCATCTTAAATGTGTTTGCTATGTATGTCCATGCTTAAGATGAAAGTGTGAATCTAGTGCACATCCTGGAAACTAGATTCACATGAGTATGAGTTAAAGTTATTTGAGATGTTGTAGATCTTTAGCCATTTTTGTCAAGTCTCCTGAATGTGTAACACATCTGATCGCCGCCTTCGAGTGGTTTGACGGGCACATCTCAGGCTAAAGTTGACTGGCAAGCTAAAGGCTCAGCAATGTCTCCAATATCTTTCTCTCGAGGCTCCGGGCATTTCATTATAATTGAGGGAATGACTTGAATTATTCTCTCCATTCCTTTATTATAATGGAAGGTCTGGGGTGTCCTCGACACTGCCGATCTATTCCAGTCACTTGGTTTAAACGTATTTGGGGACCTAGATTATATACTATTGATATCTATAGTCGATTGAGTAAATCTAATTTTCCCTTTGCCGATCCTATGCATATCACATCGGCTCCATATTGAATGATACGTCATCGGCCATTAGCCGATCGGCTACCATTTACGGATTTAACTCTGTTTTCTTTCTTTAGTTTCTTGTTGGTTACAGGATCAAACCAACTGTGCAGACCCCATTTTTTATAACGGGAATCATTCGTGTTCATAGTACCATTTCCCTGGATCAAGTAGTTTGGTACCCACGAATACATTGCTGAATTATCTGGTGCACGATACATTCATCGACACACACAAAATATTACAATATAGGGACCGAAGGCCATGTCTAGAACATAGGACCAAAACGGTCCGGAATACAATCAAAACAGAGTTTAGATAAGGCAGCGGCACGCCATTGCCACAGGCAACGACCGGAGCTAAGACCTATTGGATGCCATCGTCTTCCGCACCCTCCGGGTAGTATGCATACGGGTCTTCTGGGTCTTCATTATCCACATCTGAATGTTTGTGCACATAGCAAGGGTGAGTACCAATCGTACGCAGCAAGCCAACACAACAAAGATGCATATGATAGGGGATTCTCAAAGGATGGTTGTGGTTCATGTGCACAAAGCCAATTTTGTAAATCTTTTCACAATCCTAACATCTAGCCAAGTCAAGTTTTAATTCCATGGTTCATTAAATCGGCGATGGTTCTGTCCACCATCCATCGTGATTCCAAGGATAGCTTCCCGCCACTGGATCGTCATGGTTTTCTGGGGAGCCTACCCTTCTCGCATCTCGAGAAGTTGATCCACCAGTACATAAAAATCATCATGCAACTCATCCCATCATTTTAAAATTTAGAGTCTAGCCAAGAGAGAAACTTGTCACGCCGCTCCATATCCACGAGTACGGCTATTCGAATATATTGATTCATTCACACCGCAGTGGATGTACACTTTACCCGTACTCCGTGACTGCCCAACAAATGAGCCTACGTCCCAACACATGAGATGTTCACGGCAAATCCTTTCGATAACCTTACTTTGGCAATACCCGCTCCATGAACTTAAATCCTCTTGCACTCTAGCCGTCATTTCCTAACAGGTGGAGGAGTTCTGGCGCTCCCGGGGTAAAGAAAAACTCACTCAATCTTTAAGTTATAATTAATTTCCGGTTTGGATTCATCCCTTCAACACTTGGGCCACAGCCCCATCTCAACATCACAAATCACATCTCAACACTGGAACCACTACGCAGGGATACTGCCTCCGCTTGGCTATCTAATCCGCTAGGTCTATACCCATTCAAGAAGTACGGTTGTACTGGCTTGTTTCATGTTTAAGTCTCAGGGCTCGGTCCTTAATTGACCAGGGTCGGCACTTTCCTTTTCCAAAATCCACCCAAACCATCTAGCTGCCCCAGTCTAAAACATTTGTTTGTTTTAGTTTTCATCAAAGAATCATTTTATCCTTGTCATGGCAAAGTGGCGCTCATGTCTCCACTTGCCGAACATCAACCACCATTCCCAAGGTAGTTGCCCACGCATATAGCATTTTGATAAATAGTAGTATGCAAGAATCTAATTTAGCATGGCTAAGCAATACTGAGGATTTTCTTCGGACACATCATGTCTTAAGTTACAAAGATCATATACAGGAAATCAACGTCAAGGAATGGCATATAACAAGTAGGATAGTTCATGTGTACATATAGCATGCATTTTTATTTTAAACAAACATAAGTTCGCAAAAAGGTTCAACATGCTCAAAGGTAGTGATGACTTGTCTTGCTCGCAACCTTGTTGACATGGGTCTTCGGTACAAGCAACAACTCCCTCGGACTCTATTCATACGTGCGAGAAATCCAATTGAATTTGATTAGAATTCAAATAAAAATCACCAAAAGCCAAATAAATCGCAAAAGCGGCTCCTAAAACTAGTCTACGATTTTAGATGAATTTAGGTTCGAGTTTTGACGAAATCCGAGTTAAAACGAGCGAGTTATAGTAATTTGAAATTTTGCGATTCACCGATTGAATTTATTATGAGGTGATATTATTTCAAGTTAGTTTATTTCAGTTTAGGGAAAAGAAATAGTGGTCGATGATTCGAAAATGTAATATAGAGAAAAGAATGGTTAATTCAAAATTTTATCACCAAATTTATCGAGCCGACAAACCTTAGGATTAAAATAATCAAATCCGAAAATAATTAACCCTAAGGCTCGACTCTACACTAAATAATTTAGAAATTAAATTTTTAAATAATTCACATGATAAAATAATTAGGGTTTAATAACAAACTATAATTAAATTCTTATTGTTATAATTAAACTCCTAAATCAAATTCTTGAGATAATTAAATTCCTAATATTATACTTAATTTTAGCCTATAATTACCCCCTAAAATTTTATTCCATAAAATATATTTTTATCTAAATTTCTCAAATATTTCCCCAAAAATATTTTTCCTATTTTATTCTATTTTTTCCTTTCTCTTTTTCTCTTTCCTTCTTTTTATTTTTCTTTTCTTTCCTTTTCTTTCACACTGCTCTGTTTCCTCTCCTCTTCCTGTTCATCCTCTTCCTCCAGGCGCTCCTCTCTCCTCTCCTTCTCTTCTCTCCGTTTCTCTTTCCTCTCTTCTCGGCTGGCGCGACATAGGGGAGGGGCGGCGGTGGCGATGCCGGAAAAGAAAGGGAAGACTCACTGCGAATGGCGGCGGCATGATGGCGGGTGGCGGCGCGGAGAGCGGCGTTCGGACGGGGAGAAGAGGGCATGGCCGCCTTTTATAGGCGAAGGGAAGAGAGGAGGCATGGCCGAGGGCGCGCGCGCGGCGCTGGGGCGCGGCGACGTGCGCGCACGGCACGGCAATGTGACGTCGGCGTGCGGTGATGCGATGGCGCGGCAACGGAGGGAAGGGGCCGAGGAGGCCGCGCGTGGGTGGCGAGACGCGACGCAACGCGGCGCGCACGTGGGGACGGCCGGGCGCGGCGCGGCGCGGCGAATGAGGTCTAGGGCCCGGCGCCGGGTCGAACACCGCGCCGTAAACGTAGCCTTTTTTTTTTTTTTCAATTTTTCTTTTTCTTTTTATTTATTATTATTTTTTTCTTTAGCATTTCACCAATAAAATTTAAAAAATAAAATTTTGGTCTCAATCATAAATTTAAATTAAATTCTAAAGTTTTAATCTTTTACCCAACTTTATTATTGTTATTATTTATATATTTTATTTCTTTATTTATAATTAGATAATTGTTTTATATTTTCCCAAAAATAAAATTTTGGTCCCAAATTAACTTTTATCAACCTCAACTTTTCCAATTGTATATATAATTTTTTTATTTTATTTCTATTATTTATTTTGCAATTTCTTTTCCTTTTAGGGTTTTCGAAACCCTTTTCGATTTTTTCATCTTTTATTAAATATTTCTTTATTTATAACACGCTGTAAATGTTGCAAATAAGAGGCAAATAAATACGACGAGATGCAATAAATCAAAAAATTTTGCAAGTTCCAAATTTTGGTTTTCGGTTTTTGAATCTCCGACTTTCAGGGTGTTACAAACCTACCCCCCTTAAAATAAATCCTGTCCCCGAGATTTGGGTTGGGTTGTGATAAGAAGTCTGTTGGTTTATATAGGACTGATCTATTTAGGACTTCATCCCAACAAATGATGGATAGGATATTTGTTTTAGGATGAGGCGGAAATCTACCATGGAGTTCTTAAGGTGATCCCTACTATGTCTTTGTGGTTCTTTGTTTCAGATAACTATGTTATCCATTTTTTTCTTAAACCTTTCTAGGTACTCTAGACTTAGTGGTTCTATTAATCTAATATTTCCGCAAGGAATCTTTTGATGTGTGCCCTTTCTTCATTTATAAAGGAAAGGGGAGAGAGAGGTGGCTTGTCTCTCACACTTGTCTTGGCTAGCAGATTGGAGTGTGAGTGGAGGCGAAGTAGCTCGAGTGAAGGAGGGATGGAGCGAGGGTCACATGACGAAGGCGAAGTAGAGCGATGGGTTCCTGGCAGAGCAGGACTTCGTCGGCGGTTAGGGATTGCAGTCGCAGGTCCAGGATGGAAGGAGATGTTTCCTCATTGGTTCAGGCAATGGGTGGATTCATTGTCGGAGACGATGCTCAGAGGATAGTGGTGTTGAGCTTCTTCGGTCGCGGAGGCTGCATTCTGGTGAAAGGGGTTGCTGCTTGGCGATGGGTGTGGGCAAAAGTGCGGTATGTCGGAATGGCTATTAGTACTTTACTGGCTTGGGTGCTATACCCACTAGTTTTGTTTGGAGGCTGTGGCAGGATGAGACAGAGGATGGTTACCAGGATTTCCTTGGTGAGGCGGTTTGTCTTCTTGTCGTGTTGGCACCTATTGTCTTTCTCTCTTTTCTGGGATTACTAATAAATTAGGTAGACAATAGATGGTCCCTAGAATTTGTCCCCTTATGTAAATCTGGCGGCCACTGCGTGAATCTCTCTTTTGCTTTTATATCAGGAGCACATTAGATTTTTTGTTTAAACTGGTGCTCGGGTGGTTTAGGTTGTGGTTAGGTTTTTGCTCGTCAAAAGTGTGGTTGGATGGCATTGATTGTTAGGATTGCGACTTGCATCCCAACTAGTATCCCTTGTAAAGCACATGAAACTAATTATGCTTTGAGAAAACTTAGATCTATCTACCCCTTGTTCTGCTGAGAACAGGGCATAATGTCTAATTGACTAACAGGTGGTGGCGGTGCCCGTCTAAAGAACGATCCTTCAAACATACAAGATTTAGTATGTCTAATGTTAAGTTTTTCTTAAGTTGTATAATAGACTTGCTATTTCAAAATTTTAGAGACCTTTATTTCATAGATGGATAGTGACCCTATATGGTATGATTGTGATCCAGGGACTTTGTGGTTGATGGGATACCATCAGAAGAAGGTTTTGTTTTATCTGGCTACAATATGGTGCACAATTTAAGGATCCATGGTCATGTCACTCTACCCCCCTTAAATAAATTTTAAGCTTTGCTTTAGGCATTATCAGCAAATCCTTAGGAAATACGTCTGGGTAATCCTGAACTTACTAGCATACAATCATGGGTAGTAGGGTAATTATTCCCATGGCTCGCTCACACAACATCGAGTCTCAGTTCATGGTTATGCTTGTCGGTGAAGTCCATGGGGTGGACAGGGTGACTTCTCCTTCGGCCAAGTCTATAACTCCCTTGTTATTAGTCAACAAATCCATCCCGAGAATGACATCGAGTGTTTGTGGCGGTAGTACCATGATGTTTGAAAGAAATACCACATCTCTTATCCCGGATGGGCACATCGATGTATGCATGGGGTATGGTTATGTCTCCCCCGGGTGAATGCACTATCATGGGTCTCTTAAGATCTACCTGGTGCAAGTTGTGCTCCTTGCTTATTCGGGATGATATAAACAAATGTGATGCTCCGGAATCAAATATGATTTTAATTAGGTAGAGTTGTTACAAAGAGCACCCATCAGCACTCTATGATCCCTCTGTGCTTCTTGGGTGTACACATGGCTTCACTTGCTAGCGACGGAACCTAGTAATAGGTCCATTGGGTTACGGTGTCTTGAGCAGACTGCATCCGACAGTAGGGGCAGTAGCTCCACCCATAGCCGTTGCATTGGCACCGGTACGGACAGGGGTGTTGTGCGGCTTGGGGCATTGGTTGGCATAGTGCCCGAACTCTCCGTAGTTGAAGCAGTTCACATTCTTATTTCCTGGGGCTGCCAGGGTCACGTGGCTTGGGGCAGTCGTTGGCGTAGTGCCCTAACTCTCCACAGTTGAAGCAGTGCACATTCCTCCTTCTAGGTGCGGCTAGAGTCGATGTCGGGGTGCGGGATTGGGTCGCAGTCGGCCTGCTGACATTGTCGGGTGTAGTAGGACGACTAGTTGCCACGACGGTGGACTTCCATCCTGATGTAGTGGCTTCATTTGCTAGTCTTGGAAGGGCACATTTATCGAGGTAGTGTCTCGGCTTATGACAGTTGAAACAAATCAGACCCGATTTATCACGAGGTACACTCTTCTGGGTCTGCAGCATGCCTTTGTTACCACTGATGGTCTTTACTGGGGTTGGGGCTGGTTCAGGATCAAAAACATCTTCTCTGTTGGTGGTACCAACCATGAGTTGATTGACGGACCATCGGAATACCCTTTGGTCTTCCTTTTCTTATCTAAGATTAAAACCAGTTGATAGTCCTTAGGTACATGATTTGTTCCTTCACACAAGAAACATGTGATGGCTCTCATGGGGCATTCTTTCGGCATATGGGTGTCCTCACCGCAGTGACAGAGGTGGTTGCACATGCTTGCAGTGTGTCCAACTTCTCCACAACGAGTACATGCTTTGAGCTCTATTTCTTCTTCACTAATGTTTTCCAAGTTTGCTTTTTCATCATCTCCAGAGGACATCTCTTCTGATGCATCATTTTCTAGTTTGGGCGGACCATAAAGCTAGAGATGTCGGGTTAACCGACGCGCACCACGGAAGGTATTCTTTCTCAGGTGTCGAGGAATCTTCTCAGCATCTTCGGGAGTAAACACTCTTCTTGTGACAATCATCTTGCTAGCACCACCTGTATTCCGTTCAGTGACTTTCTCTTCTTAGAGTTGGATGGTGGCGAACCAAAATCTTGGCTTATTATTCGACCGGAATCTTTTTCCCCCTTGTGCATTGCATCTCTTCTTTGGTTGGGGTCCTGGTATACTTGTCCCATGAACCGTTTCTTGTGTCATGACCTCGCTCAACGAAACCATAGCAGGTGTCAATTGTTTCCCTCCAACCTAATGGCGGGGTTGATGCTATCGTCTCCTGTGGACTTGACAGCATACTTGCGGGAGTCATTAGGGCTTGTGTTGAAACATACTGGCGTTGCTCTGGGTACTGACCCTGAGCTTGCATCTGTTGTAGTTGGAACTACCGTTGCACTTGTTGCATCATCATGGCCATTAACTGCATCTGATTAGCCACTACCTGGGCTAGGGTCGGGTTCACAGGGAAAGGAGGTGGAGTGTTCATAGGGTTTTTCCGAGTTAATCCATGGGGCAGCTGTCACGCCTAGAAATTCACACCAGAATTTTCAAAGCTGAATGTGTATTAAAATACCCTGTCTAGGACCAGCCAGGGATACACAAACGACAAATTGTATATACAGATCCACGTCTTAAAACATTTAAAAGTCTTACATATGCAACGGAAAAGTAAAAATAAACCTAAGAACTAGGCTTCGACTCTTGCGGGGCAGCGATTCCACTCCACAGGCAACCCTTGACGGCAGTGACGAGCCTACTCAGCATCAAACCCAACTACAGCTTCATCCTCCAGCTCTGAGGTGGGGGAAAAGGAAGCAAGATTGAGTACAACCACTGTACCCAGCAAGTCAAACCGAGAGAAGGTATGATGCAGGGTTAATTCCAAGCATAGGCTAGGGTTAACTTTTGCATAAAGCAGGCTTTTCACAGATTAAGTTGAAAACAATAAAAGCAGTAATTAAAAGTAAGTAAATAATATTTTAACACTCTGCTCAACGCTACACCACGTTGAGTCAGGCCCAAACCATCCAAATATTCTATCTTATTTCCACTGAATCAAGTTATTATTTTAGTGGGACTAATCACGGTGAATCTGGATGATCGCCCATAACCGCGGGCACGGCTATTCGAATAGTTTTTTCACTCTGGCTAGAGGTGTACGTCTGTACCCACAAGACACAGCCCCACAACACGTGCCCGTGCGTCGACATGCCACCATGGCTGTTGACGAGAAATCTCTCTCACGCGCAGGCCTGGGAGATCTGCTTGACTCTAGTGCAGGTCCTTCTTGGCTGCCTACAGCGTGTAGAGCGTGCCAGTTGATTTGATCTGCTAATCAACAAGAAAAGCAAAGTAATTTTCGTTAAGCGTTAGGTTAGATCCCCCACGGGATCGGCTAAGGAAATTCATGGATGTATATATATTATTCTAGACCATATTTAGGCCAAGTGACTGGAATATATCGGACACGCCGAGACAATCTTCAACCGCCCGTTCCAAACATAACGAGGAATAATAAATATACAGATCAATAGCCTAGCCAATACTGGGGAACTATCGAATCGGCTGATACTCTAGCGAATATCAAGAACACGATCTGGACATAAAAGATAGTCCTAATACAAATCTAGTAACAGTCACGTCAAAAGAAACACATTAGGGCAAATAAGGTCGGCTGAAACCCCGACGCTATCTCTTGATAATGTAAATCCCAGAAGAACAGATCACTGATGGTTCTAAAGACGACTTAATAGTTCAATCTTGATGCAGCATTAAGTATCAAAAGAAACATCCAATCTATTACTACATACGAACCAACCAACCCTTAAACCTAGCCCTGTTGACCATACACTCTTGACGAGATGAGCCAACTACAAGATAGATCTAAGCATTGACCTAATTCGTATGCATTATATGATATATGTCGCAGTAAAACCACTGATTCTAATGTATCATTGCGATGGAAGCATTAGAAACAAATAATCTTACCACTAATGACAAACATTTACCTGAGTCTTGGGGATCGAGACGATGCAGCCCAAAGCCAAACAGAATGTTCGTCTAAAGAAAAAGGATGGCGATGCGCCGAAGATTAGATTGATTGAAAAATTGTTCCGATACTAAGGGTCTCGGGTCCTATTTATACCCAAGATACAAATATCTGTAACAACCCTGAACTCTATCTAAACTACCGTTTAAACATCATATTATCCCTAGCGGGACCCATACCGTGTTACAACTAATAATTTAACAAAACTCTAGATTACAGATACAATTGCCGTTATAGGACTCTATCCATAAGTGGCAATACCTTTCATGATCTAGTTCAACTAAGCATAATAAGCATGTCCTAGCCCTGATTCTAGTCAAATTGATCCCCAGGTGATCAAATACACAGGGTAAATAACCTAGGCTTAATACTATAGGTCCCATCCCGATTGCATTATAAAATAATGAAATGCAATAGATAAAACAATAGAAATTTGCAAAATAGGTACAATATGTTCAAAGTAAAATGACTTTCCTTGATCTTGATCCAACGAAACCTCAGCGACAACCTCAAAGTAACCCGGAGCGTCCTCGGAACCAGAATCTACCGACAAAAAAAACACGGCAAAAAGAGGCTATTAGACAGCTAAACAGACAATTAAACCATTTTTAATATATTCTTGACATTTTTACGAATCCGCTGCAACTTGAACGGACTCAAACGGAGTTCGGATGAATTTTCTGTGAATTTTACAAGTTTCAGCCTTTTTACTAGTTAAGGAAAGAAAAACGATTTATGACGCAAGCGTCTAAGGGCTGACGTCACCACGGGAACCATGGAACAGTGACGCAAGAGAGAGAAATCCAATGGTGCACGGTGGACCGAGTCCACCGGCTTGAGAGAGGTGTGCGCCACGGCTCGGGCGGGCTTGGCTGGGAGGAGCGGCATCGGCGGCCTCGCCGGCGACGGCAACGGCCTCGCTGGCGACGACGCAAGGCGAAGGCGGCGACGGGTGGCGGTGGCTGCGGCGCAAGGTGGAGATCGGCGGCGACGGCACTTGGGCGGCGGCGTCGACCACGGCCGGCGACGGGCGACGGCGTCGGTCACGCGGCAGCGGCGGGCGAGCGCACGCGTGAGGTGGCTCGGCAAGGGGAAAAGGAGAGAGATGACGCTTCTCATCGACAGTCGGACTCAGGGAAGAAGACGGCGACGGTGCGATTCAGCGATCAAAAATTGGGAAAAGTAACGGGACCGTGTTCCCGAGGATTGCGAAGGTGGAGGTGGTGGTAGTTCGGTGAGAGGAGCAACGGTTTAGTGGGAACAGACGAAAACAGTGAGCTCGACGGTGGAGTTTGGGTGGCGCACGGTTCGGGAGCACGGGAGTGAGCGAACGCGAGCGAGTGCGAGTGGGGAATGTGTTCCGGGGTGTGGGGAGCTTTATAGCCGACAAAGGAGCTCGGGCATGGCCGGGAGGAGCGGGGAACGGACGAAAACCGTCGCGTCGCGACATTAATGGCGGCTGCAAATGATGGTCTTCAATCGGTCGTTCCGGCGCACATAATGAGCGGAGAAGGGGAAGAAGTGGGGGAAATGACAGAGTAACGTCGGGAACACATGATGACACGGATAAATGAGGTGGAACGTGCCCGGGAGACGCGGGAACGTGGCTGGAGATACGTCGGCTCGCACGGCATGCGCGGCTTGCGCTTGGCGGCTAGAGCCTAGGGATGACAAGCGGGCCCGCTTGTCATCGCCCCAGCCGGAAGGGGCAAAACCAAACTTGCGCGCGCGGAAGGAACAGTGCTGGGCCGGCCCAAAAGGAAGAGGAAGGAGAGAGAAAAAGAAAAGAGGGCGGCTTTGGCCGGCGGCTTGGGCCCGAGGAGGGAAAGGCTTGGGCCGGCGGGAGGAGAGAAGGGGAAAAGAAAAGAAAAGGAAAGTGGGCGGAGGCCCACGAAAAAAAGAGAAAAAAAGGAAAAAGAAAAAGAAAAGCCCTTTTCTTAAGAAAATTAATTTCAGTTAGCCTAATTTAATTTTTAAAATTGCTTCCGATGCTCTGAAAATTTCGATAAAAATCCTGTTAGCGTATTTTGACACGGGGAATTTAAGAAAAATTCCACCAAGCCATTTCCAATTATTAAATGGATTTTTAATTTAGTATTTTGATTTTCTATAGCTTTTTCCGTAATTTCTTCTTTACGATTTTTCACCGGTGATTTTTAATCTAGAGAGAAAAGCGGAGCATGACAAACCTACCCTCCTTAAACGGAATCTCGACCCCGAGATTCGGTGGTGTTGGCGAAGAGGTGCGGATGGGCGGCTTTCAGCTCATCTTCTCTTTCCCAAGTTGCCTCTTCTTCTGAGTGATGACTCCACTGCACACGATAGAACTTGGTAACTCGGTTCCTGGTTCTCCTTTCACTGGTGTTGAGGATACGAACTGGTTTCTCAACATAGGTCAACTCCTCTTGAATGTTAAGGTGATCAGGACTTGCTTGCTCCTCAGGCACTCTTAAGCATTTCTTCAATTGAGACACATGAAACACATCATGAATGCTTGCCATGGAAGGAGGAAGTTCCAACCGATAGTCAACCTCTCCGCGGCGTTCCAAAATTCGGTATGGTCCCACAAAACGTGGTGTCGACTTCCCTTTTGTCTGGAAACGATGCACTCCCCGAAGCAGTGACACGAAGGTACACATGGTCTCCAACCTCGAAGCTTAACTCCCTTCAACGGTTGTCAGCGTAACTTTTCTGACGAGACTGAGAAGTTTTCAATCTTTCACGGATCAGCCTGACTTTTTCTTCGGCTTCATTCAAGACATCAATCCCAAACAACTGGCGTTCTCCAGTCTGATCCCAGAAAAGTGGTGTGCGGCACTTTCTGCCATACAATGCTTCGAACGGAGCCATTTGAAGACTCGCCTGATAACTGTTATTGTACGAGAACTCGGCATAAGGTAGACTCTTATCCCAAGCTCCACCGAAATCAAGTGCGCAAGCTCTCAACATATCTTCCAAGATATGATTAACCCTTTCTGTCTGACCATCAGTCTGGGGATGGTAAGCGGTGCTGAAGTTCAGACGGGTTCCCAATTGTTCTTGCAACTTCTGCCAGAATTTTGAGGTAAACTGACTCCCTCGATCTGATACAATCTTTTTCGGTACCCCATGTAAACACATGATCCTTGCCAAGTAGAGCTCTGCCAGTTTCTTCCCTGAGTAAGTTGTATGCACGGGTATCAAGTGAGCGACTTTTGTGAGTCGGTCCACAATTACCCAAACAGAATCATGTCCGGTGGAGGTTCTGGGCAGACCCGTGATGAAGTCCATTCCAATTTCTTCCCATTTCCACTCCGGAATCTTGAGGGGTTGTAACAATCCTGCGGGTCGCTGATGTTTTGCCTTGACTCGCTGACAGACATCACACAAAGCAACAAACTCGGTGATTTCTCTCCTCATGCTAACCCACCAGAATTTTTCCTTGAGATCTTCATACATTTTCGTGCTTTCGGGGTGAATTGAGTACTGGGATTGATGAGCTTCGCTAAGAATCAGATCTTTCAACTCCTTGTTCTCAGGTACACACAATCTTTCTCCCATCCAGATTGTTCCATATTCGTCTTCTGAGAAATCCTTGGCTTTGCCAATTCTCATGTTTTTCTTTAACTCTGCTATGTCGGGGTTATTAGCTTGAGCCAGACGGACTTGCTCCACGAGTGTAGGCTGTGTCTCGAGAGCAGCCACATAACCATGATTGACTATTCCCAAGTTCAGACATTCAAACTCTCGTTGTAGTTCACTGCATAGTTTTTTCGTATGAGTGGCGTTGCAGTAGTTCTTTCGACTCAAAGCATCTGCTACCACATTGGCTTTGCCGGGATGATAGTGTATCCCCATGTCATAGTCTTTAATCAACTCCAACCATCTTCGCTGACGGAGGTTTAGATCTGGATGGGTGAAGATATACTTCAGACTCTTGTGATCAGTGTAGACTTCACAGCGGTTACCGATGAGATAATGCCGCCAAATCTTCAGGGCGTGAACCACTGCTGCTAGCTCTAAGTCATGAGTAGGATAGTTAGTCTCATGAGGTCGCAACTGGCGTGAAGCGTATGCGACCACTTTTCCGTCTTGCATCAACACACATCTTAACCCGTGATGAGATGCATCACAGTAAACTTGGAAATCCTTTGTCTGATCCGGCAAGATTAAGACCAGTGCAGTTACCAACTTCTGCTTGAGCTCTTCAAAGCTTGTGTTGCACTTGGCAGACCACTTAAACTTTTCCTCCTTTTTTAACAACTGTGTCATTGGCCTTGCAATTCTGGAGAAATTCTCGATGAACCGGCGGTAGTAACCTACGAGTCCAAGGAAACTTCGTATCTGAGAAACAGTCTTTGGTGGGGTCCACTTAGTAACTGACTTCACATTTGACGGATCAACAGCTACTCCTTGAGCGGTTATAATATGACCAAGAAACTGAACTTTCTTGAGCCAGAAATCACATTTACTGAACTTGGCGTACAACTGATGTTCCTTCAACCTCTCAAGTACTTGACGAAAGTGTTGTTCATGCTCTTCTTCAGACTTTGAATAGATGAGAATGTCGTCTATGAAGACCACAACAAACTTATCCAAGAAATCCATGAACACCTTGTTCATCAGGTTCATAACGAAAGTCGGTGCATTAGTAAGTCCGAAAGACATGACGGTGCACTCGAACAATCCATATCGAGTAGTGAATGTTGTCTTTGGAATATCTTCTTCTCGGATTCTCAACTGATGATAGCCTGACCGCAAGTCTATCTTGGGGAACACCTTGGCTCCTTTAAGTTGATCGAACAGGTCATCATTTGAGGTAACGGGTACTTATTCTTGATAATGACCTCGTTGAGTGCGCGGTAATCCACACACATCCTCTTTGTTTTATCTTTCTTCTCCACAAATATCACCGGAGCAACCCAAGGCGACGTGCTCGGACGAACGTATCCCTTCTGTAATTGCTCATCAACCTGCTTCTTGACCTTAGCCATCTCATTAGTAGCCATTCTGTAAGGTCTCTTGTAGATTGGGGCGGTTCCTGGTACCAAGTCGATCCGAAACTCAATCTCCCTCTTGGGTGGCATGGTTGGGAGATCATCTGGAGAAACTTCCGGGTACTCCCGAACTATAGGTATATCCTCAAGTTTCTTGGATTCTGGTTTCTCTGACGTTGACTCATCCTGTCCGGTAATTTGATTCAGACTAACCCCTTGCTTTACAAACAACAAAGACTGGAAAGTAACCACTTCTCCTTTCGGACTGGTTAGAGTGATGGTGCGTGCTGCGCAGTTTATCACTCCTTTGTGTCTTGTCAACCAATCCATCCCTAGGATGACATCTAGGTCTTTGGATTCAAGAAGGATGAGATTGGCTAGAAATCATGATCTTTGAATTTCTATTGTCACCGAGGGACTATAGCTGACTGACATCAGGCTATTTCCTAGGGTGTGAACCCGCATCGGTGTGACAAGTTTCTCTTTTCTTAACCCATGTTCCCCAACAAATCTTTTTGATATGAACGAATGAGTTGCACCAGAATCAAACAAAACTATAGCATGAACTGAGTTTACGAGGAACGTACCTAGAATGACGTCCGGTGCATCCTGAGCCTCTTCAGCTGAAGAATGGTTGACCCTGGCCTGAATAAACCTAGGTGCATTGCGCTTGGGCTTCGGACACTTATCAGCGAAGTGACCAGGCTCGTTGCAATTGAAACAAACCAATGGCTTCCCTATAGCGTCTTTCCTGGGTTGGACAGACTGAGCTGGTGCCATCGACGGGCGCGGAGCAGGATTGCGGTGAGACTGACCACCGTTGTTGTTGCCGTTGCCACGGTTAAAGTTGGGGTTGGGATGCGAGTTGGAATTCCCAAGGTGAAAGGGACGATGCTGACGGACAACCATAGTGGAGGGTCCACCTTGTTGTCCAGACATGAAGCGAGGTCTTTGGACATTCCCCTGATTCATCCGGAACTGGGTCGCCTTTCTCTTACGGACCATCTTGTTCCTTTGATCCTCCTGACGAATGGCTTTATCCACCAGCTTCTCGAAGTCAGCATAATCACCTGAGATTAGCTGATTGTTGAGTTCATCATCAAGGCTGGCCAAGAACTTGTCCTGCCTCTCGAAGTCAGTGCGCACATCCTCTGGTGCGTAGCGCGCAAGGCGGTTGAACTCATGGAGATATTCCATAATGGTCATGTTGCCCTGTTCCAGAGCTCGGAACTCCCTCTTCTTCTGTGCCACAATGCCATCAGGAACTTGTGCCTTGCGGAATTTGTAGCAGAATTCTACCCAAAAAACTTATGTCCCTGTCGGACGAGTCACCAAGAAATTGTCCCACCATGCTGAAGCGGGACCCTAGAGCTGATGAGTGGAGAACGCCACCTTTTCCTGGTCATTGCACTGCAGAAGATTGAGCTTCTTTTCAATTGCATGGAGCCAGTCGTTTGCCTCCATGGGATTGGTGCTGCTCGAGAAGGTGGGATGGCGAACGCGGAGGAATTCCGGCAGCTTGGACTGAACTGGTGGGAATGGACCAGTTGCGGCATGAGGCTGTGCTTGTTGCAACTGCTGAAGCATTTGTTGTTGCATCTGCTGGTGCTGGTGCTGCATCTGCTGCATCATTGCAGCCATCATCTGAGTTTGACTCGTCAAGACTTGGGCGAGCGTCTGATTCTCTGGCGGCGGAGGGGGACAATGGTTCCCTGGTTCTGATTGGCTGTGTTGTTGCCATCACCGTTGACCTGACTGGATGGCCTGGTGTTCATCATCTTGAGAGAGTGAACAGAAAGAAACAAAGACAAGAAGAAAAACAGGCTGCTCAAAAACCTAGAATTTATTATTGATTAACTGATCTGAAAGTTGACATTACGGAAAGTAAACAGTTCAACTCCTAATTAAGGACAACCATACCACAACCAGTTGGTACGGTCTGCCATCTACCCTAAGCAACACACCTAAACACACAACTACCAGACAAAGACTAGACAACGAGGAACTAAGGAAACGGCCTAGTGCTCGGAACGGCTCCTGCGGTCGGTGGAGTTGAAGTTGGACTCAGCCTCATCTCCAACCTTCTCTGATCGGCTGCGGGAGTCCAGCAGGTATGTCTCACCACTGCCAGGCTCACTGCCACTGCTCAAACTGCTACTGGAGCTGCTGCTGCTCGAGCTGCTGCTGGAGAGGTCGAGGATCTCGTCGGAGGAGCTGGACGTCGCGGACAGCCACCCTCCGCTCGCTGCTAACGGCCGTTGAAGGCGGGGCGAAGGTCGGCATCAAAAACTAAACGAGGAGACGGCGGAGGCGCAGGCAGCATGAACACTGGTAGCGGCTCTGGAGCTGGAGGAGGGTTCCGGTGCGCAAGCTGGATACGCACAGGAGCGGTGGTGGTCTTCCTCGGAGTGGTGCGGATCCTAGCACCCCTAGGAGGCGAGCGGCCCTGGAGAATGGCATTCTCCCTCTTGAGGCGGGCCACCTCACCCTTCAGCCTATTGATCTCCACCAACTTCTGGTTGTTCAGGGCCTTGGCTGCCCTGTGCAGATTAGCATGCAAGGTGTCCAACCCCTGCATGACTGCGGTCATTCGCCCGAAGGTTGTGTCATTCTCTGACACGGCTGAGCGGAAGGAGTTGGTGTTATCGTAGTCGCCACGGCTGGGGTGGTAGCGGTAGGCGGTGCGGCGGAAGTCGACGTCGTGGCGCTCCCGGAGTCTGGTGAGCATCAGGTAGGCTGCCTCTTGACAAGCGTGCTAAAAGGTGCCTCCAGAGGACTCCACCAACATGTTGGGCAACACGGTGGGAATGACGTGCACCTCCAATCTGACACGGTGCGGGAACTCGCCGTTGAGGTGGCGAATCTTCGTGTACTCCAGAAGACTGGGGTATCTGACCAAAAATGCCATCTTGCTCAGCTCTGCCACAAAGTCACCCAGATTCTGGCCGTAGTGCGTCGGGGGAAGGTCTGCCATCTATAGAAGACAAAGGAGGGGAAACAATGCATGCTCAGATCCAGATTAAATAAATCAAAAAGAACTCAAAGGAATAACAAGTAAGAAGCATATTTTTATGCATGAAATAATTTTACATGAGAGCAAATAAAATACTACAGACTCTATTGAGCAATAAATTAATGAGCAAAATAATTACATATTAATAATAAGACGCATGAAATATTGCAACCCGCAAATTCTAGACGCGACTTAATGCATAATCCCGACTATTCCCAAACTCAGGTTTCGTCCCTACCCAGAATCCAGGGTAGGCAGCCCCCTCTCACGCCTAGGTGAATCCGGCAGCCACATAGACCTTTCTCGGTCCATTCGCACTCCATCACACTCACCCTCGCCTGGATGCGTCGGCTAGGAAAAGCTACACTACAAAAGCCCAGCCGTTGCCCATGCTGGCTTGTGGTACGCACTAATAATTCTTCCAGGGTTTCCCGCAAACCGGTCCTTAACTGCCACGGGTGTGATTTGCAAAACCGTGCATCCACAGCCCACCATAATAGTCAAGTTTTAACTTACCGATTAGTAGTACCAACGGTACATCCGGTCGAAGACCGACATTTCATGTGAAATAATCCTAGTAAATTAATTTTCCCTTTCATGATCTAGTTGAACTAAGCATAATAAGCATGTCCTAGCCCTGATTCTAGTCAAATTGATCCCCAGGTGATCAAATACACAGGGTAAACGACCTAGGCTTAATACTATAGGTCCCATCCCGATTGTATTATAAAATAATGAAATGCAATAGATAAAACCATAGAAATTTCCAAAATAGGTACAGTATGTTCAAATGAAAATGACTTGCCTTGATCTTGATCCAACGGAACCTCAGCGACAACCTCAAAGTAAACCGGAGCGTCCTTGGAACCAGAATCTACCGACAAACAAAGCATGGAAAAAAAGGCTATAAGAGACCTAAAACAGACAATTGAACCATTTTTAATATATTCTTGACATTTTTACGAATCTGCTGCAGCTTGAACGGACTCAAACGGAGTTCGGATGAATTTTCTGTGAATTTTACAAGTTTCAGCCTTTTTACTAGTTAAGGAAAAGAAAAACGATTTATGACGCAAGCGTCTAAGGGGCGACGTCACCGTGGGACCCATAGAACAGTGACGCAAGAGAGAGAAATCCAATGGTGCACGGTGGACCGAGTCCACCGGCCTGGGAGAGGGCTGCGCCACGGCTCGGCCGGGCTTGGCTGGGAGGAGCGGCAGCGGCGGCCTCGCCGATGGCGACGCAAGGCGAAGGCGGCGACGGCGGCGGCGGCTGCGGCGGAAGGTGGCGATGGGCGGTGGCATCGCTTGGCGGCGGCGTCGACCACGGCCGGCGACGGGCGACGACGTCGGTCATGGGCATCGATGGCACTGGGCGAGCGCACGCGTGAGGTGGCTCGGCAAGGGGGAAAAAGGAGAGATAGATGACGCTTCTCACCGACGGTTGGACTCGGGGAAGAAGACGGCGACGGTGCGATTCGGTGATCGAAAATTGGGGAAAAAGTAACGGGAGCGTGTTCCCGAGGATTGCGAAGGTGGAGGTGGTGGTAGTTCGGTGAGAGGAGCAACGGTTTAGTGGGAACGGACGGAAATAGTGAGCTCGGCGGCGGAGTTTGGGCGGCGCACGGTGCGGGAGCATGGGAGTGAGCGAACGCGAGCGAGTGCGAGTGGGGAATGTGTTCGGGGTGTGGGGAAGCTTTATAGCCGACAAAGGAGCTCGGGCATGGCCGGAGGAGCGGGAACGGACGAAAACCGACGTGTCGCGACATTAATGGCGGCTGCAAATGATGGTCTTCAATCGGCCGTTCCGGCGCACATAATGAGCGGAGAAGGGAAAGAAGTGGGGAAATGAAAGAGAAACATCGGGAACACATGATGACACGGATAAATGAGGTGGAACGTGGTCGGGAGACACGGGAACATGGCCGGAGATGCGGCGGCTCGCACGGCATGCACGGCTGCTGCTTGGGCGGCTAGAGCTTGGGGATGACAAGCGGGCCCCGCTTGTCATCACCCCAGGCCGGAAGGGGCAAAACCAAACTTGCCCGCGGGAGGAACAGTGTTGGGCTGGCCCAAAAGGAAGAGGAATGAGAGAGAAAAAGAAAAGGGGCGCCTTGGGCCGGTCGGCTTGGACCCGAGGGAGGGAAAGGCTTGGGCTGGCGGGAGGAGAAGGGGGAAAAGAAAAGAAAAAGGAAAGTGGACCGGAGGCCCACATAAAAAAGAGAAAAAAAGGAAAAAGAAAAAGGAAAGCCCTTTTCCTTAAGGAAATTAATTCCAGTTAGCCTAATTTAATTTTTAAAATGGCTTCCGATGCTCTGAAAATTTCGATAAAAATCCTGTTAGCGTATTTTGACACGAGGAATTTAAGAAAAATTCCACCAAGCCATTTTCAATTATTAAATAGATTTTTAATTTAGGATTTTGATTTTCTTTAGCTTTTTCGGCAATTTCTTCTTTACGATTTTTCACCGGTGATTTTTAATCTAGAGAGAAAAGTGGAGCGTGACGCGCCGAGGTCTTGTCTACGACACTGCTCTTGGTTTTACCCATCTCTTGGGAGAAGACGGAGAGAGGAAAGAAGAGGTTAACTAAAGATGAGACCTTAATCGCTCACTACTCGATCCGATGTGAGTATATTTTTATGGTTCCAGTTGATTAAACAAACAACCTAGTATGGTCACATCCCCATTGCTGATGTAAACCATACACCTGCACACAACAAACAACACACGACCTAGGAACTATCGATGCTACTCTTTCGGGAAAAGATTGGGTTTCAGGTGAGCTCCGAGAAAACTTCGCTTGATCCTCAGAAAGCGCTGACTCGGGGCTACTTGGCTTGATCGCCTTGCTTGAAGCTTGGACTTGACTTGGCTTCCAGATGGTGCTCCAGGCTTAGCAACTAGAGAGTTGGGGGGAAAGGAGAGAAATTTGGTAAATCAGTTTGCAAGGATTCCAGTGTCAGGGGGAACTGAGAGCAAAACAAATTTTATAAGGATAGAAGGAGATAAGAGTATAAGGGAAAACACATTTTGTTTCATAGACATAATGTTTCTATTTTTAAAATAATCTTAGGTGGGGATTTCTCCCTTTAGCCAGCTATGAAGGGGGTGGGGCGCCATTGGTCTTATCCTATAGTCGCACGCTCTGATACCAGCTCTGTGGACCCCCATTTTTATAACGGGAATCATTCGTGTTCATAGTACCATTGCCCTAGATCGAGTAGTTTGGTACCCACAAATACATTGCTGAATCATTTGGTGCACGATACATTCATCGACACACACAAAATATTACAATATAGGGCTCAAAGGCAATGTCTAGAACATATGACCAAAACGGTCCGGAATACAATCAAAACAGAGTTTAGATAAGGCAGCGGAAAGAAGGCAGCGGCACGCCATTGCCACAGGCAACGACCGAAGCTAAGACCTATTGGACGCCATCGTCTTCCACACCCTCCTGGTAGTATGCATACGGGTCTTCTGAGTCTTCATTATCCACATCTGAATGTTTGTGCGTATAGCAAGGGCGAGTACCAATCGTACTCAGCAAGCCAACACAGCAAAGATGCATATGATAGGGGATTCTCAAAGGATGGTTGTGGTTCATGTGCACAAAGCCAATTTTGTACATCTTTTCACAATCCTAACATCTAGCCAAGTCAAGTATTAATTCCATGGTTCATTAAATCGGCGATGGTTCTGTCCACCATCCATTGTGATTCCAAGGATAGCTTCCCGCCACCGGATCGTCATGGTTTTCTGGGGAGCCTACCCTTCTCGCATCTCGAGAAGTTGGTCCACCAGTACATAAAAATCATCATGCAACTCATCCCATCATTTTAAAATTTAGAGTCTAGCCAAGAGAGAAACTTGTCACGCCGCTCCATATCCGCGAGCACGGCTATTCGAATAGATTGATTCATTCACACTGCAGTGGATGTACACTTTACCCGTACTCCGTGACTGCCCAACAATTGAGCCTACGTCCCAACACATGAGACGGTCACGGCAAAGCCTTTCGATAACCTTACTTTGGCAGTACCGCTCCATGAACTTAAATCCACCTGCACTCTAGCTGTCATTTCCTAGAAGTGTGAGGAGTTCTGGCGCTCCCGAGGTAAGGGAAAACTCACTCAATCTTTTAAGTTATAATTAATTTCCAATTTCGATTCATCCCTTCAACACTTGGGCCGCAGCCCCCTCTCAACATCACAAATCACATCTCAACACTAGAACCACTACGTAGGGATACTGCCTCCGCTCGGCTATCTAATCCGCTAGGTCTATACCCATTCGAGAAGTACGGTTGTACTGGCTCGTTTCATGTTTAAGTCTCAGGGCTCGGTCCTTAATTGACCAGGTCGGCACTTGCCTTTTCCGGAATCCACCCAAATCATCTAGCCGCCCCAGTCTGAAACATTTGTTTGTTTTAGTTTTCATCAAAGAATCATTTTATCCTTGTCATGGCAAAGTGGCGCTCATGTCTCCACTTGCCGAACATCAACCACCATTCCCAAGGTAGTTGCCCAAGCATATAGCATTTTGATAAATATGAGTATGCAAGAATCTAATTTAGCATTGGTAAGCAATACCAAAGATTTTCTTTGGACACATCATGTCGTAAGTTACAAAGATCATATACATTCAATCAACGTCAAGGAATGACATATAACAAGTAGGAGAGTTCATGTGTACATATAGCATGTATTTTTTATTTTAAACAAATTAGTTCGCATAAAGGTTCAATATGCTCAAAGGTAGTGATGACTTGCCTTGCTCGCAACCTTGTTGACCTGGGTCTTCAGTACAATCAACAGCTCCCTCGGACTCTCTTCATACGTGCGAGAAATCCAATTGAATTCGATTAGAATTCAATTTAAAATCACCAAAAGCCAAATAAATCGCAAAAGCGGCTCCTAAAACTAGTGTATGATTTTAGACGAATTTAGGTTCGAGTTTCGACGAAATTCGAGTTACAACGAGCGAGTTATAGTAATTTGAAGTTTTGCGATTCACAAATTTAATTTATTATGAGGTGATATTATTTCAAGTTAGTTTATTTCAGTTTAGGGAAAAGAAATAGTGGTCGATGATTCGAAAATGTAATACAGAGAAAAGAATGGTTAATTCAAAATTTTATCACCAAATTTATCGGGCCGACAAACCCTAGGATTAAAATAATCGAATCCAAAAATAATTAACCCTAAGGCTCGACTCTACACTAAATAATTTAGAAATTAAATTTTTAAAGAATTCATATGATAAAATAATTAGGGTTTAATAACATACTATAATTAAATTCTTAATGTTATAATTAAATTCCTAAATCAAATTCTTGAGATAATTAAATTCTTAATATTATACTTGATTTTTAGCCTATAATTACCCCTAAAATTTTATTCCATAAAATATATTTTATCTCAAAATTCTCAAATATTTCCCCCAAAATATTTTTCCAATTTTATTCTATTTTTTCCTTACTCTTTTTTTCTCTTTCCTTCTTTTTATTTTTCTTTCTTTCCTTCTTTTTCTTTTTCTTTTCTTTCTTTTTTCACACCGCTCTGTTTCCTCTCCTCTTCCTGTTATCCTCATCCTCCGGCGATCCCTCTCTCCTCTCCTTCTCTTCTCTCCGTTTCTCTCTCCTCTCCTCTCGGCCTGGCACGGCATAGGGGGGAGGGGCGGCGGTGGCAACGCCGGAAAAAGAAAGGGGAAGACTCACCTGCGAACAGCAGCGGCGCGGCGGTCGGGTGGTGGTGCGGAGAGGCGGCGTTCGGACGGGGAAAGTGAAGGGTTACGCGGAGCTACGCTAGCCGAAAACAAAAACTTTTCTACCGCGCAAACCAGGCACACTTGCAAGTAAGGGCCGATAGATCGTTACCGATTGGAGTATGCGGCGGAAATAGCCAATCAGGGCTATCCGATCCGGAACAGTGCAACCGATTCCCGCAAGCTGACAGCCAATTCCCGGGGACATCCGATTCACCAATCAGCCGATTCGCGGATGTAGCCGATTCGCCGAGTCGTCTGACCGCGTTCTCGCGCCTCGCTCCGATGCGCTCGACCGCAGCCGATCTGCCGCAGCCGCCTTGCTCCGAAGTACCACAACCGATGAACAGCGCGCAACGTAGCAGCGCCTCTACCGGTATCCACACGTTTGGGGACAGAACGCCGAACACCCGTGTGCTAGCACGCGATACAAGGCTAGGGTTTGGCTCGAAAGTGGGGAGGGTTTCCGTGGAGATTGATCTCGGCGACTTCTGTTGCGGATTCGGTTCAAAGCGATACCTCAACTCTCCACCTCTCGCCCCTTTATATAGAGTTGGCCGACTGGGACTAGTGGCCGATCAGGACTCTATGTTAAATCAAATCCTATCCGAATCTCACAGAGTTGGCCGCCCATACGTCGTAAGCCCATAGGACTCTATCCGATCGGATCCCTATCTGATCGAGCCGTATCCGAGTCCAACTCGAATATATATTCTATCCCCTTAAGCGTGCGACCCTGTAGGTTCAGGTATACTCGGTTTCGGCTATAGTCTAACTTAGCCGACCGTCGGCTCGAGTCCAACTCGGCCGGCACATCCTGACGGCGCCTAGCGGCACATATTGACACCATAGTATACAAGAATATAATATCGGTTCTGAACCTGTAATGTGTACACAAATCCCTTTGCCTCATGATACCAATTAAGCTATAGGCAAGATGTGTGCCATCCCTTCAATAGCTTAACCATTCACTCGAACCGTATTGGATTATCTGTTTGTTGATTGACTCCTCAATCAACTTAGCATGGCCATGCATTTACATAATCCATTACCTCGAGGGGCCAGAGATATCTCTCCAAAGGAGGGGTAAATTCCATCTTGATCACTCACATCCCACTCCATGTTTCATAGCAAACCCGAAAACTACATTTATAACTACCCAGTTACGGAATAGCGTTTGGTAGTCCCAAAGTAGGCTACTACACATGTTGGAATCCATGGTGATCTCAGGTCTAAGGACTTTGTACCAACACTACCTGAGACCAACTAATGGCACATTAATTCATGTAGTGTCTCATGGTTGGTCTATCTAACAATGTGTTCTCTAACACATATGTCCATGTTTATTGATTTGGTATCTCCATAACCATGATCTATGAGACATGATCATCAATCAATAAACATGCCGATCTTAGAATCATATTAGTTCCAATAATATGATATATGATCAGGGATCATTTAGAAATAGATTCATACATATAGAGTCTCATAAATAAGTCATGTACTTATTGATCAATACAAGATGTCTATTTCATGGAACTGAATAACACTTTATTCATAAATACATAAACATTGACGTGATATCCAACATCTCCATATTGCCTCTAGGGCATATCACTAACAAAAAGAAAAGGAGGGGGAGGGCGCGGTGCGGGGAGAAGAGGGTGTGGCCGCCTTTTATAGGCGAAGGGGAAGAGAGGGGGCATGGCTGCGGGCGGCGCGCGGCACGGCTGCGGGCGCGGCGACGTGCGCGGGGCATGGGCGCGACGTGCACGCGGCACGAGCGATGCAACGTCGGCGTGCGGTGACGCGATGGCGTAACAACGGAGGAAAGAGGGGCCAGGGAGGCGCGCGCGCGGGTGGTGACACGTGGCACAACGCGGGCACGCGTGTGGAGCGCAACGTGGCGCGTGGCGGCGTCATGCGCGTCGCACGTGGCGAGGAGGTCCGGGGCCCCGGCGCGGGGTCGAACACACGGCGCCGGTGAGCAGTGAGCCTTTTCTCGTTTTCAATTTTTCTTTTTCTTTTTATTTATTATTATTATTATTATATATATTTTATTCTTTATCATTTCACCAATAAAATTTAAAAAATAAAATTTTGGTCCCAATCATAAATTTAAATTAAATTCTAAAGTTCTAATCTTTTACCCAACTTTATTATTGTTATTATTTATATATTTTCTTTGTTTATTTATAATTAGATAATAGTTTATATTTTCCCAAAAATAAAATTTTGGTCCCAAAATAACTTTTATCAACCTCAACTTTTCCAATTGTATAGTTATAATTTTTTATTTTATTTCTATTATTTATTTTGCAATTTATTTTCCTTTTAGGTTTTTCGAAACCATTTTCAATTTTTCTGTCTTTTATTAAATATTTATTTATTTATAACACACAGAAAAGTTGCAAATAAGAGGCAAATAAATACGATGAGATGTAATAATTCAAAATTTTTTGCAAGTTCCAAATTTTAGTTTTCGGTTTTTGAATCTCCGATTTTCAGGGTGTTACAAATTGGCACGCCCTTGAACCCCAAAAGCAAGATTACGGACCTGCACTAGAGTTAAGCAGATCTCTCAGGCTAGTGTGTGTTTTTCACATCGACACGCTTTTGGCACGCCTGGTGGAACACGACTTCTGATCAACACGTTTTTGACCGATCAGAAAGCCAACCATCATGGTGGACCTCAAGTCGACCGATGTTGACCCAGAGAACATCATCCCCGTGACAATGGACAAATTGACGCCAGAACAATAGGCTGGGTACGAAAAGATGAGGAACAAAGAATCAATGTTTGCATTCATTTGTTCAGACTCGCTCGAGCACGGTAATTCAAAGGTACAAAGTAACTCTGTCGAGCAATGATGAGCCCGAAACAAGTTCTGGCAATGATGCTAAAACTCAGGATGTCAAGCAAGATGAAGGCCCTACAGAGTTCAACAATCAACAAGATCAAATTGATTACACGATTCATGCTTTGATCAACCAGTCAGGAATTCTTGTTAATACTCTAAATAACATGATCAATTCTGTGGTTGTCAGTAGGATTGCTCAGCATCAAGCTAAGGGGCCAGTGTTTTTTCCTAAGGGCAATTTTCTATAATATAGGACTCTGGTTACCGACAAACATCAACATGTTTCAGGTGTGGCCCCAGAAAAGCCGATGGCATCAACATCGACTCCTGGAAAGCCGATCGCATCATCATCGGCACAGAAGCAACTAGGGTTCAATCCTTTGCTTTTGGTCAAACAACAACCTCAACACATAGGACATAACATCCCTCAGGTTACTCGAGACCAAGTTGCGGCCATGTTCAGGACAAACCAGTTGGTCGTTGAGCTGATTTTGCAGATACCAATGAAGCAGCAGACACCAATTACACAGCAGCGTCAGCCTATCGGGACTCAGTTTGTTCCTGATCATCAAGCCCATATGGTGCATCAGTCTCCTCAGCATCACATGGGGGGCAATGTTAATTTCCAATATCAGTCTCATTCACCTCAAGTGCAGTATCGGCCAGAGGCATCACTTCAACCCTAGTATTTGACTCAGTTTAATCAATTTGATCCGATACAGCAGCAGGTTCAAGGAGCACCTCAGCAAAAGCCTTGGGCTGATATGATAGCCGATGTGATGAGGGAACAGTTTGGTCTTAAGCCGAAGGACACTGGTAACTTGTATCGGCATCCATACCCAGAATACTTTGAGAGGGTACCATTGTCAAACCGATACAAGGTCCCAAATTTCTCAAAATTCTCAGGGCAAGATAATGTGTCAACCTATGAACATGTCATCCGATTTTTGGCTTAGTGTGGTGAGGCATCGGCTACTGATGCTCTGAGGGTTAGATTATTCCCTCTATGTTTATCTGGATCGGCTTTTACATGGTTTTCATCTTTGTCATATAATTCTGTTAAAAGTTGGGTCGATCTGAAAATGCAATTTCATAAGTACTTCTACAGTGGAATCCATGAGATGAGGTTGTCTAATCTGACAGCAATTAAACAGAAACATGATAAATCTGTTCAAGACTATATTCAGAGGTTCAGGGATATGAGAAACAATGTTACATCCTGGCCTTGACAGATTGTCAGTTAGCCGATCTTGCTTTCCAAGGATTGTTGACACCAATCAAGGAAAGATTTTCGGCTCAAGACTTTGAAAGCTTGGCTCATCTGGCTCAGAAGGTGACAGCGCATGAGCAATGATTTCAGGAAGCCAAGAAAGCATTTAAAAAGGTTAACCACATTACATATGCTTCTGGATCCGAAGAATAAGATGACTCCGAAGTAGCAGCAGCCGAATGGGCTAGAAACAAGAAGGTTTTTACATGTCAATGGGTAAAAAATTCTTCAAAGGAGAAAAAATATGACTTTGACATTACCAAGGCTGATAAGATCTTTGATTTACTACTTTTGAATAAACAAATTCAACTACCTGTTGGTCATGTGATTCCATCGGCTGATGAGTTGAGAAAGAGAAAGTACTGTAAATGACATAATACTGGATCTCACGGCACTAATGACTACAAGGTTTTCAGGTAGTAGATGCAATTGGCTATTGAGCAAGGGAAGATAAAATTTGATGATTCAAAAAAGCCGATGAAGGTTGATGGCAACCCTTTTCCTGTTAACATGGTTCATACAAGTGGAAGGGTAGCCGATAGAAAAGACTATCGGTCCACGCGGTGCAACTCTGTCGGAATCATCGATAAATACCGGAGGAAGTATGACGGGCGGGAAGAGAGGTACTATGAGGAAGATGACAGTTTTGATCCCCATTTGGAGTTACGAATTCTTTAGATTTTGTTGGAATTAAGGGATGAGACTGCCATCAATAGAAAATTATCCAGCACCGGGAGATTTTGTGGGAATTAAGGGATGAGATTTTGCTCAATCTTTGACTCTCTCACTCCGGGAGTGCCTTCATGAGCCACTTGCAATGTGTCTCTGTTGAATCAAATGAGTTTGATTTATAGTTTATGTGATGAAACATTGGATTTGCGATTGGATTTATGCTTTCAATTGAATGTGTGCTTTTTTGTGTGGCGGTTAGACCGGCCAGACATGACCGGTCAGACCGGTGTATGCGCACGGTCTGACCGGAGGTGTGTGTGCGGTCGACCAGGTGAGTCCGACTCACAGTCGGTCAGACCGACTTGGACTCGCGGTCGGACTCCGACTCTCAGTCGGTCAGACCGACGCGGTCTGATCGGCCGATTCTGATTTCGGTTTGATTTCTCGGTTTTTGATTGGTTCTTTGTGGATTTAATTTCTAAATGATTTGTAGACTTATGGTTACTGTTGAAAAGCTAATGTGTGTCAAGTTTGGACAAACTTGTGCTCGGTATATCGTTTCTTTGTTGTATGTGTGCAAGTATCGCTTGAGGCCTCGGATAGTATTGCCGGTGTCGGATCGGAGTCGACTTGGGAGAAGTAGACGTCCAGCACGTGGGATACTAAAAGGCTAAAGGATAATGCACATGGAAGATGGAGAATCCATATGGCATACGAGAGGGATCATATGCGGAGTCGAATGGAAGGGAGTCTAAATTCGAAAAGTTAGATTGAAATTGTCCTATTAGGAATAGGAGTTTTACTTCTACTATGAGTAGGAGGTTGAGTCCTATTGTGAATAGGAGTTCTACTCCTACTTTGAGTAGGAGGATTTTGTGGTATAAATTGAGAGGGAGGGTGTGCCTCCTAGACATCGATTTCAAGAGAGAAATTTGTGAGAATAGCTAGGGTTTTGAGTTAGGTCGAGATTTTGGTGAGGAGTGTTGTTGTTGCACTTTGTAAACACTTTTAGATGCAATAAAGTTGAAATAGTTTGATCTACTTCTTTGAGAGTTCATCTTTCGGTGTTTGCTGGATCTCAACGGTCTAACCGCAGGTGTGTGCGTGGTCTGACCGGGGGGTTGCCGCGGCGGTCCAACCGAAGGCTAGACGGCGGTCTGACCTGCACAGGTAAGGCGGTGTGACCGGCGGCGACTTCAACAACTTCTGTACATTTTTGCTTTGTAGATCGGTTTCATTGGTAAGAGGTAAATCTTTTAATTCAGCAAAAGATTTGGTGTTTTGGTTTTTCCTACCATTCACCCCCCTCTGGTAGGTTTGTTTGGTCTTGTTCGATCCTACAGTCTCAAATCTCCTTGGACTCCTCAAGCCCATCAACCTTGTTGAATTCCTCCGGGCTCAAGGTGGAGAGAATGGCATTGGCAGCTTGAGTGTTGCGATGGATGCTTAGCTCTTGTTTCGGAGTGAGGTCCATATCCTCCGTAGGCACATCAGTACCTGTGCAAACAATCCTCCAAATGCTAGGATGCAAAGAGATTATATGCACTTCATCTTGTGCCTCCAAGCGGCATAGTGTGTACCATCAAAATGAGGTGCACACCTGGAAGGCACGGAGATGAAGTTGTTAGAGGGAGTGTTAAGCTTGTTGTAATCAAAAGGGATAGAAACTCCCCCTGTCTCCTTGGTTGAAGATTTTCCTCCATTTGCATCGTCTTCAAGTTGATTATCCACTCCCGACATCTTGGATCGACTCTAAGCGGTGAAGCCTATCAAGAGCTTAGGCTCTGATACCAATTGAAAGTCTGTAGATGTTGCCAAGAGGGGGGTGAATAGGCGATCCCAAAATTTTCTCGAGAATGCAGCGGTTAAAACACACAGGCACCGGAATTTCCTGTGCTTGAACCTCGGAACTTCCGGTCAGCGTAAGCTGTCCGAAACTTTCACAGTTCCTGTCCGGAACTTCCGGTGTTCTGTGACTTAAGGGGATCAGAAATCAAATTTAAACTATTCCTACACAAATTTATAGCTAGCAACAGGAAGGTACAGACAGGCAGAATAGATATGCAACAGGAACTAAAGAGATAGCACACGAGACACAAGGATTTTTCCCGAAGTTCGGATTCAAAGAATCCTACTCTCCGTTGAGAAACTCCGTGGAGTTGGGTCTCAATTAACCCCTTGCCTCACCAAGTAAATCCCCAGGAAGAAGTCTATGATCTCCAATTCCGACGTTGCTAGGTTCTTGCCTAGAGATCAAATGACCACTAAGATCCAACTTGATCCTCTAGCATGAATCACAAACGTGAGTTGCTCTACCTAGACAACCTCCTAAAGATCAGCAAGGTTTTACACTATCCATATCTTGTTTCCTTGCGGAGGAGAGGAAATCCTTCACAAACTTTCCCGGGCCAATCCATAATTCTCTAGATGCTCGTGGAAGACACCTAACCGTCTAGGAGATTGCTCTCCAAGAGTAATAAGCACCACACCATAGCCTTGCAAAAATCACCAAGTGCTCAAGTCATCCTAGCTCTCTCTCACACACACCTCCCATCACTCAAATCTCTTCACAAATTGATTATGTGGCTTAAGAATTGAGTTGGAATGGGCTAGAACACCATGGGAGAGGCTAGGGGACAGAAAAATGAAAGTTGGATGGTCAAAAGTGAGCTGGGGACAAGGTGGGATATTTATAGGTTGAGGATTACGTCACCTAGCCATTACTCACAAACTCAACTGAAAAATTGTCCGAAAGTTCCGGTCTGTGATCATCGGAACTTTCGTCCAACACTTGGGAGAATTTTGTGGCTGCGAGGTGATGAAGTTCGGAAGTTCCGGCTTTGAACCCCGAAACTTCCTATCGGGTTTCTCTGCCTTGGAAAGGGTGAAAAAACGGAAATTGCTCCAAAAAATCTCACTCAAGTGGACTATGACTAAGAGCACTTAGATCATCTCATGGCATGATTTTCACCCCTCTTAATAGTACGGTTTTTCCTAAAAATCAAGATTCAAGAAAAAATAAACTATAAACCGTCGTCGAATCTTTTCTCCTTCTTTGCAAGTGATGATTGAGGGTTCTCCTTTCTCAAAACCTGCACAACTAAGAATCTAGGGACTAATTCTCTGGCACATATCTCAATTAAACGCATTAGTCCCTTAACCAAATTGTTATTAACCACCAAAACCCACTTGGGGGCCAAATGCACTTTCAGCACAATCCTCTTAACATAAGAGTGTGCAACCATAAAGGGCATGGGTGCCCCGGGGCCTCAACCGGAGCGAGCCCTGGTCCCCATGTTCTGCCAGCTGCCAGCTTCCTGTTTCTGACCTGGCAATGAATTCTGCTTAAGGTAAAAATGTATTGATGTGACAAATGTTACCCTAAGAGCAGAAGAAAGGGATACCCTAGTTCACATTTCTCCAACAGCAATCATATTCTTCTTGGAGAGACGTTGTGTTGCGCATGGGATGTGTAGTATTTGCCATGTCTCTGTTGGGATTTTTGACTATTTGCCGTGTAAATTCCTCACCCGTAGGTTTATCGGGGCGGGGCCCCAACTCCAAGCGGGGATGAGGGTGGGTTGAAAGTTTCACCCGTGGGTCCTCGAAAATTGTGAGATGTGCTCTAGATAGTTAATAGCCCACTCCAAAAGAAACCCACCAAGGCCTGTCCAATGGAGGAATAACCATATAAGTATCAAGAAGACCCTAGGCCTTTGATTGTTCACCCGATCTCATGTGGCATGCCGCCATGCAGTGCTTCTGCTTCTCATGAGTCATAAGCCACGATTTGCTCGTCACAACATTCATCCGCCAGCCGCGCCCGAGGGTATGTGAGAGGTACGACATCTGAGAAAGGGAAGGCGCCCTTGCCCATCAAGGCGCGTTAAAGATGTATCCTGAATGGCCTAAGCGAGTCCTGGCCACGGGTGGCCACATGGCCGCCCCTAGAAGGGGCTGGCCCGGAGGCCACCGTACTCCCAAAAGGCGGGGTCCGGGATCACCCGGACCCCCTGGACGGCAGGGTCCAGGGTTACCCGGACCCCCCATCCCTCACCCCGCACCTCTCTGAGAGAGGGACGAGTCCAATTGCCAACCAACTCATTTAATGCCCAAAAAGAAGGAGGCTGAGCGCCTGCCCCGCCGCATTTAATGCGATGTGAGGCGCGTTTGTCAGTGGCTCTCATCATCATCCCTTTTGCCTGTCGCAAGGCAAAGGAGGCCTAAAGTCTTTTGACTAAGACCGCGGTATGGCCGCGCACCCACTCCGCGCACGCCTCCCTCACGCCCTGTCCAGTCGCATTTAATGCATCGGGCAGCCGTGTGGGAGAGAGAGTGCGAGTGCAGGAGGCGCGGTGTCAGTACCTCCCCGCGGAATGGGTCGCTGACCAGTGGGTCCCATTGGAGTAGGTAGGCAAGCCATCACCGCGTCAGCAGCATGCTACCACGGCGATCGCCTTTCTCTGCCTACCCCCATGACGCAGCAAACAGGAAGGAGCAAAGATGGAGTGGCTTCTCTAATGAGACGAGGAAAAAACAGCTCCTTCGCGTGGAGCGGAGTAGAGAAAATCGGGACTACTGTGGTGTTCCCTTGTACTATAAAAGGAGACCCAAGTCCATCATAAAAACGGTCGGCTGACTCTCTCGTCGGTTCCCTCCCTCGACTCGGTTGATCAAGCCCTCCGAGCGACAGCTAATTCTTAGCAACCTCTCGTCCATCTCTGACTCCAGAAAAGAGAAGAATACTCTCATTGCTCCCTGTACTCCTTCCCTCATACTACATACAGAATAGGAGTAGGGAATTACACCTCGCAGTGGCCCAAACTGTATAAACCCCGCCTCCGCGATCCCGTAACATCCGAAAATCGGAGAACCGAAATCGGAGCGTAAAAATCGAACTTTCAAAAACCTTGGTTTATTGCTATTTCTCGGGTTTGTTGTTTCTTATTCGCGGCTCGGTTGCATAAATTTAGTCGTGATCAATTCCCTTTTTGGCATGTTTGGAGTTTTCGGAGTTGACAAAATGTCGGTGCGAAAGTCGCACGGGGTTTTAAAAAGAATCGGGAAAAGTGCGGATTTGTGAAAACGCATTTCGAGTAATATAAAATAAAAATTTTGGTTGGGAGAAGATAAATTAAAATACAAAATAAATAGTAAAATTTTCGGGAGGCGTACTGAGATGTGGGAATTTGATTTTGTTAAAAATGAGTGAATTATGAAAATTTGGAAAAAGAATTTAAATAAGTATGAAAAATAATTGTGGAAAATAAAAGTCAAGAAAAAGTTTAAAATATAGAGTTAAAAATTATTTTTACAATATTAGGATTTATTTTGGAATTTTTAGAAGGAAAGAAAATGGAAAATGGGAAAAGAAAATAGAAAATCGGGAAATTAACAGATCGCACTGTTCATTGGTCACAAGATGCTCGGCGCCGTACGCCCGCCGCGCGCGCAGCGCGCCGCCGGCCAAGCGCCCGCGCCGCGACGCGCCACGCGCGCCGCGCAGCGCGCGCCGCGCCGTGCGCGCCACGCGCGCCCGCCGCGTGCGCGCGCCGGACCCGCCGCGCCCGCGCCCGCAGCCGCGCGCCCGTACCAGCCCTTGCCCCGCGCCCGCTCGTCGCGCCACGTGCCCGCCGCCGCGCGGACCCCGCACGCGATTCGCGCCCTCGCGCGCGCCGCGTCCGCCGGACCCCGCCGCACCGTGCGTTCGCCCACGCGTTCGATGCCGTACGCGGCCCCGTTCGCGCGCCGCGCCCCTCGCGCCGCGCGCCGCCAACCCGCGCCCGGCCCGGCCTCCGCGCCGCCGCGTGGAGACCGCCGTACCGCGCCGCCGCCCCCTCCTCCCATTTCCGTCCCCTGCCGCGCCTATAAATGGGCCGAGGCTCCCCGCCCTCTCCCGCACCGCTGCCGCCTCCTCTTCCATTTCCCGAGCACCAACGCCGCTCTAATCACCGAGCACCACCGTCGCCGCGAGAACCGGGAGCCACCGCGTCGCCGCCGTGCGCCGAAGCCGCCCGAGCCTCGCCGTACCTCCCGAGAGCCGCCGTCGCCGGTAAGCCCGCCGCCACCCCTTCTTCCCCGTGCGCGCTCGCGCGGTCGGCCTCTGTTTTCGCTGGACCTCGGTCGAACATGTTGCGGCGAATGAACAAGTGCGCAGTGAATAGAGAAAAGAAAAAAAGAAAAAAGGGAAAAATTAGGAAAAATTTTGGAAAATTTGGAAAAATATTTTGGGATGATTTGAGTAAAATTTTGGGGAAAAATAAATTATTTTCTCGCATGTTTTCTCGGTGCAAAGTTTGAAAAATCGGAATCGGACGTTTTCGAAATTCTATTTCGCATCGTTTTTCAATCCGGATTCCGTTTAATTCTTTTCCGCCATCGAAATGAGTTTCGCTTTTGTGCTCAAACCCTCAAAGTTCGAGCACGAATTTTCTTCGCTGATATTTTTAAACATAAGCTCTAAATTTAATTGCGATCGACGACTCGCGAAAACCCTAGGACACCGGCTCGATTCCAAAAAAACCCGGATTTTCCTCGCAACCCTTGTCCTAACTCGAGTAGAATTCTCGGCAAAACTTTTGAAGTGGTTTTCAAGGTTTTTGTGGTTCTTTTCGATCTCTCGGTGTTTAGTTGAATTCTAACTGAATTCAATTGATCTCTCGCACGTACGGGTAGCGTCTCGAAGAACCCGGCATCAACACCGCCGAAGATCCCACCCTCAAGTGTGCGAGCAAGGCAAGTCTTCACACCCTTTGAACATATCGATCCTAATTGCGAAATGATGTTATTTTAAACTCTAAACCTGCATGCTTTACGAGTTACCTATACTTGTTATGCCATGCCTTGCTATTGTTTACCTTTAGAATTACTCCTTGTAACTCGCGATGTGATACAAATAACGAAGCATAACTTGGTAAACCGCTTAGCCCTGCTAAACTTAGACCATGCATACTCATGACTTTATGAAAAAGCTTTGTGCTTGGGCAACTACCTTAGGGGAGGTAGTTGAGCTTCGGCATGTGGAGACATGAGCGCCACATGGCCATGATGAACTAAGTTTGATGAAAATTGAAAGTACTATACAAATGTTTTAGACGGCGGCTGGATGATTTGGGTGGATTCCGGAAAAGGCAAGTGCCGACCCTGGTCAAGTAAGGACCGAGCCATGAGATAGCCGGAAACGAGCCGCACAACCGTACTTCTCGAATGGGTATAGACCTAGCCGACTAGATAGCCGAGCGGAGGCGGTATCCTTGCATAGATGGTTCTCTCGTGGTGTGGTTATGGGATGAGGATGAGGCTGCGGCCTTTGTTATAAATGGTGGAATTAAACTACGTTAATTAAACTTAAAGATTGGAAATGTCTTCCCTTACCCGGTGCGCGAACTCCTCTCACTTGCTAGAAAAGGACGGCTAGAGTGCATGAGGGCATAAGTTCATGGAGCGGGTCGCAAAGTGAGGTTATCGAAAGGCTTTGCCGTGACCGTCTCATGTGTTGAGGCGTAGGCTCATTTGTTGGGCTGTCGCGGAGTACGGGTAAAGTGTACATCCACCGCAGTGTGAATGAATCAATCTATTCGAATAGCCGTGCTCGCGGATATTGAGCATCGTGACAAGACTTTCGCTTGGCTAGATTTTAAACTTAAAACTGCTGGGATGGGTTTGCATGATGATTTTGTTATTGGTGGATCAACTTCTCGAGAATGCGAGAAGGGGTGGACTCCCAGAAAATCATGACGAACCGGAGACGGGAAGCCATCCTTGGAATCACGATGGATGGTAGACAACCGTCGCCGGATTAATGAACCATGAAATTAAAACTTGATTTTGGCTAGTCGGTAGGCTTGTGAAAAGAATTGAAAAGCGGCTTTACGCAAAAATAACCCTAGCCGTGTTCTTTGAATATCCCTATCATATGCATCAATTCGTGTTGACTTGCCGAGTACGGTTGGTACTCACCCTTGCTATACGCACAAACCTCCAGTGATGGAAATGAAGAGCCGGGAAGACCCCTACGCGTACTACGCGGAGGGCGAAGGAACGACGGCGCATATTAGACCTTAGTCCCGGTCGTTGCTCGTGGCAATGGACAAGCCGCGCCTCTTTCCGCTGCCTTACCTAAACTCTGTTTTTATGTTGTATTCGGACCATAAGGTCCTGTGGGATGAACAATGCCTTCGGGCCTATTTATGTAATAATGGTATTGTAAGACTATTCGTGCATGTGCACTTGATTATCCGATCTGCATTCGTGGGTACCAACTACTTGATCCAGGAAATGGTACTATGAACACGAAAGGTTCCCGACTCAAAATCGGGGTCCACAGAGCTGGTATCGAGCCATGCGACCGTAGGCTAAGACCAAATGGCGCCCTACCCCTAACTAGATGGCTAAAGGGAAATATCCCTACGGTAGGATCAGTTTTAAACTATTATTTCCGAAAATGCAAATATATCTTTTCTACATCCGTATTTCTTTTTACCAAATGATTATGATAGCTCCTCTCGCTAACCCTAAGTTGCCGTAGGAGATGTCAAACCACGACGGAACACGGGAAGTCACTATCCCGCGAGACGAGGGGTTCGTGGTACAACTCCAGTCTCTACTATGGTGCTTGAGATACCGGAACCGCCCACTTATCACACCAAGAGACATGGCTCCGAGATGTATCCAGCACTGGGAGGCGGCCGTATCCATAGAAGCCCGCATGGGGAGTGAAACATCCTACGCTTCCACACTCGCTACCAGGACCTAGCGAACGGCTATTCGGGATGCGGCTCGCGAGGCCTTCCTTCGCCTTAATGCGGAACACCGTGCCGAACTCACAATGACGAGTTCGTGCATCATCCTTACCGCGAAGAGGGCAACCCGGTGCACCGTGGAAGCTACCCCTGCTGCTACAACCCGATGGTCACGCGTTTATCGCGTTGGGCGAGACAGACAGACGATCGCATTACGAGGAGGCCCCGCTCGAAATCAACGATCGCGATCACGCCTCAATGATCGGTCGACATGCCACCAAGGCTATGGAGACCGAGATAAGCATCTTTACGGACACTGCAGGCCAATGGTGCTCAGTATGAGCAACTCTCGGACCGCTATATGGCCCGAGGGGAGGCTCGTGGAGCTGGAAGAGCAGCTCGGGAAAAGCAAGCGGCAGATCAACCGGCTAGAGGAACATTGCGCACTCGTCCCGTCTACGCCGCAGTACTTTCACCGAGCCGTACCATCACATCCCGCCCCGTGCCCGACCACTATTACCACATGACTCCAGCAAGCTTTGATACTTTTCAAGCTATGATGGGGCAAGCTTTCATGTTGAGCACAGAGCCTGCACCCTACCTGGTCGACCCCACTGCTGCTACATCCATGGGACCCACCCGGAGCTCCGTACCAGTACCATCCGAGCCGGGATCAGGAGAGGGTAACCCCATCCAGATCTGCACCGATACGGAGTCTGAGGCAGAGCCCATGGAGATCAAATGGGAGTCTAGCGACACCGACTCAATGGAGGAGGAAGTTCCCCCTCGTCGCTTGACTCACACGGGAGGCCCCTCACCCGCCGGACGCTCGCAAGAGTACGCGGCCACCGAGTCGGAAGATTCGGCGTGACTCCAAGGCCACCACCTCCGAGCCGTGGGGACTTCGGTTTGCTTCGGCGCGGACCACCCACTTCCGGCGCCTGGCTCTTGCGGATGGTTGGATGACTAGGCGGAAGGACCTTCCCGGCCCGGCAGCACTTCCTATTTACCCTTAATTAGTTGATCTAGTTGAACGATATAATTATTATCGCCATCCTGGCATGGAGGACTGTGTGTGTATCAGTCCATGTACCCCTTTATGTAATATGATGAACCTAGGCATCGCCTTGAGACGTATTGATTCGTATGCTTATTATTTCACCCTGTCGTTGATGGAAGATCATTCGAAGGAGCTTGAAGAAAAATTCCTGTGTACTATGACATAAACTAGTCCGATCTCTTGATTCATCTCTCTTCTTCAGATGGCACATCGCCGAAGGGCCGCAGCAACCCACGAGAACCCGCCAGAACCTAACCCCTCCACCCTGGCGGAGGTCATGGCTATGCGACACAACTACTCCAAGCGATTGCCAATAATCAAGGAGGTCGAGGAGGATCGAGTGCGGGAGAATTCATGAGAGCTAAGCCGCCCACTTTTTCCACGGCCGAGGAACCTATGGACGCCGAAGATTGGCTAAGAGTGATAGAGAAGAAGCTAACCCTCGTCGAGTCCGAGAAGCGGATAGAGTTGTCTTCGCTACTAACCGGTTGGAGGGTCCCGCGAGTGGCGGTGGGACACCTACAAGGAGACACGAGCTGAAGACGCCGGCGAGCCAACATGGGAGGAATTCACGGCTGCGTTCCGTGAGAATTTCGTGCCAGCTGGTAATGAGGATGAAGAAGAACGAGTTCCGCAGATGCGTCAAGGGAACACCTCGTACAGGAGTATCGAACAAGTTTACCCAGCTTGCCCGTTACGCCACCGGTGACACGCGGACGAAGAAGAAAAGATAGACAAATTCATTGAGGGACTAAATGACGAGGCGAGGGGACCAATGATCGGGCGGATCACACCGGTTTCCAAAGCCTCATCAACAAGGTCGTCCGACTTGAGCATGACCAAAAGGTGGTAGACAATAACCGCAAGAGGAGGCTCGCTATGGCTCGCCCATTTCGGGAACGCCACAACGCCCCAAGGGAGCCACCCCGTCGGATGGAAGCCAAACGTCCGCAAGCGGACGTCCTCTCGCTTCCGACCATGTCAACAGTCGGCTACACCACGGCTTCGTACACCCACACCAACCCTAGCGCTCAGGAAGAAGGAATGTGAGTGTTTCAACTGCGGAGAATACGGGCATTACTCCAATAGCTGCCCAAAACCACGCAACACCCCGTTCGCACTAGCGCCAATGCAACACCCGTCCGAGGAACCCCACTCCTGCGGCGGGACGAGGTGCATTCGGGACCCCGCTACCCAACGAGGCTGCCACCGGGTTTCGACGTGGCCAAGTGAATCATGTGAGGGCGAAGAAGCACGGGAGGACCGGAGCGTATTGATGGGTATGTTCTCTATCAACTCTATACAGTTAAAGTTTTATTCGATTACGGAGCCTCGCATTCATTCATATCTTCCCAAGTAAGCAAACAACACCACCTACACCAAGTAGCACTTAAGAGGCCTATGTTGGTACACTCACTGGGAGACATAACCGTACCCCATGCCTGCATTAATGTGCCCATACGGATTAGAGACGTGGTGTTTCTCTCAAACCTTATGGTGTTATCGCCCCAAACCATAGATGTCATACTCGGAATGGATTGGTTGACCAAAAATAATGGAATCATAGACTGCATCGAAGGGAAGTCACGGTATCCACCCCGTGGGATCACCGATGAGCATAACTATGGATCAAAACCCAAAGCTATGCGAACAAGCTGCGGGAGTGTTCACCATGCTACCTCTAGGCGGAATGCAGTAGTACAAGAATACCCGGACGTGTTCCCGAGGAATTGCCGGAATGCCCCGGATCGCGACATAGAGTTTATCATCGATCTAATGCCGGCACTGCCCCCATATCCAAGAGGCCTTATCGAATGCCGCCAATGAGTTGGAGGAGCTCAAGAAGCAAATAAAGGAACTACAAGAGAAGGGATTCGTTCGCCCCAGCTCTTCTCCCCGGGAGCTCCGGTACTCTTCGTCAAGAAGAAGGATGGGAGCATGAGAATGTGTGTGGACTACCGATCGCTGAACGAAGTCACTATCAAGAACAAGTACCCGCTGCCCGAATCGATGACCTATTCGATCAACTTAAGGGTGCGCAGTGTTCTCCAAGATTGATCTACGGTCGGGATATCATCAGTTGAAGATTAGAGCCGGAGATATTCCTAAGACGGCATTCTCTACACGATACGGCTTATACGAGTTCACGGTGATGTCCTTTGGATTGACCAATGCCCTGCGTACTTTATGAACCGATGAACAAGGTATTCATGGAGTACCTGGACAAATTCGTAGTGGTGTTCATCGACGATATACTTATCTACTCCAAGAACGATGAGGAACACGCGGAGCATCTACGATCGTGTTGGAAAAGCTACGAGAGCACCGATGTATGCCAAGTTCAGCAAATGCGAGTTACGGCTCAAGGAAGTCGCTTTCTCGGCCACGTGGTTTCAGCGGAGGAGTAGCGTGAGACCCCGCCAAGGTCGAAGCCGTTATGGAATGGAAGGCACCCAAGTCGGTGACGGAAGTTCGGAGTTTTTGGGCTTGGCCGGTTATTACCGACGGTTTATCGAAGGGTTTTCAAGCGTAGCCCGACCTATGACTCAACTTCGAAGAAGGAAAAGAAGTTTGAATGGAATGAGAAGTGCCAAAAGCCTTCGACCAATTAAAAGAAAAGTTAACCCTGCCCCAATCTTGACCTTACCCGACAACCGGAAGGACTTCGTGATGTCTTGTGATGCATCCCGGCAAGGATTGGGAGGAGTGTTGATGCAGAGATGGAAAGGTCGTAGCGTATGCCTCTCGGCGATTCGACCCCACGAAGAGAATTACCCCACACATGACTGGAATTAGCCGCGGTGGTACACGCATTGAAGATCCGGAGACACTATCGATCGGGAACCACCGTGATGTGTATACCGATCACAAGAGCTTGAAATATTTCTTTACTCGCTGATCTCAACCTACGACGAGGCGATGGTTGGAGTTGATCAAGGATTACGATCTAGGAATCCATTACCATCTGGCAAGGCAAATGTAGTGGCCGATGCGCCGAGCCGCAAAGCCCAATGCAACCACATGGAATTGGGAGGTGTGGCTAATGAGCTCCGGAAGAAATGGCTCGCTCAATCGCACTCCGATTCCTCACGGAGAAGTGAACTCACTGGAAATCCAGCCCCTACGAGAACTCAAATAGAGGAAGCCCAAAGAGGGAATGAGGAAATCCAGAAATTAAGGAACGTATGGCGCGGACGCGCTCGGGAGTTTTCGTAGATGACAAGGGAATCTTGTGGTACAAGAAGAGAATCGTGTGCACGAACGAGGCGGTTTGAGGGATTGATCTTAAAGGAAGCCCACGAATCGGCATATTCGTTACATCCGGAAGCACGAAAATGTACCAGGATTTAAAAGGAGAATCGGTGGCCTAATATGAAGAGGGATGTAGCCGAATACGTAGCCGTGTGCGATGTGTGCCAAAGGGTGAAAGCCGAACATCAACGCCCAGTGGCTTGCTGCAGCCACTCAAGATTCCGAATGGAAATGGGACGAGATAGGCATGGATTTCATAGTAGGATTACCCAAGGCTGACGGTTACGATTCCATTTGGGTAATAGTAGATCGGCTCACCAAGGCGCGATTTATTCTGTGAAAACCAACTACAACAAAGTGCCAAGCTAGCGGAATTATATATGAGTAGGATTGTGTGTCTCCACGGTGTACCAAAAGGATTATATCGGATCGTGGTACCCAATTCACATCTCATTTTTGGAGCAAGGTCCACGAGGCACTCGCGATCACCTTGCCTTTAGTACCGCTTATCACCCGCAGCTCGACGGGCGGGCGAGAGGACGAATCAAGTGCTAGAAGACATGCGAGAGCACGTGCGTTGGATTTCACCAAGGATTGGGAGAAATGTTTGCCGTATGCCGAGTTCTCCTACAACAACGGCTACCAAGCCGGTTTGAAGATGTCGCCAAACGAAGCTTTATTTGGTCGCCGATGTCGAACCCCATTAATGTGGTCGAGACCGGTGAACGAACCATATTCGGGCCTGACATAATTAAGGAGGCGGAGGAAAAGGTTCGCGATCCGGGACCGACTACAAGCTGCTCAATCACGGCAAAAGAGCTACGCGGACACCCGTCGAAGAGAATTGGAATTTAAAGAAGGTGACTACGTGTATCTAAAAGTCTCACCACTACGGGGAACCCGGAGATTCAAAGTCAAGGGGAAACTCGCACCACGATACGTGGGCCCATTCTTGATAAGCGCTAGGAGAGGAGAAGTGGCTTACCAACGAAGCTGCCCGAGAATCTCTCCGATGTCCACCCAGTATTCCACGTATCGCAGGTGAAGAAATGTTTGCGGGTACCGGAAGAGCAAGCTCCTTTAGAAGCCATCCACGTCCACGTGATCTTACTTACCGGAGCATCCAATCAAGATATTGGACGAGGTAGAAAAGAAGACACGGACCAAATCTTGGCGCATGTACAAGGTACAATGGAGCAATCACACGGAAGAAGAGGCTACTGGGAGAGCGAAGAGTTCCTGAGGACAGAATATCCACACCTACTCAGCAACCGGTAAGAAATCTCGGGGACGAGATTTATTGTTAGGGGGGTAGGTTTGTAACATCCTGAAAATCGGAGAACCGAAATCGGAGCGTAAAAATCAGAACTTTCAAAAACCTTGGTTTATTGCTATTTCTCGGGTTTGTTGTTTCTTATTCGCCAGCTCAGTTGCATAAATTTAGTCGTGATCAATTCCCTTTTTGGCATGTTTGGAGTTTTCGGAGTTGACAAAATGTCGGTGCGAAAGTCGCACCAGGGTTTTAAAAAGAATCCGGGAAAAAGTGCGGATTTGTGAAAACGCATTTCGAGTAATATAAAATAAAAATTTTGGTTGGGAGAAGATAAATTAAAATACAAAATAAATAGTAAAATTTTCGGGAGGCGTACCCGAGATGTGGGAATTTGATTTTGTTAAAAATGAGTGAATTATGAAAATTTGGAAAAAGAATTTAAATAAGTATGAAAAATAATTGTGGAAAATAAAAGTCAAGAAAAAGTTTAAAATATAGAGTTAAAAATTATTTTTACAATATTAGGATTTATTTTGGAATTTTTAGAAGGAAAGAAAATGGAAAATGGGAAAAGAAAATAGAAAATCGGGAAATTAACGATCGCTTGTTCATTGGTCACAAGATGCTCGACGCCGTTCGCCCCCGCCGCGCGCGCCGCGCGCCGCCCGGCCGTACGCGCCGCGCGCGCGACGCGCCACGCGCCGCGCAAGCGCGCGGGCCCGCGCCGTGCGCGCCACGCGCCGCCCGCCCGCGCGCCCGCGCGGACCCCGCCGCGCCCGCGCCCCGCAGCGCCGCGCGCCGCCTGGCCCCTGCTCCCCGCGCCCGCTCGTCGCGCCACGCGCCGCCGCCGCGCGGACCCGCACGCGATTCGCGCCTCGCGCGCGCCGCGTCCGCCGGACCCCGCCGCACCCGTGCGTTCGCCCACGCGTTCGATGCCGTGCGGCCCCGTTCGCGCGCGCGCCCTCGCGCCGCGCGTCGCCAACCCGCGCCGGCCCGGCCTTCGCGCCGCCGCGTGGAGACCGCCGCACCGCGCCTACGCCGACCCCCTCCCTCCCATTTCCGTCCCCGGCCGCGCCTATAAATGGGCCGAGGCTCCCCCGCCCTCTCCCGCACCGCTGCCGCCTCCCTCTTCCATTTCCCGAGCACCAACGCCGCTCTAATCACCGAGCACCACCGTCGCCGCGAGAACCGGAGCCACCGCCTGCCGCCGTGCGCCAAGCCGCCCGAGCCTCGCCGTACCTCCCCGAGAGCCGCCGTCGCGGTAAGCCCGCCGCCACCCCTTCTTCCCCGTGCGCTCGCGCCGGTCGGCCTCTGTTTTCGCTGGACCTCGGTCGAACATGTTGCGGCGAATGAACAAGGCTTGCAAAGGAATAGAGAAAAAAAAAAAAAGAAAAATAGGGAAAAATTAGGAAAAATTTTGGAAAATTTGGAAAAATATTTTGGGATGATTTGAGTAAAATTTTGGGGAAAAATAAATTATTTTCTCGCATGTTTTCTCGGTGCAAAGTTTGAAAAATCGGAATCGGACGTTTTCGAAATTCTATTTCGCATCGTTTTTCAATCCGGATTCCGTTTAATTCTTTTCCGCCATCGAAATGAGTTTCGCTTTTGTGCTCAAACCCTCAAAGTTCGAGCACGAATTTTCTTCGCTGATATTTTTAAACATAAGCTCTAAATTTAATTGCGATCGACGACTCTGCGAAAACCCTAGGACACCGGCTCGATTCCAAAAAAACCCGGATTTTCCTCGCAACCCTTGTCCTAACTCGAGTAGAATTCTCGGCAAAACTTTTTGAAGTGGTTTTCAAGGTTTTTGTGGTTCTTTTCGATCTCTCGGTGTTTAGTTGAATTCTAACTGAATTCAATTGATCTCTCGCACGTACGGGTAGCGTCGAAGAACCCGGCATCAACACCGCTGAAGATCCCACCCTCAAGTGTGCGAGCAAGGCAAGTCTTCACACCCTTTGAACATATCGATCCTAATTGCGAAATGATGTTATTTTAAACTCTAAACCTGCATGCTTTGAGTTACCTATACTTGTTATGCCATGCCTTGCTATTGTTTACCTTTAGAATTACTCCTTGTAACTCGCGATGTGATACAAATAACCGAAGCATAACTTCGGTAAACCGCTAGCCCCGCTAAACTTAGACCATGCATACTCATGACTTTATGAAAAAGCTTTGTGCTTGGGCAACTACCTTAGGGGAGGTAGTTGAGCTTCGGCATGTGGAGACATGAGCGCCACATGGCCACGATGAACTAAGTTTGATGAAAATTGAAAGTACTATACAAATGTTTTAGACTGGGGCGGCTGGATGATTTGGGTGGATTCCGGAAAAGGCAAGTGCCGACCCTGGTCAATTAAGGACCGAGCCATGAGATAGCCGGGAAACGAGCCAGTACAACCGTACTTCTCGAATGGGTATAGACCTAGCCGACTAGATAGCCGAGCGGAGGCGTATCCTTGCATAGATGGTTCTACGTGGTGTGGTTATGGGATGAGGATGAGGCTGCGGCCTTTGTTATAAATGGTGGAATTAAACTACGTTAATTAAACTTAAAGATTGGAAATGTCTTCCCTTACCCCGGGTGCGCTGAACTCCTCTCACTTTGCTAGAAAAGGACGGCTAGAGTGCATGAGGGCATAAGTTCATGGAGCGGGTACTGCCAAAGTGAGGTTATCGAAAGGCTTTGCCGTGACCGTCTCATGTGTTGAGGCGTAGGCTCATTTGTTGGGCTGTCGCGGAGTACGGGTAAAGTGTACATCCACTGCAGTGTGAATGAATCAATCTATTCGAATAGCCGTGCTCGCGGATATTGAGCATCGTGACAAGACTTTCGCTTGGCTAGATTTTAAACTTAAAAGCTGCTGGGATGGGTTTGCATGATGATTTTGTTTGGTGGATCAACTTCTCGAGAATGCGAGAAGGGGTGGACTCCCAGAAAATCATGACGAACCGGAGACGGAAGCCATCCTTGGAATCACGATGGATGGTAGACGAACCGTCGCCGGATTAATGAACCATGAAATTAAAACTTGATTTTGGCTAGTCGGTAGGCTTGTGAAAAGAATTGAAAAACTGGCTTTACGCAAAAATAACCCTAGCCGTGTTCTTTGAATATCCCTATCATATGCATCAATTCTGTGTTGACTTGCTGAGTACGGTTGGTACTCACCCTTGCTATACGCACAAACCTCCAGCTGATGGAAATGAAGAGCCAGAAGACCCCTACGCGTACTACGCGGAGGGCGAAGGAACTGACGGCGCATATTAGACCTTAGTCCCGGTCGTTGCCTGTGGCAATGGACAAGCCGCTGCCTCTTTCCGCTGCCTTACCTAAACTCTGTTTTTATGTTGTATTCGGACCATAAGGTCCTGTGGGATGAACAATGCCTTCGGGCCTATTTATGTAATAATGGTATTGTAAGACTATTCGTGCATGTGCACTTGATTATCCAGTACTGCATTCGTGGGTACCAACTACTTGATCCAGGGAAATGGTACTATGAACACGAAAGGTTCCCGACTCAAAATCGGGGGTCCACAGAGCGTGATTTCTCCCGCCTCACCTGCATCATCCTATCCTCATCGCGAGTTTAGATCAGGACTCACCGCTCTTCGTGTCGAACCAAAAAAGGGGGTGCCTCGAATTCCCGCGTGTCGATCTCCGACATCGACAGCTGGCGCGCCAGGTAGGGGAGCGCACTGCGTTTTGATTTAAACTCCCGTATTCCTCCCATTTTCTGGCAGGAAAACTTCTCTCCCCGTCTCCACCATGGTTCACGGCCGCGTCCCACGCTCCGCGTCAGGCTCGCTCGCTACGCGCGAGCGCGACCTGGCCAACAGGGCGGCGGAGGAGGTTAACACGGGCGGGCACAGCCCCAACTTTCGCCACCTCCGCTCGAGGGGGAAAGATCTTCGTCTCCCCCACCACCGCTGATGGCGACGGCGGCTGCCGAACCCGCTCCATCTCCTCTGCCCCCCGCTGAAGCGGCGGCTACAGGCCGAGGGGGCCAGGCATCCCGCAGGGCCGACAACGCCCCTGCAGGATCCGGGCCACGCCCTAGCGGGCGTACCGACGAGCCTCGCCGAGGAGACGTCCATCGTCGCCTGGAGTTTGGCATGCCTAAGGGTGCCCTCCAGGCGGCGAAAGCTCTTTTGCGCCACCCTCCGGTCACCCCGGGCGAGGGATCCAACGCCAAGCGTTGGTTCGACGATGTGGCGAAGTGGTAGGCACGGCCCAGCGGCAACTGGCCGCTGACCTCACTTCCTCCAGCCACCAACCGCGCGGTTCACATGCCGCGGTGAGCTCGTCCTCTCGGCGATGGGCTCGAAGGGCCGCGGTTGCCATGAGGGCAGAAGAGGGCCTCTCGACAGTAGCCCAACCAAAAGCGCCCCAAGATCTGCTGTATGTAGAACGGGACGCCTGCCTTCGCATCGAGCAGCGTCGTGACGAGCGCCGCATGGGGCGGGCGCCAGATTGCGCCTCCTCGTCGGAAGGCGCAACCACTCGACGAGCAGCCGCAGCGGCCCTCCCGCAGGTGGAGCCCCTCAGGAGACGGCGAGCGGCCGTGATGGCCCAGCCGCAAACAGGAGGCTCAACGACGCCCGATGGGGCCCCGCAGCCATTGTCGCCCCCTCCGGCCGGCAATGGCTGCCAGGCCTTCGTTACTGACCTCCGTAACGTGCGCTGGCCTACCAAGTTTAGGCCGGCCCTTACGGAGAAATACGACGGCTCGGTGAACCCTACCGATTTCCTCCAGATCTACACCACAGTCATTTAGGCTACTGGAGGTGACGAGCGCGTCATGGCCAACTTCTTTCCCATGGCGCTCAAGGGCCAGGCCCGCTCCTGGCTGATGAATCTGTCGCCCTGGTCGGTCACTTCTTGGGACGATCTGTGCCGCCAATTCACCTCCAACTTCCGGGGCACGTACCCACGCCCGGGAGTGGAGGCGGACCTCCACATGGTCCGACGAGGGGAGGACGAGTCCCTGCGCAAATACATCCGGCGTTTTTGCCGGTACGCAATACCATACCCTCCATCGCGGACCATGCGGTGATCTTCGCCTTCCGGAGTGGCGTATGCCACGACGTTATGCTGCAGAAGATCGAGTCCAAGGCCCCCCGGACTACCACGGAGCTCTTTGAGCTCGCTGACCGGGTGGCCCGCAAGGAGGAGGCTCGGGTTTGGAATCCTAGGCCCAGCCTCCACCGGCGCTGCCCCCTCCGCGTCCCGGGAAGAGCGACGCGAGCGGCGGCGGAAGCGCAGGCCATCGCGCGGTGGCGAGGAGGGTCACGTGCTCGCCGCCGACGGTGCGGAGAAGCCCTCGTGGAAGGGCAAGCCCGCGGGCAACCGCAGGTGGTCCCCGGACCCTCGCCCCCAGGGCCGGGTCGGGGACAAATGGTGCATGGTGCACCAAACCTCCCACCACGACCTCTCCGAATGCCGTTCGGTCAAGAATTTGGCCGAGCGGGTGCAAAAGTACGAGCAGGAGCGGAGGGAGAGTGAGAAGGAAATCCGTCGCAAGGGCAAGGCCCCAGTGGAGCGTTCGGACAACCGGCGAGAGGAGGCCAAGGATGCGGCCCCCGTCGGGGACAACGATGACAACCTGGGCTACCAAGATCCCCAGCACATCGTCACCACCATCGACGGCGGTGCAGGCGCCCAGGTATCCCGCCGGAGCCTCAAGTCCATGAGGCGCGAACTCCTCGCGGCTGTGCCGTCCCACGAGGCGGCCCGAAGGTCACGCTGGGCAGAGGTGCCCATCACCTTTGACCAAACCGACCACCCAGGGAGCATCGCACGTAGCGGCCACTTGGCCCTCGTGACCTCCCCCACCATCTGCAACGTCAAGGTCGCCTGAGTCTTAACTGATGGGGGTGCAGCCCTCAATATACTATCCCCGAAGGCCTTTGATGCAATCAAGGCCCCGGAATGATGCTCGGGCCGTCTTACCCCATCATCGGGGTGACGCCGGGAAAGTGTGGCCCCTTGGGCGAGACCTCCCTGCGGTCACCTTCGGGGTCTCGCTAATTTCCGCACCGAGCGGATCGACTTCGATGTGGCGGACCTCAATCTGCCCTACAACGCCATGCTCGGGAGGCCGGCGTTGGTGAAGTTCATGGCGGCTACCCATTATGCCTACCGCCAGCTTAAGATGCCAGGCCCCGGAGGCCCCATCACCATCCACGCCGACATTAAAACCACGCTAGACTGCACAGAAGCACGCTTGGACGACATCGCGGCGGCCGACCGCGTCGAACCCGAGGGACCCCAAGGGGAGACCTCGGGTTCCCGGGCCCCAAAGCAACGCATCACCTCTGCTGATGAGGTGGTAATTAAGTCTATCCAGTTGGGTGACGACCCGTCCAAGACCACCAACATTGGTGGCAACTTGGACCCCAAATAGGAAGACGCGCTCGTCTCCTTCCTGCGGGCAAACGCCGACGTGTTTGCTTGGAAGCCGTCGGATATGCCCGGTGTCCCCAGGGAGGTGATTGAGCATCGACTCGCAGTACGGCCTGATGCACGGCCAGTCCGGCAAAAGGTGAGGCGTCAGGCCCCGGAGCGGCAGGCGTTCATCCGTGAAGAGGTGGCATGGCTCCAGGAGGCCGTCTTCATCTGGGAGGTGCTGCATCCGGAGTGGTTGGCAAACCCGGTGGTCGTCCCGAAGGCCAACCACAAGCTGCGCATGTGCATCGACTACACCGACCTCAACAAGGCATGTCCCAAAGACCCCTATCCTCTACCTCGAATAGACCAGATAGTCGACTCCACTGCGGGGTGCGACCTTTTATGCTTCCTAGATGCATACTCTGGTTATCATCAATTCCGCATGGCTGTAGAGGATGAGGAGAAAACTTCATTTATTACCCCTGTGGGTACCTTTTGCTACACGTCTATGCCCTTTGGTTTGAAGAATGCCATGTCCACTTTTCAACGTGGTATGTTGAAAGACCAAATAGGGCGTAATGTTGAGGCGTACGTCGATGATCTCGTAGTCAAATCTCGGGACCAAAGAACCTTGCTCCCGGACTTGGCCGAGACATTTAATAACCTCCGGTCCTCCCGCATGAAGCTGAACCCAGAGAAATGCGTGTTCGGGGTGCCGGCAGGCAAACTGTTAGGGTTTTTGGTCTCTGCCCGAGGCATTGAGGCCAACCCCGCTAAAATAAAAGCAATAGAGGAAATGTGCCCCCCTAGGAAACTCAAGGACATGCAGAGACTCACTGGTTGTGTAGCTGCCCTGAGTCGTTTCATATCTAGGTTAGGAGAGCGGGCGCTCCCTTTATTCAAGTTGTTAAAACGAATCGGCCCCTTCACTTGGACGGACGAAGCGAAGAAAGCCTTGGGCGAGCTCAAGCGCTACCTCTCCTCGCCGCCCGTATTGGTAGCCCCGGAAGGAGAGCCCCTCCTTTTTTATTTAGCGGCGACCCCCAAGTGATTAGTGCGGCTTTGGTTGTGGAGCGCGACGACGAGCTAGACTCTCAGTCGCCCCCAACCCCATCGAACCCGGAGGCAGGAAACCTCGGAACGGAGCTTGCCGAGGAAGCGCCCGAACCCGGAGGTGGCCCTTGGCCCCCCGAGCTTCAGGGAACCGCCCGGCCCCCTAGTCCGGGGGCTCCCGAGGCCCCCTCCACCCAGAGTGGCCCTGAGGGCCCCGGGGAAGGCGACGGCCCGGTAGCCCGGGGCACCGAGATGACCCGCCCCGAAGTACCCGTGGTAGGAAACCTCGGAACGGCGCCGGCCGGGGAAACGCCCGAGCCCGGAGGTGGCCCTTGGCCCCCCGAGCTTCAGGGAGCCGCCCGGCCCCCTAGTCCGGGGGCTCCCAAGGCCCCTTCCACCCAGAGCGGCCCTGCAGGCCTCGGGGGAGGCGACGGCCCGGAAGCCCCGGACACCGAGATAACCCACCCTGGTGTACCCAAACCAGTCACCCCTAACAAAGTAGCAAAGACCCGCACCAAGGTGCAGCGGCCGGTCTACTTTGTCAGTTAGGCGCTACGGGACGCAAAGACACGATACCCGCAGGCCTAGAAAATGCTCTATGTCATGCTCGTGGCCTCCAAGAAGCTGCGCCATTATTTCCAGGAGCACCAGGTAACGGAAATCACGTCCTACCCTCTCGGACAAATCCTGCGTAATCGAGAGGGCACGGGACGGGTAGTCAAATGGGCCATCGAGTTGTCGGAATTTGATCTGCACTTCGAAGCCCGGCACGCGATCAAGAGTCAGGCCTTGGCCAATTTCGTGGCAGAATGGACGCCAACGGTTGATAGCGATCCACCCCCGGGGGAACCCGAGAGTGCGGAGGATCGTGGCCAAGGAGCCGCGCACTGGGTGATGAACTTTGACGGTTCACTCACCTTACACGGGGCCGGAGTAGGTGTGGTGTTAACTTCCCCAGCGGGCGACGTGCTTCAGTACATCGTCCGGCTCGACTTTTGAGCAACCAACAACATGGTCGAATACGAGGGGCTTCTAGAGGGGTTGCGAGCGGCAGCAGGTGTGGGCATCCGCCATTTGCTAATCCTCGGGGATTCCCAACTGGTTGTAAACCAGGTTTCCAAGGAATACCAGTGCACCGACCCCCAAATGGAAGCTTATGTCAAGGAAGTTTGGCGTATGGAGCGCCATTTCAATGGCCTCGAGCTACGCCATATCCCCAGGAAAGATAACGCCCTGGCAGACGAGCTATCTAGGATCGCGTCCGTGCGAGCCCCAGCCCCGCCAGGCGCGTTTGAAGAAAGTCTCATAGAGCCATCGGCGCACCCCGAACCGCCCCAGAGGCAGGAATCGACCGGTCCCGACGCCCCGGATCTGGCGGGCCAGGCTGTGGCTTGGATTTCAGAAATCCGAGCGTACCTGCAAGACGCGTCATTGCCCGAGCAACGCGAGGAAAGCAAACACATTGCCCGGACCTCCAAGAGGTACGTGTTGGTAGAAGGGACACTCTACCGACACGGTGCCAACGGAGTACTCATGAAATGCATTGCTCGGGAACAGGGTCTCGAGCTCCTAGCCGAGATCCATGAAGGTGAATGCGGGGCACACTCAGCCTCCCGAACCTTGGTGGGAAAGGCATTCCGCCAAGGATTCTATTGGCCCACCACGCTGGAGGATGCAACGGACCTCGTGCGGCAATGCCGAGCGTGTCAATTCCACGCCAAGCAGACGCACCTGCCGGCCCAGGCCCTTCAGACCATCCCGCTCTCATGGCCATTTGCGGTCTGGGGGCTGGACATCCTGGGTCCGTTCAAGCAGGCACGGGGCGGCTGCAAGTTTCTATATGTCGCCATCGACAAATTCACCAAGTGGCCCGAGGCCTATCCAGTCAGCGTCATCGACAAACATTCGGCTGTGCGGTTCATGAGAGGCATCACGGCAAGGTTCGGGGTCCCCAACAGGCTCATCACCGACAACGGCACCCAGTTCACGAGTGAGCTGTTTGGCGAGTATTGCGATGACATGGGCATCAAGCTCTGTTTCGCCTCGCCCGCCCACCCCCAAAGCAATGGTCAGGCCGAGCGTGCAAACGCAGAAATACTAAAAGGCCTCAAGACTAAGACCTACAACATGCTCAAGAAGCATGGGAACTCGTGGACTGATGAGCTGCCTACGGTCCTTTGGGCCAATCGGACAACCCAGAGTCGTGCCACTGGGGAGACACCTTTCTTCTTGGTGTATGGAGCTGAGGCGGTCTTGCCCTCCGAGCTCACCCTGGGATCGCCCCGAGCCACGTTATACACCGAAGCAGATCAAGGGCAGATGCGTCGTGACGACTTGGATTACCTGGAGGAAAGACGGCGCCGGGCAGCGCTTCGTGCGGCCCGCTATCAACAGAGCCTCCGCCGCTACCATCAAAGCAAAGTCAGCCCCCGAGCGCTGCAAGTCAATGATTTGGTCCTGCGCCGTGTACAAACGCGTGTGGGGCTGAGCAAATTGTCCCCGATGTGGGAGGGGCCATAAAAGGTTATTGGCACCCCGCGTCTGGGAGTAGTTCGCCTAGCCACAGAGGACGGCACTCCGTTGCCAAACCCGTGGAACATCTCCCACCTGCGCAGGTTCTACCCATAAGCCGCATGGTGCGCTGAAACATACATGGAAGTTCACCACTGCTTCCGGTGGCATGGACAATAAGTTTGCTGTTACATCCCATATGATTTTCTTGCAAAATACCTGTTTGTAGTGTGTTTTTCTCCATGTGCTGGAGCATGTACTGCGGATGCGGCTTTCCAATGGTTCCCTAACCTTGCCCGCCTTAGCCTGAGAGCCCTAAGGGCGTCGAGGGTACAGCGATGCTGCATACTACCACGCCTAGGGGCAGTCAACGCCTGGGGGTTCGGGTGCGTACTAACACGCCTGTCCCGGCCCCCCGTTGCCGCTGCCCTCGCTGGCCTTTTTATGCCTTCGCTCCTACCCGGAACCCCGAGAAAGGCACCGGCCAACGGCCAGTGCATGCTGCCCGAACCCGGACCAGCCCCCCCAGCTACATGGGACAAATCATGGCGGAGGACCACGCTACTGCATTCTTGCAATGGCTAAGCTAACTAATTGTCAAACTACCATTGCAGGAAAGCAAACAGGCAGAGGCTCGGGCAAACCAACCGCCACTAAGTGTGCGCTAAGTTAGCCGGGGGCTCCCAACATATATACATACACATATGAATCATCAGAAGCAGCCGCGATGGGCTGTTACAGTGCAAGTCCAACATAATAAAGGCAAGTTCACTGACTTTATAAACAATACTACGAATGTCTTTGTACACAAATACAGATGGAAGCAAAAAGGGAGCGAGAGAGTCCTAAGTGGCCGGTGGGTCGCTGGGGGCATCCGCCGGGAGATCTTCGTCCGGCGAGTCTTCGTGGAGAGCAAGCTGGAAGGCCGCCAGGGTGCCATCAAAGCCCACCATGATGGAGTCGACGGTGTCTTGGACCCGAAGACGGGTGGCCTCCTCGGTGCCTTCGGGGAAGTCCTCGGTGGGGATATAGGGGTCGAAGCCGGGGTCGCGAGCCTGATAGCTCGCCAAGGTAAGCGTAGCGACTTGGTAGGACAAGTCGTATGATGACTCCTTCGCCACCTTGTCGACCTCCTCCCTCCAGGCACCCTCTTGATCCCCTCGGCCCGGCTCATCGATGTGAGTGGCCGGCCCCTAAGGTAGGGATGCCGGTGAGGGACGGTTGACCCCCCCGCGGCTGCGTCCGGCGCTCGACGGATGAGGCCAGGGCCCGGAGCCCTAGGCGCAAGGTGCGCTCCAGCTCCGCGATCCGACGGCACGCCTCCTCCAGTTCCGGCTCTGGCCCCCGCATCTGCGCCTGCGCATCCATGACCACCAGCTCCCGGGTGGCCAGCTCTTGCTCCCACCACTCCAACTCGTCTTGCCGGCGGCCCGAGGCGGCGGCGAGTAGCTGCTCGCACTCCAAGACAGCCTTCAGGCACCGGGAGGCCTCCTCCTGGGTCTCCAGCACCGCCACCTCTCGCCCCCCCACGGCGGCCTCACGCTCCGCGATGGCCTTCTCCTGGGCCAGCACGTTGGCCTCCCGCGCGGCGGAGTCCTCCTCGGCCCTGGCAACGGCGGCCTCCCGGTCCTCAACCGCCCACCACGCCGCCTCTAGGGCCCTCTCCCGCTCCATCAGGCTGGCCTCGCAGGCCTGGAGGTCGACGTCGGTGCTGGCGGCGGCGGCCTCAGCATCACACATGGTGCGCTCGCGCTCGTCGAGGCCCTGGGCGCGTCCCTGAGGTCGCGGAGGAACCTCCCGGCGGTGGTGCGGACCCTCTCCTCAGCGGCGGCGGCGACCTGCTCGCGGAAGTCGACGGCGTGCCGCTCAACGATGGTGTCTTCGAACACCTGGCTGAGCTCCTCCTGGCGCCGCTCGATCTCCGCCAGCTCCCGTCTGTGGACGAGGCCCTCCACCCTCGCCGTGGCCGCCGGCTCCGACGGCCCTCTTCAACCTCGGCCTCCCGTGCGCCACCTCAACCTCCTGGCGGCCAAGGCCCACACTGGGCCGGAGCCCTCCGGGGAGATCACATTGGCCTCCTCCAGCGCCCTGGAGACAACCTCCCTCGCCCGCTCTTGCGACCGGACGAGGGGCTTGGTGTCCAGGGCGGCCACGAACCTGGACCGAGCGCCCCCAGATTTGGAGTCGGAGCTCGGCCCGGGATCGGCCGCCTGCGCAGGCGAGCTGCTGAAGACCCCCATGGCGAACCGCCCGCTCCTTGCGTTGGGAGCTCGTGGCGGGCCGGCGCCGGCGAGCTAACGGTGGCCGGTGGGGTGACGGCGCCGTTTGGTGCGCGCGGGTGATGGCTGCTGTGGCGGCTGCGACGGTTCTTTGCGGAGGAGACCCACAGGGTTGTTCTTCGCCGCCCTCCATGCCCGCCGTGCGGGGCCGCCCATGGCTCGCCCTCGTGGGCGGCGGCGCCCTGGTCTCTGGGTGGGCCCTCTCCTCGAGTCGCACCGGATCCGGGACCGAACCCGTAGGGGCAGCTGGACCGCGGGGCTCGGGCACCCCGAGCCTCTCTGCGCTTCCTCCCAGAGCCCGAGGCGGAACCGCCCTTGGGTACAACCCTGGGGCGAAAATGCCTATGCTCGCGGCTGGAAGCAAAACATGAACACAATAAGGAAATAAAAAAATAATAAGACAAAAGCGTAAGGCCCCGGTGAGCATCCGCGCGTCGACAAGGCGTACTGCGGGCGGGATTGAAGTCCCAGAAACCGCGAGATGGCACGCTTCTTCTTCACGGGGCGCTGGAGGACTCGCCGGGCTCCTGCTCGCCGCATCCGCTGATGCTGGAGCCCCGCGGACGGCCCCCGCCGTCGGCGTGCTCGCCGTGGAGATGCCCCGGGCCTCCTCCGCCGTCGTCGTCGCCACCGTCCGTCCTGGCCCTCGGCGAAGTGACCCCTGGGGATGGGCCCGTCGCCTGCAAGCCCCCCGATCTGCGAGGGGAGCAGCGCGCTCCGCGCCACCGCCGCGTGGTGGGGATGGGGAGGAGCGGGGTCCTCCTCTGACCTCTTCCTCTTCCCCTTAGGGTCCGGGACCCCCGGATCGCTTTGGCCCGGACCCCGGCGGTTCAGCCGCCCGATTGACACATGGTCGTCGGCGTCGGCGTTGTCACCGCCCCCGCCCCTCGGGGCAGCCTCCGTCGCAGCTGACGACGAGCCCACTCTATCGCCCACCACCTACAGCACGTGTAGAATCTCCGTGCGCGCCGAGTCCTGGCACAGCGGCACCAACCCGGGTAGAAGCTGCGTTAGGTCCATCGCCGTAACGCCGAGGGTGCGGCGGACCAAGATCCTGAGGTCCCTCTCGTCCCAGTCGAAGGCGGCACCCACGTGGGTCCGCATGTCGTCGTTGGGACCCGTGTACATGTAGGCGGGGCGGGGCCTTTCCTGCAACGGCGCAATGCACCTCATCCGGAAGTCACGAAAGACCGCGTGACTAGACAGCCCCCGGAGGTAGCGATCCGATCCGGCACCCGTCCGGCTCCCTCCCGGCTCACGGACGTGCCCCCCAACTCCTCTGGTTCACCGGGATCCCCGTCGGCAGAGATAGGCGGAGGTGGTTGCCTAGGCTGGTGTAGAACCAGAACGCCCTCCAGTTCTCCTACCTGGAGCGAGGGTGGATGTCGATGAAGAGGGTGCCGACCGTCCTGTCGTTCCGCGGCTGGATCGCCATGTACCCGACCGCGCCGGGGGAGCCAGCCCGGCACACCCGAAAGAACTGCTGGAAGAGGTGAAGAGAGGGCATCATCCCCACGAACATCTCGCAGGTGTGGGCTAACACGGCGAGGTAGAAGACGACATTGGGGGTGAGGTGGTGCAGCCGGAGATCGTAGAACTCCAGCACGTCGAGGAAGAAGCGGGAGAAGGGCGGCACCAGCCCGACCATGGCGAAGGAGGCGAAGAACACCATCCTCGTAGGGGGTCGCTCCTCCGGGACATCACCGCGGCTGCGCGTGCCGCGCGGCAGATACTTGTTGAAAAGGCTGTGAGCCTCCGCGGTGCGGACCAAGGATTTGGGGAGCACGCTCCCCGGCTCCAGAGGCGAATCACGGACCATCTCAAGGGTGGACGCTGAAATGCAAAGGAAAGCCGGCGGCGAGAGGAAGGAAGTGAGGAAGCAAAGGGCGCTAGGAAGATGAGAGGCGAAAAGTTGTGTGAGGCGATGGCTGTGGGAAGCGTAGAAACCGATCCCCCTCCATGCGGATCCGTTTTTATAAGCGACCACGGCCCCCTCGGATTCCATGGCATTAATTTCGCCCCACTACCACACTACGCGCCTCCTTGCCTTTGTGCCGCTTCGTTTCCTTCTCGCATCCCCTTGGGTTCCCGCGCCGCTTGGATTTTGCGCCGCCTGGGGTTTCGCGCCCACCAGGCGCACTACGCGGGACGGAGAGAGCCAGGCGGTTTGAACGGGCCCCCGCGCGCGCGGCCCGAATAAACTCGCCCCCCGTCCTGAGAAAAACTAAGCCTGGCGCGGCATCGGTTGTCGCGTACCGGCCTCTTGCCATAGCAAAACGCATCTAGTACCCGGGCCCACACACTCAAAGAAATGGCATCAACCGCGCCCGAGCCCGACTCAATCCCGGTCAACGCCGGGGGCTACTGTCGGTGATATGGGCCCGGGGGTATGTCAGAGGTACGACATCTGAGAAAGGGAAGGCGCCCTTGCCCATCAAGGCGTGTTAAAGATGTATCTTGAATGGCCTAAGCGAGTCCTGGCCATGGGCGGCCACGTGGCCGCCCCCAGAAGGGACTGGCCTGGAGGCTACCCGGAGGCCACCGTACTCCCAAACGGCGGGGTCCGGGATCACCCGGACCCCCCGGACGGCAGGGTCCAGGGTTACCCGGACCCCCCATCCCTCACCCCGCACCTCTCTGAGAGAGGGGAGAGTCCAACTGCCAACCACTCATTTAATGCCCAAAAAGAAGGAGGCTGAGCGTCTGCCCCGCCGCATTTAATGCGATGTGAGGCGCGCCTCTCAGTGGCTCTCGTCATCATCCCTTTTTGCCTGTCGCAAGGCAAAGGAGGCCTAAAGTCTTTTGACTAAGACCGCGGTATGGCCGCGCACCCACTCCGCGCACGCCTCCCTCACGCCCTGTCCAGTCGCATTTAATGCATCGGGCAGCCGTGTGGGAGAGAGAGTGCGAGTGCAGGAGGCGCGGTGTCAGTACCTCCCCGCGGAATGGGCCGCGGACCAGTGGGTCCCATTGGAGTAGGTAGGCAAGCCATCACCGCGTCAGCAGCATGCTACCACGGCGATCGCCTTTCTCCGCCTACCCCCATGACGCAGCAAACAGGAAGGAGCAAAGATGGAGTGGCTTCTCTAATGAGACGAGGAAAAAACAGCTCCTTCGCGTGGAGCGGAGTAGAGAAAATCGGGACTACTGTGGTGTTCCCTTGTACTATAAAAGGAGACCCAAGTCCATCATAAAAACGGTCGGCTGACTCTCTCGTCGGTTCCCTCCCTCGACTCGGTTGATCAAGCCCTCCGAGCGACAGCTAATTCTTAGCAACCTCTCGTCCATCTCTGACTCCAGAAAAGAGAAGAATACTCTCATTGCTCCCTGTACTCCTTCCCTCATACTACATACAGAATAGGAGTAGGATATTACACCTCGCAGGTGGCCCGAACCTGTATAAACCCCCGCGCCTCCGCGGTCTTGATTTCTCCCGCCTCACCTGCATCATCCTATACTCATCGCGAGTTTAGATCAGGACTCACAGCTCCTGGTGCCGAACCAAAAAAGAGGGTCCCTCGGATTCCCGCATGTCGATCTCCGACATCGACAGAACCCCGAAACTTTCTATCGGGGTTCTCTGCCTTGGAAAGGGTGAAAAAATGGAAATTGCTCCAAAAAATCTCACTCAAGTAGACTCTGACTAAGAGCACTTAGATCATCTCATGGCATGAGTTTCACCCCTCTTAATAGTACGGTTTTTCCTAAAACTCAAGATTCAAGAAAAAATAAACTATAAACCGTCGTCGAATCTTTTCTCCTTCTTTGCAAGTGATGATTGAGGGTTCTCCTTTCTCAAAACCTGCACAACTAAGCATCTAGGGACTAATTTTCCGGCACATATCTCAATTAAACGCATTAGTCCCTTAACCAAATTGTTATTAACCACCAAAACCCACTTGGGGGCCAAATGCACTTTCAGCACAATCCTCTTAACATAGGAGTGTGCAACCATAAAGGGCATGGGTGCCTCAGGCCTCAACCGGAGCGAGCCCTGGTCCCCATGTTCTGCCAGCTGTCAGCTTCCTGTTTCTGACCTGGCAATGAATTCTGCTTAAGGTAAAAATGTATTGATGTGACAAATGTTACCCTAAGAGCAGAAGAAAGGGATACCCTAGTTGACATTTCTCCAACAGCAATCATATTCTTCTTGGAGAGACGTTGTTGCCCATGGGATGTGTAGTATTCGCCATGTCTCTGTTGGGATTTTTGACTATTTGCCATGTGAATTCCTCACCCGTAGGTTTATCGGGGCGAGGCCCCAACTCCAAGCGGGGATGAGGGTGGGTTGAAAGTTTCACCCGTGGGTCCTCGAAAATTGTGAGATGTGCTCTAGATAGTTAATAGCCCACTCCAAAAGAAACCCACCAAGGCCTGTCCAATGGAGGAATAACCATATAAGTATCAAGAAGACACTAGGCCTTTGATTGTTCACCCGATCTCATGTGGCATGCCGCCATGCAGTGCTTCTGCTTCTCATGAGTCATAAGCCACGATTTGCTCGTCACAACATTCATCCGCCAGCCGCGCTTAGCACATCTTCATATCATCTCTTCTTGCAAAAAGCCCTCTATTGCAGCTTGCCGACATTGGTGCATGCCGCCTCTTGCCTCCCAATGGTGTCGCTCGTCTCCTCCGATCCTCCTGCCTCCCACCCAACGCCACTTGCTCCAGCCTCCCATTCATCATCAGCTACCTCCTTCCACCTCCCGTCGATGTCGTTTGTTTTCTCTCGCCTCCCACCCGGCATCCTCCTTCCTCCTGCTTGCATCACCTGCTGTTGGGCTGCTCACTGATTCCATGCGGGGCCCCAGCCTAGTTTCAGGGCCCTAGAGGGGGTGGGCCATTCTACATCCTAGCCCCACCACATCCCGCCTTGTTGCTGTAGGATCGAAACAAAGTAAACAAACCTACCAGAGGGGGTGAATGGTAGGGAAAAACAAAACCAACAATCTTTTGTGGAATTAAAATATTACCTTTCACCAATGAAACCAATCTAGAAAAAGAAATCAAACCATAGCTGTTGATGTCACCGCCAGTCACACCGCTGTATACTGGTCGGTCAGACCGCCCCTCCTGGTCGGTCAGACCGCCGCCACAACTCCAGTTGGACCGCCCCTGCAACCCACCGGTCAGACCGCTCACACACCTGCGGTCAGACCGTCGAGACCTAGAAAACACCGGTAGATAAACTCTCGAAGAAGTAGATCAAACTATTTCGATTTTATTGCATCTAAAAGTGTTTACAAAGTGCAACAACAACACTCCTCATCAAAATCTCGAACTAAATTTGAAACCCTAACTTTCTCTCAACTTTCTCTCTTGCAAAATCAATGTCTAGGAGGCACACCCTCCCTCTCTATTTATACATGAAGTAAGCCATGAATACTACATGAATTAGGACTCCTAATCAGCATAGGAAACCCTCTCTTGCATGCTACAAACTCATCTCTTTCCTTATCTCAATCAATCTTCCTGAATTCGGACTCCTTTCCAAATTCGACTCTTCTTTCCATACACACACGATTTCTCTCGTATACCATATGGATTCTCCATCTTCCATGTGCATTATCCTCTAGCCTTTTAGTATCCCGCGTGATCTCTTGATCTTTAGACGTCCACTTCTCCCAAGTCAACTCCGATCCATCACCGACAATACTACCCGAGGCCTCAAGTGATACCTACACATATACGATAAAGAAACCATATTCAAAGCACAAGTTTGTCCAAACTTGACTCACATTAGCATAATAACAGTAACCATACGCATAGGAACCATCTAGAAGTCAAATCCACAAAGAAACAATCGAAAACCGAAAAGATAAATCAAATTCGAAACCAAATCGAAGTCGGCCGATCAGACCGTGCACATACCTCCGGTCTGACCGGTCAAGCCTGGCCGGTCTGACCGGTTGCACCACCGGTCTAACCGTCAGGTCAGAAACATGCAGAACTTCACAAATCCAAACATTATCGCCATAAACCAATATTTCACATATTAAGTATCGCAAATCACCACCAATATTTCATCACACAAAATACAAATCAAAGACATTTGATTCTACAATCTCTCCCTTGATGAAACCATTGGCAAACCCAACAAAATCAAATGGTTTGTGATGTTTTGTGAAGCAACCCAAAAAGCATTTCTAATGCCAAAAAATTTCAAAGAAAAAACTCTCACTTTTGAAAAGAAAGAAAAATTCTTTGAATATGAAAATGATGCACAATTTTTGTTTCCTTATTCTTCCCCTTTTAACATTGAGTTCATCAATGTATCGGAAGCATGGAAGAGCATTGCATTATATCAAAAGTAACTCAAGTACATGTTTTGCAATAACAAGATAGAAAAAGTAACTAGCTAATTAACAAGCATGCACTATAGTAAAAACATGAACATAAAATATTAAAATTAAGATCAATTCAACATTAATGATTCATAATTTCAACGATTTAAAATGCAACATATTCACAAGTGCAAAGACTGAAGGAAAACCCCAAATATATATACCTATGACATTGATACTCTTTCTCAAATTAATTCCTTCTCCAAAAATAACCAAGAGAACTTTTAGCTCTTTCTTTTTGAACCCCCTTTTTTACTTTTCTCTCAATTATTATGGGTACGTCTTTGTCGTCAAGACCTGTTTCCAAGGATTCGGCACCCTTTTTTATCTCACCGTGAATACGTCCTTGTTGTCAAGACTGTTTCCAAGGATTCGGTATTTATTTTTTCTCATATAAATAAGCATTTATGTACTCTTGCGGTGATTGGAACAGAAGGATTAATATGAGGAATAACAATTCATAAAGCATATATAAAAGCATTAATCATTCAAACTAAGCACTTGCTTCAATATTGCATATTTCATTAATTCAAATAAAAGAATTATGTGTCATGTATCACGTCACTTAAAAGGACTATCAAAAGCTCATATAATTAATAAAATACACATGAGCTAATATAGTAATCAAATTATCTAACAAGCATTGCTAGCAAGCACAAAATATACTAAAGATATAAAACATAGCTCATCCACCTTTTATTTTCTTTTCCTTTTTTCTTTTTTTTGTTGTTTTTTATCACAACACGTATGAATTAAAAACATGAATGCAAAAGAAGAAAGAAAATATGCATATAACAAAGAGCCAACAATTCTCCCCCTCAATTAATGCCAAAAGGATGAATAACACTCAATTCTCCCCTAAGAAAAGCAAAGCGAGAAGAATCCAATGGTTTGATGAAAATATCTACGAGTTACAACTTTGTATCCACAAATTTCAATTCAATATCTCCCTTTTTAACATGATCTCTCAAAAAGTGAAAGCAAATGTCAACGTGCTTAGTGCGTGAATGTTGTACAGGATTCTTAGCAACATTTATAGCACTTGTATTATCACAAAAAAGAGGAACTTTATCAAAAGTAAGACTATAATCTCTCAAAGTTGAAATAAGCTAGAGAATCTGAGAACAACAACTAGCAGCAGCAACATATTCAGACTCAGCAGTTGATTGAGCAACATTTGATTATTTGCGAGAAGACCATGCAATCAAAGAAGTAATAAGAAAAAGACATGTACCACTGGTACTCTTTCTATCAATTCTACAACCTCCAAAGTCCACATCAGAATAACGACTCAAGCATAGAAGAAGAGGTAGAATACCAAATTCCAAATTCAATAGTATGTTTCAAATACCTCATGATGCGTTTCACAGCTTGACGATGCGAGGCCCTTGGAGAAGCTTGAAATCGAGCACACAAACATACAGCAAATTATATATCTGGCCTCGAAGCAGTGAGATAGAGCAATGAACCAATCATGATCCTGTATTCCTTTAGATTCACAGCTTCACCATCTTCATCAGGATCCAAAATATAGTAGTTCCTATCGACGTAGTCAACGGATTGCATTCGTCCATTTTGAAGCGTCGGAGAAGATCCTTGGTGTACTTTGTTTAATGAACAAACGTACCTTGAGGTGTTCGCTTAATTTGCAAAGCCAAAAGGTAAGTCAATTCACCCATCATGCTCATCTCAAATTCCCTGCGCATAGTCTCAGCAAACTCCATAACCAAAGCATGAGATGAACAATCAAAGATGATATCATCCACATAAATCTGAACAAACAGTTGATCATCACCATGCTTAAAAACACAGAGAGTTTTATCAATTTTTCCCATTATAAAACCTTTTGCAAGTAAAAAGTTTTTAAGTCTATCATACCATGCTCTAGGTGCTTATTTCAAACCATATAAAGCTTTTGACAAACGAAAAAAATGGTTGGAAAAATCAAGATTTTCAAAACCTGGTGGTTGTTTTACATAAACTTTCTCCTGTATGTAACCATTAAGAAAAGCACTTTTAACATCCATTTGAAACAATTTAAAACCTTTTGAAGCAGCAAAAGCCAACAAAAGTCTAATAGCTTCAATCCTAGCAACAGGAGCAAAAGTTTCATCATAATCCAACCCTTCCATTTGAGTAAAACCTTGTGCAACAAGCCTAGCTTTGTTTCTAACAATTAAACCATCCTTATTCTGTTTATTTTTTAAAACTCATTTAGTTCCAATAATATTATGACCAACAGGAGGTTCAACTAAATGCCAGACTTTGTTTCTTTCAAAATTCTCAAGTTCTTCATGCATGGCGTTAATCCACGATTCATCAGTTAGTGCATGTTTAACATCTTTGGGTTCAAAATTAGAAATAAAAGCAGAATTTGTATGGAAATCATGATTTGTTACCTTCGACCTTGTAGTATGTTCACTCGAGTTACCTATCATCTGTTCCAGAGGATGTCGCCGTTGAATATGAAGTGGAGCACTCACATCTGAAGTTTGTTCATTTTCTCTAGCTTGTTCTGACGAAGTTGAAGCTTTTGGAGGTCCATGTTAACGACCAAATTTGGTAAGCAAATTCCCAAGTTTGAAGCAAGGATTGAAGCGGAATTGGAGGAACGCACAATCTGCGAAAACAGAGACTGCATCGGCTGAGTCCGAATCAGCTACGGAACCAGTCGGCTGAGCCCGAGTCGGAACAGGATAGCCGATAGCCGATTCCGATTGAAGACCGAAGGAGGGGCTAATCCCGAAGGAAAGCTTAAGAGATAACTGTTGGATTCGGTTTCCAATGTGCTTCAAGGATGTTGCCATCTGCGAATAAGACAACGGCAATTGTATCTTTAAGTTAGGATGTTTTGTATAGTTTCCTTTACAGATAAATTGGTTTGTTTAGAGATATTTGAGATAATCTGTAATAGGAATCGTGTCCGTTACAGACTCATTGTATATCCGGGTATAAATATGACCCGAGACTTTGTAAAATAATAACAACACACCTCAATACAACTTCGGCGCATCGCCAACCTTTCTGTTTTTACGTTTTCTCGACGAGTTCTTGCTTTGTTCTCGAGCTGCATCAGTTTCGACCTCCAAACAAGGTAATTTCTTGTTACAAGTGGCTTGTATCGTCGGGGTTAGTGCTTCCATCATCATGATACTCTAATTCGGATGTTATAAACTGCTTAATTTATCATATGCGACATATAATCTAGATCAATGTCTAGATCTATCTCGCGATCGGCTAATACCTCCTTGAAGATAGCAGCTGATAGAACTAGATCTAGGGGTTGATTTGGGTTATATGGCGTATCTACCATCTCGAGGAATTCTCATTAGCCTAAATAGATCTCATGCTTCTTTTGGTACTTAATGCTGCATCTGATCGACCTATTAAGTCGCCTTTAGAATTATATAGATCTATTCGGTTCAATGTTTATTATTAGAGATAGTGTCAGGGTTTCAGCCGGTCTTACCTGTTCTAATCATCTTTTATGTATTATTACTGCTAGATGAATTAGAACCGCCTTTTATATTAAGATCTTAATCTCCTTAAATGTGTTAAGCACGGTATTAATCTGTTAAACCACATTAACAGTCGATTGATCTTGGCTTAACGCATTTAGTTCAGATTAATATCTTTTTATAAAATATATCGGAGTACTAGCCGATTTACATTAGATTTGTGACATCAGCTAGGTTATAATATATATATATATATAATTATTATCTTAATGTATTTTTGGATCTAAGTGATTTATATTGTCGCGGTATGCTACCGATCTATCCCAATCACTTAATCTAAATGTGCTTCGGGATAGCAATTGTATATTTACTAATATCCATAGCCGATCGAGTGAGATCTAATCCTAACCAAATACCTATCTTTTTGTCTCTTGTTGGTTACAGAATCAAACCAACTGGCACGCCCGCTCAATCAGCAAAGGCGACCAATTTTGGGCCTGCACTAGAGCTAAGCAGATCTCCCAGGCCAGCGCATAGGAAAAATTCTCATCAACAGTCCACTAGCATCATTACCCAAAGCTCCCGAAGAACCACCCGGCCGGTCTGACCGCACCTCTGCCTGCAATCTGACCGCCATTGTGCCACCTCGGCCAGCGCCATGCCTGGTTTGACCGGCCGACGCGTCCTCGTCGTCCTCGTCATCGCTTTCCACAAAAATATCCTCTCCCTGAACCTGTGGTAGAGTACCTGAAATTTCGGGTCTAGTACCTGGACTAGCCTCATCAAAAGTGACTTCGCAAGTCCCAACAATTTTATTAGTCTCCAAAAAAAGTACATGATAACCTCGTGAATGCGCAGAATATCCCAACATAAGTCCATCAAGAGAGCGAGATTCAAATTTGTCCAAATTTTCACATTTAAGAACAAAACATTTACATCCAAAAACAGCAAGTGAGAAATCTTCGATGAGTGTCCAAAGCGAAGCTCATAAGCAGTTTTTCCAAGTTTAGATCTCAAGAAAACACGATTGGAAATATAACAAGGTGTTGATAGCTTCAGCCCAAAATTTTCTAGGAGTAGAATATTCATCAAGCATAGTCCTAGCCATTTCAACCAAAGAATGATTTTTTCTTTCAACAACACCGTTTTGTTGAGGAATCCGAGGAGACGAAAATTGATGTTCAAGACCTTTTTTATCATAGAACCTTTCAAAAGAGGCGTTTTTAAACTAACCACCATTATCACTTCGAATAGTTCTCAAAGATTTTAGAAACTCAAGAGCCAAACGAAGATACAAATTTTTAAAGTGTTTGAAAGCTTCATCCTTAGTTGTCATAAAATAAACCCAAGAATATCGAGAGAAACCGTCAACAATAACCAACACATACCACTTTCCTCCAACGGATTGCACTCTAGCTGGACTAACAGTGTCCATGTGTAACAGCTGTCCTGGTGCATCTGTCATCACAGAAAATAAAGGAGTATGCGAAGAAGCAACCATCTTAGCATGACGACGTGGCGAACAAACCAAATCAAGATCTTTCTTAAGTTTAGGCAAACCTCGAACAAGTTCCGAACCACTAATCCTAGTGAGATGATCAAAGCCAACATGTACAAGTCTATGATGTCAAAACATCACATCTTTTGAAAATTTTGCAACAAGACATGTAACTTCAGAAGAAACGCTATTTTCAAAATCCGCTTTAAAAACTATTTCATATCAAGAAACATTAAGCATAACATCACCAGATGAATCAAAAACTTTACTTCCACTTTTCTTAAATAGAACATCAAAATCTCATCCACAATTTGAGAAACGGAGAGCAAGTTGTACTTCAAATTTTCAACCAAAGCAACATTATTCAATGTAAACTTTTACCTTGACAGATCCAGTTGCAGTGATCGTGCTAGTAGAGGCATCACAAAAATGATTGAATCCTTCCTTGATGCCTTCACGAGGAGGAGAACCAACTTTTATCATCGGTCATATGTCGCGAACAACCGGAATCAACGATCCACACGTTCTCCCTCCTCGCCAAAAAGAGCCTACATGCAAGCACATGTCGAAGCCTCGCACTAGGGTTAGATAATAAAAATTTGGGAATCCAATACGAGACACATGACCAGAACCAACGGGAACATAATCGGTAGAAAATTCAACACGTTTCCCATTAGAAAAATTCGCCCGAGGCCGGTTTGACCGCCGCTGTACCTACGGTATGACCGACGGCTTTCCACCGGTCTGACCGGTGGTATAGCGCCGGTCTGACCACCTGTCCATCTGCGGTCTTACTGCCTGCCTCGAAGGAAAAGCCGATTTTTGCCGCCTTAGTTTTGCAAAAGCTATCTCTCGTTCCTTTTTCGGTTTCCTAGCAAGTCTAAAATAGAAACCAACCAAATGTCCATCTTTTCCACAAAACAAACAAGTGTATTTTTCACGATGATTAGAAGCACAAGTAGAAACATATAGTTTAGCAACAGAAGTAGCAACAAGTGGTTTTGCAATCACATCATTGGTTTTGGAAGATGATACATTCAAAGAAGTCATGATGCCAGCAGATTTAAACACAATGGGTTTAGGATCTGGTTTAGTCAAAATTTCACATCTCTTAGTTGTACTCAAAACAGCAGGAGGGTGCCTAGAGAAGTGAACATAGGGATCAAAACATAAACCACGGTTGTCTGTGCTAACCTTTGATTGATCAAAAATCATGTTGATATTCTTTTTTCCATCAGGAAAACGTTGCAAAGAACTTTTTAAGTAAGAAATCTCTTAAGTCAGAGTAGCACAATTTTTGCAAGCATCCAAAAGACCTTTCTGTTTTCTACAAGTTTGACAAGAAAACACTTTGTTTTACTTAACTGTTTCTTTCATATGCCTAACACGACCTAAGGCATCTTTTAATTTCAATTCATTAGCAAGACATGATGAGCAAGGTTTTGCACTAGATTGTTTCAACCTTTTAGAGCTAATTACATTAAATATAGAGCTAGCAAACAAGGCAACTTGACATTTCTTTAAAGCTCCTTTTGTTAAAAACAATTCATCAGTCAATCTAGTGTTCATGGCAAAGCTAAGAGCAAGACAAGATTCAAGCTTCCTAGATTTCTTAGATTCAGCATCGAGCCTTTTACAAGTAGTTAAATTGACTTCTCTAATAGAATTAATATCAGCAAATAAAACTTCACATGATTTACAATCGTCATTATCAGAAGCAAGAGATCTCAATCTATTATTTTCAGTTTTAAGATAATCAATAACTACTTTATGTTGATTAATCTTCTTTTCAAATTTAGAAATCTTGTAACCAAGTCTAGCAATCACTTCTTGAAGATATTCAACACTAGGAGCGCTCATTACCTCATTTTCTTCATCAGAATCTGCAGTACTTTTTGTCATGAGACAAACTCCAGCGATGCTCTTTCCTTTGTCTTCCTCATCATCATTTGAATACTCAACATTGTTGGATCCCTGCACAGCTACAAACGCTTCATCCAAGGTCTTCTGTTAGTACTTCCTCATCTTTATGTTTTTCGCTGCTTCTTGTTCTGCTTAGCATCCTTGGATCCATCTTGAGTCTTTACCTCCTCCTGTTTACCTTTTTCAGCCTTGGGACATTGAGAGCGAATGTGTCCTAGTTGTCCACACCCAAAACACCGGATTGGTCATCCTCTTCTCCTGATCCTGATATTATTCACAGCTCGAGAAATTCTATTAGCAAGCGATACCAAGTCCTCCTCACTGATTTCCTCCAATTGATCATCAGACATGGCAAAGAAAGAAGCAAACATCGACTGTGAAGTAGAATCAGAAGATGCAGAAGAAGACACCAAAGCAGAAGATTTAGAATCAGTCCTCTTAGAAAGAATGTTCATCTCATAATTTTTCAGTTTAGTCTAAAGAACATCCAAAGCCAAATTGTTCATATCAACAAATTCCTGAATTGAAGTAATCTTAACATCCCAAATCTTCATATCAAGACAGTTCATAAAATGACGAGCAACCTCAGACTGAGAATAATTAGCATCATAAGAAGAATCAACAGATCTAAGATTACTCAAAAGTTTGTTAAAGCGGCCCAGATAGTCATCCAAAGACTCCACATGTGTCATCTCAAATTTGATGTACTCCTTTTTGAAAATGTCTTTTCGCAACTCTTTAATGTTTGAAGATCCAGTATGAAAATCATTCAAAGCCTTCCAAATCTGATTAGCAGTAGCAAGATGCTAAAGATGATCAAAGTCAGAGCGAGAAATTGCATTAAGAATAATATTGCGAGCTTTGCAATTATTTTCAAAATCTAATTTGAGAGCAGGAGTATCAATGCGTTCAGGGATTTCATAAGGTTGTGCATCTTTTAGCCAAATATCATATCTTTGAGATGTTATGTAAGATTTCATCTTTTTCTTTCAATAATCAAAATCGGTTCCATTGAAAATATGAGGTTTGTTTGAGAACTTTTCAGCCATGGCAAATAGATCAGAAAAGCAACAAATTTTGAATCAAGAACGAGGCTCTAATACCACCTGTAGGATCGAAACAGAGTAAACAAACCTACCAAAGGGGAGTGAATGGTTGGGAAAAACAAAACCAACAATCTTTTGCGGAATTAAAAGATTACCTTTCACCAATGAAACCAATCTAGAAAAAGAAATCAAACCGTAGTTGTTGATGTCGTCGTCGGTCACACCGCTGTATACTGGCCGGTCAGACCGCCGCCACAACTTCGGTTGGACCGCCGCTGCAACCCACCGGTCAGACCGCTCGCACACCTGCGATCAGACCGTCGGGACCCAAAAAACACCGGTAGATGAACTCTCGAAGAAGTAGATGTCTAGGAGGCACATCCTCCCTCTCTATTTATACATGAAGTAAGCCACGAATACTACATGAATTAGGACTCCTAATCAACATAGGAAACCCTCTCTTGCATGCTACAAACTCATCTCTTTCTTTATCTCAATCAATCTTCCCGAATTCAGATTTCTTTCCAAATTCGACTCCTCTTTCCATACGCACATGATTCTTCTCATATACCATATGGATTCCCCAACTTTTATGTGCATTATCCTCTAGCCTTTTAGTATCCCGTGTGATCTCTTGATCTCTGGACGTCCACTTCTCCCAAGTCGACTCCAATCCATCACCGGCAACACTATCCCGAGACCTCAAGCGATACCTACACATATACGACAAAGAAATCATATTCCAAGCACAAGTTTGTCCAAACTTGACTCACATTAGCATAACAACAGTAACCATACGCATAGGAATCATCTAGAAGTCAAATCCACAAAGAAACAATCCAAAACCAAAAAGATAAATCGAATCCGAAACCAAGTCGAAGTCAGCCGGTCAGACCGTGTGCATACCTCCGGTCTGACCGGTCAAGCCTGGCCGGTCTGACAGGTCGCACCACCGGTCTGACGGTCAGGTCAGAAACGTGCACAACTTCACAAATCCAAACATCATCACCATAAATCAATATTTCACATATTAAGTATCACAAATCACCACCAATGTTTCATCACACAAAATACAAATCAAACACATTTGATTCTACAGTTGCCACCCCTAGGGTTGAGGTCAGCTGATCTAGCCCAAATTGATGAGGACATTACTAGAACATATAAGACCACAACAATGTTGTACAAAGTTGAACCAAAGGTGACAATATTTTTTGTTAGGTTTATTTTCCATATATTCGAACAAAGGATACTTCACCTTGAATTTTATGTGTTTTCAATTTCATATGTGCTTCCATGGATTAAAGGAAAAGAAGGAAGAGCAAGGCATGCATGGAAAATCAAAAATGTTGATCGGGGGACCCAATCACGGGCTTCTACATGTCCTCATTGCTGCCACCACGCCATCCGTGGATGAAGCAAAGAAAGAGTTCAAGTGGGTCACATTCTGAAATCTAGTTCGGCCTAGAAAGACAACGCTGACTTTGAATGGCCGCTAAAGTTGCATACGAGCTATGTTTTAGGCCCTTGATCACTTGACGAAAAACTCTTCGAGTCCTCTTTCCAATGGATCTAGCCTCCTCGGTGTCATCACCATATTTCATGAGTCAGCCACAATGAAAGAAACAAGATGTTATGTCACCTGTCATGGACCTATGGCATGGTATGAAAAGCCGGACTAGCCATCGAATGGCTCGGTTCACCGGTCAGACCGACACCCGCCGGTTAAACCGCGGTTCAAACGCATTAAGTAAACTTTACATTCCAACGATATCAATACCAACCAATAGTCCATGTGGTTTATGCTGATTCTAGAGAATGGGCATCAAACATCAGTTTGGCAATTATGGACCTTATAAAGTGCCCCAAGGTTCTGCTCTTGTGTAAATGAGCCGGCCGGCTCGGTTTGTGCTGGTTCAACGGTTTAACAAGAAAACCACCCAGTTGAGCAGCCAGCTTGGTTTGTGTTGGTTCGACGGTTTTACAAGAAAATCGCCCAGTTCAGGCGGTGAGCCATCAAGGATGTTGGTTCCAGTTTTTTTCCGATTTAACTGTTGGTAGTCCTCCACATTTTTAAATAGCTTGGTATCCTGCGTTTTCAAGGTTGGGTTTTATTTAGATTATAATTTAGCCATTACTACTTCACCTTGTAATTATGTGTTTTGGCTAGACCATCTAATTACTCGTATCATCTAACTACTCATCTTCTAAACCCACCTTTTGGAGTGTTTGATTTATCATGAGGTTTAATTACTATTTACAATTTAGATTGTGTTTATCTTGTTCTTGCTTATTTTTTTTGATTTTCTTGCAGGAACAAGGTATATTTGCATCTGCAAGATCAACAACACATAACACATGGAGAATGTATCGATCGCTAAAGTGTAATACAACATCTAGTACAATTTAGTCTGGTCATCAACTTCTCTTATCTTTAGCTCGTCGTAAGATCAAGCCACCCCTGCTCATATCACAAATCCAAAGGATGGAAAGGGCGATGGCGTGTAGGAGTGACGTCAGCGGCTTGCAAGTGCCTCCTCCATTATCGCATGGATTTGGCGCGGGCATCCCCGATGACCGGGCCATCATCACACCTCATCATTTGTTGGTTCATCTTCTCCTACCTTGTAGCCATAGGCGGATTTAGAGGGTGATCCTGGTGATCCCGAGACCACCAAAAAAATTTAGCTAAATCTTATGATAAAGAAAACTATTTGTGAAGAGTAAAATAAGAAAAAAAACTCTATTCTTAATAGGTCATGATGCACCTTTGACTATTCTATATTTATATTTGTATATACTGTTTTATTATATTTGTGGTAGTTTAAAATATGTAAATTGGACCATCCAAATCTATCCATTGCTTGTAGCCAGTATATAGAGACATGGGTTGGGAAAGCGAGGCAGAGAAAGAAGGGCAAGAGAGTTATTTTTCCATAAGATGTGGATCCAAATTGCACGCCTATAGTGCTGTGTCCATGAAGTGATAAAATAGAAAAAAATAGTGGGTCCAAATGAAAAAAAATCAAAGTTATCAGGAAAAACAACATTTAAGAGTGCATCATTGAAACATGATGGCAAATAGACCTCCGCCTTCCATGCAGGTCCGAACTTATTCGACAAGGTCTCAAAATATGAGTTTTAAATTGGATACGAGTATTAAAAAATTAATAAAATTAAATGAGAAAATGTTATAGTTAGTTAAGAAGAGAAAGCAGGTACAAGATCCCGTCTATGTTGCCGCGATGAAGCATCCAGTTATCTCCTCGATCGCTCGTGATTTGGAGGCAGATTAATCCATGTCCACTTCAATTATCCTGTCGCCCGTGATCCTTCTCTTTCTTTTTCTTGGTCTTGGGAGATAAGGAAATGAGAAGTTGTAGCCTTGTGTGAGGGAGGGGCCAACTGCTGAATGATCTGAGCCATAGATACATCGGCCATCGGGATTCGGGAGTACGCATGGCCCCTTCTCCCTCTCCAAGTCAGCTTGTGTTCCACATATGGAACTTCTGAATACTACTGATTAGTTCGCATAAATAATTAAATAACTTTCACACAAGAAAGTACGGAGAGTTAGGAACGAAAATTACCCTTTTATGCTAAGTACACAGCCAATAATGATGCTTTTGTGTTTACTCCTTTTCTGTACCAACCAGATAGCTGTCAAATAATCAATTCCAGCATTTTGCATTAAAAAAAAAGCTTTCCTCTCCTTTGAAGCTGATGCCTGTATGCACTATGAACATAGCGCAACAGTTCTGAGTCAAGTCATTGTCTACAACACTATCTTCACAAGAATGGATCACGGTTTATCAGACATCTGTGCGAAGTAAGAACAGAGCAAAGGATCACTGCTCGACCTGAAGTGAATGAGCCTATCAAAAGATCAGATCTACATAACTGATTGCCATTTGATTTCTGTTCCCTTCACAGTAAGCAGTCAAGAAGAATCAATTGGATTTCCAACAGGTAGGAGTAGACTGCTATGATAACAGGAGTTAACCTGTAGTAAGGAATCTATCTTGCCTTTGAATCAAAAAATAACATCCGTGATTGTAGTTAGCCTCATTCCTGTACCTCCAATTCAGGACCAAGGTGGATGGTCCTCCTCCTTGGTCTGTGGAGGAAGGGGCTTCCAGCCTGGTTTCTCATCCCAGTACATGTCATAATATATGTGCCCTATTTCACGGAGCTGCACACAGCACCATAGGCCCACATATCTCTTTACTCGATTCCGAAATTTCGTGTCCACAGCCTGGTTTAAATAATAAAGTTACTATGCATCCTTTCATTCAGAACTAGCACAAAATCGTGAAATACTGGCAGCTTACTGCATCAGAAAAACCTCTGAAGGCGTCAACCATAGATGAGAACTGTAAGATTTTGATATCCTTATATGGTGTGAAGATATCCAAAAGCTGAAAAAAGAATAGTAACTTCAGAATATGATTTTCCAGAAGATACCAAATGATAAAGCAGACCTTGCAATAGGCAATGGCTGCTACTAGGAGTATAGGAATCCTATTCTGTGTTCCACAGGGTATGCCGTTTCCTCTTATCTGAGGTGTGTATATGTCTCGATATACCTTTATCTTTAGCGATTTTCAATGACAGGCGTGTTTGGATGTGATTGCTGCCTCAGCGGCTGTGGCTGCGCCAGTTCAAAATGGCTCCAGCTTGCAGAGGCTTTCAACTACTGCAGCAGCAACCACAGCAAATCAAGGCTGATACCTCGTCTGGTGACTTGTTGGCTTGTCGCACACAGATTTCTTAATAAAGGACTCTTGTCTGAAATAAAATGTTCATGTTTGCTAACTTCAAAATTACAGCATTAATTCTGAGCTTGCATGATATGCTTTTGCACCAGTTTTCGCTTTAGCTTCGAGTTTCCTTTTTATAAAAATTATGTAGTCTGGATACTAGTATAGTTGCCACATGTTGTGACAAATAATTATCCTCCAATCTAAATATTGTATATTTGTATGCATGACCACATGAGAGATCAATTAGGCACACAATATGCATAATGTGCAAGCAATGCCATTTACCATTTGTTCTGTGCTGTTCCTTGGTAAGAGAACAGGAGCGCCTTTATTAGTTCTATTAGTTGTTGAGCATCTGGTGCTATGCTCATTGCAGAGCTCAACCTCAAGAAATGATTCTTTGACCTATGCAAGACGCAAAACAATAATTATTAGAAGACAAGCCCACCTTTCTTACTACCAAATATTCATAGTGAATTGTTAAAACAAGTATAATAGCATTACCTGTTTAGGCAATGATGGATTCTCAAGAAACGAGTATTCTCTAAAATCAATGTGTGGGCCAAACTCCTCCTTAGATAAGTCCTTTAGCATAACATGTACCTGTAGAATTAAATCATTGTTGTAGGAATATTAGCTTCATACTGGATCCACCTGTGGACTTCTCTGGCTTGTTTATTATATAGTGCAAAATACAAGAAACTTTTATTTCTGTGTTGCTGACCAGTTGGTATGAAGCGCCATCATTAACTATTCTATCTGCTTACAAAGATCTAGCGTTTGACCAAAGCTTTGTTCACATATTTGTCCTTTTGACATTCCCTATGCAAATTTCCTGTAGTATCCATGCTCATTTTACCCACAAAAAACCCATAAGTTCACCACACATCATTTGTTATTCCTGTGATAGTAATCCAATGGTACTTTTGCTATATTTATCAAAAATAGTAATGGCCCGATATGTCAATTTTTATCTGCACATTCTGAGGGAAGTTGCAAGATAATGAATAATGCACATCGGTACGGTAACCAGATCAGCAATAATATGTTGAAAAGAAGTTCTCAGTACATAGTGTGGTCTGGTCCAAACTCCAAAGACACCAAAGCTTGGACAAGAAAGCAAAGCATGGCAAGCTTCAGATACTCACAAAAACTATATTCCAACTGGATACAATCTAAAAAAAATGACGCCTAAAATTCTAAAACTACAGAGAAAATTTCCACATATCTAAGGTATGTTGACACATGTAACATGAAATCCTAGTTTTATAATTTACTTTAACTTCACTTAACCATATATATATTCTTGCCAAAAAAATAGATGCGATGAATTTCCTACAAAATATTATTCATACAACTAAGGAAATCATTTCTTTCTAACCAACTAATAATATGTCATATAATATGAAAAATGGTAAATAATGTTATGATAACAGAAATGAAAATTTTTCCCAGTGTAATCACCTCAAAAACATGATCCATCGGACAGAGAAAAGGTTGTCTTGTCATTGTTCCTTCCATAACTCCAGGATGTCCAAACCACATCCTATCAAGCCTGCACCATAATGGAGGCATTACCTAAAAGTACAAACAGTAGTCAGAAATTGGGCGTCCACAAGTTTAAGCACAATACAACGAACAGTGTAATTCTGCTCTCAAACACCTCCAGAAGGTATCTAAGATAAAAACTTATCCTCACAAAAGCAAGCATGAAGCACCTTCTGTACATTACTATTCGACACCTCTATACTCACTATAATAGCTGCAGCTTACTCATTTAAGGATAAATACACTTTTGCAAGTTGTAAATTTTGTATCAAGCGAAGATGGAGCACACATCATCAGTAAAGACAATATTAACATCTAAAACATAAAAACATAGTAATAATCATTTCAACCTTTTAACATATAGAGAATTTCTGGAAAGAGATCACATTCAGGAAATCAAAATTGCTGGCTAAATCAAGCTCAACTAGATGTTTACACTTAATGATCTGCATGTCCACTACCTCACAATCACGAATAGTAAGTATGTGTAGAATTCACACTATCATCATGGAGTTCAAATCAAACTAGAACACGAATAGAAATTCCACTGACCAGGGTCCTCTTTAACAGGGAAGCAATAGCTAGTGCAGTTCTTATTTGCTTCAACTGAAAATTTTCAAGCACGTGACTAATCAGGAAAAAGAAAAGGAATAGCCATCAATAACAGAGGTGAGAAGTGCAACCATAGATTTGCAGAAATATATGTGTAGCTGCAGATACCTGGTAATTGACCAATGCAAAATGAGATTCAACAGTATGAGCGCCATCTAACAGCAAGCTTTTAGGAATGTTGGGCCTAAATGATAGGAAACCTGCTGCATCATAATACCAGGTAAATTATGGACATGATGAAAAAAAAGTAGTAAGTGAATATTGTAGGGTTCGAGTCTGAATAATGTTATATGCATGAAAATAACTTCATGTGACCATCTTTTCATTCTTCGATCATATATGGCTACATGGTTTGTTTGACAGCATTCCATTATCGCAGGTGCCATTATGATGACAGTTAATTCTGAGATAACACATACAGATGAAGAATTTGAACACTAGGGTACATCATGGTCTTCAAACATGAAATCAGAAGGCATTCATACACTAGAACACATCATGATCTTCAAACATGAAGTCATGAACACATGTTCCAAAGAGGTTCCGTCATGATAGGGTCAGAGAATGAACATACCTGGTGAGTCATAGTATGATGGCTCATCAAAGAAAAGCATTGCTTCACGCAATCTATGACGCTTTCCTGCAGTACCTGCATACTGGAAAGTAGTATGCACAGCATATGGTTCTAGCCGAAGCTGCTGATACATGCCCTGGCAACTCAGGAGAAAATACATTTCAGGTATAAACAACTCGAGAAAAGTACAGAGAATTTTAGACATAAAACAGGTAGTATGAACAAGATGTACAAAGTGTGTGGAACAAAAGAACAAGAACCAAACGTATGCAGGACAACAAAGATAAAGAATGCAACTGCTAACTCACTGAAAAAAAATACTTTGACATGCAAGATATTTAATTTGCCAATCTCAAACAAAAAAGAGCAACTACCTGCACAAAATATGTATGACCACTACAGAATATACTTGCTGGTAGGACTCCAAGCTTCAGTTTCCCATCATAAGAATATACAAGTTCATCTTCTCCAAGAACCGGTTTTCCAAAATTTTTGTGTATAAGGTCATTAAAAGCATTCTGGTCCCATATCTTATCATCAGATAAGACTAAGTCTTTCCAATCTTTTGCCAGCCTCTTAGCAGGTTCAGTGGGTCGCCAATGGAAAATACCGATATTGTATGCACCAGTAACTGTGCATAAAAAAAAGAAAAAAGGCAATATGTTAGGTTCAAATAGTGACTGTAATTGATGGTAAACAGAAAAAAAAACTTATTATACAGGTAAACAGAAGGGAAAAAACTTATTGTACAGGTACAAAGAAAATTAGGGCAGATTTTTGTAACATCAGAAAAATACAGTAACAAAAACATTAGTTCACATTAGGTTCTAGTTCTCTAGGATTTGCTAGTGTTGATACATATTGGAAGCTAGGACTGCATATTCTACAGCAATTGTCTTCACCAACAGAAGTCCCATTCCAGAGTCATTCCACTGTAAATATTGAGAGATTAGTTTTATTCACATAAGCTGAACTAAAATTAATTCCAAACTTTCAGAAATTAGTGTCAGAAGGTCAAGAAAATTCCTCTCAGTATTGTTCAGTTCTGATTTCCTGATCTTACAGCAGGGCAATGATTATAGTAGATTAACACTAGGAAATATTGAAAAATAGAGAATGCATCACACCATCTATCTCCTCACAACATGACTTAGATAAGGCTCACAACATGACTTAGATAAGGTGCATTATTGCAATGTGTGGATAATTACCTTCTCTCCAGTTCTCCAGGCTGTCGTCGGTGACAGTAGGAATGACCTGGTCGCTGGACGCGAGGAGATCCGCGTCAGGGTAGCGGGCGAGGTAGGGCAGCGGGTTCTTGAGCCACACCATGTCCGTGTCGCACATGAGCAGCTCGTACCCGAAGGGCAGGAGCGCGTTGATGAGCAGCACCTTCTCCCTGCCCATCTTGTGGAAGGTGGGCGAGCCCCAGCCGGCGTCCTCGGTGGCCATCCTGCTGCCCATGTCGAAGACGGGCACGCCCCTGAGGTAGAGCTCCCGGAGCAGCTTGGTGTCCATGGCGCCGACGAGGAGGCTGTCGACGCCGAGGTCCGTGAGGTGGCGCACCCAGGTAAGGATGAAGTCGAGGAAGGCGTGGTTGCCGAAGGTGACGACGATGACGCCGTCGCGGGCGCGGGCGCCCACCATTTCTCGGGTGAGGCGGAACGCGCGCGGCGAGGGCATCCGCTCCCTCCGCGGCGGGGGCTTCCAGATGGGCCGGCTGTACATGGTCTCCGGTTGGGGCGTACCGGAGAACGCGGCCGAGAGGTTGACTGTGCCCCCGGCGGCGGCAGGAGGGAGGGGGAGCGGGGGAGCGGCGAGAGAGGAGAAGGAGGAGAGGAGGAAGAAGAGCGCGGAGACGGCGAATCCGCCGATGACGGCGCCGTAGATCCCGACGAAGACCGGCTTGGTGGACTCGGCGGGGCACCACGGCGCCATTTCGCCGGTGGGCCGGGACAGGACAGGAAACGTGGTCGCCGGAGGCAGGTCGGCGGCTCAGCGGAGCGCTGCCATGTCGCGTGGGGCGAGGGGAGGGAGAGGTGGGGTTTGAGACGAGACGGGAGCAGAGCAGGCCGCGCCGGCGGGTGGGGCCCACCTGGCGGTGTGGGTGCGGGTGTGGATTGGGTCCGTCCGGTCCGGGCCGTCACGGCGGCGCACCACGTGCACGGTAAGACCTTACCGATCCCGTTACGTTAAAGGAACCACGATGGAAAAGCACACAGACGTTTTCGTTTTCGTTTCGTCACTGTCGTCCGGGGCCCATGGTATTGAACGGGGGTGGTAGGGCCCGCTTGACAGTGAAAGCAAATAGGGAGTGGATTTGTGTCTGGATTGCCACTCGTGTTATTCCGGAGTACAGTACTATTTTGTCAACTCACGCAAGTAGTGGGGATGTTCATCGAAAATGCTTTGGCCCAAGCGTCCGATCTCGTGGCTCGTGTCGAACGTTGAGGGACACTAACATCCATCGTTTATTGGACGATAGTGACGGATCAAAACGATCTTCGTCCGGACTAACTAATAGACTAAAATAATTCATTCCGAGCTATTATTTAAATAATTCGTTATATTTAGAACAATAACACTATTAAAAACAAAAAGAGACTTACATGATAAAATAAAATAGATCACCAACATTTGACTTCAACTCTTCACGATTTTGGTATCATACTACCACTTGTGCTGATATCATCGGTACTATATTAAAATTTCAAAATTTCAGTGTATTAAAAAATAAAATAATAATAAATAAAATTGACTAATGTAAGTTTACAATACGCACTGACTGTCGCGTGGCAAATTCATCTTTCGGTTTCTTAATCCATTTTTTCATCTTAATAGATGCAAACAAATCCAGCTCAATATAGCATAACATGCTATTGCTCGTCCAATCATCATTCATTTCATTTCTTCTTTCAGCACAGAATGCTCTTTCAACTGTTGTTGTTGCCACCGGTAAAATCAATGCAAGTTCAAGGAGACGATACACCAAAGGGAAATGTGTATGTCTATCACTTTGAACCATCTTTTCAGCAAGATTACCAAGATCAATACAAGAGCCAAAATCTTTATCATATTGGACCTCATCAATGAATAAGAGAATATCACTCCTTAGCTTTTCACATTCATAATCATCGAAGTCATCTTTGTAGATCTTAGCAAGCTTAACTATATATCAAAGTTCGCAAAAGACCCATTAGGATCAAGACAAGCAACACATCTCAAGAGTTCAGTTGACTTTTCTGGAAACCGATTGTTTAACTCACAAAGAATCTGATCAATCACAACAATGAAAATCCCGTGATGAAAATAATGGTAGTGTGTCACTAATTTAGCCCCACGAAACTTTGAACGACCTCTAACTTGAATCATATCTTCCATATTAGGAATGTCTATCTTCTTTTGGACACAAAAGCTTTTTACCTCTTCAAAAAGATCATCCCAACCATTTTCCCTCCTGGCATTCATAGTTCTCATCACAGCACCAATCAATCCTAATGCACGAACAATGTTTTGATTTTTCCTTTGCAAACATTATGACAGTTCTTGAGTCACCCCCAATACTCTAATCATAAGATGTAATATGAACACAAATTCAAATGACTCCATTCTTTGTATCAATCCAGATGCTGTAGTTTTCTTTTCCCCATCAGTTGCATCTTCACTAATATTCTCTAACACCTTAAGTACAGAACCCCACATGAGCATAACATGGATCAATGTTTTATGATGTGAACCCCACCGTGTATCACCAGGCCTAGCAAGACTAGTTTCTTGGTTTTTCCCTCTTCCAGAAAAAATAGAACCATTATCTAATTGCTCAACAAGATGATCATGGTGATTTTGGAGGAGTTGATCTTTTATTTTGCATGAAGCACTAACAGTATTGACAATTGAACTAACATAATTGAAGAAATCAAAAGTTGAACCACAAGTGCAGCCCTCGGATCCTTCTTTCTGTACCATTCTAGCATCTCCAAAAAGTTTCCTTTGTTTCTTGATGTTTTAGACTCATCATGTCCACGAAAGGCTAGAGCTTTGTAAAAGTAGAAATCTAGCAATGCCTAACATAATAGTTAAGCGAGCTTTATATGCCTCCTCTTCTGCTGCACTTGTCACAGTCCACACATGTTCAACACTTTGTCTTTGATTTCTGAAATCAAATGCACGCTTCATTGCATTATTATGAAATCCATCAATAGATTGAGCATGCTCCTTGAAAGAATTCTTTGCATTCTTCCAATTTCTAAACCCAACTCTAGTGAATGTATCATTACCATGAAACCCAATTTGTTGTGGCTTAAAAAGATAACAATAAAAACAATAGGCTGCATCCTTAGCTACACTGTACTCTAACCAATCAAACTGATCAAACCATGATGCAACAAATCCTCTTGCTTGACCTTTACCATTGACTTTTGTTTTGGGAAATTTCTGACCAACTGGCCTATATGGACCTAATTGTAGATATGCTCTCCTAGCCTCATCCCTAATGTCATGATGAAACTCGTCAATTGGTTTCCTATTTTCTGGATCTTTAACAATATCTCTCAAATCAAGTTCAATCCGCGGTCTTTTTTGCTCAACACAACTCTCTTTAGTTCCGGTAGTATTACTGTTTTGATGCATCATTCTTTGCAAAATATCTCTTCATTCTAAATGAATCAATCCAAAAGATATAGCACAATTAAATAAAATGAGTGAACATATACAATTTCATGAAAAAAATTGAAAGTCTAATAGAGAAAGTTGTGTACTTACGAAAATCGAAATGGACAGAGTCAAAAATAGGGGGCCGGTGGCGGCGGGGGGCGAGGGCGGCGGGCTGCCATGCGCCGGGGAGGAGGCGGCTCACGGTCACGGCTGTTGGCGGTGGCGCCTTGTCGATCTGTCGCGCGAGAGGTGGTCGGTGGCGCCACGACTCGGCGGGGCGCACGTGGGCTCGGGGCCGAGCGGTGGCGGGGCGCCGCGCGCCGGCCAGGGTTGGAGCCGCGCGGCGCGCGTGTCAAGAGCGGTGGACAGGGGTGCGCGGGGGGGAGCAAGGGCGACGCCGAAACTGAGGGTGGGATGCGGGTGAGGAGCTAGGGTTTTCATTGGGCCAAATGGGCTATTTGGGCTGTAATTTTAAGGGAAGCTATTGGGCCATATGTGAATTTTTTTGGAGGGGCTATTGGGCTGTATCTAAGTTTCTCTTCATTTTTATACAGTAATCGGGCCTCGCCTCGGGCTACAGCCCAGGTAGCCCGAGGCCCAGATCTGCCCCTGTTGGACGACGAACGTATATGATGCACATCGATACTTTAGACGCTTTCCAGACACATACAAGACCATCTCTTTATTCATTTTACGTGTGGTTTGACTCATTATCAACCACTCTTTTTTCCTTTCTCTTTCTTAAACACAATAGTAGAGAAACTCTCCACCATGCGTCTTTGAGGGAGCACAAATAAACTTGGGCGAGAAGAAGACGTCGTTGCTAGGGAGAAAGCTCCGACCTCGTCGGAACCCTAACTCAATGGCGGTAGTGGAGATGCTACGAGGCGCATGGGGCGGAGAGGATGACATCGTTGTTGGAGTGGATCCTGAGCTCGTGGGCAGTAGTGACGCAACAAGGTACAACCATCATAGAACAACACTCTGAGCTCGCTGGCAGAGACGACAACACTGTGAGGAGATGCGGCCAATGCCGATTAGGGCCCTGAGCTTGCTGGCAGTAGCAGCACCATGATGAGGTCCAAACGTCATCGCAGAGGACTCCGAGCTCACTGGCGGCGGTGGCAACGCTGCAAGGAGATGCGACCAGCGACGATCAGGGCCCTGAGCTCGCTGACGGTGTGGCGACGCCGTGAGGAAGTGGCGTGTGGGGTGTAGCTTGAGGCATTGTCGTCAAAGATGGCCCTGAGCTCGCCGGCAAAGGTGAGGCCAGTGGGAGCGTCGAGCTAGTGAGGATTGTTGCACGCTATGTTTCTATGTTGCACACAAGTGTTTCTTGATGTTTTGCAATCAATTATTTTTGGATGTTGCACTTGGAATTTGATGTTGCAATTCATTTCTTTGGACGTGTTTTTGTTGTTGCAGTCAATGTTCTTAAGTGTTGCATCCAACTGAACATCTTCGGTAAAGCGATGAAACATTCTTCATTGAAGGATGAAACATCAAGGAGAAAACTCATATTGAAACATTTTTTTCTCGAGCATGAAAACATTGCAACATCTCTTTAACACATAGCGAAACACCGTCCGAAGATTTACAAATCTCAATACATCTGACGTGTAGTCGTTCCCATGTAGGGCAAAAGGACATGCCTGAGCGTTTACACCATCTGTAAAAATAAATAATCTAAATTTAGTTTTGTTATTCATAATATTGTTCTTTTTACAGAATGAGTATACTTCAAAGATCAAATAACGAAGAATGATAAGCCTGTATAAACATTTGAAGCACGTTGAACGCGTGGACTTAATAGATTCTTAAAAAAAGTTATAGATGCACATTGAATGATTGAAAACCTAGATATATTTGGTGCACAATAGAATATTGCTTTCTTCTGAATTATGGTTTTGTTCATATTTAACTACTATCTTTTTACGTGCATTATTAGAGTTTATTTTTCAGGTAGAAAAAATTCTTTTAAAATACTCTTGAAAATAAGTATTAGTTTTAAAAGTCCTTTTGAAGTAAATTACTATTTTCATAATGATTAAAAAATTTCAGTCCTGCAAGACATCCCCATGTTATTAAAACTAATCTAAATTAAGCCAAAGTTGAAAATTGCACAATATTGAAAGTTGACAGTTGAATAGAGTCTGGTTTAGAGTTAATTTAGTGTTGTTACAGTTTTTTTAGAAAAACAAACATTTAGGGTTATAAAATAGACTTACAATTTTGTTATCCATGTTGTCGATGTCGTAGATCGACACGCTTGGGATCCCGGGGACCCCCTTTTGGTTCGGCACGGGAGCGATGTATCCGCTCAAACTCGTAGAAAAGATGAAATAATGCGGATGAGGCGGGAATTTATAGAGGTTCGGACCACCAGCGCGGTGTAATACCCTACTCCTGTGTGTATGTAGTATATGGGGCAGGTTGCCAAGAACCATGAGAGTGTTCCTCTCCCTTAGACTTTGTGATGGATGGGAGATTTCTGCAGGCTAGTTGGAGGGACTTAACCTATTTTTCAGAACGTGAACCTCTTTTCTTAGATCGAAACGGAACCTCTTTTCTTGGATCGGAACGAAACCTCTTTTATGAAGAACATGGGTCTCCTTTTATAGAACAAGGGAACTCCACAGCAGTCCTACCCTTTCACTACTTCACTCCACGTGAGGGAGTGGTTTTTGCCTTGTCTTATCGGAGAAGCCATTCCATTCCTACTCCTCCCTGTTTGCCGCGTCATGGAAGGTGGAAAAAGAGCGGCCGTCGTGGCTGCCATGCCGCTGACATGATGATGGTGTGCCTACCCCCTCCGATGGGTCCCACCGGTCGGCGGCCCATTCCATAGGGAGGTGTAGGCGTCGTGCTTCCTGCGCTCGCACTCTCTCTCCCACGCAGCCGCCCAGTGCATTAAATGCGACTGGACAGGGCGTGAGGGGGGCGTGCGCGGAGTGGGTGCGCGGCCATATCACGGTCTTAGTCAAGAACTTTTAGCCCCTTTTGCATCGTCATAGGCCAAAAAGGGTGATGATGGGAGCAACTGACAGCCGCGCCTCACATCGCATTGAATGCGGCGGGGCAGGCGCTCAGCTTTCCCCTATTTGAGCATTAAATGGGTTGGTTGGTAGTTGGATTCGCCTCTCTCTCAGAGAGGTGCGGGGTAGAGGATGGGGGTCGGGTGATCCCGGACCTCGACCAAGGGTCAGGAGAACCGGACCCTACTGACCAGTCGGGGATCCGGACCCCGTCGTTTGGGAGTATGGTGGCCTCGGGCAACCTCTCGGCCGCCTTCGGCGGCCACGTGGCCACCCGTGGCCGAGACTCGCCTAGCCCTTCGGGGTATAATTTTGACGCTCCTTGATAGACAAGGGTGTCTTCCTTTTTCTTAAATGCCACGCCCACGACATACCCCCGGGCCCATATCACCGACAGTAGCCCCCGGCGTTGACCGGGGCCGAGTCCGGCTCGGGCGCGGTTGACGCCATTTCCTCGAGCGTGTGGGCCCGGGTATTTGGGCGTTTTCGCTATGGCAGGCGGCCGATACGCGATGACTGATGTCGCACCTGGCCAAGCCTTCTCTCGGACGGGGCGAGTTTGTTTGGGCCACGCGCATGGGGCCCATTCAAAACCGCCTAGCACTCTCCGTCCGCGTAGTGCGCGCGGCAGCGCGGAACCCCGCGACACGAAATCCGAATGGCGCGGGAATCCAAGGGGATGCGAAAATCGAAAGGGCGCGATTTTGTCTCTGTTTTTTGACTTCTTCTTGCGATTTTGTTTTGTTTTCAGCCGCGAGCACAGGCAGTTTCGCCCGAGGGTTGTCCCCAAAGGCGGTTCTGTCTCGGGCTCGGGGGAGGGCGCACAGGAGAGGTCCGGGGCGCCCGAGCCTCCAAGGTCCGGGTCGCCCCCTTCGGGCTCGGTCCCGGATCCGGCGAGATCCGGGAGGGGCCCACCTGGGTGCGGAGCGCCGACCGCCCATGAAGGGCAAGCCGTGGCGCGGCGCGCGAGAGGGCGGCGGAGGGCGGCGGAGAGCAACCTCGGGGTCCCCTCCGCGGGAACCATCGTCGCCGCCACAGCGGCCCTCGCCGCGCCACACTCGGCGGCGCCATCTCCCGCCAGTGCCATTAATCCTGCCGGCGCAGGCCGGCCGCGAGCCCCAAGGCAAGAAGCGGGCAGACCGCCGCGAGGGATCTCCGTGGCTCGGCGGCAGCGGCCGATCCGGGCCGGGCTTCGACTCCGTGCAGGGCGCCGGTCCCGGGTTTGCGGCCGCTTTGGATACGGAGCCCCTCGTCCGGTCGCGGGAGCGAACGAGGAGGTCGTCACTGGGCGCGGAGGCGGCCAACGCCATCTCCCTGGAGGGCTTCGGGCCCAAGTGCGGGCCTTGGCCGCCGGGAGGTCGAGGTGGTGCGACGGGAGGCGAGGTCGAGGAGGGCCGTAAGGAGGCGGCGGCCACGGCGGGGCGGAGGGCCTCATCTGCAGCGGGAGCGGCGGAGATCGAGCGGCGCCGGGAGGAGCTCGGCCGGTGTTTGAAGACACCATTGCGAGCGGCACGCCGCCGACCTCCGCGAGCGGTGCTGCCGCCGCCGCCGAGGAGAGGGTGCGCACCACCGCCGGGCGGTTCCTCCGCGACCTTAGGGAGCGCGCCCTGGGCCTCGACGAGCGCGAGCGCACCTTGTGCAACGCCGAGGCCGCCGCCGCGACGCCGACGCCGACCTCCGAGCCCGCGAGGCGGCTGGCGGAGCGGGAGAGGGCCCTTGAGGCGGCGTGACGGGCGGTTGAGAGCCAGGAGGCCGCCGTCGCCAAGGCCGAAGAGGACTCCGCCGCGCGGGAGGCCAACGTGCTGGCCCAGGAGAAGGCCGTCGCTGAGCGCGAGGCCGCCGTGGGGGGCCGAGAGGCGGCGGTGGTGGAGGCCCAAGAGGAGGCCTCCCAATGCCTGAAGGGCGTGTGGGACCGCGAACAGTTGCTCGCCACCGCCTCGGGCCGCCGCGGGGCAGTGGGCGCCAGGAGCGGAGGCGACCACCGGGAAGCGGTGGTCATGGGCCAGCGCAGCGCATTGCTGGGGCGGGGCAGGAGCGGAGGAGCGCGCCGTCGGGTCGCGGATCTGGAGCGCGTCCTGCGCCTAGGAATCCAGGGCTTGGCCTCGTCCGTCGGGCGCCTTCGGGAGGCGGCTTGCGGGGTGGGGGTGAATCGTACCCCCCACCCGGCATCCCTACCTTGGGGGGATTGGCCACTTACATCGACGATCTGGCCGCGGGGATATAGAGGGTGCCGGAGGAGGTCGACGACGTAGCGAAGGAGTCATCGTATGACTTATCCCGCAAGGTCGCGTCACTCATCCTGGCGAGCTACCAAGCCCGGGACCCCAACTTCGACCCTATATCCCCACCGAGGACTTCCCCAAAGGCACCGAGGAGGCCGTCCGCCGTCGCGTCCAAGACGCCGTCGACTCCATCATGATGGGCTTCGACGGCACCCCGGCGGCCTTCCAGCTCGCCCTCCGCGAGGACTCGCCGGACGCAGACTCCCCAGTGGAAGCTCCTAGTGACCCACCGGCCACCTAGGGCCCCCTTGCTTCGGCTTGTATCTGTACTCATGTAAAAAGATATTTATGCATTGTCTGTAAAGTTAGCGAACTTGCTTTTACTTGCGTTGTGATAGCTCATCGCAGCTGCTTTTGATGATTCATGTATGTGTATGTTGGGAGCCCCCGGCCAACTTAGCGCGTACGTAGTGGCGATTGGTTGGCCCGAGCCCCTGTATGTTAGCTTCCCTGCAATTGGTAGCTTAAGACTTAGTCACTGCGATAATGCGATAGTGTTGTTCTCCCCCGTGATTTGTCCCATGCCGCTGGGGGCTGTTTCGGGTTCGGGCAGCATGCACTGGCCATTGGCTGGTGCCTTTGTCGGGGTTTCGGGTAGGAGCGAAGGCATAAAAAGGCTAGCGAGGGCAGCGGCAACGGGGGGCCGGGACAGGCGTGTGTCATTCGCACCCGAACCCCCAGGCGTTGACTGCCCCCAGGCGTGGTAGTATACAGCATCGCTTTACCCTTGACACCCTTAGGGCTCTCAGGATAAGACGGGCAAGGCCGAGGAACCTATTGGAAAGTCGCATCCACAGCACATGCTCGAGCACATGGGGGAAAACAAACTGCAACAGGTATTTGCAAGGGAAACATATGAAATGTAATAACAAACGTATTGCTCATGCCACCGGGGGCAGTGGATGACTTTCTACGCATGTCTCAGCACACCATGCGGCTTATGGGTAGAACCTGCGCAGGTGGGAAATATTCCACGGGTTCGGCAACGGAGTGCCGTCCTCTGTGGCTAGGCGAACTACTCCCGGACGCGGGGTGCCGATAACCTTGTATGGCCCCTCCCACATCGGGGACAGCTTGATAGCCCAGGTCGTCGTCGTCGTTCCCAGCGGGGGCCGTATCCCTGGCCTCCTCTCGCCGGTTGTTCGGGCGCTCCGCCGGTGCCTTGCCCTTGCGGCGGATCTCCTTCTCGTTCCCCCTTCGCTCCTGCTCATACTTCTGCACTCGCTCGGCCAGATTTTTGACCGAACGACACTCAGAGAGGTTGTGGTGGGAGGTTTGGTGCACCATGCACCATTTGTCTCCGGCCCGGCCCTAGGGGCGAGGGTCCGGGGACCGCCTGCGGTTACGCGCGGGCTTGCCCTTCCGTGAGGGCTTCTCGGCTCCGTCGGTGGCGAGGACGTGGCCCTCCTCGCCGCCACGCGATGGCCGGCGCTTCCGTCGCCGTTCGTGCCACTCTTCACGGGACGCGGAGGGGGTAGCGCCGATGAGGGCCGGGGTAGGATTCCTAGGATTCCAAACCCGGGCCTCTTCCTTGCGGGCCACCCGGTCTGCGAGCTCGGAGAGCTCCGTGGTGGTCCGGGGAGCCTTGGATTCGATCTTCTCCAACATGACGTCGTGGCATACGCCACTCCGGAAGGCGAAGATCACTGCATGGTCGGCGATGGAAGGTATGGTGTTGCGTACCTAGCAAAATCGTTGAACGTATTTGCGCAGGGATTCGTCCTCTCCTCGTCGGACCATGTGGAGGTCCGCCTCCACTCCCGGGCGCGGGTATGTGCCCTGGAAGTTGGAGGTGAACTGGCGGCACAGGTCATCCCAAGAGGTGACTGACCGGGCCGGCAAGTTCATCAGCCAGGAACGGGCCTGGCCCTTGGGCGCCATGGGGAAAAAGTTGGCCATGACACGCTCATCTCCTCCGACGGCCTCAATGGCCGTGGTGTAGATCTAGAGGAACTCGGTGGGGTTAACCGAGCCATCGTACTTCTCCGTAAAGGTCGGCCTAAACTTGTTAGGCCGGCGCACGTTACGGAGGTCGGCAACAAAGGCCGGCAGCCATTGCCGGCGGAGGGCGGCAGTGGGCTGCGGGCCTTGTTGGGCATCGCGGAGCTCCCCGCTTGCGGCTGGGCCATTACGGTCGCTCGCCGTCCGCCGTGGGGCTCCATCTGCGGCGGGGCCGCTGTGGCCGCTCGCCGTGAGGTGGCGTCTCCCGATGAGGAGGCGCAGTCCGGCACCCGCCCTAAGCGGCGCTCGTCTCGGCGCTGCTCGATGCGGAGGCGGGCGTCGCGCCCTGCGTACAACAGGTCTCGGGGCAGCTCAGGCTGCGCCGCCGTCGAGAGGTTCTCGTCCACCCTCGCGGCTGTTGTCGCCCTTCGGGCCCGTCGCCGAGAGGAAGAGCTTACCACGACGTGCGAGCCGCGCGGTTGGCGGCTGGAGGAAGCGAGGTCAGCAGCCAGCTGGCGCTGGGCCGTGCCTACGAGCTTCGCCACGTCGTCAAGCCACCTTTTGGCGTTGGACCCTTCGCCAGGGGTGGCTAGAGGGTGGCGCAGAAGAGCTTCTGCCGCCTGCAGGGCACCCTTAGGAGTGCCAAACTCCAGGTGGCGATGGACGTCGCCTCGGCGGGGCTCGCCGGTACGCCCGCTAGGGCGTGGTCTGTGTCCCACAGGAGCGTTGTCGGTCCTGTAGGACGCACGGGCCCCTCCGCCTCCAACCGCTGCTTCAGCGAGGGGCAGAGGGGATGGCGCGGGCGCAGCTGCCACCGTCACCACCAACTGTGGTGAGGGAGACAAAGGTCCCTCCCCCCTCGAGCGAAGGTGGCGGAAGTTGGGGTTGTGCCTGCCCGCATCGACTTCTTCTGCCGCCTCGTCGGCCTGGCCGCGCTCGCGCGTAGTGAGCGAGCCTGACGCGGAGCGTAGGGCGCGGCCGTGAACCATGGCTGAGACGGGGAGAGAGGATTCCCGCCAGAAAATGGGAGGAATATAGGAGTTTAAATCAAAACACAGCGCGCTCCCCCTACCTGGCACGCCAGCTGTCGATGTCGTAGATCGACACGCAGGGATCCCGGGGACCCCCTTTTTGGTTCGACACGGGGAGCGATGTATCCTGGCTCAAACTCGTAGAAAACATGAAATAATGCAGATGAGGCGGAAATTTATACAGGTTCGAGCCACCAGCGCGGTGTAATACCCTACTCCTGTGTGTATGTAGTATATGGGGCAGGTTGCCAAGAACCATGAGAGTGTTCCTCTCCCTTAGACTTTGTGATGGATGGGAGATTTCTGCAGGCTAGTTGGAGGGACTTAACCTATTTTTCAGAACGTGAACCTCTTTTCTTGGATCGGAACGGAACCTCTTTTCTTGGATCGGAACGGAACCTCTTTTATGAAGGACTTGGGTCTCCTTTTATAGAACAAGCGAACTCCACAGCAGTCCTACCCTTTCACTACTTCACTCCACATGAGGGAGTGGTTTTTGCCTTGTCTTGTCGGAGAAGTCATTCCATTCCTACTCCTCCCTGTTTGTCGCGTCATGGAAGGTGGAAAAAGAGCGGTCGTCGTGGCTGCCATGCCGTTGACATGATGATGGTGTGCCTACCCCCTCCGATGGGTCCCACCGGTCGGCGGCCCATTCCATAGGGAGGTGTAGGCGCCGTGCTTCCTGCGCTCGCACTCTCTCTCCCACGCAGCCGCCCAGTGCATTAAATGCGACTGGACAGGGCGTGAGGGGGGCGTGCGCGGAGTGGGTGCGCGGCCATATCACGGTCTTAGTCAAGAACTTTTAGCCCCTTTTGCCTCGTGATAGGCAAAAAGGGGTGATGATGGGAGCAACTGACAGCCGCGCCTCACATCGCATTGAATGCGGCGGGGCAGGCGCTCAGCTTTTCCCTATTTGAGCATTAAATGGGTTGGTTGGTAGTTGGATTCGCCTCTCTCTCAGAGAGATGCGGGGTAGAGGATGGGGGGTCCGGGTGATCCCGGACCCTACCGACCAAGGGTCTGGGAGAACCCGGACCCTACCGACCAGGGGTCTGGGGGATCCCGGACCCCGTCGTTTGGGAGTATGGTGGCCTCCGGGCAGCCTCCGGGCCAGCCCCTTCAGGGGCGGCCATGTGGCCACCCGTGGCTGAGACTCGCCTAGCCCTTCAGGGTATAATTTTGACGCTCCTTGATGGACAAGGGCGCCTTCCTTTTTCTTAAATGCCACGCCCACGACATACCCCCGGGCTTATATCACCGACACATGTCTTGCCTAGTATAAATTAAGGTATACAACAAAATATCTGTGTTATTAGGGGGAAGGAGAAATTTGGCTTTGTATGATTTGTCACTACTACAGAAAAGTGGATAGGTGCCGGTTGGAAAACCCCCTTAAGTGCCGATTTTCCCAACCGGCACCTATTTGGAGAGAAATAGGTGTCGGTCTAGGAACCGACACATTTTAAGGTGCAAGAAATTAAAAAAAATCCGGCAGCGGCTCCACAGATCCAATCCACATATTCACAAATCCACAGATCCAATCCACATATTCACAAATCCACAGATCCAATCCACATATATTCACAAATCCATCCACGATTCATTCATACATATCAAGCAAATCACAAAACAAATTCAAGATCCACAAATGCATCCATGATTCATTCATACACATCAAACAAATCACAAAACAAATCAAGATCCACACGACACAAAAAACCTTGATCTGTCATTGTCGTCGTCGCTCCGCCGCCTCCCTCCTCCGGCCGCCTCCTTCCCGCCGCCCCTCCTCCGGCCACCTCCCACCGCCCCGGCTCCCGCCGCCGCCCCCTGAGAGAGAAGAGAGGAGAGTGAGATCAGGGAGAGAGGGGAGAGAGAGAGGGCGAGAGAGAGAGAGGCGCCTCGCCGCCTCCCGCGGTCGGCGCCACCTCGCTGCCTCCGCCGCCGCCGCCCGGCCTTCCACCGTCTCCCCGCCGGTCGGCGCGCCGCCTCGCCGCCTCCCGCCACTGTGAGGAAGAGATGATGCCACTGTGAGAAAGAATGGAGGAGAAAAAAATAAGGATGTGAGAGAAGAGATGGAGGAGAAAGAAATGAGGAGATAAGGATGTGCGCGTCCGGAAGGTTCGGCTCTGTTTAAATCGTCGATTTGGTTTTTAGGTGTCAATTTTAATATAAAAACCGACACCTATATTGTAGGCGCCAGTTTTTCTTTGAACCGACACCTATAATATAATATTATAGGTGTCGATTTTTTTAGAGCCGCTACCTATTGTCTTAATAGGTGTCGATTATGTATGTTTTTTAGTAGTGTGTATAATTTATGAAGGGTTTGTCCTTTTGCCATCACATTCAACAAAACAGAAAGTTCTAACTAGGTACATCTCTTTTCTTTAGAAAACAATTGGCTGTGGTTTTTGTCTTTACCTCAACAAAAGGAGCTGCCAGAGATGGCTATTGAGAATTTGGGATGAGTTATCAGTACTTTGTAAAGGACCACCCATGGAGTTATTCAAACACACATAGATGAAGATTTTAGCAATATGCTGTGAACAGATTGAAAGATCGTGTTCCTTAGACAGCTCTAGTTTTTCTCTCCCATTTATCCTCATTCTGTTTGGTGTGGAAAATTTGCAATCGGAATTTTAATGCCAAAGCTACACACTTTTTTCGAATTTCCTTCGTGTAATTTAAGAAATTATATATAAACATGTATGGATCATGTCAATGTAGATTACTAATAAAACATGCGCAATACTGTGATCACTTAGCTACCATGGAGAAAAATAGATAATTTGCTAAAGTCAGAAAAGTACAAATAATTATATTTCACACAATTTAATTTTTCTATGAGGACCTCACTGCAACACACGCTATAAAAAACATATGTTTTTAAAAGAGTAAATTTTATATGACCCTGGATATTCTGATTTGAGCTACACAGAACCATAATAGTTTTGTCATCTGACACGTAACCTCATATACTATCAACGTAGCACTATAAAAAATAATTAACTTAGATGGCTACAATATTTAAATGCTAGATTAAGCAAACTCATAACTTTAGTCTACACGTTTAGAATTATATATGTATAGTAGATCAAAGAAAAAAATGTTTAACGGTGCAGTGTTGTGAAATAATAGGATAGTACTTCCGTGGTTATGTGCAACAAACGTCAAAACTCTCGTTTTATGCAACTTGAATCAAAATATATATGTGGGGTTTTGTAAGATTCACGTAGTTTAAATTTTTGTAAAGTACACAAAATATAATTTGGAAGGGTTCAAAACAGCTCTCTTTGTGACAGTTGCGTACTTTCAGACTTGGCCTTTTCTTTGCCCTTCCGTTGCACTTTAGCCGCCTTTATACCCCTAGGGTCAATGAAGAAGAGTAAGCACCCAATGAATTCAACCTACTTCTTCTGTTTATTTCTTCAGATGAGTAAGCTCTGCTCCACTTTGGTTAGTTCTTAACCCCTCTCTCCATCAATGCTCTAGCGGGAATGGCCTTGATGTGTTCCATAACTTTCCATGTAATCTGCACGAGTTTCAAGTTGATCAATATCTTGATAACTAATATATGTATTTCAATCAGATCATTGGAATCGTTCAACCAAAGATTTAATTAGCCTAACGAAGATGCCATCCTCTCTTTACTCCAATTTTTACGCTCTTTCTTTAGGTCTCACGGAATTCTTCAATGTTTATACCATCAGGACACATACATATACACACATACTTGCCATGGTGGCTCAAACACCGAAAGAGGTTGCACCAATTAATTTAGTTGCTCTCATCAGATCGTAAATTGATGCCTCTCATAGCTGCAAAGATGGCCGCTGATCCTGGTGATGCTGGATTGCTGGCTACAAACCGGCTCCAATCACTCCAAGTGGAAATTGGTATGGATGGTCTTGGTAGGTAATACTTCCCCCAGATGGAAATGTTTGTTGCTTCGGAACAACGAAATGAAATGATTTGCATGTAGTACTTTTTAGCTATCGGAAACGATATGTAAAACCAACCGAAGAAAATATAAAAAAAAAATCTTCTTAGTGTCGGAAGTTGCTGATAGCTTGGTTGATCTCATAAGGAATTGAACATTATTGGAGAAATAATCTTTGCTCTACTTACCAAAAATTACAATAGTCTCGATTTCAATAGGAACCGAGACTAAGTTTTTAGTCCCGGTTAAAAAGATAATGACTCTCTAGGATCTTTAGTTCCGGTTAATAATACCAACCGGGATAAAGATTATTTTTAGTCTCGATTAGATTCTGTCAGAATCTGTCAAGACGCCAAAGATCTTTAGTCCCGGTTGGTAACATCAACAGAGACTAAAGATCTTCACTCACTTTGTATCGATAAATTGTACTCACTTTACATCGGGTTCAGTATGTATCTTTACTTTACAAAAGGAGAATTGAAATAAGTTTTACTTTATGCTAGAGAGTGTCATATTATTGAGGGAAAACAATGAAAAATCTAAGTGAAACTTACGATACTTAGGTTGTGTTTGGGAGGAGGGTTGGGAACCCCTCCTCTTCGACAAGTAAAATAAAGTATATATTAACTCATGATTAATTAAGTATTAGCTAAAAAATTACAAAAATAATTAATATGTTTTCAAAGCAACTTTTCTATAAATTTTTTTTTCAAAAATACACATCATTTATCAGTTTGGAAAGCGTACGCATGAAAAATGAGAAATGTGAAGGTTTGCGGAAAGAAGGGAGGATTAGCCTTCTTGGCGAGGTCAATCGGGTCTGTCTCGATGAAGAGTTGTGGTGCTAAGATTGCAGGGTTGGATCTTTTGATCTGAAGCCGGATCAGTGTGTCACTCTTCGTCACATTTGTTTTTCCTGTCGTAGAATCTTCGGTGTCATAGCCTTTGCATATTTCAGTTTGAGTCCGTCATATCGAGTTTGTGTCTGGTCAAGGTCTTGTTCTTTGGTTAGATCGTGTTAGAATCCGGTTCGTGTGTTTTTCTCCTTTGTTTCCATCAAACCCTAGTAACGTCTAGTTTGTGCGTAGTTTTTACGCGTATTGTTCTTGTTTTGTCCATATATGAAAATTGATCATAAAAAGATTTTGGATCTATTTGTCCCTGGCTTTGCCGGGTTTGGAGATTTTATTTTCCCCAAAAACTGGTCAAAAGATTGACTTTTTCGAGCCAGGAAGCTTTTTCAATTCGAGTGCGTCTTCTTAATTTTTCACCGAGCCACGTCTTTCACTTGTTTCAGCTCAAACTTTTTGTGGATACTTCGTGTGTGCTCCTAAGTCAAGAAAAAATAAAAAATTCAAATTAAAATTCAAATTTTTCCAAAAAAGAACGATAGCCAAAAAAAGGAAAAAGAGGAACAATATCTAGATGAGTATATAAAGAGGTGCAATGCCTACGATTACCTATATGTGATTAAATTTTAATGTATTACTTATTATTGTTTTAAACCTATTTTTAATAAAATTATTTTGGCCATATTTAATGGATTATTTAATTTTTAGTCTTGATTGTTAACCCTAGCAGAACCAAAAAAATTGAAAATAGCGGGAAATTATCTTTAGTCCGGTTGGTGGCTACAACCAGGACTAAAGATGAATTGAAATAATAGGAAATTATCTTTAGTCTCGGTTGGTGGCATCGATCCAACGCTTAGCTGTTTTTCAGATCTCTCTCTCCCTCTCCCCTCAGCTCTCTCTCTCTTTTCCTCTCTCTCCCTCTCCCCTTAGCTCTCGCGACGGCAGGGGAAGGAGATGGCGGCAGCGGGGTGCCATTTTCTTACCGGTGCCGACGAGCGGGAGCCGGTGGAAGGAATTCGGCGACGGCGAGGCATCATCTCCTCACCGGCGGCGGCGAGCAGGAGCCGGTGGAAGGAATTCGGTGGCGAGCAAGAGCGACGGGTGGAGCCGGTGGTGCGCGAGGAGAAATTCGGCGGCGGTGGTGAGGCGACCGCCAGCCGTAGCAGACTGCATGGCCGCAGCAGAATGATTTTGTTGTAGATTTTTTTAGATGTTTTTTGTGAATTTGTGGATAATTTTATTGTGCATTTTGTTGTATTCGATCCGTGGCATTGAAAAAATAATTTTGATGTTGTTGCATATATACATGTGTGTATTATGTATTTATACATATATATTTATAAATATATATATGTGTGTGTGTAAACAAGCAGCAAGCTAGCAGCAGGAGCAAAATTTAAAAAAAACCTTTAGTCCCGGCTGGTAACACCAACCGGGACTAAATATGGCGAAGTCAGCCACGTGGCGTCGTCATCTTTAGTCTCAGTTATTTCAACCGGGACTAAAAGTAGACATCTTTAATCTCGCTTTCGTTGTCTCAGTTTGAAACTCGAGACTAAAGAGGGTTACAAATCGAGGATTAAAGAGGGTTTTCCCAGCAGTAGAAGTTTTGTGAGAAGTGAGACCGGAAGTCGCGATCAAATTGTGATGGTGGATATGTCATAAAATGTTAAGATTGAAGAAATTAGATGATTGTCACAACCCGATTTTCGTTCGGATTAAAAATCATTTAATAAATCATCTCCTAGAAATTAAATAAAATGAAAGCAAAATAATCAAGTGAATTAAGTAAGGAAATTAAATTTTCCTTTAAAAATCATGGCTGAAAATATTTTTAAAATATTCTCCATGCCCTAAAGTATTCTCTAAAATTTTCGTGAAATTTTGGAGCTCAGAACTAATTTAAATAATACAAAGAACACTTCAATAATTATTTAAATAAATAAATTAATCTTTAAATGATTGGAGAGGTGTTCTTATATTTTCGGAATTTTCTTGGAATTATTTGAGCATTGGTAGCATTTATAAAAATTCAAAGTCCATTTAGCTAATTAATTTAATTTAAAAAATTAAAATTCTCCTTTTGTTCTGGGCGAAACAGCCCACAAAGTCCACCTTTGCTCCCTTGTAGCCAGCCCGGCTGACGCCGCCTCTCCTCTCTCCTCCCGGCCAGCTCGAGCTCGGCCCATTTCCCTTCCCCGCCGCACGCAAAGTCCATTTTCCATCCCTCCCTCTCCGAGCCACTGACCAGCGGGCCCCGCTTGTCAACCCCTTTCCTCTCTCCCCGAGCCGCCGATAGGTGGGCCCCATCTGTCGAGGTCATCCCCAACCTCCCGTCGTCGTTTCCCGGTCGTCGTCGTCGATTTCGCGCCCGCGCCGCAGTTTCCCGGCCACTCCACTATGGCCCCAAGCTGCGCAACTGCCGCCCGTTTTTCCCCCGCACTTTGCACGCACTCCCGCCCTCGCCGCAGGCGCAAATCGTCCGAACGACCGATCCGATTTCCCCGGCCACCGGCCGAACCACCTCCACCGCAAAATCTGTCGCAATCCGGCCGAGACCGAGCCACTCAGCACTATAAAAATCTTCCTCGAGCTCTCCTCTTTGTTTCCCCTCCGCCGCCCGAGCTCCCCGTAAACCCTAGCGCCCTCCTCGCAGTTACCCACGCTCCGTCGCTCGCTGCCGTTCTCCAGTCGCGTGTCGCCATTGTTCCGAGCCCCACCACCACGCTCCGAGGCCGCCGCCCCTCCCCGCGCCACACCGAACCTCGGCGCCACCTCCCGTCCTGGGGCATCACCGGATCACCCGCCGCCGCTATCCCGAGCCGACGCCATCCGGTCTCGCTCCGCCGCCGCTCCCGCCACCACGCCGCTTCCCGAAACCGAGCCGCCCATCTCTCCGGCTTCACCGCGCCTCTCCGTCCCTTGCATCCCCTCCGCCGCCATCGGAAGCCGTCGCAACATCGTGTCGCCGTGCGCCCAAGAGTCGGCCGCCGTCTCCGCTCGCCGCCGCTAACCGTGCCGCCTGTTTCGTCATCCCGCACGCTCGGTAAGGCCTCCTTCCCTTTCCCGCACCCTCCGCCGCTCTCGCTGCTCGCCGTCGCACCGATGGCCGCTGCGGGCGACCATCGAGCGCGCGCGCCCGCTGCGCGCGCTGCCAGCGGCGATGCGTCGCCGCTCCCTTTCATCCTTCGTCGCCCGATCTATCTCGGGATAGATCCAAGCCGTCAACCTAGCTGCCCGCGTGGCCGCCACGTGGAGGCCGTGTGGTTGCCGCGTCGGCGCCGCGTGGTGCGCCGCCCATGGACCGGTCCCCGTGGACCGATTCCACCATGGACCCGTGGACCGTGCGCCCCTGCGCGTCGGCTTTGGTCTGCGGCGTCGCCCTTGCCGACGTCACCCACGTCCGTGACCACCGACATCAGCCCTGGTCTTGCTGACATCATCCCAAGCCTTTTCCTTTATAAAAATAAATAAATATTGCGTAATAAATCAACTTTAATTTCAGAATTCATTTAAATGGTCCAAAACTTCTAAAATTCATATCTAATTCATACGAACTCCAAATTGGGCCATTCAAATTGCAAAATTCATCTAAAATTAAGTTCTACATGTTTGTTTACTTTTTAGTACTGTTATTTAGTTTTTATTAGGGTTTTCCTCATTTTGCGTGCCAGCATGTAGATTCCGCCGTTTCGGAGTTCGTGCTCGCGAGGAAAAAGAGTCCGAAGTTTGTTTGAAGATGCAAGGCAAGTCACATTTCCCTTAAGCATATTGATTCTAATTTTATAAATGTTTTATGTTTGCAAACAAAATTGCATTGCTTTGCTAATTACATAAAATGATGGAATACCTATCTGCTTAGCTGTGCCTTATTTACTTGATATCCGTCCTTTGTTAAACTTGGGTGATAACTTGACTAGCTTAGTCATATGTGCTTAGCCATTCTTACCACTAGCTCACTAAATGGGATAATTACACTATTTATTTAGTCTCTGATGAGCTGCAAGCTCGATACACCTGACCATGTCTTATTGGTCATAATTATCTTAACTAAAATATGACATAGTGGTGGGCTGCGGATGCATGGTTTTGGATTGTCGCACCTATGGCAATTAAGGACCGGTTCATGAAAAACCCTAGAAGAATTACAGCGCTTACCACAAGCAAGAATGGGTAACTGCTTGACTCGTAGTATAGCTTTCCTCTAGCCGACATACCCTAGTGAGGGTGGGCGTGATGGAGTTAGGTCGACCCCGGTTTTATGGGTTGATCGGCTACCGGATTCACCGTGGCACGCCGGGAGGCTGCCCATTTCCTTTCGAAGGGTGGGGGTGAAACCTTGGTGTGGTATCGCTTGGTTAGGGAGAGTTATACGAAAGGTCTTATGACGATTTCCTCCTTTGTAGTATCATGGTGGTACTTTGGGACATGGTAACATGTGTGGAATCGTGTCTTGTGGGTAAAGTTGTGCACCTCTGATCAAAGTAAAACTATTCGAATAGCCATGCCTGTGGTTATGGGCGATCGATCAAATTTACTATGATTAGTCTCACTACTAAATAATTTGATTTAATGGAACTGGTTTAGTTCAGGTGGAATGGTTGGGCCTGTTCAACATAGGGATAACGTTGTTCAGTGGAAGATTAATATTGCCTTAATTACTCAACGATTTTATTGTTTTTAAACATTAAATGTTTGTAAATTACATTTATGCAAAATAGCCCAAGCCACTTGTCTTTTCTTTCACACTGCATGTCTCGGTGTGGCTTGTTGAGTATGGTGGTTGTACTCAGTCTTGCGATTTTTCTCCCTTTCAGAAGTGTAGTGCTTCTGAGCTGAAGATAGTGTTAGAAGACCAAGACTCAGACCCCAGTTGAGTTTGCCGTGGAGTGGAGCTGAAGTTTCGCTAGGATCGTCTTTCGTTTCCGCTGCAGTTTTTGAGTGTGAGGATTAAGTGACTCTTCAGTAAGTATTTTTATTTTACGCTTTATTTTTATGTTTGGATCTGTGTATTAATTTGTCATTTTATATACCTTGGTTGATTTCTGGACAAGGATTTAATATATAAAATAGTCTTTAATATATAAAATAGTCAAAAGAAATTTGGTTAAATTTTCAGACGTAACAATGATGTTCATAGTTTGGATTTCAGTTATATTTAAAGACTACGATGGGGTGTTGGTAATGAGAGATGTTTTATTTAAAAAAACTAATAAATATACTGTTTTCGCAATCATTGATGTACTGCTTTTCTCGAACATTTTGAAAAATTTTACTGGTCTCGTAATTTTTTTCAAAAAGTATTTGTTTCTTTTATAGTACTCGATGCAACAGAATTAAGAGAACATTTTTTTCTGTGTACCTATACTCTTATAAAAAGAAGTAATGACGATGATTCTGTCATCAACTTCTCGAGCAACTATTTTTTTAAAATAACATGTGAGGTTAGAGCCCACGTATCAACTATCATCAATAACTCTTCATTTTCTGAAAAAATAGTTTGGATACATAACAAATATGTACATCACTTAAGAAATAATGATCACTTAAAAATAATAAGAACATGTTAATAATAATTTTTTAAAATTAAAATCATGTTATAACGTATGTACACTATGTTATTATGAATATACATCTGTTGGTGAAGTTTACCATTGGCGGTGAAATGTGAAGCAATGGAATAAATGAAACGAAACATTGGTGCATGCATGTACTACGCAAAAAAAGGTGAGATATTTTAGCGGCGAAGAAGATATTTTTCCCGCTACAGGGCAAAAGCTAAAGCGCCTAGTTGTACTTGAGCCTCGCGTTGTCTCGTCCCGTAGCTAAGAAAGAGACAGATCGAGCGGTCGGGAAGAAGAAGAAGAAAAAAAAGGAGATGAAAAATCAAGCAGAATACACTCATCCACGCCCGGGCAGCTTCGTTGTCTCGTCGCCAGAGTCTCGCCACCTCCCCACCACACACGCGCACGCACCTCTCCTCCATCCGTGATATCATGATCCATCCTTATATATCTCTCCTGCGCAAACTCACATCGGATTCTCTTCTTTCTTTCATCAGCCATCGCAACTAATTCACAATTCAGCACCGTAGACTGTAGAGGCAGCCGGGCGGAGCACGATGGCCACGCTCTCTTCCTGCAGCCGCCTGAGCGCGGGCGGCGGCGCCGCCCTTCAGCGCCGTCCCCGGCGGCCGGCAAGTGCCGCTGCCATCACCTGCCAAAGACGCCGCTCCTCGGTAGTCCGCACCGGCGCCGCCGCGGCCACGGCGCCCGCCGTGCTGCAGAACAAGGAGTGAGTGACAGGCCGAGCGAGCTCTTCGGTCGTGTGACCAGTCCTGCTTGAATTTGTGGCTGATGGAACTGTTGCAGGTGCGCGCTTCCGACATGGGCGGAGTTCGAGCTGGGCAAGGCGCCGGTGTACTGGAAGACCATGAACGGCCTTCCTCCATCCGCTGTAAGTTTAATTTCTTCACGAAAAGAAATTATCTCTCATCATGCATGTAACAACTAACAGCCTACAAGATTCATCATGGATACGGCCGTGTGCATCCTATGACGCAGAGGCTGAAAATTTTATTCCATTATCTTAAAAGAAAAATTCTGTCATGGAAATAGCTAATTAAGTTGCCTTGTGTTCTTATCAGGGAGAGGGCCTGACCCTTTTCTACAACCCGGCAGCGACCAAGATGACTCCCAACGCTCAGTTTGGCGTCGCGTTTAATGGTAATTGAAAACTCTATCAATTCTTTTTATATATAAAGAAAGCTTTATTGATTTTAAACGATTATATCAAGATAATATAATTAGACTCCGTTTGGTAGGGATTCTCCTCCTTAATTCTCAACAGAATCAGTAAAATCCTGTCAAACAGGTTATTTTTACAACTTATTCTGAGAAAAATTACTCAGCAATTTTATATATGGAGTGAGAATCACCTGAAAACTAATTTCTACTCAGAATCACCTGAAATATTGTTCTAATTATTATTTCAGGAAAATCAGAATCTAAAATCAGAGAATCACAGAATCAGATCAGGAGTTCTACCAAACAGGCTTTTACTCTAAGATCACTTTCGGTTTCTACATAACTAGGATACACACAATCATTAATTATAAAAAAGAAAAAGATGACATAACAACAAATATCATCCCACAACAAACTACAACCACAGTTAATCTTCATCCTCAAACTCCACCAAAGCAACGCTTTGACTACTGAAAAGACTCCCAAAACAACACCTCTGAAAAGACTCTCCTTTTTAACCAAGTGTCCCAGAAAAGTTCAGGCTGCAATTTTGGTTTGGTCTGAATTTGATTGGGGAATTGGTGGTAGCTGAGTGGTGAGCCTTCGCTGCACTGCAGGTGGTTTCAACCAGCCGATCATGTGCGGCGGTGAGCCGAGGCAGATGACGCTGCAAGAAAGGGGATCAGCTGATCCTCCCATGTACACCATCAGGATACTTGTGCCGCAGCACGGTCAGTAGCTGATTATTTTGTTTCGTTGAAAATATGAATGTATCACCCGCAATTTCTCATTAGCTTAAGCTTTTGCGTCATGCGACTCAATATGTTCAAGCAATCGACTGGCAATAGATTCATTGCTACTGTAATAGTTTCATGTTGTCATCTGAGTGAAATTTTGTGTGATTGGTTTGCTCTTGCAGCTATGACCCTCATCTTCTCCTTCACAAATGGGGTGGATTGGGATGGACCGTACACCCTCAAGTTCAGGGTCCCCAAGCCATGGCTCAACAAGCCCTTGAGCTTCTTCAACGAGGTAAAATTTTGCTCCAAGTCTGTGTCGTTTTCAAACAAACAAACTTAGTTTGTATGTCGACTCCAATTTTATAAGGGGGTAAGGTAAATTGATTGTATGGTTAATTAACATTTCTTGATAGCTTAAGCACAGGAAAAGTTGAAAGTCCTCTTTGGATCAGTGTTCAGGATTTACAAGGCTCACCACAACTTTTACAGTGCATTTTTTGTGCTAATAAAGAGATTTTTTTTAAAAAAAATATTCGTGACGATGACGCAGGGTCTGGCAGACGAACTGAACAGAGAAGGGGCATGCGACAGAGCCATCTTCCCTGATGAAAACATCGTCATTACAAGCTGCGAGATGGGCAGCTACTACGAAGAGGGGGTAAAATTTTAACCATTTTTTGCATTGCTGTTTTGCTCAAATTTCATGGTTAATTCTGAATTGTGGCTGCATCCCGTGGCAGGGAGATCGCTGCAAGCTGGACATTGTGTCGGGGTGCATGGATCCAAACTCGCACATGTTTGATCCACTCGCCACCGTGGATGACGGCTCATGCCCAATGGATTCCGATTCCGAGGAATGAATTGGACTACAGTCTCAGCGAGTTTTATTAGCAAGGAGAAGCTGTAATTAATGGCCACTGTTGTTCATTTGTGAAAAGAAAAGAGAAGAGGCACGGTGCATTTGATGTGATACGTAGTACAAGAAAGCACAGGTATTGGATAGAATGATATTAGGGCATGATGTGTGCTGCATTTGGTAAAAAGAATACACAACTGGAGGGCCTCCCTCATACAACTGTGATTGTTAATTGGTGACAAAACTCTGAATTTGATAGAGATCTACCTATACAAATACCATTAAAGTAAGTGTCGGCATATGACCAAAAGTTTCAAATACACGGGATAACTCCTGATTAAACAAGGAGAAAAAGATATTCTTTTCTGATTTATCTATATAGCCTTTAGTTCAGAGTTTGCTATGTTTTTTATTATAAACCACTTTGACCATTTTTTTGTCAAATTTATTTAACTTTGACCAAATTTATAGAAAAATTTAAAATGTAGTAACATTTAAAGTACCAAATTAGTTCTATTAAAACTAACATTTAATATATTTTGATATATTTTTTTGAAAATATTTAGCTTGACTGAAGAAAAAGGTCAAAGAGGTAGTACTTGATACTGGAAGTGGACCCACGACACGAATCAACCGGAATTTAAGTTCAGTTCCAGCACAACTCCAGCATTTCCAGGCATCCGCCCGTTTGGGTGCAACTCTGTTGTCTACGTACTCGAAAAATGTCGTTCATGTCTGCTAGACGACTACCAAATTAGGCCAAGAAAAACGAAGCATTAAGCCATGAACATCCACAGGACAAAGTCTGCAAATGGTCCAAGCAAACTGATGCAACCATGCAAATTTCAGTCACAGTTACATTGTGGAAAGAAGGCATACATGCCAAGGCAACATGGCATGCCATCATCACGCCAGTTCACTAATACAGCATCCACTCATGATGGAGTTGCACAGACCATCTTACTACATGGGCAAAGTCAACTTGCAGCACAAAGCTGTTCGTTTTGAGTAGCCTCGGTCACAGCCTAGCCGCCTCCAACCTGGCGTTTCCAGGAGTCCTCCACAATAAGCTCGTCAACTCCCCAGTCCTCATAGCTATATTTGAACACACAGTAACCAATAATGAGGTTACAAAATTAGGAAAAACTTATGTCTTTTGTTCAAATCTCACCTTCCATCAGGTAAGTACCGCCTGATTGTGAATGGGATCTTGCGTGCTCTCAGCTCTTTCATAGCAATCTAATTTGCACAAAGCCACAAAGATTAGCATAGCAGATAATTTGAAAGCTAGAATAAAATCAACTGATGGCAGCAATTTCTGACAGAAAGAGAGAAGAAATCTAAGAAGTATTTATAAGAAGTTGTTGATAGGTGCAGTCAACAATCATCTCATCTTGGTTTTGTGGGAGTAATCTACCAAAATATTTCAGTTATCATGCCTAAAATATTCAGACCCTCCAATGAAATACAAGATAAAAAAACTAAATATGGAGATATTGTCGTATATCTGGGAAAAACAATTTAAGACCCTCATGGAATTCTAAAAACATGTGAATTTTTTTTATGACATGGAGAGGGACAAATGAGTAAACATACAAAATTTTAAGATTGAAAACAATAAGGGAGTCAACAAAAATTGCATTCATATTGCCAGAAGAATTGGTTTCTTCTATCTCTTCTTCGTTTTCTTTCTGTCCATCATCATAACAAAGTTTGGCATGAACAATGAAAACCTGGCACCTGCCTTTTCCTTTTTCCAGAATTTTTAAAACCTCTGGCTAACTCTTCCGATGCAGATATAATAAACCTTCTAGAATTTGGAATAAGGATGGAACAAATGCGTACGGAAGTCCCACTTCAGGGAGGGACAGCACTGGCATATTTACCAGCCGGCAGCCATATAACATATCAAGTGTTACAACAAAACCAACCTTTGGTATTGGACTATCAAACATTCAAACCAATATACAGAATTAATCAATTGCCAGTTGTTCTCCACATAAACTAGATCAATTTCGTGATATTTGAAATGTCATGAAAAACAATGTATAAGAGCCCTAACTAATAACTTCTGTCTGTGTATAAGAACTAATTCAAATAGACAAGTCAGGGTACTTGTCAACATTCGTCCTATCTGTTTTTTTATGTTGTGGAAACAAATCACAGAATCACAAGGCAGGTCACCAAATAATAGTATCTATGAGCCTTGATGAAAGAAATATATGTGTACAAAAACAACCTTGTGCATACTAGTATAATTGCAGATGAAAACTTATTGTCCGTCACATATTTAGATTTCAAGCTGACTCGGCATGGTGGCCCCCCCCCCTGACGAAAAAAAGGCATTCCAGTAGAATGGTACATCTATTGATTGGATTGCTGACCTATGTCTATACACAGTTACATACAACTATCAAATGTGTACTTTATTGAATTATTATATTCAAACGTTAATTTTATTAATTAGTTGGCAGTCAGGTATATGGTATATGCCTAAACAAGAAAATTTCATTGTTAATTGTTAATTAAACAGTACTCTGAATATCAAGAAAATTCCACTGTTCATTGTTCATTCTTCATGATGGAAACAAATGGTTATTATAGAAGGTTATTTAAGTTGCACAATTTAAGCTTGGTACATGGAACTGGCAAAAATCAAAATAATGAATATGTAGAGGTTATCACTTGTTTGAACAAGTACCGATTGCATGTATAGTTTGGAAAAGTAGAATTTACCTCAAGAGGATCGGTTTCTCCCTCAAGCTCAACCATAACTGGAGCATTCATGCTATAAAATAACAGCGAGGGTCATTAACATCGTATGGTAAACTTATTAGCCATCAAATTGGCAATACTGTGCATTAGGATTTGTAGAAATATACCTTATCTGTAATGCACGTGTACCCAGGATGCGGGCACGCTCATACTTTGTCATATACTTTGACGTTTTGCGTGGGCGCTGAGTCTTTTCTTGCTCCTTATCTTCAGCCTCTGCCCCTACAACCTCATCAGGACCATCCTCGTTGTTATTCTCAGGTTCCTCTTCAGCCCCTTCCTATTCAACAGAACTCCATCAGTTTTTCCATAATAAATAACATCAGTGCATGAGGATAGCAATGTGTGTACCTCAATCTCAGGTTCTGGGGGCTCATCCTCATACCTGCAGAGGAAAGTACAATGCAATTCCTAAATTAATATCCAACAAAACAATCCTTTAAAAATGACATATAACAATCAGTGCTTCAGCAATCATATAGTTGTGCAAGGATAATGGTAAGTATTGCACTATGATGAAATGTAAAAAAAATCACTTCTACCAACACTAATGAACATATCTTTGGTCTGTGTAATTTAGTAATTACACTAAAATGGAATGTTCCTGGGAAAATGGACACAACCAATTAATTCATATATTTTGACTGCCAAGCCACCACAGGAAATACAGTTGGGTTAAGAAAACAGAATGAAACCACACATTCCTGTTCTAATTAGAAGCAAGACGTTAGAGATCCTCCTAAGTTGAGTTTAGCTAGCGTGACAAAGTTAAATTTCCATATTAGTACAATGATCATCTATCTTAATATGTAATAGATTTTTTCCACTTTTGTCTTTCCTTTTTCTCCTTGTTTTCCTTATATACATTAATACATATATATTTTTCTTTTCCCTTTTTTTATACTGCTGCATAAATGATTTACACCAAGCCTCCTATCACATCAATTGCATACTCCCCCTGGCCTATATCGGTCTAACCAATCCCTTCATGTCCATGTCACCCATAGAAAGGAGCAAGCAGGAGGTGTGCACAAGGTACACATGAGAACCCCCCATCCCCAACAGCGTTCAATGTTTTTTTTCCTCTCAAACAAAGCTGTATAGAATCATCAAAGAGTATTCCCATAATTGGTGAGCATCACCCATTAACCCTATCAATTCATCCAAGCAAACCTAAATTTCAAAGAACCTGCTAAACCTAACCATAACCAAACAAGCTGGGAAACAGAATATCACTCTTTAAAGTATCCCCTTCTGTTGCTGACAAACTAATATCAGACTGCTTCTAAGAGCCATTACTCGACTCAACGAACGAAACATGCCCTAAGAATAAACTCCAAAGGCACCTTTTATCCCGTTAAGACCAGTACGGATCCAACATTAACACCTCTCGTTTCTCAAAACCAATCGAGTGAATCGCGGGAATCCCCAATAACTAGCTTTGACTCCAATCAACGAGCCCACCCCCAAAGCTCCCCCTCATGGCGATGACGAGCGCCAACCAATCACCCAGCACAGACTTCTACCGATGCAAATATTACACATAGAGCTGGTTCGTCCGTTCTGGGATTAGAACAAGCGATACCTAGCTTAGATTCCCATCATCATACGGAAACGGACTAGAGAGAGTGAGATAGAGAGAAAGGCGAACCCCATGTCCATGTCGTTGTAGTCGTCGTCCGCCATGGCTTCCGCCGCCTCTGATTACGGTCGATACGATCGCTAGGGTTTCGTCGCACGGCGGCCGAGCGGAGCGGTGCTCCACAGGGAGAAGGGGGGCAAGCGAGACTGTGGGAGAGCGCAATGGACGGCCCAGCAGTCCGGGAAATAAAAAGGGCCCAGAGAATCGTACAAGGATCTAGCGAAATTAGAATAAGTTCACTTTAGATCCCTTACCTTCAGATCTTTAAATCGCATCCGGAATCATAATACCAGAAATCTTTAAATCCTCAATTCAATTTGTAAAACCGATAGATGCTTACGTGGTAAAAAAACAAAAGTGACCCCATATGTCATCCTCACTCTTCTTTCCTTTTCTCTCTCTCTCCTCTCTCTCCCCCTTTTCTCTCCATCTCTAGCGGCGAGCACGAGATTGTGTACGCCAAGCTAATCGAGTTTAGATGCCGGTATCTCCACCTCGACGTCTGCAGCGTACACCTCTTTTCGCCCGAGATGAGGAAGTCCACGGCAGGGACGGCGTGAGCACACTGTTGCGCGAGGTGAGCACGATGAAGACAGATGCCGGGTACGGGGATGAGGGCACGCGGCCAGCGAGCGGTGGAGGGCCGCAACACCTACTTGATGCGGTAGAGCTCCCTTCTCCTCTCTCTCTCACTCTGCGGTCGACGGTAACTTCCATCTAGGACGACGCCACCCTAGATAGAAGGTACCACCTCTGCCCTCTACTCACGCAATGGCCAGTGGCCCTCGCTACATTCTCTTCTTCACTTTACCAATTCCTTAAGATCGATCAATCAATTAGTTACCACTAGTAGTAGATGCCTATGTCGATGCCACCAGCTCACCTCCTCTGCCTCCTCCTCCTCATCGTGGTCCCCTCTATCCCGGATGGCTTGCCGTCCTCATCCCCATTCGATCGCCTACGACTTCCGTGCCTCGGACCTCATGTGCCTCGCCATGACGCACGACGTCTACTCCCGTGAGAACGACCACGCCCTCGCCGTCCTCGGCCTTGCCACCACGATCCGCACCCTCTCCACCATCTCCCGTCGTGCCCATGACGCGTTCGGGGAGGCCGCCTCTGCTGTCATTATGGCCCGCATTGGCACCCCCTCGAATGTGCGTGTCACTGCCGGGACCAAACCGACCGCAGCACTCGGCGTGTGCGGCGCCCTCCGTGCACTCATCGGTGTCGTCAACGTTGACACCAACAGCACCCACGTCGCCGAGGAGGTCTTCTGGAAGCTGCACGTCTTCAACCGAGGCAGCCGCTCGAGCTCGGTGACGCCATTGCCACCGCCGCCGCCTGACTCCTCTCCTGCCGGCTGCTGCCCTTCTCCTTGTTGTGCTGACACCAGCCACGAGTCATCGCTTCCTTTTCTCCACCATCGTGCCAGTCCGCGCTCCCCCTCCCTCCACTATCGTGCTTTTCGTTGCGAGGTCGGCGGTGGCTCAAGCTCAAGCTCCAGCAGCTAGGTGAATTTTGTGGGCATGTAGAGCGGATGGAGCTCATCGGCATGTGGGAGCTCGTGAGCGGGGGCAGGGGTAGACGGGTGTGCAGCATCTTGTGCAAGGGGGTCCTTGAGCATTCCGAAGGAAGAAGAGTGACGGACAAAAGGAGAGGATCTAGGCAAAGAGAAGGGCGTAGCTGCTGCGAGCTCCTCCAGCTCGGTCGCGCGGTGTCGGGATGCACCAGTGTCACGCCCAGAAATTCCTGCCCGGAATTTTCAAGGCTGAATGTGCATTACATCCCTATCCAGGACCAGCCAGGATACACAATCGACAAATTGATATACAAAATCCATGTCTTAGAAATATCATAAAGGCTTACACAAATGCAGCAAAAAAGTAAACGAGCTAAACTACATCATGGCACTTGAAGCGTGGCGACTCCTCTCCACGGGCATGCTCCACAGTAGCAACAAGCCTACTCATCCGCGAAACCATCGTCTGATCCAAGCTCCAGCTCTGAGGTGAGGGAAAAAATGAAGCAGGGCTGAGTACTACCCACTGTACTCAGCAAGTCATACCAAGAGAAGGTATGATGCAAATATTTTCAAATGAAGGTTAGAGGTTATTTGCATAAAGCAGACATTTTAAAGACAATAGTTGAAAGCAGTAAAAATGGTTAGGTTTAATTAAACAGAATTAATCATCACTGTCCAACGTTATACCATGTTGAGACATGTCCAACCTATTCATCTAGTCTAGGCCAATTCTATTAAGTCAAATTATTAAACATGGGACTAATCACGGTAAATCTAGTTGATCGTCCATAACTGTGGGCACGGCTATTCAAATAGTTCTACTCTGATCAGAGGTGTACATCTGTACCCACAAGACACAGGCCCACAAACATGTTTTCATGCGCCGACATGCCACCACGGCATACCGGAAAGGGAACTGTGACAGAACCATTCGCATAACCCTCCCTAACCAAGCAATACCACACTTCAGGTTGCGCCCCTACCTTTAAATCCAAGATAGGTAGCCCCCTCTTGTGCCTAGGTGAATCCGGAAGTCATAGAGGCCATGCCCGACCCATCCAAACTCCATCACGCTCACCCTTGCCTGGGTACGTCGGATAGAGAAAAGCTACACTACAATCCCAGCTGTTGCCTACGCTGGCTTGTGATACACATGATAATTCTTTCAGGGTTTCTCGCGAACCGGTTTTTAACTGCCATGGGTACGTTTATCAAAACCATGCACCCACAACCCATCACTAATCATGTTTTAGTTGAACTTGTACTATAGTGTCACATGTCTATGACCATCATCATTAATATCGTCATGAGGTAGTAGTGATAATTCTCATAGTGAGCTAGTTGAACTAAGCATGGTTAAGCATTCCTTAATCCAACATCTAGTCATATTAAATCCCAATTTATCAATGACACAGGGTAATCAATCTAGGTTGAGTACTATAGGTCCCATCCCATATGACATTATAAAATAATGTAATTTAATAGAAGAGCGAAATACTTTGCAATTAGGTAATATATGATCAATATAGAACACATGACTTGCCTTGCCCTTGCTTTTGAGGGACTTCTACGACTACTTCAAAGTAAACGGGAACGTCGGAGGTACCACAATTTAAGTGACAAACAAAGCACCACAAAAACAGGCTATAAGTCTACTGAAACAAACATTAAAACTATTTTTAGATTCTAGGCATTTTTACGAGTCATTTGCAACTTTATTGGACTCAAACGGAGTTCGGATGAATTTTCTATGAATTTTATAAATTTCACTTGTTTTTACTAAAAAAAGAAAAAGAAATTAAGCAATTAATTGCGTAATCAGCCTTAGGGCTGACATATCCGTGGGGTCGGGCTGGCGCCGGTAGGCGGGACCCACCTGGCGGTGGTGCACGGGAGGATGGTGCATGGTGGACCAGGTTCGTGGGTCGGGGTGCACGCGCGCACCACGTGGCGCACATGTGGTGCCGACGCGGCAGCCACGTGGCGGACACGTGGGCTGCTGGCGCTGACGCGGCGCCGACGCATGGACGGCCCGGATTCACCCGAGTGTGAGTCCGACAATGCGGAGGGATGGCGGTGGTTTGCACTGGCCGGTAGGGTGGGGCGGCGTGCAGGACCAAAGGTCGTCGGCGACGCTCGGAGCGGTGCGCGGGGCACGCCGCGTGAGGCGGAGGCGGCGGGTGTTCGACCGATGGGGAGAAGTGGGAAAAATAGGGAAATTGCTCACCATGGTGGCGACGACCGGCGCGGAGAGGGAGACGGTGGGGCGACGATTGCGGCGATGAACTGACGAAGTCAAGGGCGGCCGAGGTTCTGCACAGTTCGGCGAACGTGAGAGAGGAGAAATAAGGGGCGGAGATGGCTTGCGAAGTGGGGAATAATGACGGGCTCACCCGCGCACGAGGGAGGAGGGGTTCCATCTGCGCGGGGCGGACTCGAGCGGCGGCCGGGGTTCTCCGCGAGCTGGCAAAACCGACAGCGGCGATGAAATGGCCTGGTAATGAGCGGTGCGGGGGAATCAAGTGGCCGGAGAGGTGGGGTTGTGGCGGAGCTAGGGTTTGTTGGCGCGGGTACGGTAGAGAGCTTAAAAGACGACGACGAGTTGGGGAAAATGAGTGACGGCGTGCGGGATTGCGATTTATAGCCATGGGGTCGCGAACGTGGGCCGAGGGCGACGGAAATGGCGGCGGCGTGCGGAGAGAGAGACGGGCGGCTGGGATTTTCGAATCTGACCGTTCCACGCTCTACGCGTGTGGGGGAGAGAGAGGGGAGTGAGCGCATGGCTCGGGGCGGCGCGGCGTGGCGCGGGAGGTTCGCGAGTGCACGGGTGTTAACACCTAAATTTGGTAATTGAATCCCTAAGTCCTGGCAAGGATGAAGCAGAATCGGATTGGCTGGTTTGACGAAGAAAAAGAGGCTGTATCGGCTGAGAAGCGATCGGCTGCGAAGCCAGTCGGCTAAGGTTGAATCGGACAAGAGCGGCCGATAGCTGATTCTAGGTTCAGAGAAGATAAAACCGTTTCTGGTGCAGATGTTTGAAGATAAATAGAAGATTCGGTTATCAATTTGTGCATTAAAAGATATTGCCATCTGCAGATAGTCTCCTATAACGACAATTGTATCTGTAAATTAGGAGTTTGTTTAAACTGTTTATCGTAATGCGGCGTGGGTCCTTCCCGGGATATCGTCGTATTTTAAATAGTAGTTTAGATAAGAGTCCAGGGTCTGTACAAATAATGTTATTCTTGTGTATAAATAGGACCCGAGACCCCCTGTAATATCATTAACACAAACAATCAATCAAACAACTTTCGGCGCATCGCCAAACCTTTTCTTCAGATGAGCAATTGATTTGGCTACGTGCTGCATCGTTTCGATCCCCAAATCTAGGTAAATGCTTGTCATTAGTGGTATGTTCTGCTGATTCTAGTGCTTCCATCGTAATGACACATTAGATTCAGGGGTTTATACTGCGTTATTTACCATATATCGCATATAAACTGGAGCAATGTTTAGATCTATCCTGCCATCGGTAAGTTCTATCAAGAATACGCAGTCGATGGGGCTAGATCCAAAGGTTGGACTAGTTTATACGCGGTATCCACCGTCTCGAGAGGTATAAATCAGCTACAATAGATCATGTTGTTCTTTTTATACTTAATGCTACATCAGCATTGAACTATTAAGTCGTTTTTAGAACTTCCAATGATCTGTTCGGTTAGATTTATATGTTTAGAAACAGTGCCGGGGTTTCAGCCGGCCTTATATATTTTTAGTATGTTTATTACTAGATTTACGTTAGGACTGCCTCTTATATTACGATCCCATTCTTATCGGACATCATAAGCCAAAATCGGCATGCTGTCAACAGCCGACGGCCGATTTCCTAGGCTAAACATCTGGTTCAAGAATGATATCTTTTCATAAGAATCGTCAGAGTACTAGCCGATCCACAGTTAGCTTTCCAGTATCGGCTAGGTTATCAATACATATATTTATTATCCTTTACTGTATTTGGGTTAAGCGGCTGATGCTGTCTCGGTATAGCCGATTCATTCCAATCACTCGGCTTAAATATATTTTAGGATAGCAAATATATGCTCATGGATTCCCTTAGCCGATCCAGTGGGGATCTAACCTAACACTTAACGCATGTATCTTGTTTTTCTTGTTGGTTAACAGGTCAAACCAACTGGCACGCTCTGTACTGCATAGGCAGCCGAGAAGGATCTGCACTAGATCTAAGCAAATCTCCCAGGCCAGCGCGTGAGAGAAATTTCTCATCAACAACGGGAGAGGCGAGGCCATGGGCCGACGTCGCCCGCGTCTCCCAGCCGGGAGGTGGGGACGACCCGATAGGGGCCCACCGTCGCCGTCCCGCCAAGAGGGAGGGTGGCGGACTTGCGCGAAGCCGCCACGGCCCAGCGAGGGAAAGAGGGTGGGAGAGAGAAGGGGCGTGCGGGCTGGGCCGCATAGGAGCCGCCGCCGGCCCACGACTGGAAAAAAAGAAAAAAATGAAAAAAAGAAAAGAAAGGAATTTCGAAGTAATTTAATTTCAATAATTCTATCTCAATTTTAAAAATTATTTCTCTTGCTCGACATGGGAAATTTAAGAAAAATCCTACCAAGCCCATTTCATTTATTAAATGAATTTATTTAATAGGGTTTCTCTATGGGCTAATTCTCGACATTTTCATTTGCGCATTTTCTCAGATAATTTCTTTAAAGTTAGAGAAGAGAATTTTAAGGTGTGACAGCCAGCCATTTGAACAAAGGCGAAGAGAGAGAGAAAGAAATAGATGAAGAGCCGAAGAGGGAGATAAGGGGCCTGACATGTAGGATCTACGTGGGTCTCATGATGACTCAGTTGAAACTAGTTACAACACTTCACAGGGACCTCAAGTGCTTCGGTATTATAAAATTAGGAGTAAAAGATGTAGGTGGTACCATAACTTGTGAGGTGCGTGTAATTTAGTCACTCATCTCGTAAAATATTCAAACAAGTCACTCATCCTTTTTTCTTGTGCAAATCACATAAAACATGTGTCAAGTTCACTATTAAAAATGGATGGATGTTGATTTATTTTTGCAAATATGGCAGCACACGATCCACAAATAAGCCAACTTGAATAGGATTGATACTAAAATCCAATTTAAGATTAATTTTATTATCATTTGCTAAGTTTATTGAAAGCACGCAAGTAGCAACTAACATAGATAAAAATATGGGTGCTAATTTGTATTTTTATTGCTTGTATGTAAACATGTCAAGTTGCCCTACCCACATGTCTCATAGATACATTATGTTAGGCTTTTATGGCTTCCAATTTAGAAACAAACCATATGTGTGACATGTATTTTACAAGATTTATACTATCGGAACAAGATAAGTAACTCATTTGAACAATTTACTTATTTGAACAATTTGCAAGATTAGTGACTAAATTACACTTATCTTACAAATTATGATACCACTAGTGCATTTTACTCTAAAATTACTCTAAAATTAGATATGCCTTAATCAACGATGTTTTTAAACTCGATGTAACTTATTTCAACGAAATTGCGCACATGCGCCCACACACCAAGTACCAAGTCGTGCACACTGTTTTGGCCTACCAGCCCACGTGTTGTATTTCTATTTTTCTTGATTTCCGGCCAACCAGCTCATGTATCGTTTCCTTTTTTCCTTGATTTTTGGCCTACTTTCCGGCTCACCATGTTCACATGTTTCCTTTCCACCTTTTCTTTTCCAAAAGTTTCAACTCAAATTTCAAAACATTTAACTTAAATTTGAAAAACTTTCAAATCAAATTTTAATACTTTCAACTCAAATTTTGAAAACTTTTAACTCCAATTTCAAAACTTTTAACTCCAATTTCAAAACTTTTAACTCAAAATTCAAAACTTACAAGTCAAATTTTAAAAACTTTTAATTCAAATTTGAAACTTTCAACTCAATTTTTTTAAAAAAATCTACCCAAATTATTAGAACTATTAGCTTAAGTTATGAAAATTTTCATGTCAAATTAAAAATTTTCAATTTTATTTTGAAACTTTCAACTCTAAAATTAAAACTTTAAACTCCAATTTTAAAATTTTCAATTTCACTATTTATTTATCATTTGTTTATAACTTTATCACATTATTCTAATCGTGCTTACGTGCTAAGAGCCCCACTTAGCGAGGAGGTGTGAACTCGAGGCGCAGGGGTGTGCGTTACTTGTGCCCCTAGCGTAGCAGCGCGCAACAGCAACCCCCCAGGATCTAGAGTATCAACATAATTCTATGAGAAATTTCAGAATTTGCCATCGAATGTGCGTTGCTTTGTGGATTTACCACCCTGTTCGTGCTCTTTTCAAAATACGGCACTGAGATGTGAATTTCTTCGTTCTGTGCCACTCCATCTGCCAGCTTCGATCGCATTGTCCATGTCCGTCCGCCCGTGTCAGCCACATGTCATAGTCCGTCCGTTCAGACGTCGCCTGCGTCAGCCAACTCGCCCTTCGTCTACTGCTGTCGCCACCGTTGTCATCCATCATCTGCACCGCTATCCATCAATGGCACTGTTATCATCCGATCGCCGCCAATGCGTTGCCGTAGTCCTCTGCGACAACAGCTATGCTAGGACGCCATCGTTTGCCTCCCGCTGTGACGTGGGCCTACCTTGAAGCGAGCCTATGAGCGCTCAGTCGTCGTTCGACTATGCTAGATTTCAGTGTCGATCTGGACCTAGATTGATTGATTCGTCTACTAGTAACAACGCCTTACATGCTTAGGTTGCTTGGATTGCTTCTCGTTCTTATCTCGCCCCTTTATACTTCTCTCTCTAACTCTTTTACTGTCATGAAGAATTGAATCTGCACAATGCCGACGACACCGGCAGATGAACGATGGTGCGACTGACGCGAGCACGGATGATAGTGGTGTCGACAGACTATACCCGGCAATGGTATTTGGAGAGTATGGGGATTATTGGAACCAGAGTATATGCGGGATTGATGCAAAAGAGATGGGAGATAGGGATTTTATACAGGTTTAGACCCTAAACTAACAGGTAATAGCCCTACTCCTATTCGCCAAAGCCAGTTTTGCCTTTATATATCAGAATCACATGAGTACAATATTTGGGATGACCTAATCTAGTCTCTGTCGGCTTGGCGGCATGAAACTCTCACACATAGTCGACGGCTAGTGACTAGTGTAGTCTTCTTCCTCGAATATGAACTCGGCGAGATTGGAGGTTTGCTCTAGATACCTCTTGTTGGCTTTGTGGTTATGTATTGGGTTTGTCTAGGCTTGTATTCCAGGTTGGCGTGTACGTTGGCCTCTGTTGACCTATCCCTCTCCTCCTGTGGGTCTTGTATTTATAACGTTGATTACATTCTCCTCCAAGTTGAACTCGGAGAACTAGAACAGGACACGGGCTAAGGAGACCTAGTCTTCCTTGAATAGGACTCTAACGCCTTCTATCTCAAGAATATATTTTTCTTCTTTATTCGTCGTATTTTCTTAATTAAAGTATAGCTTCCCGTATATCTTTAGGCATATGGTATTGCCATATACCACGAATCCAAATATAGGAGGTATGCCTTCTCCTTGATACTGGCAGTAGCCCTTGACTTCAATGCAAATGAACCAGACAATGTTCCCGACCAAAGACCTTAGAACTATAGTTGTTGTACTTGTCTAACCATTCTCGGACGGCTGAGTAGGTATAGAGTATGCGACTAAGTTCTCTGCAAAGCTTCGACTGAGAACACGACAATGGGTTGAATTTGGATTGAAGAAAAAACACTCAAGCTGCCATAAACAAATCTATGAAAATTGCACTGACGATTTCTCTTTCTCTTGTTATAGGTTCTCAGAATCATACAAGATATATGACCATGATGTAACGTTGTCATTCTGAGTTTCTTCTAACCGTCACAAAGTGCGACCACCAAACAACTTTTTGACTCTGCTATATCATGTGACCTTGTGGGGGGTACTACCTCGGGGTAGCTCACATAAGGGAAAGAAGTCTAGCTGGATTGGCCCAGGAGGCCTTGGATTTGAGTTGGTAGCCCGACCCCATTGGGGGTCGGCGACTCCGACCTCATTTGTGGTCGGCCACCCCGACCTCATTCGGGGTTGGCCGTTTCGACCTCCACCTCTTAGACCGATCTCAGCACTTCAAACCTGACCTTAACGATGGCTCCGACCCGGGGAAGGCAAGTCTGCCTCCTCGGGAAGGGGGCTTCTTTCATAAGGATCGCAAAAGAGACAAGGAGGGGACAACCCGATCGAAGATGACATCACCCGACAGGACTACGCATAAGAATGGATCCCAATGCAAGGCAGCGCGCAAGATACCCACGGCGATTAGGACCTGGAGGATCTGTGTGTACTTTTGAGATGATATCTTGTACTTGCACTTTACTTTAGGGCTTAGCTTTCTTGACCCAAGTCCCCTTGTAATTGTCCCCTTGAGCTATAAAAGGGATGGCAGGTCACGCGGGCGAGAGGGAGGCCAGATTCAAACTCTAGAGCTCTCGCCATTGTACTCATTCCCTGTTCATACACCACCCTAACAAAGAACACTGGACGTAGGCTTGTTATCCTCCGGGAGGGCCAAACCAGTCTAAAATCCTTGGCTCGCTTTGTGTTTGAGTCGACCATCAGATCCTTTCGGTAGACGCCTCGATCACTCTTTCACCTCCTTGGGTAGTCCCCTGGGAGGACTGATCGACCATCCGTCGATAGTTGGCGTGCCAGGTAGGGGCATCGTCGTCAGCGATCTGAGCGGTTCAATGATAATTCATGCGGGAATCGAACATCTGTGCCGATTCTGGGCTTAAACAGATAAGTACCCCGTGCTTAACTCTTTCAATTTCGTTTCTCTTTTGATCTATTTGCAGGTTGCTATTTTCTCCAGTTAATCTTTCCCCTGACCCCCAGGTGGCCCTCGCATGCTAAATAACTTCTTCGCTACACTTACGGTCTGTCCTGAGCTACGCGTCTTCGACCAGCTATGGTCGGGGTTCCCTGGAAGGGAGTTTATTGAGTACGCTCGAGCTACTCGGGGGCTCGGCAGCCTCCCAGAACTCTCATTCTAGCCTATCTGACTAACTACGACGGTTTCGCTTGATGTCCTTCGATGTGCGTGGATCTGCTCCCCGCCGAAGCTGGCTAGGGTCGGGATCGATCGTGACTTAGTGGGACACTACGCAAATGAGCTCGGGGGCTCCGCCGCTTTTACTTAATATCTCCATTTGCCTACTCGATGCGTAAATGACTAAGTCGTTCGGGCCGACTTGGATTCCCCCTGGATCTATCCTGTTGAGGGCCCAAGACGTCCGAATGCAACAGTCATACATGCACCGAGTAGAAGTCAAAAATTTGAAAGCTTTCTTCACTAAGCTAAAAACTAATTCATGAGAAAAAGTCAAGGCTTTTGTCGGAGACGCCCGGACCTCTCGTTCTATTTGCAATACAAGTTGAAACGATTCAGCTCATATGGCAAGTATAACGAAACATCCGAAGTCCCGAGAGAGGGATAAGTGAGACATCGCTGGGTCTTTAGCCTGCCAGTCAACTTCAGCCTGAAGTGTGCCCATCAAACCACTCGAAGGCGGCGACCAGATGTGTTACACACTCAGGAGACTTGACAAAATGGCTAAAGATCTACGACGCCTCAATTATTCCTAACTCATACTCATGTTAGTCTAGCTCCTAGGATGTGTGCTAGATTCACACTTTCATCTCAAGCATGATTACACATAGCGAATACACTTAAATTGAACAAAACTTGAAGGACTACAACACTTAGATCATTACATAGGCCGACCGGCCAAATAAACATATCAGAGAGCAGCGAACAACAGTGGCTTACTACCCATTCCACAAGCACACTGACTAGGGGTTCACCCCGTTAAGTTCAATCCTAGAAGGAGCAGTCGTTTACCCGCATCACTCAAAAGACTAAGACTACACCTGCAAGTAAAGTGGATATTCCAGTGGCAAGAGTCCCCTTGTAAGCACCAAGGCAAGCCTAACACTCTACATGTACGGCATATAATCAAGGAAGGTATAATATGGTTCATTTTAGCGCAAAGCAAGTTTTATTTGCATAAAACACTTTCAAATCAGATTTGCTTTCAAATGAAATTTCAGCAAGCATAATCTTAGCATATGGGCATCAAAGTAGTCATTAATCATGATTAAATATACACCTCATTGCCCTCCATGGCAGCAAGGAGCTCATTCACAAAATTCAACACAATTTGTAGGGAATTTCAGCATTCAGGAGGAAAAATTCAAGTCTATACTCAATACACATCCACACGTCGCTCATGACCGTGAGCACGGCTAATCGATTAGTTCAGACTCTGCAGAGTTTTTACACTTTACCCACATGATGTGAATCACTCACATAGAGTGATACGCTCTAGTTTTGTTCGGTACCCGTCGGTACCACCATACTCTACATGTCGAGTATAGACTAGAGTTCACAACGAAGCCTTTACACTACTTAGTTTCTAGCCTTGCACCAGCACGATATGTGTTTCTCCCATCCTGGGCATACTAAAAATATAACCCAGAACCGTTAAGTGGTGGGCCCACGCCTTAACTTAACTCCGTGGTGGCGGACACGACAGGGAACCCACTCACGTGGCACATTACCGTTGTATTGGACAGACTTAGTTGCCTTTACCACGACGGGGTAAATAGAAAGTTCCTCTGGGTTATTCCGAATCCATACACACCGGCCTACCATAATGCAAGGCTAGTTGCTAGGTAGCTTATTTGGCTTAGGCCATCCCATACTGACACATGTGGTTGTACTGTATAAGAAATGAACACACGTTAAGTGAAGTCTTTAAGTCGGTCTGGGCACACTCTCCCCCTATTGGTGCACAACTAATCACCATATATGCACCACTTGTGGCCCAAACCTAAAATCCATGTTTTTCATCATTTCATTTGTCAAAATATCAAGTATACGAGTTCTGTCTAGATTATTTAAACTAAGTTTTTCATGTTTGTGATGAGCCCATAATGTCGAGCATGGCTAAGCATCATAGTACCCTAGACATCAAAACTCACATTAAAAGGTGATATAGACAAATTTCTCCTAAGGTTAGGAATGAAGGTTATGGACATATGTGGGGTTAAGGTGATATGCAAGTAATAGGAGTTTATCTAGCATGTTTAGCAAGATTTTATTTTATTAGTGTACAATCAGCATGCAAGATTTGCAAACATTTTCAATAACCTCCAAAACATGAGATCAATATGATCAAAGAGAGGGAGGTGGGACTTGCCTGGAAAATGTCAGCATCCTATTCTCTTCTTCACCGTTCAAGCAACCGTCTATACAAAATACACGTTATGCAATTAAATACCGAAATATGCAAAAAATCTAAAATGCTCTAAAATGCTTAATTTTTGCAAATTGAGTAGGTACTGGTCTCTAATGATTTTAGGAGAAAGAATTTCTAATTTATCCTATCCCATTTGGGAGTTGTGTATTTTAGAAGTTCTATCGGTTATTAGCAACATAGGGGTAAGTGCAGTTTGGATAGTGCTCCTAAGTGTTGGTTTTCATTAGTTTGACTTCACAGGGGTGTGGATAAGTGTTTTATAAGTTTAACACAACTGGTTTCACAATTTTTAGAGTTAATATGAATTTTCCAAATATTTTACAAGTTTGCGACGGTTCTAGGCCTATAGTGTTCTATTTATATGGCTGTAGGGTTTTGGGTCCAGAACTTGGTTTATTTGCTGAGGATTCATAAAAATAAGTAATTTTGTTAACCAATTTAATTCTAGTTCATTACCTAGGGTTTTCATTATTCTACCACCTACTTTGTGAGCTAGAGGGTGTTGTAGGCTATTTTTCCATAGCATATTAACTTAGATGGTGTTATATGAGCTAAGTGCCCAAAACCTTAGTGACTGGAGTTGGAACCATGGCTCCACTGGTTTGACAAGTTTTAATTGGATTTGAGTGAGCTAGGGTACAATTTGTATACACATCTATGCATACATATACATGGTGCTTAATCTACCTATTGTGTTTAGCACTCAAGTCAATCACTTAGAGTCCTCCTACATTTTAGTTTATAAGTTGCCATGTTTTATTCTTCCTAAATAAATTCTACTACTTGTTGGTTTATTAGAAACTTGGTTCACCCAAAATGTAATTAAAATAAATTTTCTACCATTTTTACAAGTTGGAGGGTCCCTAAAAGGGTTTATCCCCTATTTAAATATTTAAGTGATGTTGCTACACAGTAAGTACATGTTTTTATTTTGTAACTTGAAAATATATGTTTTGGTGAATCTACAGGACTTGGGTTTGTCCAAAAAGGATTTAAGAAAAATTTTGTACAAATTCCTAAAATTTCAGCCTACTTAAACTATGACATTTTAGCATTAATGGTTTTGAGGGCATTTGGTACTAGGTATCCCTATACTTTTATTTTTTCTAAATAAAGGGTGTGAGGTGAGGAATCTACAGAATTTGAGTTTGCCCAAAAATGAGTTGAATTGAATTTCCTATGGATTTTATAAGTTGGTGCTAGCCTTATGTATGACTTCCCTTATTTTAATTTTTAGAGGAAAAGTTTGTACAGTGTGGGCCATGTTTTATAATCCCAAGTTAAATTTAAACATCTTGGGAATCTGTAGAAATTTGTTCCATTCAAAAATATGCTCAAATGATTTTTGGGTGAATTTTAGAAGTTATGGTCTGTTCTTGCAAGAAAATATGTTTCTGTGTCTATTCTTGTGTCTCTTGCATTTGGGGCCCGCGGGTTAGAGGCTGTGAGAGAGAGGGGTTCGGCACCGGTTGGGATGGGCCATTAGTAAGTTGACTGCTCATTTTGCAAAAGGGTCCCTGGAGTTTCTGGATTTAGGACCCGAGGTCCTTGGCACGTGGCTAAGGGAAAATTCATTAAGAGTCTACAAGTTTTATGGTATTTACAAATGGGTCCACGACCCCACAGGTCAGACAGAGACATTTTGCAAATCAAACCCTACAAGTTTTAAATCCTTACTAATTGGCTTTCTGGCACTAATCACGTGGGGCCGGCTTGTCATAGGCACGGGTGAGGGAGGACCAGTTGTAGCTGAAGCAGGGCTCGGCCGGCCGGCGGGCTTGGTTGATGGCGTCGACGGCGAACGGTGGCTTGGCAGGCGATGTGACCAAAAGAGGAAAGGTGCGTAAGGCCCTGGCGCACATGTCGGTAGGGGTTTCGTCGCCGGTGGTGGTCGGAGGAGCGCCAACGGTGAGTGCAAGCGGCGGCGAGGTTCGGCTTGCGGTGCGAAATAGGTTAGGGCTCGGTCCGTGCAATGTCGAGCATGCATAAGGTTCCCCGGGTTGCTAGAAGTCTTACCGAGAGGGTTGCCGAGAGAGGAACGCTCCGGCGAGGCAGCGGCGATGGAGGAACCCGGCGGCGGTGGCGGATGGCCTCGGGTCCTTGTCGCCAGCTCGTTCGGGTTGAGGGGCCTCAAAAGCAAAGCAAGCAAGATGTTAAGGGCCAAATAGGGGTGGTGTATGCGCACAGGATTGGTTTGAATCTCACCGGAGTGGAGGTAGCTCTTCACAGCGGCGACTGGCCAGAGTCGAGGGAGAAGCAAATCGATCTCCTTGCTCGGTGTGTTATTCTTGGGGGTTCTGGAGGGGAATCGACGAGGTCGTGGTGAAGGGGATGACGCGGTTCTCCGGCCTTGTACTGGCCTATAGCGGCCGGAACACCGTCGGCGAGGTGGCGGTGGCGCCATGAACAGCAAAGGCCAAGCTTCGGCGATCTCGACCCTCGCGATATGGAAAACAAAGCACATGGATGGATTAGGCACAAGGAGTAGATCGTGTTCCAGAGGTTGAGTTGCAATGAAGCTCACCAGAGAGGATGTAACATGGATCAAACACCCGTGGCCGAGGGGTAACTGGAGTTGTTCCCAGGCGATCCCGAGACGATCTCGCTTGGTTTCTGCGTGGAACAAGATGGGGGAGCGACGTAGAGCTTGGTGGCGAGGTGGTTTTTCAATTGGTGAGGGTCGCGCTGGTAGGGCGCCGCGAGGTGGGAAGAAACCGAGCCAACGCGTGTGCTCTCTATTTCCTTCTCTCTGCTACCCTCTTGAGCGGTGGAACATAATATACCTCAGTGAAACAAACCCAAGTGGCTGCCATGTGGGGCCAGGGTGAAGAGAGCAAGGCAAGGGAGAGGGAGATGGGTGAGAACTTGGGTGCTGTTGGATCTTGTAGTTATTTTCGAATTATTTTCCTCCCTTTGACTTGGTAACCCTATAGTTTATGCTGTGGACGTGGTAAATTCACAAGATTTTTACTGGGGGTAGTATATCATCCCTAGGTTCCATTTTCTTTGGTTCCACTCAAAAATAATTAGTGGTTTACTCTCAGTAATTAATTAAAGACAGGGTACTTGTGAGACTTGTCTGAATTTTTAGAAGGCCTAAACAAAAGAAAAAAATTCTGGAAAATTTATATTTATTCATTTTAATTAAGCTAGTATTTGAATAAATTATTTAACAGGTACACTTATGTGCACCTAAATGACCTTTTAGGCAAGTTATCATTTTAGTCGATTAAAGCTTTTTTTAATAATCCAATGTTGGACTGCCTTGTTATATTTGTTTGGGGCATCAAACCTAGTGATTAAATTGTACCAAAATTTGGTTGAGGTTTTCATAATGTTCATTACCTACATTTTCTCATGATTTTATCTTGCACGGTTTGTTCTATAAAATTAGGGTAATCATTCCTATGTATATTTTTGCTCCTGCTTTGTGGTTTCGCCTAATATAACCACGAGGTTTATTTGAATTTGTCTTGAGCTGAGGAAAAGATCTTTGGACTAGATTTCATGTTCACTTGTTATCACCCAAGATTTGTGGTAAGTTTGCTTGGTAAACTTAAATTGTCTAGGCTATGTGCATCTGACCTATAATGAGATGCGTTTTCGAAAATCCTGATACACGTAAATGACCTAGGTCAAGGTGGCTTTATGTTAGCATGCATGCTTCTTCATGAGCTTGCATTTTTGTCCTAGGTTGTAAATGGAAAAGTTTTAAATCTTTTCCAAAATTTTGTTCATCACACATAAGTCTAGGTTAGTCCTACCTAGGTTTGTAAAAGAAAATTTTTGGTTCGAAAAATTTGAGAAAACTTTACTTTATTTTATTTGGACAAAATTTCGTCAAACCTAGAATTTGGGTATATGACAGCTTTATTAAAACGAAGATAAAGTTAGAACTTTATATTCATGACTCAGACTAACTCTGTTCTATCTATCTTAGGGACTCTACTACTTAAAAGTTCATCTCGGAGATTAACTCCTCCACTGTCGGCTCTACCTCAGCGTATATGCCGGGAACATCGGCCTTGGCAACCCTGATCGGCCAACCTTTGGCAATGGCCTTAACCTCGACGCGTGGGTACAACCAGTGTACCACGCCGAGGACGTGCGTAGTCACCGACTTCGCCACTGCACGGACGAGGTCTCGAAGGCGCTTCGGCCCTCCCGAAGCGCGCAACCAGCTCGTCCTCGGCCTCGTCGGCGGGCGCCGGTTCGGTGTCGGCCTCGCAAGGAGATCCCGGGCTCCCTCCCAGTGGCAGTTCCCACCAAGCCATGGCGTCTTCGGTGGCCCTCGAGGTCGCCGACCTGCTTGCGGAAAATGTTCCAACGAGCTGCACGAGAAGGGATCGGTCAGCGATGGCGGGAGAAAAAGGGATAGAAAGTGAGAGGAGATAGTCAATCCTAACACTTACTCTCAGCTTCCTCCCTCGCCTTCTCTGATGTCGTCAAAGCGGCCTCGACCTCGGTCTTCACCGCGACCGCTACCGCCCGCTCCTCCTCAGCTTTGGTCTTCGCCGCGACCACTGACGCCCGCTCCTCCTCAGCATTGGTCTTTGCCGCGGCCTCCGTCGGCCGCCGCCCACTCCTCCTTCGCTTTTGCCTTCACGGCCTCTACTGCTACTCGCTCTTCCTTCGCCTTCTGCTTCGCGGCTTCCGCTACCGCCCTCTCCACCTTTGCTTCGGTCTTCGCTGTCGCGGTCGCCGCCAATTTGGCTTTGGCTTCATGGAGAGCAACCTCCAAAAGCCGGAGGAGCATCTCAACACCCTCCCGCTGCGCCAGGGCTTTCTTGGCAGCCAGCTCGGCATCCCGGGCGACCGCCTCAAGCCTCTTGGCGTGCTAGGAAGAAGAATCATGCAGTAATCCTAGAAAGGAAGGAAGGTCGGGGCAGGGAACTGGTAGACTTATGTGTTGTGGCTTCAGCCAACTTTGCCTCGAGTTCCCGGACAACTTCGGCAGACGCGGACAGCGAGCAGGATACATGAGAGGCAAAACCAAAGAAAGGAATAGATGAGGGGAGATCGGCACTTACCATGAAGGCATCGTGGGCGCGGCGCCAAGCTTGCTCGAACTCGGCCGCCCATCCTCCGACCATCGGCCCACCGCCTATGTTGGGTTGGTCCCCGACCGCCGACCTCGAGGCAGTTTGTTCTTCGGCGCACCCGACAACCAGCTCCTTGGAGCCTGGGACGGACCCTCCCTCGGCCGTCACCATGATCGAGAACGCCCTGAGTGTCTCTGTGGTGATGAGAGGGAAGGAGATCTTGTCCCAGTTCAGGTCAGGGAAATCTTCCTCACCGGTGAATCCTCTACCCATCTCCACCTCTTCCTCCGGCCCTGTTCTCGGGGCCGCTCCGACAGCCGATCCAACATCTTCTTTAGCCGCCCCGGCAGCCGGAACAACTTCTTCCTCAGTGCCTTGACGGCGATCCGGCTTCGCCTCCCGGCCGCCGGCGGCCGGTATGGCTTCGTCCTCGGCGCCCACGGAGCCGATATGCTGACTTCTCAGCAAGTGCAGCGTGTGTCAACGGGGCCGCCATGGCCGTCTCCATGGTTTCCTCTCCTACCGTTGCAAGGGTCGTTTCCTCAGCTTCCACCGGAGGTTGCTCCTCGGTCTGGTCAGCCCCTGACGGCGGGACTGACGGCTCCACGATGGATGATGGTGGTCCAGACCCTCTTGCCCCGGTTGGGTGATCGCCACAATCGTCCTCGCCAGTTCCTCGGCGCATGGATCGATGTCCTCAGCTCGCCTGCCCGATGCATTCTGTTAGCACATGAAGCTAGAAGGCAAAAAAGTTGCGAGCAAGCTCGAGATAAACCTGGTCGATGCCGAGAACCCGAAGCCGAATCACTTTCGCACCTTCTTCAGAGGCGCCTACGACTTCGGTCTTGGTGGCTTGCCCGACCTTGACGACGGTGTCACGGGCCCCACGTTGGGCTCCCCCAATTTTTCCTCGTCGAAGGAGATCACCAACTTCCTTTTGACACATGATGAGCGGGATAAGATGAGTATGGTTCCATATGCTTCGGCAATTGGATCCATCATGTATGTCATGCTTTGTACACGTCCAAATGTCTTGTACGCTTTGAGTGCTACGAGTAGATACCAATCAGATCCAGGTGAAGGTCACTGGACTATCGTAAAGAGTATTCTTAAGTACTTGAGAAGACCTAAGGATATGGTCCTAGTATATGGAGGTAAAGAAGAGCATGTTGTAAGTGGTTACACCGATGCTAGCTTCCAAACAGACAAAGATGACTATAGATCACAATCTGGGTTTGTATTTTGCCTAAACGAAGGCGCAGTCAGCTAAAAGAGTTCCAAGCAGGATATTGTTGCTGATTCTACAACGGAGGCCGAGTACATCGTTGCTTCTAAAGCTGCAAAGGAGGTCGTTTGGATCAAGAAATTTGTTTCTAAACTAGGTGTGATGACTAGTGCTATTGGTCCAATGTCCTTCTATTGTGATAATAGTGGTGCCATTGCGCAGGCTAAGAAGCCTAGGTCACATCAGAAATCTAAACACATTCTTTGGCGATACCATCTCATCCGCGAGATGGTGGACAGAGGTGACGTGAAGATATGCAAAGTGCACACGGATCTAAATATTACTGATCCATTGACAAAGCCACTCCCTCAGCCTAAACATGAGGCGCATACTAGAGCGATGGGTATTAGATACTTACATGATTGACTCTAGTGCAAGTGGGATATTGTTAGTGATATGCCCTAGAGGCAACATGAAGATGTTGGATATCATAGTCAATGTTTATGTATTAATGAATACAATGTTATTCTGTTCCATGAAACAGACAACTTGTATTGATCAATAAGTATGTGACTTATTTATGGGACTCTTTATGTATGAATCTATTTCTAAATGATCCCTGATCATATATCATATCTATGGAACAAATATGATTCTAAGATCAGCATGTTTATTGGTTGATGATCATGTCTCACAGATCATGGTATGGAGATACCAAATCAATAAACGTGAACATGTGTTAGAAAACACATTGTTGGATAGACCAACCTTGAGACACTACAGAGAATTAATATGCCATTAGTTGGTCTCAAGTAGTGTTGGTGCAAAGTCCTTAGACCTGAGATCATCATGGATTCCAACATGTGTAGTAGCCTACTTAGGAACTACCAAACGCTATTTCGTAACTGGGTAATTATAAAAGTAGTCTTCGAGTTTGCTATGAAACATGTAGCGGGGTATGTATGATCAAGATGGAATTTGCCCCTCCTATGGGAGAGATATCTCTGGGCCCCTCGATGTAATGGATTATGGAAGCACATGGTCATGTCGAGTTGATTGAGGAGTCAATCAACAGATATATAATCCAATGCATATCGAGTGAATAATTAAGCTGTTAATAGGATGACGCATGTCTTTCCTATAGCTTAATTTGTATCATGAGGCAAAGGGATTTGTGCACACATTACAGATTCAACCGATATGATTCTTGTATACTTTGGTGTCAATATGTTCTGCTAGGGGCCACTGTTGACGGGTCGGCCGAGTTGGACTCGGGCCGGAACCAAGTATACCTGAGCCTATAGGGTCGCACACTTAACGGGAAAGAACAAACATTCGAGTTTGACTCGGATACAACTCAATTGGATAGAGATCCAACCGAACAAGGAGTCCTGATAGGCCTTTAGGCCCAATCGGCAATCCTATATAAGGAGGCGAGGGGTGGAGCGTTTTGCGCGCAACAGACAACAGGACAAACTTCTCCACGGAAACCCTCCCATGTCTGAGCCAAAACCCTAGCCGTGCATTGCATGCTAGCACACGGGTGTTCAGAGTTCTCTCCTTGGATGTGTGGATATCGGTAGAGACATTGCTACGTTACGGCGTTGTTCGGCGACATTGAATCTCCTCGAGATCCAAGTAGCCGAATTCAATTAAACGTTTGGGTCCGGGTCGACAGGTCGGAGCACCGGGCGAATTGGCACATTGTCGTCGGCATCGGCAAACCCTAACGCTATCAGGCAATCAGGCGGCGAGCGTGGAGTTTGGCGGGGTCAGACGAGACGAACCGGAATCACCGTCGGGGTCGAACGAGAAGGACCCGGGGTCGGTGGGTCGGACGATTCAGACCCGGGGTCGGCTGGAACGGTTCTGGGGTCGGCTGAAAGGTTTCCGAGGTCGGCAAAGGCAATTCTGAGGTCGGCTGGGGTTGGCAAGACTTGGTCGAGGTCGGATAGCTCTTGATTGGCTGTTTTCGCTGCACTGCACGCCAATCGGTAACGATCTATTGACCCTTACTTGCAAGGTTTCCTGAATTGCACGGTAGAAAAGTTTTGTTTTATGCTATCATAGCCTCCGCGTTCTCCTTCAACACCCGCCTGGTTCAGGGTCAGCCACCCCGACCTCTTCCGGGGTTGGACTTCCCGACCTCAGCCTACAAGACCGACTCAAGTGTCCCAGTTCCGACCTCGGCAATGACTCTGACCTGAGAAGACCAAGACTGCCGGCTCGGGGAGGAGGCTTCTTCCCAAAGGATTGCAGAGGATACAAGGAGGGGACAACTCAACCAAGGATGACGTCACCCGACAAGACTGTGCACAAGATACCCACGGCGATTAGGACCCGCAGAACCCTTGTGTGTGTGTGCTTTTGAGATATTTTTATGTACTTTCTCTCAGCTTTAGGGCTTAGCTTTCTTAACCCCCAAGTCCCCTTGTAACTGCCCCCTTGAGCTATAAAAGGGATGGCAGGTGGCAGGGTGAGGGGGACGAGTCTCTAGAGTTTGGATGAAGCCCTAGCAATTTGGATCCAGACTCTAGAGTTCACGCCATTGTACTACTTCCCAGTTCATACACCACCCTAACAAAGAACACTCGACGTAGGCCTATTATCCTCCGGGAGGGCTAAACTAGTATAAACCCTTGGCTCGCTTTGTGTTCGAGTCGACCATCAGATCCTTTCAGTAGACGCCTCGACCACTCTTTCACCTCCTTGGGTAGCCCCCTGGAAGGACTGACCAACCATCTGTTGACAGTTGGCGTGCCAGGTAGGGGAGTCATCTTCGCCGATCGGAGCGATTCGATGGCTGTTCTCTTCTCCTCTGACTTCAAGGCTCCAGCCGACTCGACGTTCATCTTTGGGAGTTTGGTGTTTCGCGCTGATGATTTCAGCCGCCTCACCCTCTCCCAGGAGGCTTCCGACGCACTGGAGCGTGCCACCGCTCTACGGCATGTGACGGCAAGGGTGAGGCCCATGGCTTTGCCCCTTGCAGCGTTGACACCTGTGGGTCTCCTGGCCACACGGGTCTGGTGTCCCAAGCCCCCAACCGCCCGCACGGCGGCCTTGAGGGCGAATTTTGCCTGGACGCGGATCGTGCATACGGCCAAACGTTGCATCGTACGCCTGACTTCCTCTCTGTAGAAGGTGTCCTCACTCACATCCGTTGTGGTTGGTCGCGTCTCTAGCTTCCCTGGGGGAAGGGCTCCAGGGAGCCTGTCCAGTGTGATCCGCCCTCTCACGTGACTCCGGCCAAGAGGTTACGTCGTGCGGAGTTCGCTCCTGGCAATCGCTGGCCAATCAACTTCGTCATGATGGCAGAGGTGGTTTCGGATGACGAGGCCACGGGCTCCCAGGAGTCTGATGCCTATCGCAACGCCCGACGGGGCCGCAACGCCAACCGGGTGGCGCGGCGTGAGCAGGCCCAGCCTGCTCGCGCCCAACCTCAAAACCTGGCCCCTTCCTTTACTATGGAGTTCGAGGGGCATCAGGTCTTTCGCACCCCTATGGCCAACCTGGTGGCCATCGAACGTGCCCTCGTCACCCTTCTAGACTCTCCGGAGGTACGGAGGGTGATGGCTATGACTCAGGCGGCAGCTGTGCAGCTCAACGCCCCAGGTCCATCCGAGTGCCCTCTTGGGAGCGCTCGTCAGCAGAGGTCACGACGGCCTCCGAGCACGAGTCACACACCATCGCTTCACATCTCTCAGAATCACGCGATGGGGCCAAAGACTGCGACAGTCGGTTTGAACGGGCATCGAAGGGGGGCCCCATCCCTCGAGCTGCGGGGCGATTCCTATTCAGGGGACGCGTGCGAGGTCATCACGCAGCAACTCGATGCACGTAACGCCATCGAGCGCCGTGTGGCCGAGCGCAGACGCCTAGAGCTGCGTTGTAGGGAGAACTATGACCGGGAGCACGGCTCCCCCGAGGGCGCTGTTGGCATCGTGCCTCCTCCCCGGCGCAATAGTTTTCTTGCCTTCACCGAGTGGTATTGCCTAAGGGGTTCTGCCTGATCGGGATTGATCCCTATGATGGCAAAACAAACCATTCTTTATGGTTACAGCTGTATTGCATGACCGTTCGCGCTGCCAGCGACGACGACCATGTGATGGCGAATTACCTGCCCGTCATGTTGGCACCGACCGCCATTAACTGGCTGGCTGGCCTTCCCGAGAACTCCATCAATTCTTGGGATGACCTCTATGACGCCTTCATTGCCAACTATCAGGGCACCTGGCAGTGACCAACTTCCCGTTATGACATCCGATAGGTCCGGCAAGGGGCCGATGAGTCAATCCGGGATTACATACGTCGTTTTTCCAAATGACACAATATTGTTGCCAGCATCTCTGATAGCGATGTGATAAGTATTTTCTCCGAGGGCCTCCGCAAGCCTTCCGAGCTGTTTTGGAACTTGGTCATGTTCTCGCCGACTTCACCCGCGGACATGATCTCCACTGCTGAACTCTATGCCAATGATAAAGACGCCGAGTGATAACAGATGCGTGATCTCGAGCGTTGACCATAGAAGGAATCTCGAGGCAAGGATCCGGCCGAATCCAAGCATCTGCCCCCGAGAGGCGCCAATCATCGACCTCCCGATCGGCCTCGTTGGGAAGATACGAGGCAAAAACCAAACCTTGAGGTCACGGCCGTTGATGGGCCCGGGTCGGGGCCGAGGAGTGAGGCCTCGGACGAGGCTCTCCAAGAAGCACTGGACAGGCTCTGCATCTTGCACCCGAGGGGCAAGCACACTATCCGGCAATGCTACATTCTTCAACATCGTTTAGCCCAGGGAACATAGGACAACCAACGACCCCCGAGGGGGCGTAGGGGGAGGGTCCGCGGAGCAAAACGCCAGAAAGAAGAACACCCGAGGAAGGAGGACTTCCAGGAGCTGACCCGGACGATCAGCACGATCTTCGGTGGGGAGGCCGCCTCGGAGGGCCGCCGATAGCGGAAACTGCTCATCCGACGCGTGAACGCCACTCCCATGGAATCTCTAGGTTGTCTTCGCTGGTCGGAGCTTCTAATCTCCTTCTCCCGAGCAGACTAGTGGGCCAATGTCCCGAAACCCGGACGCCTCCCGTTGGTGGTGGATCCGATGGTCCTTAAGGTGTGCCTCAGGCGTGTACTTATCGATGGGGGGAGTGGCATCAACGTGCTTTTCCGAGGAACGTTGCACGATCTTGGACTTCCCATCGTCGCCCTCAAACCCACCGACTCACCCTTCTACAGGATCGTCCTGGGCAAGGCCAGTATTCCGCTCGGTGTTGTCTCCCTCCTCGTGACGTTTGGGACGCAGGAGAACTATCACACCGAGTTCATCAGGTTTTACATGGCGGACTTCGAGGTCGCCTGTCATGCAGTGCTCGGGCGTCCTGCTCTTGCCAAGTTCATGATGGTCCTGCATTACATGTACCTGGTCCTCAAGATGCCAGGTCCCGCCGAAGTAGTCTCTATGTGGGGTGATGTCGTCACCTCCCATGCTTGCGAGAACGAAATCTCACTTTGTGCGAAGCTGCTGACCGCTCGTGCCGCATGCGAGAACTCGCCTTCCAGACCGATGGTGCCGACTTAGCTGGAGTATGAGGACGTCTCCCCCTCCAGCGTTGATAGCACGAAGGCTGTGCAGGCCAAAGCTAGCAAGGAGCGAGCTCCACGTCTCCCTCAATGCAAGGGTATTTCAAAGTGTTTTCTGCGCCTTTTTGGCCGTCATGCGTGCGCGGCTAGAGCCCCGAGTAATCTCCGTCATCGCACTGTCGTCCTTCGATCGGACTTCTTCAAGTAGGTTTGGGAAGGCTGACTGGAGGAGCCAGGCGCCTAAGGCATCGAGCATGCGTCGGGCCTACACTCAGGCAGCTAAGTACCCTGCACTTGATTATTTTCCATTAATCTGTCTGCAGATTATTATCCTCTCTAATTCATCTTTTTTTTGACTCCTAGGGTGGTCTATGTGCACTCGATAACCTCCTTGCAACTCTCACGGTTAGCCCTGAGTTGTGTGTCCCCGGCCCAAAATGGTCGAGGCACTTTGGAAGGAAACCCATTGAGTGCACTCAGGCTACCTGGGGGCTCGGTAGCCCTCCTGAGCGGCCGACAATCACCCGAACCCTTCCTCGCAGGACACTCATGGTCCGCCCTGAGTTGTACGGCCCCGACCTGGAGAGTCAGGGTTTATGGAAGAGGAGTTCACTGGTTAGGTCCGAGCCGCTCGGGGGCTCGTTCTTAGCCCACCCGATAGAACCTGATGGCTCGACCCGACGCCCTTCGTGCTAAGGACCGGTCCCCTAGCCAAGGCTGGATAGGGTCGAGATCGATCTTGAGTCGGTCGGGTGCCAGGCGAATGAGTCCTGGGGCCTCTAACGCCTATCCACGCATAAATGATCAAGTTGCCTGAGTTTGACTTGCAATCCCCCGGATTCGCTCCGACGTGGGCATAAGTCACTCTACCTCAAAGGCCAGAACACGTGGTGGATAGGCGGTCGTCGCTCATACATCTATTTGTTGTGTATATGGCCAAGTTGCCTGGGCAAGACTGGGAATCCCCCGGATCCGCTCCGTCGAGGCCCTAAGTCGCCCTACCTCGAAGGTCACACACGCAATAGGTAGACAGACGTTGCCCGCATGACTACTTGCTCCGTATACGACTAAGTTGTTCGAGCATGACTGGGGATCCCCGGATCCGTCTGTTGAGGCCTTAAGTTGCACGACCTCGAGGGTCAGACATGCAGCAGGAAGTTATCCATACCTCAGTCTTCTCGCTCGACGGACTCGTCATGCCAACGGCCGAGTTGCTCAGGCTTGACTGGGAAACCTCCAGACTAGGTCCGTTGAGAGTCTAAATCATCTGACGATGTAGAACGGACACACGATCTTGGTCGGCTGTTTTGCGGCCACTATCCTGTCCGTGCTCAGCTAAACGAGCCCGCGGATCCGTTCCGTTAAGGGCGTAAGCTACTCAAGTGTGATGAGCAGTTGTGTAGGGAATTGAAGACAGAAATAAACAGGATAAAGATCATTCTCCTGATGTTGTCGAGAACCGAGGCTTTATTATAAAAAAACTCGGTCTCTATGTTACAAGGTCATCTTGGAGATGATTTTTTTGCTATTGGCTCGACTTCGGCGTATATCCCGTCGACGTCGGCCTCGGCGGCACCTAACGGCCAGCCTTTGGCCACCGCTTCGATCTTGGCGCGCGGATACAACTTGTGCATCACGCCAAGTACGTGCTTGGTTGCCATCTTCGCCGCATCTCGGACGAAGGCCTTCAGCCGCTTTGGTCCTTCGAGTAGACGTGCCGCTTGCACGTCCTCGGTCGCATCGGCCAGCCCCGGCTAGGGATCGGCCTCGGCGAGGAGCTTCAGGGCCCCCTCCTGGTAGAACCGCCAATGGTCCTCGGCCATTTCTGCACGGATCCGGAGGGCGTCAATCTGCTGACGGATCGAGTTCAGGCGTTCTGCATAGGAAGAGGTCGGTCAACACATAGAAAGGAGAGAAAGGAAAGGAGAGGGGCTGATGCAAACGCTTACTCATGACCCCCTCCCTCGACGCTTCAAACAGCGTCACGACCACCTCGGATTCAACCCTCGCCTCCTCGGATGCTTCAGCTTATCCTACATTGAGGAAGGGGACTATGCTGGTGCAATCATATTCTACACTGAGGTAGGAGTATACCGTTGTGCATTATATGATTTTACTTCCTGTTGGACCTATTGCTGCTAAGCTGAAATTGCACGGTGGAAAAGCAATAGGAATGTGCTGCTGCCCATGCTATCCTCATTACTGCTAGGTGCTAATACGTGATCTGTTAGTGGACATTAGCTCAGGACAGAACTAAAAGATTTATCGCAATTTACAAACTCACACCATCACACTGGTTGCAGATCCTTACATCTATTACTACTTAGACCACTATAACTAAGTGCTGCTGTGTTTTAACTTTAGCAATTTTTATACAAGTAACTTTATACTAGTTTCTTTTCTCAAAAAGGTAATAACACATTCATTCCATTGTTATAACTGATTCACTGCAAACAGACTTGACAGACAAAAATTGTGTCGCAGCAATTACACTTTTAAGCTTATAGTTTGTCGACTCTTTGCCCTTAAAAAAAATTCCTTGTGAGGCAAATTAATTGTGGAATTATAATACCTGGATGACGATGACACCACTACATGAAACATGCATGGTCCTTGACACAGCTATTAACACAATCAGCGTGGAGGGTGGTCAAGTTCACGCTGGCATAGGGAAGAATGACAGGTTCTTTACAGATAATTTCTTCAAAAAGCCAAGTCCTAACTACAAACAACAGAGATTAGCACAAAAGAACCCATCTTCACACATGGCACTGAAGGAAATCACAAGAACTGGGATGAACGTCGCCCTTCACGCTAGGGTCGATGATGCGTGTTTCATTGAGCGCACAAAACGGCACAGGGAAGATACATAAAAAGCACAGGCTTGTGAGGCTCGGCTGAGGTTGTTTTACACAACAACTTAACCTAATCTATCTATCTAAACCACCGGCCAAGCCTCATCTAGTCCATGTTTGTTACATGAGATAATATCTCTAACAGGCACATCATAGTCGCCGCATCCCAGTTGACACCTAGGATACTATCATCACATCTGTTGTCTAGGGACTATGGCTGTGAGAACAAGAAAGACTCAGTTTGAACTTCCAATGGCATTGCCTGTAAGTGGAGATGGTCATTCCAGTTTAGTGTGGTAGGACAGTAGTCTAGCTCTTAAGCCTAAAATGGATTATGAGATGTAGGTTGGTCGCAACTGAGGACATGTAGTCTCACCTGTTGGTGAACCTATAAGAGTTGGAACTTGGGAGGGAAATTCCCTCTCCACTTTAGTGGCGGTAGATCAAACTGCGATTAATGCGGAACTGTTTGTTTGTCTAGATTGATTCTGGAATCACAGATTGTGCTTATCACCGTTTGGTATGATGCAGGCAATCAAATTTGATCCTGCAGATGCCACACTGTATTCAAACAGGAGCGCAGGAGGCTTTGCTGGATGCTAATGATTCCATAAAACTCAAGCCTGAGTGGACTAAAGGTCACTATCGCAAAGGATGTGCCCACATGGCACTCAAGGTCAGAAAAGAAAAACAAAATTTTCCAAGTCTTTTGCTTTGTGATATATCAGTTCCCTGTCATTATCTGATCTATGTTTTTGTATCTCTAGGAATACGAAGAAGCTTGTACTGCATTCATGGCTGGAATGAAGCTCGATCCTTTAAGCGATGAAATGCAGAACGAATTTGGTAATCTTTGTACCTATTTTACTTTCATTTACTCTATAACACAGATTTTCTTAAATGACCTCCGACACAGTTCTATGAATCAAAATACACGCATTCATGAATTTTTTCTGTTACTTGTATGCTGCGTGATATGTTAGTGATTCTTTTGTACAGAATGCTTACAGAAGAATTGGAAGCCGATTATGCCTCTGACTACCCATGTTGACATTTTCAGGGAGGCAGCTAAAGCAATGAAGAATGAATATATGGCTGGAAAGCGCGTCAGCTCGATTGATTAGAGGGCATCGGCGTGTTCGTACCCTGTTCTGCTGTTTCTTTTGGATCCGAATGTCAGCTTGGATGGTTTGATTTCCTGTAGTACTTGTGTCTACATGATGTTTCTCGTTGGTTAAGGACACAGCGAAGTGGTGGTGGACTCGATTCCACGTGAAACCGATGTTTTGCCATAACATATCCCAGGAGCGTCTCTTCCTAACCGAGCAGCATACCGCACTAATCCGAAGGAGACGAAAGAAATTCAGCGCCAAGTACAAGACCTTGATCGTGGGTATGTATGTGAAAGCCTTAGTCTTTGTGTAGTACATGTTCTTTTGATGCCTAAGAAAGATGATAGTTGGCACATGAGTGTTGATTAGACGACATGTTTGATGAACTAAGTGGTGCCATTATCTTTTCTAATATTGATCTTCGTAGTGGTTACCACCAAATTTGTATGAAAGTAGGTGATGAAAGGAAAACTGTCTTTAAAACAAAGTTTGGATTATATGAGTTGCTAGTTATGCATTTTGGACTTACTAATGCACCTAGTACCTTTATGCGCTTGATGAATGAGGTCCTGTAGTATACTGTTATATGCCTTCTTTTTCTACTTGTGTCCAATTACTTAGCAGTGCGTACGGTATCTGATATAGGGCCTGTTTGAGGATTTTAAGATTCAGAGAAAAGTTGGACTGTTTAGGAAAGCTTTTGATTTTGATTCTGAGAGAAAAGTTGGACAGTTTAGGAGATTCTGACAAATTTTGATTCCGAGAGAAAAGGAGCTTTTGATTTTGATTCGGAGAGAAAAGGAATCTTCTCCAAACATGTCCATAAAGACCTTGCTAACAGCCTATTAGTTGGGTAAGATGCCTAGTTAGATGGAACTTTGAGTAATATCCCTTGAAAGGTCTGCTCATAGTCTATGTTGACTATTATTGTTAATGGTTTTAAAAGTTGAAGCTTGTGGAGATTATGGCAATCGAACATCCACATGGCAAGCTTATCCGACTGGAGATAGGAATAGGTTATATCTGCCAAATATGTAAACCAACTATGACTTGGGTATTACGTTGCCGATTAGATAAGGCGACGACTCATAGTCACGGTTTGGTAAGATTGAGGAAACCGACTTAGAGTAAGATAGGGTTTCCGATCTGTAAGCCCGCCTCCCAAGACTATATAAGGGGGGTAAGGGGCGTCCCTTGAGAGATATGAGTTTTCTGAGCTACAGATCTTGAGATCAATATACACTCGGTGGATCGAATCCTCGAAACAGGAGTAGGGTATTACCTCACGAGAGGGCCTGAACCTGTCTAAATCCTCGTTTTCCACCTAACCCATTGTGCTTGGCGATCTTGACTGCACCCCCAATTTTCTATTGCCGAAACCAACTTTCGACAGTTGGCGTGCCAGGTAGGGGCCTGCGCGTCAAGACTTCTTCGACAATCTCGCCGGCAAGCGCGATGGGATCTTCTTCAAGCTTCGGCGACTTCGCCGCCAACGACTTCAACAAGTTCTCCTCCTTCGACTCGGATTCGGACCAGTCGGGAGGGGAAACCCACTCGGCGCCATTCGGGCTGCCGAACAACGCCAAAATCTGCGACAAAATCTTGAGCTCCAAGATGCAGTCCATCCGCCCCGACGAAAGAACTCACTTAGCGCCGTTCGGGCTACCGAACGCCGCTAAGATCTGTAGCGGTCTTCTCATCTCCCCGTCGGAGCCAATCTACTGGGACAAAAACCTCTCGGCACCGTTTGGATTACCAAACGCCGCTGAGATCTACTGCAAGCTCCTCTCCCCCGAGTCAAGATCGACCCACTCGGAGGGATCCATGTCATCAAGCTCCGACTCGGACTGGAACGATCCAGATCAGAACCACCCGGGCTCAAGGGAAGTCACGGTCATCCTTCAACCGTTCGGGTCATGCTCATCCTCGGAGCTCGACGAGTACCTCAGCTCCTCAGGTTTTGACAACCTTTACGGCATCCCCTCGGACAAAGTTGATGACTCCGACTATGACAAGGACTACGAGCCAAAGTGCTTCGACGTCCTCATGGCTGAGGTGGCCGAGACCGACTCAGCCATGGCCCGTAGGCTCACAGAAGAAGAACAAGCCAGACTTGAGCAAGAGCGCAAGCTGGCGGAAGAAGAGAAGAAGCGCAAGTAGGAAGCCGACAGAAGGAAGCAAGATTTAAGGGCAGCCGGACGATCCGCTCAAGAGGCCATACTTCAAACGCGGGTCCGCAACATCAACATCTTTCAGACACCACAGCAGAATGATGTCGCTGCCCTCACACTCCTGGACACCGTTATCGAGACGGCGCCCCCCGACGTAACGCCAATCTTGGACAAAATCAAGACCATCGTTGCGGCTACGGCCAACGGTCATCCCTCCACCTCGCTCGAAGACCGACCGAGTCCGTGGCGTAACGCCGACGAAGCCGACTCCCGCCGCCGAGGTCAAGGGATTACAAGAGGCCCGAGCCGACGGCGGCGACTGTGTCAAGAGGCCCACGCCACGAGACCACGCACAAGCATCGGAGCAAACGGCCGACTCCCGCGAGAAGCAACATGGACGTCCACCCGTCCACCACCGGGTCCGCCGCAACAACAGCCCTGACATCAAGCGGCTTGCCGAGGACCCCACCGAGTGATCTGCGGGAAGTCCTCGATCGTCGCTATCAAGAACGCGATCAACGCACCCGGGAAGATCGAAGGGGATCATGTCACATCCTGGGTTTTTCCCTAATTCATTTAAAATAATTTACGGAAATAATCGGAATTTAAATTAACTCGAGTCAACCTATAATTTTAAAATGCAATTAATAAATGGAAATGACATGGTAGGATTTTTCTTGAATTCTTCATGTCAAAATACGCTAAGGATTTTTATTGGAATTTTTAGAGCACTCTAAGTATTTTTAATCAATTAAATAAGAAAACAGAATTTAATTAAGTCCCTAAATCCCATTTTTTTTTTCTTTTTCTTTTTTTTTTCCTTTTTCCGTACGTCCGTACGGTTTTCCCACCCGTCGCCCGTAACGGGCCGTCGGCCGTTCCGCGCGCCGCTCTCCTCGGCCGTGGCCGAGGCCCACTTGCGGCGCGCACGCGCGAGTCCGCGCCTCCCTTGCGCGCGGCCACCGACAGTGGGCCCCACCTGTCGGAGCCGCCTCCTCGCGCCCGCCGCCCAACGCCGCGCGCCGCCATAGCCGCGCCGCCCGCCTCTTTCTCGTGCCGCGCGCGCGCGCCGCGTGGGCCCACGCCGGCTCCGCCGCGCCGCCGCACTCGTGCCCGCTTTTCCGCACGCCGAAACGGCCGTCGTCGCCCGAAACGACCGCCGTATATCTCTCTCTCTCTCTCCGAGTCCAAAACGCCGGTGACCTTATCCCCGCCGTATCCGTGCCCGTTTCGGTCTCTTCTCTCCCTTTAAAACCCCCTCGAGCTCCGCCGCGTTTCCCCTTTGTTCGCCGTTGATTCTAGCCCCGTGTCGCCGCCGTTTCCGTCGTTTCACCGTCGGTGAGCTCGCCGCCGTTCCCGGTCTCTTTTGTTTTCGTTTGTTTGTTTCCCTTTCTTTTCGCCGCGTCGCCGCCGCCGGTCGCCGCCGCCGTCCGCCGCCGCTCGCCGGGTGGTCGCCGCCGGTCCGCCGCCGCCGCCACCCGTGAAACCCTAACCCTAACCCTAGCGCCGCTCTCTCGTGCCGTCCGATCTTGCGGATCGGACGGATCCGCGCCGTCCGATCGCGATGGATCCGCGCGTCCGTCGCCGCCGTCCGCCGCTCGGATCGCGCCACGTCGCCGCAATCCGGCCGCTCGGATCGCGCCACGTGGCGGCAATCCGCCGCGCGCGCCGCCTCCGCGTGCGCGGCCGTGCGCCGACGCCGCCCTAGGGATGACGCCGGCCGCTGACGTCATGCGACGTCCAGCCCCGAGCCGCCGCGTGGATGACGTCACCAGGGGACTTAATTGCGCAATAAATAATTTAATCTTTCTCGTTTAGTTTAAAAATCGCAATTAAACTTCTAAAATTCATATCTTTTGAATCCGAGCTCCGTTTTAGTCCATTCAAATTTCATTAAATCCAGAAAAATGTCAAGAATCCATTAAAAATACTTTTCAGTGCTGTTTCTGTAGACTTTTTAGGGTGTTTGTTGAGTGCTTTGTTTGTCGTGTAGATCCCGAGTTTTCCGGCGAGCCCGTTCTCTTCAAGTAGTCGCCGAAGTTCCTCGGTCTCCGAGCAAGGCAAGTCATACCTTACATTGACCATATTATACCTATTTTATGTAAATACCTCTATTTCATTCAAATACCGCATATGTTTTAGAATGTCATTTCATGGGATGTTTTATACCTATTGTACTCAACCATAGGATTGTTTACCTTATACCATTGATAACCTGGGATCCAATGTGACTAGATGATAGTTTAAGGTTGCTTAGTCATGCTTAGCGCAACTAGCTCACTTAAGGGAATCACACTAAGTTTAATGCCAAAGTTGACCTCCCGGTGATATTAAGATATGACCTTGTCCTTAATAACATTGAATTATCGAAAGGTGGGTCGTGAGCACATGGTTGGATTTTGGTTAGCGTGCTCATGACGATTAAGGACCGGTTCTCGGGAAACCCCGGAAGAAATGCCGTGCATACCACAAGCCAAGCATGGGTAATGGTCGGGCCCGTAGCATGGCTGTCTCTAGTTAACGTATCCCAGAGAGGGTGAGCGTGATGGAGTTGGGTCGGCCCCGGTTTTAAGGGTTGATCAGCTTCCGGATTCACCGCGGCACTAGAGGGGCTGCCCATTGCCCGATGGGGATGGGGGCGAAACCTTGGTGTGGTACGATTGATTAGAGGGGGTTGTGTGAAGGGTCCTGTCACAATTCCTTTCCGGGGCACCGTGGTGGTGCACCGGCGCACGGTAACGTGTTGTGGGGTTGTGTCTTGTGGGTACAGTTGTACACCTCTGATCAGAGTAAAAACTATTCGAATAGCCGTGCCCACGGTTACGGGCGATCGACCAGATTCACCTTGATTAGTCTCATTTATTTATTCGAATGGAATGTGGAAGCTTGACTAGTGCAGGTGGATGAATAGGCCTGTTGCAATGTGGGTTGAGCGTTGGACAGCGTTTATTTAATACTGCTTAAATATTACTATTGTTTTACTGTCTTCAAATATTAATATTATATACTGCTAATGTTGTTTATGCAAATTGAGCCCCTTGACCTTTCCTTGTTATTTATCTTGCATCATGTCCCCTTTTCCGGTGTGACTTGTTGAGTACGGTGGTTGTACTCGGCCTTGCTTCTTTTTCCCCTTCGGTGCCGAGGTTGAGATCGAGGTCTCCGAGGAGGTGTAGGCTTGTTCTCGTCAAGGTTTAGCCGTGGAGTTGGTGTTCCGCTCGCTCGTGTCAAGTTTAGCTTAAGTCGGTTTTATTTTCCTTTCCATTGCATTCGTGTAACTCTTTTATATTGTTTCTAAGACGAGGATTCTGTATTATCAATAACGTCGATTTGTGTACCTCGGCTGATTCCTGGACGAGGAGGTAATGCACAAATTAGCTGCAGAAATTCTGGTGTGAATTTCTGGGCGTGACAAGTTGGTATCGAGCCTTCCGTGACTGTAGGACAAGCCAACCGGAAACCTTAAGAGCCCTCTAATTCTTTTCATGTGCATATGTTTTGAAAAAAGGGTGTTTTGAAAAGTGGAGTCGATCTAGGGTTTAGGAATTGCAAAAATGGGATGTGGGTCGTGGGTTTTTGAGCATGTTTTGATTTTTTTCCCACTCCTTTGTTTCTATAGATGGCAGGTTCCCCAGCGACGCACTGCGGAAAAGGGATGACAGGTTTCGTGGCAGAGCTGGCGCGTATGGCCCTTGCAGTTGGATATCCCGAAGCACCAGAGTATACAACAGTTGCGCCTCTCAGTGGCGAGTTGCCATACCGTGTTCGGTTGGAGGTTCACGGGTTTGTGGGAACGTGTCTTCCCAACATGGAGGTCACGGCCTTCCGGAGGCACGTCGATCACGCTTGTCAAGAAGCCGCCTACCCGATGTTGGCCGGATGAGGAGCCGCATGATGCCGACCTTCGCACCTCCTCCTACCGCTACCATCCCCGTCGAGGTAGTTCCTCGAGGTCAGTGCATTCAAGTCTACGGCAGAGGAGAATGACACTACCTTCGGTCACATGTGCACCGTGCTCAAAGGACTGGATCAGATGCACTCTGACCTACACAAGGCGACCAAAGAGCTGAACGACAAGAAGATGCTGAGGATCGCGCGACTGCAGGACGAAGTGGTTCGCCTGAAGAAGGAGGTAGCTGAGTTGAAGGGATTCCCGCCACCAGTTGGGGTCAGACTCTGCACTACGCCTCGGAAGACCACCACCGCGCTGTCCGTATCCAGTGGCACCTCGGATTCCACCGCCTTCTCCAGCTCCACCCGCTCCGGGTTCAGCCCGGCTCCAGCCTCTCGCTGCGGTCCTGCCTCACCTTTGCTCCGCTTCGGCAAATCCAGGCGGAGGTGGCAGTAATGGTTGGATCTCCGTCTCCAGTGACTCAAGCTCAGATAATTCGGCGGAAGACATGGACTCCGAAGAGACTCGAGATTCCTCGAGGGAAGAGGCAGGATCGGTTGGGCTACGGCAACCGATTCGAAGAGTCCAAGTCCGAGGTGACGCCCGAGGACTCCAGGAGCCGTTCGGAAGAATGGGGATCTTCGAAGGAAGCGTTTCGACTCCTCGTCTCGTGGATCGTTCTAGTTGCCCTCTTTAGTTTTACCGTTTAAATTAGTTTGTCTTCTTGGTAGTTGCTGTCTCGTTAGGTGTGTGTGGGATAGGTGGCGTCGATATCAAGTGTGATATGACCGACCAATTAAGGATGTTTGGTGCTTTTCCTTGTTTTTAGTCAAGATCGAACAATGCATTTGAATTCAAATAATAAAGATTAGTTCTAAGTCTGCTCTGTTTTTCTTCTTTTCTCTCTCTCGGTCTGGTCGTCTCCTTCGGATGGTGAACACCGGGACCGCGGGCGAAAAGCAACAATGGGCGATCAGTGCCGACAACCACGAGGCTCACGACGCCAATGGCAATGCTCCTCCACCGCCACCCGAGAATCCCACCATTGCTCAAGTGCTCGCTTCACGGACACGATGATGGCTGCAATGATGCAGCAAATGCAACAACAACACCACCGGATGCAACGGCAGATGCTGCAACAAATGCAAAGAACAAAGAGAATAACCGTTTGCCGCCCCACCACCCCCCAAGCCGCGAGTTCCTTCGTGTCCGACCGCCGACTTTCTCCAAGCACCACTAATCCCATGGAGGCTAATGATTGGCTTCATGCCATAGAGAAGAAGTTAGATCTGCTGCAGTGCACGGATCGGAGAAAGTCTCTTTTGCCACTCATCGATTGTGGTCCCGCTCGCTTGGTGGGACAACTATTTGGTTACTCGCCATGGGAGCAAAGATTACCTGGGAAGAGTTTCGTCGCGTTTCAGGACCGCACACATTCCTGCAGGAATAGTTGCACGTAAAAGCGTGAGTTCTGTTCTCTTGAAGCAGGTAAGATTAGTTACCGAGTATCTGCACGAGTTCAATCGTCTTGCCCGTTATGCCCCTAAGATGTGTGCACCGATGCGAAAGCGGAAAAGTTTTTGGTGGTTTGGATGATGAACTCACGGACAAGCTTATCTCCGGAGAGTATGCTAACTTTGAGAAGTCGGTTGACAAGGCCATTCGACAGAAGATCGGCGCAACAAGATGATCAAGAAGAGAAAAGTATTCCGACACGACCTCCTCAACAACAGGGAAATCAGCAGAGGCCGCGTTTCATGCCCGGAAGTCGAGTGGACCTACCACCATGATTGTTCGTCAGCATCGACCTTATCACCTGGGAATTTCCAAACGCGTAGTGGCGTGGTCGCAACGCGTACTCCGGCCCCGCGCCCTCCAAGCGCCATCCCAAGAATAACGACACCACCACCTCCAAGGAAGGACTCGGAGGAAAGCCGAGTCTGTTTCAACCGTGGTGACCTGGGCATTTTGCGGACAAGTGTCCGAAGCCAAGACGCGCCGGCCAAGGTTCATCCAGCTCGAGTCAATCATGCGTCCGCCGAGGAAGCACTGCACCGCTCCCGAAGTTATACTGGGTATGTTTCCGTAAACTATACTCCCGCCACGTATTATTTGATTCGGCGCTACACATTCTTTTATCTCAAAGCAATTTGTTGGGGCACATGGGTTGTCGTAGTGGGACTTAAGATACCTATGCGGGTTCAAACCCCGGAAACCACTTGGAGACCACTCGCATTGTCCTTCGGTGACCATAGAAATCCAAGGATCTATGTTTCTAGCCAACCTTATCCTCCTTCACCCAAAGGCATAGATGTCATTCTTGGGATGGATTGGTTGTCCAGACATAAGGGAGTAATTGATCGCGCTAGTCGCACCATTACTTTAATTAATACGAAAGGAGAAAGAGTTGTTTTTCGCTCTCCCATGCAAGTCAAGCCCGTAGCAAGTTTGAATCATGTTTCCACCGGAATCGTCCGAAATGGCGGCCAAGACCCCCGTGAAGTTAGAGGATATCCCCATCGTCGAGAATACCCCAAGTTTTCCCGAGGATTTAACTCGATGCCGCCAAAAAGGAAAATTGAATTCGGATTGACCTAGTACCCGGACCGCCCAATACACAAGAGGCCATATAGGATGGGAGCCAACGAGTTGGTCAAGTAAAGAAGCAAGTGGATGAACAGTTGCAAAAAGGGTATATTCGCCGAGCACGTCGCCTTGGGGTGCTCCGGTGATTTTTGTGGAAAAGAAAGACAAGACCAAGAGAATGTGTGTGGATTATCGAGCCCTCAACGAGGTTACTATCAAGAACAAATATCCCCTACCCGGATTGATGACTTATTCGATCAACTCAAAGGAGCCAAGGTATTCTCCAAGATAGACTGCGATCGGGCTATCATCATTGAGGATTCGGGAAGAGGACATTCCCAAGACCGCCTTCACCACTGTGTATGGACGTACGAGTGTACGGTCATGTCTTTTGGTTTAACCAATGCACCGGCTTTCTTTATGAATCGATGAACAAGGTGTTTATGGAGTTCTTGGATAAATTCGTGGTGGTGTTCATTGACGACATTTTGGTCTACTCTAAGTCAGAGGAGGATCATCAGCAACATCTTCGGACAGTGCTCGAAAAGTTGAGAGACCATCAACTCTACGCCAAGTTTAGCAAGTGTGCTTTTCGGTTAAAGGAGGTACGGTTCTCGGCCACATTGTGAATGCCCAAGGAGTAGCCGTGGATCCAAGCAAATGTGGAATCGGTTACCAAGTGGACCCCGCCTAAAACGGTTATGCAGATCCGAAGTTTCCTTGGACTTGCGGGTTACTACCGCCGCTTCATTGAGAACTTCTCCAAAATTGCCAAGCCAATGACTCAACTGTTGAAGAAAGATGAGAAGTTTAAGTGGTCGGCAGAGTGCAATAGGAGTTTTGAAGAGCTCAAGAGGAAGTTGGTGTCTGCACCAGTGTTGATACTGCCCGATCCAGCAAAGGACTTCCAAGTTTATTGTGATGCATCTCGCCAAGGGTTGGGATGTGTGTTGATGCAAGAAGGCAAAGTGGTCGCATATGCATCTCGTCAATTGCGCCCACATGAAAACAACTACCCCACTCATGATCTGGAGTTATCCGCAGTGGTTCATGCATTGAAGATTTGGCGACACTACCTAATTGGTAATCGTTGTGAAGTGTATACGGATCACAAAAGTCTTAAGTACATTTTCACCCAACCGGATTTAAACCTCCGACAAAGGAGATGGTTGGAACTGATCAAAGATTATGACTTAGGGATACATTACCATCCCGGCAAAGCTAATGTGGTTGCAGACGCACTAAGCCGAAAGAGTTACCGCACCACTCTCGGTGTCGAAGGAATGTGTGACCGTTGCAGAATTCAAGAATCTAAATCTACGAGTGGTGGATTTTGGTTTTGTGGTCTGCTCGAAGCCCAACCCACTCTCATTGATCAAATTCGGGCGCTCAGGCGCGATCCCGAAATGGCCGAACTCAAGAAGAACATGAGAGTCGGAAAAGCTCGTGGTTTTACGGAAGACGAACATGGCACAATCTGGATGGGAAAGAGATTGTGTGTGCCAGAAGACAAGGATTTGAAAAAGACGATCCTTACGGAAGTTCACCAAACCCAATACTCAATTCACCCAGGCAGTACAAAGATGTATCAAGATCTTAAAGAAAAGTTTTGGTGGGTCGGCATGAGGAGGGAGATAGCCGAGTTTGTTGCACTTTGTGATGTTTGTCGGCGAGTGAAGGCGAACATCAACGGCCCGCCGGATTTGCAACCACTTCAAATTCCAGAGTGGAAATGGGAAGAAATTGGAATGGATTTCATCACGGGTTTACCCCGCACAACGTCGGATATGACTCGATTTAAGTCGTGGTGGACCGACTCACCAAGGTGGCCCATTTCATACCAGTACATACTACCTACTCCGGAAGAAGTTGGCGAGCTTTATCTCGCAAGGATCATGTGTTTGCATGGCGTGCCTAAGAAGATCGTGTCCGATAGGGGAAGTCAGTTTACTTCCAAGTTCTGGAAGAAGTTGCAAGAAGAGCTCGGTACCCGTTTGAATTTTAGCACGGCCTATCATCCGCAAATGACGGCCAAACCGAGAGAGTGAATCGATTTTGGAAGATATGCCGAGAGCATGCGCGCTCGATTTTGGAAAAGCATGGGACAAAAGCTTGCCCTATGCAGAATTCTCTTACAACAACAGCTATCAGGCCAGCATTCAAATGGCACCGTATGAAGCACTGTATGGACGGAAATGCCGCACACCCCTATTCTGGGATCAGACGGGTGAGCGCCAATTGTTTGGCACGGAAGTAATAAGCGAAGCAGAGGAAAAGGTCCGAGTGATTCGGGAAAGGTTGAAGATTGCGCAGTCCCGACAGAAGAGCTATGCAGATAATCGTCGAAGAGATCTCGCTTTTGAAGCAGGGGATTTTGTGTATCTTCGCGTTACACCACTCCGGGGAGTACACCGTTTCCAAACCAAAGGTAAGTTGGCACCACGTTTCGTGGGACCATACTACAGATTCGGGAACGTCGAGGAGAAGTGGCCTATCACCGGAGCTTCCTCCAACATGACTCGGTATTCACGACGTGTTTCATGTGTCCCAGTTAAAGAAGTGTTTAAGGGTACCGAAGAGCAAAGCGAGTCCGCACTGATTGAAATCCAAGAGGACTTAACCTATGTAGAGAGACCAAGACGTATTCTTGAGGTCGGTGAGAGAAGGACTCGGAACAAGGTTATCAGGTTTTGCAAGGTTCAATGGACTCATCACTCCGAGGAAGAAGCTACTTGGGAACGAGAAGATGAGCTAAAGGCCGCGCACCCGCACCTCTTCGCCACTACCTCCGAATCTCGGGTCGAGATTCCGTTTAAGGGGGTAGGTTGTCACATCCTCGGGTTTTTCCCTAATTCATTTAAAATAATTTACCGGAAATAATCGGAATTTCGAAATTAACCCGGAGTCAACCTATAATTTTAAAATGCAATTAATAAATGGAAATGACATGGTAGGATTTTTCTTGAATTCTTCATGTCAAAATACGCTAACAGATTTTTTGGAATTTTTAGAGCACTCTAAGTATTTTTAATCAATTAAATAAGAAAATGTAAATTTAATTAAGTCCCTAAATCCCTTTTTGTTTTTCTTTTTTTTTTTTTTCCTTTTTCCGTACGTCCGTACGGTTTTCCACTCCCGTCGCTCGTAACGGCCGTCGGCCCGGTTCCCGCGCGCCACTCCTCCTCGGCCGTGGGCCGAGGCCACGTGCCGCCGCATCGCGCGAGTCCGCGGCCCTCCCTTGCGCCGCGGCCACCGACATGTGGGCCCCACTGCCGGAGCCGCTCCTCGCGCCCGGCCGGCCCAACCGCCGCCGCCATAGCCGCGCCGCCCGCCTCTTTCTCGTGCCGTTTCGCGCGCCGCGCCGCGTGGGCCCCACGCCGGCCCGCCCGCGCCGCCGCACCCGTGCCCGTTTCCCGCACGCCGAACGGCCGTCGTCGCCCGAAACGACCGCCGTATATCTCTCTCTCTCTCTCTCCGAGTCCGAAACGCGGCGACCTTATCCCCGCCGTATCCGTGCCCGTTTCGGTCTCTTCTCTCCCCCTTTAAAACCCCCTCAAGCTCCGCCGCGTTTCCCCCTTTGTTCGCCGTTGATTCTAGCCCCGTGTCGCCGCCGTTTCCGTCGTTTCACCGTCGGTGAGCTCGCCGCCGTTCCCGGTCTCTTTTGTTTTCGTTTGTTTGTTTCCTTTTCTTTTCGCGCGCGTGCCGCCGCGCCGGTCGTCCGCCGCCCGCCGCCGCTGCCGGGTCGTCGCCGCCGTCCCGCGCCGCCGCCGCCACCCGTGAAACCCTAACCCTAACCCTAGCGCCGCTCTTTGTGCCGTCCGATCTTGCGGATCGGACGGATCCGCGCCGTCCGATCGCGACGGATCCGCGCCGTCCGATCGCCGCCGTCCGGCCGCTCAGATCGCGCCACGCCGCGCAATCCGGCCGCTCGGATCGCGCCACGTGCCGGCAATCCGCCGCCGCGCCCGCCTCCGCGTGCGCCAGCCGTGCGCCGACGTCGCCCCTAGGGCGACGCCGCCCGCCGACGTCATGCGACGTCGCCCCGAGCCGCGCGTGGATGACGTCACCGGGACTTAATTGCGCAATAAATAATTTAATCTTTTCTGTTTAGTTTAAAAATCGCAATTAAACTTCTAAAATTCATATCTTTTGAATCCGAGCTCCGTTTTAGTCCATTCAAATTTCATTAAATCCAGAAAAATGTCAAGAATCCATTAAAAATACTTTTCAAGTGCTGTTTCTGTAGACTTTTTAGGGTGTTTGTTGAGTGCTTTGTTTGTCGTGTAGATCCCGAGTTTTCCGGCGAGCCCGTTCTCTTGAAGTAGTCGCCGAAGTTCCTCGCCCTCGAGCAAGGCAAGTCATACCTTACATTGACCATATTGTACCTATTTTATGTAAATACCTCTATTTCATTCAAATACGCATATGTTTTAGAATGTCATTTCATGGGATGTTTTATACCTATTGTACTCAACCATAGGATTGTTTACCTTATACCATTGATAACCTGGGATCCAATGTGACTAGATGATAGTTTAAGGTTGCTTAGTCATGCTTAGCGCAACTAGCTCACTTAAGGGAATCACACTAAGTTTAATGCCAAAGTTGACCTCCCGGTGATATTAAGATATGACCTTGTCCTTAATAACATTGAATTATCAGAAAGGTGGGTCGTGAGCACATGGTTGGATTTTGGTTAGCGTGCTCATGACGATTAAGGACCGGTTCTCGGGAAACCCTGGAAGAAATGCCGTGCATACCACAAGCCAGCATGGGTAATGGTCGGGCCCGTAGCATGGCGTCTCTAGTTAACGTATCCCGAGAGGGTGAGCGTGATGGAGTTGGGTCGGCCCCGGTTTTAAGGGTTGATCAGCTTCCGGATTCACCGCGGCACTAGAGGGGCTGCCCATTGCCCGATGGGGATGGGGGCGAAACCTTGGTGTGGTACGATTGATTAGAGGGGTTGTGTGAAGGGTCTGTCACAATTCCTTTCCGGCACCGTGGTGGTGCACCGCGCACGGTAACGTGTTGTGGGGTTGTGTCTTGTGGGTACAGCTTGTACACCTCTCGATCGAGTAAAAACTATTCGAATAGCCGTGCCCACGGTTACGGGCAATCGACCTGATTCACCTTGATTAGTCTCATTTATTTATTCGAATGGAATGTGGAAGCTTGACTAGTGCGGGTGGATGAATGGGCCGTTGCAACGTGGGTTGAGCGTTGGACGCGTTTATTTAATACTGCTTAAATATTACTATTGTTTCTTGTCTTCAAATATTAATATTATATACTGCTAATGCTGTTTATGCAAATTGAGCCCCTTGACCTTTCCTTGTTATTTATCTTGCATCATGTCCCCTTTTCCGGTGTGACTCGTTGAGTACGGTGGTTGTACTCGCGGTCTTGCTTCTTTTCCCCCTTCGGCCGAGGTTGAGATCGAGGTCTCCGAGGAGGTGTAGGCTTGTTCTCGTCAAGGTTTAGCTGTGGAGTTGGTGTTCCGCTTCGCTCGTGTCAAGTTTAGCTTAAGTCAGTTTTATTTTCCTTTCCGCTGCATTCGTGTAACTCTTTTATATTGTTTCTAAGACGAGGATTCTGTATTATCAATAACGTCGATTTGTGTACCTCGGCTGATTCCTGGACGAGGAGGTAATGCACAAATTAGCTGCAGAAATTCTGGTGTGAATTTCTGGGCGTGACAGATCACCCGACAGTAATGACGACGGAGTACCAGCTTTCACTCGGGAGCTTCGCCGAGTGCGTTGGCCGAACAGATTCAAGCCAACTGGAATCGAGAAGTACGACGGGAAGACCGACCCCGAGTCATGGCTGACCGTGTACACCCTCGCCATCCAGGTAGCAGGAGGCGACAATAAGGCCATGGCCAATTACCTGCCTGTTGCCCTTGCTAACTCGGCCAGGAACTGGCTCACGAGCTTGCCAAGAGGCTTGATCAGCTCGTGGAGTGAGCTAAGGGACCACTTCATCGCCAACTTCCAGGGCACCTTCAAGAGGCCTGGAACCCACTTCGATCTCTACAACGTCGTCCAGAAGCCGGATGAGCCTTTGAAGGATTACATCCGGCGCTTCTCCAAAAAACACAACAAGATCCCCAACATCACCGACGACATCATCATCGCCGCCTTTCAGAAGGGAGTCCGTGATGAGCTGTTAATCGGAAAGTTTGGGCGCAAGCCACCGAAGACGATGAAGCAGATGTTCAAGACGACGAACTCGTACGCCAAGTCCAGCGACGCAATCAAAGCAGCGCGCCAAGACTGACCCGACAGGAGGGACGACAAGCAATCGGGAGGAAGCCGACATCCTAAGAAGGATAACGGCAACAACAACCAGGGCCAGAAGGACCGCAAGTGCCGACCCGAAGACCTAGTTGCCGCGACGTCCAACTCCCAACGCCGTCCCCGAGTCACGGCCTATGACGCCATCATGAACGCTCAGTGCACGCATCATCCCAACCACAAGCACGCGGCCAAGGACTGCTTTATCTATAAACAGTTCGCCAAACAATATGCGGCACACACAACTCAACAAGAAGCCGACTGGCGAGGCCGGTCCATCCGGGACCAAGAAAAACGACTCGGCAGGAAACGCCGAGCCCTTTCAAGACCCCGTGGGCGAGCTGAATCACATCTTCGGAGGGTCGCAAGCCTATGAATCCAAGAGGAAACAGAAGCTAACTGACCGCAAGGTCAATGCGGCGCAACCCGAGGTCCCACAGTACCTACGATGGTTGGAGGTGGCCATCACTTTTGACCGCTCGGATCATCCCAACCGAGTGGTTCACCCAGGGCGCTATCCACTCGTCTTGGACCCGGTGGTCCGCAACATCAAGCTCAAGCGCATCCTCATCGACGGGGGCAGCGCCCTCAATATTTTGTTTGCCAAGACCTTGGACGAGATGCAGATCCCGAGAGCTGAACTGAAGGCAAGCTCAACCCCCTTCCATGGAGTTATCCCAGGGCTGTCATCTACGCCACTCGGGCACATCGCCCTTCCGGTCACCTTCGGAGTTCGAGAGAACTTTCGGACGGAGAACATTACTTTCGAGGTGGCCGACTTCGAGACGGCTTACCACGCAATCATCGGAAGGCCTGCACTCGTCAAGTTCATGGCGATACCCCATTACACCTACCTCTGCATGAAGATTCCGGGTCCGAACGACGTCATCACCTTGCGCAGCGACGTAAAGCAAGCCTTCACCTGCGACAAGGAGAGTTGTGACATGGCCCAATCTCGCGAGAGATCACGTGGCCAGCAAGAAATCCGATTGACCGCATCGACTTCGGCGGAGGGTGAAATCCCCGCGAAGAAGATAGCCAAATCGGGAACCGGCGACCCCAAAACCAAGAAGATCTCCCTTGACCCATCGGATCCCTCAAAAACTGCTGTAATCGACGCTGAACTAGATCCTAAATAGGAAAGCGTGCTCGTCACCTTCCTCCAAAATAATAAAGATGTTTTTGCGTGGAAACCATCTGATATGCCTGGAATTCCTAGGGAGGTGATCGAGCACTCTTTACACGTCAAAGATGACGCAAAACCGATTAAACAACGATTACGCAGGTTCGCGCAGGATCGAAAAGATGCCATCAAGAAAGAGCTCACAAAGCTCTTAGCCGCCGGTTTTATCAAGGAAGTTTTACACCCCGACTGGTTGGCTAACCCGGTTCTGGTCCGGAAGAAGACGGGGCAATGGCGCATGTGCGTTGACTACACCGACCTCAACAAAGCCTGCCCCAAAGATCCATTCGGGCTGCCTCGCATCGACCAAGTCGTAGACTCAACAGGCCGCTAACTCTTAAGCTTTCGGACTATTACTCGGGCTACCACCAAATCAGCTTGAAAGAATCCGACTGCCTGAAGACATCATTCATCACGTCGTTTGGGGCCTACTGCTACATCACAATGCCTTTCGGCCTGAAGAACGCCGGGGCCACATACCAACACATGATCCAAAGGTGTTTTCAGACGCAGATTGGGAAGAATGTGGAAGCTTATGTCGACGATGTCATCATCAAGACCAAGCAGAAAGAAGACCTGATTGCCGACCTAGAAGAAACCTTCGCAAATATTCGGGCCTTCAGAATGAAGTTGAACCCGGAGAAGTGCACTTTCGGCGTCCCATCAGGCAAACTGCTCAGCTTCATCGTGTCACATCGCGGCATTGAATCCAATCCAGAAAAAATCAACGCTATCCTGAGCATGAAGCCCCCAAGCAACCAGAAGGACGTCCAGAAGCTCACTGGCTGCATGGCAGCGCTAAGTCGCTTCATCTCTCGACTCAGCGAACGCGACATGCCTTTCTTCAAGCTGTTGAAGAAAATCGACGATTTCCAATAGACCACGGAAGCCCACAAAGCCTTTGAAGATTTTAAAGAATTTCTCACGACGCCGCCCATCCTAGCCTCACCTCAGCCCCATGAGCCCCTGCTACTGTACGTTTCAGCCACTCACCAAGTGGTTAGTACGGTCCTCGTGGTCGAGTGCGAAGAAGAAGGGCGGGTCCAGAAGATTCAGAGGCCGATCTACTTTGTTAGCGAAGTGCTGGCAGGAGCCAAAATTCGCTACCCTCAGGTACAAAAATTGCTATATAGTGTTCTGATAACCGCGAGAAAATTGGCGCACTATTTTCAGGGTCACTCGGTCATCGTCGTTACTTCCTTTCCACTCGGCGATGTCATCCACAACCGGGAGGCAACTGGGCGCATCGCGAAGTGGGCCCTGGAGCTGATGCCGCTAGACTTAACTTTTAAGGCGAGGACGTCTGTAAAGTCACAAGCCCTGGCGGATTTCTTGGCCGAGTGGACCGAATAGCAAGAAGATGTACCTCGAGAAGACCTTCAATACTGGACCATGCACTTCGACGGATCCAAGAGGATCACCGGCTTGGGAGCAGGAGTCGTGCTGATCTCCCCTACTAGGGAAAAACTAAGATATGTCCTCCACCTTCACTTCTCCGCCTCACACAACGTCGCCGAGTACGAAGCCCTGCTACATGGACTGCGGCTCGCAGTTTCACTCGGGATACGTCGGCTCATCGTGAAAGGGGATTCCCAGCTGATTGTGAACCAAGTGATGAAGGACTGGTCCTGTCTAAACGACACCATGGAAGCCTACCGGCAAGAAGTTCGCAAACTTGAAGACAAGTTTGATGGATTGGAGCTATCCCATGTCTTGAGACATAACAACGAGGCACCGACGAGTTGGCACGCTCGGGTCCAAGCGAGAAGCCGCTCCAACGGATGTTTTCGTAGAACATCTCTACGAACCAACCGTGCAGCCAAACCAACCCCCAACGAGCAAGCTGCAACCGAAGTCGCCATGGTCGACGCCGACTGGAGGACACCACTCATCAAATTTTTAACTCAGCAAGAGCTGCCGGAAGACCGAGATGAGGTAGAACGTGTCCGACGTCGTTGTCAAGCTTACGTCATGGTTGACTCCGATTTATACAAGAGAAGTCCCTCTGGAGTCCTGATGAGATGCATCACACCTGAGGAAGGACGACAGCTACTCCAAGACATCCACTCAGGCATATGCGGAAGCCACGCGACAGCACGCACCTTGGTGGGCAAAGCCTACAGACAAGGTTTCTTCTGGCTCACAGCGGTCTCCGACACTGACAAAGTGGTACGAACTTGTGAAGGTTGCCAATTCTTCGTCCAACAGAGCCATATCCCAGCCCAAGAGCTACAAACAATTCCATTATCCCGGCCCTTTGTGGTATGGGGCTTAGACATGGTCGGCCCTTTCAAGAAGGCTCCAGGAGGATTCACACACCTATTCATCGCAATCTACAAGTTCTCCAAGTGGATCGAAGCTAAGCCGGTTGCTACAATCACTGCTGACAAGGCACGAGACTTCATCCTCAACATCGTACACCGGTTCGGCGTCCCAAACAGAATTATAACCGACAATGGGACTCAATTCACAGGAGGCATCTTCAAAGAATTCTGCGAAGACCTTGGGATCAAAATCTGCTATGCGTCGGTCGCACATCCCAAAAGCAATGGACAAGTTGAGTGTGCCAACGACATGGTCCTTCAAGGCATTAATGCTCGCGTGTTTGATCGCCTAAGTCCTTATGCAGGCAAGTAGGTTAAAGAGCTCCCCTCGGTTCTATGGTCTCTGCGGACCACGCCCAGTCGGGCTACCGGCCAAACTCCTTTCTTTTTGGTTTATGACGCAGAAGCCATGTTGCCAAACGAGATGGAGTACGAATCCCTCCGAGTCCACAGCTTCAACGACGAACGCTACGACCCAGACCGAGTGGATGACCTCACCTGACTAGAAGAGGCCTGTGAGGCAGCCCTCATCCAGTCGGTAAAATATCTTCAAGGGCCCAGACGATACCACAGTCGCAACGTTCAAGCACGAGCTTTCATCGTTGGCGATCTGGTTCTACGCAAGATTCAGACCACCAAGGACCGTCACAAGTTATCCCCCTTATGGGAAGGACCGTATATAATTGCTGAGGTGACTCGGTCAGACGCATATCGATTAAAGCGTGAAGACGGATCTATGGTGGAGAACTCCTGGAACATCGAGCATCTTCGACGATACTATGCTTAAACTGCCTTAAGTCTCATGTTCTTCTTGACTGCCAACCTCAAGCAAGATGACTTCTTGAGTTAGCAGTCGGGGGCTGTACATATGTCAATAAAGCATGGTTTTTTCGGCAACCTCATTGTCTAATGTTCCTTGATTCGAGTTCAATGTTTAAGGACTGAGAATTTTTTGATGACCTAATCAAGCTTAGGCTTGGAGACAGTCGGACGAAAATTACTTAAGAAATTTTACATAAAAACTCGGATCACGGCATTAACATAAATAAGCTGAATATTTACAAAGTTTACATCAGAAAGTTGCATGTAATGTTCCGCAATACAATCAAGGTCGGAAGTGGTTCACTACATCGGCGGCCACCTTTTTGGCCGATTCCTGTGCCTCACTAATTAATTCGAGGGCTTGCTCATCTGAAGTGCCATCGGCAAAGCCCTCCCCGACTGAATCGACGTCCACCCGAGGGTAGAGCGACTTCGTCTACGCAAGGGCGAAGCCCGCTCCCATGATAGCCGCCTCGGAAATGTTGGCCAAATATCGGTCAGGGGCTCGCCTAAGCTTGTCAAAAATCTCAACTGGGTCCAACAAGCTGCCCCCGACTCCGTTATGAAACAGCGACAACAGGATCGGCGTCGCCGCGTTAGCCACATCCTCCCTAACTCTTCCAGCTTGTTTGACCCTCTCAATCAAAACATTGTATTGGGCTCGGGTCTTGACCTTGTAAGCTGCCAAGAGACATATGATCACGCAAAGCATTCAAAGATAAAGTGACACAACGAACATTGTGTTGAAGAAGCTCACCTTCAAACTCGGTCTCCAGCTCGGCCTTGCTGAGGCTGACTGCTTCTAGCTGGGTTTGAAGCAAGTGGACCTCCGATGAATTCTCTACAACAAGAAGGTCGTCAACAACCAAGATCAGCACAGAATACAATTAAAGGCATAAAAAGACCAAGAGGGGTAAGCTTACTCCCGACTGAACCCCGGAGGTCGAGGTTCTCCTCTCGGAGTTCGGCTTTTTCTCTCCTCAGGGCCGCCTCCCTCGATGCGGCTTCCTCTCGAGTGGTCTTCAATTCTTGCTGGATGTTCTCTAGAGAGTTCAGATGCGGGACCAATTTCTCGAGTGCATCGGACTTGGCCATTGATCGGCAGTACTCTCTTTGCGCACAAGATCTGAAGTTGGTCAATTGAAAAGAGATGATGATGCTACAACAGAAAAGGATTAGGACTTACATTTAACAGCCGAGTCGCTTCATTCAGACTGCTCACAAGCACATCTCTTTCTTCGCTTTCTATTTTCTTATTCAAGATGATGTCTTGTCTCTGACCTTTCGAATCCCACCACTCAAATTGATCGGAGGAACCCAGGTTTCAGAGGACTGCAACCTGGGAATCTCCTCTACTATGGCTGAATGGATCAGAAGGGGCAGATGAAGATACAGAAGAATTTACTAGAGATTGAAAAGTTAAGAGAGTGATTCAAGACTTACGGGTTTCGGTGGCTGGGTCTTTGACCGGCACTGCCCGGCTGCTCTTCCTTTCTTGGCTTTTGCCCGACTGGTCTTCAGTTGGGGCCCTTCGAGTAACGGTCGGGGGCTCTTCTGCGGCCGACTGGTTTCCAGTCGGGGTATCTCGGCTGGCGGTCGGGAGCTCCCTCCTTGGGGTATCTTCGCCGGGAGGTGAGGTCCTTCCACTCGGAGCGCTCTCGCTCGGGAGAGGGCTCTGGGGTTTTGGCTCCACAGGCCTTGATGCCTCGGTTGCTGCAGCTGGCGTTGGTTCCTCACTCTTCCCAGTGGGGTCTATATCTTGAGGCCTCCTGCCAAACGAACGACAAGCGCAGTCGGGATGAAGACGAAGGAATCTTCAACAAACAACTCGATTTTGGTCATAAGATGTACCTGGTCGATCGGCGGATTTTGGGCACTGCCTTCGGTGACGGCCTTGAAGGGGTCGCTTCGACTTGAGGGGCCGGGACATCGTTGTCCGAGTCATCGATGATCAGCCTCCTCTTGCTCGCCCGTTTACTGATGTCTTCACTCGGGGCTGCCCTCTTCCCGGCTGGATCACTCTGGATCTTCACGCCACCGGTTGGTTTCTTGGCGGGCCGAGTCGGCGCGTCATCGTGAGGAATTTTGTACGGCTTCGAAACGATGGAGGCATTTTCCTGCAAGGAAGATTCTTGCAACACTAAGAAGTGTGACATCAAGATTGCAAGGCAATGAAAGAGTTAAGTGGGCTTACCGGAGGAGGAGGGCGATATAGGCTGTATGGGAGGACTGGCAGCATGAGGCTGCGTTCGACTGCAATTCTAGTCGAGAAGACCTTGTACATGTGGATCTTCAAGATCTCGAAGTTGAGGGAATCACGGTCTTCCCGATTGGGGTCCCTCTCGCCCTCGTATTCGAAGGCTGGCTTGGATCGTTCCTTGATCGGAGCCAATCGGCTTCTGATGAAGTGCCGAGTGATCTGCTCGCCCCGAAGACCTTTTTGCTTTATTTCCAAGATCTTCGCTAGCAACTTGTTGGCTTCATCCCAGTCTTGGGCTACTGGCACAGTGCTCCAGGTAGGCCTGGGCACGGGGGGAAGGCCAACGAAGTTTGGCAAGCTGGGCTCAAGATTGTTGATATAGAACCGACTTGCGTGCCACCCTTGTTAGAAGACTTCAAGGGAGAGAAAATACTCCTTGCGGAGGGATCCGCGGAGTTGGAAGCCCGCTCCACCGACGACGTAGGGTTGATCCTTATTCGGATGTGGCTTAGAGTAGAACATGCGTCGGAAGAGTTGAAAGTGGGGGAGAATGCCAAGGAAAGCTTCACACACATGGATGAAGAGAGCGATGTGAAGTATGGAGTTTGGGTTCAAATGATCAAGCCGAAGGCCATAGTAGTCAAGAAGCCCCCTAAAGAACTCAGAGGTGGGGATACTGAAGCCGCAGTAAAAGAAAGAGGTGAAAACGACGAGCTCACCGGTGCTCGGAGAGGGGAACTCCTCACCGGCCGCTGGGCGCCAGCCCACGATCTCCTTAGGAGGAAGCACTCCGTGCTTCACCATCTCCTTGAGGGTGGATTCCCTGACATCCGACGTAGCCCACTGCTTGAAAGGGATCTTCTTCTCACCCGCCATGAATGTGGTTTTGGGGGAAATAGATCTGGCTCGAGGGCTAGGGATTTGAGATGGGGATTTGTGAAGGTGGATGCGAAGGCTGGCTGGTGATGAAGCGTGAGCTTCTAGATCGGTGGATTGGGAGCGCGCAAGAGCTTAGGGTTCTTCGCTGCAAGCTGGTGAACAGTGTTGCGATTGGGGAATTTTTTCTGGAAAGACGAAGTGGCGGGGATGACCTCGAGGCTTTGTAAGAGATTTGAGGGTTGCGCTAGGTTTTCTCGCGATTGGGCCGAGCCCATGAGAAACTTGCGGCCCAGCTAAGGTGTGGCCTGACGCGTGTCCTTAGGGACTTAAGTGGATGAACTTAAGCAGATTTGCTTTGGCAATATGCACGTGTCTGAGTGCCCTGTACCTTTGAAAATCCTTTCATACCGCGGTTTGCGCAACTTCATGAGAAGTTGGCACGATGCAATTTGAAAGGTGACAAACAGTGAAGCTTTTCATAGCTGCCTTGATGACAGGGACTATTTGATTTTTAAGCAGTTGATTAAATGATTATATCAATGCTAATTTTCCACCTTGGTGAAGATCTTTTTTAGATTGAGACCAATATTGTGGCAAGAGCTATTTAATATTTTGGTCGTATTTTTCGATGACTCGAAAAACTTGTTAACCCATGAGGGATGATTAAAATATTTGTTCCGAGATAACTCGGGCAGATCTACTCGGATAAACATGAGCTTACCGAGTGCTTTTCACTCATGAGGGTTGATTGAGTTATTTGTTCTGAAATGACTCGGGCAAATTCACTCGGACGAACACGAGCTTGCCGAGTGATTTTTTATGGTTGCTTTAGCTTGAGCTAAGCGTCTACATGAGAATAATTTTTTATAGTTCTTGACTGTATGTTTAGTCTGTTTTTGGCTAATTACACAATCGAGGGCTACACCTAATTAGGTGTATCGAGAGATGCACCTAAGTATTTATTTTTTGGATATTTTCCAGCCCTTCACAGTCTTTGGAGCCACTCGGGAGAATCGGGCAGAGATGATGGAATTGCTCGGCGCCAGAAGCACTCGGCCAAAGAGTTGTTTGGTCGTGTACTGTCTTGGTTCGAGGCTGAGTTATCTCGTCGACTGCAAAGGACTCGGGGGCTACTGTGGAGATTATGGCAATCGGATATCCACATGGCAAGCTTATCTGACTAGAGATAGGGATAGGTTGCGCTTGCCAAATATGTAAACCAACTATGACTTGGGTATTACGTTGCTGATTAGATAAGGCGACGACTCATAGTCACGGTTTGGTAAGATTGAGGAAACCGACTTAGAGTAAGATAGGGTTTCCGATCTGTAAGCCCGCCTCCCAAGACTATACAAGGGGGGTAAGGGGCGTCCCTTGAGAGATATGAGTTTTCTGAGCTATAGATCTTGAGATCAATATACACTCGACGGATCGAATCCCGAAACAGGAGTAGGGTATTACCTCACGAGAGAGCCTCGAGAGAGCCTGAACCTGTCTAAATCCTCGTTTTCCACCTAACCCATTGTGCTTGGCGATCTTGACTGCACCCCCAATTTTCTATTGCCGAAACCGAGTTTCGACAAAGCTAAAGTTAAAAATGTAATGTTTCCTTGTTTGAGCTAAGCAAATGAAATTCATTGACTCCTATGATTTTACTCATTTTTTTAGAATTAATGATTTTACGCCTTCAGAAAGCTCAGGGGCGTTCCTATATAGTCATTTTCTAATTCCAACTAATTTATCTAATTCTAACTAATTTATATTATGTTAATTAAATATATCAATCACTAATTAGATAATTAGTGCATATTATCCTCAGTTTTCTTTTGGGTTCGCTACCGACAGCGCATCAAATTTGCTATGCTTTTACTCAATTTTTTGAAAGGTAAAATAATTTTACTCCTCTGCGCACGAACTAGTCAAATTGCGGCGAATAAAAAGAACATCTCACGTTCATAAGCATAGGGGCTGTTTGGGTTACATAAGATATTTGGACATAAATTTAAATGACTAAATGTGAACTGATTATAAAAATAACTGCAAAGCCGAAGGATAATTCACGAGATAAATCTATTAAGTCTAATTAATACATGATTAGTAAATGTTTACTATAGTATCATATCATCAAATCATTATATAATTAGGTTCATTGGATTCGTCTCGCGAATTAGTCATCGATTATGAATAAGTTTTGTAAGTAGTCTACATTTAATACTCTAAAATAGATGGGACAGACACTAAATTTTAGTCCCAACAAACAAACAGCCCCATAGACAAACAGAAAGCAAGTTGGATATGTGTACCATTTTTCAACTCTAAGCAGAGACAAGTAGGAGAAACCTACAAAACGGACGTCCGATGTTATGAAAAAAATCGGACGTCCGATGTTATGAAAAAATCGAAGAGTCAAATGTTTCAGTTGATCACTGGTGCAACATGGAGAAAAAAAAAGTTGGCCGCTAAAACATATAAAAAGTTTGTGAAACACAATAAAACACATGATGAACATATTGTTATCACGTAAATACATGCATGAATAGAATGAGAAGAGTCAATAAAATGATAGGAGAGAGAGTAGGGGTTTGAGCGATGATGTTTTTCCAGTCAGCAGTGAAATATTGAGTTATTCATGGTGAAACAAAGAATTCGTCGAAACATATTTGCTACCGTGTCTGAAACATTAAATTTTAACAGATTGAAACATATGATTTTCTTTCATCATAATATAATAATGCGATGTTTTATTTTAATGATTTAATTATAAGAAACACAATGGTGTGATCAGATTATAGATTGAAGATTGGATAAGTAGTTTAAAGGAAAAGTTATTTAAAGATCATTAAATACATGTATGATGGGTAAAGTGGATAACAGTAGTTTTGCTTGTTCCATTTTTGTTATGGTGCCTGACGTCCCATACGCAGCATTTCCGACAAAGTACGCGTTCGCGGGTGCCGCGTATCCGATACGATACCCCCTTCCGAGCTGCCCAGGTGAATCACAGCCGTCCGTCTCGACACGCGTCCGCCAAACCGGTGCATCCCGCGCTCCGCCTCTCCCCTCACCCATGTTCCCGCCTACCTCCCCATCCCCATCCCATAAAGCAGCTTGGCCGCGAGGCTTCTCCTGGAAGGAGGCAAAGAAGGCGAGCGCGAGCACCTCCGCCGCTTCACTCTCCACGAGGACAGAGAGATACCCCAAATCCCAAACCAAACCCTAATCCCCGCCGTGAGGAGGCTTCGAGAGAGCTCGCCCTCCATGCCGAGGGGGCGGAGGCCGCGCGTGCCTGGTGGCTCGTCCGCCTATTTCGGCGCTCACCTCATCGCCGCCTAGCTCGGGATGCAGTGCCGCATGGGTACGTGCGCTGCGCGGCGCGGCGAGATCAGATCCGGGGCTTTCTTGTTTTCTTTTACGCCGGTTTCTGTGCATTTTGGCTGCTTCGCGCTTCGATTCATCACGGGTTGGGGTTTCCGCTTTGCAAATCGCCTAATTTTGTTGTTGTTGCTTGCCGTGTGATGGACGCAGGTCCCCCGGCGGCGGAGCAGATGAGGCGCGTCATCGTGTCGACGGACTGCGACACCGGCCGCGTCATGAGTGAGATCCCCCGCTCTCCTTGGAAAGGGCTCTTTTTTTTGATAGGGTTTTGCTTGGGTTTTTGGCTACTGGAACATTTTGGCCTGGGTGATGTTGGAGTGGTTTTCTACTTCCTCATGGAAGATTAGCGCGAAAGGCATGGTTTTTTAAGGCTCCACTGATTGTTTCGGTTCGTCTTTGGAGGATCTTGCTAGTAAGCACGCATGCGTGTTTGGTTGTTGGGTGAGGCCGAATCCTTGTGCCTGTATTAGCTATTAGGTGTAGTCCGATATTGTTTGGGAAAAAAGAGGTTTTTTTATTCGTACCAGTCAATGCGGGTTTACTTTTATTAATATCATGCATCTAGTGTAACTTGATGATGATGCGACCTCGTTGCTCGTTGTTCTGTCCCTTTGGTGAACATATTTGGTCTTCCTTTTGCAATGAATCAGTAGGCCTCTGTTGTGATTTGGGAAATTCCCCCTTCTTTTGGCGACTTATATCTTGTTTTACTGCATGACATGTTGAGAAAACATAATCAACAAGTTTGTATCTTACTGTCAGTTTCTTCTTAAATTGGCTTGTTGAAGGGATGTTTGGTGCCATGGAAGGTTGAGACAGTGATTCTGATTCGGATGACTCTGCGGAGACGGGGAACGTTGGGCCACTGCATGAGGCAGCAAGCGCAGGGAAAATGGATACCTGCAAACACTTGGTGGAGCAGCTTGGGTTTCACATCAATGCTGAAGCTAGTGATGATTTGGGTATGTGGCACTGCACTTTACAACTTGAATGCTTTCATGTTTCTCCTAGGTATTATTTTGTGCACTATCTAATGTAAGCTTTTAGATGCGACACAAAAATCATTGAAGATGTAAATTGTTAACGTACATCATGAAGGGACCTTACCTTATCAATTCCTTCACCAGAAGCTCTGGTTCAAATGCCATACGGTTTTTCTTGTGTATTGTGAGAATTCTATGATCATCAATGGTGTGCCAACATTGAAGGAATCATCACCCATGTGAAATAAAAAAAATCAGAGAAGAAAGTATGCACTCAGTTCTGAACTCTCAGCCCAGTGTTGTGTGCCAATCTTCTGTAGTCTGTAACTTTTTCCCTGCTTCTGAGATCTATGAGTTAAAAATGCATGTTATCTCGATCTTGTGCTTCACCTGCCTACCTGCTAGTAACAAACATGTACTAGTTCTGTAGAAGATTCTTTTACCTACACACTGTTAATTTGTCAAGCCGTGGTCTGCATAGGTACTTGCAAGAATTGTACTCATGCAACACATTCCTATCAGAAAGATATCGTCATGCATAAGAGTAAACAAGTAGTCAACAAGAGGCTTTAATTTGGAGTTCTCGGTTTATGTTTTCTTAATGATTTAGGATAAGGGAAGCGATAAAGACAAAAAGGCTCGGTTGAAATCATTTGGCGCAAATGCAGTTGAGGGGAAGGACTATGTTGGTGCATCCAAATTCTACAGTGAGGTATATTTTGTGCATCATATCTTCCTACTGGAAAGTTCTATTAGTTCCTACTCCCTCTAATTCCAAATGTAAGTCATTTTGTACTTGTGCTGTGAATTTAAGAAGATTACTCAAATGAATTTGTTGCCCTTCATTTATTGCATTGGAATTTGTAAAAGATGAGGGTGAGGGGAGTAGCAACTGGCATTTCCTTGGCGTGGTTAAACATGGAAGAGAAGATTAAAAAGTGCCTTGAAGTTCTACAACCAGTTACATTTAAGAAAGAATTGAGAAGCTATCTTTACTTGTACACCTGTTGTTGTTACTACAGTAATACTTTCTGTTTGATTAGTTTTTCTTTGGGCGTATTAAGTAATTTCCTCGGTATATACTGGCAAATGGCATATTACCAGAAATTAGCTGGAAGGGGAATGTCCAAATGTGAAGACTTGTTTGTGTGCAAAAATATTATGTAGCTGTGTAATCTTTTTCTTCAGTCAAACTAAAATTATATGAATGTTTGTTGAGCCATGGTTGGATGAAACCTGACAACTACAGGATAAATAACCAATGTGTATTGAGTTTTTCCTCTCTTTTTTTTTTCAAACCAGACCTGATATTCCACTGACCAAATAGACCAACTTATGGTTGATTTTGTTTGTTTTCAGAGCTCTTTTTTTATCTTTGTTCTTAAAAACGTTATTTTAGAACTGATAAAATTGGCATTTTACACATCTAGTTTGGTACTTGGTATTTAACTGGTTCTGTGTCATAGTAAGCTTGTTTCAATTATGAGCCTCCTGGAGACTTTCTCAGATTGAATAGTTGAAACCTTGGCACTCAGATTTATGTTAACAAGTGCTTTTTTGGAATTGCATAATTCCCTGTGAAACAAATTTGATTTTAGCCACATAAATCAAAGCATGTTCATAATCGGAACTACTGGATACCTTAAGTATCGCAGCGGTAGTTTGTAGATACTTCAAAGAACACTTGAAGATGTATACAGATAGCCATGAATTGGAAAATAGTAAAGAGCACTTGAATATTCAAAATATACTGATTACAAAGTAAAAAATAAGAAAACGAATAACAAAAGTGTCGAATAAATAAAATGTTTGGAGTAACATGATCGGTGATATGGGGCATGTAGCATGTTGAGTTTATAGTAATTGATGAATAATGGTAACCGCAGACAAACATATTGACGGGTGTGATGAAGCATGGAAAGATCCAACGGCACTTGTTTCCTAGGTGATGTGAAATTAACTACACTAAAGAGGGTTCCAATTAAACAAAAGTCCTCTTATGCTTGTTTTTATGTAGGCCATCCAGCTGGATCCTGCCGATGCAGCGCTGCATTCAAATATGAGCTTTTGCTACCTAAAAAGTGGTGAAGCACGGGAAGCTTTGCATGATGCCAAGACTTGCATAGGACTGAAACCAGATTTGGCCAAAAGGTTACTATTGGAAAGGAGCTGCCCTGATGTCGCTCAAGGTGAGCTAGAAATGCAACTTGCCTGTCTTCAGCTTCTTTATACGTCACATCCTTGTAGATAATCCGCTGCGCATTTTTATTGCTAGGAATACAAAGAAGCGTGTGATGCATTCATGGATGGAGTGAAACTGGATCCTGCAAGTGCGGAGCTGCATGAAGCATTTTGGTACTCTTTCTAGGCCTTCTCTTCAACACAATTCTCAACTTCTGAATGGCTTTTTACACCAAAATGACCCTGTCCCCCCTAATCAAAATGGTAACCGTGAGCTTGATCATTGAATTATTTATCATTCTAATAGCAGTTCCTTTTGACAAAAAAGAGTGATTCCCAACTGTAGCTTATTACACAATAAGGGGGGTTTTGATATCGCAGTATGCATGAACGGTAGCTTGAAGCCACCTTGGGAGTTTCCAAAACAATTGTTCTTACCATTTCAGGGAAGCAGCCGCGGCATTGAAGAAGGAACATTTGGCTGGAAAGACTGTCAGCTCATTTGATTAGGATCTGGTCAATTTCCTGCTTGGTTCAGGGTGTTTTTTGGGGGGACATGATCTGTACGCCCTTAATTAGATGGTTTCATGGCATCAAACTTTCTAGCGGTGGTCTCTTTTGGGTCTCTTAAACATACAGCTCAATACACTCAGATTTTTCCTGGAGTAATTTGTCATGAAACCGCTACTTCTAGTTGCCAGCTTGGCTTGATCTCGCATTATCTGTCTGCCCTTGTTACTGTTAAGTCTGCTTTAGTTGCCCTGCTCACGATTTCTCTTGTACTTCACTGAGTTTTGTTACTGATCTGGTTGTCTTGCTGATATTCCTGTTACAAAAGGGCCATTATATGGCCATTATATTATATGGCTATTATTTGATCTCATCAAGAATCATCAAATGACAGCCATCATTGGGGATTTGACTCAACATCAAAGGCAGCCATAAAGTGGATTTTTAATTCTTTGTAACAGTCATGTTTACGGGAATAAATCATCTTTAATGTAATTCACTAAATTATCTAGAATCCTAGGCTTGTAATCACCCTATATAAAGTGCCATTGAGATCAATATGAAAGTGCTAGAATCTACTTTTCACTACTCGTTCTTCTCGATTCGCAACACGTTATCAGTACGCTCTACCAAGCTAGAGTAGTGAAGAGACTCACCGGCACGTGGTAAGAATGGCTCGTCTTCTCACTGCCGATTCCTCCTTTCCACGCAATCTCCGTGCACGCCACATTCGTCGTCTCTTGCAGCAGCTTGAGAGGATCCTCCGGGCTCCGACACGCCGTCCTCAACGTGGCAGGGGCCGTGGTGCCAGCATTGTCGGCCGTGGTCCCCCGTCTCCTCCTCCTGGCTTCGTCAGACGTGGAGGAAGACGCCGCGACGACGACGACGTTTCCCGCAGGAACACGAGAACCGACAGTGTCGTCTCGAGCACCCTTGCGACTCGTCGAGGGTCTCCGGTGATGCCGGAAATGTGCACAGCACCAGAACGAATCCTGGTGGAGGCACCGCACCACTGTGAGACCCATGGGTGGATTGCACGGGTACGGAAGCAGCAAGCGATGCCCGATGTGGTGACGGCTTTTTGCCCGAACCACGGTTGGACACATCATCTTCGCCGTGTCATTTCTCCACCACCATCGCCTGACTACACACCGGAGACGCCGCTGCACACGCAGACACCAACCAATCCACCGGAGTTCCTCCTCAGAGGAACCCTTGCTGCACGCCGCGGAGCCCCGCCATTCTACATGGCAGCAGGGAGCAACGGCGAGAGCTCGGCCCCCCAACAACCCCTCCATTCCCCGGACCACGCCGTATCATCAAGACCGGGCATGTCCCGCCAAGACTACCGGCGGCGGCAAGCCTAGCCATTCCCACCCTCGGGTGAGGGGGAGGCTTGAGCACAAAGGGGAAATCGAGGTCCAAGGGGGGGCAAGGCGGCGGCAGTGTTCGGCTAGGCGGTGGCGGCGTCGAGCCGGAGGTGCGCCGGCCCGTCCATGGCATGCGGCGCCACCCGGCAGGACGACGGCGGCGCGCGCCCTAGCCGCGGCGGCACGTGGCGCGCCGGCCTCTTCGTTGGCGGTGGCGGCGCGCGCCTAGCCGCGGCGGCACGCGGCGCGCCGCCTCTCCGTTGGCGGCGCGGCGCCCGCTGGGGCTTCTCAATTGATGGCGGCGCGCCCGCGCGACGTCTCTCCATCGACGGCGCAGCGGCACCGGCAGCGGTGGCGGCGTGCGCCTAGCCACGGCGGCGCGTGGTGCCCCGCCTCTCCATGGCGGCGCCTCGCCGGCCTTCTCCATCGGTGGCGGCGCACCCAGGGGAGGCACCATAGGCGGCGGTGGCGTGGGGAGGTTAGGGTTTTGCAAACCCTAACCACACCCCCTCCCTTATCTCGGCGGGCCAAGCCGCCCATTAGCCGCCACGCTAATGGGCCGCCTCCCCTCTCGCACCGCCCACGGCCAGGCCTCGCCCACACCACCCTCATGGATCTACGGTGGTGGTGGGCCAAAATACTCACTATTTTGGCCCATCGTCCAAATTATCTTAATATTTTCTGTAATTTATGCTATAACTAGTTGACATTCGGTCATTTTAATTTTAGTAAATAAGCAGAGACTTTACATTTGCCATCAGCACTTTGTAACTCTCTGTCATTGTAAATACATATGGGTTTGTTTCAGCATTTCCATGTCCTTTGTTATGCATTTACTTTGCAAATTTACTCTTCCGCCCTACTTTATTTTTGCAAATGTGCCATAATTTCTCAAAATTTTGGCTAGACAGGTGAGATGGCAACCAAAGAGTTCGATATTCTCGCTCTCGATGGTTCCAATTTCCCTGCTTGGGCGATGGATGTCAAAGTCAATCTGTCGACTAATGGACTATACAGATGTATAGATGAAACAACCGATGGAAGTGTTGGCCCCCTCAAACATGTCCAAATTCTTCGCCTTAAAAGTTATAAGGAATCATATCCATCAGGATTTGAAAATGGAGTACATGTATGAGGAGGACCCACGCGCTTTGTGGATCGCTCTTAAAAATCGATATGAACAAGATAAAGTTATCCTCCTCCCGGAGGCAACGCATGAGTGGAACCACTTACGTCTACAGGATTTTAAAACTGTAGATGAGTTCAACCATGTTGTTCATAAGATATGCGCTAAGCTTCGGTTTTGTGAGAAAGAACCTTCTGAAGAGGAGAAAATTGAGAAGACTCTGTCTACAATGCTCTCATCGAACGGATCATCACTCAACAATACCGTGAGAAGAATTTCACTGTCTACTCTTCACTCATTCGACATTGAAACAAAGCGAAAAGAACCATGAGCTCACTATATGGAACTCAAACCAGCGCCCTTTGGGCACTGCACCATTGCCTGAAGTACATGCGAATGAGAAGAAACAAGTTCCAAATGGGAACACACAGACAAGAAATTCCTCAGGAAAGGGTAAACATAAGAGAGCCAAAAAGCAACGTGGGAACACTAAAAAGGGAAAAGGCAAATCTAAGCATAATGATGATAGTGGCAACAAAACCACCGCTTCAGTGTGGTGCTACAATCATATTGCTAAGAAATGCAGGACCCCTAAACATCTTGTTGATTTATACATGAAGTCTATGGGTCGTACACAGACCAACCAGAAGCACGAAGCACACTGCGCCTCTCAAGTGCTGGAGACTGGAGCTATGGACCCCATTCCTGAAGGAGCGGGACCAAGCAAAACCAAGACTCCGTCAAATGAAGAGGAAGACTCTTTGGACATCGACGACATGCTCGTGGAATATGCTTCCAACGACATTTATGGAGATCTTAATTAGTCGTCATTAATTTAATATTTAATTTGTGCAAATGTAACCGTTGTAATAAAGACATGATGTTGCTACCCCTATTTACAATAGCAATAATCACAAATGCTATCTTAATACATTCCTATGTGATTTTCTATATTTTGTTCTCATGAAATTACATTATGCATTATATAGATTATTACGGGAATCAGTCCGATGGAAGAAGAGATGTGCCTCGTGGACAGTTGTACCACTAACACTATACTTAGGGAAGTCAAAATTTTCCAAACTCTCACAAAGAGGGAAGAACAAGTTTTGACCATCGTGGGACGCGATGCTATGATTGTCGGTTCCTGTAGGGCCACTATCATACTTCCAATGGGTACACAAATAAATATCGAGGAGGCATTATTGTATCCCGATTCAACTCGTACCCTACTAAGTTATAGAGATATCCGAAAAAATGGTATTCATGTGGAAACATATGAAGAAAACAATGAGGAGTTTCTCCTTTTGACCAAAGATACTGGATATGGCAAACAAACAATTGAAAAGGTGCCTTCTCTCCCGTCTGGATTGTACTACACATACATCAAACCTGTACCATATGTTGCATACAAAATGATTTTTCAAAATGTGGATGCATTTAAAACTTGGCATGATTGCCTTGGCCATCCCGGCATCGGAATGATGAGAAAAATCATGAGCAATTCAAGTGGACATGGTATGAGCAATAGAAAATTCCCAGAATCCTCAGATTTTGTGTGCACCTCATGTACAACTGGAAATTAATTTTGAGACCCTCACATCTTAAAATAATGGCTGAACCATTAAAGTTTCTTGAACGCATTCAAGGAGACATTTGTGGCCCTATTCAACCATTGTCTGGAGCATTCAGGTATTTCATGGTTCTAATAGACGCATCCACAAGATGGTCCCATGTGTGTCTCTTATCGACACGGAACCATGCCTTTGCAAAATTGATTGCACAAGTCATCAGACTTAGAGCAAGTCAACCTGAACACCAGATAAAATCAATTAGATTAGACAACGCTGCAGAATTTTCTTCCAAAGCTTTCAATGATTATTGTATGGCTTTAGGAATTGAAGTTCAACATTCTGTACCGTATGTTCACACACAAAATGGTTTAGCCGAATCTCTTATCAAGAGGATAAAACTCATAGCCAGACCATTATTGCAAAATTGTAACCTTCCAACCTCATGTTGGGGTCACGCAGTCCTACACGCTGGTGACTTAGTACAATTGCGCCCAACTGCATACCATACAACCTCCCCACTGTAATTGGTTCGTGGTGATCCTCCTAGTATTTTCCATCTGCGGAAATTCGATTGCGCTGTATACGTACCGATCTCACCACCAAAACGTACATCAATGGGCCCTCACAGGAAAATGGGGATCTACGTGGGATATTTATCTCCGTCGATTATTAAATATCTGGAGCCCCTTACAGGGGATTTACTCACGGCCCGGTACGCTGATTGTATCTTCAATGAAGAACATTTTCCGACATTAGGGGGAGAATTTAAGTATCACACTGAATGCCCGGAAATAAATTAGGATGCCATAGACACCCTAAAGGAGGATCCTCGTACCACAGAATCTGACCTTCAGGTTAAAAGGATCATTGATTTGCAGGTTGCTACAAACAATTTGCCAGACTCATTTACTGTGAGTAAAAGTGTCACAAAATCATACATTCATGCAAGGAATGTGCCAGAAAGAATAGAGGTACCAAATAAAACTATTCAACTCCCTTCCTCTAAAGAAAGTGGGAGAAGTACGGCAAATCCTCGCAAGCACACGAGGAAACAGAGGAAAGAATCCTCTCGACACAAGAAATGAAACTCAACCTCAAGTTGAGAGACACCAGTGAATTCACCCAATTCACTTCCCACATCAACAGTGCACTCAATTTCTGATGATGGGACATTGGAACGCCCCGACGCGATCATATTGGGAAATACTGAGCCGTCAACTGGGGTAAATGAAATATCCGTAAACTATGTTGAGTCTGGAGAATCATTCAACCGTAAGACTACAATTGTCGACATATACTTTGCCTCATCAGTTGCAGAAACCATCCAAAATGATCCAGATCCAAAATCCATGGTAGAGTGCAAACAACGCTCGGACTGGAACAAATTGAAGGAAGCAATTGAAGCGAGTTAGCCTCCTCAATAAAAGAGAGGTATTCTCACAAGTAATACCTACACCTCCAAAAACCTTCCCCGTGGGTTTTAAATGGGTTTTCATCGAAGCGGAATGAGAAAAATGAGATGGTGAGATATAAAGCGAGGCTTGTAGCACAAGGGTTCACGCAGAGACCCGGCATTGATTTCAATGAAACATATTCTCCAGTCATGAGCGGAATTACGTTCTGATACTTGATATTACTGGCAATACAAAAGCGTCTATCTATGCAATTGATGGATGTCGTGACAGCATATTTATATGGGTCACTAGATTCGGACATATATATGAAGGTCCTCGATGGGATCTCTATACCGAATGGAAGCGCAAATCGAAAAATGTATTGTGTAAAGCTCAAAAGATCACTCTATGGTCTCAAACGTCGGGTAGAATGTGGTACAACCGACGAGTGAGTACCTTCTACGAAAGGTTACTTCAACAATGATGATTGCCCATGCATATTCATCAAAAGATCCTCCACAGATTTTGCATTATATCGTTGTATGTAGATGATTTGAATATCATTGGCCACACACAAGATATTAATGAAGCCCGCCACCATCTTAAGGCGGAATTTGAGATGAAGGATTTGGGTAAAACCAGATTTTGCTTAGGTTTGCAAATCGAGCACCTTCATTTAGGAATTTTTGTGCATCAATATGTCTATATTCAGAAATTATTGGAGAAATTCAATATGGACAAAGCACATCCAAATAAAACTCCCATGGTTGTTCGATCTCTCGATAAAGAAAAGGACATTTTCCGACCACGGGAGGAAGGAGAGGAGATATTAGGACCAGAATATCCCTATCTTAGTCTCATTGGAGCACTTATGTATTTTGCAAATAGTACCAGGCCAGATATTGCATTTGCGGTAAATCTATTGGCAAGACATAGTGCCGCCCCAACTAAGCGTCATTGGACCGGAGGAAAACAAATCCTCAGGTACCTAAATGGCACTAAGGATCTTGGCTTGTTCTTTCTAAACGCCGATCCTAGCTTGGTTGGGTACACCGATGTCGGCTATATGTCCGATCTCCACAACGCCGATCACAAACGGTTTTGTATTCCTCCATGGAGGAACAACCATATCGTGGAAGTCATCTAAACAAACATTAGTGGCTACCTCCACAAACCATTCCGAAATTATCGCACCGTTTGAGGCATCACGTGAATGTGTATGGCTTCGCAAGATGATAAACCACATTGAACAATCTTGTGGTATTGGTTCCTCAGAATCACCTACTATTATCTATGAAGACAATGTTGCTTGTATTACACAGATGCAAACAGGCTACATTAAGAGCAATATCACCAAGCATATTGCCCCTAAGTTGTTTTATCCCCATGAGCTTCAGCAAAATGGAGAAATAAACATCTTATCGACAAAGTCTTGCGATAATCGCGAGATCTCTTCACAAAATCCCTACCCACTTCCTCATTCGAGAGATGTGTTAAGGGAATTGGTATGAGACTACTCGAAACTTGCAAGCTTCAGGGGGAGACTCTCTGAATGATGGATCCTGTTAAAACGCTTCACATTGTACTCTTTTTCCTTTTGTGAGTTTTTACCATCCGGGTTTTCTCATATAAAGTTTTTAATGAGGCAATGATAGATGCAAGCTTATGCCTTATCTCATGTTTTCTTCCACAGGAGTTTTTCTAGAGATAAAACACGGCATGGATTACTCCTTTAACCTTGCAGGTTGATGATAGAGTAATCACCAGTCATATTATTCCTATTTTTCCCACAGGGTTTTTCGAAGAAATTAAAGAACAAGTTGATCTCAACATGGACTCGATCAAAAGGGGGAGTGTACAAAAGGGCCATTATATGGCCATTATTTGATCTCATCAAGAATCATCAAATGGCAGCCATCATTGGGGATTTGACTCAACATCAAAGGCAGCCATAAAGTGGATTTTTAATCCTTTGTAACAGCCATGTTTATGGGTATAAATCATCCTTAATGTAATTCACTAAATTGCCTAGAATCCTAGGCTTGTAATCACCCTATATAAAGGGCCATTGAGATCAATATGAAAGTGCTAGAATCTACTTTTCACTACTCGTTTTTCTCGATTCGCAACAGTTCCCACGGACCTGCACGCAATCTTTCAAGTCTTTAGGGCTTCGTAAATAAGTGAGGTAAATCCGTTTAATTTTGGTAAAATAAGTGAGTCCTCCACTATATCGTCGTCATCATTCCATCTTTTTTTTCTAAACTACTTCAAACTCAGGCGATTTGATAGAGGGACGGTAAGGCTTTGTTCGGTTCTAGGGATTAAATCCTCAAAGGGAACCAATTCAGGGAGGGATCTCTCTCACATCACTCAATCCTTGTGGGGGATGAATTCTTTTTGACTTTCCTAATCCCTTTCTTTGGTTTAGCATTAGAAAAGCATCCTCTTTCTCAAAACACATATTCTGAAAACACAGATATACAGAGAAATCTAAGAAGAAAATACATATACACAGATACATATTTTGAAACACAGATACACATATACTTCAGATCTACATTTCTTGGACCAAACGTGCCAAGTGATCGTCAAAACCATTTTTGTAAGGAAAAGTTTGCACTTGATTTTGATCACAGTATTGAACTTGCTCAGGATTGGAAACAAACCAACCATCAAAGGGGGCAGTAACAAAGTATATACTAATGTGCACGCCGCAACAAGTTCGCATGATGAATAGATTATTTACCAGTCACAAAACCATCATTCGATGTATGCAGCCATGGTTCATCCTATCACAATCAGAATAGTTTGCATAGTGTAAAGGAAAATCAGCAGGCACTTGTTAACTTTGAGATGATACTTAAAGAGTAGACCAAAATTGACGATATCGATGGACTGATCCAACCAACAACGTTTACTTGCCCTTCCCCTGATTAAATAGAAGATAAGGAAATTAATGAGCATTCCAAAATGATATTTTGAATTAGAGACGTTAAAAAATAATCACCAATTTCATTTCATAAAGAACAAAATTTGAGATAGCCATTATAACTTCTGCAGAGGGTTTTCAATACTTTCACTTCGCCTCAAAAGGACAACGACACAACATAATCCAAAACACATCAACTAATGAAAATCAGTGGCTTCAACAAACGATAACTCTCTCATTCCACACCTGAAAGTGCTTTAAAACAAGCTAATCCCAAGCTGACCAAAACATGACTGCCATGAGACCATCTATATCCACAAAGTTTGGAATAAGTTGAACTATAATACTTTTATTAGATAATGGATTTTTCATTAATCCGGCCTCTATATTATGAAACTAAAAACAGTAAGGCTTCATTGTTAGTAGTACAAAGTTTTAATGTCAATAATTCTATGCGATTCCCAAGTTTAAAAACTTATCATATGAAAGAATGGAGAACTAGAGTACATGTGGAATACATGTGCAACTACGGGAAGCTAGAAATCAGAAAAAACAAGTGGAATAAATAGGAACAGAGCAAGGACTAAATAAAAGCTTTTGCCCACAGACTAAGCTCCTAGATAGACAATCAACACTTGCACATATCGTGAAATTAAATATTACAGAGCAACTTGTTGTGCAGAACTAAGAAACTCCAATATAACCAACACTCCAAGTTGTTGAACAATAGTTCGCAGCCTGACCAAGCCAGATACAGATGCCAAAGTAACTTCACCACAAGGAACAAAAGCTCATTGCGACTGTGTTTGATTACTAACCCATGAAGCACTGAACACACTCTGTATCGACACTTCTCAGTGGATGTTGTCAAAAAATTTCTGACTGTGACCAAATTGTTGTAAAATTGTTTCCCTAAATCAATTGTTTCCTTAAAAATGCAAATCAAACATAGAAATATTGTTCCCTACCGTAACTCAGAATGCATCTTTTCAGTTTAACCAACGAAAGTTGGGAGTCTATCAATTATGAATCCTTAGTGCATGAGTTACTCGAGACAAATAGGTGTTACTTGTTAGACTCGTGGTGTCGAATTATTTGTTTGGATGGGCGTAACCTCATCTTTGCGGAGAGGAAGAGTGCCAGTGAAGCGCTAAGGTAATATGTTCTTCTTTCAAGAAATACTTCTGTAATTTCATCACATTCTTGTGAAGCAGGAATATAATCACATAAGCTTGAAAGCTCGGAGGAATGAAGCTGCCATTTCCAACATGCTTGCATTTTTCATCATGGCATTGATGAGTCAATAATTCAGCTGAATTCAAAAACTTGGTTACTTAGTCCAAATCACCCAAAAAAGAACATGAACTGTTTCTGGAGAAATATAACACACAATTTTATACATCTAATATATCTCTAAAAATAATTCTGGTTCTTGAACTTTTGTCGTCATGCTTGATGTTTGTTTGTGTATGCAGAAAATTGCTCTATGATGATAACCGAACAAAAACACATGTAATCAAAGTAAATGTAATCACAGGAACTCACCAGAGAAACCCTAACCCTAGAAGAAGAGGGGAGAGGGAAGGGGAGGAACTAGTCATGGCCAAACGGGCGGCCGGCCGGCACGCACGGGCCCGTGCAGCACGGCCCATTTGGCCCGCTTCATGAAACGGGTCGTGCCGTGCCGCCCACGTGCCTAGGCTCCGGCCCAAGCACGACACGTGGGGAGCCGGCACGGGCCCGTGCCGGCACGGCACGCCGGTGGCCCACGGGCAAGGCCGAGCCCATAGGCTGGTTTTTTTACAATTTTTTTAATAAACAACACATAAGTTAAAAAAAATAAAAATTTAAAAATAAAGTTTTCAAAAAAAATAATGACTTAGTAATGCTAAAAATAAATCCACATTTACGAAAATATTGCAAAAAATTTGTTAAAAATAGTAATGACTTTTATTGATGTTTATATCATTATAGGATACAATGATACATGATGTCTCGTTAAAAACTTTGTCATGTAAACACTCGTAGAGAAAACTGAGAAAACCATGACAAAGAAAAGAGTACAGCTCAAAGGTCAGAACTACGTCTAACAAAATTCTACTGGGGTTAGTCTGGATCCAGGTAGAGTTGCTCGAACTGGGCGGCCAATTCTTGGTTGTCCGCAGTGTATTGGGCATGTTGTCGAGCAAGCTCTCAGTCTTTAACGCTTAGTAGCATTTCAACGTGGTCACTGCTCAGATTTATCCTTCGGTCTTCGATGATACGGCCGCATAGACTGAAAGCCGATTCGGATGACACCGTCGAGACGGGCACTGTCAACACATCCCGTGCTAGTTTTGAAAGCACGGGATATGCTAACTGTTAGTGATATGCCCTAGAGGCAACATGGAGATGTTGGATATCACGTCAATGTTTATGTATTTATGAATAAAGTGTTATTCAGTTCCATGAAATAGACATCTTGTATTGATCAATAAGTACGTGACTTATTTATGAGACTCTTTATGTATGAATCTATTTCTAAACGATCCTGATCATATGTCATATTGTTGGAACAAATATGATTCTAAGATCGGCATGTTTATTGATTGATGATCATGTCTCATAGATCATGGGTATGGAGATACCAAATCAATAAACATGGACACATGTGTTGGAGAACACATTGTTGGATAGACCCACCATGAGACACTACAGAATTAATGTGCCATTAGTTTGTCTCGGTACTGTTGGTACAAAGTCCTTAGACCGAGATCACCATGGATTCCAACATGTGTAGTAGCCTACTTTGGGACTACCAAACGCTATTCCGTAATCGGGTAGTTATAAAGGTAGTTTTCGGGTTTGCTATGAAACATGGAGCGGGATGTGAGTGATCAAGATGGAATTTGCCCCTCCTTTGGAGAGATATCTCTGGGCCCCTCGAGGTAATGGATTATGGAAATGCATGGCCATGCTAAATTGATTGAGGAGTCAATCAAGCACGATAATCCAATATGGTTCGAGTGAATGGTTAAGCTATTGAAGGGATGGCACACATCTTGCCTATAGCTTAATTGGTATCGTGAGGCAAAGGGATTTGTGTACACATTACAGTGTTCGAGCCGATATTATTCTTGTATACTATGGTGTCAATATGTGCCGTTAGGCGCCGCCGATGACGGGTCGGCTGAGTTGGACTCGAGCCGACGATCGGCTAAGTTAGACTATAGCCGAAACCGAGTATACCTGAACCTACTGTGGTCGCACGCTTAAGGGGATAGAATAGATATTCGAGTTGGACTCGGATACGGCTCGATCGGATAGGGATCCGATCGGATAGAGTCCTATGGGCTTACGACGTGTGGGCGGCCAACTCTATGAGATACGGATGAGATCCGATTCAAAATAGAGTCCTAATCGGCCACTAGTCCCAGTCGGCCAACTCTATATAAAGGAGGGAGGGGTGGAGAGCTGCGACACGTCAATTGCATCGCGTGCAACAGAAGTCGCCGAGATCAATCTCCACGGAAACCCTCCCCACTTTCGAGCCAAACCCTAGCCTTGCATCGCGTGCTAGCACACGGGTGTACGGCGTTTTGTCCCCGGACGTGTGGATACCGGTAGAGGCGCTGCTACGTTGCGCGCTGTTGATCGGCTTCGGATCGGCTACGGCATCTGCGAATCGGCTGATTGGCGAATCGGCTGTCCCCGGGTATCGGCTGTCGGCTTGCGAGAATCGGCTACACTGTTCCGGATCGGATAGCCCTGATTGGCTGTTTCCGCTGCACACTCCAATCGGTAACGATCTATCGGCCCTTACTTGCAAGTGTTCCTGGTTTGCGCGGTAGAAAATTTTTGTTTTCGGCTAGCGTAGCTTCCGCGTAACCCTTCAGTGGTATCAGAGCTAATCTTGCTTAGTTCGGGTTTTAGATTGGATCTGGAACAAGTTTTGCGCACGGGTTGATTAGATCAATCGGTTTTACGGGATCTGTTGAGGAGAGTTAATGGTAATTGCGTTCCTTGATAGTGTATCGGAACGGCGTAATGTGATTACGTCGAAGCAATTTCCATATAACTCGGTTTGAGTTGGGTTCGAGATATAGCGGGACCGCCGTGTGCGTACCCCCTTATAGGTCGTCTCGATGCCGTAGCTCTGCGATAAGTAGAAAACGTTTCTACGCCTAACTTGTTTTTGCAGAGAATGCTTTGAGATGGTATGGCCCTATTGTATGTATGAGATGTATGAGATGCATGTGATGCATGTAATATTCTTTCATATGTGCAATCCCTGTAATATTCTTTCATACGTGCAATGCTTGTAATATTCTTTCACGACCTGCGAGTCGATGTAATCTTCAATTAGAGCTTCTATAGTAGTAGCTTAGTTTGAAGAAATCAAGCATTCGGCACTCGAAAGAACGGTGATGAAGATGGAGATCCCGTACACCGGCATGGAGATGGAGATCATCATGTGAAGGGGGCCATACTATTTCACTATATGCTATTCTTCTTGCTTTCATATGTGATATGTTTGTTTGATAGGATAGCATCCCTCACAAAATTAAGTAGTAATGATGCCCTTCCAAATGTTGCACGTCACCGTTATGCTCGTCAATGGTGGGTCCGCCAAAGCAGAGTGCCATTCTCTATCATAACACGAGGGGTATATGTCGACATATACATGCGGAGCATTTGGTTTACTTAACAAGGCTATCAAAACAGTTTTGGGCCTTGGGGCATAGGTTGGCGCCGGGCATGGAGATGTCACACCAACAACAAGAGTCACATAGAGATGTGATTAGCAAGGTGTTGCTTACCGATGTTACTAATTTTCTAGCGTGATGCCAAAGCTCACTAGAAAATTAATTAACATGTGGATCTTGACCCAATATGTAACCTAGAGGGAAGGTGGAAAATACGTAATGGGAGTCTAATGTTAAATTGTTTAACAATAGACATAGCATAAACATTGTGCTAAACTTTGCTTTTTCGTTGTAGAATAAATGGCGGCTAATACTACACCCAGTACCTTTAATTTGCGATCTATTCTCGAAAAGGAAAAATTAAATGGAACAAACTTTATGGATTGGTATCGCAACTTGAGAATTGTTCTCAAGCAAGAGCGTAAGGAGTACGTTCTTGAAGTACCCTATCCCGAGGATTTGCCAAATAATGTCACCGCAACCGCACGGAGAGCTTACGAGAAGCACACTAATGATGCCCTAGATATAAGCTGTCTCATGCTTGCTACAATGTCCCCCGAGCTTCGAAGCAATATGAGAGCAGCGATGCTCACACTATTATTCGGGGACTGCGTGGCATGTTTGAGAACCAAGCTTGGGCCGAGAGGTTCAACACCTCAAAGTCCTTGTTTGCGTGCACGCTTGTTGAGGGAATCCGTCGTCCGCATGTGATAAAGATGATTGGCTATATCGAGAGTCCGGAAAACTAGGTTTTCCCCTTAGCCAAGAGTTGGCTCGATGTGATTCTCCGCCGCTCCCTCCGAGCTTCGAGCCATTCATATTAAACTATCACATGAACAATATGGATAGAACCTTGGCTGAATTGCATGGGATGCTAAAGCCGAGGAGAGTATCCGAAAAACGGTCATCATGTGATGATGATGCGAAGGCAAAGCGCAAACCACTGTCAAGAAACTTTGCACCAAGAGGAAGTTAACTCCCGATGAGATCGCGAGTGCCTCCAATGCAAAGAAGGGCAAGAAGGGGTCGGCGGCATCGGATGCCGTTTGCTTCTATTGCAAGGAGACAGCCATTGGAAGAGGAACTGCAAGAAGTACATGGAGGATCTCAAAAAGAAGCAAAGTACGACTTCGCTCGGTATTAATGTTATAGACATTAATCTTGCTACTTCACCTACGACACTTGGGTATTTGATACCGGATCGTAGCTCATATTTGCAAATCGTTGCGGAATGAGAAGAAGTAGAGGATTGAGAAGGGGCGAGGTGAACTGCGCGTCGACAATGGAGCAAGCGTTGCTACGCTTCTTGTCGGCACAGAGTACCACTTCATCTACCTTCGGGATTAGTTTTGGAATTGAATAATTGTTATTGTGTTCCAACACTATGTCAAAACGTTATTTCCGCTTCATGTTTGCAAGCGGAAGGATATGATTTTAGATCAATGGACAATGGTTGTTCAATATATCTCGAGATATGTTCTATTTTCATGCTCCATTGGTGAATGGATTATACGTTTTGAATCTTGAAGCGTCTCCCATCTATAACATTAATACGAAAGGCAAATCTCTAATGATATAAACCCCACGTTTATCCGGCATTGTCGCTTAGGCCATATAAATAAGAAACGCATGGAGAAGCTCCATAAGGATGGACTGCTTCACTCTTTTGATTTTGAATCATTTGAGACATGTGAGTCTTGTTTACTTGGTAAGATGACAAAGGCACCTTTCACGGGACATAGTGAGAGAGCAAGTGACTTATTGGCACTCGTACATACCGATGTATGTGGACCAATGAGCTCAACGGCCGAGGTGGTTATCGTACTTTATTACCTTTACCGATGACTTTAGTAGACATGGTTATATCTACTTAATGAGGCATAAGTCCGAATCCTTTGAAAAGTTCAAAGAATTCCATAATGAAGTACGAGAATCATTTAGGGAAAACAATCAAGTTTCTACGATCGATCGTGGAGGAGAATACTTGAGCCAAGAGTTTGGTAATCATCGAAAGATTGTGGAATTGTTCCACGTTGACTCCGCCAGAACTCCACAATGGAATGGGGTGTCCGAACGAAGAAATCACACCTTGTTGGACATGGTGCGGTCGATGATGAGCCAAAGTGATCTTCCGTTATCCTTCGGGGATATGCTCTTGAAACAGCTTACGCTCACACTAAATAGAGTTCCATCTAAGTCGAGTTGAAAAGACACCATATGAGATATGGACAGGGCAACCCCCTAGTTTGTCTTTTCTCAAAATTTGGGGATGCGAAGCTTATGTAAAACGTTTGATCGACAAGCTCACACCCAAATCGACAAGTGCTTCTTTGTGGGATATCCTAAGGAAACTAAGGGATATTACTTTTATAATCGGGAACAAGGCAAAGTGTTTGTCGCCCGACACGGTGTCTTCTTGGAGAAAGATTTTCTTTCAAGAAGGGTTAGTGGGAGCAGGGTGCATCTTGAAGAAGTTCAAGAAACACCGAAAACGTTTCAGCGACCACGAACCACAACATGAGGAGCAAAGTGTTGTGCCACCGCTTGTAGATACACCAGCCCCACGGAGGTCGAAAGATCACGTCGTGCACCGACAGTACAGTGCGGAACAACGTGATATATTGTTGTTGGACAACGATGAACCTAAGACCTATGAGGAAGCGATGGTGGGACCCGATTCCAACAAGTGGCTTGGAGCCATGAAATACGAAATAGAATCCATGTACGACAATCAAGTGTGGAACTTGGTTGATTCACCGATGGTGTCAAAACCATTGAGTGTAAATGGGTTTTTAAGAAAAGGCCGATATGGATGGAAATGTTCACATCTATAAGGCGCGATTGGTGGCGAAAGGTTTTAAACAGATTCAAGGAGTTGATTATGATGAAACCTTCTCGCCCGTCGCTATGCTTAAATCTATTCGGATTATCCTAGCGATTGCTGCATATTTCGATTATGAGATATGGCAGATGGATGTCAAAACGGCTTTCCTAAATGGAAACCTAAGCGAGGATGTATACATGATACAACCTCGGGGTTTTGTCGATCCAGAATCGCCTAGAAAGATATGCAAGCTACGAAATCCATTTATGGATTGAAGCAAGCATCTCGGAGTTGGAATATTCGTTTTGATGAAGTAATCAAAGGGTTTGGTTTCATCAAAAATGAAGAAGAGGCCTGTGTTTACAAAAAGGTCGTGGGAGCGCAATTGTATTTCTAATCTTATATGTGGATGACATATTGTTGATTGGAAATGATATCCCTATGCTAGAATCCGTCAAGTCTTCATTGAAAAATAGTTTTTCCATGAAAGACTTAGGGAGGCAACATACATATTAGCATTCGGATCTATAGAGATAGATCCAAGAGGCTAATTGGATTAAGCCAAAGTACATACATTGACAAGGTGTTGAAAAGGTTCAACATGCATGATTCCAAGAAAGGTTTCTTGCCCATGTCACATGGCATTAATCTTAGCAAGAATCGGTGTCCTCGGACACATGATGAGCGGAATAAGATGGGTATGGTTCCATATGCTTCGGCAATTGGATCCATCATGTATGCCATGCTTTGTACACGCCTGGATGTCTCGTACGCTTTGAGTGCTACGAGCAGATACCGTCGATCCAGTGAAGGTCACTGGATCGTAAAGAATATCCTTAAGTACTTGAGAAGAACTAAGGATATGTTCCTAGTCTATGGAGTTGAAGAAGACCTCGTTGTAAGTGGTTACACCGATGCTAGCTTCCAAACAGACAAGGATGATTATAGATCACAATCGGGTTCGTGTTCGCCCGAACGGAGGCGAAGTCACTGGAAGAGTTCCAAGTAGGATACGTTGCTAATTCTACAACGGAGGCCGAGTACATTGCGCTTCGGAAGCGCAAGGAGGTGTTTGGATGAAGAAATTCGTTTCGAGCTTGGTGTGATGACTAGTACGACGGGTCCAATGTCTCTCTATTATGATAATAGTGGAGCCATTGCGCAAGCCAAGGAGCCGAGGTCACATCGAAGTCCAAACACATACTTCGGCGATATCATCTCATCCGCGAGATAGTGGACAGAGGTGATGTCAAGATATGCAAAGTGCACACGGATCTCAACATAGCCGATCCGCCGACAAAACCTCTCCTCACCGAAGCATGAGGCGCACACAAGAGCAATGGGTATTAGATACTTACATGATTGACTCTAGTGCAAGTGGGAGATTGTTAGTGATATGCCCTAGAGGCAACATGGAGATGTTGGATATCACGTCAATGTTTATGTATTTATGAATAAAGTGTTATTCGGTTCCATGAAATAGACATCTTGTATTGATCAATAAGTACGTGACTTATTTATGAGACTCTTTATGTATGAATCTATTTCTAAACGATCCTCGATCATATGTCATATTGTTGGAACAAATATGATTCTAAGATCGGCATGTTTATTGATTGATGATCATGTCTCATAGATCATGGGTATGGAGATACCAAATCAATAAACATGGACACATGTGTTGGAGAACACATTGTTGGATAGACCCACCATGAGACACTACAGAATTAATGTGCCATTAGTTTGTCTCAGGTACTGTTGGTACAAAGTCCTTAGACCTGAGATCACCATGGATATTTTTCCAATATTTAAAATATTTTTTCATGTGAAAGACAGGTTCAGTTAGAACATCATCATTTTCATATTCTTTAAATAGAGAAGCAATTTCAAGAATATTGTGCAAAATTATATTAGAAGTTGGATAATAAATTTGTGACAGAGTAAGAGTACAATCATAAAAAGTTTCTAAAAATAGGTTATATTTTTGGACAATTGCCCAAACATGCTCATTCGATTGACGACCCGTCATTGTTTCATGGGCCACCACGTGATTGAACAAAATCCGTAAGTAATTCACTATAAGGTAAAAAAACTTTTAACATTAAATATGTTGAATTCCACCGATGCTCAGCATCGGTTGCAAACTTACGAGCTCTCTTATCGGTCGCATGACAAAACCTCTTCCACACACCAATCCGTGGGTTCGAAGCAGTTAACCACGCGATTGCTTGACGAACATCATCAATATGGTTATGAACCCTTTTCATGCCAGTCTTAACAATCAAATAATTATATGGCATGCACAACGCTGATGTAGTAGAAACGATTGAGCATAAACACAAAATAAAGGTTGCAATATTTCCATAGCATGAGAACTAGCAGATGCATTATCTAGGGTGACAACAAATATCTTTTCAAAGAAGATTAAATTCATTAATTACTTTCCTAATTCTTTCGCTATGTTTTCTCCCGTATGTGAGCCATCTATTAACCTAAGCCCTAAAACTCTCTTTTGTAATTGCCAATCATCATCAATAATGTGAACAACAACGCTAAGATAATTCTGCCTAGCTCTACTACTCCATATATCTGAAGTTACACTAACAGAGAAAGTACATGTACTAAACAGTTCCTTAAGTACATTTGAATCCTTCTGATAAACATTCTCAATCTCTAGTTGTCGTTTGCCTACTTACAGATTTAAACCTAGGGTTATGAGATTGCTGAATGTATTGTTCAAAATCAGGAGTCTCTCCAATGTTCAGGGGTAAATCTTGCTTGGCGATTAACCGGACAAGAGATTCCCGAGCAACCATGGGATCGTACTCCCAACTACGTACCGTACCATCCGGGTTTAGCATAAGTTGCTGTTGTCGGAGTTGTATTCCTTGCTTCTTGGCGCACGACTCCACATGGCGCTTCAGATGACCTGTACCAGCAGAATCACGAGAAGATAACATTTGCCTACATATTCTACAACGAGCTTTTGATACCTCCCTTCCGTCCGGGGCTGTTTCCTTTATCTCGTCGAAGTGTTGCCATACACCGGAGGTTCTCGATCTTTTCGGGCTAGTGCGTGTCGAAACACTTCCGCTCACGGATCCGGAAGATGATCCTTCCGAAGCCACCGCAGCCGTCTAAACCGGTACCTCTTCCACAGATGGTGGAGTTGGAGCCGATCCGGAGGCATCTTCAAACCCCGGCATGTAGTTGGGGTCGAAATCACCCAAAGTGAAAGACGGCGACTGGTATGGATAGTTCGGATCCATTCTGAAATTTTAAACCAACATAAACAAATTGTAAAATATTTATTGAATTCATAAACACAATACAAGTAATACACAAATTTGATTATTACTTACATCTTTCCAACTGCGAGAACTTCAAACTTCTGCGATCAAACTATTGAACTACGAAACTAATTTTGATTTTTAACAAAATTTGAGCAAATTTTGTCAAAATCAAAAAAATGACACTTGAGAGCAAAGAGAGCACTTGAGAGCACTTGAGAGCACAAACTAAGGAGTGGTGAGGAGAAATGGCTGGGGTTCATGCCCTATTTATAGGGCGAAATTTCTGATTTTTTGCAATTTTTTGAATTTTTTATGATTTTTTTGTCTCCAACGGCTAATTTGAAATTTGAACAGCCATAGAGCCATTGGTGACACGTGGCGCGCTCCCATTGGACCGCCGAAGAGCCGTTGCGCAGCTTTGCTTCCATCCCGCCTCGTGTCGTGCTCCCATTCGACCGCACGCGCAAACGGGCCGTGCCGTGCCGCGGGCCGTGCCGGGCCGTGCCGTGCCGCTACAATGCACGTTCCGTGCCATGCCGGCCCGTGGGCTCGGCGGCCGGCCCAAGCACGGCACGGGTGGACGGGGCGTGCCGGCACGACCCGTTTGCCTTTCGGGCCGTGCCGTGCCGTGCCGCTACTGTTCACGGCGTGCCCGGGCCGACCCGCGGGAGCATGGCCCATTTGGCCGTGACTAGGAGGAACTCACCGGAGAGAAGGTGGCCACCGGAGGAGACAACCGTCGGAGGAGAGAGACGCCGCCCTTGCCAGAGCGCACCGCCACCGCCCTTGCCACCGGAGGAGACAGACGATGCCTTTGCCGAAGCGCACCGCCGCCGCCCTTGCTGCCGGAGGAGACAGACGACGCCCTTGTCGGAGCGCATCGCCGCCGCCGCCATCGTCGCCTCCGGGTCGCACCGACACCGTGGCGCTCGTCCCCTCGCACGAGGGTTTTTTCCACGCTGCGGCGCTCGTTGAATTTTTCCCGGTCAACACGAGGAGAAAACACCGGGATGGGCTCGGTTAGAATCCTTCTGGGCTGAACCGAACACATTTTTTATGTGGGCTGGGATTTAATCCGCACCAGGCTGATCCACAGAGATTGCGGCCCAATCCCAACCATTCCCGGGCCAACCGAACAAGGCCTAAATGGAGGAAAAGTTTCTCATTTTTTGCAAGCATGTTTTTAATATGCTATATGGTGTTTCTATTTTAAAAAATATAGAAAATTGTTTAAAACAATTATATTAACCTATTTTAAAATTTAAAATAATTAGTACTTAATTAATTATGTGTTAATGACCTCATCTCTCTTATCAATCTTCTCCTTTTCTTTTATTTCAAACACAGCCATAGACTAACAAATATATATTATATAAAAATACAATCATTGTAAAATCTGATAAGATCATGATCATGCAATCCGATTCTACGGACTTAATAGTATTAGCTAAACTCAATCCTACCTACTCTTACTTTTGTGATCCTTCGATATTAGATCAAGCGAGAGTATATGTTCACATAGGGGACGTTTGGCGAGCTTTAGATACTAGATCCAGCTTTAGTCGAGCTAGATTTTATAGGAGCTAGAGGTGACCCAAATAGCGTTTGGTTGCCAAATCAACTCCGAAATCCGAAAATATTGATGAATAATTATACTTTTGTTTTATCTCTTTCTTGAATGGTTGTAATGATTTTTTATATTGATTTTAAAAATATTCAAACCAAATGACTTTTTAAGAAAAACATTAAATCATTATTAAGATGATTAAATTTAAAAGTATTAAACTAATTAAATTTAAAATTATTAAATGAACTGAATCATTAGTTTAAAATTATTAAACTAATTAAATTTAAAATTATTAAACTAATTAATTTTAAATTGTTAAACTAAGTAAAGCATTAGTTTAAAATTATCAAACTAATTAAATTTAAAATTATTAAACTAAATAAATCATTATTTATTTGGAGAACGCTGCTTATTGAAAGTAAATGTATAACATATATAAAATTGATATGCAATACTAATAAGTAGTGGAGCTATAATGCTATGGGCAAAAGAGTAAAAAAAGCTGGAGTGGAGAGTTCTATCTTCTTAGTGTATTTTTTTAGCTCTCTAAGCAAATCTGAGAGAAATCTTTATGAGATTATGATCGTTTGCCAGGGTTCTCCACTCCACCAAGATTCATGATCTGCAGCCTACAAACTACGACTCTGATCTGCACTCTGCTGGTTGCCGCTCAAAACTTTCAGTGATTTAACGTCAGTTCCCCACACACCAGTACACACAGCTCAACTTCAAACCGTGGCATGGCGTCACATGAACCCAAAGGTCTCATCATTTCCTCCATCAACCACAACCAAAATTTAAATTTAAATAACTTTAAAATTTTTCATGAAATTTTATTTTCTATATCAACATTTAAATCGCTATATATAAAAATATATATAACTTACAAATTATTTTTCCCCTAATACATGGATGTATTTTTAGCATTTGATCGAAACAGCAGTGCCGACAGCCCAAAGTACCCAAACCGAAATCCATACCGTCGCCACGTCATGCTTTTGCACCGTCGGAGGGGCATCCTGCTACGGTCACACGGAAATCACGCTCCACCCTTTGCCCCTCTTTCCCACGTTCCCGCCTCTTCCGCTTCCTTCCCATCCAAACCATCGCTCAAACCCCAACGCCCCAAAACCTCCCCAACACGCCGCCGCGAGAACCCATGGAATGGATCCGCCGCCGCCACCGCCACCGCCGCCGCCGCCGGAGGCGGTCAGCAAGTCCGCATTCCTCTCCTGGCTCACCTTCCGCATGTTCGGTCAGTTCGTCGTACATCTCCGCCGCCTCATCGAACCCTAGTTAGTTTGCCTGCTTAGTTCTCTGATTCTCTAATGCCGCTGTTGCTGCTTCGGTTCTTCGTCTCCTCCTCCCTCCCTCCCTCCCTCCCTCCCTCCCTCCCTCCAGGAAGCGGCCGCTCGAGGGAGAGCGCGTTCCTCAAGGCCGTGGCGGAGGGAAACGTCCGCCGCCTCAAGGGTGAGTGGTTCCTCCTCGTCACTGGTCTCTTCTCGTGGGGATTGGAGGCGGTGCGCGTGTGTACGCTTGTTCGTCGGTCTGCTTGCCTCGTCCATGAGCATGCGAGCGTCGCTCTTGTTGCTTGCGTGCGTGCGTGGCTGTTTCGACCGGTCGGCTTACGATTCTTTTTTTCGCTAGCGTCAGTTCGGCGGTTGCGCTAAGCCACTAATGAATTAAGATCCTGTGGCCATCTACTCATCTTTGGTGATGCTTATTTTATTGATTGCTTCGCGATTAGATTTTGCCTTGTTTTTACACGCTGGAAGTGCTTCACGCCCTCACAATTGTGCTTCGCGAGATTGTTTTTCAGATTTGTTGTCGCTTCACAATTATGATCCACGCACGGTGGTTTAGAATTGAATCTCTGTTGCTCAATTTTTCATCATATCATGATTATGATCTTCTCCTATGAAATCTGGAGTGTTGAAGAAATGGTGAATAGAATGGGTGAGAAGGACTGGGCAAAGCTTGCTGATATAAATATAGATGGCAGTGGGTTACTGCAAGTGGCAGCGAACCTGGGAAGAATTGAGGTCATCAGGTACTTTGTGGAGGAGCTTGGCTTTGACGTCAATGCTAATTGCCTCTCCGGTGGTGCGTGCATTTCTTTCGCTAGATTAGTTTCATTTCTTTTTTGGATTGTTTTGTCAGTTTATTCAACAGATTATGTCAAGCAACCTGTTGTGTGACACAACATTTAGTTCAGACAATGCTACACCCTTTTATGTTTGATTCAGGCATGGTATAAATAGATGCAGCATGAGAAAGTTGGGATGCTTTAATAAGCAATATGCAGTGATTGATAAAAAACTGCATTCGAATTTGAGGTTATTATGAACTTTGTGTAGTACTTCCAAGATTTTGTTACATATATAACATAAGCTACCATTTAGGTTCCATATATAGGATCCCTAAATTCAGTGAGAAGCTAGCGGTCCTAAAAAACAAAAAAACAAAATAAAATGCACACCGTGCAATGTCCCATTCTGTGGCAATCCAATAGTTATATTGTCTTTTAGAAATCATACAAATTGTGTATTATTTACCATGCTACTAGGAATTCCTCGGTGGCAAATGCATGTATGGTGTAAAATCTTTTGATGGTAGAGCTTGAGGGCCGTAACATTTTAGATGAGAGGCAAGTTGTTGGTAATCTCACAAGGTTCTTGTTTTCATTATTGTTGACAGGTGCGACAGCTTTGGCTTCTGCCGCATTGTTGGGAGAAACTGATGCTGTGAGATATCTTCTTGACCATGGGGCTGATCCTAATAAGATAGATGAGACAGGCTCTGTTGCTCTTCATTGTGCTGTGAAAAATGTTCTTTCTCTTCACGTCTATTATTCTTTTTTTTTCCATTTTGTGACTACAAATGTCTTGTTGAACATGTGCTGATAGGTTCGAAATTCTAACCATCAAATCAATAAACATTTTTGGGTTTAATTGTGAAAAAAATAAAGTTAGTATTCATTGTCGTGACTGATTGTTCAGGGTAGTTTCTGCACATTGGATTAGCACTCCTATATTCTTTTTATGCTTGACTAGTTTGTTGTAATCACATGGCAGGCTATCTACAAACCATCCTGCTATTTGAAATATCCTGTCTAAAATATTATTCTGTCATTATTCTTTGCAAAGTTATGTTAGCTAGCTACTTATTCAACTCTTCCCCACTAGCGATCATTTTCCTGTTGTCCAGTGTAGTATTATAACAACCAAGCAGTTATTATGTTTAGCTAAGCACCTCACCAAGAGGCCTATAATTCCCTTATTTATTTTTAGCTATGGCAAGATGGGTGGTTGGAAGGATCTTTTTAGCACCACAAATGTTACTTTTACCTAATTATGTAGTGTGTTAATAATACTTGTTCTTTGTTCTGACAATACCATATTGTTTGTTCATTTTGTTTAGGCTATGAAGAAGTAGTGCGTCTCTTGTTAGCCAGTGGAGCCAGGGTTGATATAGCAGTTGCTCATGGGACACCACTGCATATCGCTGTTTCCTATGGGAAGACTGATGTCAAGATTTTATTGGATCACCATGCAGACGTAATAAGAAAATTTGATATTTTTGTCATTTGCATTATTCTTATATCTTGATACAATCTGAATGTTTTATGTGCTTGTGCTCATTTGATATTTCATGCCTTCGTAATTCACTGTCTCTTAACATATTTTGTGCTGATAAGTCCAATAAATTATTCATAATATTGTTTTAGGCGTTTATGGTTGACTATCTTAATTGTAAATTTTCCTGGCCAATGAAATCTTGCCTATTTTGTTAACAATATTTCCAAGCACTGGGTAACATATTAGCCCTAAACCTATAAAAAAACATATTTGTCCCAAACAATTTAATTTTGACAATTACATACAAGGTTATTGCAAACGCATGGAAACACAGAGAAATATATGGATGTTTATACTTACTCTTTTTTATAATTCTGTAGTCACATTTCTGTAACCAGTAGGGAATGATTTTTTTGGGTATTAAATTTGTAGCCAAACAACACTTCAGGAGTTTGGGGTACCCATATACTTACGGCTCTTCATTCTACTAAACATGGATTCGAAGAATCTGATTCTTTGGAATGTGTAAAGCTGCTTGTCAAGGTCTGGTATCTGCTTCACCTTTGTTTCTTCATATTATCTTCTTTCTTGGTTGAGAGTCTATTAGGTACTATTTGTTATCCATAGCGCTTGTATTCATCTCTAAGGGCTGTAGGCCCGAATGTATACATGTACATGGGTAGGAAAATAAGGAAACCCTTCATGCAAAGGAAAATACAGAACATATATGTTTATCTAACAATTATATGGATTTTTGTATGAAGCATTTCTATACTGCGCATATTATTGTATTAATTGCACAGGCTGGTCCTGGCTTGAATTATGCTAGTCCAGGCTGGTGCTGATGTGAACTATGCTTGTCCAAACACTCCCTTGGTGGTGGCCATGACAGCTGGCTTAACTGACTGTATCAAGTACTTGCTTGAGGCTCATGCAGATCCTAACATTCCAGATAAACAGGTGTGCTTTTTAGGCCCTGTTATTCTTTCTAAGTTGCTGTTCTTCTTAGTGCATGATCTAATACATGTGACTTTGAGTACTAAATTACTCTATTGGCTATTCGTTTTTTTTTCTTCTCCTGACATGGTGTTCCATGTGTACGCTTGTGCATCACAAGTGCGCATGATTCAACCTGAATTACTTGTTCTAATTCAGTCAATCTTTTATTATTGGCTTATTGCCATTCGAATTTAAGTCAATTAATACTTCAAATAAGTTAAGCATTTCTCTTTATGAAAGTATTCAGGTGGGAAACCACCTCCACAAGGTTCTTGTTTATTTAATAATCATGCTCTCGATTCTTATATATGTTGATAAGTTTATTGTATAGGTTATCTTATTTCTTCTGTTACTTTGCAGAGCGGGTGTACACCTATAGAAATTGCTGCAAGCGTTGGAAGAAGAGATCATGTAGAGATTCTATTTCCTTTCACTTCCCCTGTCAGAGCAGTAACAAACTGGACAGTTGAAGGAGTTATTGCTCATGGGAAATCAAGACACTTTATTCCTAAAGTTTGGCTTGAATTAAAAGTTCTCGGACTATTCTATGCTTGTTTAGCTTGATGATTTAAACTGTGTATATCTCTGATTTGTCAAAAGTCATTCTTTCTCTATTCATTTTCACTTTCTTTATTCCAAATTCTAAAGATAGAACGGGTCACTTGATAGCTCTTGTCATGATCTTTTGAATCCCCATTATTTGTGAGCTTTCATCATGTAGATTGTAGACTTGGATTTGAAGTTTGGAATAGTACCAAACAAGGGCATGCCCAGACACAGCCAAAATCCCTTATATTTTGAGATGGAGGCAGTAGCTTATAAAAGTATTGCATGGTTTCTGCTTACAAGAACAAAGATATGGTAACAGAACCGATACATATGATATATTAAGAATATTCCACTTAAATGTGTAAAGACGATAGTTGTGGCCTGCAAAGTTATCTTTTCCTCTTGGGCTTGTTTGTGTAGATGGATTAGACAATCCCTTCTGATTGTTGTGGATTTTTAAGCAGAGTAGTGTTCCCTGGAAATGAAAACATGCTCTGTAATCGTTGAGTGCCACCAATATCTTTTTAACTATTTTAGAATTGGGCATATGGAAGTTGTATGTGTAGTTCCAACCCTCGCAAGCCTGTTGGATCTATTTACACAAGCAAAAGGATTATTGGGGAGTTTTGTTCAATTTACCTGTCTATCCAAACAAGCCCCCAACTTTGTGTGCTTCTTAACTTTGTGTGCACTTGTGTTTGATTCCCATTTGGGATGCAACTTGCCAGCCAGTTGTTAGCATCTGGATAATGCTCCATTTTTAGAATTTTTATCTATGGAAAAGATAAAATGTTTCTTGCATTTTCAGCTTGCAGGTATTGACAAAACATGCTTGTACTTTTAGTTCAACTAATGAGCTTAACTTGTTATTCTGAAACAAAAGCCTTTCCTTATACATGTACTGTGAGCAATTTTTTCCATCTTTTTGTGAAGTCCTTATACCATATATGTTGATATATGTTGCATATTTTGTAGTTTGCGAGGCTTAATTTATGTTTCTGATTTAGAATGAGTCATGTAGCAAGGTCAACGATAGAAAGGCTGAGCAAATCACAGGGAGAAGAAGCAGTTAAGAGAAAGGACTACCTTGCTGCGTCAAAGATCTACTCCGAGGTATATGCTTGCATCCTACTTGGTCTGTTATTTTAATGTTGTAGTACTCTTTGTGTGCATCTGTTCATCTTCCTTGTGCTAGTGTGTAAGGAACAAAATAGTTTAACTTTTAAGAGAAGGGAGAGAATATTCTGCCAAACCATGTTTTGTGCTTCTTATGTACCTAAATTTTTTCTTGTTGCTATCGACTCCAGTTTGCTAAATTGTATGGCTATATTCCTATATCTGTTTGTTTCATGGACACTGGACACTTTAGAATTTTGTGTGCCTAAGCAAATTGACCAGTTGACACTTCGTAACTACGTGTGTTACCAAATTACTAGCCATTTTATGGTGTAAACTGCATGGTGTGGATAAAATCTATGATATCTTCTAGATGTGTTGAAGTTGTTCCGTTAGAAAAAGAATACAAAAGAAGGAAGCATAATCTTTGATTTTATGGAGTGGGGACTTCAACCCTCGTAGTCATTTTGCAAGCAAATAACCTATAATGAGAAAAGAAAAATAAGAAACTAGACTGAAAGATTTGCATAAATAATATTTCTTTGTCTGGGTGCTACTATGTAAGCTTGTATATGGCAAGTTGTACGCTGCTAGCTACAGTGCCCTAATTGGTGACTACTCCAAGTAAGGCATACGATTAACAGTAGTACATGATACTCTAGTAGTACTAGCAGGTACTAATAAAGGACGCAGAGCACAAAAGCGGCAATGACCAACAGAGGTAAGTCTACTGCGCAATCATCTTCTACTACTAGCCGCTCTGCTCCTCCGGCCGATCTCATCTTTGATCTACACTGGTCGTTCCCGTTAGGATCCTCCAGCAATGTCTTTCTGTGAATGTGGGTTGATGGTGAACCCTCAGCTGACGACGATGAACACGACAATGGTGGTGGAGAAGATGTGTGCTCCAGCTTATCCCTGTTCTCGGCTAGCTCTTGCTTCGCTGCGTTCGCCTTCTCAGACGGTGGCTGGCTGCTGCATGGAAAGCAAAACAAACAGTATGAAGATCAAGTGGAACACATGACATATAGATCCATCACAGATTAAGTGCGTACTCTAGTACCTCCTCATCTTCTGATTCAGATTCTGATTGTAGCAAGAGTAAACGCCCACGCAATATCCAAACAAGACAGTGAGGACTATAATACCAAGCCAAATCACGACAATCCCAGCAACATCGCCGAAAACAGCAGAAAGGGTAAAACGGTGATGACGGCGAACTCGATGAGGAAAATGTGAAAAATCCCTCCTTCCCCAAGAAGAGCTCCTCGCAGCAGGTGACACGTGACCAAAGTCGTCCAGAAGAAGAGATAGGCCAAGATAGTGTAGGAAAGATTGCGCAGGATATCCTCCACACGGTAACCATCAGCGGTACGTGGTGGCATGCGGCCACAAGATCATCCCAACAGTAAGGTCATGGAGATCACCGCCCCCGACGAGATCAGCACGGCGCGTGCGTACTCCTCCTCCTCGTCGGCGAAGGCAGGGACGTTGTCGGCGGACCGGTCTGTGCCGTCGCTTCGGCGGCGCTCGGCGAGGGCGTAGCCGGCGAAGGCTGCGGTGAAGATGGAGCTGAGGTAGATTGTGACCGTCCGGATTATGGGGCCGAAGGCATGGTCTGCGAAGTAGGCGAGCAAGGCGCCGAAGTAGAAGTCGACGACGACGGCGCAGAAGCACTTGGTGACAAAGAGGATGTTTGCGCAGAGGAAGAAATAGGTGGAGAGGAGGAGGGAAAGCCTCCACACGAGGAGCGGCGTCTCGCCGGCGGAGAGCCAGAGAAGGATCGGCATGACCAGCGCGAGGAGCAGTGTCAGGATGATTAGCATGGCCTCCCGGGCCCTGCGGTCCCTCTCCGGGTTCTCGCTGAGCTTCCTCAGCTCGGCGCGGCGGAGGCGGATCGCGCGGCGGCGGAGGAGGTCGCTGGTGTGCTCCTCCCCGGCCGCCGCTGCTTGTCTCCCATCCCCGCTCCGGTCAGGGTCGACGAGGTTCACCTTCTCGCCCAGGTCGGAGTGCTGGATCTCGGCGGCGGCGGAGATGGTGTCTGAGTGGTTATCGGTGGTGGCGGGGACGGTGGCGACCGGGGATTCGGCCATCTCGAGGAGGAGCCAGCGAGATTAGGGTTTTGAGCGAGGTGGGGATGGGGAATTTTGAGGGAAGAGCTTCGACTCCTTTTCAGCCTGCGATAAGTGGGTTGAGTTGGGTTGGGTTGGTTTTTGGGCTTCCACCGCGGGCGTCACTGAGAATTTCATTCCAGTATATAGGAAAAAATAAATGATGCTAATACTGTTGTGAGTAGTAGGGATCTTTAAAAAAATAGCATTAAATTAACCATATCAAAAAAAATTTAATGGTACACAGTATCAACCAATTAATTAAAAAAATGCTTTAAACCGGATGTATGGCATTTAGAAAAAAATCGGCTCACCATTCCATCAAATTCACTCCTTTTCTCTTTCAACCCCCACACCACATGCTAGCCTTATCCCTTCAACTTCCCAACATTTTCTCTTTCCTAACTTTCTACCTTTTCTCTCTGCATCACCTCGTCAGAGACTACGGAGGAGGTACGACAACGACCTCACCGGCGGTGACATCCTCCACAATGAGCTTCGAGGCTACGAAGGAGGTACGATGACCTTGTCGGCAGCAGTGTCCTCCATGACGAGCGTCGACGCTATGGAAGGAGTTACGACGACAACGATGAGGTATGACGAAATCCCCCATGACGAGCTTCGAGGCTACAGAGGAGGTACGACGATCTCGTCGACGGCGACGTCTCCCACGACAAGCGTCGAGCTATGGATGGAGGTACGACGATGACGACCTCAACAGCAAAGGCGTCTCCCTGATGAGTGTCAAGGCTATGGGAGGAGGCGTTGTCTATGACCTCGTTGTCGGTTGCTCCATCGCGAGCATGCTTCGGTTTGCTCGTGTTGCCATGGCTTCAACGGACATGATGCCAGACCCATTCTTCATCTCGTCCCCATCCGCTATGGAGCTCGTCGAGCTTGGCCACCATGTCCTCTCCACAGCTTTGCCATCATCTACTCCTGAGCATGTGTCGCTGCTGCGTGCTAACGACTCGAGCTTCCGATTTGTTGCAGTCCAGTGTGTATGTTTGTTGCACTTTGTTTATTTGATTGTGTTTCACCATTTTAATTTATTAAAATATTTTTTGTTTGGGAGCTGAAACATTTTCATTCAAGCCATAAAACATTTTTTTGATTGACGAAACATTTGAAACAATTTTGATGAAAGATTTTTTATCGAGTAGCGCAGCATGTGAAATATTTTGCAACAATGTGTTGCAACACCGTCTGTTTATTTTGTTGGGTTTTAGTGATGTTGTAGCTTATTGTTTTATCTTGTTGCACTTTGTGTATTAATCATTTTGTTTTGATTCATATTGATTTTTCATGTTGTAATCAGCATGTTTCAATTGCATTTGGTTGAAACACCTTCGTTCAAGCGATGAAACATTTTTATATAGTAGCGTAACATGTGAAACATTTCCAACAATATAGTGCAACACTATTCGATATTTTGCAAAATATCAGGCGTCCGATTTGCAGCGCTCTCCAATTAATTAATTGACCGATATGGTTCGTTGCATCGTTATTATCTTCACCAGCAAATTCCATAGAATTAGACATTCCAAATGCAGAAACATGTAAATATGGTTAGATATGGTTTCCCGTATATATGCATTGTCTCCTCTGGCTCCATTTATTCTCGAGCATGATCTCTATGTAAAGTTTACTTTTCATAATAGAAATGGTGGTTTTTCTCGATTTTTTTAAATATCCAAACCGCTATGTTGTTCGTAGTTAGCTGGAGTTTTTCTTGTTTATTACAATCTAAATCCGAATAATTTTATTTGGCAACTTAGAAAATGAAGACAACAAACAAAAAATTTTGTATAAATTAATTAAAAAAATTATGAGCGTGTTAAGAATTAAACATCAGGCCTTAAAATTGAAATCACGCACTCATTGTCAACTGCATTATTATCAAGTGCAAATCTTTGTTTGTTTGGTGCCTAGATTTGTATGTGTTAGTATCTGAAGTTCTTCGTAACACACGCGCGTGATGACGATAGGCGTGTTGGTGTTAGAGAAATTATAGGGCTATAGTTTGGTTTTGGATCCAATTTTACCATATCAAAATTTAATAATAATATAGATTTGATACTAGGGTGGACAAAAATTAACGTCAAACCAAATATCCATTTTGTACTACATTGGGCAAAAGTTGAACCTACAGCCATGAAAACTTTTGCCGACATCATCAGGCTTATCATCCTGTGTCAAACCGCTTGCTACGGCTAGTACCAGCATACGGTCGAGTCTCTCTCTCTCTCTCTCTCGTCGCTCCCGCAGCGATGCTGCACGCCGAGTTCCACGGAAGACCATTCACCAGCGTGTCAGGTGACAGGTGTAGCCGCATTCGAAGTATTATTATGAACTTTGGGCGAACTCATCTTCAGGCTCAGGGCAAACAAAAGTAATCTTGCCAAAGTAATTTTTTACTCTTGTACTTCACTCTTTCTTTCAGCTCACGTGAGATGTGTTATCAAGTCAAGGATTCTCTCCCTCCCACACACGCAGACTGTACAGAAGAGATCATATGCATGACGCGAACATACCGTATGGTATAGGTATGTCTATGTACTCACATACCTATCATATTTATTTTCATTTTTTCGAATAGGATTGGGAATCGAAAAACCCGGATATAAAAACGAAATCGAATACTATCGAAAACAAATACGAAACGAATATAGTAATGAAAATTGATCGGAATATAAATACGCTCAAAACTACATACCAAAGTAAACAATTTAGATTTGGATTAATCCATGAACAAGATTATACCTGAAAACTTGGTAGGTTTTACCATAAAAAAAACTATAGCTAACTTTTGTCTCACTCTTTTTTGTCCAGCCAGCAGTACAATCAAATTCTACTTAAAATTTAAAAATCCCAAGCACTGAGTAGAAGATCAACAGGAATTGAACTTAAATCCTACTGGACAGATGTAAAAGAAGCAGTAACCAACTGCACTACAAAGATTTCAATGCTCTAATGAAGGACTAAATTGTTTTATCTGTCTCAACTACATGAGGTCCACTCCAAATTTCCCAGTTCGGCATGTCTCGAAGGATTTCGCACAGTCATCACTAAATATTTTCTTTCCCTCTTGCAGTGCCGCATGATCAAAATTAGGTTTATCTCCATCAGCATATATAGGATCATGGATCATCTTCATGGATCATCTTCAGAGAATTCCCAAAAAAAACGTAAACGACATTGTTAGCACAATTGTTTGTATATATAGCTAAGATATATCTTTAAAATCCTCAAAATCAATTAAAATTCATCATCATCTTCAAAGTCCTACAAAATTCATTAAAATGGAGTGTCAAGTAAACATTGCAATATTTTTTAATCTTGTGGGATGACTATGTTTTTATTGCATACCTCAAGAATGGAACCGAGCAAAGAAATCATCCCGTGCTTCCTTGATTCTGCCTCTCAACGCCTTTAGCTTATCCATCATTCTGTCATACGGTACTTCAAGGTGTTCTGCAATTCTCTCAGATCCATAGAAACGCACTACGCCCTGTAGGAACTTACATGCAGCACAGACGATACAAACTATCTGCAAAATGGTATGTAAAGGAATTGAGCAAATAAAAACAGATTACATATGGCCTGTAAGATGATATGTAAAATAAAGGAAACAAAAACAGGATTTCATTCTCTCTGAAACCATGTTATGGATTCAAGCAAAGAGATTAAAAGCAAGTTGAATGATAGAGGGATAATTGCTACATTCAATTTTGTTTCACATCATTTACTCATCGATTAAAAATTAACATATGCAATATGCTACCTCTAATACGCTAGCTCCAACACATAATAACTATCTTTTATTTATTTGCAAGCAATCCATTACTCTATTTGTTTTTTTTCTGGATTTGGTGTAAGAGGTCGCCTTTGCATGACATGCAGCTCCTCTCTTTTCTCATTTCTCTTCTCCACCTCATCATGTACTTGCTCTAAAGTGCATTTTATATCCATCGGTGCTAAATGTGCAATTAGAAATGTGCAAGAGAACAAGTAGAAGAGGAAGTATCCCCACAAAAAAAACAAAGTAGAAGAGGGAGTAAGATTGGATATTCATACCACTATATACCACTTGCGCTTCCCATCAATGAAGGCATGCGTCCCAAAACTCCAACAATCATATATTGAAGTAAGCATGGATAACCCAGTGGAAACCATTTTAAATTTAAACACAAGAGGCTCATCATTATTCATGTCATTGTGCATCTGTCAAAACATAGAATTGGTCAACACAAGAGGCTCATCATTATTCATATATATGTGTGTGTGCGTGCGCGCAATAAGGTAATGTTCGAAATGATTCAATTTTAGTAGTCAAGGGGAAATACTATAATGTTTTTATGAGAAACTTTAATGTTCCTCATTGATAGAAATAAATTCACAATTTTTGTGGTGAAGGGATATTAAAGGGACAAATAACTTCAAAATTTGTGGACCAAGAATATATATAAGAAGTTAGAAGTTATTTATTTCGAGACGAAGATTCATTCTAAAAATTGATTGAGTTTAAGACGAAGGAAATGCATACCAGCCGCAGGAAAACTGGAAACACCATATGTATCACTTGGTAAATCAATATGACTGCAAGATACCATGGCATAAGCTGATGCGAGAGCAGCCATTCCATTGCCATACCAAGGAAGAGAATTGAGACGGCCAGGACGAATACAGCAAGAGGAGCTAGTGCCTGCAGTGAAAAGAGCATCTCAGTGCTAAGAATCAATGATTGATTAAAGGACAAAAGAATCACATCTATACGTCAATCATGATCAAATTAAAATTCATAATATACTACTACAAAAGAACTCACACGCTAGGTAAGCAAATGGCTATGTGCCACGTTTGTTTTGTGTTGAGTCAGCCCAAATGTTTTTAATGGGCCTGATCAAAACTGGGCTACATCGGGCTTTTTCTTTTCTAATTGGCAAAGTCCTGCAACTAATTAATCAACAAACTCTTTTTTTGACAAACCTAACACCCAGCTATTGTCAAATATAAAATTTGTGTAATCGCAATCGCGAGTACAACTGCATGCTTAGCAATGTGCTACCATGCCCAAAGTTTTTTTAAAAAAAATGGAGGGTTTGCATTAAAGTTGTAAACAGAAAATGTTCACGTGCAGAGGCAAAAAAAAAACATCCAACGAATTGATGGTTCCGCTGGAAGTTTCTAAATTCATAACAAATGTTCTCTCTAACACAATTCATAGTCAATGTTCTCCCTAGCAGATATTTATATGACAAAAGATATATGACAAATGAGCAGACATGGCCAAACCCCAAAACAAAGCACACGCATAAAACAGTCGAAATTTGTAGTTGCAGTCCTAATCACACAAAACATTGGATCATATGAAACATTGAATCCTTAAGGTACAAGGATACACTTACCAAGCGGGCAGTTGCTTCAATCTGTCCATGAAGGCTTTTGTGAGACAGAAAGAAGAACAAGCTTGCACCTATGAAGCATAGTTCTATAAACAGGCACAAGATTGCGTCATAGATGACCAAGATGGTATCGTTGTTGAGCCCCATCACGAACAAGAACATACAGGTCTTGAGATATGACGACCCCATGTCGATCACCAGTGTTTCGCATCCAAAACAGTCGAATACTTCGTAACACCAAAAGCAACCCTAAAAACCAGAAAAAGGAAATGATCACAAACCACGGATCGATACTATACTTCGATAGATGGGTGTTCTTCTCAGCTACAGTACTTCCTAGCTACTAGTAGTATCTAGTACTCCTATATGGTAACCCCAATAACTGAAGCAAACGCAGAAACGATCAAGCTGTCCTGTCCTATCCCAAGACGTCCGTCCGATGCAGGCGTCGGCGCCACCAAGGAGGCGCTACAACAAAAGGGAACCAACCAAATCGATCGATCGAAATAAGGAGAAATTTTCCTCCAAAAAAAAGAAGAAGAAGAAGTAGATAGATCTAACTGGGATGGGGACCTAGAATCAGAACCAACAGAAAGGGAAACACACACACACACACACAAGATTGAAGAACAAGCCAATAAATACACATGCACACTCAACCAAATTGAAAACCTACAATGGCAAGATGCTACTGAAGACGTTGGCCAGGTTGAAGATCCATGACACCCAGTGCATGAAATCCGCAAAGGAGGCCATCGATCTTGATCTTGCGTGCAAGTGCAACGGGGACGGGGAGAGGATGGGGAGGCTAGCTATAGCAAAGCCCTGCCTATATGTGTTGGTGGGACTCAGGAGGAGTTTGATGGGTTTGGGGAGAGTTGTGGCGGAGAAGGTGGTGGTATTGATCCAAGTAGCTAGAAGTAGAATTAGCTTCAGAGAAAATCACATGCTACCCGGCTCTGCGCTCTGTGCCGCTGCCTGTAAAAGTAGAGCAGCTGCAGTGGAGAGACGAGACAAGAATTTTCGAATTGAAGCCCAAGGCAAAGCTACTGCAACTTTTTCACAACCAGGAAAAGCCAGAGTGGACAGCTGCACCTCCAGTGCTGGCCATTTCTCTCTCAGCCATGGTATGGTGCTATGGTGCTTGGGAGTCATGACATCCGTTGATGGGATGCAATCCAACGATCTATAGCAGAAGATATCTATTGGTGGGTATCAGAAATTAACTTAAGAGATAGGTGGAAGGTTAAATAGGTAATTTTTTGTGTCAAAATATCATAATAGATAGGAAAAAGCTAATTAAGTAGCAGATTTATCGTTCTAATCCAAACAAATCAACTTTGGTACGCATTATCGAGTACTTCCTGCGCCTAAGCAACAGATATGGCACATCACATACAAAATAACGTCCCAATCAAATTGGTTTAACGATACTTCAGACTATACCACAAGAATCTAAACGAATCTAAAACTGAGTAATTTACTTTCACATAATTACCGATGATGATGAAAGAATAAATAGAGCATGGATTATATAATATTTGTGCCTCTCGCACGTATGGATTATAACTAGAGAATCATTATGAATAATCGTATTTTAGATGGACTGATTAGTTTTACATTAATGATAGAAGTCTATATGCACGTATATACGGCGCAGCAAATAAAATACACTGATGCGGCGATGATAATTACTGGGATCAACTCGAGGATATAGCGACAAAAAGGGTAAGAGACAGGATAGATATGGTTTGGCTAAACAAGTACTGAACTACCCCTGTTTACATTGAACTTTTTCCAGTTTATCCCTTGAGAAATGAACGGTGGATATACAGTAGATTGTGGAGTTACCGGGCATACCTCTCAAGCACTGTAAAAAGGTCTCTTACAAGTATATTGCTGCTTACTACTTTGCAATCGGTGTACCTCTCCTCTTCTTTTGCAATCGGAGTTACTAGCCGTACCTACGTTCTAGTCACCTGCTTTGAGCTTGAATTCGCATCTTAGACTTCAAACCCTGTTTTCAAAAAAAAATTTGTTCCTTCTTTTTTTCCCTTCTTGTAAAAAGCTGAGTTTCTTTCTTTGTTTCAGCATTTATAGGTGACCGTAATGTAAAAGCCACGGACATATCTTTATAGGTGTGGAGGACAGAAGTTATGCTCCCGTTATTATCTTATACAAGAAAAAAATATATATGTTTCATAAAATAAAAATGGTACTATGAGAATTAAAGATTGTAAGGGCATCTTACAGTTACAGTGAGTTAATATCAAGTGAGTTCATATCGTGTTTGGCAGGAGTATCGAGTGAGTTCATATCGTGTTTAGCAGGAGACATTTACAGTTAATTGGTTGTGGTAGTTTCAGTTCATTTTAGTTTGTTTAATCGCTTAGGGTTGATTGTTAAGTTATCAACAAATCATGCCTCCTCAAGCCATAAGATAAGTAAAATCCAAACCAATTCTAGTAACATAAGAAGCATAATATTCCTTTCAAACCAATTCGATCTAACATAGAAGCATAATAATTCCTGCCAAACACAGTAAGCATAATACTAGCATGCTTATAGTCACACACAGTAAGCATAATACTTAAGGTACCGGCAATCATAGTGCCCAAATTAGTAATTGGTGACTACTCCAAGTAAGGCATACGATTAATAGTAGTACATGATACTCTAGTAGTACTAGTAGGTACTAATAAAGGACGCAGAGCACAAAAGCCGCAATGACCAACAGAGGTAAGTCTACTGCGCAATCATCTTCTACTACTAGCCGCTCAGCTCCTCCGGCCGATCTCATCTTCGATCTGCTGGTCGTTCCCGTTAGGATCCTCCAGCAATGTCTTGCTGTGAATGTGGGTTGATGGTGAACCATCAGCTGACGACGATGAACACGACAATGGTGGTGGGGAAGATGTGTGCTCCAGCTTATCCCTGCTCTCGGCTAGCTCTTGCTTCGCTGCGTTCGCCTTCTCAGACGGTGGCTGGCTGCTGCATGGAAAGCAAAACAAACAGTATGAAGATCAAGTGGAACACATGACATATAGATCCATCACAGATTAAGTGCGTACTCTAGTACCTCCTCATCTTCTGATTCTGATTGTAGCAAGAGTAAACGCCCACGCAATATCCAAACAAGACAGTGAGGACTATAATACCAAGCCAAATCACGACAATCCCAGCAACATCGCCGAAAAGAACACAGAAAATCAAGGGTAAAACGGTGATGACGGCGAACGCGATGAGGAAAATGTGAAAATTCCCCCCTTCCCCAAGAAGAGCTCCTCGCAGCAGGTGACGCGTGACCAAAGTCGTCCAGAAGAAGAGATAGGCCAAGATAGTGTAGGAAAGATCGCGCAGGATATCCTCCACACGGTAACCATCAGCGGTGGTGGCGTGCGGCCACAAGATCATCCAAGCTACATATGCTGTTGGGACAAACAAGGTCATGGAGATTACCGCCCCCGACGAGATCAACACGGCGCGTGCGTACTCCTCCTCCTCCTCGCCGGCGAAGGCAGGGACGTTGTCGGCGGACCGGTCTGTGCCGTCGCTTCGGCGGCGCTCGGCGAGGGCGTAGCCGGCGAAGGCTGCGGTGAAGATGGAGCTAAGGTAGATTGTGACCGTCCCGATTCTGGGGCCGAAGGCATGGTCTGCGAAGTAGGCGAGCAAGGCGCCGAAGTAGAAGTCGACGACGACGGCGCAGAAGCACTTGGTGACAAAGAGGATGTTGGCGCAGAGGAAGAAATAGGTGGAGAGGAGGAGGGAAAGCCTCCACACGAGGAGCGGCGTCTCGCCGGCGGAGAGCCAGAGAAGGATCGGCATGACCAGCGCGAGGAGCAGTGTCAGGATGATTAGCATGTCCTCCCGGGCCCTGCGGTCCCTCTCCGGGTTCTCGCTGAGCTTCCTCAGCTCGGCGCGGCGGAGGCGGATCGCGCGGCGGCGGAGGAGGTCGCTGGTGTGCTCCTCCCCGGCCGCCGCTGCTTGTCTCCCATCCCCGCTCCGGTCATGGTCGACGAGGCTCACCTTCTCGCCCAGGTCGGAGTGCTGGATATCGGCGGCGGCGGAGATGGTGTCTGAGTGGTTATCGGTGGTGGCGGGGACGGTGGCGACCGGGGATTCGGCCATCTCGAGGAGGAGCCGGCGAGATTAGGGTTTTGAGCGAGGTGGGGATGGTGAATTTTGAGGAAAGCTTCGTGGCTGTTTCGCTTCGACTCCTTTTCAGCCAGCGATAAGTGGGTTGAGTTGGGTTGGGTTGGTTTTTGGGCTTCCACCGCGGGCATCACTAGGATGGGCATTCGGTATTAGGAACCGATCGGTTCGGTTCGTCCATTCCTATAGAAATTTATTCCTCAAAAAAGTAATATCGATCGGTTTCTAAAAATTTAGTATCAAGGAAATTCGGTTTAAATACCAAACAGAAATACAATACAATGTAACATTAGGTTCAATAGCCAATTTTGATATGAATTCAACATATCAAAAGTACAAGAGTACATGTCCACAAATATATAATATAATTGTTCATAATAAAGACATCAATAATATAAAAATCAAGCCCAAGTCAAGAAAAAAAATAAATTTTGTTACTTCGGTAATTTCGGTTTACCGAGGTATAGAACCGAATTTACCTCGGTTGGTTTTTGAAAACTAGGAACCGAATTTTTCGGTTTCGGTATTTTTGTTCGGTTCTCAATATTTTCGGTTTGGTTCTCGGTTCTCGGTTCTCGATGCCCACCCTGGGCGTCACTCAGAATTTCATTCCAGTATATAGGAAAAATAAATGGTGCTAATACTGTTGTAAGTCGTAAGAATCTTTAAAAAATAGCATTAAATTCACCATATCAAAAGAATTCAACGGTACACATGTTGACGAGAAAAATCAACACGCCGGCCTGGAAGATCTGCTTAGCTCCAGTGCAGGTCCTAGAATAGATGAAGCGCGGGCGTGCTAGTTAGTTTGATCCTGTCACTGACAAGTTATGCAAAACAGCAGAACATAAAATCATATCGGCCGATAGACCGATACCCAAAAACTAACTGATCGGCTAATAAGCCAATGGTGCAATTCCAGCCGATGTCGATGCCAGCCGATGGTGTTAGGGTTTGAATCCATCGGCTGTGTGTTGAACAAATATTTATATGAAGACGATCGACTGACAATAACATGATATATATAACATTGCATGAACCAATCACATGATGAAATAGATATTGATTTAAAGATTAAAGCACACATTGGCTGGAAATCCGATGTCATAAAACCCAAATGGTCAAATATCCAATGAAGCCTCTGCTGCGATCAGCTAGATCCAACTTGTGTGCAATCCTTGCAGACCGATGCAATATCCAGATAACTCACCGGCTGAAACTCCGATAAAACCCCTAGTGGCAGTCAACAGGCAGGCTAGAGATTACGGTTCTAATCACGACTTAGTAGATCAAACTGATGCAGCACTAAGTATGAAAAGAAAAGCAATATCTAGACAATCAAGCCCTTGGCTGATTTTCAGGGTGGTATATGCCTAAACCAACCTAATCTAGTAAACAGTCTAGCCGATTACGACAGAGACCCTAAAACGAGAAACAGCCGATAGGGCTAAACTGAAATACTAAGATTAGATTAATAGAGACATATGATAAATAATCAGGCAAAGATATCAACCGAATCGAAGCAATCCAAAAGGTCGAATGTACTGATGCAGCCTTGGACAATGCCAACGTAGCCAATACAATTGCCTGAGCCGGCGGGACCTTGGACTTACCCCTTCGTCGGAGATCGAAGCCGATGCAGCCCCGCGTCAGGTGCCAAGTAATTCTGCTAATTCCAAGTATTCCATTATTATTATTTAATAAGAGAATATAACAGATAAAAGAAAGGTGGCGATGTGTCGAGTTGTATTGATTGAGAGATTGATTACATGAACCCTGGGCTACATATTTATATCCGTAGGGTGACAAAGATCCTAACAGATTACAATCCAAATTTTTCTAAAGATAAAAGGAAATAGATAAAGTCCTTATCAGACACTAAACAGACGTTCCTAAAGATAAAATAGGAAACTAACAATCTCTTCCTAATTAATAGATACAAGCCGTATCCTCCCTGGACTCGGTTTCTTCTAGATAAGATCTTCTCAAACCGAATCTAACAAGAATCCGACTACTGGAGATATGGATAACAAAAAACCACCATCGACGGATGCAGAACTCCAAGCCGATATTGACTCTGAGCCGATCCTAACCCTTACCCTATAAGGACTTTGGGGCTTACCAAATTTTGGCGTTAAAACATGCTTTAAACCAGATGTCTGGCGTTTGGAAAAAAATCGGCCCACCATTCCATCAAATTCACTCAACCCCCACACCACATGCTAGCCTTATCCCTTCAACTTCCCAACTTTTTCTCTTTCCTGACTTTCTACCTTTTCTCTCTCTGCACGACCTCGTCAGAGACTGTGAAGGAGGTACGACAATGACCTCACCAGCGGTGACATCCCCCACAATGAGCTTCGAGGCTACGAAGGAGGTACGATGACCTTGCCGGTAACAGTGTCCTCCATGACGAGCGTCGACGCTATGGAAGGAGGTACGACGACAACGACCTCGTCGGAGGCCGTGGATGAGATATGACGAAATCCCCCATGACGAGCTTCGAGGCTACAGAGGAGGTACGACGACCTCGTTGACGGCGACGTCTCTCACGACGAGCGTCGAGCTATGGATGGAGGTACGACGATGACGACCTCAATAGCAAAGGCGTCTCCCTGATGAGCGTCAAGGCTATGGGAGGAGGCGTTGTCTATGACCTCATTGTCGGTTGCTCCATCGCGAGCATGCTTCGGTTCGCTCGTGTTGCCATGGCTTCAACGGACATGATGTCAGACCCATTCTTCATCTCGTCCCCATCCGCTATGGAGCTCGTCGAGCTTGGCCACCATGTCCTCTCCACAACTTTGCCATCATCTATTCCCGAGCATGTGTCGCTGCTACGTGCTGACGACTCGAGCTTTTGGTTTGTTGCAGTCTAGTGTGTATGTTTGTTGCACTTTGTTTATTTGATTGTGTTTCACCATTTTAATTTATTAAAATAATTTTTGTTTGGGAGCTGAAACATTTTCATTCAAGCCATAAAACATTTTTTTTGATTGATGAAAAATTAGAAACAATTTCGATGAAAGATTTTTTATCGAGTAGCGCAGCATGTGGAACATTTTGCAACAATGTGTTGCAACACCGACTGTTTATTTTGTTGGGTTTTAGTGATGTCGTAGCTTATTGTTTTATCTTGTTGCACTTTGTGTATTAATCATTTTGTTTTGATTCATATTGATTTGTCATGTTGTAATCAGCATGTTTCAATTGCATTAGGTTGAAACACCTTCGTTCAAGCGATGAAACATTTTTGGTGAAACATTTTTTATATAATAGCGTAACATGTGAAACATTTCCAACAATATAGTGCAACACTATTCGATATTTTGCAAAATATTAAGCGTCCGATTTGCAGCGCTCTCCAATTAATTAATTGACCGATATGATTCGTTGCAACGTTATTATCTTCACCAGCAAATTTCATAGAATTAGACATTCCAAATACAGAAACATGTAAATATGATTAGATATAGTTTTTCGCATATATGCATTGTCTCCTCTGGCTCCATTTATTATCGAGCATGATCTCTATGTAAAGTTTACTTTTCATAATAGAAAATGGTGGTTCTTCTCGATTTCTTTAAATATCCATTGTTCGTATTTAGTTGGAGTTTTTTTTATTACAATATAAATCCGAATAATCTTGTTCGGCAACTTAGAATATCAGGACAACAAAAAAACTTTATATAAATTAATTTAAAAAATTATGAGCGTGTTAAGAATTAAACATCAGGCCTTAAAATTGAAATCATGCACTCATTGCCAACTGCATTATTATCAAGTGCAAATCTTTGTTTGGTGCCTAGATTTGTATATGTTGGTATCAGAAGTTCTTCGTAAGACACGCACACGATGACGGTAGGTGTGTTGGTGTTAGAGAAATTATAGGGCTATAGTTTGATTTTGGATCCAATTTTGCCATATCAAAATTTAATAATAATATAGATTTGATACTAGGGTAGACAAAAATTAACGTCAAACCAAATATCCATTTTGTACTACATTGGGCAAAAGTTGAACCTACAGCCCTGAAAACTTTTGCCGACATCATCAGGCTTATCATCCTGTGTCAAACCGCTTGCTACGGCTAGTATCAGCATACGGTCGAGTCTCTCCTCTCTCGTCGCTCCCGCAGCGATGCTGCACGCCGAGTTCCACAGAAGACCATTCACCAGCGTGGCAGGTGACAGGTGTAGCCGCATTCGAAGTATTATTATGAACTTTGGGCGAACTCATCTTCAGGCTCAGGGCAAACAAAAGTAATCTTGCCAAAGTAATTTTTTACTCTTGTACTTCACTCTTTCTTTCAGCTCACGTGAGATGTGTTATCAAGTCAAGGATTCTCTCCCTCCCACACACGCAGACTGTACAGAAGAGATCATATGCATCACGCAGACATACCGTATGTACTCCATAGGCTACCAGCTACTAGTAGAACGACTGACCCCTGCACTGCATCTCTGCTGGTGCTGATGGATGGGCACAGTGTTGCCTCCTCCTTGGGAACCCAAAACTCACTTTTGCTTCTCCTCCTCTCCAAACCTACAGTATCTCCCTTTATTTGTTGCAGGGAAGAGGCAATGCACGGTGCAGCTTGGCAATTCAAGCAATGCAATGGACGCCTCGCTATCATGTGCAGAACACTTCACCGGCCGGAGTACTCGTATCAGTATGACAGTATCTCTCTCCCAGGTTGATTCCAATTAAGCGATCCATTTCGCACAGGCTGCTGAGTCTGAAGCTAAAAATCGGCTTTACCAATCCGTTCCAAGTGAGGGATAATAAGATTTAATAGTACTTAACTCCGTCTGGAGATAATTCCATGAAATCAAAGTTCCTCTTGAAAATCTAGTTTGACATGATTGGAATTAATGTGATATCAGACTATCAGAGACAGTAATAGAGACATGGTTGGCGTGTTCGGCTGGTACTATTAAACTAGCTGATAAGACAAGTCGGCTGGTTTGCTGTAAGAGAAAAATACTGTTCGAACGACTGATAAGCTCGACTGGTAAGACAAGCGAACAGGACGTAAAATCGTTCGTACAAGAGGTTGAAATTAATACAGAAATGCATTTAGTTGCTAGCTACAATTATCACGTCTAAAGTTAAATAAGTTTAACTAACTTAGCAGTGGTTTGGTTGGAGGCGCCCTTGGAACACGTCAATGACTAAAAAAACTGTGCTAATATTTTCTTAAGGTTGCTAAGGTGAAGTTAAAAATTTAATCATCTTAATTTAGACAAGTGTGTTCAATAAATTAAAAAGCTTAGATAAGTTAGCGTAACTTTTACTGATATATAAATGATGACAAAATTTTAGCCGGCAAACAACCTCAAATGGCTCACTTAATCTTCTTCAACTGCATGTAGAGATGATATTGTTGGAGAGCAAATTTTCTTTCCTTTTGAAAAAGATTAAGAAAAAGATGGATGTTTCGAGGCTTGGAGGAGTTCATGGTCGAATTGTTTGATGCAGCACTAATAAAAGGTTCCAGTACATGTACTCGATAATTGTGACGTGACTACTACTGGATACTACTGGATTCATGGCTCAAACCACCACCCCATGTATATACTTATCTTTTGACCGAAGTTGTCCTTCGATTTTTGGCTTTTGAAGAGTTTAAACTTCAAAAACCACACGCTAAAGTCTGTTTAGGAGCTAAACTTTTAAGTTGACTTATTTACAACTATTTTTAATGTAATGATGATAGATAAATAATTACTTTCAATTTTTCTCTTAAAAGCCAAAAAGCTGTTTAAAATGAGCTTTTGGTTTCTGCATTTTTTTAAGTTTAATTATATCTTTTGTTTTTTTAAAAAACAGATTGAAAGTTGTTTGGTTCAGCTTTAGTTTTCTCAGGCTAAAGGACCACCGAAAAACTGAACCAAACTGACCACCTTAAGTGACTGCCTAGTGACCGTAATATCAACCAGGGTTTACCTTTTCGTACGCTTGTGCCGTGCCGCCTCTCCGCAAAAGCGTGGTTTTCAGCGAAAACCGCGAAAACCGCCCGGCGATGAACAAGAACACATTTGAATTTGGACGATTTCATGCGTACCGCAAAACCGCGCCAAAAACCACGAAAACCACGCAAAAACCACGAAAACCGTGAAAACCGTAATTTAAATTTGAACCAAATCCAAATCCGTGTCGTGCCGTGTTTTCGTTCAAACCGGCGAAAACCGTGCCACATTCCGCGGTTTTCGCGGCAAACCGCGCGAAATTTATTTTTTGGGATAAAAAATATATTATTTTGTGATAAAATGAATTTTTTCAAATTTTTTGAATTTGCGCGAAATTGTTAAAACCAAACCGCGGGGATGCCGTACCGCACCCCCACGAAACTCGTGAAAACCGCGAAAACCATGGCGGTTTTCGCGGAATCGCGAACCCTGATATCAACCACAAATTAACATCTGGAAATGGTAGCTGAGTTGTGTTTGGAAGAGAACTTGTTTCATATAACTTATTGGACTTTTTATGAAGTCTGTCGATGTCGGAGATCGACACGCGAGAATCCAAGGGACCCCTTTTTGGTTCGGCACGGGGAGCGGTGAATCTAGGCTTAAACTCGCGGTGAAGATGAGATGACGCCGATTAACCGGAAAAAATCAAGATTGCAGGGACGCAAGGATTTATACAGGTTCGGGCCACCTACGAGGTGTAATACCCTACTCCTGTTCTTTGTGTAGTATGAAGGATGGATTACAGGGTGATGATATCCCCCCTCCCAAGCGACTGATGGATCGAGCTCAGAATCGGCAAACAGCAGGACAGAGAGAAAGCAGAACTAGAGCCAGAACAGTCGGAACACGGAACCTCCTTTATGATGGACTTGGGCCTCCTTTTATAGTACAAGGGGACACCACAGTAGTCCTGATTTTCTTTACTTCGCTCCACGTGAGGGAGCGGCTCTTGCCTTGTCTTGTCGGAGAAGCCACCCCATCTTTGTTCCTGTTGTCGCGTAATGGGAGTAGGCGGAAAAAAGCGGGCGTCGTGGCAGCCATGCTGCTGACGTGGTGATGGCCGGCCTACCTACTTCGATGGGGCCCACTGGTCAGCGGCCCATCTCGTGAGTAGGTGCTGACACAACGCCTCCTGCGCTCGTACTCTCTCTCCCACGCGGCCGCCCAATGCATTAAATGTGACTAGACAGGGCATGAGGAAGGCGTGCGCGGAGTGGGTATGCTGCCATACGGCGGTTGCAGTCAAAGACTTTAGGCCCCCTTTGCCTCGTGATAGGCAAAAAGGGGTGATGATGAGAGCGGCTGACAGGCGCGCCTCACATCGCATTGAATACGGCGGGGCAGGTGCTCATCCTCTCTCTTTTTAGGCATTAAATGAGGTGGTTGGCAGTTGGACTCGCCCCTCTCTCAGAGAGGCGCGGGGTAAGGGATGGGGGTCCGGGTAACCCCGGACCCTACCGTCCGGGGGTCCGGGTGATCCCAGACCCTGTCGCTTCGGAGCACGGCGGCCTCCGGGCAGCCTCCGGGCCAGGCCCCTCTTGGGGCGGCCACATGGCTGCCCGTGGCCGGGTCTCACTTGGGCCATTCAGGACATATCTTGGCGCGCCTTGACGGGCAATGGCGTCTCCCTTTTTTCAGATATCATGTCTCTAACATACCTCCGGCCCATATCACCGCCAAAGTACTTAAAAAAAACTTTCACTGGCTATTGTCACTTTCTTTTTTTCTAGGTTTTCAAATTGTTCATATTTCAAGTTTCAACCCTAAACTAAGGTCCTATCCTTTTTAGCTAAACGGGGTGACAAACTTTTAGGCAAAGGCCACGTGATGATAAATTGGACATCAGCGTCTTCACCGAGTGCTTAATCATATTGCGCTCTGATTCGGAGGAATTTAACTATTTATCACTATTAGATTTGTTAATTATCTAAATATTTTTTTAATTTGTCCTTATATTATTTACTCTTAAGATGTAATTTTTCAAGTATTTTTACTTTTGTTCACGTGGCATATCATCGTGGTAATCTCGAGTGAAAAATGAGGTGGGACTCACTTTAGACTGTCCACAACGTATGGTTTTTGCGATGCTGAAAGAGGAGAGAGAGTAAAGAGGAGAGAGAGTGTTTTAGCACCGGTACCAACCATTGTGGCTATCGATGTCAAGTTCAAATTTTGAAGAACCATGACATGTTGCTGCCTCGATGCTTAGATGATTAAAATAATATATTTCATCTCGTCCTTTGGTCTTGACCGTTGCTTTATAGCCATGAAATATCGACCGTGGCACCAATGCCGATGTTGTGTGGCTGATATCGATCGTGGCATCGATGCTGACGTTGTGAGGATAAAGAAATTGAGGTATCGGTTACTAATAGACCGGGTTAAATGTTTTTTTTAGCGGTAACGCTGTGTACAGTCTTTAGTGTCACGACTCTCCCCTTCCTCTTCATTTGCTTTGACGTGCAGCGCTGAGACGCTGCAGCACTCGAACCTGACAGCCGTGGCACATAGGTGATACATAGATGCAGAAAAGTATTTCCTACACCTATGTTTTGTTCTATTAAAAAAATCCACCCTACTTGATCATGCCTCATCGTCGAATCCATCCACTCGATCGATGCTATCACTGTGTCGTACGACGATAGATCCAAATTATGTTCATATGTAGTCTCAGTTTAGTTAAGGTTATTAACCGAGCATAATGAGAATAGTCCTCCTGAAAATCTAACTTTTAGCCAGTTCAAATGTTAATTATATAGAGTCAAATTTGTGTAGCGTTTGAAGCTATCTAGCCACGTACCATTACTTTGCCGTTCCTATAGGATGTATGGCATGCACCCTTCACTCGCGCGCGGTCCAGCGAGCTTGAAAAGTCCTGAACGTAAGGTATCTACTTGGCTCCTTCAAATTCAAACTCAGCCATTGATCTTCTCACAGACAGATCGATGCCAAAAACAACATATGTGTACGCTTCAAAGAGAACAACGAGAATTCTGCAAAATAGCAAGCATGTGAGAACTGATTCTTTTGGGATTATATAAGTATATACTGCTTGGTTTCCACTGCCTTGTTTGCATGTGGATTATGAGAGTCAAAATGAGATGTGAGAGTTGTAGCTAAACTGGACCGGACAGTCATTACTTCATCTGTTTTTTAATATATGACATTATTTATTTTTGATACATTTTATCATTCGTCTTATTAAATATTATATAATTATTATTTTATTTTAATGTGACTTAATTTATCATCAAATTTTCTTTAAGCATGACTTAAATTTTTTATATTTATACAAAATCTTTAAATAAGATAAATAGTCAAATGTTTGTTAAAAAGTCAATGACGTAATATATTAAAAAATAGAGAAAGTATAATATAGGAAACTATAAACTAACTATATGCACTCTTTTACACATGTGGAGGACAGGGAATGTGTTAGCTCGATTTACATATGCTTCGAGAGAATTGTATTCAATATATAATTGTTAGAGAGAGAGGGTGGTAAAAATATAGACAACTCTAATGCTATTTTTAGAAAAGCTTATTACAAATGGATAGGTCTACTACTAAACTTGCTTTTGTGCTAGCCAGGTCACATATGTGCAGGAGTGACAACAGGGTTTCTCTTATCGTCGAGGGTAGGGTTATCACACCCTAACGATGAGCATGGTTATTGTGCGGTAACCACAGTAACTATGACAAACCGTAAGAAGCTGTATAAAATTTATCAAAAAATATTTTTTAAAATTTATTTAAATTTAATGGGGTTATCGTTGTTTTGCCTTTATCATGCCCTGCCTGTTAATTCCGTACCAGCAATCATCTTATTTGTTTCGAGAGCCTCGCACTCCTTCATCTCTCGTTCATTCGTAGAAAGAAATGGGAATAACGACTAAGGGACTCATCCAATCCCCTAGAATAGAAGTTGAAGACTATCGACCTTCACAACCAACCCTATCATTCTAGAATCCCAGGGTCTAGACTTAATCCTAGGGATGGACTGGTTATCCAAGTACAAAACCCAGATAGACTATGCCACCTGTACCAAAGCTTTGCAAGAACCAAATAGGAATGAAGTAATGTTCACCCTTTCCTGACGACTGATAGAGCAAACCACCCTAAATAACATTGAAGCCACTCCTTTGAAAGAAGTACCGGTGGTCAACAAGTATCTAGACGTCTTCCCAGAAGAACTACCCAGAATGCCCCCAGACATAGAAATTGAGTTCCCCCATCACTCTCGCCCCTGACACAACCCCTATATCCAAGAGACCTTACCAAATGCCCCCAACGAATTGGCAGAAGTCAAGAAGTAGATCGAGGAATTAGAAGAGAAGGGATTCATGAGGCCAAGCACGTCTCCTTGGGGAGCCCCAGTTCTTTTGGTCGAAAAGAAGGACAAGACCAAGAGAATATGTGTAGATTACCGAGCCCTAAATGAAGCAACCATCAAAAATAAGTACCATCTCCCTAGAATTGATGACCTATTTGATCAATTGCAAGGGGCCAAGGTCTTTTCCAAAATAGACCTAAGGTCCGGATATCACCAGTTGAAACTCTGACCAGAAGACATACCGAAAACTGCCTTCTTTATTCGGTACAGACTTTATGAGTATATCGTTATGTCCTTTGGACTTACCAATGCCCCAGCCTTCTTCATGAACCTTATGAACAAAGTGTTCATGGAATGCCTCGATAAATACGTCGTGGTATTCGTAGATGATATCCTCAACTACTCTAAGAGTGAACAGGAACATGCTGAGCACCTAAGATTGGTTTTGGGGAAATTAAGAGAACATCAACTCTATGCCAAATTCTCCAAGTGCGAATTTTGGCTTGATAGGGTTGCCTTCCTTGGTCATGTCATCTTTGCCAGCGGAGTAGAGGTGGACCCCTGCAAGGTTAGGATGTGCTCTCATGGAAAACCTAGACCACAGCCACCGACATTAGAAGCTTCCTCGGTCTGGCAAGTTATTACCACAAGTTCATTGAAGGATTCTCCAGAATTGCCAAACCCATGACTGAACTACTCAAGAAAGAACGGAAGTTCGAATGGACAACAACATGTGAAAGGAGTTTCCAAGAACTGATGACCACTTCTCCTATCTTAACCCTCCTGGACATACAGAAAGATTTCGACATCTACTGCCACGTGTCCAAACAAGGACTAGGATGCGTGCGCATGCAAGGAGGAAAAGTGGTTGCCTATGCCTCTAGGCAACTAAAGCCCCACGATGTGAATTATACTACCAACAACCTGGAGTTAGCAGTGGGAGTAAACGCCCCTAATATATGGCGGCACTACTTGATGGGCAATAGGTGTGAAGTCTACACCGACCATATGAGCCTAAAGTACATTTTTATTCAGACCGAACTAAACCTCACGTAAGGAAGATGGCTAGAACTGATCAAGGATTATGACCTCGGGAGATACTATCACCCCGGTAAAGCAAATGTGGTGGCCGATACATTAAGTCAGATGGTGCACTGTAACACCGAAACTGTCCTACTGCATCGGCTAGAACTATGTAGAAGCCTAAAAAAATGAGGATAGATGTGGTTAAGCCCGGAACCCTTGGCCCCTAGTAGTACAACCCACTCTAGACCAGCAGATCAGTGAAGCCTATTCAAATGACCAAGGGATCATAGAACTCAGGGGGCTCATCCAGAAAGGCAAAGCTCTAGAGTACTTCATGGATAAGAAAGGTGTAGTATGGTTGGGGAAACGTATCTGTATCCCCGACAGCAATGAATTAAAAGACCTGATACTGATACTTCAGGAAACCCATGGTTCCGCATATTTCATACACCCGGGTAGCACCAAAATGTATCACGACATCAAGACTCACTATTGGTGGCCTGGGATAAAGCGTGACATTGCGGAGTATGTGGCCCTATGTGATATTTGCCAATGGGTAAAATTTGAACACCAGAAGTCCATCGGATTGTTACAACCTTTGAAGACACCTGAGTGGATGCGAGAAGAAATAGGAATGGACTTCATCACTGGATTTCCTAAGACTTCATGTGGCTATGACTCCATCTATCCAAAGACTTCATCTGGCTATGACTCCATCGGGTAATGGGTAATAGTGTACCATCTTACCACATAAAATAAAATCATTTATTAGGAAAAAAGGATAGCATGGAGGATAGGATTGATGGACGAGTAGCTACTTAGTTACAAAGCACAATATAATCAAGCACTTGGTGGAGGCACTGATCCAATTTATCACCATGTGGCCTTTGCCTAAAAGTTTGCCACCCCAGCTTTTAGCTAAAAAGGATAGGACCTTAGTTTAATTAGGGTTGAAACTTGAAATATGAACCGTTTGAAAACCTAGAAAAAAATAGAGTGACAATAGCCAGCGGAAGTTTTTCTTTTAGGACTTCATAGAAAGTCCAATAAGTTATATATATGAAAAAGTTCTCTTTCGAACACAATTCAACTAATATTTCCAGATATGTGGTTAATACTCTGGTCACTAGGCAGTCAGCACATCATTGGTGATACACCATGTCCATCCGTAGGATATACTCCTACTGACATGTTTAGATTCATCGTCAAATTTTTACACCCTATCACATCAAAAGTTTAGACATATAAATAAAGTATTTAATATGAACTAAAAAATAACTAATTGTACAGTTTGCATATAATTTACGAAACGAATCTTTTAAACCTAATTAAACTATGATTTGACAATAAAGTGCTACAGTAAACTTATGCTAATGATGAATTAATTAGGCTTAATAAATTCGTTTCGTCGTTTACAAATGGATTGTAGTTATTTTTTTATTAATGTATGTTTAATACTTTAAATATATATCAAAGTATTAATATGATATCAAAATTTTTTTCTGATATAAACACATCCTAAATATATACATGAGGTGGTGGACAAAAGATATGCATGCTGGGGAAACCATGGTGTATCACTGCCATGGACAAAAGATATGCGCAGTGGACAATGCCAACAAAACCGATCATGCATGACACAGACATCTCTGCTGCGAGCTGCTGCATGACACTGCTTTTGTCTGCAGTGCAGAGTTGCCTCTTCCTTGGGAACCCAGCCAAAACTTTTGCTTCTCCCATCCAAACCTCTCCTTTTGCAAGAAGCACCAGGAGTAGTACGCTTGCAAAGCAATAATGCCTTGCTCTGACCATGCATATGATCATCACTCCTTTTGTATTATGTCTTTTTGGATAATTAGTCCTTGGGCTAATTTGAAGGTTAATTTTTAGCTCTTACATTAGCTCTATAAAAATTAGCCTCTTAAATAGTTTAGATCCATGGCTAATTTGAGGGCTAATTTACCTTTAATTTGAGAGTATTATTATCCTATTACATTGAACAAATATACATCACTTATGACATGAATACACAAAGTTAAAAATATGAATAAATGTGTTCTTGCAGCAAATTCATAAACATCATGGAGATACCAGGAGCAAATTAGCCCAAATAAGTCACCCTTGGAGGGGTAATTTTTTGGGTGGACTAATTCGCTTTAGCCCCAAATTAACCCCCCTGTTTGGATCCTTCAGGGCTAACTAGGGCTAAAAGAGGTGTGGCTAAAAATTAGCCAAGGGATCCAAACAGGACCTATGACTTTATTTTGTTTTCATCACACAACCAATCGTTTTGTTCGCCCGATCGAGGTCTCTAAGAAAAAAAGTGTTTAGATGTATGTGTAAATTTTACATGATTTTAAGTAGACAGATTTGCTCCCTTCTTTTCCCAATTGTCTGCTCTCCAAACACAAACACGAGATCATCCCGGAGCGGCGGGTGGAGGGAGGAGGTGGTGTGGCGGGGCGGCCGCCGCCGCCGCGGTCGTCGGCCCACCCGCGGGGAGACGGCGGTGTCGGCGGCGATGGAGAGCGATGGCGGCGAGGTCGGAGATGAGGTTAGGGAGGTGGGGATGGGAAGAAAGGGGCGGATCTGGCTCGCCTCCCCACCACGGCGAGCAGCCGCACTTCACCCTCTCGCCGCTAGCCGATGAGAACCTCCTCTTCGTGACCGCCCTCAGCGCCCACCTCTCCTCCACGTCGCCTCCCTCTCCTGCTTCCTCTCCCAGCTCACCCCGCTCCGCCTCTCCCACCTCATCCTCCACGCGTCCCCGTCCCGCCATGACGACGGCCTCCTCGCCTCCCTCCTCCCATCGCGCCGCCGCCGCTTCCCTTCGTGCTCCTCCTCCACTCCCTTCGCCCGCGCCGCTCCTCCGAGCTCCTCGCCTCCCTGCTCCCTTCCATCCCGCACCACGCCTTCCCGGACGTCCTCCACGCCGGTTAGTAGCATCAACGTCGGCCACGCGCATGCGACGGAAGAGGGAGAAGCAGCCGGTGGGAAGCCCATGGAGCGTGCACCCGGAGATGAGGGAGTTGAAGGCATTGCGCGCCATGGACGCGAGCGGCTCAGAGAAGAAGGGGATGGACGCGAGCGCCGTGGTCTGCGCGATTTTCTCAGAGAAGGGGAAGAAAGGAGCGTGGTAGTCTACCAAGAAAAAAATATATTTTTTTGCCAAAACCCAAATCTTTAGATGACAGCTTTACACATGTTTATTTATTCTAAAATTTAAAAGGTGTCTAAAATCCCAACACTTCGTATGATTTTGGAGGAACTAAACAGAGGGCCTAAACAGGACCTAAGTGAATAACCCAATCAAACGGTGGCTAAGCCGACTGTTATCAAAAGTACCGAATAGACCTTGGATCAACACAAATCCGGCAAAAGAATCTCGGTATCCTCGAACTCGTTGGAGGGATATAAACCATGCTGAAATGAAATGTCCTTTCCATTCTATTGGCACTCCAAATCCGGGCCGGTTCTTTGTTACTAGCCGATCGAGCAAAACTTGTGCACTAGCTTTAACGAACTCAACGAATCCATTCGTCCAATAAGATCATGGAAGGGCCGGGATGTAATAATTAGTCTGGCACCACATTGCAAAACTGAAAAGGGTTCGTCATGTAGTAATTGCTTTCATATATAATTATCATCCAATTTAAACATGGAAAAAGTTAGAAATTGCATATCTAAACTATCTCACAATGATCTAAATTATCCTATAAACTACAAAACAGTCATTCTACATCCTCAAACTTTTTAAAGATAAATAACCCTTAACCCAGTCTAAAGCGGTCTTGATCCTATGTAATAGCGAAGTTATAAAAAAATTATAAAAATCAATGCACTCAAATGGAGCCACACTTTGGTAAGACATGTGGGGGAGAAACTCTCAAGGAAGACTGCTCAACTAGGCTTGGACATCACTGACACACCATCACAAGGTCAACCATTAGTAGCATCGCTACCGATTGTAGCGATCCATTTTAAAATCCTGTGGGCCACACGGAGGCCGAACAATGTTCGGTTGTAGGCAGGCTGACATTCTCAGCCTCGGTCTCCCTGTTACGGCCCATGAATGCAAATGGGGCAATACCGGGGCATATGCTGTTCTTTGTGCAGACTGAATTAGGGGCTGTTTAAATCTATCATTAAAATTTTACACCCTATCACATCGAAACACATAAATGAAATATTAAATATAGACTAAAAAATAACTAATTACACAGTTTACATGTAATTTACGAGACGAATATTTTAAGTCTAATTAGACTATGATTTGACAATAAAGTGCTACAGTAAACTTGGGCTAATGACGGATTAATTAGTCTTAATAAATTCGTCTCGTCGTTTACAGATAGATTCTTTTTTATTAGTTTATGTTTAATATTTTAAATGTGTGTCCAAAGCATTGATATGATATTTTGTCAAAATTTTTTCCTCGATATAAACGCACCTTAGGCTAGATGGACCAGCAAAGCGAAGCATATCGCATGTACAGATTATTCAGTGTATACCGATTACTTGTGTGAACTTCTGAAACAGAAGGTAGTAAATGATATTTTTGTAATCGTAGCAACTGGTAGTACTATTTGGAGAAGCGGGATTTGATATTCCTACAAATTTTGGAAGCATGTATATATGTTTTCCTTCCATTGTATAACCAGTATCATATGCCAAGATCCATGCTTTAAAAAAAATCAGGCCATGCACGGTTTTCTTGTTCGACTGCATGAATATCCACTGGAACCTGCAGTCAGCAAACATAACAAGTAATCTAACCAAGTGACAGTGATGGATCCATTACGTATAGTAGTCACATCACAATTATTAAGTACAATTACTGGAACCTTTTAATTAGTGCTACATCAAACAATGCGACCATGAACTGCATGCTTCAAGCACTAAAACGGTCACTCTCATCTCAATCGGACGACAATAATCATCTGTGTCGAAAATGTTATTCATTACGGTGCAAAAGTCACTGATGTGAGAAGTCATCTCTATCAGGCAAAAACCCGTCACCGATGTAATTATCTTTGTCGGACCTAAACTAAATCACGTCACCAATAGGTTTGATCCAGAAGACCGGTCAAACAAGGGCCCGTCATCAAGGATATAATCTTAAACGGGCCCTAATTAATATCCGTCATGAATGACTAACAACTCAATCGGGCTTTAACTTAATCCCGTCACGGATGATGTCATCTCCATCGGGCTTAAGTTAAATCCCGTCACCGATGAGTGTTTCCCAAACAAAAAAAATAAATTCTGTTTTTTTCTAGCCTCAGAGCTTTGCTAGCCATGCCTGCTGCAAAATGAGAGAAGTAAAGATATATATTCCCTTTACCAACATCCCCATTCATATATACAATCATTCACAGGAAACCCAATTCAGAAATCACATATGACATTCACATATTTCACGCATCCATTCACATACACATCTATTATTCACAATTTTCACAATAACATCTTCAAGTTCTAAGCATCAAAACTTGTAAAACCGAGTTATAAATTAGAATAAATTTTTATTTAGCATTGCAAGTATATATATAAACATATTTGACCAGATTGTAATTTACAATATAAACATAAGTGTTACAAAATCATATGTCTTTGACATTAATTTTGAAATGTTCAATAATGTTCATCATTTAACTTTAATCCCGTAGTCCAAATATTCCTTTGGGTTGCACTATGTCGCGGACGATGAAGCCCGCTATCTCCTCTCTTATCTCCTCAAAGCTGGCAGACACAGACTTGGCTATATTTTCCTATATGTTACATACTTCAAAATTAGTCGATCGATCGATATATATATTTCGAAGGAGTTAGTATATATCACAATTGAGATCACAAACCTCAATTTGACCAAAATCTTCATCTTTTTGTTGTACAGAATCCATATGTTGTGGCACACATGGAATCCACACTGGTCGCCAACTTGTTGTTTGACCGGGAAGTTTTTTTTATGGATGAAGCTTTTTTGTCCTTCCTTATACAGGCCTCTTTTCTCCACATATGGGCCCCACGTTTCATTTATTGCTTCTTGGATCGGGGTCCAGTCATCGTCCTTATTGACTTTGGAGTTCATGTAGCGGCATGTACTCCATTTTGGCGTTATGACCAGAAAGATGCAATGGGCACTGCGACATTAATATAGTGAAAGTTAAATACTAAAGCTATACGTGTCATGCAATTGCATATATTTAGAGTACAGGCTTACTATTGATTGTAGATGCACAAAATATACTCCTTTGTCTTGCCGGGCCCACAAGGTGTCACATATGTAGTCTATCATAGCCTGGCGGTCGACTTGGAGATTGGAGACTGTGACCATTTGTGGATCGAGCAAGGCCACTTCCGATGCATTTTTCTGACACCACTTCCAACTACACCTACACATAAGACAAACGCTCTTATAAACGTGTTATAAGGGTTGTTATTACCAAATTGAGAAACACAATAATACTTACAAGGAGTAGCTCTTAAATAGACTTGTGTCCACCGCTCGGAGTCTGTAGAGGTCGAATAGATCCTTGAAGTCGATGACAATATGATTTTCTGGCCCAAGAAATGGTTGTCGATCGTGATGGCCTATTATGTCACTCTCCCTATTCGTCCTCCTGCCGTTTGATCTCTCCATATAGTAACGGTGGAGCTCCTTGCAAGCGTCGCCCATCATTCCTAGCGCGTTGTCTCCAACCAACGGCATGCCTAATTGGAACAACGCCAGAGCAACACTCTTCTTACGTGCTTCCTGCCCCTTGCCCATGTCTAGCTTCTTTGGAGCCAAAAGCGAGGCATGCACCTTGTCTTTTCCTCTTCCTCTCCCTCTTGCCACAGCTTTTTTGCTAGTTTTCTGCGGAGGAGAGGAATATGCCTTCCTGCTTTTTTTCATCAGTAAGGTGATTAGGGATCGTCATGCTGTTGGCCTCCATATGACCGTCCCCAAAATCTATATCATATTGTAGCTCGACGTCGTCAACTTGTGGAAAACGAGCTGGAGCTAGGGGGCTGAAGGAGCAGGTGCATGTTTTAGCGGCGGACGAGTACTCGGTGCAGTGGCTAACCTCGGAATCACCTTGATCTCAATGAGGTCCTTGGGCCATTGGATAAAGCTTCCACGTGCAGCTCCTAGGGTTAGGATCTCGTCGTTCGGTGGATGCTGCAGTGGCAAATGGGCCCATTCAGTTTTCATCGTGTCCACTTATACTTTTGCATGGCCGGCCATCAGTTGCACCCCATGCACTCTTGTATCGGGGGTCGGCTTGAAAGCTAGTCCCTCGGCCGCCGGAATCGTAAAGGAGGGCATCACCCTAATTGTTAGGACACAGTTAGTTGGTTCCTCTGATAGATTCATCCATAATTTTAAAATATTATATAATATATGGATTTGTTAAGATTGCTACGTATTGTGGCTGAGAGTTTTACTGTTATATGGTCGACGGCGGCTATGACCGGTGGTGGATTTTTCGCCACCTCAGTTGATGCGCAACTCCTACGTCTTTGCATGGGGCTTTCTCGGTGCAGAGCGGCGATGGGCTCGGCAGTCTGTTGCTTGGCTCAGATCTGTTGCCTAATCTGTGTATCCACCTGCACCAGCTTCTCGTCGAATTCAGAGGTCAGCTTGGCTCTGATCTGTTCCCAGATCCTCTTAGCAAGGCATGCATCTTTCTCCGTCTTCGTGAGGGTCCGCTTCTTGTACTGCCCCGCGTATTCTGGAAATCCATATTTCCAGGGAACGGTGGAGCCAACACCCCTTGTCCATCCACGGTGTTCGTTGGTGCCCAACACTTGAGTGAGGATGTCATCCTCGCGTCTAGAAGTGTAGGCCTCTTGCAAGGACTGTCTCACAGCAACCAACTCCTGCAGTACAAGTGAGTTCGGGTTAAGTCGAGAGTATGATCTATGTAAACAAAATAAACATATTGAGATGAGACACTTACAATATTTTCGTACACTAGTTGATCTTGGGCATTTGGCAAAGTGATTGTTCCATGGCTATTCTTCACACACCTTGCCCTTGCCCAGTTACTTGCTCATGGGTGCGAGATATCGGCAAATGGTCACGGCGTGTTCGATGCCTCTGCCGCTTCATCCTCTTTCTGCCATTGCGGTTGCTTCCCGGCATATCCTCTGTTGCAAAGCCGGTGCAGATGCAAGTTTTGAGCCTGGAGTGCCCGATAAGCCTTGCTTATGGCTCGGGATTCGGCAGTTGGTTTCTTCTCGTAGAACTGCTCCCACACGGCTGGCGTGATGAACGTGTAGTGCCCAAATGGCTTCGGAGTGCTCGGGTTTAAGATGTACTCAACGTCTAGCTTGGACTTAAAGTTTTTCCAAGCAAGTCCCATAGTCTTGAAAGCCGCCCGCTTGAGCCTGTCCTTGTCGACTGTAGGATATTCGAAGCTCTCATTGAACTTTAGCCAAGCAGTGTTCTTCTCTGCTTCTGGCACTTGCTTGGTGTCATCATTCAAGACTGTGAAGTTCTGCCTCCCTATCACCTCGCAGATCGACCTGAGCTTCTTGCAAACATTCGGGGGAGCAGTCGATACTCTTAGATGGTCCACCTCTGTTATGGTGTACCGTTCCTTTGGGATTTTATTTCCACTCCTAGGAGTCTGTGTCCTTGTGGATTCACTAGACATTGGTTCGTCGTGCTGAGACATCGTCTAAATAAATTATAAAATCACGAAATTACAAAATTAATTAAATCAAGAAGAAGAGAGATTGGAAAGAAAGAAAGAAGAGGAAGAGAGGGAGAAATTCAATAACTTTTAACACTAGAACTTAAAAAAAGTTATTGTGCTTCAAGAATGAGAGAAGAAAGAGAGAGAAAGAAAGTTTTGTATTGGCTATGAATATGTGTTCCAACTACTGATCCAAGAATTGGTACAGAAAAACACATGAGGTTTTCGGTGCTCAAAACCGGAGGCTGACACATGGTCACACTCACTAGCTAGAAATTCATGATTGTTCAAGTGACATATGTATGCACATCATGGTGGGATTCGAACCCAATCCATCTCAACACATGCAAACCAATTTTACCATCTCACCTATAAAACCATATATTAATAGGTCTTCAGATGTTATTCTTTTAACTATTCTTCTTCAAATATGAAACACAAATCTGAAACTCTAGATGACTTCAAATGAGAACGCTTTCAACTAAAAGTTGCAGATCTCATCGAGACCTACAACTTTAGGGTAGGGTATGTCTCCATCCAAGGTTGTTTGAAAAATTCAAAAAAAAATTGGAAATAGACCATATCACTTATAACACATATTCAGGGATGAAAACAATCTCAAATAAAAATATTGTTGAAGATCTCATCAAACCCTTTGACTTTGATATTGGGCATTCTTCATTCAAGATCATTTGAAAAATTCAAAATTAGTTTTTTCAAAATACATCTCACCACTTATAATGCATATTTGGGCATATAAACTATCTCAAATTCAAATGTTGTCAGTTTTAAAGTTATAGATCCCATCAAGATCTATAACTTTCTTGTAGGTTTGTCCTATCTTAGGTTATTTGAAAAATTCAAAAGTTTGAATTTCCCCTCATCCGTAACGGTTCATAACTACCGTCCTTCACGGATAACATTATCTGTGAAGGATGATAGTTACAACATGTCACGGATGAGTGCTCTTATTTTGACGGGTCATCTCATTACACCTGTCACGGATGACATGTTATCCGTGACAGGACATGGTTGTGACCCGTTATATGTTATCTGTAATATGTTACAACTACGACCCGACAAAGATGACCTTATATCGATGATGAGTTATCTCCGGTAGTCATATATTAAACAGGATATTTTTTGAACTGTTAGAGATAAGTCATTTTAAATGAGTCGCATTAGCCCGATATGGATGGCTCATCAAGGATGCTCAGATCTGTACTAGTTTGTTTCTGAAACGCTCAAGGGCTGGCTGTTCACTTCACTGGTCTGATTTCTTGTGGTTGGTGAGATTGATTCTCTTGAAGACTTGAAGTCCCACAATATCTGGCCCCTGCAGCTGCTAACTAGCTAACATATGTACAGTTCAGACACCGGAGTCTTCAGTTCCGTTATTTTTTCCCACTGCATGTGGCAGTCAAAGAAGAACCGATGACAGATCAACATTCATTCTAAAAGATATGTTACATTCTCCAGAGTTTACCTCCTCGTACCTTTTTTGGTTTTAGGAGGTATCAGAAATTAACGCAACAAATTTATATTTCTTGTACTTTCTCTAATACTTCCTCAGGCAAACTCGATGATTTTTAACTAATTATTATACTAATAATATCTATGCTAAGTGATATGCACTAGGGTGTCTCGGTCTTTCGGTGAAGATGATAACTTCGATTTAATGGAGCGGCGTTCACAGCCTGACTACAATACTTCACGGAATAATTGCACCTTAGCGATCGATACACCAACTTCACTGGTTGACGCGATCTTGTAGAGCTCGATCAACCAAACCACTAGGGTTATTCCTACGAGTAACCGAAGAACTAGCAAGAAAGATGAACAACAACTCAACTTGCAAATATTAGTTTCAGATCTGAATACACATAAAAAGTGGGGTTCCGAATCAAATAGAACGGATGGTCTAGTCGACACACGCGTCTATAAGGAAGTAGCAAGAGCTAAACTTACATATACAAAACGTAAGTTGTTCTATAGTGGCTATATATATATATATATATATATATATAGTTGGGAGCGTCCTCCAACCCTAGGACGTGTCCGTAATGGATAGCGGTGGGCAATCGATTTAAACCGCAACTTTGGTTTGGCTTTTTTCTACGCAAAATTCGGTTTAGCATGTCTCCACAATGGATCGGTTTTGTAAACACTAGAAACCGCATAATTCAGGTTCAGTTTTTTTGGTTCGGTTTTTGGTTTTTACCGAAAAAACCGTGCTAAGCAGAGGAGGGACCTACCATCGCCGGGCCCCTCGTGCGGAGTCTGCGCTGCGCACGCCGCCGCCGGTTCCCTCCACGCCACGCCCGAGCGCCATCCCCTCCACGCCGCGCTCGCCGTCACAGGCCCTTTCCGCGCGCCACTCTCGCCGCCGATGGGGCCCTCCGTGCGCCGTGCCCGCCGCCGGCCGGGCCCTCCGTGCGCCGCGCCGCCGCCGGTCTCCATCCGCTCCAGCCCGAGCGCGGCCGGGCCCCTCTCGTGCGCGCGCGCCCGCCGCCGCCCTCTGCGCCGCCGCCGGCCTTCATCCGCTCCAGCCTGCGCCGGCGCACGGAAGGTGCCGGTTCTACTTTTTCCCCCGCACACTGGTCGGTTTTCCCCCACGCACTGGTCGGTTCGGTTTTTTTCGAAGAGGAGAAGAGAGATGAGCGGAGTTTTCTCAGTTGGTTCGGTTTTTTCGGGGTTTCGGTTTTCAGACATTAAAAATCGAAACCGAACCGAATTAGTCGGTTTATACAACACCACGAACCGAAACCGAAACCAAAAACTGAAGAACCGTAAACTTTGGTTCGGCTTGGTGCGGTTCGTTTTTTTTGGTTTTTGGTTAAAATTTGCCCACCCCTAGTAATGGACTCTTATTTGGTGGCGCAGCACCTCGGACAGAGAAAGATGGTTGTACTAATTTGACGATTACGGACGACTCTGGATAGATATGGAAGTGAGGCCGGATCCAGTGGAAAGTAGACTTCATAAGATTTCCATGAAGTACTTGAACGTCCAAATTGGATTTCGTATGAAGCCGTGGCAACCGTCACAAGTTGGCGATGTCCTGTAGTCCGACTCTAGCCCACGCGAATCCTTTTCCCGTTTGATCCTCTCCATCATTTCTAAGCAAAACAAGAATACACACATCTCCATTGTCTAAATATGATGAACAAGAGCTTAAGAATGAACTTACTTGATGGTTGAGTTGACAGGCACGAATGCGAGTAATAGGATCAAGCGGAGTTGGGGTAGGAGTGGATATATCGATGGTGTTGATGTGCTCATCATCCTCCCCTTTTGCATTTGAGTCATCCTCGACTCAAACTCATGTTCTTCTCCCAAATATAGCTTCAAATCTGCAATGTTAAATGTGTGACTAACCCCAAAGTCTGTAGGCAGATCAAGCTTATATGCATTGTCATTAATTTTTTGTAAACTTTCAAAGGTCCATCAGCTCTAGGCATCAACTTAGACTTTCTTATTGCATGAAACATTTCTTGTCTCAAATGCAACCGAACTAAATCTACAGGTTCAAAAGTCAATTGCATTCTTCCTTTATCACCAGCAAGCTTATACTTAACATTTATACGCTCTATGTTTTCTTTAGTTGTTTCATGCAATTTTAACATCAACTTGGCATGTTGCGTAGCATCAGAATTTAATTTTTCAGTAGATGGTAAAGGCATTAAATCAATAGGAGCACGAGGCAAAAATCCATAAACAATCTCAAATGGACACATCTTGGTAATAGAATGCAATGAACAATTGTAAGCAAACTCAATGCAAGGCAAACATTCCTCCCACATCATAATATTTTTCTTCAAAATAGCCCTAAACGTAGTAGACAAAGTTCTATTCACTACCTCAGTTTGATTATCAGTTTGTGGATGACATGTAGTAAAAAATAAAAACTTAGTCCCCAACTTAGCCTTGAAAGTTCTTCAAAAATGGGTAAAAAATTTAACATCACGATGAGAAACAATTGTATTGGGCACACCATGCAAACGAACAATTTCACGAAAGAACAAATGAGCAATATGTGTAGCACCATTAGTCTTATGACAAGGTATGAAATGAGTCATCTTAGAAAATCTATCCACAACCACAAAAACACTATCACATCCCTTCCGAGTACGAGGCAAGCTTAACACAAAATTCATTGAAATATCCTCCCAAGACGCACTAGAAAACGGGTAAAGGAGTATACAAACCATGTGGATTCAATCGTGACTTAGCCCTTTGCCATGTAGTACAGTGAGCAACAAATCTCTCCACATCTCTCTTCATCTTTGGCCAAAAGAAATGACCAGCAAGGATGCCCTCTGTATTCTTTGACCCAAAATGTCCCATCAAACCACCTCCATGCGCTTCCTGCAACAACAACAAAAGAACGGAGCTAGCTGGGATGCATAGCTTGTTAGCCCTAAACACAGAACCATCACTAATAATGAATTTGTTCCATCCTTTCCCATCTTTATAATGCAGTAACACATCTTTAAAATCAGGATCATGAACATATTCGTCTTTGACTGTTTCTAAACCAAAGATTTTGTAATCAAGTTGATTAGTGTATATCTCCTAGATAAAGCACAGGGACGGTCCGTAGTTTTTGGTGGCCCATAACGCAAACCTATACCGAGGCCTGACCGAGGCCCTACTAATATAAATATATATATGCATAAAAATACACATATAATTTTATAGCACACGTCAACTAAAATATAATATTCAACATAAAAGTCATATAATATCCTAAAGATAATGAAAGAATACATAAAACCATAAATACTTACTTGTTGCTTTATCTTAAATAACTTCTTCTAACACTCTGTGATATGACCTTATTGATTAAGATCAATTTCATCCAATAACTTCTTCTCAATATATAGAGTCACCAAAGTATTTAGCTTTTCTTAAGTCATTGTTGACCTTAAATAGTTCTTCAATAATTTCAACTTTGAGAAGTTTCTTTTAGTCGATGTGACGGTCACAGTCACAGCAAATAAGATTTGATAAGCGATAGAGACATTAGGATAACAATCCATATCTCTGACATGGTCGAAAATCACCATAGCAAACAATTCTTCATCTGGTAAAGTGAACTTCAGAAGCCTTAATTCATAAATAAATTCATGAACCTTCACATTAGATGATCCATCATGAGAGAAAGTTTTTGCAAATTTAGTGCAACACTTTTCAAGTTCATTATCATTTAATGTCTTTAAACACCATGAGCTCTTCAAATCTATTCTTTAAATGGTGTGGTGGGCCACATAGAAGTCCGAATTTTCGAGGCCCTCAAGAATTTGAGGCCCGCTGCGGTGGCACCGGCAGCTTACACGTACGGGCCAGCCCAACCATCAATAATGATATTATTTTTTCCTGTCTTGTGCTTAATAATACAACATACACGCCTGGAAAATTTTGCACGTTGAACTTAAAACATGTGCTTGGATGGGCTGTAAAATTCTTTTTATTGAAAAAGGAAAACGACAGATATTTAATTCTAAATTCTAGTGACGACATCCTGATGTTAAAACTAAGAGCCCGTTTGGTAGGGCTCCAGATTCCGTAAGAAACGTTTCGGATTCAGATTCTCCTGAGAAACGTTTCTTTGAAGAATCAGAATTACTTGTGGAACCGTTTGACAAATTTTTGGATTCTGATTCTAAAAAGTAGGTAAGAAGCTGGAATAGACTAATATGCCCCATGGGTGCTCTCTAGTTTGGCTAGTCACGAGGGTGGAGTGGGAAAAGTGAAAGTGAATCACTAGAAACTGCCTTAACCCAGTTTCACCTTGGCCCATGTAAAATTAGAAACGTTTCTGTTTCAAAAACTACTGGCTCTACTCCCGTTTGGCACAATTTCTCCGGTTTCTCACTAGAATCTGAAATGTTTCAGCCATTCAAATGGGGCTAAATTCAGCAACAAACCCATTCATAATATATTTACTGAATTCAAGTGCCATTTGTCAAAAACATGGTAAAAGTAATTTGCAGAGAAGGTCTGCTGTTGAAGAGCAATTTGTTGTGTCCTTACCTGTTCTTGCCGCTGAATCATGACGGTCCAACGACATGGTCCATTGCAGTAGTAAGCTGGAGCACGGATGTCAGTAACCTACATACATACATTAACACGGATTGAAATAAACAAAATCGATTGATCGAAATTTCTAGGCAAGGATTGAACATGCTTGTTGGCAGTGAGCGAGTTAGTAAAGTATTACATTGACCATGTAGCTTGTGTAAAGTGTTTCAGCTCTCATCATCAGCTATTGTCTTGCTCCTATATCTATCGAGGAGAAACACGAAACTTGTAAGTGTACACTGATTATCCTCAATTTCTCTACTTAGCCTCTCTCTGGCCTTTTAGCAGTTATTGCATCAAGACACTATTGAATTCATCCCTGCATGGAAATATTTAGACATAATAATATATGCATACTTACTGCATTTTTATTCAACGAGAGTAGATAATTTGTGGCACAGCTTAGGCTATTAGAAGGAAGCTACTTGTGACGCTTTTGGACATATGCCATTTGACGCTGCGAAGCACCAAGCTGACTTGATAATTCCTGCCAAAAATTGACTGAATAAGCATCTGAATATCAGAGACAGGGCGCAGAAAACAAGAAATTTCGTAAGCTGTTATATCAGCCTTGTTGACTTGTTGAGATGTACCTCAACAGTCTGAATGCTGCAATAGATTAAAAACATTATAGTGACAATCCTTCTTTGCAATATATACTTGTACTGTCATATATTTTTATTTCATGGTATATCACAAGTTGGCAGAATTGATCTGGATACTAAGAAGTCCTGAATATTGCCATCATGATCTCTAGCTTCTTGGATGTCTTCTTTAGGGCCTTTAGAAGAATAAAAGGAAATTGTTCAGATATCTCTAAATCTCTAAATCTTCTTGAGCTAAGTAAAAGAAAAACTCCTTGACAAATATTTGAGATGACGTACTTATATGATCTCCAACTTCCTGTTCAACAAAACAAAAATAAAAAGAATGTTTATCCTATTAATTAATGTTGAATATCAATGAGTTAGGAGGCCCAAAGGAACGAATGAGATTATCTATATATTTTAGAACAGATGTGTCGGACAGGTCATGTCCAGAACATGAAAGGAGAAAAAAGATCACAACTAATGGTATGCTGGGAATAAAGAACACATAAGAGAGAGGACCTTGGTCCCACCTTTAAACCAAAAGATTCCTGCATTCAGAATGAAATAATACATGAAAAAAACAAAATTGAGCATACATGTACCGCTGAGCGATGCAGATCATTGTGGACTCCCAGGCACCAAGCAAGTTCAGCAAAGAGACTCCATGTTAAATGGAATCAGCAAATTCAGTATATTTGTTATTTTGAAATGAACAACAATTGTTAGGATATTCTCTTTTTCAATAAGCAGTACACTATAAACAAAATTCATTTGAAAGTGAAACTGACCTCTATGGTACTGATGTATGCTATAGTGGGAGGGAGGAAAATTAAACAGCAAGTATATATTCATTTTATTTTCAATTTTCTCTCTATTTCAGCCACTTTCCAAGAGATGCATAATAGCCATTGACAATTTAGTATGGGATATGCACATACATACATAAGAGACATGTCACTATCACTTACAATCCCATCCACTAATTTCACAAATTTGTATTTGAATAATGGTTGAAGGAATGGGATCAAGTGATGATTACCTTGTCCGTAGCACGATGGAGAGGGTTCTGGTGGCGGCGCGAGGGATTTGACGACAGCGTCACGGTAGAGAAGGGGGCGTGGGAATGTGGAGTCCCGTTGGCGGCGCATGGAGAACGAACAATGAGGGATTGACAATGACCTGATACGGCGCGAGGGATTCGTCAGCATCAACGCGGTAGAGAAGGGGGCGCGAGGGTGAGGAGTCCCGATGACAGCGTCATGGAGAGCGGACGGCGAGGGATTGATGAAGACCTAACGGTGGCGCGGTGGAGAGGGATCCAGTGGCGGCGAAACAGAGAGCAAATGGCATAGGATCCATGGCGGCGTGGGCTGGACTCGTTGGAGGGGTCGGCGGCGGCGGCGGATGGAGGGGACGCGGCAGATGGGGGAGACGCGTGGTGTCCGATGGGGATGACGCCCGCGCAATGGATCAGGCGAGGTTGTTGGAGGGGCAGCGTGGGCTGAACTCATAGGAGGGGTCGATGGCGGCGGCGGATGGCGTAGCGGCGGTGCGGGCGGCGGATGGGGGAGGCACGCAGCGCGGGCGGCGGACGGGGGAGGCGCGCGACGTGCGCGGGATGGCACAGGGGCGCGGGGATGTTTAAGACGGCCTGCACGATGGGGATGATTTCATCCGTTGGATGATGGATGATGAGTGAATAAGAGAAAGAGGATGTATCTAAATCATTGCTAAGGTGGATGGATTATAAGAGGTAGGTAGAGATAGAGATAGAGATTCACCAGAGAGAAAGACAAGAGAAGGTTGACGCTGGTACATTTTTGGTATGCTTACCAATTTTCCCTTGGCACGTCCAAATCTCCGCCCTCATGCGAGGCGAGGCGAGGCCCGCCTGGTCCCACATAGCAACCGCACCTGCTCCCGCAACTCCCTGCTCCATCTCGGCCGTTCGTACATACACGTGTCGGACGATCGCGCCGCTCCGTCCTTTTCTCTCTGCCATCTCCCCACTGCGCTACGATTAAAGCGGACGAGATGTGGCCTCCTTCCTTCCTTGGTTCCTTCTCCTAGAAGCCACTGTTACAACTGATTTGATCCTCATCAAACAGTTAACAAGCCACCACATCCACTCCATCATATCCCATTTGAACCATCACACCCCATTTGAAGCAGTGGCCGTTAACCCCTCTATTGTATAAATATTCAATGATAAATGAACAAAGCACATGGATTCCATTTGCCTTTCCATTCCTCCGTCATTTACATTCCAAGTTCTAATACGTTATCAGCATGAACACGGTATGAACAGCAAAAGGCAGTTATCCTGCCAGAGGCAACAAATGAGTGAAATCATCTCCGCATCCAAGATTTTAAATCTGTTGGAGAATACAACCATGTTTTCATAAACTCAGTGCCAAACTGAGGTTTTGCGAAAAGGAACCATCTGATGCAGATAAAATTGAAATGACTTTGTCTACTATGCTTCCTGCTCAGATGATCCTTCAGCAACAATACCGTGAAAGAGGTTTCACCGTTTATTCTGAGTTGATCAAAACTTTACTTCAAGCAGAAAGGCACAATGAACTCCTCCTTTGGAACTCCAACCTACTGCCTGTGGGAACTAAGCCTTTGCCAGAAGTTCATACTAACACTCAGAATAAACAAGCAAGGAATGCTATTCATACTAGTAATCCTGGAAACTTCAAAGGCAAGAATAAGCACAAGCGACAGAGGCAGCGTAAGTGCCAGAAATGCATACTAACACTCAGAATAAACAAGCAAGGAATGCTATTCATACTAGCAATCCTGGAAACTTCAAAGGCAAGAACAAGCACAAGCGACAGAGGCAGCGTAAGTCTCATGGTGCTCCAAAGGGAAAGAATATTTCACAGTCAGATAACAAGAAGCAAAACAAGTCAAGCACTTGTGCCAAATATGGTTTCTACAACCACCCGACTTAGAAATGTCGCAGCCCTAAGCACTTAGTGGTTTTGTATTTGAATTCCATGGGACGCGGACGCTCCAACCAAGGACGTTCCAATCAAGGTGGAAAATTTGAAGCACACTTCAACTCTCAATCGGATGTCAACATAAATCAAGATTTTCCACTTGAGATTCCTCAACAAGATGTTCTTGGGTGTTCTTACACCGCTCCAGCGGACACAAGCAACACCGAGGCACAACCACCTACTGATGGGAACCCCACTATTGAGGACAACATGCTCATAGAGTTTGTCTCTGGTGACATATTTGGAGATTTTAACTAGCATTATCATATTTGGGATACATTGTTATCTTGTGGATGATGCTTAATTGTGATTGTTGTAATAGGCTAGATATTATCAGTACTTGATGATATTATTAGGGTATTGTATTTGTATTAAGAACAATTAAATACCTATATGTATTGTAAGTATTTTACATACATTAGTTGATAATTAAATGTTTAATTTTCTCTATTTTACATAATTTTCTCTATTTTACAAAGATTGCACGGGCGTCGATCCGATGGATGATGAAATGTGCTTAGTGGACAGCGGTACCACTAACTCTATATTCAGAGAGATAAAATATTTTCAAACTCTCACAAAGAATAAAGGAAATATTTTAACAATCGCAGGACGCGATGCGGTAATAGTTGGCACTGGTCGGGCCACTATTATGCTCCCTATGGGTACAACGATAACAATTGAGGATGCACTGTTGTATCCCGATTCAACGCGTACCCTATTGAGTTATAGAGATATCCATAAGAATGAGTTTCATGTGGAAACTCATGTGAACAATAATGAGTAATTTCTTCTCATTACAAAAGATCACGGATATGGCAGAGAGACACTTGAAAAAATTCCCTCACTCCCGTCAGGATTGTACTGCACATACATAGAACCCGTACCACATGTTGCTTACAAAATAATTTTCAAGAATGTTAACGCATTTCAAACTTGGCATGATCGCCTTGGTCATCCTAACATAGGAATAATGAGGAAAATTATCAACAATTATGTTGGTCATACATTAAGTAATTCAAAATTTCTCTAATCCTCAGATTTTGTGTGCACCACATGTGCCACAGGGAAACTAATTTTGAGACCCTCTTACCTCAAAATTCATACCGAACCTCTAAAGTTCCTTGAACGCATTCAAGGAGACATATATGGTTCAACCATTGTCTGGGCCATTCAGGTATTTCATGGTTATCATAGACGCATCTACTAGATGGTCTCATGTGAGTCTTCTCTCCACAAGGAACAATGCATATGCTAAAATTGTTGCACAAGTTATTAAACTTAAAGCACAATACCCTGAACATCAAATCCGCTCTATCCGAATGGATAATGCTGCTGAATTTTCCTCACGTGCCTTCAATGATTATTGCATGGCATTAGGGATTCAAGTTCAGCACTCGGTCCCATATGTCCATACTCAAAATGGGTTGGCAGAATCTCTCATCAAGAGAGTTAAACTTATTGCAAGACCGTTACTACAGAATTGCAATCTACCAACAACTTGTTGGGGTCACACAATCTTACACGCTGCTGACTTGATTCAATTGCGTCCAACTGCATATCATGAAACCTCTCCATTGCAACTTGCACGTGGAAATATAACAAATATTTCCCATCTGCGGAAGTTCGGTTGCGCTGTATATGTACCGATCTCACCACCGCAGCGTACATCAATGGGCCCACACAGGAAAAATGGGGATCTACGTGGGATATCAATCTCCGTCGATCATTGAATACTTAAAACCCCTTACAGGGGATGTATTTACTGCCCAGTACGCTGGTTGTATCTTCAATGAAGATCATTTTCCGGTATTAAGGGGAGAAACTGAAAACCACAAATAATGCCAGGAAATTAATTGGAATGCCACAGACATTTCCAATCAAGATCCACGTACACCTGAAACTGAACTTCAAGTTCAGAAGATCATAAATTTGCAACATATTACAAATAATATGCCAGATGCATTTGCTAATTATAAGGGTGTTACAAAATCCTACAATCCCACAAGAAATGTGCCAAAAAGAGTAGATGTACCAAATAAAACTACTCAACTCCCAAGTAAGAGGGAGAGAAGTACGACTATTTCTAAGGAGACAGCTTCTAACAAGCAAAGAAAAGGGAAGAACATATCTCCCAACACTGCAAATGCAGCTCAACCACATGTTGAAGAACATCCTGTGGAGTTTCAACCTTCACATCTCACATCAACAATGCACTCAATTACTGATGTTGGGACATCGGAACGCCCCGATGCGGTCATATTGGAAAATAATGATGCATCACAAAGGGTGCGTGAAATTTCCATTACTACATTGAATCTGGAGAATCTTATGATAGAAAGTCTACAGTTGTCGACATACATTTCACTGATTCAATTGCAGAAATCATCCAAAATGATCCAGATCCAAAGACCATGGCAGAGTGCAAAAAGCGCTCGGACTGGAATCAATGGAACGATGCAATTCAAGCGGAATTAGCCTCACTCTCCAAAAGGAAGGTATTCACTCATGCAATACCTACACCTCATGGAATCTTTCCTGTGGGATTCAAATGGGTTTTTGTCCGGAAACGAAATAAAAACAATGAGGTTGTGAGACATAAAGCGAGGCTTGTAGCACAAGGGTTCACGCAGAGGCCCGACATTGATTTCAATGAAACATATTCTCTAGTTATGAGTGGAATAATATTCCGACACCTTATATCTCTGGCTGTACAAAATCGTCTATCTATGTAGTTGATGGACGTAGTGACTGCATATCTTTACGGGTCACTTGATTCAGACATTTATATGAAGGTTTCCAATGGAATCTCTATCTCGGATCAGAATGCAAACCGCAACATGTATTGTGTAAAGCTTCAGAAGTCACTTTATGGCTTGAAGCAGTCGGGAAGAATGTGGTATAACCGACTTAGTGAGTTCCTTCTGCAGAAGGGATACACTAACAATGATGATTGTTCATGTGTTTTCATCAAAAGATCTCAAACGGGATTTTGCATCATATCAGTGTATGTTGATGATTTGAATATCATTGGCAATTCACAAGATATTGATGATGCGCGCAATCATCTAAAGACAGAGTTTAAAATGAAAGATTTGGGTCAAACCAAATTTTGCTTAGGTTTACAACTTGAGCATTTTCCCACTAGAACTTTAGTGCATCAATCTGCCTATATCCAGAAAATATTGGAGAAATTCAATATGGATAAATCATATCCCTCTAAAACTCCGATGGTCATTCGGTATTTAGAGCTCAAGACTGATCAATTCGAACCAAAGGATGAAGGAGAAAAAATTCTGGGACCTCAGTACCCGTATCTCAGTGCCATTGGAGTGCTTATGTATCTTGCAAATTGCATCAGGCCTGATATTGCATTTGCAGTGAACTTGCTAGCTAGAGATAGCGCTGCTCCAACCAAACGTCATTGGACAGGAGTTAAACATATCCTTAGATATGTGAATGGCACGAGAGATCTTGGATTATATTTTCAAAGGACCCCAGACTTCAATATGATTGGATACATTGATGCCGGCTATTTATCTGATCCCCATAATGGCCGATCCCAGACAGGCTTTGTATTTTTACATGGAGGAACAATCATTTCATGGAAGTCATCGAAACATACCCTTGTGTCTACCTCCACTAATCACTCTGAAATAATTGCACTATATGAGGCATCACGTGAATGTGTTTGGCTTCGCAGAGTGATCAACCACATACAACAATCATGTGGTATTGGTGGAATTGATTCACCAACGATTATCTATGAAGATAACTCAGCTTGTGTTACACAGATGGATACATGCTACATCAAAAATAACATAACTAAACATATCTCTCCCAAATTATTTTATCCTCATGAGTTAAAACAAATGGGAGAAATAGATATCTTGCAAACTAAATCTTGTGATAATCTCGCTGATTTATTCACAAAATCCTTACCACCTTCCTTGTTCCAGAAATGTGTTCAAGGAATTGGTATGCGAAAACTTCGAGATTTGCAAGGTTCAGGGGGAGAAATTTCATAGATGTTGCCCTATCTAAATCATCATATTGCACTATTTTCTTTGTATGAGTTTTACTTTTAAGGTTTCTCATACGAAATTTTTAATGAGACAATATTAACATAGGCATATGTCATATCTTTCTTTTCTCCATCGGGGTTTTTAAGGAGATATCAATGACATATATTGTTCTCTAACCTATATATGAGTTTTCTCCTATAAGGTTTTCTCATATGAGTTTGTAATGAGGCAAGACGCATTATATGCTGTATCTTTTTCTTCTTATTTTTCCCATTGGGTTTTGAAGGAGTTTTCACAACATATTTATCAAGTATTACTCCTCGTTTTTGTTCTACAGGATATTTTGGAGGATTAATATTATTATTCATTGATCTCAAGGAGGATTCGATCAAAGGGGGAGTGTTACAACTGATTTGATCCTCATCAAGCAATTAACAAGCCACCACATCCACTCCATTAGAGCATCTCCAAGAGTTTTCCATATTTTTCACCCCAAATCTTGTTGTTTTGGAAGTCCCCAAAAAATAATGTTAGTGAAAAAAGAGGCAATCTTCAAGAGTTTCCTATAAATACTTTCCAAAAATTCAAATTTGGGCCCATAGCTGTTATTTCTGTTATAGTAGTTGAATCGGAGAAGGATGAGGACTAGCAAGTGACAGAAAGGACTTGTCAACAATTCAGCTCATGTCAACGATCAAATTCAGTAGGAAAAGTTAAGAAAAAAGAAGCTACTACCTTTTAGCAAAAAATAAATAAATCAAAAATAAAAAATCAGAGAGAATTCCTGTGGTGATGCCTAACATTGCAGTGTCCTTTGAATTCCTGCGGTGGTGGTGGCAACAGCTTAGCAAAATAATGTTTTCTGCAGCAGCTTAACAGTTTAGCAGAATAGTCCTTGAGAGCTATTGCTCCAGCAAGTGGACAGGAAGTCACTTTGTTTCTTCTCTGATATCATTAACCCAGACTGACTATTGAAAGAGTGAATAATATGAATAATATGCAGTTTACACATAATCATGGTCCATGGCAATCATTTTATCAGGATACAGAAAAAATAAGATGCAGAGATCACATATTGTAAGATGCAGCAAGCAAGACAAGAGCAGCAAGAAAATAAGTGCTTTAATATTGTCATGTAACACTGTTTAATAAAATAAAGTGCTCATAGTAAATCCAAATGTCCTCAATTAAAGTCCTAAAGTTGCTAGAAATGTGATGACATAAACTAATTCTAATCCTCCATACGACGAGCAACAATCTTCTGACGCATCATAGTGTAATATTGCTGCTACAACGGATCGAGGTTGGTAATGTCGATTGATATTATTTTCCCTTCCTTTTCGAGAAGGTCTGATTCTACCTTTCTCTCATAGATTGAAAGCCGCTTTTTATCTAGCTCAAGAGAAGCCATGAACCTACCTTCTTTCTTCTTCTCCTTCTCCACCTCGAAAGCCTCCTTTCTAGCCCACATCTTGTCCAAAGCCTCCATGCAAGCTTCACCACCTCCTCGCCTGAGAGCTTCCTTAGCCTTCTTTGAACCCATTGGACACTCACGTGCTTTGGATTCTGGTGGTGGAATCTCAGCAACTTCTTCAGTGTTAATGACTTGTACATTCGCAGGCGTGGAATCTACATTAATCTTCTGTTTCTTCTTAATCTTACTAGCTTGCTGTTCCGACATTCTCTTCCTCTCCGCCTTCCACTTGTATTCATCCTTCAACTTGTTCCAACAATGCATTAGAGTGAAAGTCTTGTTCTCCTTGTCTAATTCCTTGAACATCTCAGCCGCGTCAGAAACCTTCACATGTTAAGATTAACTCAGCAAGGTTTATATATTCACAGATATAACACATAGGGAAAAACAAATAAACAAAAGAAACAAATAAGAAAATAAACCTTGTCTTGAATGGTTGAACCACTTTGATGCCTACGCTCAATCGCTTCGTAGCATCCGCAAAACTTGTTCACTTGGTCCAAAATAGTCATCCATCTATGCATAATGGAACTCTCTGTTCTGGAAGCTTGAGTTGTCTTGTGTTTCTCATAGAAACCATGAATTCTACTCCAGAATGAGCCATGAGATTGATTAGCCCCACGCACGGGATCTTTGCTCGTGTTTAACCAAGCTGCAACAACTACTACATCCTCCTTTGGATCAAAGTTTTTTGTCCGCTTCGAATTAGGCCTTGAACTGCGAGGGCGTGGAGCACCTCCACTTGCTTGCACCGACACATCAATTGCTTCAACTTCATTAGTCATCTCATCAATGTCCTGGGTGTCCTGTGTCATGTTAAAGTTATATTCATCGAAACCAGGGACAACATCCTCTCTTGTGACCATGTTTGTCCAATATTGTTCTTGAACATTGGTTTCATCCTACAATTAAACAGAAGGATTGATACACAACTTACAAGCTCGAAATATTTACAAATGAACTTCTTCATATGTACACAGTATGATATCAACAAATATGCTTGCATAATGAAAGCTATAGTATAACATTGTTAGTAAAACACTAAACATATATGCACTAGTCCTATAATTGAACCTATATGCAAAATAATATCCATCAGTTGACAAACCACCCCCCTAAACACCAAAGGACATGTATCCTTTCAGTCCTTCCATCCCTGCTGAACGTCCCCTTTTTGCTATCTGCACTGGTAACCATGCTTCCCTAATCATGATATCATCTTTACATTAGCATAACACTAATCCACCTTGCCTGTCAGTAGTAACTAATTATACTCTTGTTTGCCATTTTTAATAAAACCATTGTTAACACATTACATTTCTAAACTTGGGAGCGAACTGAAACATTCATGCTATCAAACTGAAGGATTCGCTGAAAGATAGGCACGCTTACAAGACATATCGCGGCCTATCAGTAAAGGATTAAACACATGATACTCCAATACTTCAAGGGAGTTCATCAACACTAAAGATTGCAGATATGTAACTAATTGGCTAACTATAACCTATTGCACAAAACCATGAAGTGGAATTCAGCATGATGGAAGGTGTGATAGCATATACAACCTACAGGTGGCAATTAAAAGGTTCTGTCTAGCAGTCCATGATATATTGTTCTGTATTGCTAAGATATCACTAAGCTTACAACTGCTGCTACACAAATTTGAATTGATTGCACAAACAAAAGTTAAATCATAGCTGACAAATTCCTAACTGCAGCTGAAGACAAATAAATATATTTTTTTCCTAAGAAGGAATTGACCTTAAGTAAAAGCAACCGATGAAAATGAAAGAAAGCAGGTATTGCGGCCAAGTGAAACTGTGTGAGGCAACCAAATCTCTGTAAACACACTATCCAGTAGAAGCAAAGTACAGGTATTGCAACCAAGGGAAAATGAACTCTTTTTTATACAGGTGAATGCATTTATTTTAATGGGAGCAAGCACGCATAAGAACTATTACTCCCGAATGAACTACCATTGCTGATACATGAGACCAATCTACGGAGCAGAAGCAACAACATCAGATCAAGGCCGAGATGAAGAAACCTAGAAGAAAACTCCCGAATTTCCTCCATTCCACAGATCACACACAACCAACCCGACCGAAACCAGCCATACCCACAAACATAGGGAAAGAAAGCGAGAGGCAGCTCACCCACCCGACCATGAACATGTTAGCTGAGCCCTCCACGGGGAAGTCCACCACGTCGGCGACCCCTCTTTCTCCGAGCAGCCCCCTCCTCCCGTGTCGCGCCCTGTCCCGTTCCCTCAAGTGCTCCACCGCCACCCCCTTGTGCGGCAGAGCGCGCTCCAGCCTCAGCGCCGCCGGCAACCGCTTCGCCACTGTCGGCAACGGGGTCGAGGGAGGCGTAGGAGGTGTCGACAAGTCTCTAGTCATTCGCGCGTAATAGGCGAGGCAGGGGCGGCGGAGTCGAGCGGTGGGAGGAAGAAATAGGCCTACGCAGCACGGATTGGGTGGAGGATTTGGTGGCGCGTGAGGATTTGGCGCCGCGGGAGTGAAGAATTTGGCGTGGGAACGAATCTGGCGGGCGTGGGAAGTAGGGGATGCGCGCTTGCTGCTTGTGCGTATTTTTCCACGGGTTCGGTCGATTTTTCCCAAGTGCGCAAAAATAAGGATTACATATGAGGCATTGTTAGATATTACTTTTTTTTTCTAAATTTAAAAGATGGGAAAGAGATGTAGGGCACTTTTGGAGATGTTTTTATATTCCATTTGAACTATCGCACCCTATTTAAAGCAGTGATAATTAACCTCTCTATTCTATAAATATTCACCGATAAATCCATTTGCCTTACCATTCCTCTGCCATTTACATTCCAAGTTCTAATAGCCACCGTCTCCCGCAAAACCCACACTTCCCATCCCATCCCATTCTCGCCGTGCTCCATGGGGAAGAAGGGAAAGGGAAGGCACCGCCGCGGCGGCGGAGGCGGGGGTGGTGGTGGTGGTGTGGGTGGGGACCGCGGCGGAGGCGAGAGCGGAGGAGGGGGAGGAGGACCGGGAATGGGGAGGCGCGCGAGCGATGAGCGTGCCCAGCAGGTGGCAGCGGCCATCGGTGACATCGCCACCCGCCTCGGATTCGGGTGCACCATCAGTACGTGCTAGCCGCCGCTCCCGATCGTTTCTGCTTGGCTGATTTGTTTTTGTCCTCTCCGAGTTCTCTAATGGTTTGGAAGCTGCTGTTCCCGTGCAGATGTCGGCGGGACGCCACCGCAGATGGAGTTCCTCATGGCGCGTACGGACGGCGACTTCGCGCGCCTCAAGGGTGAGATTCCCCCGCTCTACTCCGCCCTCCGTCTTCCTCCCGAACTGCTCGTGCTTCTTGCTGGGGTTTTTTGTCTGGGGTTTAGTTAGGGTTTTGGTGAGCGCGCGCGCTGGAGTTTTTTTAGCTTGTATTTGATGATCGTGCGCATTTTTGGGCATTTTCTTGTCTGCTTTATGGGGGAATATATTCTACTAGAATGTGTTCTCCGATCTTTTTCTGCACTGTGAAAAATTGGATGAGATGGTAGCCTCATCGTTCCGATATGATCGGCTCTGTATGATCGTGTTTTGTGATTGTGTACGCCCGATCGTGCGTGTTGTTGATAAATGTTTATGTGTGTTGAATGCGGGTGGAGAGTTTTCATGTATATTTTTGGTTCAAATTGATACTAACCTGGATAGGAGTTTGTTTGTTTGTTGGTCCTTTATTCTTAATTAATAGGGATTACTAATAATACTTCTCTTTATGATGCCATATTTCCGTAAGAGATCTCTTCCTCTTGGTTTTCTTTTCTTTTTCTAGGTGTCCAGATGTGATTTTTGGGAGGTACTTATTTGATTTCTCCATTTCTTTACAACTTTGATCTTGTTTTATACCAAAAAAGGACCTTCGACATGAACCTGAATTACAATTTGTGCAAATATGCTCCTTACTTTTCTTTTGGAACTTTCGGTATTGAAGAGGTTGTGGATAGCATGGATGAGGATGATCGGGAATCTCTCGCCTCTGTGAGGATGGAGGGGTATGGGCCACTGTTTGAGGCAGCAAGCTCGGGAAAAATTGATCTCTGCAAGTACTTGGTGGAGGAGCTCGGGTTCGATGTCAATGCTGAAGCTAGTCGTGATTCTGTTATGTGGCTTCTCAGGTGATTGGATTGTTTTAATATGCTTTCATGCTTCTGTCGTTGCATCTCCTGTGGGCAATGCAATTGTAATGGGAGCTGTTGTATGTGAGGCAAGTCTTGATAGGGTTGGGGACTGTCTTTACCTTATCATGAAGTGTTTACCTATAGTTACAGCACTGAGTACGCTGATTTCTTGTGTTTTATTACACACATCTGTAGTGCTGGTATGATGCTATCTGAACTGGCACGCCAATGTAACACTGATATGTGTTGAAATCCATTAGTACTATAAATTGATTCTTAAGCGATGTTTCTTGACTAGTCAAGTTCTGTTTTATGAAAACAAACATTTCTGTGGCACCTTCGGGACGAATGAATGTATGATGTCTTCTGGTAGGATTTTATAAGGGAGTACCGCAAGAATTTCCCTGAAGAAAACTCAATTCCTGCACAAATCTATTTATTTGTTGTTTTTAACGGGCCGTAGATAATATAAGAAAACATCATCCAAGAAACACAATGGCAAAGTGCTGGTGATATGCCTTTTTATGCTTATTTTAAGGATTATCTCCTTTAGCCTTCCTTTTTATATTGCTTTTGCCTGCTCTTGATTGATACAGTTGTGTCTAGACAATACATGCAGTTCACTTTGTGAAGCTCATCTATTACGTAGTTGATTTTTCTTTTATTTCCTTTTGCGTGGTATATACATGCCATCAAAATTTGGTTCTAAGAACTTTGGGAATGGGAGTTTGTCTTATAGTTTTAACTATAATATTATCCTTGTCGATATGCTCTTCTGAAGTGGTGTTTCTGCATGATTCAATTGTTTAATATTGCATCTCATATAAATATCTTTAAAAGATTATAACAGCGAAGAAATTCCGTCTGAGTAACAAGTATTTCATAAAGTGCTCCTTTGCATATTTGGAATTGTAGCTGCTAAAATTTGTGCATTTGCAAAGCTGTTATGCCGCAACACAACTTGTGACATTTCGTCGGAGTTTCTATATTCTGATTAAATTGCTTGTTTGTAACGCCCTTGCTAGGTATGACACCTTTGTTTTGCGCTGTATTGGATGGACAAGAGATTGCTGTGAAGTATTTTCTTGACAAAGGTGCTGATCCCAAAAAGAAAGATGCAGCAGGCTTTGCTCCTCTTCACGAAGCCGCAAAAAAAGGTAAGGTATCGCTTCTTTTACATCTGTGCATGTGTACTTCTTTCATATTATAACCCGCTTTGACTTTTTTAAAGTCAAACTTCTTAAAAGATTGATCAAGTTTATAGAAAAATATAGCAACATTTATAGCACCAAATTAGTTTTATTAAATATAACATTGAATATATTTTGATAGTTAATTTGTTTTTTGTTAAAAATATTGCTTTTCTATAAATTTGGTCAAAGCTAAAGAAGTTTAACTTAGAAAAAAAGTCAAAATGACTTATAATATGAAATAGAGGTAGTACCTTTTTCATGTTTACTATATGTGAAGCTTGCATTGTATAACTTTCCCTACAAAAGCTAAATGTAAAATCTATAATCCACCACTGTCTCTTATAGTAGGGAAAAACAGCTCAAGAGACAAATCTGCCTTATTTTACGTAAATCTTGCCATTTTTGTTAGGTTTGTGTGCTTAGGTGGTTTTGGTCAATACTCACAATAATACTCCTGATTTGTGACCTTAGAACAATTTAGTTCTGAAACATACACCTTATTTTTCATTCGATATGTTAAATCAGTTCCGGAATGAAACAAGTTCAGATTTAAGAATGTCTACAAAAAGACTTGTTCAAATTTCAAATTTAAGAATCATCTTGTTCTTCACTATAGCACAATCCCATGTTTTTCCCCTTGTTCTCAGGGCACGTTGGAATAGCACGACTGTTGTTATCTAAAGGAGCTAGTGTCAATGTATCTTCTTCTGAAGGTACACCGCTTCATGTTGCTGCTTCCAATGGAAAATCTAGCATTGTGCAGATTTTGTTAGAGCACCGTGTAGATGTATCATGTAAGTAACATAATTTCTTTTACTTCATCTTTCCATGTCATTTGGTTGAATTCAAGGCTCAGTTTGCGATGGTTCAGCACCCTAAAACAGCCTAATTTGTGATTAGTTCTTGGCACATTTTGGACCAAGTTTTGGCTCCATCTGCACCCTTTTTGTGGATATATAGATTCAACGATCATAAGTTGATGCAAAAATCTTTCCAAACAGGGTCCAAGTGTTCTTTGTACCTTCTTCAGTTTGCTACTGTCTTACCTTCTGACTTCGTTGCCACACTGTTCTTATGTTTGCCGTTTATGATGTCCATATGTTTCAAAGTATGGGTTGTTCTAGGTCATGCTGATTGTAGATAGTCGTTAGGCTACTTATTATGCTTTTTAGATAGTTTATTCATGCCTTGCAAATGATGTAAGGCGTTGCATTTTCCTTGTTTGTCATACTTCCATGTTCATTATTGTACTGAGCGAGGCCTATTGGCTGATATCTTGTTGAACTCTCTTTGTTGAGAAATTGTGCTATTAACTGTTTGGTCTTAGTTTCAGGAATTTATACAGAAGATATTGCTATTTCTGGATTTGTATTGACTCGAACCTTTTATCAGCTAATTCTATGCATTTACGTAGGAATGACTTTCTCAAACAATGCAGCCAAATGCGATGTCACCAGATTTTTATACACCCCTGACCGCAGTTCTTTCTGCCACTCCTGAAATACTGATTGAATCTGAGTGTTTGAAGTGCATGAAACTCCTTGTCAAGGTTTGATACCCAATTGATCCTCTTTGTATCTTTATTTCTGAAGTCTCACATGAAAAACATATATCTATACTCCTTTCAAAGACTCCAATGGTGGTGGTGAAGGGTGAATATGCTGCATTCAGCCCTTCACCTATCCCCACTATCTCCTGACATGTGGGACCATCACAACAGTAACCAAAGTAATGTGTCCTACTGTGTTACATTATTAGATATATAAAAAATAATAATAAAGTGAGTTATATACAAAGCATTTAAGGGGGTAGATATCAAATTCCAACCATAATATGATTTCTTGAATATTTGAAATAGTAATGATGTGATTCTTTTTTTAAATCCATTGCAATGCACGGGCATTCGGCTAGTAAATTCATCTTTTTATGTGAGATATTATACCAACATATTTTTGTGTCATGTAACATTTATCTGCAGGCTGGTGCTTTTTTTGAATTTGCAACTCTTTATACTCCATTGGAAATAGCAACTAGAAATGGCTTAACTGAGTGTGTTGCATACTTGTTGGAGATCAGCACAGGTGCCAAACTAAGTGAACATGTGAGTACTTAGCTCTTGTTATTTGGTGCTTTTACTTGATTTATTTTCTCCTAGGACTCGTTGAACCTATAACTTGTGGCAACGCTGATTGCTGTGTTATCGTTTCTTTGAAATGCAAAGGAAAGCTACATATATCCTTATTTGTACTGTTTTATTGTATTTTTTTTCTCTTTGAACTGTTGGACGTGTCTTCCAGAACCCAGCATTGGCGCCAGTCACCAGTAGTCTGGTAGAGCAAACTATACTAGTGGACCAGCATGGAAGCTTGTATAGAGTTTGTTTGAATTTGCATTGTTGACAGCCTGTCTTTTGTGAGCCATCTTGCTTTGTTATATGTAAAGTACTTTGGAGAACTCCAAGGTCTTGTGAAGGATGACACGATTTGCTTCCCATGTTTTTCTCTTTATGAGAATGAGGATACATTATCTAGGTCTAGAGACTAGAGCTATACCAGTTCAAATGGTACATTATTAGTTTACCAACCATGTAGACATGGATTGAATCAACCACAGCCTTATAACTGATACTGTTACAAGATGCTTAATCCGGGATTCATTCTGCTGTTTTCAAACAGAACTGTTACCCTGTACTGGTTTTTACTCAATACAAATAAATGGTGGAAGGGGTCATTGCGCTTGATTTTTATACTGTTACTCTGCTTAAGACCTTTTGGAGTGGCAACGGTGGAGACAAGTTTAGGGATGGGACGAATTTATGATATGGACATACATTTGTACAACCTATCTGTGTTTGCAAAAGAACTGGGAAGCTTTTTCCTTTTCCAAATTCTGGTATTTGAAGTGCTGGTTCCTCCGAAACACGTAAAAGGGTGAATAGGATGTTCCACCTCTGTTAGCCTGTTTAGGACATCAACACAGTTTGCAATGCAGATGTTTGATCATTAACTTTTCTAATCCTGTAATAATTATTAAAAATATAACAGCATGAAAGTGTTTTAATGAAAAACTTAATGTCATTTTCATTTATCAAATCTTAATACAGCATCAAATCTTAAGATTTTCACTACATTTATTGTTGCTCCCTATGGCAAGCAACTAAATAGCTGATTTATTCCCTATGCTTTCCTTTCTAATCACCATGATTCAGCTCATTGTTAGTGGTATTAGTCTTAGGAACACTGCATCTAGCATTCCGTCAATTTACAGATTTGCAGCTTCTATGTTTTTTCTCATTACTTACGTTATCCTAATGATTTAGGACAAAGGAAGTGATGGAGACACAAAAGTTAAGCTGAAATTGCATGGTGGAAAAGCATTTGAGGAAGGGGACTATGCTGGTGCAATCATATTCTACACTGAGGTAGGAGTATACCGTTGTGCATTATATGATTTTACTTCCTGTTGGACCTATTACTGCTAAGCTGAAATTGCATGGTGGAAAAGCAATGGGAATGTGCTGCTGCCCATGCTATCCTCATTACTGCTAGGTGCTAATACGTGATCTGTTAGTGGACATTAGCTCAGGACAGAACTAAAAGATTTATCGCAATTTACAAACTCACACCATCACACTGGTTGCAGATCCTTACATCTATTACTACTTAGACCACTATAACTAAGTGCTGCTGTGTTTTAACTTTAGCAGTTTTTATACAAGTAACTTTATACTAGTTTCTTTTCTCAAAAAGGTAATAACACATTCATTCCATTGTTATAACTGATTCACTGCAAACAGACTTGACAGACAAAAATTGTGTCGCAGCATTTACACTTTTAAGCTTATAGTTTGTCGACTCTTTGCCCTTAAAAAATTCCTTGTGAGGCAAATTCATTGTGGAATTATAATACCTGGATGACGATGACACCACTACATGAAACATGCATGGTCCTTGACACAGCTAGTAACACAATCAGCGCGGAGGGTGGTCAAGTTCATGCTGGCATAGGGAAGAATGACAGGTTCTTTACAGATAATTTCTTCAATAAGCCAAGTCCTAACTACAAACAACAGAGATTAGCACAAAAGAACCCATCTCCACACATGGCACATCATAGCCGCCTGATCCCAGTTGATACCTAGGATACTATCATCACATCTGTTGTCTAGGGACTATGGCTGTGAGAACAAGAAAGACTCAGTTTGAACTTCCAATGGCATTGCCTGTAAGTGGAGATGGTCATTCCAGTTTAGTGTGGTAGGACAGTAGTCTAGCTCTTAAGCCTAAAATGGATTATGAGATGTAGGTTGGTCGCAACTGAGGACATGTAGTCTCACCTGTTGGTGAACCTATAAGAGTTGGAACTTGGGAGGGAAATTCCCTCTTCACTTTAGTGGCGGTAGATCAAACTGCGATTAATGCGGAAATGTTTGTTTGTCTAGATTGATTCTGGAATCACAGATTGTGCTTATCACCGTTTGGTATGATGCAGGCAATCAAATTTGATCCTGCAGATGCCACACAGGAGCATTTGCCATCTGAGAAGTGGTGCAGCGCAGGAGGCTTTGCTGGATGCTAATGATTCCATAAAACTCAAGCCTGAGTGGACTAAAGGTCACTATCGCAAAGGATGTGCCCACATGGCACTCAAGGTCAGAAAAGAAAAACAAAATTTTCCAAGTCTTTTGCTTTGTGATATATCAGTTCCCTGTCATTATCTGATCTATGTTTATGTATCTCTAGGAATACGAAGAAGCTTGTACTGCATTCATGGCTGGAATGAAGCTCGATACTTTAAGCGATGAAATGCAGAATGCATTTTGGTAATCTTTGTACATATTTTACTTTCATTTACTCTAACACAGATTTTCTTAAATGACCTCCGACACAGTTCTATGAATCAAAATACACACATTCATGAATTTTTTCTGTTACTTGTATGCTGCGTGATATGTTAGTGATTCTTTTGTACAGAATGCTTACAAAAGAATTGGAAGCCGATTATGCCTCTGACTACCCATGTTGACATTTTCAGGGAGGCAGCTAAAGCAATGAAGAATGAATATATGGCTGGAAAGCGCGTCAGCTCGGTTGATTAGAGGGCATCGGCGTGTTCGTACCCTGTTCTGCTGTTTCTTTTGGACCGGAATGTCAGCTTGGATGGTTTAATTTCGTGTAGTACTTGTGTCTATATGATGTTTCTCGTTGGTTAAGGACACAGCGAAGTGGCGGTGGAACAAGTGCTCGATTCCACGTGGAACCGATGTTTTGCCATAACATATCTCGGGAGCGTCTCTTCCTAACCGAGCAGCGTACAGCACTAATCCGGAGGAGACGAAAGAAATTCAGTGCCTAGTACAGGACCTTGATCGTGGGTACGTATGTGAAAGCCTTAGTCCTTGTGCAGTACACATTCTTTTGGTGCCTAAGAAAGATAGTAGTTGGTGTATGTGTGTTGATTGTCGTGTTATCAATAATATTACCTTTCGATATCGTCGTCCTATTCCTAGGTTAGACGACATGCTTGATGAACTAAGTGGTGCCATTATCTTTTCTAAGATTGATCTTCGTAGTGGTTACCACCAAATTCGTATGAAACTAGGTGATGAATGGAAAACTGCCTTTAAAACAAAATTTGAATTATATGAGTGGCTAGTTATGCCGTTTGGACTTACTAATGCACCTAGTACCATCTTTATGCGTTTGATGAATGAGGTCCTACTTCCTCTTGAAATAGTACTTACTACTCCAGCACTTAACGTTATTTACCTGTGTGGCTGCGTGCTTGAGCGTGTTATTTGATGATCGTATTCTGGTGCTATCTTTGGTGAGAATATGTTGTATTACGTCTTATTTCGTTTAGGTAACCTGCTACTGTACTATAATGTTCCTATAATATTCTGGTTATATGCCTTCCTTTTCTCCTTGTGTCCAATTACTTGTGCGTACGGTATCTGATATAGGGCCTGTTTGAGGATTTTAAGATTCAGAGAAAAGTTGGACTGTTTAGGAAAGCTTTTGATTTTGATTCTGAGAGCTCCTTGTGTCCAATTACTTAGCAGTGCGTACGGTATCTGATATAGGGCCTGTTTGAGGATTTTAAGATTCAGAGAAAAGTTGGACTGTTTAGGAAAGCTTTTGATTTTGATTCTGAGAGAAAAGTTGGACTGTTTAGGAGATTCTGACAGATTTTGATTCTGAGAGAAAAGGAGCTTTTGATTTTGATTCCGAGAGAAAAGGAAGCTTCTCCAAACATGTCCATAGAGACCTTGCTATCAGCCTATTAGTTGGGTAAGATGCCTAGTTAGATGGAACTTTGATTAATATCCCTTGAAAGGTCTGCTCATAGTCTATGTTGACTATTATTGTTGATGGTTTTAAAAGTTGAAGCTAAAGTTAAAAATGTAATGTTTCCTTGTTTGAGCTGCTAAGCAAAATGAAATTCATTGACTGCTTCTAACTAATTTATATTATGTTAATTAAATATATCAATCACTAATTAGATAATTAGTGCATATTATCCTTAGTTTTCTTTTGGGTTCGCTACCGACAGCGCACCAAATTTGCTATCCTTTTACTCAATTTTTTGGAAGGTAAAATAATTTTACTCCTCTGCGCACGAACTAGTCAAATTGCGGTGAATAAAAAGAACATCTCACGTTCATAACCATAGGGGCTGTTTTGGTTACATCGGATTCACATCATAGCCTCATTAGATTTTACGAATTAGTCATCAATTATGAAGTTTTGTAAATAGTCTACATTTAATACTCTAAAATAATATATATACATTTGATGTAATAAATACTAAATTTTAGTCTCAACAACAAATAAACAGCCCCACACAAACAGAAAGCAAGTTGGGGGTACGTGTATTTTTTTAACTCTTAGAGAAACCTACAAATCGGACGTCCGATGTTATCCAAAAAATCGGAGTCTAATGTTTCAATTGATCACTGGTGCAACATGGAGAAAAAAAAAGTCGGCCGCTAAAACATAGAAAAAAAAAGTCGGCCGCTAAAACATATAAAAAGTTTGTGAAACACAATAAAAACACATGATGAAACATATTGCTATCACGTAAATTATCACGTAAATGCATGCATAGAATGAGAAGAGTCAATAAAATAACACGAGAGAAGGGAGAGTAGAGGCATGAGCAAATGATACTTTTTTATTTTTTCAGTCATTTTTATTTTTTCAGTCACTAGTAAAACATTGAAACATTAGTTTTTTAAACATAATGAAAACACACGTTGAAACATATTGATATATAATAATGTGATGTCTTATTTTAATGATTTAATTATAAGAAATATAATGATGTGATCAGCTTATAGATTGGATTTAAAGGAAAAGTTATTTTAAAGATCATTAGATGCATCATGCAAATGGATAGTAGTAGTTCTGCCTGTTCGATTTTTGTTATGGTGCCCGACGTCCCATACCCAGCATTTCCGACAAAGTATGCGTTCGCGGGTGCCATGTATCCGATACCCCCTTCCGAGCTGCCCAGGTGAATCACAGCCATCCGTCTCGACACGCGTCCGCCGATCCGGTGCATCCCGCGCTCCGCCTCTCCCCTCATCCATGTTCCCGCCTACCTCCCCATCCCCATCCCATAAAGCAGCTTGGCCGCGACCCTTCTCCTGCAAGGAAGCAAAGTAGGCGAGCACGAGCACCTCCACCGCTTCACTCTCCACGAGGACAGAGAGAAACCCCAAATCCCAAACCAAACCCTAATCCCCGCCGCGAGGAGGCTTCGAGAGAGCTCGCCCTCCATGCCGAGGGGGCGGAGGCCACGCGTGCCTGGTGGCTCGTCCGCCTATTTCGGCGCTCACCTCATCGCCGCCTAGCTCGGGATGCAGTGCCGCATGGGTACGTGCGCTGCGCGGCGCGGCGAGATCCGATCCGGGGCTTTCTTGTTTTCTTTTACGCCGGTTTCTGTGCATTTTGGCTGCTTCGCGCTTCGATTCGTCACGGGTTGGGGTTTCCGCTTTGGAAATCTCCTAATTTTGTTGTTGTTGCTTGCCGTGTGATGGACGCAGGTCCCGCGGCGGCGGAGCAGATGAGGCGCGTCATCGTGTCGACGGACTGCGACACCGGCCGCGTCATGAGTGAGATCCCCCGCTCTCCTTGGAAAGGGTTCTTTTTTTGATAGGGTTTTGCTTGGGTTTTTGGCTACTGGAACATTTTGGCCTGGGTGATGTTGGAGTGGTTTTCTACTTCCTCATGGAAGATTAGCGCGAAAGGCATGGTTTTTTAAGGCTCCACTGGTTGTTTCGGTTCGTCTTTGGAGGATCGTGTTAGTAAGCACGCATGCGTGTTTGGTTGTTGGGTGAGGCCGAATCCTTGTGCCTGTATTAGCTATTAGGTGTAGTCCGATATTGTTTGGGAAAAAAAGGTTTTTTTATTCGTACCAGTCAATGCGGGTTTACTTTTATTAATATCATGCATCTAGTGTAACTTGATGATGATGTGACCTCGTTGCTCGTTGTTCTGTCCCTTTGGTGAACATATTTGGTCTTCCTTTTGCAATGAATCAGTAGGCCTCTGTTGTGATTTGGGAAATTCCCCCTTCTTTTGGCGACTTATATCTTGTTTTACTCCATGACATGTTGAGAAAACATAATCAACAAGTTTGTATCTTACTGTGTTTCTTCTTAAATTGGCTTGTTGAAGGGATGTTTGGTGCCATGGAAGGTAGAGACAGTGATTCTTATTCGGATGACTCTGCGGAGACGGGGAACGTTGGGCCACTGCATGAGGCAGCAAGCGCAGGGAAAATGGATACCTGCAAACACTTGGTGGAGCAGCTTGGGTTTGACATCAATGCTGAAGCTAGTGATGATTTGGGTATGTGGCACTGCAGTTTACAACTTGAATGCTTTCATGTTTCTCCTAGGTATTATTTTGTGCGCTATCTAATGTAAGCTTTTAGATGCGACAGAAAAATCATTGAAGATGTAAATTGTTAACGTACATCATGAAGGGACCTTACCTTATCAATTCCTTCACCAGAAGCTCTGGTTCAAATGCCATACGGTTTTTCTTGTGTATTGTGAGAATTCTATGATCATCAATGGTGTGCCAACATTGATGAAACCATAACAGCTGATGTAATACCTTTGTCTTTATTTTTTCAAGAATATCTTCTCCCATTTTGTTTGTCTCTTCTCCGCTGTTTTTATCTGATGTTTATTGGATGTGCAAATTTGTGTCTCTGGCTATTGGTCCTTCACTCCTTATGTGCATATATTTTCTCATGCCACTTTAAAGTAACGAATATGACTGCCAAGTAATTCTTTTTTGTCAGGCTGGTTATATTGCATCAAGTGCATTTTCTATATAAACAGGGAAGCTAGTGCCTTTCATTTATGCATTTAGTCTTGGTTGATATGCATGTATCATAAATTTACTATTTTATAATGTGGACGATCCCTGTTAAGTGTTGACCTAACATATTTTGTGAATTGTTGCTATCTGCATATAGCTGTTGTGTGCTTTGTTGAATTATAGAACTTTTATGCCCCATGTTTTGTTGTGATTTATGACTAAACTGCTTGATCATAACATTCATGGCAGGTATGACACCTTTGGCTTGTGCGGTGTCCAAGGGAAAAGCAATTGCTGTGAGGTATTTTCTTGCCAAAGGTGCTGATCCAGATAAGCAAGACAACATCGGTTTTACTCCTCTGCACTATGCTACAAAAGAAGGTGTCCTTTTGCACATGCCGGGATCTATATTTGCAGTTCTTATACCGATCTGTCGCTCCATGAAAGAAATGAATTACAATGCAGGCACATTATTTATCATATTTCCGTAATTTTTTGATCTGGTTATCATCCCTAACTTCCTACTCCCTCTGTCCCAAGATATAGCTACCTTTTAGCTATGAATCTGGACAAGTGGTTGGCCAGATTCATAACTAAAGGTAGTCATATCTTGGGACGGTGGAAGTACCTTTTTTAGGATAATAATAATAGTAGCCAATTTTTGTCCTAAAGTCTTGCTTGAGGATCAGTTTGGTTTCTGAAAATTTGTTATTTGTCCAATAAAGTCGTCCAAAATTGGTTTTTGGTTCAGAATGATCCTTGAACCCACTCGAAGTGCCACATGGGCAATCAAACTGCTGAGCCGTAGTCCTTGGTGCCAAGCTTCCTTGTGAAAATATATTATGCCCTTACGTCTCACATAAAAAAGAAAGGAAAAAGTGTTGCCTGAAACCTGACTTATGGGCCTCTCTTCATGTTTACCTTAAAATTATTTATTTTTAGCTCCTAATTCTTGTGCTTCATCATCTTTTTTCTTTCTTTTGCTATGTGAGACATGAGTGGCATGATAGATTTTTCAGAATGGAGCTCGCCACCAAGTAAAAGCATTAGCTGAGTTGGCTTTCCTAAATGGTGCTTCAGGTGTGCCCAACGACCATTTTGAATGAAATGCCAAACTTGGAGCACTTGGGCAAAATTGGTCATTCTCCTTCTGTTCCCTTGTGACATTCATTGTAGCTAACTTGAGATGGGAGTAGAGAGCCTCATATTATATCAATATCTTAGACATGGTTAATTATGCTGCATGATTTTCATATTCAACATTTTTATCCACTTTGCGTTAACATGGTTATGTTTTTAACTTTTACTTAGTGCAAAATACATGTATATTTTGAGCCTGATCTTGTCATTTTATGCTTTAGGAAAATTTAAGAATCATACAGCAAAGTAGTCAATATTGGCATATTGCACAGGGGCTAATTCAAATCTTCATCAATATGTGTCTTCACTGTGATCGGTTACTTATGCCGATACAAAAATCACCCCATGCATATTAAGCACTTTGTTTTAAGGTTTTTAAACTTTCCTGAAAGAGGTGCATGGAAGCAACGGAATGTCGAATATGTAAGTTCTAAAATTCTTCATTGGAGTACGACTCTATTTCTATTACATTTTTTTTTTCATTTTCCCTTACAGGGTATGATGGACTGGCACGACTACTGCTGTCTAGAGGGGCTAGTGTCGATGTTATTTCTTCTAAAGGCACAGCTCTGCATCTTGCTGCCTTCAGTTGGAAGTCTGGCATCATGAAGATTCTATTGGAGAACAATGCAGATGTAATGGGTTATTTAATGTTTTTGTCTGCACAACTACTTGTCTGCAGAGTTCTATTGTCCGCCACATGGCTAACCTTTTCTTTTTGAAAATTGTAGCCAAACAAGGTCTCCGCAGATTCAGACACCATTAGCTGCAACACTTATTGCTTCTGATGGACTGAATGAACCTGCTGTGTTGAAGTGCATAAAGCTTCTTGTTAAGGTCTGTTACCCAATTCAGAATGTTCTTTACCTTTTAATCACCTGGGGGAATCACATTACATGAAGCGCTCTAGTTAGATTCATATGCTTTATTTGAACTATGGTATCCACATTTTTGTCTTCATATTATGATGTCTGTATACGCAGGCTGGTGCTAATTTGAACCTTGCTATTCTGATACACCATTGGTGATAGCAACTAGCAAAGGCTTTGTTGAATGTGTTGAGTACTTGTTGGAGGCTGGTGCAAATGCCAATATTCCAATTAATAACGTGACTTCTAAACTCTTTTTTATTGCGACCCTAGTTGATATTTTTTGGGTGTGTGTGCTGTTTGAGGTGGGGGTATAGTATGTTCGATTGCTTGCTGCTGCTTTAATGTAATGTGTTATGTTGTCAACATGCCATCTAGATGGTTATGATGTCAACATGCCATCTAGATGGTGCACAAGGGCCTATGTCTTCTATTATTACTTATTACATATTGTGAAATATTTTTCTCCATCTCTTTTTTGCTACGCAAAAGGGTAGTAAGACTCCAATAGAAATAGCCGCGAAGTCTGGAGTAAGGAAGCTTGTGGAGATTCTATTTCCTTGCACGTCACCCATTCAAGGCGTGTCAAACTGGACCGTTGAAGGAATCATCACCCATGTGAAATAAAAAAAAAACCAGAGAAGAAAGCATGCACTCAGGTCTGAACTGTCAGCCCAGTGTTGTATGCCAATCTTCTGTAGTCTGTAACTTTTTCCCTGCTTCTGAGATCTATGAGTTAAAAATGCATGTTATCTCGATCTTGTGCTTCACCTGCCTACCTGCTAGTAACAAACATGTACTAGTTCTGTAGAAGATTCTTTTACCTACACACTGTTAATTTGTCAAGCCGTGGTCTGCATAGGTACTTGCAAGAATTGTACTCATGCAACACATTCCTATCAGAAAGATATCGTCATGCATAAGAGTAAACAAGTAGTCAACAAGAGGCTTTAATTTGAGTTCTCGGTTTATGTTTTCTTAATGATTTAGGATAAGGGAAGCGATAAAGACAAAAAGGCTCAGTTGAAATCATTTGGCGCAAATGCAGTTGAGGGGAAGGACTATGTTGGTGCATCCAAATTCTACAGTGAGGTATATTTTGTGCATCATATCTTCCTACTGGAAAGTTCTATTAGTTCCTACTCCCTCTAATTCCAAATATAAATCATTTTGTACTTGTGCTGTGAATTTAAGAAGATTACTCAAATGAATTTGTTGCCCTTCATTTATTGCATTGGAATTTGTAAAAGATGAGGGTGAGAGGATTAGCAACTGGCATTTCCTTGGCGTGGTTAAACATGGAAGAGAAGATTAAAAAGTGCCTGGAAGTTCTAAAACCAGTTACATTTAAGAAATAATTGAGAAGCTATCTTTACTTGTACACCTGTTGTCGTTACTACAGTAATACTTTCTGTTTGATTAGTTTTTCTTTGGGCATATTAAGTAATTTCCTCGGTATATACTGGCAAATGGCATATTACCAGAAATTAGCTGGAAGGGGAATGTCCAAATGTGAAGACTTGTTTGTGTGCAAAAAATATTATGTAGCTGTGTAACCTTTTTCTTCAGTTAAACTAAAATTATATGAATGTTTGTTGAGCCATGGTTGGATGAAACCTGACAACTACAGGATAGATAACCAATGTGTATTGAGTTTTTCCTCTCTTTTTTTCCAAACTAGACCTGATATTCCACTGACCAAATAGACCAACTTATGGTTGATTTTGCTTGTTTTCAGAGCTCTTTTTTTATCTTTGTTCTTAAAAACGTTATTTTAGAACTGATAGAATTGGCATTTTACACATCTGGTTTGGTACTTGGTATTTAACTGGTTCTGTGTCATAGTAAGCTTGTTTCAATTATGAGCCTCCTGGAGACTTTCTCAGATTGAATAGTTAAAACCTTGGCACTCAGATTTATGTTAACAAGTGCTTTTTTGGAATTGCATAATTCCCTGTGAAACAAATTTGATTTTAGCCACATAAATCAAGGCATGTTCATAATTGGAACTACTGGATACCTTAAGTATCACAGCGGTAGTTTGTAGATACTTCAAAGAACACTTGAAGATGTATACAGATAGCCATGAATTGGAAAATAGTAAAGAGCACTTGAATATTCAAAATATACTGATTACAAAGTAAAAAAAAAATAAGAAAACGAATAACAAAAGTGTCGAATAAATAAAATGTTTGGAGTAACATGATCGGTGATATGGGGCATGTAGCATGTTGAGTTTATAGTAATTGATGAATAATGGTAACCGCAGACAAACATATTGACGGGTGTGATGAAGCATGGAAAGATCCAACGGCACTTGTTTCCTAGGTGATGTGAAATTAACTGCACTAAAGAGGGTTCCAATTATATAGTATTATATGATTCATCAAGCATGACCATTGTATGTTTCCAAGTCACAGAGAGAAATTATAATTGATAGACAGGTGTAGGTTGGTTGTGTTGTGATTACATATTCACAAATTTTCCCTCTTATTGCTTGTTTTTATGTAGGCCATCCAGCTGGATCCTGCCGATGCAGCGCTGCATTCAAATAGGAGCTTTTGCTACCTAAAAAGTGGTGAAGCACGGGAAGCTTTGCATGATGCCAAGACTTGCATAGGACTGAAACCAGATTTGGCCAAAAGGTTACTATCGGAAAGGATGATGGATAAGTCTCTGTGTTGGCTGGTCTTTGTGGGACTGCAGCACATGGTTCTTGTGTTTCTTTGTAAACATCATCCTTGACTAATGTATCTTAGTGTCTTTTAGGACAGCATCTTAGACTAGCATATTTGCATATGTTTGGCTGGTTGTTAGCCTATAAATATGTATCCCTAATCCTTTGTGTTGGCATCGCATTGTGTGGAAAAGGATTGGGTTGGCATCACATTGTGTGAGAAATAAACCCAAAAAATTGTTCCATCTCCAAATGTGTCCAAGTGTGATCCTCTTGATGAGAGTAAAGATTCTGCTCACACACCTAGAGCAAGGATCTAGCGACTAACAAGTGGTATCAGAGCCACACTTTTTTGTAGTCTAAACATCTCTTGTTCCAACTTTTTCCAAGCTCGGTTGAGCTCTTAGCTAGCAGCAGCAACACCGGCTGCCCCTTCTTCCCTTTTCCTTCCCCTCTCTCCACGTAGCAGTCTCTCGGAGGCGCGTCATGTCCGACGTTTGGTCTCGGCACTTGGTCGCCTCGAGCACTCGGTGTCAGCAGGACGTCGAGCTCGCCTCAGCAGAAGAGCGCAGGCGAGCAACGGCTCAGACCGCTGCAGCAGCAGCGAGGGTGGCCAGACTGGCGGTAGCGGAGTTGGCAACAGCCAGGGCGGAGGCGGAAGCAGAGACGGTGGAAGATGCGGCACATGCGGCGGAGGTAGAGGTTGAGACCTTGCGCGACAGCATCAACGGCTCCATCGCCGGCGACATCACCGCCGACAGGAGTTTGAGGGGCGCAAGAAGGACGCGGAGCGGGCGTGAGCGGTGGGCAAGAACCCACCTCCACGGCGGCGGCGGCCCAAGGGACCGCGCGCCCGCCGACGGAACCCAGTCGGCGCAGCGTGCCGGTGGCAGCCGGAGCGCGTGCGGCGGCGACGCTCCCGTGGAGGTGGTGGCCCGACGGAGAGCGCGGCCCTCGCAGGCAGCGCGACTCTCCCTCCCCTGACCGGCGCCAAGGCCACCACGGCATTCAGACGGTGGTCAAGGACTTTGGTCTCGGCGGTGGGTGGCCTACCCTCACCAAAACCAACTACATCGAGTGGACCGCGGTGATGAGGGTGAGGCTCCAGGTGCGACACATGTGGTGTTAGTGATATGCCCTAGAGGCAACATGGAGATGTTGGATATCACGTCAATGTTTATGTATAAATGAATAAAGTGTTATTCAGTTCCATAAAATAGACATATTGTATTGATCAATAAGTACGTAACTTATTTATGAGACTCTATATGTATGAATCTATTTCTAAACGATCCTTGATCATATGTCACATTGTTGGAACAAATATGATTCTAAGATCGGCATGTTTATTGATTGATGATCATGTCTCATAGATCATGGGTATGGAGATACCAAATCAATAAACATGGACACATGTGTTGGTGGACACATGTGTTGGAGAACACATTGTTGGATAGACCCACCATGAGACACTACAGGAATTAATGTGCCATTAGTTTGTCTCAGGTACTGTTGGTACAAAGTCCTTAGACCCGAGATCACCATGGATTCCAACATGTGTAGTAGCCTACTTTGGGACTACCAAACGCTATTTCGAATCGGGTAGTTATAAAGGTAGTTTTCGGGTTTGCTATGAAACATGGAGTGGGATGTGAGTGATCAAGATGGAATTTGCCCCTCCTTTGGAGAGATATCTCTGGCCTCTCGAGGTAATGGATTATGGAAATGCATGGCCATGCTAAGTTGATTGAGGAGTCAATCAATGACGGATAATCCAATACGGTTCGAGTGAATGGTTAAGCTATTGAAGGGATGGCACACATCTTGCCTATAGCTTAATTGGTATCGTGAGGCAAAGAGATTTGTGTACACATTACGGGTTGTGAGCCGATATTATTCTTATATACTATGGTGTCAATATGTGCTGCTAGGCGCCGTGATGTGTCGGCTGAGTTAGACTCGAGCCGACGATCGGCTAAGTTAGACTATAGCCGAAACCGAGTATACCTGAACCTACTGTGGTCGCACGCTTAAGGGGATAGAATAGATATTCGAGTTGGACTCGGATACGGCTCGATCGGATAGGGATCCGATTGATCCGATCGGATAGAGTCCTATGGGCTTACGACGTGTGGGCGGCCAACTCTATGAGATACGGATGAGATCCGATTAAAAATAGAGTCCTAATCGGCCACTAGTCCCGTCGGCCAACTCTATATAAAGGAGGGAGGGGTGGAGAGCTGCGGTATATCAATTGCATCGCGTGCAACGAAGTTGTCGAGATCAATCTCCACGGAAACCCTCCCCACTTTCGAGCAAAACCCTAGCCTTGCATCGCGTGCTAGCACACGGGTGTACGGCGTTCGTCCCCGGACGTGTGGATACCGGTAGAGGCGCCGCTACGTTGCGCGCCGTTGATCGGCTGCGGTCGGGCGCAAAGGAGCGAGGCGTGAGAACGCGGCCGGACGACTCGAATCGGCTGATTGGCGAATCGGCTGTCTCCGGGAATCGGCTACACTGTTCCGGATCGGATTGCCCTGATTGGCTATTCCGCCGCACTCTACTCCAATCGGTAACGATCTATCGGCCCTTACTTGCAAGTGTTCCTGGTTTGCGCGGTAGAAAATTTTTGTTTTCGGCTAGCGTAGCTTCCGCGCAACCCTTCAAGTGGTATCGAGCTAATCTTGCTTAGTTCGGGTTTTAGATTGGATCTGGAACAAGTTTTGCGCACGGGTTGATTAGATCAATCGGTTTACGGGATTTGTTGAGGAGAGTTGATGGTAATTGCGTTCCTTGATAGTGTATCGGAACGGCGTAATGTGATTACGTCGAAGCAATTTCCATATAACTTGGTTTGAGTCGGCTTCGAGATAGCGTTCCTTGATAGTGTATCGGAACGGTATAATGTGATTATACCGAAGCTATCTCATAGTCCAACTTTGTTGCTGCCTCGCGCCTACGTAAACCATCTCCCTTGATAGTGTATCGGGACGGCATAATATGATTATGCCGATATGGTTTCCGTAAGCGATTTCATAGATTGGATATATGAATTTTATGTGGTGTTCGGCGCTGCCAGCCCGCGAGGGCGGCTTCCCCTCGACCCCGTGTGCGTACCCCTTATAGGTCGTCTCGGTGCCGTATCTCTGCGATAGGTAGAAAACGTTTCTACGCCTAACTTGTTTTTGCAGAGAATGCTTTGAGATGGTATGACCCTATTGTATATATGAGATGCATGTGATGCATGTAATATTCTTTCATATGTGCAATCCCTGTAATATTCTTTCATACGTGCAATGCTTGTAATATTCTTTCACGACCTGCGAGTCGATGTAATCTTCAATTAGAGCTTCTATAGTAGTAGCTTAGTTTGAAGAAATCAAGCATTCGACACTCGAAAGAACGGTGATTAAGATGGAGATCCTGTACACGCATGGAGATGGAGATCACCATGTGAAGGGGGCCATACTATTTCACTATATGCTATTATTCTTGCTTTCATATGTGATATGTTTGTTTGATAGGATAGCATCCCTCGCAAAATTAAGTAGTAATGATGCCCTTCCAAATGTTGCACTCCGTCACCGTTATGCTCGTCAATGGTGGGTCCGCCAAAGCAGAGTGCCATTCTCTATCATAACACGAGGGGTATATGTCGACATATACATGCAGGAGCATTTGGTTTACTTAACAAGGCTATCAAAACAGTTTTGGGCCTTGGGGCATAGGTTGGCGCCGGGGCATGGAGATGCCACACCAACAACAAGAGTCACATAGAGATGTGATTAGCAAGGTGTTGCTTACCGATGTTACTAATTTTCTAGCAGTGATGCCAAAGCTCACTAGAAAATTAATTAACATGTGGATCTTGACCCAATACGTAACCTAGAGGGAAGGTGGAAAATACGTAATGGGAGTCTAATGTTAAATTGTTTAACAATAGACATAGCATAAACATTGTGCTAAACTTTGCTTTTCTATTGTAGAATAAATGGCGGCTAATACTACACCCAGTACCTTTAATTTGCGATCTATTCTCGAAAAGGAAAAATTAAATGGAACAAACTTTATGGATTGGTATCGCAACTTGAGAATTGTTCTCAAGCAAGAGCGTAAGGAGTACGTTCTTGAAGTACCCTATCCTTAGGATTTGCCTAATAACGCCACCGCAACCGCACGGAGGGCTTATGAGAAGCACACTAATGATGCCCTAGATATAAGCCGTCTCATGCTTGCTACAATGTCCCCCGAGCTTCGAAGCAATATGAGAGCAAGCGATGCTCACACTATTATTCGGGGACTGCGTGGCATGTTTGAGAACCAAGCTCGGGCCGAGAGGTTCAACACCTCAAAGTCCTTGTTTGCGTGCACGCTTGTTGAGGGAATCCCGTCATCCGCATGTGATAAAGATGATTGGCTATATCGAGAGTCCGGAAAACTAGGTTTTCCCTTAGCCAAGAGTTGGCTACCGATGTGATTCTCCGCCGCTCCCTCCGAGCTTCGAGCCATTCATATTAAACTATCACATGAACAATATGGATAGAACCTTGGCTGAATTGCATGGGATGCTAAAGACAGTGAGGAGAGTATCCAGAAAAACGGTCATCATGTGATGATGATGCGTAAGGCAAAGCGCAAACCACATGTCAAGAAACTTTGCACCAAGAGGAAGTTAACTCCCGATGAGATCGCGAGTGCCTCCAATACAAAGAAGGGCAAGAAGGGGTCGGCGGCATCGATGCCGTTTGCTTCTATTGCAAGGAGACATGCCATTGGAAGAGGAACCGCAAGAAGTACATGGAGGATCTCAAAAAGAAGCAAAGTACGACTTCGCTTCGGTATTAATGTTATAGACATTAATCTTGCTACTTCACCTATCGACTCTTGGGTATTTGATACCGGATCGTAGCTCATATTTGCAAGTCGTTGCAGGAATGAGAAGAAGTAGATGATTGAGAAGGGGCGAGGTGAACTGCGCGTTGGCAATGGAGCAAGCGTTGCTACGCTTGCCGTCGGCACAGCACCACTTCATCTACCTTCAGGATTAGTTTTGGAATTGAATAATTGTTATTGTGTTCCAACACTATGTCAAAACGTTATTTCCGCTTCATGTTTGCAAGCGAAAGGATATGATTTTAGATCAATGAACAATGGTTGTTCAATATATCTCAGCGATATGTTCTATTTTCATGCTCCATTGGTGAATGGATTATACGTTTTGAATCTTGAAGCGTCTCCCATCTATAACATTAATACGTAAAGGCAACTCTCTAATGATATAAACCCCACGTTTATCCGGCATTGTCGCTTAGGCCATATAAATCGAAACGCATGGAGAAGCTCCATAAGGATGGACTCGCTTCACTCTTTTGATTTTGAATCATTTGAGACATGTGAGTCTTGTTTACTTGGTAAGATGACAAAGGCACCTTTCACGGGACATAGTGAGAGAGCAAGTGACTTATTGGCACTCGTACATACCGATGTATGTGGACCAATGAGCTCAACGGCCGAGGTGGTTATCGCACTTCATTACCTTTACCGATGACTTTAGTAGATATGGTTATATCTACTTAATGAGGCATAAGTCCGAATCCTTTGAAAAGTTCAAAGAATTCCGAATGAAGTACGTAATCATTTAGGGAAAACAATCAAGTTTCTACGATCGATCGTGGAGGGGAATACTTGAGCCAAGAGTTTGGTAATCATCGAAAGATTGTGGAATTGTTCCACGATTGACTCCGCCAGAACTCCACAATGGAACGGAGTGTCCGAACGGAGAAATCGCACCTTGTTGGACATGGTGCGGTCGATGATGAGCCAAAGTGATCTTCCGTTATCCTTCCGGGATATGCTCTTGAAACAATGCCACACTAAATAGAGTTCCATCTAAGTCGTTGAAAAGACACCATATGAGATATGGACGGGCAACCCCAAGTTTGTCTTTTCTCAAAATTTGGGATGTGAGGCTTATGTAAAACGTTTACGATCGACAAGCTCACACCCAAATCGACAAGTGCTTCTTTGTGGGATATCCTAAGGAAACTAAGGGATATTACTTTTATAATCGGGAACAAGGCAAAGTGTTTGTCGCCCGACACGGTGTCTTCTTGGAGAAAGAGTTTCTTTCAAGAAGGGTTAGTGGGAGCAGGGTGCATCTTGAAGAAGTTCAAGAAACACCGTAAAACGTTTCACGACCACGGAACCCCAACAGAGGAGCAAAGTGTTGCGCCACCGTTGTAGATACACCAGCCCCACGGAGGTCGAAAGATCACGTCGTGCACCCGATGTACACAGTGCGGAACAACGTGATATATTGTTGTTGGACAACGATGAACCTAAGACCTATGAGGAAGCGATGGTGGGACCCGATTCCAACAAGTGGCTTGGAGCCATGAAATCCGAAATAGAATCCATGTACGACAATCAAGTTTGGAACTTGGTTGATCCACTCGATGGTGTCAAAACCATTGAGTGTAAATGGGTTTTTAAGAAAAGGCCGATATGGATGGAAATGTTCACATCTATAAGGCGCGATTGGTGGCGAAAGGTTTTAAACAGATTCAAGGAGTTGATTATGATGAAACCTTCTCGCCCGTCGCAATGCTTAAATCTATTCGGATTATCCTAGCGATTGCTGCATATTTCGATTATGAGATATGGCGGATGAATGTCAAAACGGCTTTCCTAAATGGAAACCTAAGCGAGGATGTATACATGATACAACCTCGGGGTTTTGTCGATCCGAATCGCTCGGAAAGATATGCAAGCTACGAAATCCATTTATGGATTGAAGCAAGCATCTCGGAGTTGGAATATTCGTTTTGATGAAGTAATCAAAGGGTTTGGTTTCATCAAAAATGAAGAAGAGGCCTGTGTTTACAAAAAGGTCAGTGGGAGCACAATTGTATTTCTAATCTTATATGTGGATGACATATTGTTGATTGGAAATGATATTCCTATGCTAGAATCCGTCAAGTCTTCATTGAAAAATAGTTTTTCCATGAAAGACTTAGGGAGGCAGCATACATATTAGCATTCGGATCTATAGAGATAGATCCAAAAGGCTAATTGGATTAAGCCAAAGTACATACATTGACAAGGTGTTGAAAAGGTTCAACATGCATGATTTCAAGAAAGGTTTCTTGCCCATGTCACATGGCATTAATCTTAGCAAGAATCAGTGTCCTCGACACATGATGAGCGGAATAAGATGGGTATGGTTCCATATGCTTCGGCAATTGGATCCATCATGTATGCCATGCTTTGTACACGCCTGCATGTCTCGTACGCTTTGAGTGCTACGAGCAGATACCGCGATCCAGTGAAGGTCACTGGATCGCCGTAAAGAATATCCTTAAGTACTTGAGAAGAACTAAGGATATGTTCCTAGTCTATGGAGGTGAAGAAGAGCTCGTTGTAAGTGGTTACACCGATGCTAGCTTCCAAACGGACAAGGATGATTATAGATCGCAATGGGTTCGTGTTTCGCCCGAACGGAGGCGCACACTGGAAGAGTTCCAAGCAGGATACCGTTGCTGATTCTACAACGGAGGCCGAGTACATTGCGCTTCGGAAGCGCAAAGGAGGCTGTTTGGATCAAGAAATTCGTTTCGAGCTTGGTGTGATGACTAGTACGATCGGTCCAATGTCTCTCTATTGTGATAATAGTGGAGCCATTGCGCAAGCCAAGGAGCCGAAGTCACATCGAAGTCCAAACACATACTTCGGCGATATCATCTCATCCGCGAGATAGTGGACAGAGGTGATGTCAAGATATGCAAAGTGCACACGGATCTCAACATAGCCGATCCGCCGACAAAACCTCTCCTCACCGAAGCATGAGGCACACACAAGAGCAATGGGTATTAGATACTTACATGATTAACTCTAGTGCAAGTGGGAGATTGTTAGTGATATGCCCTAGAGGCAACATGGAGATGTTGGATATCACGTCAATGTTTATGTATAAATGAATAAAGTGTTATTCAGTTCCATAAAATAGACATATTGTATTGATCAATAAGTACGCGACTTATTTATGAGACTCTATATGTATGAATCTATTTCTAAACGATCCTCGATCATATGTCATATTGTTGGAACAAATATGATTCTAAGATCGGCATGTTTATTGATTGATGATCATGTCTCATAGATCATGGGTATGGAGATACCAAATCAATAAACATGGACACATGTGTTGGAGAACACATTGTTGGATAGACCCACCATGAGACACTACAGAATTAATGTGCCATTAGTTTGTCTCAGTGCATCGTTGGTACAAAGTCCTTAGACCCGAGATCACCATGGATTCCAACATGTGTAGTAGCCTACTTTGGGACTACCAAACGCTATTCCGTAATCGGGTAGTTATAAAGGTAGTTTTCGGGTTTGCTATGAAACATGGAGTGGGATGTGAGTGATCAAGATGGAATTTGCCCCTCCTTTGGAGAGATATCTCTGGGCCCTCGAGGTAATGGATTATGGAAATGCATGGCCATGCTAAGTTGATTGAGGAGTCAATCAACGCATGATAATCCAATACGGTTCGAGTGAATGGTTAAGCTATTGAAGGGATGGCACACATCTTGCCTATAGCTTAATTGGTATCGTGAGGCAAAGGGATTTGTGTACACATTACAGGTTCGTGAGCCGATATTATTCTTGTATACTATGGTGTCAATATGTGCTGCTAGGCGCCGTCATGATGTGTCGGCTGAGTTAGACTCGAGCCGACGATCGGCTAAGTTAGACTATAGCCGAAACCGAGTATACCCTGAACCTACGGGTCGCACGCTTAAGGGGATATAATAGATATTCGAGTTGGACTCGGATACGGCTCGATCGGATAGGGATCCGATCGGATAGAGTCCTATGGGCTTACGACGTGTGGGCGGCCAACTCTATGAGATACGGATGAGATCCGATTCAAAATAGAGTCCTAATCGGCCACTAGTCCCGCCGGCCAACTCTATATAAAGGAGGGAGGGTGGAGAGCTGCGGTATATCAATTGCATCGTGTGCAATGTAAGTCGCCGAGATCAATCTCCTCGGAAACCCTCCCCACTTTCAAGCAAAACCCTAGCCTTGCATCGCGTGCTAGCACACGGGTGTACGGCGTTCCGTCCCCGGACGTGTGGATACCGGTAGAGCCCGCTACGTTGCGCGCGTTGATCGGCTGCGGTCGGGCGCAAAGAAGCGAGGCGTGAGAACGCGGCCGGACGACTCGAATCGGCTGATTGGCGAATCGGCCGTCTCCGGAATCGGCTACACCGTTCCGGATTGGATTGCCCCGATTGGCTATTCCGCGCACTCTACTCCAATCGGTAACGATCTATCGGCCCTTACTTGCAAGTGTTCCTGGTTTGCGCGGTAGAAAATTTTTGTTTTCGGCTAGCGTAGCTTCCGCGTAACCCTTTTCATGTGGGAGGCAGTCCGGTACGGCGACGTCGACTACGACGAGGATCGGCGGGCGCTGGATGCCCTCATTGCTGCAGTTCCGCCCGAGATGCAGTTCTCACTTTCCCAGAAGTGGACTGCCAAGGAGGCCTGGGACGCCATCGCTGCGGCACGCATTGGCAGCGACCGCGCCCGCAAGTCCACACTGCAGGCACTCCGCAAGGAGTGGGAGAACCTGGCCTTCAAGCCAAGTGAGGATGTTGATGACTTTGCCCTTCGTCTCAACACTCTTTTGCAGAAGATGGTGTAGTACGGCGACGACACCTACGACGAAGAGAGAGCTGTCGAGAAGCTTTTCCGTTGTGTCCCAGAGATGTACAGCATCGCTCGCTCGATCGAGTCTTTGCTGGACCTCTCCACGATGTCGATCGAGGAGGCGTTGGGTCGCCTCAAGGTCGTTGACGGTGATGAGCCACAGCCTCTCTCGGGGCCTATCACCATTGGCGGAAAGCTCCATCTCACTCGGGAGCAGTGGGAGGCCTCTCAGGGTGACGGGAGGAAGGAGGAGTCTTCTTCCTCGACAGGCGGCCGCAAGCCGCGCAAGGCGCGTGGAGGTGTCCAGCTGCGGTGGACACGAAGACGCGCGAGAGTGGCGCCCGCAGAGGCGCCTGTGGCGGCCGCCGACAACCACAAGCCGGCACGAGACGACACCGCCGCAACCGTGGCAAGCTTGGCCATTGGGCCAAAGACTGTCGACAGCCGAGGCGAGGCCAGGCTCACGTCGCACAGGCTGAGGAGGAGCCGGCTCTGTTCCTAGCACACGGGAGCATCAAGCTAACTCCAGCGGCATCGGCCGCAACGACTCTCCACCTTGACGAGCCGAAGGCACACGCCTTCCTCGGTGATGGCTCCAGCGACGACAAGATCGATGGCTGGCTCCTCGACAGTGGTGCCACTCACCACATGACGGGTCGCAGGGAGTTCTTCGACCTGAACGCCGACGTACGCGGCTCCGTCAAGTTCGGCGACTCTTCGGCTGTGGACATCAGGGGCATTGGCTCCATTGTCCTCGTCGCCAAGACTGGTGAGCACCGGCTTCTCACTGGAGTCTACTTCATCCCCGCGCTGAGGAACTCCATCATCAGCCTGGGCCAGCTGGATGGGAATGGCCTGCGCATCCTGATCGAGCATGGAATCATGAGGATTTGGGACCGCCGTCGTCGCCTTCTTACCAAGGTAAACAGAGACATCAATCGTCTATACGTCCTCAATGTGCAGGTGGCACAACCCGTTTGCCTCGCTGCTCGTCGGGATGACGAGGCGTGGCAGTGGCACGAGCGTTTCGGGCACCTCCACTTCGAGGTCCTGAAGCGGCTCAGCGCCAAGGAGATGGTGCGAGGCTTGCCGTGCCTCGACCATGTGGAGCAGCTCTGCGACGTTTGCGTCATGACAAAGCAGAGGAGGCTCCCCTTCCCCCAGCAGGCGAGCTTCCGAGCCAAGGAGCGGCTCGAGCTCGTGCACGGGGACTTGTGTGGCCCTGTGACACCGGCCACACCAGGAGGATGGCGCTACTTCCTGCTGCTCGTCGACGACCTCACCCGCTACATGTGGGTGGTGATCTTAGGCAACAAAGGAGAAGCTGCGGACACCATCAGACATTCGCAGGCCGCTGAGGGGGCAGAGTGCGGCCGCAAGCTGCGTGTGCTGCGCACCGACAACGGCGGCGAATTCACGGCGGCTGAATTCGCGTCGTACTGCGCTGATGAGGGCATTCAGCGCCACTACACCGCGCCGTACAGCCCGCAGCAGAACGGCGTCGTCGAGCGGCGCAACCAGACGGTTGTGGGGATGGCTCGGGCTCTCCTCAAGCAGAGGGGGATGCCGGCCATCTTCTGGGGAGAGGTGACGGCCGTCTACATCCTCAACCGCTCTCCTACCAAGGCCCTCGATGGCAGGACACCGTACGAGGCTTGGCATGGGCGCAAGCCGGCGGTCTCCCACCTGCGGGTCTTCGGCTGCCTCGCGTTCGCCAAGGAGTTTGGCCACATCGGCAAGCTCGACGACAGGAGCACCCCAGGGGTGTTCATCGGCTACGCGGAGGGCTCGAAGGCCTACCGCATCCTCGACCCGGAGACACAGCGTGTGCGCACGGCGCGTGACGTGGTGTTCGACGAAGGGCGAGGGTGGGTATGGGACAAGGCGGTGGACGATGGCTTGACCCCGACGTACGACGACTTCACTGTCGAGTACGTCCACTTCGAGGGGGCTGGGGGAGTAGGCAGCTCCTCTTCACCGAGTGTGCCTACCCCAGTCCCCGAGCCTCCACCGACTTCGGCTGCGACGAGCTCTTCGCCAACACCACCACAGCCGGCGACCCCACGCGCTCCAGCACCAACAACCACTCCTCCAGGCACGCCTACCCCGACACCAGCTTGTGTTGAGCGCAACCCGGTGGAGTTCGCTACTCCACTCTCCCACGACGGGGAGCGCATCGACACGTACCACGACGGCGAGCAACTATGGTACCGTACGATGGAGGACCTTCTCGGCAATCAGCCGGTGCCAGGATTGGTGCCTCGTGACCTGGAGACGCAGTTGCACCTTGCGTGCGACGACGGTGAGCCTCAGTCTTTCACGGAGGCCGAGAGACACGTGGCATGGCGTGCCGCGATGCAATCGGAGATGGACGCGGTTGAGGAGAACCGTACTTGGGAGCTTGCCGACCTCCCTCGTGGTCACCGCGCGATCACCCTTAAGTGGGTGTTCAAGCTGAAGCGGGATGAAGCCGGTGCCATCGTCAAGCACAAGGCTCGCTTGGTGGCACGAGGTTTCGTGCAGCAGGAGGGGGTCGACTTCGACGATGCCTTCGCCCCCGTAGCACGGATGGAGTCCGTGTGACTCCTCCTCGCGCTAGCTGCCCAGGAGGGCTGGCGTGTCCATCATATGGATGTCAAGTCGGCGTTCCTTAACGACGACTTAAAGGAGGAGGTCTACGTGCATCAGCCGCCGGGATTTGCGATTCCCGGTAAGGAGGGCAAGGTGCTTCGTCTGCGCAAGGCCCTCTATGGCTTGCGGCAGGCACCAAGGGTGTGGAATGCCAAGCTGGATTCCACGCTGAAGGGGATGGGCTTCGAGCAAAGCCCGCACGAGGCGGCCATCTACCGGCGGGGCAGCGGACGAAAGGCCCTACTGGTAGGTGTCTACGTCGATGATCTTGTGATCACCGGTACCGAGGAGGTGGAGATCGAGGCGTTCAAGGAGAAGATGAGGGCGACTTTCCAGATGAGCGACTTGGGCCCTCTCTCCTTCTACCTGGGGATCGAGGTCCACCAAAATAGCTCCGGCACCTCTCTTCGCCAGACTGCCTACGCCAAGCGCATTGTGGAGCTGGGCGGTCTCACCGGCTGCAACCCAGCCCACATTCCTATGGAGGAGAGGCTGAGGCTGAGTCGGGAGAGTACGGAGGAGGAGGTGGATGCAACGCAGTACCGGTGTATTGTGGGCAGCCTTCGCTACCTTGTCCACACGCGACCGGACTTGGCGTTCGTCGTCGGCTACGTCAGCCGGTTCATGTAGCGGCCGACGACGGAGCACCAGCAGGCCGTAAAGAGGATCCTCCGCTACGTCGCAGGCACCTCTGACTACGGCTTGCACTACCCGAGGTGCCCCGGCGCGGGACACTTCATCGGGTACAGCGACAGCAACCACGCCGGCGACATTGACACGAGCAAGAGCACTAGCGGGACATTGTTCTTCCTCGGCAAGTGTCCGATCAGCTGGCAGTCAGTCAAGCAGCAGGTGGTGGCTCTGTCCAGCTGCGAGGCAGAGTACATCACAGCCACTACCGCCGCTAGTCGCTCGTGGTCTGGCTCGGCTTGGCGATCTCCTTGGCGGAGACGCAGAGGCAAGTGGAGCTCGTGGTGGACAGCAAGTTTGCCTTGGCCTTGGCAAAGAATCCTGTCTTCCATGAGCGTAGCAAGCACATCCGGGTGAGGTACCACTTCATCAGGAGCTGCCTGGAGGAAGGGAGCGTCCGGGCCAACTACATCAACACCCAAGACCAGCTCGCTGACTTCCTGACCAAGTCTCTTGGGCGGGTCAAGTTCCAGGAACTTCGCGCCAGGATCGGAATGGCTCAGATACCTTACAAGGAGCCACACAAGACTTAGGGGGAGAATGATGGATAAGTCTTTTTGTTGGCTGGTCTTTGTGGGACTGCAGCACATGGTCCTTGTGTCTTTTGTAAACAGCATCCTTGACTGCTTTTAGGATAGCAGCTAGCATCTATAGGACAACAGTTAGCATCTGCTTTTAGGACAGCATCTTAGTGTCTTTTAGGACAACATCTTAGACCAGCATCTTGGCATATGCTTTGCTGGTTGATAGCCTATAAATATGTATCCCCAACCCTTTGGATTGGCATCGCATTGTGTGAGAAATAAATCCAGAAAATTGTCCCATCTTCAAGTGTGATCCTCTCGATGAGAGTAAGGAGCAAGGATCCAACGACTAACAAAGGAGCTGCCCTGATGTCGCTTAAGGTGAGCTAGAAATGCAACTTGCTTGTCTTCAGCTTCTTTATACGTCACATCCTTGTAGATAATCTGCTTCGCATTTTTATTGCTAGGAATACAAAGAAGCGTGTGATGCATTCATGGGTGGAGCGAAACTGGATCCTGCAAGTGCGGAGCTGCATGAAGCATTTTGGTACTCTTTCTAGGCCTTCTCTTCAACACAATTCTCAACTTCTGAATGGCTTTTTACACCAAAATGACCCTGTCCCCCCTAATCAAAATGGTAACCGTGAGCTTGATCATTGAATTATTTATCATTCTAATAGCAGTTCCTTTTGACAAAAAAGAGTGATTCCCAACTGTAGCTTATTACACAATAAGGGGGGTTTTGATATCGCAGTATGCATGAACGGTAGCTTGAAGCCACCTTGGGAGTTTCCAAAACAATTGTTCTTACCATTTCAGGGAAGCAGCCGCGGCATTGAAGAAGGAACATTTGGCTGGAAAGACTGTCAGCTCATTTGATTAGGATCTGGTCAATTTCCTGCTTGGTTCAGGGTGTTTTTTGGGGGGACATGATCTGTACGCCCTTAATTAGATGGTTTCATGGCATCAAACTTTCTAGCGGTGGTCTCTTTTGGGTCTCTTAAACATACAGCTCAATACACTCAGCTTTTTCCTGGAGTAATTTGTCATGAAACCGCTACTTCTAGTTGCCAGCTTGGCTTGATCTCGCATTATCTGTCTGCCCTCTGTTACTGTTAAGTCTGCTTTAGTTGCCCTGCTCACGATTTCTCTTGTACTTCACTGAGTTTTGTTACTGTTCTGGTTGTCTTGCTGATGTTCCCACGGACCTGCACGCAATCTTTCAAGTCTTTAGGGCTTCGTAAATAAGTGAGGTAAATCCGTTTAATTTTGATAAAATAAGTGAGTCCTCCATTGTATCGTCGTCATCATTTTATCTTTTTTTCTAAACATATTACTGTACTTTGTACTTCAAACTTAGACGGTTTGATAGAGGGACGGTAATGCTTTGTTCGGTTCCTAGGGATTAAATTCCCAAAGGGAACCAATCCAGGGAGGGATCTATCCAACATCACTCAATCCTTGTGGGGGATGAATTCTCTTTGACTTTCCTAATCCCTTTCTTTGGTTTAGCATCGGAAAAACATCCCTTTTCTCAAAACACATATTCTGAAAACACAGATATACAGAGAAATCTAAGAAAATACATATACACAGATACATATTCTGAAACACAGATACACATATACTTCAGATCTACACTTCCTGGACCAAACGTGCCAAGTGATCATCAAAACCATTTTTGTAAGGAAAAGTTTACACTTGATTTTGATCACATTATTGAACTTGCTCAGGATTGGAAACAAACCAACCATCAAAGGGGGCAGTAACAAAGTATATACTAATGTGCACGCCGCAACAAGTTCGCATGATGAATAGATTATTTACCAGTCACAAAACCATCATTCGATGTATGCAGCCATGGTTCATCCAATCACAATCGGAATAGTTTGCATAGTGTAAAGGAAAAATCAGCGGCTAACTTTGAGGTGATACTTAAAGAGTAGACCAGAATTGATGATATCTGACATGATGAAATAGCTAGTTCAACAACACTCCAAAAACTCCATCAAGATGGACTGATCCAACCAACAACGTTTACTTGCCCTTCCCCTGATTAAATAGAAGATAAGGAAATTAATGAGCATTCCAAAATGATATTTTGAATTAGGGACGTTAAAAAATAATCACCAATTTCATTTCATAAAGAACAAAACTTACTACACACATCCTGTGAGTACTAGATTCATGAGATAGCCTTATAACTTCTGTTCAGGGTTTTCAATACTTTCACTTCGCCTCAAAAGGACAACGACACAACATAATCCAAAACACATCGACTAATGAAAATCAGTGGCTTCAACAAACGATAACTCTCTCATTCCACACCTGAGAGTGCTTTAAAACAAGCTAATCCCAAGCTGACCAAAACATGACTCATGACTGCCATGAGACCATCTATATCCACAAAGTTTGGAATAAGTTGAACTATAATACTTTTTTTAGATAATGGATTTTTCATTAATCCGGCCTCTATATTCTGAAACTAAAAACAGTAAGGCTTCATTGTTAGTAGTACAAAGTTTTAATGTCAATAATTCTATGCGATTCCCAAGTTTAAAACTTATCATATGAAAGAATGGAGAACTAGAGTACATGTGGAATACATGTGCAACTACGGGAAGCTAGAAACCAGAAAATACATGTGGAATAAGTATGAAAAGAGCAAGGACTAAATAAAAGCTTTTGCCCACAGACTACTCCTAGATAGACAATCAACACTTGCACATATCGTGAAATTAAATATTACAGAGCAACTTGCTGTGCAGAACTAAGAAACTCCAATATAACCAACACTCCAAGTTGCTGAACAATAGTTCACAACCTGACCAAGCCAGATCCAGATGCCAAAGTAACTTCACCACAAGGAACAAAAGCTCATTGCAACTGTGTTTGATTACTAACCCATGAAGCACTGAACACACGTTGTACCGACACTTCTCAGTGGATGTTGTCAAAAAAATTTTGACTGTGACCAAATTGCTGTAAAATTGTTTCCCTAAATTAATTGTTTCCTTAAAAATGCAAATCAAACATAGAAATATTGTTCCCTACCGTAACTGAGAATGCATCTTTTCAGTTTTAACCAACGAAAGTTGGGAGTCTATCAATTATGAATCCTTAGTGCATGAGTTACTCGAGACAAATAGGTGTTACTTGTTAGACTGTGGTGTCAAATTATTTGTTTGGATGGGCAGAACCTCATCTTTGCAGGAGAGGAAGAGTGCCAGTGAAGCTGCTAAGGTAATATGTTCTTCTTTCAAGAAATACTTCTGTAATTTCATCACATTCTTGTGAAGCAGGAATATAATCACATAAGCTTGAAATCTCGGAGGAATGAAACTGCCATTTCCAACATGCTTGCATTTTTCATCATGGCATTGATGAGTCAATAATTCAGCTGAATTCAGAAATTTGGTTACTTAGTCCAAATCACCCAGAAAAGAACATGAACTGTTTCTGGAGAAATATAACACACAATTTTATACATCTAATATATCTCTAAAAATAATTCTGGTTCTTGAACTTTTGCCATCATGCTTGATGTTTGTTTGTGTATGCAGAAAATTGCTCTCTGATGATAACCGAACAAAAATGCTCTCTGATGATAACCGAACAAAAACACATGTAATCAAAGTAAATGTAATCACAGAAACTCACTGGAGAAACCCTAACCCTAGAAAAAGAGGGGAGAGGGAAGGGGAGGAACTCACCGGAGAGAAGGTGGCCACCGGAGGAGATAGCCGCCGGAGGAGAGAGACGTCGCCCTTGCCAGAGCGCACCGCCGCCGCCCTTGCCACCGGAGGAGACAGACGCCGCCTTTGCCAGAGCGCACCGCCGCCGCCCTTGCCGCTGAAGGAGACAGACGACGCCCTTGTCGGAGCGCATCGCCACCGCTGCCGCTGCCGCCGCCGTCGCCTTCGGGTCGCACCGACGCCGTGGCGCTCGTCCCCCTCGCACGATGGTTTTTTCCATGTCGCGGCGCTCGCTGATTTTTTCCCTGGCCAACACGAGGGGAAAACGCCGGGATGGGCCTGGTTAGAATCCTCATCGGGCTGAACCGAACACACTTTTTATGTGGGCCAAGATTTAATCCGCACCGGCTGATCCACGGAGATTGCGGCCCAATCGCGACCGTTCCCGGGCCAACCGAACAAGGCCTAAATGGAGGAAAAGTTTCTCCTTTTTTTGCAAGCATGTTTTTAATCTGCTATATGGTGTTTCTGTTTTAAAAAATTATAGAAAATTGTTTAAAACAATTATATTAACGTATTTTTAGATTTAAAATAATTAGTACTTAATTAATTATGTGTTAATGACCTCATCTCTCTTGTCAATCTTCTCCTTTTCTTTTATTTCAAACACGGCCATAGATTAACAAATATATATTATATAAAAATACAATCATTATAAAATCTGATAAGATCCTAATCATGCAATTCGATTCTACAGACTTAATATTATTAGCTAAACTCAATCCTACCTACTCTTACTTTTGTGATCCTCCGATATTAGATCGAGACTGAGAGTATATGTTCACAAAGGGGACGTTTGGCAGAGTTTTAGATACTAGATCCAGCTTTAGTCAGAGCTAGATTTTACAGGAGCTGGAGGTGACCCAAATAAAGTTTGATTTCCAGATCAACTCCAGAAATCCTCAAATATATTGAACAATTGTACTTTTGTTTTATCTCTTTCTTGAATGGTTGTAATGATTTTGATATTGATTTTAAAAATATTCAAGCCAAATGACTTTTTTTAAGAAAAAAATAAATCATTATTCAGATGACTAAATTTAGAATTATTAAACTAATTAAATTTAAAATTATTAAATGAACTAAATCATTAGTTCAATCTACTGATACTGAATCGGACAAGGTAAGCCGATGTAGCCGATTTCGGTGAGAGGACGTTGGAATCATTAGCGATTCAGGTTGAAGCGCTTCATGAGGATTGCCATATGTGGATAAAGTCCAAAAAAGATAATTGTATCTATTAATTAGGTTATTTTAAGTAATTTTCTTATAGATTGTGTTGGTAAGAGTCCACCTAAGGGACTTGTCCGTATTTTGAGTTGTAATAGAGATAAGAGCAAGGTTAGAAAAGGCGCCAGGCGGTTTCTAGGCGGTGACCCACCGCCTAGCGATTAGGCGCGCCTAATCGTGATTAGGCGTTTTAAGGCGGTCTAATCTGTCTAGAAAAGAAAAGAGAAGAAGGGAACAATGGGCCTAAAGTTGGAAATAGGGCCCATCAAAGCAGCCCAACCGGCCTCAAACTAACCCTATCCTTTCATCCCTTCTTCCACCCAACACTTCTCCTCCCCGACGCCTCCCCTTCTCCGCCGCTCGGGATTTCGCTGCTCGCCCTTGCCTCCTCCGCGCCACCATCCCAGACTCCGCCGCCGCCAAGGTTCATCCCCTGGCTCCTCCTCCTCTCCTCCCCGCACCTTCACCTACCTCCTCCTCCTCCGGCGGCGCCCTTCCTGGCCGCCGCCACCACCGTGGGGCGCCTAGGGTACCGCCTACCCCCCTAGGCGAGGCGGTACCCCTCCACCCAGCGACTAAGCGCGCCTAGGCGCACCCTAATCGGCGCCTTTTTGAACATTGGATAAGAGGGTGTCACTACCCGAAATACTTTGAGAGGGTGCCACTACCAAACCAATACAAAGTCCTATATTTTTCAAAGTTCTCAGGGCAAGATAATGTATAAACCTATGAACATGTTAGTCGATTTCTGGCTCAATGTGGTGAGGCATCGGCTATTGATGCTCTGAGGGTCTGATTATTCCCTCTATCTTTATTTGGATTGGCTTTTACATGGTTTTAATCTTTGCCATATAATTCTGTTCAAAGTTGGGCTGATCTGGAAAATCAGTTTCATAGGTACTTCTATAGTGGAGTCCACGAGATGAAGCTATCTGATCTGACAACAATCAAGCAGAGGCATGATGAATCTATTCAAGATTACATTCAGAGGTTCAGAGATATGAGAAACAGATGCTACAACTTGATTTTGTCAGATTCTCAGTTAGCCGATCTCGCTTTCCAGTGATTGTTGACACCAATTAAGGAAAGGTTTTCGGCTCAAGACTTTGAGAACTTAGCTCACCTGGCTCAGAGGGTGACAACACATGAACAGAGGTTTCAGGAAGCCAAGAAAGCATTTAAGAAGGTCAACCACGTTACATATGCTTTTGAATCTGAAGAAGAAGATGACTCAAGTAGCAATGATCGAGTGGGCGGGAAAAAGAAAACTGTACATGTCAATGGGTAAAAAAATCTACAAAGAAAGAAAAGTATGATTTTGATATTATCAAGGCTGACAAAATTTTTGATTTGCTACTTTAGGAGAAGCAAATTCAACTTCCTGATGGCCATGTAATCCCATCAGTTGATGAGTTGAGAAAGAGAAAATATTGCAAGTGGTATAATACTAGATCTCATAGCACTAATGACTGCAAGGTTTTCAGGCAACAGATCCAATCGGCTATTGAGCAAGGAAAGATAAAATTTGATGACTCAAAAAGGCCGATGAAGGTTGATGGTAACCCTTTTCTTGTTAACATGGTTCATACAAGTGGGAGGGCAGACGATAGGAAGGATTATCGATCCAGACAGCTCAACTCTGCCAGAATTATCAATAAATACCAGAGAAAGTATGATAGGCAGGAAGAGAGGTACTATGAGGAGGATGACAGTTTTGATCCCCATTGGAGTTGCGAATTCTTCAGGTTTTGCTGGAATGACGAGATGAGACTGCCATCAATAGAAGATTGTCTAGCGTGCAACAACTACGATGAGGACTATGCTGGAGGACCAAGCCAATCTTATCCGAGGAAAAATTGGCTAACATAGAGGAAATTACCTGTTCATCAGAGATTGGGTCCAATTCATCAGGATTTTTTACAGGAGAATTTTGACGAAGATGAACATGAAAACAGGAACCCACAATGGTGTCCTTCTGGTATTTTTACTAAGAACCAGAAGAGGAAGGTTCAAAGGATGAGGAACAGAGAACGTTTCCAAGAAGTTCAAGAGGAGATCGATCATTGGCTGAAGAAAGAAAAGCAAGAGCACTTAAAGAAAGAGTGGTGTGTCAAGAATAAAGTGCTTTCAGCCGATGAGGTCAAAGCCGATGAGGCAAGAAGGCTAGCTAAGGAGAAGGCTATTGCTTCTACATCGGTTAATATGGTTTTTGTGCTACCAGCAGAATATGAGGCTACCCAAACTGACGCAGATGTTACGGAAGAATCCTTGGCTAAATTGGTGTTATCTCCAGAACAAGCTATCTTTGAGAAGCCAGAAGGAACGGGGCATCGACACCTCAAGCCATTATATGTTACGGGATTTGTCAATGGCAAGCCGATGTCTAAGATATTGGTTGATGGGTGGAGCTGCTGTGAATTTGATGCCATATACTACATTCAAGAAGTTGCGCATGAATTTAGATGATCTTATCAAGACCAACATGGTTCTTAAAGATTTTGGTGGCAATCCCTTAGAAACCAAAGGAGTGTTAAATGTAGAGTTAACAATCAACAACAAAACTGTTCCCACCATATTTTTTGTCATCGATGGGAAGGGATCATATAGTCTGTTGCTTGGAAGGGATTGGATTCATGCAAATTATTGTATTCCTTCGACGATGCATCAAAGTTTAATCTTAATCCAATGGCAAGGTGACAAGATAGAAGTCGTGCCAGCCGACAGGTCAGTCAATGTTGCTAATGCCAGTTTAACTATTTGGGAGATGGATAGAATTGATTACTTGTCTGGAAAAGTTTGGGGAGGAGATTATTTAAAGGTGTCCGATTGTAATATACAACCAGTTGGAGATGAAGAGCCCCAAAATTGTTACTTTGAGGGTTTCATGAAGGGTTCAAGTTTCTACACCAAGGACATTGTAGATGATCTCGATAGCAAGTTAGGACAAGGTTTTATGTTGGCCGATGATTTGGAAGAAGTTGATATAGGTCCAGGGGATAGGCCTAGGCCGACTTTTATGAGTAAAAATTTGTCTTCTGATTTTAGAGCCAAGCTGATAGAGCTTTTGAAAGAATATAGAGATTGCTTTGCTTGGAAATATTTTGAGATGCCAGGACTTAGCCGATCGATTGTAGAACATCGGCTTCCTATCAAACCAGGATATCGGCCATATAAACAACCACCTAGAAGATGTAAAGCCGATATGTATGATGCTATTAAAGCTAAAATTACTCGATTATATGATGCTGGTTTTATTCGACCATGCAAATATGCTGAGTGGGTTTCTAATATAGTTCCAGTTATCAAGAAGAACGTTAAACTTAGGGTTTGCATTGATTTTTGAGATCTAAACCTATCCCTAAGGATGAGCACCCAATGCCGATTGCCGATCAATTGGTTGATGCTGCTTCAGGGCATAAGATATAAGTTCTATGGATGACAATGCTGGATACAATCGGATTTTTATGGCAGAAGAAGACATTCATAAGACTGCTTTTAGATGTCCTGCTGCAATCGGCTTGTATGAGTGGGTTGTGATTTTTGGCTTGAAGAGTGTTGGAGCTACATATCAAAGGGCCATGAATTACTTATTTCATGATCTGATCAGCTTGTTGGTTGAGATCTATATTGATGATGTGGTAGTGAAGTCAAAGGAGATTGGTGTTTCTATAGCCGATTTAAGGAAGGTCTTTGAAAGAACGAGGAAATATGGCTTGAAGATGAATCCCACAAAGTGTGCTTTTGGTGTATTAGCTGAACAATTTTTGGGTTTTCTTGTTCATGAGATGGGCATTGAGGTAACATAGAGGAGTATTAATGCGATTAAGAATATTCAACCTCCAGAAGGCAAGAAGCAGTTGCAATCTTTGGTCGGCAAGGTAAATTTTATCAGGAGATTTATTTCTAACTTATCTGGGAGGATGGAGCCCTTTACGCCTTTACTCAGATTGAGAGCCGATCAGGAGTTTAGTTGGGGAGCAGAGCAACAAAAGGCCTTGGACAATATTAAGGAATATTTAAGTTCCCCTCCAGTTCTAATTTCTCCACAAAAAGGAGTAGCTTTCAAGTTGTACTTGTCAGCCGATGAGAGGTCAATCGGCTCGGTCTTGATCCAGGAATTTGAGGGCAAGGAGAGAGCAATCTTTTATTTAAGCAGAAAGCTTCTGGATGCAAAGATAAGATATTATCCGGTGGAGAAGTTGTGTTTGTGTTTGTATTTCTCTTGCACAAAGTTGAGACATTATTTGTTATCCAACGAATGCACCATAATTTGCAAGGCCGATGTCGTTAAGTATATGCTATCGGCTCCGGTGTTGAAAGGGAGAGTTGGAAAGTGGATCTATGCCTTAACAAAATTTGATCTCAGATATCAATTGCCCAAAGCAGTTAAGGGACAAGCCATAGCCGATTTTATTGTCGAACATCGTGATGACTCAATCGGCTCGGTCGATATAGTGCCTTGGACATAATATCACCTAAGGGGGCAAGTTTTGAATTTGCTTATACTATTAAGCCTTATGCCACCAATAATCAAGCTGAGTATGAGACAGTTCTCAAGTGGTTACAACTCTTAAAGGAAGTTGAAGCCGATGCTGTTGAAATCATGGGTGATTCTTTGTTGGTTATCAACCAGTTAGCTGGGGAATATGAGTGCAAGAATGATACATTGATGATATACAATGAGAAATGTTGAGAATTGATGGATAGTTTTTGGTTGGTGACTTTGAGGCATGTTTCTCGAGAGCAGAACGTTGAAGCTAATGATTTGGCTCAGGGGGGCATTGGGATACAAGCCAATGGGGAAGGATGTTAGAGTAGAAATCGCTACAATCGCAGCCGATGATTGGAGGTATGATGTATTTAATTATTTGAAGAATCCTTCTCAATCATCTTTGAGGAAATTGAGATATAAAGCTTTGAGATATGTCTTATTGGATGATGAGTTATATTAACGGATGATTGATGGGGTATTGCTAAAATGTTTGAGTGCCGATCAAGCCAAGATTGTGATGGGAGAGGTACATGAAGGTATATGTGGTACTCATCAATCGACCCACAAGATGAAGTGGTTGCTTTGGCGCATTGGGTATTTTTGGCCGATAATGTTAGAGGATTGTTTTGGATATTATAAAGGTTGTCAAGATTGCCAAAAGTTTGGAGCGATTCAAAGGACACCAACATCGGCTATGAATCCTATAATCAAGCCATGGCCGTTCAGAGGTTGGGGAATTGATATGGTCGGCCAGATCAATCCACCTTCGAGCAAAGGACATAAGTTTATATTAGTGGCAACCAATTATTTCACAAAGTGGGTGGAGGCAATACCATTGAAGAAGGTTGATTCTGGGGATGCAATTCAGTTTGTTAAAGAGCATATTATATACCGATTTGGTGTTCCTCAGACTATCACAACCGATCAGGGATCTATCTTTGTATCAGATGAGTTTGTCCAGTTTGCAGGAAGCATGGGGATTAAGTTATTGAATTCTTCACCATATTATGCACAAGCCAATGGGCAGACAGAAGCATCTAACAAAAGTTTGATTAAGTTGAATTAAAGAAAGATTCTGAGTTTCCAAAGTAATGACATAGCCGACTGGCCGAAGCATGTGGTCTTATCGGATAGCTTGTCATGTATCGATCCAAGTTTCTCCTTACAAACTAGTTTATGGGCATGAAGTTATGGTACCATGGAAAAGTGTCATCGGCTCAAGGAGAATTGATTTACAAGATGAGTTGACAGTCGATGATTATCACAATCTCATGGTAGATGAATCGGAAGAGTTGGTCCAATCTAGAATGCGTGCTTTGGAGAAAGTAACGAAAGATAAGGAGAGAATTGCTCGTCATTATAATAAGAAAGTTGTGTCGAAATCTTTTCCAGAGGGCGAGTTGGTTTGGAAATTGATTCTGTCGGTTGGAACTTGTGATAATAAATTCGACAAATGGTCATCGAATTGGGAAGGACCTTTTCGGATCTATAAGTCTGTTTCTAAGGGAGCTTAGATGTTACAAGGGCTTGATGGAGAAGTTTTTGGAAGGGCTCTCAATGGGAAATACTTGAAGAAATATTATCCAAGTGTTTGGATCAATTCATGATTCGGCTGTGTTATGCTGATACATGGTAGACGATGTGTTAACATCGCCTTTAGATGGCCGATATAAGTGATATCGCCCTTAGTCAAGTTATAATTTTATCAATGTTTGGCCTTGTAAAATTAGGGGGGCACACATGCATACAAAAATATGTAGACTAAACTTTTTTCACAGAAGTTATATTACAGAGGTTCACAAAAGTTCACAAGTTTCAAGCTTCTATGCTCCTATTACAGAATCGGCTCATCCAGATACAAGCTTGTTGATAGCCGATATAGCCCTTTGCCTAGTTTGTTCTACTTCATTAGTGGTTTGGGCATCAATTGCATCAGTTCCTGGGATCACCTTTAGAGACTTGGTCAGATCTGACAAGTGTTTGACAGATGTCTTTAGCTTAGAATTTTGCTCTTCGATAGCCCTAGGAAAATCGGCAAGTTTTTGTTCCTCCGATGCAAGTTCGGAGTTGCACTTCTCCGATTCGGCTAGAAGCTCTGCCTTGCGTTTTGCCAGCCGATCAATGTTGGCCCAGCAATCATCTCATCGAGTTTGGCTTTCTCCGTGTTGATTGACAGCCGATTGGCTTGAATGGTGGCTTCAAGGTCCTTTATCTCTCGCCGATCAATAATCTCTGCCTAGGCTTCTCTAGCTTGAATCAGTATTGTTCAAGAAAGACTGCTGGAGAAATGACATCGGCTAAGTCTTCTGGAATATGGTCTTGGATTTCTTCGAACCTCGCTCTGATCGGCCTGCAATTAGCAACCAGAGTGTCCGGAGAACTTTCCAGTCGATGTGCAATGTCTAGCAGTTTAGCCTTCAAATCATCGGCAAGAGGAGCTAAGGCTTTGCTTGTAGTCTCTTTTTCTTCATCCATGAACTGCCTTATGTCAAAAGAAAACATGTCGGCTATAACCTGAAAAAGAGAATGATGAGTTGTTAAAGTGTTGGAAGATTCAAAACAGCCGATATGGAGTTTCAGAGGAGATGCGTACAAGGATGATAGGAGCTGGTTCTTCTGCAATATGGTGGCTGCCCACAACCGATGGAGTGTGCTCGCTGGACTCATGGTGGGCAGGTGCTGGAGAGCGAGGAGGCTTAACAAAAAACAAGACAGGTTTGGTTCAGCATCGGTTGATTTGAAAGTTAAGAAAAACTTTGAGTTCAGAGTTACCGATGGAGCTGGAGTTGGTTTCTTCTTGGTGGTTAGCTTCTTTTTCTGCAAGTAAAAGAGTTTAGTCAGGATTGGAATATGAGTATTTGAGGGAAGTAAACTCTAGAGAAATGCATACTGGAGGAGGACGAGTTTGGCGTTCCGAAGAAGGAGTCCTTTGAGGGGTTGGCACGTTGGTTGGAGGTGTTGTGTAGTTCTTCTGGTTTCACTCACGACGACAGCAACATCATTGACGGCTTCCTCCATTTCTTCTTAATCTAAGAACTCCTCTAAAACTAGATCCAGAGTGGGCAGATCATCGACTGCAGTAGCCTTTTGTTTCTTTGAGGCCTTCTTCTTTGCAGCCGATGGTTCGGTAGCCGATTGCTTGGTTCTTTTTATTTTACCAACATAAGAGGGAATCGGCTGACGAGTCTGGCCATGGAGCAGGGAAGCCGTCTTGGGGGCATCGTAGACGATTTTTTAAGGATCCAACCCGCCACCGTTTGGAATAATCCCTGCAGTATAATGTATGACTGCTCCACTCTGGCTGACACGAGGAGGTAGGAGTCTGTGGTCTGCAAAACAAAGAGAAAAAAGTGGTCAAATATTGAAAGATGTTAGCCGACGATAAAGAATTTTACAAAAAGGGAGAATGCTTACTTGTGCAACCGACTCCGGGAACATAGTAGTCAAGTACATTGAAACTGATTGGTGAAAAAGATGTTTCTTCCACTCTATCCACCATCGGTCAAAGATTGCACTCCTCATTGTGACCAATTCAATGTTATCAATACTACCAAGTGGAGGTGCTAAAATGTTTAGCAGTCTGTCCATCATAAGGGCCGAAGTGATTTCCCCTCTAGTTTGGATCTTGTCCATGAAGTACAAGCCGATTGGAAGTTGACCCATTCCCAATTTCCTAGCAGCACTCATCGGATGATAGAATTCATATGAGACTTGGACATTCCTGCCCTGATGAATGTCGATAGGAAGTATACAAGGGGATATGGCAGTGGTGAACAATTCCCTGGATTTTTCAAATTTCTCAGAATTGATCTTGTCGAATCTAAAATTGGCTGGGAGCTCAAAATTCTTAGAATGTTCACAGGCAAACCAGACTCTTGAGTCCCTTGGAAATCTTTCATAAAAGTTGCCAAACCAGTCTCTGAAGAGGTCAGCCGATAGCTTTGATATAGCATATGAAGATGCCGCCTCTCCAAAGGACATGCATCGGCGAGTTGTAATCTCATTGTGATCATCATCTGTGATCGGCTATGTTCTTGGGAAATCAGCTTCTACCAATGATGATCTTTTAGCAGCTTTGAGGGTATGCAGGTTGAGCCAAGTCTGCAGGAGCCACCAGTGCCGATGGTAGAATTTGTAGCAATTCTAGCCGATGCAGAGCTCAGGGTTTGGTAAAGGTACCCTAGTAGATACTTGCCCAAGGAAAGTTGCTTCTTATCGGCTAGGGCTTCCGCCACATGCTGCTAGTTGGTGGTAGGGCCACAGCTTGGACCGCAAAATAAGAACTTTTCTAACCACATCAACAAGAAGGCTGCGTGTTCCCTAGGGCCTACTGGGCCAGTTCCCATGTTCTGCGAGATGAATCCATTCCAGCCGCCGATAGCCCGGGTCTTGAAAGAAAATTGGCCCTTGGTGTTCAAACTAATTGGGTTAGCCGATGATGTAATGTCCAAACCCGTGATCATGACCATATCTAGGAGAGTTGGTGTCATTGGTCCTTGGTTGAACAGGAAAGCATTCAGAGTGTTGGACCATAAATAAGTGGCAGCCAACAGCATGGGTTCGTCTTTGGTCATATCGGCTAAGGTCAAGGCTAAGCATTGTGATATTCCATGTTCTTCCCAGTGGCTTTGCTTGCTAGCCAATACTCTGTTCTACCACTCCGGCCAGGTTTTGTCAGTGGATGGCCAAGACTTGAACATTCCGGCACAGTGAGCTAAACTAGGGTTTGTCAATCTAAAAGGGACCCTATTGGTTTCAACATTGATGAACTCGGTGGGGTCGATGTTGCCAATTGGACCCAAGAAGAATTGGTTCGGATGGACTAAACTGGGAATTGCAATTTGGCTGGAGAGATGGTACAATAGAGAAAAGCAAATCAAAAAGAAGAAAACCAATTTGCAGGAAGAAAAGGAGTTATAGCCGATAGGGCTTACCTCAGGGAACTCAGTCGATGGAGTACCAGATGGGTTGGCAGAGGTCGACATCATCGGAGATGGAGTCGTTGCCGCAAAGGGATCGCCTGTGAGTCCGCCGAGGGCTTGAAGGAAATTGCCGGTGAAGTTGGGGAAAGCTGTGACTCAAGCGGTGGAAACGGAAGCAACGGTGTAAAACATTTCAAGGTGGTGGTTGTTATTTAAAGAGGTGCAGCAACGACCGAAACGGAAAGCTCTGGATTTTCTTGGAGATAAGATTAGGCAAATCCGCAAAATTATAAATTCAGCGGACTTGGGGGCATGTGTTAACGACCAAATTTGGCAAGTCATGAATAGGATTTGGAATGAAGGGTAAGGCAGATTTGGAGGATACCGTGGTCTTTGGAAACAGAGTACTCACCAGTCGCAAGCCGAATCGGCTAAGGAGGTCATCGGCTGATATCGAATCGGCTAAGGTGTTCAATCGGCTGATACTGAATCGGACAAGGTAAGCCGATGTAGCCGATTTCGGTGAGAGGACGTTGGAATCATTAGCGATTCAGGTTGAAGTGCTTCATGAGGATTGCCATATGTGGATAAAGTCCAAAAAGGCAATTGTATCTATTAATTAGGTTATTTTAAGTAATTTCCTTATAGATTGTGCCGGTAAGAGTCCACCTAAGGGACTTGTCCGTATTTTGAGTTGTAATAGAGATAAGAGTGAAGGGATACGTGGAGGCTATGATAGCATAAAACAAAACTTTTCTACCACACAATCCAGGAAACCTTGCAAGTAAGGGTCAATAGATCGTTACTGATTGATGTGCAGTGCAGCGGAAATAGCCAATCAAGAGCTATCCGACCTTGGATAGGCTTTGCTGACCTCGAGTCCGGATCGCCTGACCCCGTGATGGTCCTTCGCTTCGTCCGACCCCACCGATGGTGGCTCGTGTCGTCCGACCCCGCCGACCACGGGCTCGCCTCGCCCGATCGCGCCTACCCCGAACTCGCCGCTCCTGTCCGCCTGACCCCGTGGTTGTTGATAGCTGGAGTCGAGTACTCGCTGATGAAGCCGATCAACACCACAACATAGTAGTGTCTCTACCGGTATCCACACATCCAGGGAGAGAACACCTAACACCCGTGTACTAGCACGAGATGCAAGGCTAGGGTTTTGGCTCGGAAGTTGGCGACTATGGTTTTGTCGTGGAGAGATTGATTCCTCGCCTCTTGAAGTCGCGCGCGTATTCAGTGCGCAATTGCATACTTCAGCTCTCCACACCTTGCCCCTTTATATAGAGTTGCCGACTAGGCCTAAAGGCCCATCGGGACTCCATATCCGGTCGAATCCCTATCCGATTGAGCCGTATCCTATTTAAACTCTAATACCTATTCTATCCCGTTAAGTGTGCCACCCTGTAGGTTTAGGTATACTTGGTTCCGACCCGAGAACACTTCTCGGCCGATCGTCAACAGCGGCCCCGAGCAGAACGTATTGACATCATAGTATACAAGGATATCACATTGGCTTTGAACCTGTAATGTGGCATAAATCCCTTTGCCTCACGATACCAATTAAGCTATAGACAAGACGTGTGCCATCCTATCGATAGCTTAATCATTCACTCGATCCGCATTGGATTATATATCTGTTGATTGACTCCTCAATCAACTCGGCATGACCATGCGCTTCCGTAATCCATTACATCGAGGGGCCCAGAGATATCTCTCCCATAGGAGGGGCTAATTCCATCTTGATCAACATATCCCACTACATGTTTCATAGCAAACCCAAAGACTACTTTTATAACTACCCAGTTACGGAATAGCGTTTGGTAGTCCCTAAGTAGGCTACTACACATGTTGGAATCCATGATGATCTGAGGTCTAAGGACTTTGCACCAACACTACTTGAGACCAACTAGTGACACATTAATTCCCTGTAGTGTCTCAAGGTGGGTTTATCCAACAATGTGTTCTCTAACGCATGTTCATGTTTATTGATTTGGTATCTCCATACCATGATCTATGAGACATGATCATCAATCAATAAACATGCTGATCTTAGAATCATATTTGTTTCATAGATATGATATATGATCAGGGATAATTTAGATAGATTCATACATAAAGAGTCTCATAAATAAGTCACATACTTATTGATCAATACAACTTGTCTATTTTATGGAACATAATAACATTTTATTCATTAATAGATAAATATTGACAATGATATCCAACATCTCCATGTTGCCTCTAGGGCATATCACTAACAAAGAGTTGTGTCCGACAAGGCCATTTATGTGTTTGGTATAAATATAGCCCAAGACCGTGTAACCAAATAACAATCAGTTCAATAACACTTTCGGCGCATCGCCACCTTGTATATTTTCGTTTATTTTGATGAGTTCTTGATTTCGAGTTGGGTTGCTGTTGATGTGAATTTTTTACACGCACTGGCCTGGGAGATCTGCTTAACTCCAGTGCAGGTCCGAAATTGGTCGCCTCTGGTGATCGAGCAGGCGTGCCAGTTGGTTTGATCCTGTAACCAACAAGAAACAAAAGATAGGCATTTGGTTAGCGTTAGATCCCAAAGCACATTTATATTAAGTGATTGATATAGATCGGTATATACCGAGACAGTATAAATCACTTAGATTCAAAGGAACATTAGGACCACAATTATATATCTTCATAACCTAGCCGATGTCGCATATCTAATGTAAATCGGCTAGTACTCTGATATGTTTTATAAAAAGAGATTAATCTAGATTAAATGTGCTAAACTAAGATCAATCAGTTGTTAGTATAATCTAACAAATTGATACCAAGTTTAACACATTTAAGTAGATTAAGATCTTAATATAAAAGGTAGTTCTAATACATCTATCAATAATAATACACAAAAGTGATTAGAACAGGTAAGACCGGCTGAAACCCTGGTTCTATCTCTAATAGTAAACATTGAATCGAACAGATCTGTATAGCTCTAAGAGCGACTTAATAGATCAAGTTGATACAACATTAAGTACAAAAAGAGGTACGAGATCTATTTAGGCTAATGAGAACTCCTCGAGATGGTAGATACGCCATATAACCTATATCAATCTCTGGATCTAGCTCTGTCTGCTGCTATCTTCAAAGAGATATTAGCCGATCGCGAGATAGATCTAGATATTGATCTAGATTGTATGCCGCATATGATAAATTAAGTACTTTATAACATCAGAATTAGAGTATCATAACGATGTAAGCACTAACCCCGATGATACAAGCCACTTGCAACAAGAAGTTACCTTGTTCGAAGATCGAAGTCGATGCAGCCCGGGGCCAAAGCAAGAACTCATTGAGAAAAGTAAAAACAAGAAAGTTTGGCGATGCGCTGAAGTTGTATTGATGTGCGTTTTTTGTTTTACAAGGTCTCGGGTCATATTTATACCCGAATATACAATGAGTCCATAACAGACACGATTCCTATTACCGATTGAATCCCTAAATCAAGAGCTATCCGATCCGGAACAGTGCCAGCCGATCACAGCCGATTCGCTGACAGCCGATTTCCAAACAGACGATCCGACGTAGCTGATTCCCGATGCCGAAGCCGATCCAACCGCAGCCGCCTCGCTCCGATGCGCCGCAGCCAAATTGTCTGATCGCAGCCGATTCGTAGCCGACGAACAGCACCGCAACGTAGCAGTGCCTCTACCGGTATCCACACGTCCGGAGAAAGAACGCCTAACACCCGTGTGCTAGCACAAGATGCAAGGCTAGGGTTTTGGCTCGGAGGTGGGGAGGGTTTCCGTGGAGATTGATCTCGCTGACTTCTGTTGCGCCAAATCAGATTGATTCGGTTTAATGCAATACCGCAACTCTCCACCCCTCGCCCCTTTATATAGAGTTGGCCGACTGGGTCTAGTAGCCGATCGGGACTCTATTTTGAATCGGATCCAATCCGAATCTCATAGAGTTGGCCGCCCATACTTCGTAAGCCCAGGACTCTATCCGATCGGATCCCTATCAACTCGAATGTCTGTTCTTATCCCCTTAAGTGTGCGACCGTGTAGGTTCAGGTATACTCGGCTTCGGCTTGAGTCTAACTCAGCCGATCTGTTAATAGCGGCGCTTAGCATCATATATTGACACCATAGTATACAAGAATATAATATCGGCTCTGAACCTGTAATGTGTACACAAATCCCTTTGCCTCACGATACCAATTAAGCTATAGGCAAGATGCCATCCCTTCAATAGCTTAACCATTCACTCGAACCGTATTGGATTATCTGTCTGTTGATTGACTCCTCAATCAACTCGGCATGGCCATGCACTTCCATAATCCATTACCTCGAGGGGCCCAGAGATATCTCTCCCAAAGGAGGGGCAAATTCCATCTTGATCACTCACATCCCACTCCATGTTTCATAGCAAACCCGAAGACTACTTTTATAACTATCCAGTTACGGAATAGCGTTTGGTAGTCCCAAAGTAGCCTACTACACATGTTGGAATCCATGATGATCTCAGGTCTAAGGACTTTGCACCAACACTACTTGAGACCAACTAATGGCACATTAATTCCTGTAGTGTCTCAGGGTGGGTCTATCCAACAATGTGTTCTCTAACACATATCTATGTATATTGATTTGGTATCTCCATACCATGATCTATGAGACGTGATTATCAATCAATAAATATGCCGATCTTAGAATCATATTTGTTCCAACAATATGATATATGATCAGGGATTGTTTAGAAATAAATTCATATATAAAGAGTCTCATAAATAAGTCACGTACTTATTGATCAATATAATATGTCTATTTCATGGAACTGAATAACACTTTATTCATAAATACATAAACATTGACCATGATATCCAACATCTCCATGTTGCCTCTAGGGCATATCACTAACACGGCCATCGGCTGGGATGCGCCGAAACTAAAGACTTTAATGCACGGCCAAACTTGTCAAGCCGTGACGAGGAAGAAGAGGGCTGCACCATCAGCTGCAAAACCGTCGACTGCTCCAGTGAAGAAGCAAAAGAAAACCAAGCCGACTGCGCCAGTCGATAGCCTATCTTCGCTCAATCCCAGCATCGATGAAGCCCTCAGCAAGGAGGTTATGGATGAAGAAATCTCACAAGCTGTCAGAGAGGCAGCTGAATCGAGTAGCTCTAGCCACAATTCGGTCAGTCCACTAGCCGACGATCCGACTCCACCAAGCCACCCTGCTTCGAAGCAATCGGTAAGCATCTTGTTTTCTCTAATTTGGCCTTTAAATTATAATCATTCAAACCCTGATCAAATCTTATTTGTAGTTCAAGAGATTAGCCAGCCAACCTCCCCGTTCAGCTTCACCAGTAATTTCTGAACTCATTTTGTACTTATGCTTGCACTGGCTAACTCGTACTAACACTTATGTTTTTCGCAGCCCCCTCGGTCTCCATCGGCTGCCCCCCGTGTATCGAGCGAGCGAACTCTATCGGCTACGGGCAGCCATCATACTGAAGAATCAGCTGCACCAGCCAGCAATGATACCGAAGAGGTAGCTGCCCTAACCAGCCAAGATGTTGAAGAGGTAGCCACTCCTGCTCCCGTCGTATGCGTAAGTTCATTCTCTCCTTTTTCTGAGAAGTTTAAGAATCGATCATCTTATTCCCTTTTTTAACCGCTCTGATCTCTCTTGCAGACTCTATATGATTTACTCCCTTTCGACGTAAAGAGTTCGTTGGCGAGGAAGAAATAGAAGCCATCAGCCAGGACAAGGCTGCCATAGTCGACGAAGTCAAAGAAAAGCTTCAAGACATCTGTCGTCGGCTAGATATTGACGTGGACCGGCTGATGGTGGAGTGTGGATCGGTCCGATCGTGCTACTATGAAGTCGAAGGCGAGCTTCCTGATGATTTGGCCAGGAAGATTTCAAAGGCCGCCTACATCGACCAGCACCGGTCCATGCTAGAGCGGGCGATGTGCAGAATGATTGATCGGCAGGCTCAAGCCGATTTGGCGGCCAGGATCGACGCCACAGTGAAGAATGTGGTGGCTAAGAAGGCCAAATTGGACGAACTAATAGCCGGGCCATCGGCTACACAGGCTGAGATCGCCGAGCTCGAACTTGAAGAGGCCGGCTTGCTGTTGCAGTTGGAGCAGTGCAGGGCAAAGATCACCGCCAAGAAGCAAGTGCTGGCTGATCTCCCCAGAGCTACAGACGATCAAAGGGGCAAGGTGACTGCCACCATCAAGCACTTGGGGGAGCTGAACAAGACGGCCAAGGTGATCCCTGGCACCGAGGAAGAGGACATGGCCGTTGTCGATGAAGTAAACGTCATCAAGGACAAAGCGATATCGGCCATAGATAAATTCCTGGGGATGTAATAGGACTTAGTCTTCGAACTCTTGATGTCTTCGACTTGTATTCTGACTCTTGTACATATAACTTTGTAATCGGCTCGTTGTACCCATAGTGCTGATCAGATGCCTTTTGCCGATTTATTTGTTCCCATGTCCTGAATGCCTGAGAAAATTCAAACCCCAAAAATTTTGAAGTCCTCTGGCTTTGATTTCTTTCTTTGTATTGTATATGCCCTCCCTAATTTTCTCAATGATGCCGTCAGCATTGATAAAATTATAAAATGAAAACCATCCAACACTTGTCGGCTAGGCTAAGCTGATTGGCAAGATCAGAGGGGAAAAACTTAGAGTAAAAATGTCCTAAAGGCGATGTGTGTAACACATCGGCTAGCATGGATCGGCAAGGACTTAGCCGAATCATGAGTTGATCCAAACACTTGGGTAGTATTTCTTCAAGTATTTGCCATTAAGAGCCCTTCCAAACACTTCTCCATCTAATCCTTCTAGCATATAGGCTCTCTTGGAGATGCATTTGTGGTTCTTGAAAGGCCCTTCCCAATTAGGTGACCACTTGCCGAATTTGCTATCTCTTGAGCCGATTGGCAATATCAGTTTCCAAACAAGCTCGCCTTCTTCAAAAGACTTGGGCATAACCTTCTTGTTGTAATGACGAGCCACTCGTTCTTTGTCCCTGGTCACCTTTTCCAATGCACGCATCATAGACAGAACTAGGTCTTTGGACTCATCGACCATCAGATTATAGTAATCATCGGCTGTCAACTCATCCTGTAACCGAATCCTTCTTGAGCAGATGATGTTCTCCCATGGCAAAACTGCTTCGTGTCCGTAGACCAACTTGTATGGAGGTACTTGGATCGATCCGTGGCAAGCCATCCGATAAGCCCACAATGACTCGGTTAATTGGCTATGCCATTTTTTTGGGTAGTCAGCGATCTTCCTTTTTATCAACTTGATCAAACTTTTATTCGACGCTTCAGCCTATCCATTAGCTTGGGCATAATATGGTGATGAATTCAACAATTTAATCCCCATGCTATCGGCAAATTGGACAAACTCGTTGGAGACAAAGATAGATCCCTGATCTGTAGTGATAGTCTAAGGGACACCAAATTATTATATGATATGCTCCTTAACAAACTCGATCGCATCCCCGGAGTCAACCTTTTTCAAGGGAATTGCTTCCACCCACTTAGTAAAATAATTGGTTGCCACCAATATATACTTGTGTCCTTTGCTCGAGGGTGGATTTATCTAGCCGATCATATCGATTCCCCAACCTCTGAACGACCAGGACTTGATAATAGGGTTCATAGCCGATGCTGGTGCCCTCTGTATAGCCCCAAATTTCTGACAATCTTGGCAGCCCTTACAGTACTTGAAATAGTCTTCCAACATAGTTGGCCAAAAATATCCCGCTCTCCGAAGTAACCACTTCATCTTGTGAGTCGATTGGTGCGTTCCACAAATCCCTTCATGTACCTCTCCTATAGCAACTTTAGCTTGGTCAACACTTAGGCACTTGAGTAGTACACCGTCAATCGTCCGATAATAGAGGTCTTACTCGAGCAAAACATAACATAGAGCCTTGTAGCGCAATTTCCTTGAAGCTGACTGAGAAGGGTTCTGTAGATAATTATAGACATCCAACCTCCAGTCGTCGGCTGAGATGGTGGCAGTCTCCACTTCGACATCTCTTGTCATCGGTTTGTAGCCCGACGCCCTTGAGCCAAATCATTTGCTTCTGAATTCTGCTCTCTAGGGATGTGCTTTAAGGTTACTAGCCAAAAGTTGTCCATCAAATCTCAGCACTTTTGATAGTGGATCATCAGCGCATCGTTCTTGCACTCATTCTCCTCGTAATTGGCTGATGACCAACAATGAATTACCCATTATCTCGATGGCGTCGACTTCAACCTCCTTAAGAAGTTGTAATCCTTTGAGAACGGCTTCATATTCGGCTTGATTATTTGTTGCATGAGATATAATGGAAAAAGCAAACTCGAAGCTTGCCCCCTCTAGGGGAGATTATCAGCAAGCCGATGCCGCATCCGTTTGTGCAGATCGAGCCATCAAAAGTCAGAGTCCAAGGCATTATGTCCACCAAGCCGATTGAGTCATCTCTGTGTTCCACTATAAAATTGGCTATGGCTTGCCCTTTTACTGCCTTGGGTGCTTGATACTTTAAATCAAACTCTGTCAAAGCAAATATCCATTTCTCAACTCGCCCCTTTAGAACTGGAGCCGATAGCATATATTTTACTACATCGGCTTTGCATACTATGATGCACTCGTTGGATAACAAATAATGTCTTAACTTCGTGCATGAAAAATATAGGCACAAACATAATTTCTCCACGGGAGAATACCTTGTCTCTGCATCCAGAAGCCTTCGGCTAAGATAGAAAATTGCTTTCTCCTTCCCTTCGATTTCCTGAATTAGAACCGAGCTGATAGACTTCTCGTCGGCTGATAAGTATAGCTTGAACGACACCCCATTTTGTGGAGAAATTAGTACTGGAGGGGAGCTCAGGTAGTTCTTAATATTGTCCAAGGCCCTTTGTTGCTCTGCCCCCCAAGTGAATGCTTGATCGGCTTTCAGCCGAAGCAGAGGTGTGAACAGCTCCATCTTCTCTGATAAATTGGCTATAAAGCGCCTGAGGAAGTTGATTTTGCCGATCAAAGACTGCAATTCCTTCTTGTTCTTTGGAGGTTGAATAGTCTTAATCGCATTTATGCTTCTTTGGGTGACCTCGATTCCCCTATCATGAACAAGAAATCCAAAGAACTGGCCAGCCGACATGCCAAACACGCACTTTGTAGGATTCATCTTCAGGACATATTTCCTTGTCCTCTCCAATACCTTTCTTAAATCGGCTATATGGTCTTCCACCTCCCTGGATTTGACAACGACATCATCAATATAGATCTCCACTAGGAAGCCGATTAAGTCATGAAAGATGTAATTCATGGCCCTCTGATACATAGCTCCAGCATTCTTCAAGCTGAAAGTCATGACGACCCACTCATATAAGCCGATTGCTCCTGGGCACCTGAAAGCTGTCTTGTGAATGTCTTCCTCGGCCATAAAGATCTGGTTATAACCAGCATTGCCGTCCGTAAAACTTATGATTTTATGGCCAGAGGCGGCATCCACTAGCAAATCGGCTATAGGCATGGGGTACTCGTCTTTACGGGTAGCCTTGTTCAAATCTCTGAAGTCGACACATACCCGAAGCTTGCCATTCTTCTTTACCACTGGAACTATGTTTGAAACCCATTCGACGTACCAGTAGGGCCGAATAAAGCCATCATCATATAGCCGAGTGTGGAGATTATGGCAATCGGGTATCTACATGGCAAGCTTATTCGACTGGAGGTAGGGATAGATTGCGCCTGCCATATCTGTAAACCGAACATGACTTGGGTGTTACGATTGCCGATAGAGATAAGGCAATCGGCCTATAGTCACGGTTTGGTAAGATTGAGGAAACCGACTTAGAGTAAGATAGGGTTTCCGACTTGTAAGCCCACCTCCCAAGACTATATAAGGGGGGTAAGGGGCGTCCCATGAGGGATATCTGCTTTAGATCATATGCTAGATCAGAGATTCCAAGAGGAGATGAGCTTTTAGCCTTCAGCTTTAGATCACGAGATCAATAAAGACACTCGGCGGATCGAATCCACCGAAACAGGAGTAGGGTATTACCTCACGAGAGGGCCTGAACCTGTCTAAATATTCTTCTCCTTCTAACCCATTGTGCTTGGTAATCTCGACTGCGACCCCAGAAATTATATTGCCGAAACCAAGTTTCGACAGTTGGCGCGCCAAGTAGGGGACCGCGCGTCGAGACTTCTTCAACAATTTCGCCGACAAACGCGATGGGATCTCCTTCAAGATTCGGCAACTTCGCCGCCTACTTCGTCGATGGCTTCTCCTCCGACTTGGATCCGAACCAGTCGGAAGGAGAGATCCACTCAGCGCTGTTCGGGCTCCCGAACAGCGCCAAGATCTATAACGACATCTTGAAGACCAAGATGCAATCTACCCTCTCCAACGAAGGACTTCACTCGGCACCGTTCGGATTACCGAACACTGCCGAAATCTACGCCGATCTTCTTGTCTCCCGACAGAGACGATCTACTCGGAAGAAGACCTCTCGGTGCCGTTTGGATTACCAAACGCCGCCGAGATCTACGTCAAACTTCTCTCCCCCGAGTTGAGGTCGACCCACTCGGAGGAGCCCGCTTCCCCATTCTCTGACTCGGACTGGAATGATCCAGACCCGGGCTACCCAGGGCTAAGGGAGGTCGCCGTCATCCTCCCGTCATTCGGCTCCTGCTCATCTTCGGAGCTCAATGAATACCTCAGCTCCGCCGGCTTCGACGACCTCTATGGCATCCCCTCTGACGAAGCCGACAACTCCGACTGCCGCATGGACTATGAGCCGAAGTGCTTTGATGTCCTCATGGCCGAGCCGGACGAGTCCGACTCAGCCATGGCCAGGAGGCTTGCTGAAGAAGAGCGAGCCAAGATCGAGCACGAGCGCAAGATGGCTGAAGAGGAGAAGCAATGCAAGGACGAGGCCGACAAGAGGAAGCAGGATCTACGCGCAGCTGGACGATCTGCCCAGGAGGCCATCCTCCAAATGCGGGTTCGCAACACCAACATCTTCCAAACGCCGCAGCAGAACGCTGTTGCCGCACTCACGCTCTTGGACACCGTCATGGAGACGGCACCCGCCAATGTGACTCCGATACTCGACAAGATCAAGACCATCGTCGCAGCCACAGCAAACGGCCACCCCACCACTTCGGCACGAAGGCCGACTGAGTCCGTGGCTGAAACGCCCGACAAAAGTCGACTCCCGCCTCTGAGGTCAGGAGACTATAAGAGGCCCGAGCCAGATCGGTCGACGACAAGGCCAAGAGGCCCACCCCGCGAGTCCACGCAGAAGTACCAGGAGCAAACGGCCGACTCCCACGACAAACGACACGGACGTCCACCCGTCCACCATCGCGTCCGCCGCAACAACAGCTCCAGCTATCCAACCAGCCAACCAAAGACCCCGCCGAGTGATCTGCGGGAAGTCCTCGATCGCTGCTACCAGGAGCGGGACCGACACACTCGGGAAGATCGGAGGGGATCACCCGATAGCGGCGACGACAGAGTGTCGGCCTTCACTCGGGAGCTTCGCCGAGTGCATTGGTCGAGTGGTTTCAAGCCCACAGGAATTGAAAGGTACGACGGCAAGACCGACCCTGAGTCATGGCTTACCGTCTACACTCTCGCCATCCACGCTGCAGGTGGCGACAATAAAGCTATGGCCAATTATCTTCCAGTGGCCCTTGCCAACTCCGCCAGGAACTGGCTCACGAGCCTGCCAAGAGGCTCAATCGGCTCGTGGAGCGAGCTAAGGGACCACTTTATTGCCAACTTCCAAGGTACCTTCGAGAGGCCCGGCACACACTTTGACTTATACAACGTCATCCAGAAGCCGGACGATCCTCTGAAGGATTACATTCGGCGCTTCTCCGAAAAGCGCAACAAGATCCCCAACATCACCGATGACATCATCATCGCCGCCTTCCAGAAGGGAGTCCGTGATGAATTGTTGATCGGGAAGTTCGGGCGCAAGCCACCGAAGATGGTGAAACAAATGTTCGAGACGGCGAACTCCTACGCCAAGTCCAACGATGCAATCAAGGCGGCACGCCAAGACCGGCCTGACAAAAGGGATGACAAGCACTCGGAAGGAAGCTGGCATCCGAGGAAGGATAACGGCAGCAGCAATCAGGCCCAGAAAGATCGCAAGCGCCGGCACCAAGACCTAGTTGCCACAACGTCCGATTCTCAACACCGTCGCTGAGTTGCGGCTTACGACGCGATCATGAACGATCGTGAACGCTCAGTACACGCATCATCTATAAGCAATTCTCAGAGCAATATGCGGCACGGTTAAACAAGAAGCTAACTAATGAAACCGGTCCATCGGGAACCAAGAAGAACAACCCGACTGGAAATTCAGAGCCTTTTCAAGACCACGTGGGTGAGCTGAATCACATATTCGGGGGCCGCAGGCTTATGAGTCCAAGAGGAAGCAAAAGCTGATGGACCACGAGGTCAACGCAGCACAACCCGAAGTCCCACAACATTTACGATGGTCGGAGGTGGCCATCATGTTTAATTGCTCGGATCATCCTGACCGAGTGGTTCACCTAGGGCAGTATCCCTTGGTACTTGACCTGGTGGTTCAGAACATCAAGCGAAGCGCGTCCTCTTCGATGGGGGCAGCGTCCTCAATCTCTGTTCGTCAAGACCTGGATCGAGATACAAATCCCGAGAAGCGAGTTGAAGGCAAGCTCAGCCCCCTTCCACGAAGTGATCCCGGGGCTGTCGCCCACACCACTCGGGCACATCGCCCTTCCAGTCACCTCCGGAGTTCGCGAGAATTTCCGAACGGAGAATACCACCTTCGGGGTGGTCGACTTCAAAGACGGCCTACCACGCGATCATCGGAAGGCCTGCACTCACCAAATTCATGGCGATACCACACTACATTTACCTCTGCATGAAGACGCCTGGCCCTAACGGCGTCATCGCCCTGCGCAGCGATGTCAAACAAGCCTTCACCTGCGACAAAGAAAGCTGCAATATGGCCCAATCTTGTGAGAGATCACGTGGCCAGGAAAAAATTCGACTGGCTACATCAACATCTGAAGAGGGTGAAATTTCTACAAAGAGGATAGCCAAGTCGGGACAAGACGACGCCAAAATAAAGAAAATCTTCCTTGATCCAGTCGGCGAGATATCTTCAAGGACTTAGAAGATACCATAGTCGCAATGTTCGGGCGCGAGCTTTCATTGTCGATGATTTGGTTCTACGCAAGATCCAGACCACCGAGGACCGTCACAAATTATCTCCACTATGGGAAGGACCATAAATTATCGCTGAGGTGACTCGGCCAGGAGCATTTCGAGCGTGAAGATGGATCTATGGTGAAGAACTCCTGGAATATTGAACATCTTCGATGATACAAATGCTTAAATTGCCGTAAGTTTCATGTTATTCTTAACTGCCAACCTCAAGCAAGATGACTTCTTGAGTTGACAGTCGGGGGCTGCATACGTGTCAATAAAGCATGGCTTTCTTCGACAACTTGTTTATATTTGGTTTATCATTGTTTAATATTTCTTTATTTGAGTTTAATAGATAAGGACTGAGAATTTTTTGATGATCTAATCAAGCTTAGGCTTGGTGACAGTCGGACGAAAATTACTTAAGAAATTTTGTATGAAGACTCGGGTCAAGGCATTAACATAAATAAGCTAGATACCTACAAGTTCACATCGGAGGCATAAAGAGACCAAGATGATTAAACTTACTCCCGACTGAACCTCGGACGACAAGGAAATCTTGGAGGCTGGATGCGGAAGATGGCTTGTGATGGAACAGGAGTTCCTAGATGGATGGATTTGGGCGCACACGAGTTTAGGGTTCTCCACGGAGAGCTGATGAACAGTGCTGCAAAAGAGGAAATTTTTGGGGAAGATGAAGTGTCGAGGATGACCTCGAGGCTTCGTAAAAAGACTTGAGGGTTTTTGCTAAGTCGTCTCGTGATTGGGCCGAGCCCATGAGAGACTTGCGACCCAGCTAAGGTGTGGCTTGACACGTGTCCTTAGGGACTTAAGTGGATGGACTTAAGCAGATTTGCCCTGGCAATATGCACGTGTCACATAGCCCAATACCTTTAAAATCCTTTCATACCGCGGTTTGCATAACTTCATGAGAAGTTGGCCCGATGCAATTTGAAAGGTGACAAACAGTTAAGCTTTTTATGGCTGTCCTGATGACAGGAACTGTTTGGTTTTTTAGCATTTGATTAAATGATTATATCAATGCTATTTATTCCACCTTGGTGAAGATCTTTTTAGATTAAGACCAATATTATGGCAGGAGCTATTTAATATTTTGGTCATATTTTTCAGATGACTGAAAAATTTGTTTACCCATGAGGGTTGACTAAATTATTTGTCCCGAGATGACTCGGACAAGTTAACTCGGATGAGCATGAGCTTGCCGAGTGTTTTTTACCCACGAGGGTTGATTAGATTATTTGTCCCGAGATGACTCGGACAAGTTAACTCGGATGAGCATGAGCTTGCCGAGTGTTTTTACCCACGAGGGTTGATTAAACTATTTGTCCCGAGATGACTTGGGCAAGTTAACTTGGATAAGCGTAAGCTTGCCGAGTGTTTTTTGCCCACGAGGGTCAATTAAGCTATTTGTTCCGAGATGACTCGGGCAAATCAACTCGGATAAGCATGAGTTTGCCGAGTGAATTAATTTCTTACCTATAAGGGTTGATTAAATTGTTTGTTCTGAGACGACTTGGGCGAACTATCGGATAAGCATGAGCTTGCCGAGTGATGTGATTTTTTATGATTGCTTTAGCATGAGCTAAGTATTCATATGAGAATGATTTTTTATAGTTCTTGACTATATGCTTAGTCTGATTTTGACTAACCACATAGTCGGGGGCTACACCTAATTAGGTGCATCAGGAGATGCACCTAGATATTTATTTTTAAGAATTTTTTAGATACTTTTAGCCCTTCACAGTCTTTGGAGCCACTCGGGAAGATTCAGGCAGAGATGATAGAATCACTCAGCGCCAAAAGCACTCGGTCAAAGAGATTTTTGGCTGTGTGCGGTTTTGGTTTGAAGTTGAGTTGTCTCATCGACTGAAAAGGACTCGGGGGCTACTGTGGAGATTATGGCAATCGGGTATCTACATGGCAAGCTTATCCGACTGGAGGTAGGGATAGATTGCGCCTGCCATATATGTAAACCGAACATGACTTGGGTGTTACGATTGCCGATAGAGATAAGGCAATCGGCCTATAGTCACGGTTTGGTAAGATTGAGGAAACCGACTTAGAGTAAGATAGGGTTTCCGACTTGTAAGCCCACCTTCCAAGACTATATAAGGGGGGTAAGGGGCGTCCCATGAGGGATATCGGCTTTAGATCATATGCTAGATCAGAGATTCCAAGAGGAGATGAGCTTTTAGCCTTCAGCTTTAGATCACGAGATCAATAAAGACACTCGGCGGATCAAATCCACCGAAACAGGAGTAGGGTATTACCTCACGAGAGGGCCTGAACCTGTCTAAATCTTCTTCTCCTTCTAACCCATTGTGCTTGGTGATCTCGACTGCGACCCCAGAAATTATATTGCCGAAACCAAGTTTCGACACCGAGTGATTTCAGCCTTAATCGCATCGTACATATCGGCTTTAAACCTCCTAGGAGGCTGTTTGTACTGTCGATATCCAGGCTTAATAGGGAGCCGATGTTCAAGGATAGATCGGCTAAGACCAGACATCTCAAAATACTCCCAAGCAAAGCAATCTTTATATTCCTTCAATAAATCGATAAGCTTGGTCCTAAAATTTGGAGACAAATTCTTGCTAATGTAAGTCAGCCTAGGCCTATCCCCTGGTCCTATATCAACTTCCTCTAGATCGTCGGCCGATATGAAACCTTGCCAAGTTTGTCGTCGATGTCATCCACGGTGTCCTTGGTATAGACGCTAAAGCCCTCCATGACGTGCTCAAAGTAATAGTTGAGGCTCTTTGTCTCCAATTGGCTGCATGTCAGAATCGAACACCTTGAGAAAATCGGCCTACCAAACTTTGCCGGACAGACAATCAATGCCGTCGACTTCCCATAAAGTTATGTCGGTGTTAGCGACGTTGACTGACCTGTCGGCTGGGATGATTTCTATCTTATCGCCTTGCCATTGGATCAAGCTTTGATGCATTGTGGAAGGGATGCAGCAGTTGGCGTGGATCCAATCCCTTCCGAGCAGTAGGCTGTATGATCCCTTCCCGTCGATGACGAAAAACGTTGTGGGCATGGTTTTGCTGCTGACGGTCAGCTCAATGTTTAAAACTCCCTTGGCCTCTGATGGGTTGCCGCTGAAGTTCTTGAGTACCATATTGGTCTTGATCAAGTCATCGACTCCCTTGCCCAGCTTTCTGAAGGTTGCATAGGGCATGAGATTGACAGCGGCCTCTCCATCGACTAGCATTTTTGAGATCGGCTTCCCGTTGACGAATCCTTTGACGTACAGGGGCTTCAAGTGTCGATTTTCTATCCCCTCGGGTTTCTCAAAGATGTCCTACTCTGGGGACAGCACTAGCTTGGCCAAGGTGTCTTCAACGGTGTCTGCATCGGCCTCGACAGCCTCGAATTTGGCTACCAATATGAGCACCATATTGACCGATGCAGAGGCTACTCCTTTGCCTTTTCCGCCCTTTTGGCCTTGTCGGCTGGGCTCTCATTGGCTAGGGCTGCCTGCTTCTTGACACGCCACTGTTTTCTGCCCTAACGATGTTGTTACCGTTGAATCATCTGCTGGACTTCTTCCTCCTGTCCTTTGCTTTTCAGCCTCTGAATTTTCCTTTTCTGTGTTTTGGTGAACAGGTCTGAAGGACACCATTGAGGGTTGGCCCATTGTTCTTCTTCAGTCACCTCTTCGTCCTCTTCTTGAAAGAAGTCCCAGTGGATTGGGCCAAGTTGATCGTGGACGGACGACCTCCGCTGATTGAGTTGAATGACTCGGGGGGCGAATCGGCTAGAGCTTTCCATTGGTGGATCTCTGTATTCGTCCTCCCTGTACTCATTGCAGGCCGGGCAGTTTTTGAGAGTGGGCAACCTCATCCCTTGCTCCCAGCAGAACCTGAAGAACTCACAGCGCAATTGTGGATCACAACCGTCATGGCGGCGGTAGTGTGCTACACCCAGCCGATCGGGTGTCCTCTGGTATGGCTTGCCATGCCGGGCTTCTTCTTCTTCCTGAATTCTCTGCTGGAATCGTAGTCGGCTGTCCGCCTGTCTGGGCCGATGATCGGCCGATTGGCCGTTGGTGTAGACCATGTTGATTGGCGCGGCGTTGATCGCAGTCGGCTGTTGTTGGTCCAAGTCAGCCATGGTTGTTTGCTAAGCTGTACGCCATTCTGCTCTATCGATTAGCTCGCCCAAGGCCGGCTTGGACCATGTTAACAAGGAAGGAATTGCCGTCAACCTTCATCGGCTTAGCCGATTCCTCGAACTTAATCTTCCCTGCCTCGATGGCCGACTGTATCTGTTGGCGGAAGACCTTGCAATCGTTGGTGCTGTGGGAGGTGGTTTTGTGCCACTTGCAGTATCTCTTCTTTTTGAGCTCCTAGGCCGAGGGGATGACGTGGTTGGCTGGAAGCTATATTTGTTTCTCCCTCAGCAATAGATCAAAGTTCCTATCGACTTAGGTTATGTCAAAATTATATTTTTCCTCCTTAGCCAACTTCTTCAGCCACTGGCAAGTTATAGCCTTTTTGTTCTTAGTCCATTCAGCTGCTGCAATTTCTGCATCACTATCGCTTGAATCGGAATCCGTTGCATAGGCGACGTGGGTGACTTTCTTGAAGGCCTTCTTTGATTCTTGAAACCTTTGTTCGTGGGCTATCACCTTCTGAGCCAAATGGGCTAAGCTCTCAAAATCTTGAGCCAAAAACCTCTCACAGATCGGGGCCAAAAGGCCATGAAAGGCTAAATCGGCTAGTTGTGAGTCTGATAGTACCAAGCTATAACAGCGGTTCCTCGTGTCCCTAAACCGCTGGATGTAGTCTTGCACCGACTCCTCGTGCTTCTGCCTGACACTGGTCAAATCTGACAACTTCATTTCGTGCGTGCCGGAGTAGAAGTAGCTGTGAAATTGCTTCTCGAGATCGGCCCGGCTACGGGACGAGTTGTAAGGCGGGATGAAAACCATGTAAAGGCCGATCCCAAGAGTGACAGTGGGAACAAGTGCACTCGAGCATGTTAGTAGCCGATGCTTCTCCGCATTGCGCCAGGAATCGGCTGACATATTCGTAGGTTGATACGTTGTCTTGCGTAGGGAAATTTGAAAAGTTTGGCACCTTGTACCGGTTTGGCAGGGGCACCCTCTCAAAATATTCTGGGTATGGGTACCGGTACATATTGCCGGAGTCCTTCGGTTTGAGGCCGAACTGATGATGCATTACGTCGGTGATCAGGTCGGCCCAAGGCTTGTTTTCCTGAGCTTGGACTGGCGGTATCGGCTCGTATTGCTCGTGGTGGACGGGCCCTTGCCGATACTACATTGGTGGTGTCTGAGGCCGATAGTGTTGCTCGTAGTTGCCTCCTGGAAACTGATGCTGAAACTGGTTCATAGTAGGAGGCGGCCGAGAGGCAAATGGTGGTGTTTGCTCGGGGAGAGGCCGATTGCCGTCGGAGTTGTGAGGTGGATCCGGCAGATAGTTGCCAATCGACACGTTATGTATGACGGATTGCCGATTGGTGTTAAACATGTCTTCCGCTTGCTCCTGAGTCGTCACTGGGATGCCGAGGCCCTGGTGTTGAGGCTGTGGCCAAACCAGGACCTTGAGATGCGGCCGCACAGCCGATGATTACGCATTCGGCTGGATCGGGGCTGCCCGAGCGGAGGGATTGGCAAACCGTGGGTTGACAGTGTCCTGTACGGTGGAAACTGGCCATCAGTGAAATATGTCGGTCCTCTTGGCAGCTGCTCGGCTATCTTTGAATCAACCACGGTGCTTATTATATTGTTCAATGTGTTCACTAGTATCCCTGACTGGTTGACAAGCGCGTGGTGGACAGCCGAGTCGATCCGGTCTTGCAGCGTGTGGAGCCCTGAATCGTCCTGTTCCTGCTTGACTTCCTCCATCTTTTTCTTCCCTTTCTTATCCTCGCTGGAGGAAGTATCAAAGTCTTCAATGCTAAACTTGAATTTCTGGAGGATTGCCCGAGATCTGGTCTGGACGAAAGATTGCAAATATGTGCTTGCAGCCGCTCAACCATCTGCTGATATTCGGCCTTTTGTTCAGCAGAAAGCTTGTCCATAGTCACCAGGATGATGTTTTCCTGGTCGAGATCAGCTGATATGACGTTCACCATTGCGCTGGATCCGGAAGGTGTGGTCCCACCGGGCGTGCCAAAAGCGTGTTGGTGTGAATTTTTTACACGCACTGGCCTGGGAGATCTGCTTAACTCCAGTGCAGGTCCAAAATTGGTCGCCTCTGGTGATCGAGCGGGCGTGCCAGTTGGTTTGATCCTGCAACCAACAAGAAACAAAAGATAGGCGTTTGGTTAGCGTTAGATCCTACTTGATCGGCTATAGATATTAATAAATATACAATTGCTATCCCAAAGCACATTTAGATTAAGTGATTGGGATAGATCGGTAGTATACCGAGACAGTATAAATCACTTAGATCCAAAGGTACATTAGGACCACAATTATATATCTTCATAACCTAGCCGATGTCGCAGATCTAATGTAAATCGGCTAGTATTTCGATATGTTTTATAAAAAGAGATTAATCTAGATTAAATGCGCTAAACTAAGATCAATCGGTTGTTAGTATAACCTAACAGATTGATACTAAGTTTAACACATTTAAGTAGATTAAGATCTTAATATAAAAGGCAGTTCTAATACATCTATCAATAATAATACACAAAAATGATTAGAACAGGTAAGACCGGCTGAAACCCCGATTCTATTTCTAATAGTAAACATTGAACCGAATAGATCTGTATAGCTCTAAGAGCGACTTAATAGATCAAGTTGATGCAGCATTAAGTACAAAAAGAGTACGAGATCTATTTAGGCTAATGAGAACTCCTCGAGATGGTAGATACGCCATATAACCTATATCAACCTCTGGATCTAGCTCTGTCGGCTGCTATCTTCAAAGAGATATTAGTCGATTGTGAGATAGATCTAGACATTGATCTAGATTATATGCCGTTTATGATAAATTAAGCAGTTTATAACATCAGAATTAGAGTATCATAACGATGTAAGCACTAACCCCGATGATCCAAGCCACTTGCAACAAGAAGTTGTTAGTGATATGCCCTAGAGGCAACATAAAGATGTTGGATATCATGGTCAATGTTTATGTATTTATGAATAAAGTGTTATTCAGTTCCATGAAATAGACATCTTATATTGATCAATAAGTACATGACTTATTTATGAGACTCTATATGTATGAATCTATTTCTAAATGATCCCTGATCATATATCATATTATTGGAACTAATATGATTCTAAGATCGGCATGTTTATTGATTGATGATCATGTCTCATAGATCATGGGTATGGAGATACCAAATCAATAAACATGGACACATGTGTTGGAGAACACATTGTTGGATAGACCCACCATGAGACACTACGGAATTAATGTGCCATTAGTTGGTCTCGGGTAGTGTTGGTACAAAGTCCTTAGACCTGAGATCACCATGGATTCCAACATGTGTAGTAGCCTACTTTGGGACTACCAAACACTATTCGTAACTGGGTAGTTATAAAGGTAGTTTTTGGGTTTGCTATGAAACATGGAGTGGGATGTGAGTGATCAAGATGGAATTTGCCCCTCATTTGGAGAGATATCTATGGGCCCCTCGAGGTAATGGATTATGGGAATGCATGGCCATGCTAAGTTGATTGAGGAGTCAATCAACAGACAGATAATCTAATACGGTTCGAGTGAATGGTTAAGCTACTGAAGGGATGGCACACATCTTGCCTATAGCTTAATTGGTATCGTGAGGCAAAGGGATTTATGTACACATTACAGGTTCAGAGCCGATATTATATTCTTGTATACTATGGTGTCAATATGTGCTGCTAGGCGCCGCTATTGACAGGTCAGCTGAGTTGGACTCGAGCCGACGTTCGGCTAAGTTAGACTATAGCCTAAACCGAGTATACCTGAACCTACAGGGTCGCACGCTTAAGGGCATAAGAACAGGCATTCGAGTTGGACTCGGATACGGCTCGATTGGATAGGGATCCGATCGGATAGAGTCCTATGGTCTTACGACGTATGGGCGGCCAACTCTATGAGATTCGGATGAGATCCGATTCAAAATAGAGTCCTGATTGGCCACTAGTCCCAGTCGGCCAACTCTATATAAAGGGGTGAGGGGTGGAGAGCTGAGGTACGTCAATTGAAGTCAATTGTGCCAAAATCAATCTGATCACACGCAGCTTTAGAAGTCGGCGAGATCAATCTCCACGGAAACCCTCCCCACCTTCGAGCCAAAACCCTAGCCTTGCATCTTGTGCTAGCACACAGGTGTTCGGCGTTCTGTCCCCGGACATGTGGATACCGGTAGAGGCGCTGCTACGTCGCGCGCTGTTGATTGGCTATGAATCGGCTGTGGTGGAATCGGCTGCGGTCGAGCGCATCGGAGCGAGGCGCGAGAACGCGGTCAGACGACTCGGCGAATCAGCTACAGCGGTGAATCGACTAATTGGTGAATCGACTGTCCCCAGGAATCGACTGTCGGCTTGTGGGAATCCGCTGTCATCGGCCAGCACAGTTCCAGATCGGATAGCCTTGATTGGCTGTTTCCGCTGCATACTCCAATCGGTAACGATCTATCGGCCCTTACTTGCAAGTGTTCCTGGTTTGCGCGGTAGAAAAATTTTTGTTTTTGGCTAGCGTAGCCTCTGTGTAACCCTTCGAAGTTACCTTGTTTGGAGATCGAAGTCGATGCAGCCCGGGGCCAAAGCAAGAACTTGTTGAGAAAAGTAAAAACAAGAAAGTTTGGCGATGCGCCAAAGTTGTATTGATGTGTGTTTTTTGTTTTACAAGATCTCAGGTCATATTTATACCCGAATATACAATGAGTCCGTAATGGACATGATTCCTATTACAGATTGAATCCCTAAACAAACCAACATTATCTATAAAGGAAACTATACAAAATATCCTAACTTAAAAGATACAACTGTCGTTGTAGGACCTTATCCGTAGATGGAACTATTTTTAATGCACTTTGAAAACCGAATCCAATAATTACTTCTTAAACTTTCCTTCGGAATTGGTCTTTCCTTTGGTCTTCAATCGGAAACAGCTATCGGCTATCCCGTTCCGACTCGGACTCACCCGACTAGCTCCGTAGCCGATTCGGACTTAGCCGACACAACCTCTGTTTCCTCAGATTGCACGTTCTTCTTGACTCCGCTCCAATCTCTGCTTCGATTCTGCTTCAGACTCGGGGATTTGGTTACCAAATTTGGTCGTTAACAGCTGCATCGCATTCGATCTCCGACGAGAGGTAAAACTTGTTATGGCGGCTTCCGTTCTCGGGATTAGTGCTTACATCTTCATGACACTCTAATCTTATTCACGTAAGTCGTCGAGTTATCACATATGCTATATAATCTAAATCAATATTATCATCTAACCCTAATCGGCTAGCATCTGTTACTAAACAACAGCCGATAGGGTTAGATATCAACATTGACCTAGGTTATATAGTGTATCCACCATCTCGCGAGGTTTTCATCGATTTGTTTAGATCTTATGCTTCTCTTTATGATTAGTGCTGCATCGGTTAAGTCCAACCTATTAAGTATCATCTAAAATCATAATATCTATCTTGCTCTATGATTGCTCTTAGAGATAGTTTCGGGGTTTCAGCCGATCTTACCTGGTTTAGTTATCTTGTTTCCTACATGTTTACTTAATATTCTAAATCTGCCGTTTATATTAAGATCTCACTGTGGTAAAATATGTTAAGCTTGTTATCAATCTGTTAGGTCATCTTAACACTTGATTGATTCATGTTTAATATATTTAATCTATATTGATATCTTAGTATAAAGTAGTATCGGAGTATTAGCTGATACATGTTAGATTTATTACATCGGGTATGCTATAAATACATATAATCTCTGTCTTAAAGTATTTTTAGACATAAGTGATTTATACTGTCTCGGCACACTGTCCGATCTATCACAATCACTTGGTTTAGACATATCTTGAGACATAGATTATATATTATTGATATCTACAGCCGATCGAGTAAATCTAATTTTCTCTTTTCTTTATTCTTTATTACCGATCCTATGCATATTGCATCGGCTCAATATTGAACAATATGTCATCGGCCACTAGCCGATCGGCTATCGTTTATGGATTTAACTCTGTTTTCTCTCTTTAGTTTCTTGTTGGTTGCAAGATCAAATCAACTGGCACGCCCTTGAACCCTAAAAGCAAGATTTAGGACCTGCACTAGAGTTAAGCAAATCTCTCAGGCCAGTGTGTGTTTTTCGCATCAACAGTATGCAGAAAATTGCTCTCTGATGATAACCGAACAAAACACATATGATCAAAGTAAATGTAATCACAGGAACCCATCGAAGAAACCCTAACCCTAGAAGAGGAGGGGAGAGGGAAGGGAAGGAACTCACCAGAGAGAAGGTGGCCACCGGAGGAGACAACCACTGGAGGAGAGAGACGCCGCCCTTGCCGAGCGCACCGCCCTTGCTACCGGAGGAGACAGATGCCGCCCTTGCCAGAGCGCACCGCCGCCGCCCTTGCTGCCGGAGGAGACAGACGACACCCTTGTCAGAGCACGCCGCTGCCGCCGTCGCCCTCGCCTCTGGGTCGCACCGACGCCGTGGTGCTCTCCCCCCTCGTGTGAGGGTTTTTTCCACACCGCAGTGCTCGCTGAATTTTTCCCGGGCCAACACGAGGGGAAAACGCCGGGATGAGCCTGGTTAGAATCCTCACCAGGCTGAATCGAACACATTTTTTTCTATGGGCCGGGATTTAATCCGCACCGGGCTGATCCACGGGGATTGAGATCCAATCTCGGCCGTTCTTGGCCAACCGAACAAGGCCTAAATGGAGGAAAAGTTTCTCCTTTTTTGCAAGCATGTTTTTAATTTGCTATATGGTATTTCTATTTTTAAAAATGTAGCAAATTGTTTAAAACAATTATATTAACCTATTTTTTAATTTAAAATAATTAGTACTTAATTAATCATGTGTTAATGACTCATCGTCAATCTTCTCCTTTTCTTTTATTTCAAACAAGGCCATAGACTAACAAATATATATTATATAAAATTACAAACATCGTAAAATCATATAAGATCCTGATCATGCAATCCGATTCTACGGACTTAATAGTATTAGCTAAACTCAATCCTACCTACTCTTACTATTGTGATCTGTCACACCCAGGTTTTTCCCTAATTTATTTAAATAATTTACCCTGAAATAATCGGAATTTTGAAATTAACCTGGAGCCAACCAATAATTTTAAAATGCAATTAATAAATGGAAGCGACATGGTGGGATTTTTCTTAAATTCTGCATGTCAAAATACGCTAACAGGATTTTTACTTGGAATTTTTAGAGCACTCTTAAGTATTTTTAATCAATTAAATAAGAAATCAGGAATTAATTAAGCCCCCAAAAATCCTTTTTCCCTTTTCTTTTTCTTTTCCGTACGGGCACACAGTGTTCCCGCCCCCTTTGGGCCGCGGCCGAGTCCCCTTCCCGGCCCAAGCCACCGCGCGCGCCTCTCCGGTCGTGGGCCGAGGCCCGCAACGCCCGCCGCGTCGCGCAAGTCCGCGGAGCGTCCCTCGCCCGCGAGTCACTGACGGGTGGGTCCCGCCTATCAGGTTCCCCGTCCCCGCGCCCGGTCGGTCCGGTTCGGTTGGAGGTTCACGGGTTCGTGGGAACGTGTCTTCCCAACATGGAGGTCACAGCTTCGGAGGCACGTCGATCACGCTTGTCAAGAAGCCGCCTACCACGATGTTGGCCGGGATGAGGAGCTGCATGATGCGACCTTCGCACCTCCTCCTACCGCTACCATCCCCGTCGAGGTAGTTCCTCGAGGTCGGTGCATTCAAGTCTACGGCGAGAGGAGAATGACTCTACCTTCGGCCACATGTGCACCGTGCTCAAAGGACTGGATCGGATGCACTCGACCTACACAAGGCAACCAAAGAGCTGAACTACAAGAAGATGTTAAGGATCGCGCGATTGCAGGACGAAGTGGTTCGTCGAAGAAGGAGGTAGGCGAGTTGAAGGGACTCCGCCACCGGTTGGGGTCGGCTCCGCACTACGCCTCGGAAGACCACCACCGCGCTGTCCGTATCCAGTGGCACCTCGGATTCCACCGCCTTCTCCGGCTCCACCCGCTCCGGTTCCAGCATCGGTACGGTTCCTCCCGCTGCAGGCTCTGCTCTCACCTTTGCTCCGGCCGGCGAATCAAGGCGGAGGTGGCGGTAATGGTTGGATCTCCGTCTCCAGTAACTCAAGCTCGGAGAATTCGGTGAAGACATGGACTCGAAGAGACTCGAGATTCCTCGGAGGGAAGAGGCGGGATCGGTTGGGCTACGACAACCGATTCGGGAAGAGTCCAAGTCGAGGTGACGCCCGAGGACTCTAGGAGCCGTTCGGAAGAATGGGGATCTTCCGAAGGAAGCGGCTTCGACTCCTCGTCTCGTGGATCGTTCTAGTTGCCCTCCTTAGTTTTACCGTTTAACTTAGTTTGTCTTCTTGGTAGTTCTTGTGTGTTAGGCTGCTGTGTGTGGGATAGCGGCGGTCGATATCAAGTGTGATATGACTGACCAATTAAGGATGTTTGGTGCTTTTCCTTGTTTTTAGTCAAGATCGAACAATGCATTTGAATTCAAATAATAAAGATTAGTTCTAAGTCTCTGCTTTTTCTTCTTTTCTCTCTCTTGGTCGGTCGTCTCCTTCGGATGGTGAACACCGGGACCGGCGGGCGAACAGCAACAATGGGCAGTCAGGTGCCCACAACAACGAGGCTCACGACGCCAATGGCAATGCTCCTCCACCGCCACCCGAGAACCCCACCATCGCTCAAGTGCTTGCTTCACAAACACAGATGATGGCTGCAATGATGCAGCAGATGCAACAACAACACCATCGAGATGCAACGGCGAGATGCGCAACAAATGCAGCGGCGCGGCAGAACAATCGGTTTGCCGCCCCACCACCCGGTCCAAGTTGCCGAGTTCCTTCGCGTCCGACCGCCGACCTTCTCCAGTACCACTAATCCCATGGAGGCTAATGATTGGCTTCATGCCATAGAGAAGAAGTTAGATCTGCTGTAGTGCACGGACCAGGAGAAAGTCTCGTTTGCCACTCATCGATTACGAGGTCCTGCTTCGGCTTGGTGGGACAACTACAGTTACTCGCCGCGGAGCAGCGTTACACAGGAAGAGTTTCGTCGCGTTTGGGACCGCACACATTCTGCGGGAATCGTTGCACGAAAAGCGTGAGTTCCGTTCTCTTGAGCAGGGTAACGATCGATTCTGAGTATCCGCATGAGTTCAACCGTCTTGCCCGTTATGCCCCGAAGATGTGCGCACCGATGCGAAAGGCGGAAAGTTTTTGGCTGGTTTGGATGATGAACTCACGGACAAGCTTATCTCCGGAGAGTATGCTAACTTTGAGAAGTGGTTGACAAGGCCATTCGACGGGAAGATCAGCGCAACAAGATGATCAAGAAGAGAAAAGTATTCCAGTCCCGACCTCCTCAACGGCAGGGAAATCGCAGAGGCCGCGTTTCATGTCGGAAGTTAGAGTGGACCTACCACCATGATTGTTCGTCGGCATCGACCTTATCACCGGGAATTTCCAAGCGGCGGTAGTGGCGGTGGTCAACAACGCGACTCGCCCGCGCCCTCCAACGGCGCCATCCCGGCACCAATCACGGCCACCACCTCCAAGGAAGGACTCGGGGCAAGCCGGGTCTGTTTCAACGTGGTGACCGGGCATTTTGCGGACAAGTGTCCAAAGCCAAGACGCGTGGGCCAAGGTTCATCCAGCTCGAGTCAACCATGCGTCGCGAGGAAGCACTGACCGCTCCCGAAGTTATACTGGGTATGTTTCTGTAAACTTTACTCTGCCACAGTATTATTTGATTCGGGGCTACACATTCATTTATCTCAAAGCAATTTGTTGGGGCACATGGGTTGTCGGTAGTGGGACTTAAGATACCTATGCGGGTTCAAACCCCTGGAAACCGCTTGGAGACCACTCAGTATTGTCCCTCAGTGACCATAGAAATCCAAGGATCTATGTTTCTAGCCAACCTCATCCTCCTTCAGTCCAAAGGCATAGATGTCATTCTTGGGATGGATTGGTTGTCCAGACATAAGGGAGTAATTGATTGCGCTAGACGCACCATTACTTTAATCAATACGAAAGGAGAAAGAATTGTTTTTCGCTCTCCCATGCAAGTCAATCCCGTAGCAAGTTTGAATCATATTTCCGTCGGGGAATCGTCCGAAATGACGGCAAAGACCCCTGTGAAGTTAGAGGATATCCCCATCGTCAGAGAATACCCTGAAGTTTTCCTCGAAGACTTAACTCGGATGCCGCGAAAGGGAAATTGAATTCCGGATTGATCTAGTACCCAGGACCGCCCCAATACACAAGAGGCCGTATAGGATGGGAGCCAACGAGTTGGCCGAAGTAAAGAAGCAAGTGGATGAACAGTTGCAAAAAGGGTATATTCGCCCGAGCACGTCGCCTTGGGGTGCTCTGGTGATTTTCGTGGAAAAGAAAGACAAGACCAAGAGAATGTGTGTCGATTATCGCGCACTCAATGAGGTTACCATCAAGAACAAGTATCCCCTACCACGGATTGATGATTTATTCAATCAACTCAAAGGGGCCAAGGTATTTTCCAAGATAGACCTGCGATCGGGCTATCACCAGTTGAGAATTCGGGAAGAGGACATTCCCAAGACCGCTTTCACCACCAGGTATGGCCTGTACGAGTGTACGGTCATGTCTTTTGGGTTAACCAAAGCACCGGCCTTCTTTATGAATCTGATGAACAAGGTGTTTATGGAGTTCTTGGATAAATTTGTGGTGGTGTTCATTGACGACATTTTGGTCTACTCTAAGTCGGAAGAGGAACATGAGCGACATCTTCGGATAGTACTCGAGAAGTTGAGAGATCATCAACTCTACGCCAAGTTTAGCAAGTGTGCTTTCGGTTAAAGGAGGTACAGTTCCTCGGCCACATTGTGAATGCCCAAGGAGTAGCCGTGGATCCAGCAAATGTGGAATCAGTTACCAAGTGGACCCCGCCTAAAACGGTTACGCAGATCCGAAGTTTCCTTGGACTTGCAGGTTACTACCGCCGCTTCATTGAGAACTTCTCCAAAATCGCCAAGCCGATGACTCAACTATTGAAGAAAGATGAGAAATTTAAGTGGTCAGCAGAATGCAACAAGAGTTTTGAAGAGCTTAAGAGGAAATTGGTGTTCGCACCGTATTGATCTTGCCGATCCAGCAAAGGACTTCCAAGTTTATTGCGATGCATCTCGCCAAGGGTTGGGATGTGTGTTGATGCAAGAAGGCAAAGTGGTCGCATATGCATCTCGTCAATTGCGCCCACACGAAAACAACTACCCCACTCATGATCTGGAATTATCCGCAGTGGTTCATGCCCTGAAGATTTGGCGACACTACCTAATTGGTAACCGTTGTGAAGTGTATACGGATCATAAAAGTCTTAAGTACATTTTCACCCAACCGGATTTAAACCTCCGACAGAGAAGATGGTTGGAACTGATCAAAGATTATGATTTAGGGATACATTACCATCCCGGCAAAGCTAATGTGGTTGCGGATGCACTAAGCCGAAAGAGTTACTGCACCACCCTCAGTGCCGGAGGAATGTGCGACCAGTTGCAGCAGGAATTCGAGTATCTAAATCTACGAGTGGTGGATTTTGGTTTTGTGGCTGCTCTGGAAGCCCAACCCACTCTCATTGATCAAATTCGGGCTGCTCAGGCATCAGATCCCGAGATGGCCGAACTCAAGAAGAACATGAGAGTCGAAAGAGCTCGTGGTTTTACGGAAGATGAACACGGCACAATCTGGATGGGAAAGAGATTGTGTGTGCCAGAAGACAAGGATTTGAAAAAAATGATCCTTACGGAAGTTCACCAAACTCAATACTCAATTCACTCGGGCAGTACAAAGATGTATCAAGATCTTAAAGAAAAATTTTGGTGGGTCAAGTATGAGGAGGGAGATAGCTGAGTTTGTTGCACTTTGTGATGTTTGTCGGCGGGTTAAGGCGAACATCAACGGCCCGCCGGATCGTTGCAACCACTCCAGATTCCAGAGTGGAAATGGGAAGAAATTGGAATGGATTTCATCACGGGTTTACCCCGCACAACGTCAGGATATGACTCAATTTGGGTCGTGGTGGACCGACTCACCAAGGTGGCCCACTTCATACCAGTGCATACTACCTACTCAGGGAAGAAGCTAGCAGAACTTTATCTCGCAAGGATCATGTGTTTGCATGGCGTGCCTAAGAAGATCGTGTCCGATAGGGGAAGTCAGTTTACTTCCAAGTTCTGGAAGAAGTTGCAAGAAGAGCTCGGTACCCGTTTGAATTTTAGTACGGCCTATCATCCGCAAACAGACGGTCAAACTGAGAGAGTGAATCAGATTCTGGAAGACATGCTGAGAGCATGCACGCTCGATTTTGGAAAAGCGTGGGACAAGAGCTTGCCCTATGCAGAATTCTCTTACAACAACAGCTATCAGGCCAGCATTCAAATGGCACCGTATGAAGCACTGTATGGACGAAAATGCCGCACACCCCTATTCTGGGATCAGACGGGTGAGCGCCAGTTGTTTGGCACAGAAGTAATAAGTGAAGCAGAGGCAAAGGTCCGAACGATTCGGGAAAGGTTGAAGGTTGCGCAGTCCCGACAGAAGAGCTACGCAGATAATCGTCGAAGAGATCTCGCTTTTGAAGCAGGGGATTTTGTGTATCTTCGCGTTACACCACTCCGGGGAGTACACCGTTTCCAAACCAAAGGTAAGTTGGCACCACGTTTCGTGGGACCATACAGGATTCGGGAACGTCGAGGAGAAGTGGCCTATCAGCTGGAGCTTCCCTCCAACATGACTGGTATTCACGACGTGTTTCATGTGTCCCAGTTAAAGAAGTGTTTAAGGGTACCAGAAGAACAGGCGAATCCAGACCAGATCGAAATCCAAGAGGACTTAACCTATGTAGAGAGACCGGCATGTATTCTTGAGGTCAGCGAGAGAAGGACTCGGAACAAGGTTATCGGGTTTTGTAAGGTTCAATGGACTCATCACTCCGAGGAAGAAGCTACTTGGGAACGAGAAGATGAGCTAAAGGCCGCGCACCCGCACCTTTTCGCGCACCTCCGAATCTCGGGGTCGAGATTCCGTTTAAGGGGTAGGTTGTCACACCCGGGTTTTTCCCTAATTTATTTAAATAATTTACCCGAAATAATCGGAATTTCGAAATTAACCTCGGAGCCAACCAATAATTTTAAAATGCAATTAATAAATGGAAGCGACATGGTGGGATTTTTCTTGAATTCGCATGTCAAAATACGCTAACAGGATTTTTTGGAATTTTTAGAGCACTCTAAGTATTTTTAATCAATTAAATAAGAAATCAGAATTAATTAAGCCCCCAAAAATCCTTTTCCCTTTTCTTTTTCTTTTCCGTACGGGCTGCACACAGTGTTCCGCCCTCCCCTGGGCGCCGCCAAGCCACCCGCGCGCGCCTCTCCGTCGTGGGCCGAGGCCACGCAACGCCGCGCGTCGCGCAAGTCCGCGGAGCGTCCCTCGCCCGCGAGTCACCGACAGGTGGGTCCCGCCTGTCAGGTCCCCCGTCCCCGCGCCCGGTCGGTCCGGCGACCGCCCGCCATGCGCGCCGCCGCTCCGCTCCTTTTCGTTTGAATCCGAGCCACGTCGGACCCGTGCCGGGCCCAATCTCGCGACGCCGTTTCTATCTCTGCAACCCTCGCGCCCGATGGAAACCCTATCCGCGCGGAATCCGTCGCCGATTGTTCCCCCTCTCTCTCCGAATCCGTGAACAACGGCGACAAATCCGCGCCGTTTCCGTGTTTGTTTCGGTCCCGTTGTGCCCCTATAAAACTCCCCCTTCGCCGCCGCGCGTTTCCCCTTTTGTTTCCCCTTGCGCTAGCCCCAAATCCGCCATCGCCATCGTCGTCGTCTCCATCGCCGGTGAGTGTGCCGCCGTTCTTTTTCTCTTCGGTTTTTCGGGTTTCCTCCCGAACCGCTCCTGCGCGCATCGTCCCGCTCTCCGCCGTGGATCCCGCGCCCGCAACACCCTCCGCCGCCGTCGCCGGTGCCGCGGAGCTCGGCCGGCCGCCGCACGGCCATGGCCGACGGGCGAGCTCGAGCCGCCGCCGCAAAACCCTAACCCTAGCGCCGCTTCTCTGGGTCGTCCGATCGGTCGGATCGGGAGGATCCGCGCCGTCCGATCGCGACCGATCCGTCGCCGTTCGATCCGGTCGCCGCACGCCGGATGGCTGCCGCGTGTCCGCCGCTGCCGCCCGAACCCTAACCCTAGCCACGATTCGCACCGTCCGATCCTTCGGACGGCGGATCCCGACCGTCTCTCGCGCGCAAGCGTCGCCGTCCCGATCGCCGCCGCCTCACCGATGGCTGCCGCGTGTCCCCGCTCTCTCCGCGCGCCGTGGACTCGGTCCACCGTGGACCGCGCTCGCGCGCTTGTGTCGGCGCTTGCGCCGTGACGTCGCCCTACCGCTTGCGCCATGCATGCGTCACCCGGGGCTTAATTGCGCAATAAATAGTTTTAACCTTTTCAGTTTAATTTAAAAATCGCAATTAAACTTCTAAAATTTATATCTTTTGAATCCGAGCTTCGTTTTAGCCCATTCAAATTTCATTAAATCCAGAAAAATGTCAAGAATCCATTAAAAATACTTTTCAGTGCTATTTCAGTAGACTTTTTAGGGTGTTTGTTGAGTGCTTTGTTTGTCGTGTAGATCCCGAGTTTTCCGACGAGCCCGTTCTCTTCGAAGTAGTTGCCGAGGTTCCTCAGTCTCCAGAGCAAGGCAAGTCATACCTTACATTGACCATATTGTACCTATTTTATGTAAATACCTCTTTTTCTTTCAAATACTGCATATGTTTTAGAATGTCATTTCATGGGAGGTTTATACCTATTGTACTCAACCATAGGATTGTTTACCTTATACCATTGATAACTTGGGGTTCAAATGTGACTAGATGATAGCTTAAGGTTTGCTTAGTTTTGCTTAGCGCAACTAGCTCACTTAAGGGAATCACACTAATCAAGTATATTACTAGAAGTTAACTCTCAGATGATGTTAAGTTGTGACCCTGTTTCTAATAATAGTGAATTATGAAAAGGTGGGTCGTGAGCACTTGGTTGGACTTTGGTTAGCGTGCTCATGACAATTAAGGACCGGTTCTCGGGAAACCCTGGAAGGAATGCCGTGCATACCACAAGCCAGCATGGGTAATGGCTGGGTCTGTAGCGTAGCTGTCTCCAGTTAACGTACCCCAGAGAGGGTGGGCGTGATGGAGTTGGGTCGGCCCGGTTTTAAGGGTTGATCAGCTTCCGGATTCACCGCGGCACTAGAGGGGCTGCCCATTGCCCGATGGGAGTGGGGCGAAACCTTGGTGTGGTACGATTGATTAGAGGGGGTTATGTGGAGGGTCCTGTCATAGTTCCTTTCCGGGGTACCATGGTGGTGCACCGGCGCACGGTAACGTGTTGTGGGATTGTGTCTTGTGGGTACAGTTGTACACCTCTGATCAGAGTAAAAACTATTCGAATAGCCGTGCCCACGGTTACGGGCGACCGACCGGATTCACCTTGATTAGTCTCATTTATTTGTTTTAATGCAATGTTGAAGTATGATTAGTGCAGGTGGATGGATGGGCCTGTTGCAACGTGGTTTGAGCGTTGGACAGTGTTTATTTAATACTGCTTAAATATTACTACTGTTTTACTGTCTTCAAATATTGTTATTATATTCTGCAAATGCTGTTTATGCAAATTGAGCCCTTAACCTTTCCTTGTTATTTATCTTGCATCATGTCCCCTTTTCCGGTGTGACTTGTTGAGTACGGTGGTTGTACTCAGCCTTGCTTCTTTTCCCCTTGGTGCCGAGGTTGAGGTCGAGGTCTTCGAGGAGGTGTAGGCTTGTTCTCGTCAAGGTTTAGCTGTGGTGTTGGTGTTCCGCTTCGCTCGTGTCAAGTTTAGCTCAAGTCAGTTTTATTTTCCTTTCCGCTGCATTTGTATAACTCTTTTATATTGTTTCTAAGATGAGGATTCTGTATTATCAATAACGTCGATTTGTGTACCTCGGCTGATGCCTGGACGAGGGTGTAATGCACAAATTAGCTGCAGAAATTCTGGTGTGAATTTCTGGGCGTGACAGATCCTCTGGTATTTCTATTCTACAAGGCAACGTGCAAGATACCCACGGCGATTAGGACCCGGAGGATCTGTGTGTACTTTTGAGATGATATCTTGTACTTGCGCTTTACTTTAGGGCTTAGCTTTCTTGACCCCCAAGTCCCCTTGTGTCACGCCCAAAAATTCTCCCAAATTCCTAGACTATTTTGTGTATTACATCCCTGTCCAAGAATCAACCAAGGTACACAAAATGACAAATTAATACACAGATCCAAGCGTAAAATAAAGCGTAAAATAAAAATACTTACAAAAGAGGCACTTAGTCCTCACACCCAAGGGGACAACAGCGGAAAAGAAAGACGATCTTAGCTGGGCTTTAGCTCCAGCCCACAGGCAAACTCAACTAGGGTCTGAGCGTTGGTCCTCTAACACCGTCTTCAACTCAGAAGTACTACACTTCTGAAAGGGGGAAAATAGCAAGGCTGAGTACTGTGGGGGAGGGAATTACCCCAGGGTAGCTCACATAAGGGAAAGACATCCAGCTGAAGTAGGCCGAAAGGCCTTGGCATCGAGCCAGTTGCCCGACCTCTGTCGGGGTCGACCACACCCGCCTGGTTCAGGGTTAACCACCCTGACCTCTTCCGGGGTTGGCCTTCTTGACCTCGGCCTAGAAGACCGACTCCAGCGTCCCAGTTTTGACCTCGACAACGACTCCGACCCGAGAAGACCAAGACTGCCGCCTCAGGGAGGAGGCTTCTTCCCAAAGGATTGCAGAGGAGACAAGGAGGGGACAACTCGACCAAGGATGACGTCACCCGACAAGACTGCGCACAAGATACCCGCGATGATTAGGACCCTGTAGGACCTGTGTGAGTGCTTTTGAGATATTTTCATGTACTTTCTCTCAGCTTTAGGGTTTAGCTTTCTTGACCCCCAAGTCCCCTTGTAACTGTCCCCTTGATCTATAAAAGGGATGGCAGGTGGCGGGGTGAGGGGTACGAGTCTCTAGAGTTTGGACGAAGCCCTGGCAATTTGGATTCCGACTCTAGAGTTCATGCCATAGTACTTATTCCCAATTCATACACCACCCTAACAAAGAACACTCGACGTAGGCCTATTATCCTTCGGGAGGGCTGAACCAGTATAAACCCTTGGCTCGCTTTGTGTTCGAGTCAACCATCGGATCCTTTCGGTAGACACCCCGACCACTCTTTCACCTCCTCGGGTAGCCCCCTGGGAGGACTGATCGACCATCCGTCAATAGTTGGCGTGCCAGGTAGGGGCGTCGTCTTCGTCGATCGGAGCGATTCGATGGCTGTTCTCTTCTCCTTCGACTTCAAGGCTCTAGCTGGCTCGACGTTCATCTTTGGGAGATTGGTGTTCCGCGCTGATGATTTCAGCCGCCTCACCCTCTCCCAGGAGGCTTTCGATGCACTGGAGCATGCCGCCGCTCTACGGCATGCGACGACAAGGGTGAGGCCCATGGCTTTGCCCCCTGCAGCATTGACACCTGTGGGTCGCCTGGCCACACAGGTCTGGTGTCCCAAGCCCCCAACTGCCCGCACGGCGGTCTTGAGGGCGGATTTCACCTCGACACGGATCGAGCGTACGGCCAGACATTGCATCGTACGCTCGGCTTCCTCTCTGCAGAAGGTGTCCTCACTCACATCGGCTGTGGGTGGTTGCGTCTCCAGCTTCCCTGGGCGGAAGGGCTCCAGGGAGCCCCTCCGGTGTGATCCGCCCTGTCACGTGACTCCGGCCAAGAGGTTGCGTCGTGCAGAGTTCGCTCCTTGCAATCGCTGGCCAGTCAACTTCGTCATGATGGCGGAGGTGGTTTTGGATGACAAGGCCATGGGCTCCCAGGAGTCTGATGCCCATCGCAACGCCCGATGGGGCCGCAACACCAACCGGGTGGCGCGGCGTGAGTAGGCCCAGCCTGCTTGCACCCCGAAACCTGGCCCCTGCCTTCACTATGGAGTTCGAGGAGCATCAAGTCTTTCGCACCCCTGTGGCCAACCTGGTGGCCATCGAACGTGCGCTCGTCACTCTTCTAGACTCCCTGAAGGTACGAAGGGCGATTACTATGACTCAGGTGGCAACTGCGCAGCTCAACGCCCTAGGTCCGTCCGAGCGTCCTCTAGGGAGCGCTCGTCTGCAGAGGTCACGACGTCCTCCGAGCACGAGTCACACACCATCGCTTCCAATCTCTCAGGATCACGCGAAGGGGTCCAACACAGCGCCAGTCGGTTCGGGCGGGCATCGGAGGGGAGCCCCGTCCCTCGAGCGGCGAGGCGATTCCTACGCAGGGGGTGATTCCTTCAATCGGACTTCTTCAAGTAGGTTTGGGAAGACTGACTGGAGGAGCCAGGCGCCTAAGGCATCGAGCATGCGCCGGGCCTACACTCAGGCAGAGAAGTACGCTGCACTTGATTATTTTCCATTAATCTGTCTGCAGATTATTATCCTCTCTAATTCATCTTTTTTCCGACTCCCAGGGTGGTCTATGTGCACTCGATAACCTACTCGCAACTCTCACGGTTAGCCCTGAGTTGTGTGTCCTTGGCCCAAAATGGTCGGGGCACTTTGGAAGGAAACCCATTGAGTGCACTCGGGCTACCTGGGGCCTTGGTAGCCCTCTTGAGCGGCCGGCAATCACCCGAACCCTTCCTCGCAGGACATTCATGGTCCACCCTGAGTTGTGCGGCCCCGACCTGGAGAGTCGGGGTTTATGAAAGAGGAGTTCGCTGGTCAGGTCCGAGCCGCTCGGGGGCTCGTTCTTAGCCCACCCGATAGAACCTGATGGCTCGACCCGATGCCCTTCGTGCTAGGGGCCGGTCCCCTAGCCGAGGCTGGCTAGGGTCGAGATCGATCTTGAGTCGGTCGGGTGCCAGGCGAACGAGTCCTGGGGCCTCTAACGCCTATCCATGCGTAAACGACCAAGTTGCCTGAGCTCGACTTGCAATCCCCGGATTCGCTCCAACATGGGCATAAGTCACTCCACCTCAAAGGCCAGACACGTGTTGGATAGGCAGTCGTCGCTCATACGTCTATTTGCTGTGTATACGACCAAGTTGCCTGGGCATGACTAGGAATCCCCCGGATCCGCTCTGTCGAGGCCCTAAGTCGCCCTACCTCTAAGGTCACACATGCAATAGGTAGATGGTCGTGCCTGCATGACTACTTGCTCCGAATACGGCTAAGTTGTTCGAGCATGACTGGGGATCCCTGGATCCATCTGTTGAGGCCTTGAGTCGCTCGACCTCGAGGGTTAGACATGCAGCAGGAAGTCTGCCATACATTAGTCTTCTCGCTCGACGGACTCGTCATGCCAACGGCTGAGTTGCTCAGGCTTGATTGGTCTAAATTGTCTAGACCAGGTCCGTTGAGAGTCTAAATCGTCTGACAATGTAGAACGGACACGCGATCTATGGTCAACTGTTTTGCGACCACTATCATGTCCGTACTCGGCTAAACGAGCCCACGGATCCGTTCCGTTAAGGGCGTAAGTTACTCAAGCATGATAGAGCAGTTGTGTAGGGAATTGAAGACAAATAAAGAGCCTTCATGTAGGATAAAGATCATTCTCCCGATGTTGCCGAGGAACCGATGCTTTATTATAAAAAAAGCCTTGGTCTCTATGTTACAAGGTCATCTTGGAGATGATTTTTTCTTCTATTGGCTCGACTTCGGCGTATATCCCATCGACGTCGGCCTCCGCGACACCTAACGGCCAACCTTCGGCCACTGCTTCGATCTTGGCACGCGGATACAACTTGTGCATCACGCCAAGTACGTGCTTGGTGCCATCTTCGCCGCATCTCAGATGAAGGCCTTCAGCCGCTTTGGTCCTTCGAGTAGACGTGGTGCTTGCATGTCCTCGGCCGCCTTGGCCAGCCCCGGCTAGGGATCGGCCTTGGCGAGGAGCTTCAAGGCCCCCTCCTGGTAGAACCGCCAGTGGTCCTCAGCCATTTCTACATGGATCCAGAGGGCATCAATCTGCTGACAGATCGAGTTCAGGTGTTTTGCATATGAAGAGGTCGGTCAACACATAGAAAGGAGAGAAAGGAAAGGAGAGGGGCTGATGCAAACGCTTACTCATGACCCCCTCCGTTGACGCTTTAGACAGCATCACGACCACCTCGGCTTCAACCCTCGCCGCCTCAGATGCCTTCAGCTTATCCTCGGCTGTGGCCTTTGCTGCTTCTAAGGCCTCCAATTTGGCCTCAACCTTGGACCGTGCGGCCTCAGCTTCGGCCTTCACCGTCTCCAATGCGGCTAGCTTAGACTCAGCCTCAACTTTTGTTGCCTCGGCTTCGGCTTTGGCTGACTCCATGGCCCTCAACTCGGCCAGGGCATCGTCCCGCTCCCCTTCAGCCTCGGCCCTTGCAACGTTGGATGCCCAGAATTTCTTCTTGGCTTTCGTTTTCGTGGCAACCGACGTTGTCGCCTAGGCTTCGGCTTCCTTCCAAGCAAGTTTGGTGCCTCCGAGCATCCCTCGGGCAATGTCCCGTTCCCTCCGAGCTTCCATGAGAAAAGCGTTTGACTGTCGGTTGGTCTCCAAGAGCCCTTCGGCGTAGGCCATAACCTCGTCGACATCTATATGAAAAGGAAACTTAGGATAAGATAAAAGTAAGGAGGCAAAGGAACTAGGCGGCAAATTCACGCTCGGTAGCCTCGGCCAACCTCGCTTCGAATGGTGTGTCCTTCGAATGGCATGTCCTTCGACCACTGGCATGTCGTTCGGGATTGAATGGTCTTTGGGGCGCCTGTCGGTTGGCACCCTGACGCTCGAGGAGGGTTGCCCCTTGGCTACCTCCCCGATCAGCCCTACCCCCTAGACCCTACCTGCGACAAGTGCAATGTCGGCAGGGGAGGCCACCGCTAGGTGTGAGTCTTCCACAATGGGAGGCACTCCGCCTAAGATGGCCATTGGTGCGCCCACTGGCTTTCAGAGTGCCAGAGATGGACCGGCTACCGCAACCTTGACCGGGCCGATCGGTTCGATCACCACTTTAGCGTCGGGGTCGATGTCCTCCACTTGCCTGCATGACATAATCTATCATCGCACAAAGCATGACAACGGGGAAACAATAGGCAATTCTGACACAAACCTGGCTGACGTTGCGAACCCGAAGCCGATGTGCTTTGGCACCTTCCTGGAAGGCGCTTTCGATCACCCGCTTGAATCTGGCGATGAGGTTGCAGGTCGCACACCAGTCTCTCCCGACCATTCCTCTTCGGAGGAAGTCACTAGCTTCCTCTTAGAGCTCCCCGACGCCGCCCTTGCGTTAGATGACGACACCGGCAATCGGATTCGGGGAACATTCCCCTTTGTTGTTGCCACCTCTGCGATCAGCGGCAGCTAAACATACACATTCAGCCCCTGTCAAACCACAACACCTGGTAGGTGAGACGCTGAAATAATCATAATAAAAAAGACCCCTGGGGTCTCCCTGCTTTTACAGGACAGAAGACCCCGATGAACAAAGTCGAGGGCTACCCAAGCTCCGGTTAGTCCATGCTCTCGGAGAGCCTCGACCTTGGCAACTAGCTCTTCAACCTGGTCTCGCTCGGCGTCGGGGCAGAGCGACGTCCAGGTGGTGGCCAGGATCGGTTTCTGGTCAATTTTGGCAGAAATTGTTGGCTTAAGGTCCCCGACATAGAACCAGTCGGCATGCCACCCCTCGTTAGAGGTCGTCATGTCAACAGGAATATAGTGTCGGGACATCCCATCTCGGAACTGGATCTCCGCCCCTTCAACGACGTCGTCGCCTGTTCGGCAGAGGTTGAAATAGTGGCGAAAAAGATTGAAGTGAGGGTCTATCCCAAGGTAGGCCTCGCATAGATGGATGAAAAGGGAAATTTGAAGGATAGAGTTGGGGTCAAGGTTGCAGAGGGCGATGTCATAGAAATGGAATAGACCCCGGACAAAGGGGTGGGCTAGAACTCCAAATCCACGAAGCAAGAAGGAGGCGAACACAACCAACTCATCAGAATTGGGAGTTGGAAATTGTTCCCCCTGTGACGCGCGCCATGGCGTGAGCTCTTCTGGCAGAAGGACACCGACCCGCACCAGCTCCTCAATTGTCTCACTCTCAGCATGCGAAGGGACAAAGTCCGGACTCCATTTGGTATCGTTGCTGCTTCCAGCCGAGGTCTTTCCCCTTCTTCATGACCTTCCTGGTGGGCGTCATTGGCCTCAAGCGATGGCGATGAAGAGGGCAATCTAGAGTGCTGAAACGCCTTTTGACAAAAAGAGAGGAGCAAGAGTGAAAGGCTTGGGGAACTTTGCGCGTCGGGCATAAGGGAGGTGAAAGCGGAACGACGAAACTTATAGAGGGGAATAATCATAGGGGCTGGTTACGTTATCCTTGGAAAGCACTCGACGTTAGTGACGACACTTGTGCTGCTTCCGAGGCACCCTAGCCCACTAGCATCCCTGGCCGCCACGTCGCCTCAACAGCAGATCAGGGCCATTGCATTTAGGGAACAGTTAACGACGCGTGCGATGAGCGAAGCACGTCCCGATGAGCCCGCCTCCGAGCCCGCCACATCGTTCGGAGCCGCTAACCCTAGCCGTTGGATCTCGGGGTGGTTGCGTAAAAGCAAAACACTTGGCGTTTGATAAACTGTTACCCCACGTCATGCTTGGTGGGTTTGGTGGAGCGTGATAAGTGCTCTATTCAAGCTATCAGCAGTCCACGTGCCGTCAACCATAGGGTCCGGGCATCCCGACTATCGGCTTCCGAGCAATGGACCACTTTCGCCAACCGCCGTCAGCCTCTGGGCTATGGTGTCCTGACCATTAGCCTCTGGGCAATGGTCTACTTTTGAACGCCACCAGCCCCCGGGCTGTGGCGTCCTGACCACTAGTCTCCGGGCTATGGTCAACTTCCGACCGCCATTGGCCTCCAGGTTATGGCGTTCCGACCACCAGCCTCTAGGCTATGGACTCTCACTTCCGATTCCACTAGCTGTTGCCAGCTTCTGAGCCAAGATTTTGTTTATGATACTTCAAGCTTGACCCTAGACTTGGATGTACCATCCAACCTCAGGCTCGGGGGCTACACCTGGTAGGTGCACCTAATCGGTGCACTAGCCAAAGACATACCCAAGAAGTTTCAAAAGATGAACTCATGGCCTTGGCCTAAGAAAAACTTTGACCCTAGGCCCGGATGTCCCATCGGCCCGTGCTCGGGCTACACTGTAGGTGCACAGGCGGTGCACCCGCGATACACAATCAAAAAGTCTCATGAGCTGGTCGGAGGACCTGATCTAAGGAATTTAGACCCTAAGGGCGAATGTTCCATGCGTCCTTAGGCTCGGGGGCTGCTGTGGGGGGAATTATCCCAAAGGAAGCTCACATAAGAGAAAGACATCCAACTGAAGTAGGCCGAAAGGCCATGGCATCGAGCCGGTTGCCTGACCTCTGTCGGGGTTGGCCACACCCGCCGGGTTTGGGGTCAGCAACCCCGACCTCTTCCGGGGTTGGCATTCCTGACCTCGGCCTAGAAGACCGACACCAGCGTCCCAGTTTCGACCTTGCAACAACTCCGATCCGAGAAGACCAAGACTGCCGCCTCAGGGATGTTAACGACCAAATTTGGTAACCAAATCCCCGAGTTCGAAGCCAATATTGAAGCGGAATCGGATCAGGAGCATAGTCTGCGGAGAAACAGAGGCCGCATCGGCTAAGACCGAATCGGTTGGGAGACCAATCGGCTGAGGCCGAATCGGGCAAGGTTTGCCGATAGCCGATTCTGATTAGGAGATGGAGATTGAACCAATCCCGGAAAAGGAGCATAAAGATAAATATTGGATTCGGTTCCCAAATGTTCGTTTAAGATATTGCCATCTATGGATAGAGTCCTGTAACGGCAATTATATCTGTAAATTAGGAAGTTGTATAGATATTCCTTTTGTAATGCGGCATGGGACTGCGTCCCGAGATATTGTTGTACTGTAAATAGTAGATAAGGTAGAAACCGTGTCCTACACTGATGTCGTTATGCCTGGGTATAAATAAGACCCGAAGGCTCTTTGTAAAATATATCAACCAACACACAATCAATCAACTTCGGCGCATCGCCACCCTTTTATTTTCGATGAGTTCTTGCTCTTACTCGGGCTGCATCGCCTTCAATCTCCGAACAAGGTAATCCCTTGTGATTAGTGGTTTGTATTGTAGGGACTAGTGCTTCCATCGTTATGATACTCTAGTTTTGATGTTATAAACTACGCAATTTACCATACGTGGCCTATAATCTAGAGCAATGCCTAAATCTATCCCGCAATCGGCTGGTTTCTCTCTAAAGACAGCAGTCGATGGGGCTAGATCCAGGGGTTGAATTAGATTATATGTCGTGTCTATCGTCCTGAGGGGTTCACATTAACTTGTATTGATCCGTTATTTCTTTTTGTACTTAATGTTGCATCTAATCGACCTATTAAGTCGCTCTTAGACTATCAAGATCTGTTTAATTTAATATTTATCATTAGAGACATCGCTGGAGTTCCAGCCAGCCTTACCTGTTTTAGTTATATTTTAGTTTTAATTGCTATTAGATATATTAAAACTGCCTTTTATATTAAGATCTCAATCTGTTTAAATGCCCTAAACCGGTGTCAATCTGTCAAGTTACGCTGATAGCCGATGGATCTAGGTTTAGCGCATTTAGATTAGAGTAATATCTTTTTATAAAATGTATCAGAGTATTAGCCGATTCACATTAGATCTACAGTATCGGCTAGGTTATCAATGCAGATAATTATTATCCTAATGTGCCTTTAGCCTGAGTGATTTATACTGTCTCGGTATGCTACCGATCTATCCCAATCACTTAGTATAAATGTGCTTTGGAATAACAATTATGTGTTTATTGATGTCTTCAGCCGATCCAGTAGGATCTAATTTCAACTTAATGCCTATTTCTTGTTTCTTGTTGGTTACAGGATCAAACCAACTGGCACGCCCTCAATTCACTAGAGGCGACCAATTTGGACCTGCACTAGAGTAAAGCAAATCTCTCAGGCCAGTGCGTGGGAATCGAATTTCTCATCAACACGCTTTTGACACGCCCGGTGGGACCAAGTGCAGACTTTCAAGGTCAACACAATGTCCGGCGACAAGAACCTAGAAATCAACGAGGAAAACGTCATACCGGTCAAGATTGAACAACTGTCGGCTGAACAACTAGCCGACTATAAAAAGATGGTTGAGCAGTTGCAGGCCAATTACCTGCAATCCTTTACCCAGACCAGATCTGGGGCCATCCTCCAGAAGTTCAAATTCAAGCTCGAAGAGCTCAACACGTCCTCCGAGGAGGACAGGAAAGGGAAGAAGAAAATGGAGGACGTTAAACAAGAACAAGGTGATTCGGGACTTCACACCCTACAGGACCGAATCGACTCGGTTGTCCATCACGCCCTCATCAACCAAAGTGGCATACTGGTCAATACCCTCAACAATATGATAGCCACTGTGGTCGACTCAAAGATAGCCGAGCAACTGCCAAGGGGGTGTGGACCCCCGATTTTGAGTCGGGAATCTTTCGTGTTCATAGTACCATTTCCCTGGATCAAGTAGTTGGTACCCACGAATGCAGTACTGGATAATCAAGTGCGCATGCACGAATAGTCTTACAATAGCATTATTACATAAATAGGCCCGAAGGCATTGTTCATCCCACAGGACCTTATGGTCCGAATACAATATAAAAACAGAGTTTAGATAAGGCAGCGGAAAGAGGCAGCGGCTTGTCCATTGCCACAGGCAACGACCGGAGCTAAAGTCTAATATGCGCCGTCAGTTCCCTCGTCCTCCAGGTGATAAGCGTATGGATCTTCCGGCTCTTCCACTCCATCAGCTGGAGGTTTGTGCGTATAGCAAGGGTGAGTACCAACCGTACTCAGCAAGCCAACACAGAATTTATGCATATGATAGGGTTGTTCAAAGAACATGGCTAGGGTTACTTTTGCGTAAAGCCAGTTTTCACAATTCTTTTCACAAGCCTATCGTCTAGCCAAAACAAGTTTTAAGTTCATAGTTCATTAACCCGGCGACGGTTCTGTCTACCATCCATCGTGATTCCAAGGATGGCTTCCCGCCACGGTTCGTCATGATTTTTAGGGAGTCCACCCCTTCTCGCATTCTCGAGAAGTTGATCCACCAGCGAATAAAATCATCATGCAAACCCATCCCAGCATTTTTAAGTTCAAAGTCTAGCCAAGCGAAAGTCTTGTCACGATGCTCAATATCCGCGAGCACGGCTATTCGAATAGATTGATTCATTCACACTGCGGTGGATGTACACTTTACCGTACTCCGCGACAGCCCAACAAATGAGCCTACGCCTCAACACATGAGACGGTCACGGCAAAGCCTTTCGATAACCTCACTTTGGCGTACCCGCTCCATGAACTTATGCCCTCATGCACTCTAGCCGTCCTTTTCTAGCAGTGAGAGGAGTTCGGCGCACCGGGGTAAGGGAAGACATTTCCAATCTTTAAGTTTAATTAACGTAGTTTAATTCCACCATTTATAACAAAGGCCGCAGCCTCATCCTCATCCCATAACCACATCATAGAGAACCATCTATGCAAGGATCGCCTCCGCTCGGCTATCTAGTCGGCTAGGTCTATACCCATTCGAGAAGTACGGTTGTGCGGCTCGTTTCCGGCTATCTCATGGCTCGGTCCTTAATTGACCAGGGTCGGCACTTGCCTTTTCCGGAATCCACCCAAATCATCCGGCCGCCCGAGTCTAAAACATTTGTATAGTACTTTCAATTTTCATCAAACTTAATTCATCATGGTCGGTGGCGCTCATGTCTCCACATGCCGAATCTCAACTACCTTCCCTAAGGTAGTTGCCCAAGCACAAAGCTTTTTCATAAAGTCATGAGTATGCATAAATCTAAGTATAGCATGGCTAAGCAGTTTACCGAAGTTATGCTTCGGTTATTTGTATCACATTGCGAGTTACAAGGAGTAATTCTAAAGGTAAACAATAGCAAGGTATGGCATAACAAGTATAGGTAACTCGGTAAAGCATGCATGTTTAGAGTTTAAATTAACATCATTTCGCAATTGGGATTGATATGTTCAAAGGGTGTGAAGACTTGCCTTGTTCGCACGCTTCTTGAGTGGGATTTCCTGCGGGGTCAGTGTTCGCCTCCTCGGTCGCTAATCATACGAGCGAAAAGGAAGAATAATAAAAAAAAATGGATTCCAGTTAAAATCCGATAAGAACGAACGAAAAAGCATGAGAAATCATAAAGAACTCTCCAAACTATTTTCCCCTACGACCCTACTCGAGTCACGGAGGATTTTTATAGCAAAATCGGCCGTAGCGACGAATTTCGACCTTTTAGGGTTTTTGTAAAAAGAGGTCGATAAAACGATGAAGCGGAAATCTTGCGAATGTTGTTCAAGAGGTTCGTTGATATATCTTTGCCGAGTCCGGTGGTTAAGTATAGTTTAAAGAAAAGAAAAATAATATTAAATCTTCAAGAAAGTTTCACGTAAACGGAAGTTTCCAAAAATCGTATATATATAAAATCATTTTACTCGAGGAAAAATACCTGAGAAAACTATATATTTTTGCACAAATATTCCCCAAAATTCCCTAAAAATATTCCCCAATTTTTCTAGAATTTTTCCCTATTTTTTTCTAATTTTTCTTCCTTCTTTTCTTTTCTTTTTTTCTTTTCTCTAGCGCAACCTTGTACATTTCTCTCTCCTCTACCCCCTCGTCTACCCCCGATCGGTGGCGCTGGCTGGGCGGCGCGACGGCGCGCGGCTGTACCAGCCGGCGGCGACGGTGACGGCTCGGACTTTGGGCGAAAATGGAATCATGGGACACTTCGCGGCGGCGGCGGCGGCGGCTCCGGTGATCGACGGGCGATGGCGAACACGGCGGCGCGCGGTTCGGCCAAAACCGGCGTGGCTTCGGCGGTTTTCGGTGATGGCGAGGAGCGAAGGGATAGAATGGTGGCGGCGAGTGTGGGGAAGAAAGGAAGCTTGCCCACCCTTTTATACTCGGCGAGCGCACGGGAGCGGTGGGAGAGCGGCGGCACCGGTGAGCGTCGAGCGGCCACGCGGCGGTCGGGGCTGCTGGCGCGCGTGCGTGTGCACGTCGCGGCGGTGTGGCTGACGCGCGCGACCGTCCTGGCGACACTGTGCAGGCGAATCCGTGATGCCGGCGAGCTGTGCGTGCGCGTGCGCGGACTGTGCATGTACGGGCGAGCGTGGACTTCGGGAGCTCTCGCGCGTACGTTGCACGGCGGCACTGCGGCGGCATGGCGAGCACGGCGGCGGTGCAGCGAGCACATGCGGCGCGTACGGGCGAGCCGGCGGCGTCGGCGGCGTGGCGGCGGCATGGCGCGGGCGCGTGGCGATGCGGTGCACGGGCGCGGCTGTTGTGCGAGGAGCGTGGTGACGCGGGCGACGTGGCGAGCGTCTGCGACGCATGTCGCGCGCGCGAGAGGGCCCGGACACGGTCGAACACTTGCTGAGCTAATGAACAAGTGCGCTTTTGCTTTTTCCCGATTTTAAATTCCTATTTTCCATTTCCATTTCCTTTCACCCTAAAAATTCAAAATAAATTCTAATATTCCCAAAATAATTTTAAAATTATATTTTCAAACTTTTCCCCCACTTTTTATTTTTCAAAATATATTTTTCATATTTTTATTTCTTCTTTTAAAATCAATAAATTGGGGTCTTTGATTAATTTCTAAATTCATATTTCCTTTTCAAAATATTTTTATCATCCAAATCCAAAATATTTATTATTTTTCTTCCACCAGTTAGGGTTTAAACCAAAATATATTCTTTTCAAGAATCTTTTGTAAATCCACAAAATTAGTTATTTATCCTTCTCCAAATATATACATTTTGAATTATTACTCTCACCTAGGATATCAAAGCTTAGGGTTTTTCTCCAACTTCGCATCAAAACAATTCAAAAAGAACTCTTATGCAAAGAGCTTGGCAAATAGGAACGATAAACACGATAAGAAGCAATGATTCCAAAAAGTTTTTATGAGTTCCGATTTTCACGTTCCGAATTCTACTCCTTCGATTTTCGGGACGTTACAAACCTACCCCCTAACAATAAATCTCGTCCCCGAGATTTTCTTACGTTGCTAAATAGGTGTGGATGTTCTGTCCTCGGAATTCTTCGCTCTCCCAGGTAGCTTCTTCTTCGGTGTGATTGCTCCATTGTACTTTGTACATGCGCCACGACTTGGTTCGTGTCTTCTTCTCTGCTTCATCTAGTATCTTGATTGGATGCTCCGGGTAGGTAAGATCACTGTGGACTTGGATGGTTTCTAACGGGGTTTGCTCTTCCGGTACCGCAGACATTTCTTCACTGCGATACGTGGAATACGGGTGGACATCGAGAGATTCTCGGGCGTTCAATTGGTAGGCCACTTCTCCCCTCCTAGCGCTTATCAGGAATGGGCCCACGTATCGTGGTGCGAGTTTCCCTTTGACTTTGAATCTCTGTGTTCCCCGTAGTGGGGGACCTTTAAATATACGTAGTCACCCTCTTTGAATTCCAATTCTCTTCGTCGAGTATCCGCGTAGCTCTTTTGTCGTGATTGAGCAGCTTGTAGTCGGTCCCGAATTAGGCGAACCTTTTCCTCGGCCTCCTGATTATGTCGGGCCCGAATACGGTTCGTTCACCGGTTTCGACCACATCAATGGGGTTCGGCATCGACGACCAAATAGAGCTTCGTTTGGCGACATCTTCAAACTGGCTTGATAGCTATTATTATAAGAGAACTCGGCGTACGGTAAGCATTTCTCCCAATCCTTGGTGAAATCCAATGCACGAGCTCTCGGCATATCTTCCAAGCACTTGGTTCGTCCTTTCGGTCGCCATCGGTGCGTGGATGGTAGGCGGTGCGAAAGCGAGATGACTTCCGAGTGCCTCGTGGACTTTGCTCCAAAAATGAGATGTGAATTGGGTACCACGATCCGATATGATCCTCTTTGGTACACCGTGAAGACATACAATCCTACTCATATATAGTTCCGCTAGCTTGGCGCTATTGTAGTTAGTTTTCTTGGTATAAATCTGGCGAGTCTTGGTGAGCCGATCTACTATTACCCAAATGGAATCGTAGCCGTCGTAGTTTTGGGTAATCCCACTATGAAATCCATGCCTATCTCGTCCCATTTCCATTCGGGAATCTTGAGTGGCTGCAGCAAGCCGTGGCCGCCGATGCTCGGCTTTCACCCTTTGGCATACATCGCACACGGCTACGTATTCGGCTACATCTCTCTTCATATTGGGCCACCAATATTCTCCTTTCAAGTCTTGGTACATTTTCGTGCTTGGGATGTAACGAATATGCCGATTCGTGGGCTTCCTTTAAGATCAATCCCCTCAAACCGCCTCGTTCGGGCACACGATTCTTTTCTTGTACCACAGATTCCCTTGTCATCCACCGAAAACTCCCGAGCGCGTCCGCGGCCATGCGTTCCTTAATTTCCGGGTTTCCTCATTCCCTTTTTGGGCTTCCTCTATTTGAGTTCTCGGTAGGGGTTGGATTTCCAAGTGAGTTCACTTCTCCGTGAGGAATCGGGTGCGGATTGAGTCCGGCCATTTCTTCTTGAAGTTCGCGGCCATACCTCCCAATCCCATGTGGTTGCATTGGGCTTTGCGGCTCAGCGCATCGGCTACAACATTTGCCTTGCCGGGATGATAATGAATCCCGAGATCGTAATCCTTGATCAACTCCAGCCATCGTCTCGTCGTAGATTGAGATCAGCTGAGTAAAGAAATATTTTAGGCTCTTGTGATCGGTATACACATCACGGTGGTTCCCGATGAGATAGTGTCTCCGGATCTTCAATGCGTGTACAAGCGCGCTAATTCCAGTCGTGTGTGGGATAATTCTCTTCGTGGGGTCGTAATCGCCGAGAGGCATACGCTACGACCTTCCCATCTGCATCAACACTCCTCCCAATCCTTGCGGGATGCATCACAAGTACATCACGAAGTCCTTCGGTTGTCGGGTAAGGTTAAGATTGGGGCAGTGGTTAACTTTTCTTTTAATTGGTCGAAGGCTTTTTGGCACTTCTCATTCCATTCAAACTTCTTTTCCTTCTTCAGAAGTTGAGTCATAGGTCGGGCTACAGTGGAAAACCCTTCGATAAACCGTCGGTAATAACCGGCCAAGCCCAAGAAACTCCGAACTTCCGTCACTGACTTGGGTGCCTTCCATTCCATAACGGCTTCGACCTTGGCGGGGTCTACTGCTACTCCTCCGGCTGAAACCACGTGGCCAAGAAAAGCGACTTCCTTGAGCCAGAACTCGCATTTGCTGAATTTTGCATACAGTTGGTGCTCTCGTAACTTTTCCAGTACGAGTCGTAGATGTTCCGCGTGTTCCTCATCGTTCTTGGAGTAGATAAGTATATCGTCGATAAACACCACTACGAATTTATCCAGGTATTCCATGAATACCTTGTTCAGGGGCATTGGTCAATCCAAAGGACATCACTGTGAACTCGTATAAGCCGTAACGGGTAGAGAACGCCGTCTTAGGAATATCTCCGCTCTAATCTTCAACGATGATATCCGACCGTAGATCAATCTTTGAGAACACTGTGCACCCTTAAGTTGATCGAATAGGTCATCGATCCGGGCAGCGGGTACTTGTTCTTGATGGTTACTTCATTCAGCGATCGGTAGTCCACACACATCCTCATACTCCCATCCTTCTTTTTGACGAAGAGTACGGGGCTCCCAGGAGAAGAGTGGGCGTACAAATCCCTTCTCTTGTAGTTCCCTTATCTCGCTTCTTGAGTTCCTCTAACTCGTTGGCCGGCATTCGATAGGGTCTCTTGGATATGGGGGCAGTACCAGGCATTAGATCGATGATAAACTCTACGTCGCGATCCGGGGCATTGGGTAATTCCTCGGGAAATACATCCGGGTATTCTTGTACTACGGGCATTCCGCCTAAGGGTAGCATGGTGAACACTCCCGCAGCTTGCTCACATAGCTTTGGGTTTTGATCCATAGTTATGCTCATCGGTGATCCCCACGGGGTGGATACCGTGACTTTCCTTCGATTGCAGTCTATGATTCCATTATTTTTGGTCAACCAATCCATTCCGAGTATGACATCTATGGTCTGGGGTGATAGCACCATAAGGTTTGAGAGAAACACCACGTCTCTAATCCGTATGGGCACATTAATGCAGGCATGGGGTACGGTTATGTCTCCCCCCGGTGAGTGTACCAACATCGGCCTCTTAAGTGCTACTTGGTGTAGGTGGTGTTGTTTGCTTACTTGGGAAGATATGAATGAATGCGAGGCTCCAGAATCGAATAAAACTTTAAGCGGCGCAGAGTTGATAGAGAACATACCCATCAATACGCTCCGGTCCTCCCGAGCTTCTTCCGCCCGCACATGATTCACACGACCACGTCGAAACCCGGTGGCAGCCTCGTTGGGTAGCGGGGTCCTGAACAGACCTCGTCCTGCCGCAGGGGTGGGGGTTCCTCGGACGGGCGTTGCATTGGCGCCAGTGCGTACAGGGGCGTTGCGTGGTTTTGGGCAGCTATTGGAGTAGTGCCCGAATTCTCCGCAATTAAAACGGCTCACATTCCTTCTTTGGAGCAGCTAGGGTTGGTGTGGGCGTACGGCGAGGTGTAGCGACTGTTGACATGGTCGGAAGCGGAAGGACGTCCGGTTCGGGACGTTTAGCTTCCATCCGGACGGAGTGGCTCCTTTGGGCGTTGTGGCGTCCCCGAAATGGGCGAGCCATAGCGAGCCTCCTCTTGCGGTTATTGTCTACCACCTTTTGGTCATGCTCAAGTCGGACGACCTTGTTGATGAGGCTTGAACCGGTGTGATCCTGCCCGATCATTGGTCCCCTCGGTTCGTCATTTAGTCCTTCAATGAATTTGTCTATCTTTTCTTCCTCGTCGCCAGTCACTGGTGGCATAACGAGCAAGCTGGGTGAACTTGTTCGAGATATTCTTGTACCGAGGTGTTCCCTTGACGCATCTGCGGAACTCGTTTTCTTCATCCTCATCACTGCGAGTGGCACGAAATTCTCACGGAACGCAGCCGTGAATTCCTCCCATGTTGGTTCGCCGGCGTCTTCAGCTCGTGTCTCCTTGTAGGTGTCCCACCGGTCACTCGCGGGACCCTCCAGTGGTTAGTAGCGAAGACAACTCTATCGGCTTCTCGGACTCGACGACGAGTTAGCTTCTTCTCTATCACAATTAGCCAATCTTCGGCATCCATAGGTTCTTCGGCCGTGGAAAAAGTGGGCGGCTTAGCTCTCATGAATTCCCCTAGACTCGATCCTCCTCGACCTCCTTGATTATTAGCAATCGCTTGGAGTAGCTGGGTCTGCATAGCCATGACCTCCGCCAGGGTGGAGGGGTTAGGTTCTGGCGGGTTCTCGTTGGTCGCTGCGGCCCTGCGGCGATGTGCCATCTGAAGAAGGGAGATGAATCAAAAGATCGGACTAGTTTAGGTTATAGTTCCCAGGGAAATTTTTCTTCAAGTTCTTTCGAATGATCTTCAATCAACAGACAAGATGAAATAATGATAAGCATACGAATTAAGACACCGCAAAGCGATGCCCAGGTTCATCATATTACATAAGGGGGTACATGGACTGTACACACACACAGTCCTTCATGCCGGGATAGCAATAATAATTATATCGTCCAACTAGATCGACTAATTAAGGGTAAATAGGAAGTCTTCGAGTGGGAAGGTCCTTCCGCCTAGTCATCCAACCACCCGCAAGAGCCGGGCGCCGGAAGTGGGTGGTCCGCTCTGAAGCAAACCGAAGTCCCCACGGCTCGGAGGTGGTGGCCTCGAGTCACGCCGAATCTTCCGACTCGGTGGCCGCGTACTCTTGCGAGCGATCGGCGGGTGAGGGGGCCTCCCGTGTGAGTCGGGCGACGAGGGGGAACTTCCTCCTCCATTGAGTCGGTGTCACTAGACTCCCATTTGATCTCCATGGGCTCGCCTCGGACTCCGTATCGGTGTAGATCGGATGGGGTTACCCTCTCCGATCCCGGCTCGGATGGTGCGTACGGAGCTCCGGGTGGGTCCCATGGATGTAGCGGCAGTGGGGTCGACCAGTGCAGTGCGGGCTCGTGCTCAACATGAAAGCTTGCTCCATCATAGCTTGAAAAGTATCTAAGCTTGCTGGAGTCATATGGTAATAGTGGTCGGGCACGGGGGCGGGATGTGATGGTACAGGCTCGGTGGAAGTACTGCCGGCGTAGACGGGACGAGTGCGCATGTTCCTCTATGGTTGATCTCTGCTGTTTGCTCTTCTGAGCTGCTCTTCCAGCTCTACCGAGCCTCCCCTCGGGCCATGTAGCGGTCCGACGGTTGCTCATCTTGAGCACCATTGGCTGCGGTGAGTGCGGCATGCTTATCTGGTCTCCGCAGCCTTGGTGGCTGTTGACCGATCATTGAGCGTGGCTGATCGTTGATCTCGAGAAGGGCCTCCTCGTAACAGTCGTCTGCGGTCTCCGCCCAACGGGATAGACGCGTGACCATCGGGTTGTAGCAGCAGGGGGTAGCCTCCACAGTGCAGACTGGGTTGCCCTCTTCGCGGTAAGGATGATGCACGAACTCTGTCATTGTGAGTTCGGCACGGTGTTCCACATTAAGGCGAAGGAAGGCCTCGCGAGCCGCATCTGAATAGCGCTTCGCTAGGTCCCGGTGGTAGCGGGTATGGAAGCGAAGATGTCTCGCTTCCCATACGGGCTTCTATGGATACAATGCCTCCGGGCTGGATACTCTTCGAGCCATGCCTTTTGGTGTGATAAGTGGGTGGTTCCGGGTACCTCAAGCACCATAGTAGGGACTGGAGTTGGACCACGAACCCCTCGTCTCGCGGAACAGTGACTTCCCAGGTTCCGTCGTGGTTTGACATCTGCTTTTACAGGCAACTTAGGGTTAGCGGGAGGGAGCTATCATAATCATTTGGTAAAAAGAAATACAGATGTAGAAAAGATATATTTGCATTTTCGGAAATAATAGTTTAAAACTGATCCTACTGTAGGGATATTTCCCTTTAGCCATCTAGTTAGGGGTAGGGCGCCATTTGGTCTTAGCCTACGGTCGCATGGCTCTGATACCAGCTCTGTGGACCCCCGATTTTGAGTCGGGAATCTTTCGTGTTCATAGTACCATTTCCCTGGATCAAGTAGTTGGTACCCACGAATGCAGTACTGGATAATCAAGTGCGCATGCACGAATAGTCTTACAATACCATTATTACATAAATAGGCCCGAAGGCATTGTTCATCCCACAGGACCTTATGGTCCGAATACAATATAAAAACAGAGTTTAGATAAGGCAGCGGAAAGAGGCAGCGGCTTGTCCATTGCCACAGGCAACGACCGGAGCTAAAGTCTAATATGCGCCGTCAGTTCCCTCGTCCTCCGGTGATAAGCGTATGGATCTTCCGGCTCTTCCACTCCATCACTGGAGGTTTGTGCGTATAGCAAGGGTGAGTACCAACCGTACTCGGCAAGCCAACACAGAATTTATGCATATGATAGGGTTATTCAAAGAACATGGCTAGGGTTACTTTTGCGTAAAGCCAGTTTTCACAATTCTTTTCACAAGCCTATCGTCTAGCCAAAACAAGTTTTAAGTTCATAGTTCATTAACCCGGCGACGGTTCGTCTACCATCCATCGTGATTCCAAGGATGGCTTAGGCCACCGGTTCGTCATGATTTTCGGGAGTCCACCCCTTCTCGCATTCTCGAGAAGTTGATCCACCACGAATAAAATCATCATGCAAACCCATCCCAGCATTTTTAAGTTCAAAGTCTAGCCAAGCGAAAGTCTTGTCACGATGCTCAATATCCGCGAGCACGGCTATTCGAATAGATTGATTCATTCACCTTTGCGGTGGATGTACACTTTACCCGTACTCCGCGACAGCCCAACAAATGAGCCTACGCCTCAACACATGAGACGGTCACGGCAAAGCCTTTCGATAACCTCACTTTGGCAGTACCCGCTCCATGAACTTATGCCCTCATGCACTCTAGCCGTCCTTTTCTAGCGGTGAGAGGAGTTGCGCACTGGGTAAGGGAAGACATTTCCAATCTTTAAGTTTAATTAACGTAGTTTAATTCCACCATTTATAACAAAGGCCGCAGCCTCATCCTCATCCCATAACCACATCATAGAGAACCATCTATACAAGGATACGCCTCCGCTCGGCTATCTAGTCGGCTAGGTCTATACCCATTCGAGAAGTACGGTTGTGCGGCTCGTTTCCGGCTATCTCATGGCTCGGTCCTTAATTGACCAGGGTCGGCACTTGCCTTTTCCGGAATCCACCCAAATCATCCGGCCGCCCCAGTCTAAAACATTTGTATAGTACTTTTAATTTTCATCAAACTTAATTCATCATGGTCATGTGGCGCTCATGTCTCCACATGCCGAATCTCAACTACCTTCCCTAAGGTAGTTGCCCAAGCACAAAGCTTTTTCATAAAGTCATGAGTATGCATAAATCTAAGTATAGCATGGCTAAGCAGTTTACCGAAGTTATGCTTCGGTTATTTGTATCACATTGCGAGTTACAAGGAGTAATTCTAAAGGTAAACAATAGCAAGGTATGGCATAACAAGTATAGGTAACTCGGTAAAGCATGCATGTTTAGAGTTTAAATTAACATCATTTTGCAATTGGGATCGATATGTTCAAAGGGTGTGAAGACTTGCCTTGTTCGCACGCTTCTTGAGTGGGATTTCTGCGGGGTCGTGTTCGCCTCCTCGGTCGCTAATCATACGAGCGAAAAGGAAGAATAATAAAAAAAATGGATTCCAGTTAAAATCCGATAAGAACGAACGAAAAGCATGAGAAATCATAAAGAACTCTCCAAACTATTTTCCCTACGACCCTACTCGAGTCACGGAGGATTTTTATAGCAAAATTGGCCGTAGCGACGAATTTCGACCTTTTAGGGTTTTTGTAAAAAGAGGTCGATAAAACGACGAAGCGGAAATCTTGCGAATGTTGTTCAAGAGGTTCGTTGATATATCTTTGCCGAGTCCGGTGGTTAAGTATAGTTTAAAGAAAAGAAAAATAATATTAAATCTTCAAGAAAGTTTCACGTAAACGGAAGTTTCCAAAAATCGTATATATATAAAATCATTTTACTCTGAGGAAAAATACCTGAGAAAACTATATATTTTTGCACAAATATTCCCCAAAATTCCCTAAAAATATTCCCCAATTTTTCTAGAATTTTTCCCTATTTTTTCTAATTTTTCTTCCTTCTTTTCTTTTCTTTTTTTCTTTTCTCTAGCCAAGCCTTGCACATTTCTCTCTCCTCTACCCCCTCGTCTACCCCCGATCGGTGGCGCTCGGTGGGCCGACGACGCAGCGCGGCTGTCCGCCGGCGGCGCGGTGACAGCTCGGACTTTGGGCGAAAATGGAATCATGGGACACTTTCGATCGGCGGCGAGCGGCGGCGGCTCCGGTGATCGCGTGATGGCGAACAGCGGCGACGACGCGGTTCGGCCAAAACCCAGCGTGGCTTCGGCGGTTTTCGGTGATGGCGAGGAGGCGAAGGGATAGAATGGTGGCGGCGAGGTGTGGGGAAGAAAGGGAAGCTTGCCCACCCTTTTATACTCGGCGAGAGCGCACGGGAACGGTGGGAGCGGCGGCACCGGTGAACGTCGGCGGCCACGCGGCGGTCGGCTGCTGCGCGCGCGTGCGTGTGCACGTCGCGGCGGTGTGGCGCCGCGCGCGCGGCCCCGGCGACACTTGTGCGGCGAATCCGTGATGCCGCGAGCGTGCGTGCGCGTGCGTGGGCTGTGCATGTACGGGCGGCGTGGACTCGGGAGCTCTCGCGCGCGTACGTTGCACGGCGGCTGCGGCGGCATAGCGAGCACGGCAGCGTGCAGCGAGCACATGCGGCGGCGTACGGGCGAACCGCGGCGTCAGCGGCGTGGCGCGGCATGGCGCGGGCGCGTGGCGATGCGGTGCACGAGCACGGCGTTGTGCGAGGGCGTGGTGACGCGGCGACGTGGCGGCGTCTGCGACGCGTGTCGCGCGCGAGAGGGCCGGACACGGTCGAACACTTGCGAGCTAATGAACAGTGCGCTTTTGCTTTTTCCGATTTTAAATTCCTATTTTCCATTTCCATTTCCTTTCACCCTAAAAATTCAAAATAAATTCTAATATTCCCAAAATAATTTTAAAATTATATTTTCAAACTTTTCCCCCACTTTTTATTTTTCAAAATATATTTTTCATATTTTTATTTCTTCTTTTAAAATCAATAAATTGGGGTCTTTGATTAATTTCTAAATTCATATTTCCTTTTCAAAATATTTTTATCATCCAAATCCAAAATATTTATTATTTTTCTTCCACCGCTTAGGGTTTAAACCAAAATATATTCTTTTCAAGAATCTTTTGTAAATCCACAAAATTAGTTATTTATCCTTCTCCAAATATATACATTTTGAATTATTACTCTCACCTAGGATATCAAAGCTTAGGGTTTTTCTCCAACTTCGCATCAAAACAATTCAAAAAGAACTCTTATGCAAAGAGCTTGGCAAATAGGAACGATAAACACGATAAGAAGCAATGATTCCAAAAAGTTTTTATGAGTTCCGATTTTCACGTTCCGAATTCTACTCCTTCGATTTTCAGGACGTTACAGGGGGCCAACCTATTTCACTGACGGCCAATTCCCGGGTTATAGGACGCTGTCAACTCAAGGCTTGCCAATCCCGCCACTGGGACAGCCGAATCTTCAAGGGGAGCTCTAATTCAACCAAACGCGCAGGCATCGACTTCAGAGCCACATCCTAGGATCATGGTCCGACAGCAACCTCAACATCAGGGCCGTGGTGGCCCGACAGTGACGCAGGAGCAGGTGGACAACATGTTCAACACCAATCGACGGCCAATCGTGCCCAATGAGCCGATTGGTAGTGCTCCCCCGGCCCCACGTCATAGTCCTGTCGGCAATCGGCTACTTCCTGAGCATTCACCGCCGATCGTGTTCCGGCCACCTCCCGCTACAAATCACTTTCAATACCAACATCCGGGAGACCAATATGATTAGCAGTATTGGCCACAGACGCCACTGCCACTTCAGTATCAGCAAGGACCCATACCGTATGAACAATACGAGTCGATACCCCAAGCTCAAGACAACAGGCCTTGGGCCAATCTGATTGCCGATGTGATGCGCGATCAGTTCGGCCTCAAGCCAAAGGACTCCGGCCATATGTACCGGTACCCGTACCCAGAGCACTTCGAGAGGGTGCCACTGCCAAACCAGTACAAAGTGCCAGACTTCTCCAAGTTCTCTGGGCAAGACAATGTTTCTACCTATGAGCACGTTAGCCGATTCCTGGCTCAATGCAGGGAAGCATCAGCTACAGACGTGCTCAGGGTTCGCCTATTCCCACTATCGTTATCAGGATCGGCCTTCACCTGGTTTTCATCACTGCCATACAACTTGATATAGAGCTGGGCCAATCTTGAGACACAATTCCATAGCTATTTCTACTCCGGCAACCACGAGATGAAGCTGTCGGACTTAACCAGCATCAGACAGAAGCACGGGGAATCGGTCCAAGATTACATTCAACATTTCAGAGAAATGAGGAACCAATGCTACAGTCTGGTTTTATCGGACTCCCAGCTAGCCAATTTGGCGTTTCATGGCCTTCTACCGCCAATCCGCGAAAGATTTTTGACTTTGGACTTTGATAGCTTGGCCCACTTGGCCCGAAAGGTGACAGCCCACGAGCAAAGATTTCAAGAATCAAGGAAGGCTGTCAAGAAGATTACTCACGTTGTCTGTGAAACAGACTCAGAATCAAGCGACAACAACGTTGAGGTAGCGACAGCCGAGTGGACAAGAAACAAGAAGGCTATAGTCTGCCAATGGCTTTTGAAAACGGCCAAGGAGGAGAAGTACGACTTCGACATAACCAAAGCCAATAGGATCTTCGACCTGTTGCTGAAGGAAAAACAAATTCAGCTTTCGCCCAACCACATCATCCCATCGACTGAAGAACTCAAGAAGAAGAAGCATTGTAAATGGCATAACACCACCTCCCACAGCACCAACGACTGCAGGGTGTTCAGGCAGCAGATCCAGTCGCCCATTGAAGCCGGGAAAATAAAGTTCGCAAAATCGGCGAAGCCGATGAAAGTTGATGGCAATCCTTTCCCGGTGAACATGGTCCAGGCCGGCCACAGGTGAGCTGATCGGCAGCACAGAGTAACGTACAACTTAGCTAAAACCTTAAAATCAGTCAAGGCCAAGCTGAAGCCAACCGGGGACAAAGCCACACCAGTCAACATGGTGCACACCACTGGCCAATCAGCTGGTCGTCGGCCGATACGAACGGATAGCCAACGCCGGTTCCAACTGCGAGTGCAACAAGAAGAAGAAGACCAAGGCGGCAGGCCATACCAAAGAGAACCTGAGCGGGTAGGATTGCGATATGTCAGACACCACAGCGACTGCGACCCGCATTGGCGCTGCGAATTCTTTTGATTCTACTGGGAATCGGGCATGAGACTGCCCACAATCGAAGACTGCCTGGCGTGTAGTGAATTTCGAGAGGACGAGTACAGGGACTCCCCAATACAAAATCTTGTCCGATTCGTTCCCAGGGCCATGCAGCTCAACCAGAGAAGGCTACCTGTGCACGATCGGCTGGGGCCGATTCATCAAGACTTCTTCAAATGCGAGGATGAGAAAGAAGACGAAGCCAACGAAGAACAACGAGCTAACCCACAATGGTGCCCTTCTGACCTATTCACCAAGACGCAAAAAAGAAGAATACAAAGGATGAGAAGCGAAGGGCAGGAGGAAGAGGTCCAACAGATGATTCAGCACCAGCAACGTCGGCAGGGCAGGAAGCAGTGGCGACCCAAGGAGAAGACCACCTCAGCCGATGAGAACCTAACCGATCAAGCAAGAAGGATGCCCAAAGGAAAAGGGAAAGCTGCTGCATTGGTCAACATGGTATGCGTGTTGCCGGCCGAGTTTGAGGCCACCGAGGCCGATGCGGACAACGTCGAGGAGACCATGGCTAGGCTAATTTTGTCCCCAGAACAAGCTGTTGACACCTTTTTTGGCAAAAGGCACGAACAGATTTGCAGTGGTTCTTGGTATGGAGTAGCCAACCACTTCAATCTAGCAAAAACTAGAACAAAGTGGGTTTTGTGGATCAAATCAGCTAGCGGAACCGATTTAGATAGATAGATTGATAACTACCCGTCTCGTGGGCAAACGGAAGATTTTCAGGACAAACCTACAAAGAGATGTCGCACTCTCGCAGCGGCGGCGGACAGTTTACGGCGCAAACCGACAAAGATGGACTAAACTAGGGCAAAGTAGAAAATATGGCTGAAAAGTAAAGAATATTGAAAAACGATTCAAGTAGATTGTATTGTATGTTGTGTATGATTACTTTTTACAATTGAACCGGCCTTGTCCCTTAAATAGGGGTTGGTCTTGCCCTCCACAGGCCCTTCTCCACGTCCAATTCAGGATAAACACGTTTGGAAACTCGAGACATACCGTATGGAGGAAGGAAACCCGAGTACCGATGAAGTCGTCTAGGTTTCGGACTTTGTCGGTCAGACCGGCCACATGCCTCCGGTCTGACCGGCCCCACTGCCCGGTCTGACCGGCCCATACACGGCGGTCAGACCGTCCTCTCCGAAGGAAACCGGCAAATTTCTAAATATTGGCAATCTTCCCTATTTTGATTCCTAGGTGCCAATTTTGGGTGTAAACACATGCCCCCTACTTTTATGATGAACATCGTGAATCTAAAAGCACAAGACATGTTAATACTTAGGACGATAACTCAATTATCGGCCACAAAACTCCCTAAGCATCTTGCCAAACACTCGAAAAGTATTTCTTCAAATATTTACCGTTGATAGCCCGCTGAAACCGTTCTCCTTGAAGTGTCTCCAAGAAATACGCATTGCCCCGAACGATTTAGCATTCCAATAAGGTCCTTCCCAACTCGGCGACCACTTACCGAATTCTTTAGATTGGGAACCTAAAGGCAAAATAGTCTTCCATACTAGATCTCCCACTTGGAATGTCTTTGCCTTCACCCTTTTATTGTATGCTTTAGCCACTCTCTTCTTTTCTTTTTCTATTTCTTCCAAAGCCTTCAAACGTTTGTCAACCACTTCATCAAGGTTATCACTCATCAACAACTTGTAGTCTTCAGCTGATAAATCATCTTGCTTTATATATCGAAGAGAGCCAAGATTTACCTCAACTGGTAAAATGGCTTCTTGTCCATAAACTAGCTCAAAAGGGGTTACCTTGGTGGCACCATGCTTGGATATCATGTGCGCCCATAAAGCTTCAGAAAGCACTTCTTGGATGTTCCTTGATCTTCTTCTTGATCAACTTCAATAATGTCTTATTACTAGACTCGGCTTGTCCATTAGCCTGAGCGTAATAAGGAGACGAACTCAACAGCTTAATTCCATAAGATTCGGCAACATTTTTCACTTCTTTAGACATAAAAGAAGCTCCTTGATCCATAGTTAATGTTTGAGGAATGCCGAATCTATGGATAATATGCTTCAGAATAAAATCAATTACCTCCTTATGCGTCATATTCCTAAGCGGCATGCCTTCGGCCCACTTGGTGAAGTAATCCGTCGAAACAAGCACGAACCGATGCCCCTTTGAAGACGGAGGATAAATTTGACCAACAAAATCTAAAGCCCCCCCGTGGAATGGCTATGGTTTAATAATAGGATTCAACACCGAAGCCGGTGCCAATTGAACATTACCGAACCGTTGACAAACTTCACAACCTTTATAGTATATGTCACGCCCATAAATTCAAACCCGAATTTCCAGACTATTTTGTGTATTTAATCCCTGTCCAGGCATCAACCAGGGTACACAAAATGACAAATCAATACACAGATCCATACGTATAAATAAAGCGTATAAATACTTATAAAAGAGGCACTTAGTCCTCACACCCAAAAGGGGACAACAGCGGAAAAAAAGGATTATCCTAACGAGGCTTCAGCTCCACTCCACAGGCAAACTCAACTGGGGTCTGAGCCTTGGTCTTCAAACACCGTCTTCAACTCAGAAGCACTACACTTCTAAAGGGGGAGAAATTGCAAGGCTGAGTACAACCAACGTACTCAACAAGCCACACCAAGGAAATGCAGAAATGCGAGGGAAGGCAAGGATAGGCTTGGGGCTACTTTGCGGAAAGGCGGTTGCAAAACACTTTATTTCAAAAACTGGGAAAATTGTTGAATTGTTAAGTCAATATTAATCCTCCACTGAACAACGTTATCCCCACGTTATACAGGCCCAACCAATTCCCACCTGGTCTAATCCAGATTATTAACTCAATTTATTAAGGGTGGGACTAATCATGGTGAAGCTGGTCGATCGCCCATAACCGTGGGCACGGCTATTCGAATAGTTTTACTCTGATCAGAGGTGTGCTACTTTACCCACAAGACACGATTCCACACATGTTGCCATGCCCCGAAGTATCGCCACGATACTGCAAAGGGGGAAATCGTGACAAGACCTATGGCATAACTCCCCCTAACCAAGCGAATCCACACCAAGGTTTCGCCCCCACTCCCGGTCCCTGGGATGTGGGCAGCCCCCCAGAGTGCCGCGGTGAATCCGGCAGCCCAGCAACCCTTATACCGGGGCCGACTGAAACTCCATCATGCCCACCCTCGCCACGGATCGTTGGCTAGGGAAAAGCTATACTACGGATCCAACAGTTGCCCATTCTTGCTTGTGGTAAGCACTGTATGTCTTCCAGGGTTTCCCATGAACCGGTCCTTAATTGCCATGGGTGCGACAAGCCAAAACCATGCACCCACAGCCCATCATTTAGTCATATTTTAGTTGGAATATTATGACCAATAAAACATGGCCAGGTGTTCCGAGCTTGCAGCTCAACTAAACTAAGTTTAGATAGTGTGATTATCCAATTTAGTGAGCTAGTGGTAAATAAGCATGGCTAAGCATATAATTCTAGCAAAAGTCATGTAAGTGACTAAAGCTAGTCAAATTATCACCCAAGGTTTGACAAAGGACGGATATCAAAAGGGTATGGCACAAGCAAAGAGATAGGTAATCCCATCATTTCATGTAATTAGCAAAACAATGCAATTTTATTGGCAAACAGTAAAACATTTGTAAAATAGGTTCAATATGCTTCAAGTGGAGTGTGACATGCCTTGCTTCTTCCAACCAACATCTGAAGTCTTCGTGAGCACGAACTCCGAAACGAGGGAAACTACACGCTGGCACACAAAATGAGGAAAAACCCTAATAAAAACCAAATAACAGTACATGAAAAGTAAACCAACATGTAGAGCTTAATTATAGATGAATTTTGCAATTTGAATGGCCCAATTTGGAGTTCAAATGAATTAGATATGAATTTTAGAAGTTTTGGACCATTTACATGAATTCTGAAAATTAATTAAATTTATTGCATAACTTTTATTTTATTTTTTAAAGGAAAAGGCTGATGCGACGTCGGCCAGTGAGGCCGACGTCGCGGGCACGGGCTTGGCATGACGTCGGCCGGCCGGATGCGCGTCGCGCCGATAGGGCGACGTCGCCCACGGCAGCAGCGGTCCACGGGCGATCCACCGTGGACCAAGTCCACGGCGGTCCACGGCGGGCGTGCCACGTGGTGCACACGTGGCGCAAGCCGCGGCTGCAGCACACGGGCGGCTGGATGGATGGCCACGATCGCCACGAGGCGAGATCGGGCGGGCGAGAGAGCGGTGACGGCCGACAATGGCCGCGGCGGGTGCGGCATGACATCAGCGAACCGAATGCGCGTCGGCCGCGCGGCAGCGCGGTCCACGGGCCGGTCCACCGTGGACCAAGTCCACGGCGGTCCACGGGCGGGCGCACCACGTGGCGCACACGTGGCGCCGACGTGGCAGCCACGCGGCGGCCATGCGAGGCGGCGGATGGATGGCCACGACCGCACGCGGCTGATCGGCAGCGGCGAGAGGCGGCGACGGCACACGCGGCGCGCACGCGACCGATGGTCGGCGGCGGTGGCGACGAAGGGCGGCGGAGGAGGACGGAAAGGAGAGGAGGGGAGGCGGCTCACCGAGCGCGGTGAGAAGGCGACGGGGGCAAACAGCGGCGAACGAGGCAGAGGCCGGCGCTCGGGATGACGGCGCGGACGCCGTCCGGCCATGTTTGGCGACAGCCGAGGGGTGGCCGGTGCTCGAAAGGGTGCGACGGAGCCGATGGAGGAGGCGGTGCGGCTAGGGGAGCAGCGAGACAATGGGAACCGGCGACCGGAGGCGGCTATGGCGGCGGCGGCTCGGGTCGCATGGTGGCAAGGCGCTCTGGCGGCAATCCGGGCGCGGGAAGCGGCGGCCGGGGTGCGGCGGGACGCAGGGAACGCGGCGACGGCCTTGGCGCTCGGCGGTGGGGCTCGAAGCGGCGGTGGCGCTCAACCGGAGGGCGACGGCGAGCGGCGGGGAGAGGGGCAACGAGGGGAGAGGCGTTGAGAGCGCGGCGGGCTCGGGAAAATTGGGGAAAAGGGAGAGGGAGCTCGGCGGGGGCGTTTTATAGGCTCGGGGAGAGGCTGCGGTGACAGAGGGCGGCAGAAAATGTGGGGAGAGGCGGTGGCCGGTGGCGAAAAAGGCGCGGGGGTTTAAACGGCGATTGAAGGCGCGAGATTTGGGGGAAAATAAAGGGGGAAGCCGACGGCTTGATTGCGCGGCTTTAGGGCGAGCATGGGATGAGCGGGGGCGGCGGGATTCGCGGCGGCGAGGTTGCGGCAGCGGCGGCAATGGCGGTTAAGCTGGAGGATGGGGATGACAGGTGGGCCCTACTTGTCATCGGCCCGGAGAAAGGAGGGACACAGATTAGACTCTTGGTGCTGGCGCGAGGAGATGAGCCGTGGCCACTGGGCCAGCCCGGGAAAGGAGAGAGAAAAGGAGGGTGCGCGCGAGCGGGGAGGAAAAGCGGACTTCAAGGAGGAATGGGCCGAAAGCGGCCCGAGAACAGGAGAGCACTTTTAATTTGTTTTTCCATTTAAATTAATTGCATAAATGGTTTTGAAATTTTTATAAATACTTCCTTTGCTCAAATAATTCCAAGAAAATTCTTGAAAATAGATGGACACTCAAAGCATTTAATAAAAATATATCCAGACCATTTAGTGATTAATTTATTTATTAAATAATTACTGGAATGCTCTCTGTAGCATTAAAAATTATTTCTGGAGCTCCAAAATTTCACGGAAAATTTCGAGAGAATACTTTAGGGCATGGAGAATATTTCAAAAATATTTCCAGCCATGATTTTTAAAAGGAAATTTGAATTTCCTAATACTTTCACTTCATAACATTCTTTTGCCTTTTTATTTAATTTCTGGAAAATGATTTATTTAATGATTTTTAATCCCGAACGAAAATCGGGTTGTGACAGTATCTGAAGCAATCCTCAATCATTCTCGGCCAATAGAACCCCGTTCTTCTAAGCGCCGAGTTCATTTTGTGGGCCAATTGATGAGTTCCGCAAATTCCTTCATGAACTTCGCCCATAGAAACTTTAGATTGATCGGTATCCAAACATTTTAATAGTACACCATCTATATTTCGGCGATATAGCTTTTCATCAAGCAAAGTATACTTATACGCTTGTCGCCAAATTTTCCGATCAACCCTAAGACTAGGATCCTTCAAATAGCTAATCAAAGGAATTCGCCAATCATTTACTGTTTCCAGGGCACACATGTACGAATTTCCACTTAATTCGGCCTCTGTATCAAAAGAATTGTGCCCCAACCCCTTCTGTAAGGTCGGTCTGACCGGCCAAGCAACGTCGGTCAGACCGGCCACAGAACGCCGGTCAGACCGGATGCCATCCATGGTAAGATCGGCGACAATGCGCCGGTCAGACCGCCTACGGTCTGCCTCTTTGCCAATTTCTCCCAAAAAAATATAATTAAGCACCAACTTGTCCAATATGAAAAATAAACCTCTTTTGATGCTATAACCATATGCTTGTTGAGCTAAGCATTTGCCCTAGAATTTTCATTCCTAGCAATATGTTTAATAGTAAGATCATCGAAACTGGCAATAATATCTAGGCATTGATCTAAATACCTATTCAATGATCCGTCGAAGCATTTGTAGACCCCGGCAACTTGTTGCACCACCAATTCCGAATCACCAAACGCTTCTACGTGTGTAGCTCCAACGATCTCCATTACTTGTAAACCGAATAATAAAGCATTGTGTTCGTCTTGATTATTTGTAGCTCCAACGATCTCCATAGCTATATTCTCTAAGCAGCTCGATCATCTTAACTTTATGATCGGCTCTCATGTTTTTATTTATGAAGGTCGGTCTTGGTATGCTCCCATCTCCTATGTCTATTTCTTCTAATGGGTCGGCTGATGTGAACCCTTGACCAAGCTTCTATACCTCGTCAAAATCTTCTATAGTCTCTCCAATATCGTTCTTTGTTAACCGATATTCTTGAACTCTTTTTTGTAACCATTCCAAATTGGTTGTTTTATTCATCATATAAAGTAATGTCACCTAGCCGTGCTAAACTAGCCGACTTTACAGAAATGGGTACAAAGCCTTCTTTGGAAACACTAATAAAATCAAAACTAGACAAATCTAGCCCTGATAAGCACTGCATATCCCCATGTTTCCATCCTATAGAAACATCGACCATGGCAACCTCAGGCAATGTATCTGCCTGAACTACCTCAACCTCATCGCCATCCCACTGTACCAGGCACTGATGTAAAGTAGAGGGAACGCAGCAGTTGGCATGAATCCAACAATGCCCCAAGATGACACTATAGTTACCTTGTACATCGACGATGAAGAAGGCGGTAGGCAACGTCTTGTTCCCCACCGTAAGCTCCATGGACAGGATCCCCTTCGCCTCCGTTGACTCGCCGTTGAAGCCGTTGAGAAGCATGTTGGTCTTCTTCAGCTCCACTTCTTCGCGACCCAACTTCTTGAAGAGAGAGTAAGGCATCAGGTTCACCGCCGCACCTCCATCCACTAGCATCCTTGAGACCGGCTTCCCATCAATGTGGCCCTTCAAATAGAGAGGCCTCATGTGACGTTTGGACTCGTCGGGCTTCTCGAAGACCTCGTCCCTTGGACCTAGCGACATCTGAGCGACCTCGGCCTCATCCATGGCACAAAACTCCATGGGCAACATGCAAACCATGATGACATCCATGTTTTCGCTGGATGATGCCTCCACAGCCGATTGTTCATCCTTTTGAACAACCACCGGCTCTTTACCTTTCGCCGATTTGGACTTCAATACATTCATCGGCGGTGGGTGCAACTCCTCAAACTCCCTATCTCTCCTCTCTTCAGCTTCCTTCTCTTTTAATTCAGAAGCACGAAGACGATGCAACCTCCTCTTCTGGGTAGCCGTTAAATCCTTAGGCATCCACCTAGGATTTGGCTCTGTTCCAGGAGGCAAGTAATGTCCCCCGTTGTTTTTCCGCGAAGAGGACGCCATATCAGAACCTCTCCTGACAGAACGTCGGTCGGGACCGGCCATGGTAGCCGGTCGACCGACCTTGTGCCCACGGTCGATCGGTTTGACAAACCCAGTCGGACCGGCGGGGGTCGCGGTCGGACCGACCTGCAGGGCTCGATCGAGCGGCCACGTCTTGCGGTCGAGATCGGCCGAAGGCTCGGTCAGACCGGCCACAGAGCTGCGGTTAGACCGGCCAGGACGTCCGATCCGACTGTCCTCCTGTGCAGTATCCTTCGCGGCTTCGGTTCGTTTGCCAAATACCATCCTAGCCTGCTCTCCAGATGGTATTGGCACGTCGTAAGACCCTATCTTCACGGTGATTGCCTCCGAGGCCCTCTCCTCGGGCTTGGCGCGCTTGTATGCCCTTTTCTCACCATCAAACCGGTCCTTTGTGGTGAACCGGCTTCCACCAGAAGTAGACGCATGCCCTCGCGGCGATCTCCTCTCCCTTCTCCATCCTTGGTGATCCTGCATCGGAGGCATGTCGTACAAAGGCGGGGGTGCTCCCCAAGGCATAAAGTAAGGGAACGGATAACCTGGAGGCGGCATCGGGCATGGTCCCCATGGCATGACTTGAGGGCGATGGGGGAACGGTGGCTCCAAAACCCCTGACGAAGGACCAAATCGTCCCCTAGGGGGTGATCTTGGTCTCTTTCCCTTGGCATGCTCCTTCTCGGCACTTTTCTTCTCGTACTTGTCAAGGAGCATGTCGAAGGTCACCTTGGGCATATGGGGCTTCCTCGGTGTGGATGTCTTGGCCTTGTTCTCCTTCCATGTCCCAACCTCTAGGCTTTTTGGCACAAGTATCTTGGGCCTAGGCTCCCCAATGACGACTTCCTTCCCCTTAGCCGATTCGGCTTGCTCCGGCCGAATCAACACCTTCTTGCCACCAAGGTCGATGGCATTCACAGGGAAAGGATCGCTGTCAAGCTTCATCTTCGGGCCCTCGGTGAATTTCAATCGTCCTTTCTCGATGGCCGATTGAACCTGTCGACGAAAAACATTACACTCATTAGTAGAATGAGAATAAGAGTCATGCCACTTACAATAAGAATGGCGTTTTAACTCTTCTAATGAGGGTATAATTTGGCCTTTAGGTAACTTGATTTGTTTCTCCTGCAAGAGATAATCAAAAATCCTATCACACTTGGCCACATCAAAACTGTACTTAATCTCACTTTGCCGATCCTTGCGAGGAGTTGGCGTCAAGCTAGAACAAACAAAGGGTTTGTTCTTGTTTGTCCAAGACCACTCAGCGATATACATGTCATGATCACCCTCATCAGAATCAGAATCACTATTAGGACAGTCGACCATGCTAACATGAGGTTTCTTATCACTGGGCCTAACAAACTTTTTAGCATCTCTGACTCGGCTTTCCTGAGCCAGAGCCTTTTGCATCACTTGACTAACGTCAAGAAATTGTTGGCCATCTAACCTTTCTTTAATGGGAGCAAGCAACCCATTGAAAGCAAGGTTGACCAAGTCTCTCTCAGTTATACTCAAGCTAAAACATCGGTTTCTAGCATCTCTAAATCTTTTAATATAATCAGCAACAGACTCATTATATTTTTTCCCAACCGATGTCAAGTCACAAAGTCTAAGCTCAGTCTCACCAGTATAAAAATAATCATGAAATTTCTGTTCTAACTGAGCCCAAGTATGAATAGAGTTAGCTGGTAAAGATGTAAACCATGTAAAAGCAGTACCGGATAAAGGTAAAGAAAATAAGCGCAATTTAAAAGCATCCGAAGTGCTAGCCTCCCCACATTGCGCTAAGAATTGGCCGATATGCTCCCATGTGGTCCTGTTATCCTCTCCACTGAATTTGGTGAACTCAGGGACTCTATAACCACGAGGGAATGGGATGTTATCGAAATAGTCAGGATACGGCTTTTGGTAAACCTTAGCGCGATTCCTGGGCTCAATTCAGAATGACTCTCTAATAATGTTCCTAATTTGGTCCTCCATATTTTCAGGCCGAAGCGGGTCGGGCAAGACCGGCGGCCTGAAAGGTGGCTGTCGTGGCGCAATATTATCATATTGTCCATGCCCCGTATAGACCCCCGTTTTTGAGGATGAGAATCATTCGTGTTCATGGTACCATATCCCTGGATCGAGTAGTTTGGTACCCGCGAATACAGTTCTGAATTACTAGGTGCAAAGTGCATGAATAGTCTTACATCGAAATTATTACAATAATATGCCCAAAGGCAATATCCAATACATATAGGACCTACTGGTCCGGATTCAACCAAAATCAGAGTTTAGATGAGATTAGCAGACGGAAAGCAGCGGCATGTCGATTGTCACAGGCAACGACCGGGGACTAAGACCTAGTAGACGCCTTCTCCTTCATCGCCCAGCTGGCAGTAAGCATAGGGGTCCTCTAGTTCTTTGTTTCCTTCATCTGAAGTTTGTGCGTATAGCAAGGGTGAGTACCCAACGTACTCAGCAAGCCGACACAGAATGATGCACATGATAGGGTCATTCAAGGGATGGCTAAGGTTCCTTTGCACAAAGCCAATTTTCACAAATCATTTCACAAACCTATTGTCTAGCCAAGTCAAGTTTTAGTTTCAGAGTATATTAAAACGGCGATGGTTCTGTCTACCATCCATCGTGATTTCCAAGGATGGCTTCCCGCCTCCGGTTCGTCATGGTTTTCTAGGGAGTCCACCCCTTCTCGCATTTCGAGAAGTTGAGTCCACCAGCACACAAAATCATTATGCAATCCCATTCCCATCATTTTAAGATTTATGAGTCTAGCCATGGGAGAAACTTGTCACGCTGCTCATTAACCGCGAGCACGACTATTCGAATAGATTGATTCTCACACTGCAGTGGATGTACACTTTACCCGTACTCCGCGACTACTCATTGAATGAGATTTCATCCCTTCATATGGAATGGTCACGGCAAAGCCTTTTGATAACTTCGCTTTGGCAGTACCCGCTCCATGAACTTAAATCCTCTTGCACTCTAGCCGTCCTTTCCTAGCAGTGAGAGGAATTCAGGCACTCCTGGGGTAAGGGAAAAACTTTCACAACATTCTCATTCATTACTCAATACTTAGGCCGCAGTCTTTCCTCAATAACCAGAACCACCTCTTCACTCAAGAACCACTATATAGGGATACTGCCTACGCTCGGCTATCTACTCCGCTAGGTCTATACCCATTCGAGAAGTACGGCTATACTGGCTCGTTCCAGGTTATAAGTCTCATGGCTCGGTCCTTAATTGACCAGGGACGGTACTAGCCTTTCCCAGAATCCACCCAAATCCATCCATCTGCCCCAGTCCAAAACATTGGTTTTGTACTTTTTGTTTTTATCAAAACTAATTTCATCATGATCAAGGCAATGTGGCGCTCATGTCTCCACATGCCGTATTCTAACTACCTTCCCAAAGATAGTTGCCCAAGCATGAGGCTTCTTTGTAAAATCATGAGTATGCTAGAATCTAGTGTAAGCAGGGCTAAGAATTTTACTGAAGTTAGCCTTCGGTCATATCATATCGAAGGTTACAAAGAGTATTCTAATGGTAATCAACATCAAGGCAGGGTATATCAAGTATAGGTACTCATTTGTGTATAGCATGCAATTTGTAATTGAAATCAACATCATTTCGTAAAGTAGGATCAATATGTTCAAAGGGAAGTGTTGACTTGCCTTGCTCGCACACTTGTTGGCTGGGGTCTTCAACGTAGTCAGTGCTTGCTCCCTCGGTTGCTAGTCGTACGTGCGAAAGATCAATTGAATTCGATCGGAATTCAATAAAATACCAAGAGATCGAAAAGATCCATAAAAGCGACTCCAAATATTTAGCCTAAAATTCTACTCGAGTTCGGACGAGAGTTGTTAGGATAAAATCCGAGTTAAAAAGGAGGTTGATGTCCTAGGGTTTTCGCAAAACATCGATCGCATTTAATTAAGAAAAATAAATTTATAAATGCAAATCAAGGGGTTTGTGCTCGAGGTTTTGGAGGTCCGCGCACTAAAAGAAACAAATTTCTAATGGCGGAAAAGAATTAAACAAACTCCGGATTAAAATGACGCGAAACGAAATTTCCGAAAAGAAATCCGATTTCTATTTCCGAATTTGTACCGAGAAAATACACAAGAAAACAATATGTTTTTGCCCAAATATTTTCCCAAATATTTTCTAAATATTTTTCCTAATTTTCCAAAAATTTTCCCTATTTTTCCTATTTTTTATTTTTCCTTTTTCTTCTCCTTTTCTTTTCTTTTTCTCTTTCTTTTTCTTAGTTTACTATTCATTTCCCTCCCACTGTTCGACCGGCGCTCTTCCTCCCTTTCATCTCTCGTTTCCGCCGGCGACGCGCAAGCGAGGAGGGGGTGGCGGCTCGGGGCTTACCGGCGACGACGACGGCAAGGGGAGGCGGCGGGGGCACACGCACGGCGGTGGTGGCTCGCGGCGACGGCGGCGCTCGGCGGTGATGGCGCTCGGCGGCTTGCGGCGCTCGGGGGCTAGGGTTGCGGCGAGGGAACGGCGAGGGGAATGGCCGCGATGTGGGGAAAAGGGTGGGGCTTCGACCCTCTTTATAGGCGCGGCCGGGGGGGAATCGGGGAGAAGGGGGAACCGGTGCACGGTATGGCGATGGCGCACACGGCGCTGGCGAGCGGGACCGGCGCGGGGAACGTGGGCGACACACGGGGCCGGGCGCAGGGCGTTGGCGCGTGGCGTGAGCGCGGGCGGGGTCGGGTACGGTGGGCCGCGCGGCGGACGAGCACGGGGGGCGGGCGGCGGCGGCGCGGGCAGACGGTGGCACGACGCGTGGAGGGAGTGGCGCGCAGCATGGGCGGGGCGGCGCGCGGCGTGCGCGGCGGCCGGGCGGGCGCGGCGCGGGCGCGGTGCGGCGGGCGCGCGCGTGAGGCCGGGCCTGTACGGTGTCGAACACCTTGTGACATATTGAAAAGTGCCATTTCGATTTTCCTCCATTTTCAATTCTAATTTCCATTTTCTATTTTCTTTCACCCTAAAATTCAAAATAAAAATCTAGTATTCCCAAAATTAATTTAAAAATATATTTTTAAACTTTTCACCCACTTTCATTTATTTAAAAATATATATCTCCTTATTTAATTTAATCCTTTTTCTAAAATTCATAAATCACAATTTTAATTCCAATTAATTTCTAGAATTTATTTAAATCCTCTAAAATATTTTATTGCCCATTTTATTTTCTAATTAATATTTCACAATCACCAAATAATGTTTTGTTTTCCAAATACATATTTTTATGAATCCACGCCCTTTTCCTATTTTATTCTAAAATTCCTAACTTTAAACTCCGAGATTTTTCTCCCCAACGGAAATCCAAATCATTCGGTTTTTCTCAAACATCGAGATGAATCGTTCATATATAAATTTATGCAACCAAGCTGGCAAATAAGAAGTGAAAAACTCGATCAAGCAACAACAAGCGAAAGTTTTTGTAAATTCGATTTTTAATTTCGGTTTTTAAATTCTCGATTTTCGGGCGTTACAAACCTACCCCCCGTTAACAATAAATCTCGTCCCCGAGATTTCTTACCGTTCGCGGAATAGGTTCGGGTACTCAGTCTTTAAAAAGTCCTCTTTTTCCCAAGTGGCTTCATCTTCAGTGTTGTTGCTCCATTGCACCTTGTACATTCGCCACATCTTGGTCCTAGTCTTTTTCTCAGCTTCGTCCAAAATCTTTACAGGATGTTCAGGAGATGTGAGGTCTTCGCTGATAAGGACGTATTTCGAGGGGATTTCTTCTTCCGGTACTCGCAAACATTTCTTTAGCTGTGATACGTGAAAGACAGGGTGTACATCGGAAAGATCTTCTGGCAGGTCAGTTGATAGGCCATTTCGCCTCTTCTGGCGCTTATCGGGAAAGGTCCAACATATCTTGGCGCCAGTTTTCCTTTGACCTTGAACCTCTTGGTTCTACTTAGTGGCGAAACTTTCAGGTACACAAAGTCGCCTATTTTGAATTCCAACTCTCTTCGGCGAGTGTCCGCATAGCTCTTTTGCCAAGACTAGGCTACCTTAAGCCGATCTCTTATCAGTCGAACTTTCTCTTCGACTTCTCTAATGATGTCTGGCCCAAATACACCTCGTTCGCCGGTCTCCGACCACATCAATGGAGTGCGGCATCTTCGTCCAAACAAGGCCTCGTTCGGTGACATCTTCAGACTAGCCTGGTAGCTGTTGTTATAGGAGAACTCTGCGTAGGGCAGGCATTTCTCCCAGTCCTTAGTAAAATCCAGCGCACAGGCTCTTAGCATATCCTCCAGGACATGGTTCGTCCTCTCGGTTTGTCCATCTGTTTGAGGGTGATAAGCAGTACTGAAGGCGAGGTGAGTTCCCAACGCCTCGTGAAACTTATCCCAAAAGTGAGATGTGAACTGAGTACCACGGTCTAACACAATCCTTGTGGGTACTCCATGTAGGCACACAATTCTAGACATGTATAGTTCTGCCAATTTGGCGCTGCTATACCAAGTCTTGACTGGGATAAATCAGGCGGTCTTGGTCAGTCTATCCACGATCACCCAAATGAAATCGTATCCGGTAGCAGTTTTGGGTAGTCCCACTATAAAGTCCATGCCTATTTCATCCCATTTCCACTCAGGGATCTTGAGTGGTTGCAGCAATCCTGCCGGTCGCTGATGCTCAGCCTTAACTCGTTGGCATACATCACATACGACCACGTATTCCGCTACGTCTCTTTTCATGTTGGGCCACCAGTATTCCGTTTTCAAATCCTGGTACATTTTGGTGCTGCCCGGGTGTAGCGAGTATGCTGACTCATGGGCTTCCTTCAAGATTAGCTTCCTCAATCCGCCTTTCTCGGGTACGTAAATCCTTTTTCGATACCATAGGGCTCCATCGTCATCGGCCGTGAATTCCTTGGCTAGTCCTTCAGCCATGCGCTCCTTGATTTGACGGACTTCCTCACAATCCTTCTGGGCTCCCTTAATCTGACTTCGTAGGAGAGGTTGTATCTCCAGCGAACTTAGTTGTCCATGAGGAATCAACTGCAGGTTAAGCCGAGCTATCTTTTCTTGAAGCTCGTTGGCCATATATTCCATCCTTAGTTGGTTGCACTGGGCTTTGCGGCTCAAAGCGTCAGCTACAACATTGGCCTTGCCAGGGTGGTAATGGATTCCTAGGTCATAGTCTTTGATCAGTTCCAGCCATCTTCTTTGGCGTAGGTTAAGATCTGTTTGGGTAAAGAAATACTTCAAGCTCTTGTGGTCCGTGTATATATCACAGTGGTTTCCGATCAGGTAGTGCCTCCAAATCTTCAAGGCATGCACTACTGCGGCCAATTCTAAGTCATGGGTGGGATAGTTCTCCTCATGAGATCGCAGTTGTCTCGAGGCATAAGCCACAACCTTTCCTTCTTGCATCAACATGCCTTCTAGTCCTTGTCTAGATGCATCACAGTATATAACGAAGTCTTTCCGGTTGTCCGGTAGGACTAAGATCGGGGCGATGGTTAACTTTTCTTTGAGCTGGTCAAATGCCTGTTGACACTGCTCAGTCCATGCATACTTCTTTTCCTTCTTCAAGAGTTGGGTCAGGGGTCGGGCTATCTTAGAAAATCCTTCTATAAACCGTCGGTAATATCCAGCCAATCCCAAGAAACTTCTAACCTCTGTTACCGACTGGGGTGCTTTCCATCTGGTAACAGCTTTGACCTTGGTGGGGTCTACTGCTACGCCTCCTGCTGAGATCACATGTCCAAGAAAAGCTACTTCCTTAAGCCAAAATTCACACTTGCTGAATTTGGCATATAGCTGATGCTCTCGCAGCTTCTCTAGTACCAAGCGCAGATGTTCTGCATGTTCTTCATCATCCTTGGAGTAGATGAGGATATCATCAATGAACACTACCACGAACTTGTCCAGATATTCCATAAACACTTTGTTCATGAGGTTCATGAAGTAGGCCGGGGCATTGGTCAGTCCAAAAGACATTACTGTGAACTCGTACAAGCCGTAGCGTGTGGAGAACGCAGTCTTGGGTATATCCTCAGTCCGAATTTTTAGCTAATGGTATCCAGATCGAATATCGATCTTTGAGAACACTCGGGCTCCCTTGAGTTGATCAAACAGGTCGTCGATTCGAGGTAACGGGTACTTGTTCTTAATGGTAACCTCATTCAATGACCGATAGTCTATGCACATTCTCATGCTTCCGTCCTTTTTCTTAACAAACAATACTGGGGCTCCCCACGATGAAGAACTAGGGCGTACGAAGCCTTTCTCTTGTAGTTCCCTTATCTGCTTCTTAAGTTCCTCTAATTCGTTCGTCCGCATTCGGTAGGGTCTCTTAGCTATGGGGGCGGTACCAGGCATGAGGTCAATAATGAACTCTATGTCTCGGTCTGGGGGCATTCCCGGTAGTTCTTCAGGAAATACATCCGGGTAGTCCTGGATTATTGGCATTCCACCTATGGGTAGCATGGTGAATATTCCCGTAGCTCGGTCATAGAGCATAGGGTCTTGATCCATGGCTACTGTCATTGGTGATCCCATGGGGTAGATAGGGTAATTTCTCTTCGTCCACAGTCTAGTACCCCTTGGTTCTTGGTTAACCAATCCATTCCTAGTATGACGTCCAAGGTTTGGGCGGCAAAACCATAAGGTTGGACAGGAATACCACGTCCTTGATCCGAATGGGCACATTGATGCACGCATGGGGTATGGTCACATCTCCCCGGGTGAGTGTACTACCATGGGTCTCTTAAGGTTTACTCGGTGCAAATTGTGATCTTTGCTTATTCTCGACGATATGAATGAATGCGAAGCTCCGGAATCAAACAAAACTTTAACTAGTGCAGAATGGATAGAAAACATACCCATTAGCACGCTTTGGTCCTCCCGAGCTTCCTCAGCAGGCACATGGTTGACTTGACCACGGCGGAATCCGGTTGCAGCTTCCTTCGGTTGGGGCGTTCTGAACAAACTGCGTCCAGGTGCCAGAGCAGGGGTTCCTCGTATTGCAATGGCATTGGCTCCGGTGCGGTTGGGGGTGTTGCGCGGCTTAGGGTAGCTGTTGGCGTAATGCCCAAACTCTCCGCAATTGAAGCAGTTGACATTCCTGGCTCCTGGGGCTGCCAAGGTAGGTGCCGGAGTGCGAGACGGTGTTGCAGGTGGCCTGCTGACATTGTCGGGTGCGGCAGGGCGATTGGTTGCTACAATGGCTGGCTTCCAACCCGACGGGTTGCTCCTTTGGGTCACTGCGGCGTTCCTTGAATTGGGCGGGCCATTGCAAGCCTTCTCTTCCAGTTGTTTTCAACCGTCCTTTGGTCATGTTCAAGCCTTACGACCTTGTTGATGAGGCTCTGAAAGCTGGCATGGTTCTGACCGATCATCGGTCCTCTCAACTCATCGTTCAGTCCTTCGATGAACTTGTCCATCTTCTCCTCTTCGTCTGCCAGGTCGCTTGTGGCGTAACGTGCAAGCTGCGTGAACTTGTTAAGGTACTCTTGTACCGTGGTGTTGCCTTGGCGTAGCCTACGGAACTCGTTCATCTTCATCCTCATAACTGCAGCAGGTACGAAGTTTTCACGGAAGGCAGCCATGAACTCCTCCCAGGTGGGTTCACCGGCATCTTCAGCCCATGTTTCCTTGTAGGTGTCCCACCAGTCACTTGTGGGTCCTTCCAGCTGATTGGTGGCAAAGACGACTCTGTCAGTTTCCCGTACTTGGACGAGAGTCAACTTCTTTTCTATTACCCTCAACCAATCTTCAGTGTCCATGGGTTCATCTACCGAGGAGAATGTCGGTGGCTTTGCCCTCATAAATTTGCCGAGGTTTGATCCTCCACGCTGTCCTTGGTTGTTGGCGATAGCTTGCAGCAATTGGGTCTACAAAACCATGACTTCTGCTAGGGTGGAGGGGTTAGGCTCTGGTGGGTTCTCAGGAGCTGTTGGGGCTCTACGACGATGCGCCATCTGAACAACGGGGATAAGGTAAGAGACTCGCTTTGCTAACGTCGCGATACCAAGGAATTTTCTTTGAGTTGTTGGAAGTGATCTTTCTTAGCAAGCTTGGTGGAATAAACTCATTTATGACATAACATGGAACTTCATTATCAGTTCATAAATGTTACATCAGGGGATACATCGGACATGTATAGTCCATACAACACAATACAACATTACTAACATCGTTCTAGGGTCTCATATATAAAAGGGGTGGGGGCATGGTCATTGCTGTCTTAACTCCATCCAAAGCAAGACCAGGGCTGCTGCTGGTATCCGACTAGTCATCCAGCCATCCGCATGATCCAGGTGCTGGCAGGGGGTGATCCTTGGCCGAAGCAAATCGAAGTCCCCATGGCTCAGAGGTAGTGGCCTCGGAGTCATGTTCGACCTTCCTGTTTGGCGGCCTGGTACTCTTCCGGGCAGTCCTGAGGGTGATAGGACCTCCGGTGAGTGTCATGCGGCGAGTAGGAGCTTTCTCCTCTGATGGATCTGTATCACTGAGCTCCCACTTGATCTCCATAGGTTCTGTCTCGGATTCGGAGTCAGTATTGATCTGGATGGGGTAATTCTCTCCCGAACCAGGCTCGGATGGTACAGCCGTGGAAATCGGGGTGGGCTCTAATGAGGTAGCAGCAGTGGGGTCGATCAGGTACGGTCCTGACTCTGTGCTTAGCATGAAGGCTTGCTCCATCATGGCTTGAAAGGTGGTCAAGCACGCTGGAGTCATGAGGTAGTAGTGGTCGGGCACAGGGGCAGGGGGTGTTGGTGCAGCTTTAGTGGAAGTACCAGCGGTGGGGACAGGGTTGAAGCAAAGTTGCTCTTCCAGCTGGCCGACCTACTGCTGGCTCTTCCTGAGCTGTTCCTCCAACTCAACCAAGGCTTCTCCACGGGCCACATAACGATCAGAGAGCTGCTCGTACTAGGCACCGTTGGCTTGCAACTGGGTTTTCAGCAGGTCGATCTGAGCTCCACAGTTTTGGTGTTCCTCCACCAGATCATTGAGGCGTCGCTGCTGGTCATCAATCTCGAGCAATGCCTCTTCGTAGCAGTCATCCGCTGTTTCTGCCCACTGGGACAGACGTGTAACCATAGGATTATAGCAGCAGGGGGTGGCCTCCACGGTGCAGACTGGGTTGCCTTCCTCCCGGTAAGGATGGTGTACGAACTCAGTCGCGGTAAGCTCAGCACGGTGAACGGCATTGAGGTGAAGGAATGCCTCGCGGGCTGCGTCTTGAAGAGCTGCTTCTACCAGATCTCTGTGGTAACGAGTGTGGAAGCAATAGGGTGTCTCGCTCCCTATACGTGCCTCAACCGAAACCGCGGCTTCCCATACCGGGTGCCCTTCGGTGCCATGTCTTCTAATCCGATAGTGGGGGTGCATCCGGGTACCTTAGGCACCATAGCAATAGCTGGAGTTGCGACACGAATCCTTCTTCCCTCGGAACCTTGATCTCCCAAACTCTGACATGGTCCGACATCTGTTTTGAAAGTAGCTTAGGGTCAGAGAGGGATAATATCAAACCAATTTTAATAGAGGAATGGGGATAAGAATATGAGGGAAAACATATTTGTTTTGTGAAAATAGTCTGTATTTGCAGAGATAATCCTACGTAGGGATATTTCCCTTTAACCAGCTATTCAGGGGTAGGGCGCCAGTTGGTCTTATCCTACAGTCGCACTGCTCTGATACCAGCTCTGTATACCCCCGTTTTTGAGGACGGGAATCATTCGTGTTCATGGTACCATATCCCTGGATCGAGTAGTTTGGTACCCAGGAATACAGTTCTGAATTACCAGGTGCAAAGTGCACGAATAGTCTTACATCGAAATTATTAAAATAATAGGCCCGAAGGCAATATCCAATACATATTGGACCTACTAGTCCGGATTCAACCAAAATCAGAGTTTAGATGAGATTAGCAGACGGAAAGCAGCGGCATGTCGATTGCCACAGGCAACGACCGGGGACTAAGACCTAGTAGACGACTTCTCCTTCATCGCCCAGCTGGCAGTAAGCATAGGGGTCCTCCAGTTCTTTGTTTCCTTCATCTGAAGTTTGTGCGTATAGCAAGGGTGAGTACCCAACGTACTCAGCAAGCCGACACGGAATGATGCACATGATAGGGTCATTCAAGAGATGGCTAAGGTTCATTTACACAAAGCAAATTTTCACAAATCATTTCACAAACCTATTGTCTAGCCAAGTCAACTTTTAGTTTCAGAGTATATTAAAACGGCGACGGTTCTGTCTACCATCCATCGTGATTTCCAAGGATGGCTTCCCGCCTCCGGTTCGTCATGGTTTTCTGGGAAGTCCACCCCTTCTCGCATTTCGAGAAGTTGAGTCCACCAGTACACAAAATCATTATGCAATCCCATTCCCATCATTTTAAGATTTATGAGTATAGCCACGGGAGAAACTTGTCACGCTGCTCATTAACCGCGAGCACGGCTATTCGAATAGATTGATTGACTCACACTGCAATGGATGTACACTTTACCCGTACTCCGCGACTACTCATTGAATGAGCTTTCATCCCTTCATATGGAACGGTCACGGCAAAGCCTTTCGATAACTTCGCTTTGGCAGTACCCGCTCCATGAACTTAAATCCTCTTGTACTCTAGCCGTCCTTTCCTAGCAGTGAGAGGAGTTCTGGTGCTCCCGGGGTAAGGGAAAAACTTTCACAACACTCTCATTCATTACTCAATACTTAGGCCGCAGCCTTTTCTCAATAACCAGAACCACCTCTTCACTCAAGAACCACTATGTAGGGATACTGCCTCCGCACGGCTATCTACTCCGCTAGGTCTATGCCCATTCGAGAAGTACGGCTGTACTGGCTCGTTCCAGGTTATAAGTCTCATGGCTCGGTCCTTAATTGACCAGGGACGGTACTAGCCTTTCCCGGAATCCACCCAAATCCATCCATCCGCCCCAGTCCAAAACATTGGTTTTGTACTTTTTGTTTTTCATCAAAACTAATTTCATCATGATCAAGGCAATGTGGCGCTCATGTCTCCACATGCCGTATTTCAACTACCTTCCCAAAGATAGTTGCCCAAGCACGAGGCTTCTTTGTAAAATCATGAGTATGCTAGAATCTAGTGTAAGCAGGGCTAAGCATTTTACTGAAGTTAGCCTCCGGTCATATCATATCGAAGGTTACAAAGAGTATTCTAATGGTAATCAACATCAAGGCAGGGTATATCAAATATAGGTACTCATCTGTGTATAGCATGCAATTTGTAATTGAAATCACATCATTTCGTATCATTTCGCAAAGTAGGATCAATATGTTCAAAGGGAAGTGTTGAGTTGCCTTGCTCGCACACTTGTTGGCCGGGGTCTTCAACGTAGTCGGTGCTTGCTCCTCGGTTGCTAGTCGTACGTGCGAAAGATCAATTGAATTCGATCGAATTCAATAAAATACATAGAGATCGAAAAGATCTATAAAAGCGACTCCAAACGTTTAGCCTAAAATTTTACTCGAGTTCGGACGAGAGTTGTTAGGATAAAATCCGAGTTAAAAACGAGGTTGATGTCCTACGGTTTTCGCAAACGTCAATCGCATTTAATTAAGAAAAATAAATTTAGAAATGCAAATCAAGGGGTTTGTGCTCGAGATTTTGGAGGTCCGAGCACTAAAAGAAACATATTTCTAATGGCGGAAAAGAATTAAACAATCTCCGGATTCAAACGACGCGAAACGAAATTCCGACAAGAAATCCAATTTCTATTTCCGAATTTGTACTGAGAAAATACACGAGAAAACAATATGTTTTTGCCCAAATATTTTATAAATATTTTCCTAATTTTCTAAAATTTTTCCCTATTTTTCCTATTTTTTGTTTTTCCTTTTCCTTCTCTTTTTCTTCTCTTTTTCTCTTTCTTTTTCTCTGTTTACTATTCATTTCCCTCCCACCTGTTCGACCGGCGCTCTTCCTCCCTTTATTCTCTGTTTTCGGCCGGTGACCAACGCAAGCGAGGAGGGGGTGGCGGCTCGAGGCTTACCAGCAACGGCAACGACAAGGGAGGCAGCGGGGCACCGTCGCACGGCGGTGGTGGCTCGCGGCGACGGCGGCGCTCGGCGATGATGGCGCTCGATGGCTTGCGGCGCTCGGGGGCTAGGGTTGCAGCGAGGGAATGGCGAGGGAACGACGGCGAGGTGGGGAAAAGGGAGGGGCTTCGATCCTCTTTATAGCCGCGACTGGGGGAAATCGGGAGAAGGGGAACCGGCGCACGGTACGGCGGTGACGCACGCGACGCGCGGGCGAGCGGGGCCGACGCGGGGAACATGGGGAACACGGGCGACGCACGGGGCCAGGCGCAGGGCGTGGGCGCGTGGCGTGAGCACGGGCAGGGTCGGGGTACAGCGGCGACGCGCGGCGGACGAGCGCGGGCGGGGCCGCATACGGTGGCGACGCGTGGCGCGCGCGGCACGGGCTAGTACGGCGGCTCGGCGCGTGGCGGGAGCGGCGTGCAGCGTGGGCGGGCCGAGCGCGGCGTGCGCGGCGAGCCAGGGCCGGTGCGGGCGCGGGCGCGGGTGCATGGCGGCGCGCGCATGGGCGTGGTACGGCGGGCGATGCGCGCCGGGCGTAAGGCCGGGACCGGTACGGCGTCCACCTTGTGATATATTGAACAGTGCCATTTCGATTTTCCCGATTTTCAATTCTAATTTCCAATTTCTATTTTCTTTCACCCTAAAATTCAAAATAAAAATCTAGTATTTCCAAAATTAATTTAAAAATATATTTTTACACTTTTCACCCACTTTCATTTATTTAAAAATATATATCTCCTTATTTAATTTAATCCTTTTTCTAAAATTCATAAATCACAATTTTAATTCCAATTAATTTCTAGACTTTATTTTAAATCCTCTAAAATATTTTATTGCCCATTTTATTTTCTAATTAATATTTCACAATCACCAAATAATGTTTTGTTTTCCAAATACATATTTTTATGAATCCACGCCCTTTTCCTATTTTATTCTAAAATTCCTAACTTTAAACTCCGAGATTTTTCTCCCCAATGGAAATCCAAATCATTTGGTTTTTCTCAAACACCGAGATGAATCGTTCACATATAAATTTATGCAACCAAGCTGGCAAATAAGAAGCAAAAACTCGATCAAGCAACAACAAGCAGAAAGTTTTTGTAAGTTCCGATTTACAATTTTTGGTTTTTAAATTCTCCGATTTTCAAGGCGTTACACCCCGTGTCGCAGGGGTATCCCCTATTAGGATCGTTGTATTGATTGGGAACGTGTGGGGAAATTTGTGCATGAACAGTAGCCACAGGGGAGTCGTGTGCGGGAACGTGGTATAGAACCGAGTTGCCCGTGAAAGGATCTACTTCCTGTACTGGCACCAGAGCGCCGGTCTGACCAGCTATATAAGGCGCGGTATGACCGGCCATATAGCTGCTGGTCAGACCGGTGTAGTATGGGTTCGGGCCGGCCTGACGGCCGGTCAGACCAACATAAGGCGACCCGGTTAGACCGGCCATAGGGCCGGCCAGACCGCCAACTTGTTCGCGACCGGCCGTCGGGCCGGTCGACCGAGATAGGTGGGCCGTCGACCGGCCGTAGGGCGGCCGACCGCGGAGCGGCGTTTCGCGGGGCCTTGGGCAATCGCCCGTTGGTTTTGCTAAATATGTGGTTCACAGGGGGTTGGCTCCCACTTGCAATCGAGGTAGGCGGCGAATCTGTCGCGTGAAGACCGGATTTGCCGCTCATGTGCGCTCTAAACAATCTATTAAAACATGCCTCCATAGCGGACTCCATCTTATTGTTTACGGCGGCAGTAACGGACTCATCCACCGTACTAGCAACAAGTTTTTTAATAGGAACAGAGACTTGATCAGTGCTTACCTCGTCGTGAGTTACCTTGAGTGGGCTCTCGGGCTTGATGATGACGCCTTGTCGCATTTTAGTGCAAAATTGATCTAGCACTTCTTGTGTGATCGCCCAAATGCGCTCCTGCATGATTTGGCGAACCTCCCCATCCAAGTCGTCCAACGAGATGTGGACAACGTTGGATGGCTCCACTTATTCCGCCGCTTGCTTGGACATGGCGGCGTCGAATCTGAGTTGGCGTCGTGTCTTCCCCAGCGGAGTTGCCAAAAATCGTGTTGGCACCTTTTTTGGCAAAAGGCACGAACACGATCGATTCACCTAAAGATTTGTGGTGGTTCTTGGTATGGAGTAGCCAACCACTTCAATCTAGCAAAAACTAGAACAAAGTGGATTTTGTGGATCAAATGAGCTAGCGAAACCGATTTAGATAGATAAATTGATAACTACCCGTCTCGTGGGCAAACGGAAGGTTTTCAGGACAAACCTACAAAGAGATGTCGCACTCTCGCAGCGGCGGTGGACAGTTTACGACGCAAATCGACAAAAATGGACTAAACTAGGGCAAAGTAGAAAATATGGCTGAAAAGTAAAGAATATTGAAAAAACGATTCAAGTAGATTGTATTGTATGTTGTGTATGATTACTTTTTACAATTGAACCGGCCTTGTCCCTTAAATAGGGGTTGGTCTTGCCCTCCACAGGCCCTTCTCCACGTCCAATTCAGGATAAACACGTTTGGAAACTCGAGACATACCATATGGAGGAAGGAAACCCGAGTACCGACGAAGTCGTCTAGGTTTCGGACTTTGCCGGTCAGACCGGCCACATGCCTCCGGTCTGACCGGCCCCACTGCCCGGTCTGACCGGCCCATACATGGCGGTCAGACCGGCCTCTCCGAAGGAAACCGGCAGATTTCTAAATATTGGCAATCTTCCCTTTTTTGATTCCTAGGTGCCAATTTTGGGTGTAAACACATGCCCCCTACTTTTATGATAAACATCGTGAATCTAAAAGCACAAGACATGTTCATACTTAGGACGATAACTCAATTATCGGCCACAAAACTCCCTAAGCATCTTGCCAAACACTCGGGAAGTATTTCTTCAAATATTTACCGTTGATAGCCCGCTGAAACCGTTGTCCTTGAAGCGTCTCCAAGAAATACACATTGCCCCGAACGATTTCGCATATCCAATAAGGTCCTTCCCAACTCGGCGACCACTTACCGAATTCTTTAGATTGGGAACCTAAAGGAAAAATAGTCTTCCATACTAGATCTCCCACTTGGAATGTCTTTGCCTTCACCCTTTTATTGTATGCTTTAGCCACTCTCTTCTTTTCTTTTTCTATTTCTTCCAAAGCCTTCAAACGTTTGTCAACCACTTCATCAAGGTTATCACTCATCAAGAACTTGTAGTCTTCAGCTGATAAATTGTCTTGCTTTATATATCGAAGAGAGCCAAGATTTACCTCAACTGGTAAAATGGCTTCTTGTCCATAAACCAGCTCAAAAGGGTTACCTTGGTGGCACCATGCTTGGATATCCTGTGCGCCCATAAAGCTTCAGAAAGCACTTTATGCCACCTTCTTGGATGTTCCTCGATCTTCTTCTTGATCAGCTTCAACAATGTCTTATTACTAGACTCGGCTTGTCCATTAGCCTGAGCGTAGTAAGGAGACAAACTCAACAGCTTAATTCCGTAAGATTCGGCAACATTTTTCACTTCTTTAGACATAAAAGAAGCTCCTTGATCCATAGTTAATGTTTGAGGAATGCCGAATCTATGGATAATATGCTTCAGAATAAAATCAATTACCTCCTTATGCGTCATATTCCTAAGCGGCATGGCTTCGGCCCACTTGGTGAAGTAATGTTGTGTATGAATACTTTTTACAATTGAACCTGCTTTGTCCCTTAAATAGGGGTTGGTCTTGCCCTCCACAGGCCCTTCTCCACATCCAATTCAGGATAAACATGTTTGGAAACTCGAGACATACCGTATGGAGGAAGGAAACCCGAGTACCGACAAAGTCGTCTAGGTTTCGGACTCGCCTCGACCGCCACATGCCTCCTCGGCCCGACCCCCTGCCCGATCGGACTATACACGGCGGTTAGACCGGCATCTCTGAAGGAAACCGACAGATTTCCAAATATTGACAATCTTCCCTATTTTAATTCCTAGGTGCCAATTTTGGGTGTAAACATAAGCTATCTTCGAAAAACCTGAGGGGACTGAGAATCGGCACCTGAAGCCATTGTATATAAAGGGATTCATCAATGGAAAGTCGATGTCCAAGATGTTGGTTGACGGAGGGGCTGCTGTCAATTTAATGTCCTATGCAACTTTTAGGAAGCTAGGGAAAGGAGCCGGAGACCTGATCAAGACAAACATGATTCTCAAAGACTTCGGCAGCAACCCTTCAGAGGCCAAGGGAGTTTTGATTGTCGAGCTGACCGTCGGCAACAAGACCATGCCCACTACATTTTTTGTTATTGACGGGAAGGGATCATATAGCTTGCTACTTGGGAGGGATTGGATTCATACCAAATGTTGTATCCCTTCTACAATGCACCAAAGTTTGATCCAGTGGCAAGGCGACAAGATAGAGATCGTGCCAGCCGACAGCCCATTGGAGACGACGAGCCTCAATTACTACTTTGAAGGCGTCGTGGAGGGTTCGAGCGTCTACAGCGAGGACACCATGGACGACAACGACGACAAACTTGGGCAAGGTTTTATGTCGGCCGACGAGCTAGAAGAAGTTGACATAGGAACAGGAGATAGGCCTAGGCCGACATACATTAGCAAAAATCTGTCTTCTCATTTAGGTTCAAGTTCATCAATTTATTAAAAGAATAAAAAGACTGTTTTGCTTGGGATTATTGTGAGATGCCTGGTCTTAGCCCATCCATTGTCGTGCATTGGCTGCCTATAAAGCCTAGATATCGGCAATACAAGCAGCCTCCCAGGAGGTTTAAAGCCGATATGTATGATGCGATCAAAGCCAAAATCACTCGACTATACGATGCTGGATTTATTCGGCCCTGCCGATATGCAGAATGGGTTTCAAATATAGTTCCAGTAATAAAGAAAAACGACAAAGTTAGGGTGTGTATTGACTTTAGAGATTTAAACAAGGCCACCCCTAAGGACGAATACCCAATGCCTATAGCCGATTTGCTGGTGGATGATGCCTCAGGCCACAAAATCATAAGCTTTATGGATGGTAATGCAAGATACAACCAGATCTTCATGGCCGAGGAAGACGTCCACAAGACAGTGTTCAGATGCCCAGGGAAAATCGGCATGTATGAATGGGTCGTCATGATGTTCGGCTTAAAAAATGCTGGAGCTATGTATCAAAGGGCCATGAACTATATCTTCCATGATATGATCGGCTCCCTAGTAGAAATCTATATTGATGATGTCGTTGTTAAATCCAGGGAAGTAGAAGACCACTTAGCCGATCTAAGGCAAGTTCTGGAGATAACAACAAAATATGGCCTGAAGATGAACCCTTTGAAGTGTGTGTTCGGCGTATCGGCCGGTTAATTTTTAGGATTTCTTGTTCACGAAAGAGGAATTAAAAGGAGCGTTAACGCAATAAAGACCATTCAGCCTCCAAAGAACAAGAAGGATTTGCAGTCTCTGATCGACAAAATAGATTTCATAAGGCGATTCATAGCCAATTTGTCAGAAAAGATGGAGTCGTTCACACCATTGCTTCGGCTGAAAGCCGATCAAGCATTCACCAGGGGGACAGAGCAGCAGAAAGCGTTGGACAATATCAAAGATTATTTAAGCTCGCCTCTAGTCTTGATTTCTCCACAAAAAGGGATACCATTCAGATTGTATCTGTCAGCCGACGAGAAGTCCATCGGCTCAGTTTTGATTCAGGAGGTCGAAGGGAAAGAAAAGGTTGTATTTTACCTCAGCCGACGGCTTCTGGACGTTGAAACAAGGTATTCACCTGTGAAAAAACTATGCCTTTGCCTGTATTTTTCATGCACAAAGTTGAGGCATTATCTATTATCCAACGAGTGCACCGTGGTATGCAAAACTGACGTAGTAAAATACATGCTATCTGCTCTAGTGCTAAAAGGACGGGTGGGGAAGTGAATATTTGCCTTAACATAATTTGATCTACGCTATCAGGCACCCAAGGCAGTAAAAGGACAAGTCATAGCCGATTTCATAGTTGAACACAGAGATGATTCAATCGGCTCAGTGGAAATCATGCCTTGGACTTCAACCTTCGATGGCTCGGTGTGCGCCAATGGATGTGGAATCGGCTTGGTAATAATTTCTCCAAGCGGGGCAAGCTTCGAGTTTGCTTTTTCAATCATGCCCCACGCCACAAACAACCAAGCCGAATATGAAGTCGTGCTTAAAGGACTACAACTACTCAAAGAGGTTGAAGCCGACGCCATCGAAATAATGAGAGATTCGCTGTTGGTCATCAGCCAGTTGTCGGGAGAATTTGAATGCAAGAACGACACGCTGATGGTCTAGTTTCAAAAGTGCTGAGAATTGATGAACAGCTTTCGGCTAGTGACATTAAAGCATATCCCCTAGGAACAGAACACAGAAGCCAACAATCTGCTCAGGGGGCATCAGGCTACAGGCGATGACGAAGGATGTTGAAGTGGAGATCACCACCATGATAGCCGACGACTGGAGGTTTGAAGTCTACAACTACCTGCAAAATCCTTCCCAATCGGCTTCAAGGAAATTGTGCTACAAGGCCTTGAGATATGTTTTGCTTGATGAAGACCTATATTATCGGACGATTGATGGTGTGCTGCTCAAATGTCTAAGTGCCGATCAAGCCAACGTGGCCATCGAAGAAGTGCACGAAGGGATTTGCGGTACACATCAATCGGCTCACAAAATGAAATGGCTACTTTGAAGAGCAGGATACTTTTGGCCGACCATGCTGAAAGATTGTTTCAGGTATTACAAAGGATGCCAAGACTGTCAAAAGTTTGGAGCTATCCAAAGAGCACCAGCATCGGCTATGAACCCTATCATCAAGCCTTGGCCATTCAGAGGTTGGGGAATCAACATGATCGGCCAGATCAATCCACCCTCAAGCAAAGGACACAAGTTTATATTGGTGGCAACTGATTATTTTACCAAGTGGGTGGAAGCAATTCCTTTGAAAAAAGTTGACTCTGGGGATGCCATCGAGTTTGTTAAGGAACACATTACATACCGATTCGGCCTCCCTCAGACTATAACTATGGATCAGGGATCTATCTTTATCTCGGATGAGTTTGTTCAGTTTGCCGACGGCATGGGGATCAGGTTACTCAATTCTTCACCGTATTATGCTCAGGCTAACGGGCAAGCAGATGCCTCAAATAAAAGTCTAATCAAACTGATAAAGGGAAAGATCGCTGAGTATTCAAAGCAATGGCAAAGCCGAATCAATCTAGGTGCCTCCATATAAACTGGTCTACGGACATGAAGCAGTTCTGCCATGGGAAAATATCATCGGCTCAAGGAGGATTCAGTTACAAGATCAGCTCACAGCCGATGATTATTATAACTTAATGGTGGATGAATCAGAAGACCTGGTTTTGTCAAGAATGCGTGCCTTGAAGAAAGTGACTAGGGACAAGGAGCGAGTAGCCCGTCATTAAAGTTGTGCCTAAGTCTTTTGAGGAGGGCGAACTCGTTTGGAAGTTAATATTGCCGATTGGATCAAGAGATAACAAATTCGGCAAGTGGTCACCTAACTGGGAAGGGCCTTTCAGGATCCACAGATGCGTCTCTAAAGGAGCCTACATGCTGGAAGGTTTGGACGGAGAGGTGTTTGGACGGGCACTAAATGACAAATATCTAAAGAAGTATTACCCCAGTGTTTGGATCAACTCATGATTCAGCTAAGGTCTTGCCGATTCATATTAGCCGATGCGTTGAATACACATCGCATTTAGGTCGTTTTTGTGCTAAGTTTTTCCCCTAATTTTTATACATCGGCTCTGCCTAGCCGACAGCGGTACAATATTCGGTTTGATAATTTTATTAATGCTGAAGACATCATCAAGAAAATTAAAGGGGCATACAATACAATATCAAGAATCGAACGCATAAGGACATAGCAAATTTTTCAAATTTTTCAAACTTTTTGAAGTTTTCAAGTCCAAATTGATCGGCAAGCATGCACATGAATGGCATTGAATAAGCCGATTACAAAAGAGTTCGAGCCGGCTACAAGATGAACTGTGAGTTTGAGTTACAAAAATTTCCTGGCCAACTATTACAATCAGTTCAGCGGGAAAGGAAGTTGGTAATAGCCGATATCGCCTTACCACAAATCTCGTCTATGTCTTCGATGGCTTTGGCATCGGCTGCATCACTTCTCGTCACCGGCTTCACCGCCTTGGTCAGATCGGACAAATATGACACAGCCGCCTTGATTTTTGCCCGCTGGTCTTCAATTTCCTTCGGCAGGCCGGCCACGCGTTGTTCCTTGACCTGGATCTCAGCTTCAACCTTGGCGAGCTCGGCCGCCAGTTCGTCCCGGCGCTTGCGAAGCTCCTTGAGCTCGGCAATCGGCTTGGTCTTTAGAGCATCGAATCTTGCTTTCTCCGCCTTGATCTCCTGCTGGTTAGCCTTGATGGTGGCTGACAACGTCTGGTTCTCTCGGCGATCGGCTATCCGTTGCTTTGCTCTTTCATACTTATGCCGATGCGCCTCCAGAAAAGTAGCCGGCATGATGACGTCGGCCAGCTGGTATGGGAGCCGAGCCTGGATTTCTTTGAACCGATTACGGATGGAACCGCAATCGGCCACCAGCGCATCCAAGGAGCTCTCCAGCCGATTGGCAATATCGGCCAGCGTGGTCCTCAGGTCCTCGTCCAGCAGCACCATGGCTTTACCAGCATCTTTGTCCAGATCAATGAACTTTGACAAGTCAAAGCCCAAAAGATCGGCTACGCTCTGAAAGGCAGGAAACAGTTAGAAGATTAACAGAAGCCAATGAGCCGATATGTGAAGGTGAGCAAACTTACTTGGACTGTTGGGACTGAAGTAGCTTCATCATCGGGATTGCCACTACTTGCAGTCGATGGTGTGTGTTCACTTGATACCTGGGGGGAAGGTGTTGGGGCACGAGAAGGCTAAAAAGGGCGCAAGTTCAGAAATCGGCTGATTAAGAAAGGAAAAATGCAATGATAGAAGCTTACTGAACGAAGGGGAGCCACTTTCCTCTTGATGGCCAACTTCTTCCTCTGTCGATGCAAAAGCTACAATGAGGGAAGAATATATATGACAACATTGAAAGATTGAGCAGTGAAAGTGGCTTACCGGCGTCGAACGAACAGAGCCGTTTGGAGGGCTCGGAGTCTTTTGAACGGATGCCTGGGCATACTTGTCAGAGGAGCTTGATTCGGTTGCGACATCATCAATAGTTTTCTCCATTTCTTCGTCCTGAACTTCTTCACCAAGCACATCGTCGACTTCTGGGTCGATGGGGGATAGATCATCGGCTGGGCTTGGCTTCTGCTTCTTCGCAGGTTTCTTCTTCGCTGCAGTCAGTGCAGCGACAGCCGATGGCTTGCTCCTTTTTTTGCCGACGAACTGGCTCACAGGTTTGGCCATGGAGGAGAGTTGATACCTTCGGCGCGTTGAAGCCGATGATTGATGGGGCCAGCCCACAGCCGTTCGATAGCACCCCTCTAGCATAACTCACGGCCACTCCAGTGTTGCTGATCCGAGGAGGAGAGGCGTCAGTCGTCTGCAAGGACAAAGATATGAGTAATGATATATGCGTATGAATAGCCAATGAAGTGAGAAAGTTAAAGAGCAAGTACTTACTGATGGGACCATGTCAGGATCAATGGTAGTCAGATACATGGAAGCCGAATGGTGAAATAGATGCAATTTCCATTTCCTCCACCATCGGCTAAAGACAGTTGTCCTGGTGATTGCCAATTCGATATTCCTGAAGTTGCCGAGAGGAGGACTTGGGATACTGAGCAGCTGTTGCATCATTATTCTGCCATCAATCTTGCCTCTAGCTTGGATTTTGTCAGAATAGTACAAGCCGATTGGCAGTTGGCCCATCCCCAGTTGTCTTGCAGCAACCATCGGATGATAAAACTCATAAGTTTTCTGAACATTCCTCCCTTGGTGGATGCCAACCTGAAGGATGCAAGGGGAGATGGCAGTTACAAAAATTTCTCTCGGCTTCTCATATTTTGGAGAAATGATTTCATCTAGCCAAAGATCGTCTGGCATTTCAAACTTGCTGAACTTGTCGTAAGCAAACCAGATAGTGGAATCGGCTGGGAAGCCGTTGTAGAAGTTGCTGAACCAGTACTTGAAGTACTCAGCCGAAAGCTTGGATCCAGAGTAGGAGGAGGCTGCCTCTCCAAATGACATACATCGACGAGTGGTTACTTATTCATCATCTTCGTACCTCGGCTCAGCTAAGGGAAAATCGGCTTCAAGAAGACTTGGCCGCTGAGCAGCTTTGTGGGTGTGGAGGTTGAGCCATAACTGCAGTAGCCACCAAGGGCCTCCTGTGTTGATGGCTTGCTTAGAGGCCAACCTAGCCGATACATTGCTCAGCGTTTGGTACAGATAGCCGAGCAAGTACTTCCCTAAGGGGATTTTCTTTTTCTCTACCAGGGCTTCGGCTACATGTTGCCAGTTGTTGGTCAGCCCGCAACTTGATCCGCAGAAAACGTACTTCTCCAACCACACCATCAGGAAAGCTGCGTGTTCCCTGTTGAAGACTGGGCCGTCCCTCATGTTCATTGAGATAAAACCACTCCAACCTCCAATGCTCTTGGTCTTAAAATTGTGATGGCACTTAATGTTGAGATCAGAGGGGTCAACTGCCGAGGTTATGTCCAGCCCAGTGATCATCACTACATCCAGGAGGGTTGGCGTCATCGGCCCTTGTCTAAAAAAGAACACATTTAGCGTGTCTGACCAGAAATAGCTTGCAGCCGACAGCAGGGGCTCATCCTTGGGCATATCGGCTATGTTGAGGGCTAGGCACTGGCTGATCCCTATTTCGTCCCAGAAAGCCTGCTTACTAGCCGATACCCTAGAGTACCAGGATGGCCAAGTTTTGTCAGTTGATGGCCAATATTTGAAGACCCCTGACCAATATGCTAAATCTGGGTTAGAAAATCTGAAGGGGATCCGATTGGTCTTAGCATTGAAGAAGTCGCTAGGTTCTACGTTGCCAATCGGCCCTAACAGGAATTGGTCAGGGTGAAGTTGGGAATCGCAATTTGGTGAGCAAGGTGCTACAGATTGAAGAAAAGAAAAGCGAAATTAAAAAAGGGGAAAAGAAACCAGATCGCGGTGAATGAAGGGCTAGAGCCGATGAAAACGTACCTCGGGGTATTCCATGGGGGCCGCATCGGAGGGGGTGCTTAAAGACGCCATCAATGGATGTGATCGCCGCCGCGGAGGAGTTTGCTGGTGAAATCTGCTTCGGTTCCGACGAGGTCGTAGAGGGAGCAGAAAGGTTTTGAGGCTAGGGCTTGAAGGTGAAAAGTGGCAATGTGGCTCGTTTAGGCGCAAGGCGGGCATTATTTAAAGAGTTTTTGTAACAGCCAAAACAGACTGGGACGGAAGTCACGCGGGAATGTGAAAAGTGGCAAATCCCGATACTATCCTATCACGGACTTGGGGGCATATCTTAACGACCAAATTTGGTAACCAAATCCCCGAGTTTGGAGCCAAGATTGAAGCAGAATCGGATCAGGAGCATAGTCTGCGGAGAAACAGAGGCCGCATCAGCTAAGACCGAATCGGCAGGGAGACCAGTCGGCTGAGGCCGAATCGGGCAAGGATGGCCAATAGCCGATTCCGATTAGGAGATGGAGATTGAACCGATCTCGAAAAAGGAGCATAAAGATAAATATTGGATTTGGTTCCCAAATGTTCGTTGAAGATATTGCCATCTATGGATAGAGTCCTGTAACGACAATTACATCTGTAAATTAGGAAGTTGTATAGATATTCCTTTTGTAATGTGGCATGGGACTGCGTCCTGAGATATTGTCGTACTGTAAATAGTAGATAAGGTAGAAACCGTGTCCTACACGGATGTTGTTATGCCTGGGTGTAAATAAGACCCAAAGGCTCTTTGTAAAATATATCAACCAACACACAATCAATCAACTTCGGCGCATTGCCACCCTTTTATTGACAAGTTCTTGCTCTTGCTCGGGCTGCATCGGCTTTGATCTCCGAACAAGGTAATCCTTTGTCATTAGTGGTTTGTATTGTAGGGACTAGTGCTTCCATCGTCATGATACTCTAGTTTCGATGTTATAAACTATGCAATTTATCATACGTGGCCTATAATCTAGAGCAATGCCAAGATCTATCCCGCAATCGGCTGGTTTCTCTCTAAAGACAACAGCCGATGGGGCTAGATCCAGGGGTTGAATTAGATTATATGTCGTGTCTACCGTCCTGAGGGGTTCACATTAACTTGTATAGATCCGTTATTTCTTTTTGTACTTAATGCTGCATCTAATCGACCTATTAAGTCGCTCTTAGAACTATCAAGATCTATTTAGTTTAATGTTTATCATTAGAGACAGCGTTGGAGTTTCAGCCAGCCATACCTGTTTTAGTTATCTTTTTTTTAATTGCTATTAGATATATTAAAACTGCCTTTTACATTAAGATCTCAATTTGTTTAAATGCCCTAAACCGGTGTCAATCTGTCAAGTTACGCTGACAGCCGATAGATCTAGGTTTAGTGCATTTAGATTAGATTAATATCTTTTTATAAAATGTATCGGAGTATTAGCCGATTCACATTAGATCTGCAGTATCGGCTAGGTTATCAATGTAGATAATTATTATCCTAATGTGCCTTTAGCCTAAGTGATTTATATTGTCTCGGTATGCTACCGATCTATCCCAATTGCTTAGTATAAATGTGCTTTGGAATAACAATTATGTGTTTATTGATGTCTTCAGCCGAACCGGTATGATCTAATTTCAACTTAATGCATATTTCTTGTTTCTTGTTGGTTACAGGATCAAACCAACTGGCACGCCCTCAATTCACCAGATGCGACCAATTTGGACCTGCACTAGAGTAAAGCAAATCTCTCAGGCCAATGCGTGGGAATCGAATTTCTCGTCAACAAGGGAGGATGCTTCTTCCCAAAGGATTGCAGAGGAGACAAGGAGGGGACAACTCGACCAAGGATGATGTCACCCAACAAGACTGCGCACAAGATACCCATGGCGATTAGGACCTATAGGACCTGTGTGTGCACTCTTTTGAGATATTTTCATGTACATTCTCTCAACTTTAGGGCTTAGCTTTCTTGACCCCCAAGTCCCCTTGTAACTGCCCCCTTAAGCTATAAAAGGGATGGCAGGTGGCGTGGTGATGGGGACGAGCCTCTAGAGTTTGGGCGAAGCCTTGGCAATTTGGATCCAAGCTCTAAAATTCACGCCATTGTACTCATTCCCAGTTCATACACCACCCTAACAAAGAACACTGGACGTAGGCCTATTATCCTCCAGGAGGGCGGAACCAGTATAAACCCTTGGCTCGCTTTGTGTTCGAGTCGACCATCGGCTCCTTTCAGTAGACGCCCCGACCACTCTTTCACCTCCTCGGGTAGCCCCCTGGGAGGACTGACCGACCATCCGTCGACAAGTACAACCACCATACTTAACAATCCATACCGAGAAATGCAGACGTGTAAGGGGAGAGAAAGAGTGGCTTGGGCTAATTTGCATAAATGCGGTTGAAAACATTTCTAGTTTAAAACAATAAAATGTTAATTAATTAAGTCAAGATTGATTCTCCACTGAACAATGCTAAACCACGTTGAACAGGCCCAACCGTTCCCACCTGAACTATACCAATTTATTAGGTCACATTATTAAGGGTGAGACTAATCATAGTGAATCTGGTTGATCGCCCATAACCGTGGGCATGACTATTCGAATAGTTTTACTCTGATTAGAGGTGCGCAACTTTACCCATAAGACACAATCCACCGTATGTCACCGTGTCATGCCTGACACGTTACAATATGAGTGATCGTGACAAGACCTTTCGCATAACTTCCCTAACCAATCGTACCACACCAAGGTTTCGCCCCCACTCCCATCAGGGCAGTGGACAGCCCCCGAGTGCCGCGGTGAATCCGGCAGCCGATCAACCGGTAAATCTCGGTCGACCCAACTCCATCACGCCCACCCTTGCCTGGGAACGTTTGCTAGAGGATAGCTACACTACGAGTCCAGTAGTTGCCCATTCTTGCTTGTAGTAAGCACTGTTCATCTTCCAGGGTTTCCCATCAACCGGTCCTTAATTGTCTTGGGTGCGACAATCAAAACCATGCACCCGCAGTCCACAATTAAGTTATATTTTAGTTGAGATAATTATGACCAATAAGACATGGCCAGGTATTTCGAGCTTGCAACTCATCAGAGACTAGAGTAATTAATGTGATTATCCCATTTAGTGAGCTAGTCATAGATAAGCATGGCTAAGCATATAATTCTAGCAAAAGTCAATGTCAGTGACTAAAGCTAGTCAAATTATCACCCAAGATTAACAAGGGACGGATATCAAGTAATATGGCTAGCACATCCTTTATTATGTACGGGTGCCTTTCTCTTCTTAGAGTTGGATGGTGGCGTATCAAAATTCCAACTGATTACTTGACCCGAATCCTTCTACCTTCTTGGGCACTGCATCTCATCTTCGGTTGGTGTTCTGGTGTACACGTCTCATGAACTGTTTCTTGCATCATGACCTTGCTCATTGTAACCATAGTGAGGTCATGTGTTTCCCTCTAGCATGATGGAGAGATTGGTGCCATCGTCTTCTGGGAACTTGACTGTATACTGGCGGGAGTCACCAAGGCTTGCATCGGAGCATACTTGTGTTGCTCTTGATACTGACCCTGAGCTTGCATCTGAACTTGCATCTGCTGCTGCTGTTGATATTGTCGTTGCATCTATTGCATCATCATGGCCATTAACTGTGTTTGATTGGCCACTACCTGGGCTAGAGTTGGATCCCTGGGAGATGGAGGTGAAGTACTCGCAGGGTTGTTCTGAGCTGACCCATGAGACTGTTGAGGTTTTGATCCACTGACATTGCCTCTGACATTACCCATCTGATGCAGAAGGAGAAAGGAGAGGACAAGGGAGAAGTTAAACTAAAGACAAGACCTTAACCCACAAAACTACTGATCTGATGTGGGTGTACTTTTATTGTTCAAGTTGATTAGACAAACAACCTAGTATGGTCATATCCCCACCACTGATGTAAACCATACACCTGCACACAGCAAACAACACACGACCTAGGAACTACCGATACTACTCTTTCGGAAAGGATTGGGTTTAAGGTAAGCTCCGAGAAAACTTCGCTTTATCCTCGAGAAAAGCTGACTTTGAGCTGCTTGGCTTGATCTTCTTGCTTGAAGCTTGGGGCTTGACTCGCCTTCCACCGGCTGACGAGCAACTAGGTTTGACCTCCAGGTTCAACAGCTAAAATAGGTGGAGGGGAAAGAGACGAATTTGGGCAAATCATTTTGCAAAGACTCCGGAGGGATAGAAGATATATTTTCACAAATAAAGTTTTCACAAACTTGTCCTTAGGGTTCCTATAGTCAACCTACAGTCAAGATGACTCTGATACCAACTTGTCACGCCCGAAAATTTTCCTAAATTCCCATACTATTTTGTGTATTACATCCCTATCCAGGAATCAACCAGGGTACACAAAATGACAAATTAATACACAGATCCAAGCATAAAATAAAGCATAAAATAAAAATACTTACAGAAGAGGCACTTAGTCCTCACACCCAAAGGGGACAGCAACGGAAAAGAAGACGATCCTAGCGGGGCTTCAGCTTCACTTCACAGGCAAACTCAACTGGGGTCTGAGCCTTGGTCCTCTAACACCGTCTTCAACTCAGAAGCACTACACTTCTAAAAGGGAGAAAATAGCAAGGGCTGAGTACAACCACCGTACTCAACAAGCCATATCGAGAAATGCAGATGTGCAAGGAGAGAGAAAGAGTGTCTTGGGCTAATTTGCATAAATGCAGTTGAAAACTTTTCTAGTTTAAAATAGTAAAATGTTGATTAATTAAGTCAAAATTGGTTCTGCACTGAACAACGCTAAACCACGTTGAACAGGCCCAACCGTTCCCACCTGAACTAGTGATTATCCCATTTAGTGAGCTAGTGGTAGTTAAGCATGGCTAAGCATATAATTCTAGCAAAAGTCAACATCAGTGACTAAAGCTAGTCAAATTATCATCCAAGGTTAACAAGGGACGGATATCAAGTAATATGGCACAATCAAGCAGATAGGTAATTCCATCATCCCATGTAATTAGCAAAACATGAAATGTTATTTGCAAACTGTAAAACATTTATAAAATAGGTTAAATATGCTTCAAGGGGAGTGTGACTTGAATTTCTTCTTCAAACAATCTTCTGGATTCTTTTCCTCACGAGCACGAACCTCCGAAACGGCAGAATCTACACACTGGCACGCAAAACAAGGAAAAAACTAATAAAAACAAAATAATAGTACATTAAAAGTAAACCAACATGTAGATCTTAATTTTATATAAATTTTGCAATTTGAATGGCCCAATTTGGAGTTTGTATGAATTAGATATGAATTTTAGAAGTTTTGGACCATTTAAATGAATTCGGAAATTAAAATGATTTATTGCACAATTTTTATTTAATTTTACAAGGAAAAAGGACTAGGGCTGACGTCAGCGAGCAAGGGCTGACGTCGGCGCGGCAGCGGGCGCATGGGACCACGGTGAACCAGGTCCACGGGGACCGGTCCACGGGGACCGGTCCACGGGTCCACCACGTGGCTGCCACCCGGCGGCCACGGGGACGGCCACCGACGTGGTGTGGATGCGGTGGCACCGCTAGCAGCCACGTCGCCACCACGTGGATGGTCTAGATCACCCCAAAGGGATCGGGCGGCCACGGGGACCGACGGCTTGGATCGGTCTGGGATCGATCCGACAGCCGAGAGCGAAGCAAGGGGCGGTGACGGCCGACTGGCCGACCGGTGGCGTGGCGACGTGCGGGTGGCCCGATGGTCACCGGCGGTGGACATGGACGGGTCGATGCACACCGGAGGGCGGTGGAGAAGAGTGGAAGGAAGGGGAGAGCTTTGCCAAGCGCGCGCGGGAGGTGGGCGGCGCGAACGGTGGCGAGGCGGGAGCGGAAGCGCTAGGCGGCGTGGGCGACGGAAGAGGCACACACGCACGCGCGCGGAGCGAGGCGGCGACACGCGTCGAGAGGACTTGGCGCCTCGGTAACGGCGGCGGGAAAAAGGAAAGAGAGAGGAGATGGAGAATGGGAATATGCTCACCGGAGAGCGGTCGACGACGAAGAAGATGACAACGGCCGAGGGGTTTGGCGGGCTAAATTTCGGGGAAAAGCAGTGCCCGAGAGTCTTTGGGCAATGGCAAAGCCGACGGTGATGGCGGATTGAAGCGGTGAGCGGCGAAGATGGTGTATTTTGTGGTCGGAGTTGGGAAGGCGGTGACAAGCTTGGGTTTTGCGGTGCGGCGTGAGAGAGAGCTCGGATTTTAGCGATTGATTGGGGGAAAGCTCGGTCAGGGCACGGGGTTGCTATTTATGGGCACGAGAGGCGGTGGGAGGCCAGGGAGCGGCGAATTTTGGGGCGGCTTGAGGCAGCAGGAATGGCGGGTGGTCGAGAAAATCGGATCCAACCGTTTGGCCGTTTTGCGCATGCGCACGAGGTGGCGCGAGGTGCGGGCCAGAGTGGGGCGGCACGAGGCGGTGCGGTAGCGCGCGGGACGACCGAGAGGGGCGGGGACGTGGTGGCGGCGGCCCAGGGAAAGTGGACGGAGGTTGCAGACGACCCCGACAAGTGGGCCCCACCTGTCGGTGGCTCAGGAGGAAGGGGAAAACAGTCTTTGCGCAAATGAGAAGAACAGGTGGGTCGTAGGCCAGAGCGGGCTAGGCCTAGGAGACGAGAAGGGAGGGCGGTGCTGTCTGCCGGCTCAAGAGAGGAAAAACATACTTTTGGAGAATGGGCCAAAAGCGGCCCAGAATAGGAAAGAAGATTTAATTTGTTTTTCTTTTAAATTAACCGTTGAAATGATCTTTCAATTTTTATAAATACTTTCTATGCTCAAATAATTCCAAGAAAAATCCTAAAAATAGATGGACACTCAAAGTATAAATATAACCATATCATTTAATGATTAATTTATTTATTTAAATAACTACTGAAATGCTCTTTGTATTGTTAAAATTATTTACGGAGCTCCAAAATTTTACGAAAAATTTCAGAGAGTATTTTAGGGCATGGAGAATATTTAAAAATATTTCTAGCCATGATTTTTAAAGTAAAATTTAATTTCCTTAATAATTAATTTGCTTTTAATTTTATTAAATTTCGAAAAATGATTTATTTAATGATTTTTAATCCCGAACGAAAATCGGGTGTGACACCTTGTAACGCCCCCTTGAGCTATAAAAGGCATGGCAGGTCGCGCGAGCGAGGGGGAGGCCAGATGCAAACTCTAGAGCTCTTGCCATTGTAATCATTCACTGTTCATACACCACCCTAACAAAGAACACCGGACGTAAGTTTGTTATCCTTCGGAAAGGTGAACCAATCTAATATCCTTGGCTCGCTTTGTGTTTGAGTCGACCATCGGATCCTTTCGATAGACGCCCCGACCACTCTTTCACCTCCTTGGGTAGCCCCCTAGGAGGACTGATCGACCATCCGTCGACAGACCTCTTCTTGTATGTACTGAGAGTTGAAGTCACTAATCCAGCATCCATTTAGTCAAAAATAAATTTCTAACTACCATGCCTTGGGACCAGTATATGTCTTTTAGTTGAGTAAGAATTGTTGGTTTGAGCTTTATTTAGTGAAGACAAGATGCCGACTACTACAAAGCCGTCAACTAGTCTCTTTTTACTCAAGAAGGGCAATTGCTTGATATCTGATTTTTCATGAAATGAATTCTTAGAACAAACTATTAGAAAGAAAGCCCCCAAGTGAACGCTTAAGAATAATATAATATGAATTGAAAATAAATTATATCTATGTGTGACAATAAACGAGTACTCCCGCTAGAGCTGCCCTCACCTAAACAGAGTTATGTACCCTTCCTAGCCCCCAGCTAGTTTTATGGAAAGTTTTCCACAGAAGCAACTTGAATCTTTTAACAGGACTATGCTCAAGTTGTGAATTCCTGGCCCCCAGCCGTGAAGTTGGGAAAATCAATTCCCGGTTACACATCTAGTTAATGCGTTACAGTGGGTACTCTGACATGACCAAATCTAACATGGTCGCTGACCCTTAGAACCTGACTAATCCAATAGTACCAGGTGTCCCTGGCCAAGGTCTATGAGACCCGATGGTAAGTTAGATTAAATGTAAAAGGACGATTTGAGACATAGTGATATAAGAACAGGGGATCAATGGACAAATATTGCACATTTGTATAAACACTTACAGAGATTAATGTATGGGGATGGTGAGATTGCTAGCATGCTGGTCGAGTACCAGGTGTGTAGTCGTACCTTGACCATGTGTAGAGGTAGTGGGAGGATCGCTACCACGCTGGTCGAGGACATGGTGTGTAGTCGTACCTCCGCAATTCGTTGAAGTGATGGGAGGATCGCTACAACCACTAGTCAAGGACCAGGTGTAGTCGTACCTCGATCAGTCATAAAGGTGATGAGAGGATCGCTACAGACACAGGTCGAGGACTAGATATAGTCATATCTTTACCACTCGGAGAGGTGGTGGGAGGATTTCTACCACGCTGGTCGAGAACCAGGTGTGTAGTCATACCGCTACCACTCGGAGAAGTGGTGAGGGGAATGCTACCACGCTGGTCGAGAACCAGGTGAAGTCCTACCTCGACCACTCTAGAGGTGGTGCGAGAATTGCTACAACACTGGTCGAGTACCAGACGTTTATTCGTACTCGACCAGTCGTAGAGGTGGTGAGAGGATTGCTACAACCGTTGATCAAGGACTAGGTGTAGTCATATCTTGACCACTCAAAGAGGTAGTGGGAGGATCGCTACCACGCTGGTCAAGAACCAAGTGAAGTCGTACCTCGACCACTCGTCGAGGTGGTGCGAGAATCACTACAACACTGGTTGAGGACCAGGTGTGTAGTCGTACTCGACCACTCGTAGAGAACTCGGAGAGGTGACGGGATTGCTACCACGTTGGTCGAGGAATAGGTGTAGTCATACCTCGACCACTCATAGAGGTGGTGAGAGGATCCCTACAATGCTGAAAGGGGACCAGGTGTAGTCATACCTCGACCACTCATAGAGGTAGTTGAAGAGGTGGTGGGATCGGTACTATCACGCCATAAGTTTTCTCTTTCTAGCCTTACATTATTTAATAAATTGTCCTAAGAAATTGTCGAAAATTAACCTAGAGGAAAACCCTAATGAATAAATCCATTTAATAAGTGGAATCGGCTTGGTGATATTTTTCTTGAGTTTTTAGTGAAATTTTCGAGCAACGGAATTTATTTTAATAATTAAAATATGGTTATCGAAATTAAATAAATTCTAAAAAAATTTCCTTTTTTTCTCTTTCTTTCCTTCTTGGGCCGCCCACCCGGCCCACCTTCCCGCATCGGCCTGCTCGTGCCCGTGCCTTCCCTCCCCACCGCTGGGCTGGCCGAAGGTCACGACCCAGCAAGGTCGCCTGCGCCGCTCCTCCTCGAGGAAGCTGGCAGGTGGGGCCCACTTGTCAGCTTCGTCCCCAACCTCCAAGGCTGACGTTAGCCACGGCGTTGCCTTCCCCGTGCCTCCCGCACCCGTTCGCGCCGCCCGGATGCCGAGGCCCACTCCCCCACCTCTCGCACTGCTGCACTCGAATCCCCCTTGGATTCGAGTTAGAATCAGCTGTTCTCTATCTCTCCTCCCCTCACGTCGCTGGTGGTTTCACCCACATGCCGGCCACATCTGAGCTCCCCGCACCCACAAAAAGGATCCCCGTCCTCCCCTCCTCCTTCCCCCATTCGCCGCCCTCTCTCGTGCTCTCTTTCGCTCCCGCGCCATGTACCCTAGCGCTGCTGCCTCTACCACCTCCGACCGCTACTAGCCGCCTCTCGGGTCACCGCCTAGCCGCGCCACCGCCACCACCGCACTCGTCGAGTCCATCCAGCCCTCGGCCGCCACTTCCCACTGCTGGCTTCCCATCGGAGCGCCATCCACCTCGCTCGCTAGTAAGCCTACCATTCCCCTCTCTCTCCGGCCGAATTTGCTGCTCGTCGTGTATCATCATTCCCTTTCTAAACTCCCTCGTTCTCCTCCTTAGGTCAAACCGAAGCACGTCCACCGCCTCCATCACCGGTTCACCGCCGTCTATGTCGTCCCGAAGCTGTCGCCCCTCCTCTTGCTGTCGCCATCCTTTCACCGTTCCCGTTGGTGCAACCCCTCGATGAGCCGTCCCTCTCGCTCTCCACACTCCGCCGCCTCGTCCCGCACTTGCCGCCTCCTAGTCAAGATGGCCGACCAGTCGTCGCCGCCTCCCCACCGGTCGGCCGGTCATCGCCGCCTCCCCACCGTCCGATCTGCCCAGGGCAGATCGTTGCCGCCCATCCACCCGCCCGCGTGGCCGTCATGTGGCTATCGCGTCGGTGCCATGTGTGCACCACGTGGTGCACCTGTCCCCTTAGCCCGGTGGACTTGGTCCACAAGTGAGTCACCCCCTTACGTCAATGTTAGGTGGGGCCCATTTGCTGACGCCGGCTCCCCCCTCAGCATGATGTTAGCCCTCGGGCTTTAATGCGCAATAAATGATTAAGGACTTTTTTGTTTATAGTAAAAACACAATGAATCTTCTAAAGTTCACAAAAAATTCATCCGAGCTCTGTTTAAGTCCATTCAAATTGTGGTAAATTCATAAAAATGCCTAGAATCCACTAAAAATGGTTGTGTTTCCTGTTTCAATAGCCTTGTAGCCTGTTTTGCTTGTGTGCTTTGTTTGTCACATAGATTCCGGTAGTTCCGACGCTCCAGTTTATTTTAAAGTTGTTGCAGAGGTTCCAGCAATGCCCGAGAAAGGCAAGTCATGCATTTCTCATTGAACATATTGTATCTACTCACAAATGTCTCTCTTTCTATTAAATTTTCATTATTTTATAATGTCATGTGGGATGGTTCCTATTGTACTCGGCCCTAGTTTGTTTACCCTATATCATTGATAGCTTGGAAATTAATATGACTAGATGGCTTAGGAAATGCTTAGCTATGCTTGGATCAACTAACTCACTATGGGAATCTCACATATAACTTATATCCTTGATTAATGATGATGATGTTGGAAATGTAACACCATGGTGTTAATTCAACTAAAATAGGCCTCATGATGGGTTGTGGGTGCATGGTTTTGATAGATGCACCCATGACAGTTAAGGACCAGTTCGTGGGAAACCATGAAAGAATTACCATGCATACCATAAGCAAGTGCGGGCAACGGCTGGGCTTATAGTGTAGCTTTTTCCTTTCTAACATACCCAGGCAAGGGTGAGCGTGATGGAGTTTGGATGGGCCCTGTGACGGTCTATGCGGATTCTGGATTCACCTAGTCACAAGGGGGTTGCGTACCTTGGTTTTAAAGGTAGGGGCGAAACCTGAACTGTGATGCACTTGGTTAGGGAGGGTTATGCGAAGGGTCCTGTCACAATTCCTTTTCGGTATATCATGGTGGAATGTCTGCGCACAGAAACGTGTCATGGGGCTGTGTCTTGTGGGTACAGTTGTATACCTCTGATCATAGTAAAACTATTCGAATAGCCGTACCCACGGTTATGGGCGATCAACTAGATTCATCGTGATTAGCCTCATCATTAATAACTTGATTTAATGGAACTGGCATAGTTCATGTGGATGGTTGGGCCTGTCGTAACGAGGAGTAGCGTTGGACAATGATGTTTAATATTGCTTAATTAAATTCAAAAGTTTTACTGTTTTCAACTACTGCTCTTAAATGTGTGCTTTATGCAAAAGAACCCCTAACCTCCTTTGGAATTACCTTCATCATACCTCCTCTTGGTATGACTTGCTGAGTACAGTGGGTACTACTCAGTCTTGTTGTATTTTTCCCACTCCAGAGCTGGAGTACTACTTGGATGGAGCCTACTCAGAGGAGTAGGCTTCGTCGCTACCATCGAGGATGCCCATGGAGTGGAGTCGCCACGCTGCAAGTGTCAAGTTGTCTAGACTAGCTCATTTTTACTTTTCTGCTGCATTTGTAAGACTTTTATTATGCTTTGTAAGTGTTGATGAGAAAAGTTTCCCACACACTGGCCTGGGAGATCTGCTTAGCTCCAGTGCAGGTCCAAGTTGGTCGCCTTTGGTGACTTGTAGGGCGTGCCAGTTGGTTTGATCCTGTAACCAACAAGAAATAGAGAATAGGCAGTTAAATTATAAATAGATCCTACTCGATCGGCTATAGATATCCATAATACATAATTGCTATTCCAAAGCGTATTTAGATAAAGTGATTGGGATAGATCGGTAGTATACCAAGACAGTACAAATCACTTATATCTAAAAACACTCCAGAATAATAATTATGCATATTTATAGCTTAGCCGATGTCGCAGATCTAATGTAAATCGGCTAATACTCTGATATGTTTTATACGAAGATATTAATTTGAACTAAATACACTAAACCAGGATCAATCGGCTATTAATATTATTTAACAGATTGATACCGGGCTTAGCATATTTAAATAGATTAAGATCTAAATATAAAAGGCGGTTCTAACACATCTGAATAGTAATAATACATAAAAGATGGCTAAAACAGGTAAAACCGGCTGAAACTCTAGTGCTATCTCTAATAATAATCATTGAGCCGAATAGATCTATATAATTCTAAGAGCGACTTAATAGATCAGAGCGATGCAGCATTAAGTACAAAAACAAGGAGATGGTGGATACGCCATATAACCTAAATCAACCTCCCGATCTAGCTCTATCGGCTGCTATCTTCAAAAAGACATTAGCCGATTGAGAGGTAGATCTAGGCATTGATCTAGATTATATGTCGCATATGATAGATTAAGCAATTTGAAACATTAGGATCAGAGTATCATGATGATGGAAGCACTAACCCCAATAACACAAACCACTTGTAACAAGAGATTACCTTGTTTGGAGATCGAAACCGATGCAGCCCAAGAACAAGGCAAGAACTTGTCGAAAAGTAAAACAGAAAGGGTGGCGACGTGCCAAACTTGTATTGAGTTGATGTTGTTATTTTTTTACAAGGTCTCGGGTGATATTTATACCCGGGTATACAACGATCCCGTAGCAGACATGATTCCTAGTATAGATTAGATTACAAATATTTCTACACAAACCGACATTATCTATACAAAATATCCTAACTTAAAGATATAATTGCCGTTGTAGGACATTATCCGTAGATGGCAATGTCTTTGAAGCACTTTGGAAACCGAATCCAATACTTATCTCTAAGCTTTCCTTCCAGGATCGGTCTCATCTCCTACTTCCAAACGAAATCGGCTATGGCTACCCTGGTCCGATTCGGACACAGCCGATGGGCTCCTTAGCCGATTCAAACTTAGCCGATGCAGTCTCTGTTTCTGAGGATCGTGTGTTTTCTTCGATTCCACTTCAATCCTTGCTTCAAACTCGGAGATTTGCTTACCAAATTTGGTCATTAATAGTAAGACGTGGGTCTGTACGTTAACTTTGTTGTCTGTGTACCCTTGCCGGTCCTGGACAGGGGTTTAATGCACATTCAGCTTGAAATCCTGGTTCATGAATTTATGGGCATGACAGTTACCACGTTGGTCAAGGACTAGGTGTGTAGTCATACCACGATCACTCATAGAGATGGTGAGACGATCGCTACAACCGCTGGTCGAGGACTAGATGTAGTCATACCTCGACCACTCATAGAGGTACTCACAGAGGTGGTGGGATCACTACCACGCTAGTCAAGGAGTAGGTGTGTAGTCGTAACTCGACCACTCGTAGAGGTGGTGAGAGGATCACTACAACCACTAGTCGAGGACCAGATGTAGTCATACCTCGACCACTCGTAGGGATGGTGAGAGGATCGCTACAACCGCTGGTCGAGGACCAGGTGTAGTCATACCTCGACCACTTGTAGAGGTGATGAGAGGAACGCTATGACCGCTAGTCGAGGACCAGATGTAATCATACCTCGACCACTCGTAGGGGTGGTGAGAGGATTTCTACAACTGTTGGTCGAGGACCAGATGTAGTCATACCTCGACCACTCGTAGAGGCAATGAGAGAATCGCTACAACTAATGGTCGAGCACTAGGTGTAGTCATACTTCGACAACTCGCAGAGGTGGTGAGAGGGTCAATACAACTAATGGTCGAGCACTAGGTGTAGTCATACTTCGACAACTCGCAGAGGTGGTGAGAGGGTCACTACAACTGTTGGTCGTTGGCCAGGTGTAGTCGTACCTTGACTACTCACAGAAAACTTAGATAGGTGGTGGGATTGCTACCATGTTGGTCGAGGAGCAGGTGTAGTCATACCACGGCTACTCGTAGATGTGGTAAGAGGATCGCTACAACCGCTGGTCGAGGACCAGGTGTAGTAATACCTTGACCACTCATAGAGGTGGTGAGAGGATCGCTATAGCCGTTGGTCGAGGACCAGGCGTAGTCATATCTCCACCACTCGTAGTGGTGCTGAGAGGAATGCTACAACCGCTAGTCGAGGACCAGGTGTAGTCATACGTCGACAAGTCATAGAGGTGGTGAGAGGATCGCTACAACCGCTGGTCAACGGCCTGGTGTAGTCGTACCTCGACTACTCGTAGAAAACTCGGAGTGGTGCTGGGATTGCTACCACGCTGGTCAAGGAGCAGGAGTAGTCATACCTCGGCCACTCATAAAGGTGGTGAGAGGATCGCTACAACTGCTGGTTGACGACAAGGTGCAGTAATACCTTGACCACTTGTAGAGGTGGTGAGAGGATCGCTACAGCCATTGGTCGAGGACCAGGTGTAGTCATACCTCCACCATTGTAGAGGTGGTGAGAGGATCGCTACAACCGCTTGTCGAGGACTAGGTGTAGTCATACGTTGACAAGTCGTAGAGGTGGTGAGAGGATCGTTATAACCATACGTTGATGGCCAGGTATAGTGGAACCTTGACCACTCACACAAAACTCAGAGAGGTGGTGGGATTGCTACCATGCTGGTCGAGGAGCAGGTGTAGTCATACCTCGGCCACTCGTAGAGGTGGTGAGAGGATCGCTACAACTGCAGGTCGAGGACCAAGTGTAGTAATACCTTGACCACTCGTAGAGGTGGTGAGAGGATCGCTACAACCTTTGGTCGAGTACCAGGTGTAGTCATACCTTGACCACTTGTAGAGGTGGTGAGAGGATCGCTACAACCGCTGGTTGAGAACCAGGTGTAGTCATACCTCGATCACTCATAGAGGTGGTGAGAGGAATTTTGTAACTGGTTGTCAAGGACCAGGCGTAGTCCTACCTAGACCACTGGTGGAGGACCAAGTGTGTAGTCTTTCCTTGACCACTCGTAGAGGTGGTGAGAGGATCGGTACAACAGCTGAAACAGGACCAGTGTAGTCATACCTCGACCACTCATAGAGGTACTCGGAGAGGTGGTGGGATCGCTACCATGCTGGTCGAGGACTAGGTGTGTAGTCGTACCTCGACCACTCGTAGAGATGGTGAGAGGATCTCTACAACTGTTGATCGAGGACCAGGTGCAGTCATACCTTGAACACTTATAGTGTAACACCCTAAAAATCCAAAGTTTTAAAAATCAAAATATAAAAATTGGAACTTACAAAATATTTTGATTGATTGCATCTTGTCGAATTTATTTGCCTCTTATTCGCAAGTCCTTGATGCCGAGTTTAATAAATGAATATTTATTTTGAAAGGGAAAGTCGATAGGGTTTTAAAATCCTAAAAGAAAGGAAACTACAAATACTAGGAATAAAAGTTTAGAAATAAAGATTTAGGGAAAAGTTAAGATTTAATAAAAAATTGCTTTTGAACAAAAGGATATTGAATTTTGGGTAAAATACCAAAATCTACTAAGTTATAAATAAGAATAAAAATATATAATAATAATAATAAATAAATAATAAAAACAATATATACATATGTATATAATAAATTGGGCCAAAAATTCTATTTAGTTTATATGTGAAATACAAAAGGAATGGATAATAATAAATAAATTAAATAAAATAAAAAGAAGAAAAATCGAAAATCACACCGTTCATTGCGATCGAGGTGTTCATCCCGGCCCTAGCCACGCGCGCGCGCGCGTCACCTCGCGTCCTCGCGCCTCGTGCCGCCCTCGCACGCACCGTGCCATGCCGACATCGCCATCGCCGCGCCGCGCGTCACCCTCGCCGTCCGTCGCCGCCCGTCCCATCGGCCGCGAGCCCGTGCCACCGTGCGCCGCCCATCGCCGCCTCGTGCCCGCGCGCACCGCGCGTCGCCCTCCGCCGCCGCACCCTCGCGCGTGCGCCGACCGTCGCGTCGCCGCCTCGCGCCACGCGTCGCTGCCACGCCGCCGCCATTGCCATTAAATCCCTCCGGCGCGCCTATAAAGGGGAGGCACAGCCCCCTTCGCCCTCACCCCCACCGCCCCACGTCCTCTCCCTCGCTCTAGTTCCTCCTCCTTCTTCCCCCGCGCCGAGGTGCGCCACCACCGGAGCCGCCGGGCCGACATTTCCCCCCCCTTCTCGCCGCCGGTAAGCCCCCTCCCCTGCCGTCCCTAGCCGCCACCGTAGGGTGCCGCCCGCCGAGAGAAGAGAGGAGCGGGAGAGGAGGAAGAGAGAAGAAGAGAGGCGAGAATGAGGAGGAAGAAGAAATAGAAGGAGAGGAAAGAAAGAAAAAAAGAGAAGAAAAGAAAATAGAAAAATATTTTGGGGAAATAATTAGGAAACTTTGAATACAAATATATTCTTTGGAATAAAAATTTTTGGGAATAATTATAGACTAAATCTTAATATATAATACTAAGAATTTAATTACCTCGTGAATTCAATTTAGGAATTTAATTATGACATTAGGAATTTAATTATAACTTAATTTGTAAATTAAACACTAATGTTATCATATGGATTCTAAAAATCTAAATTCTAAAGTTATTAAAATATAATGTTAAGCTTTAGGGTTAGTTATTTTCGGATTCGATTATTTTAACCCTAGGGCTTGTCGGCCCGATAAACTAGGATAAAATTTGAGTTTTACAATTATTTTTGGGTATAATATTTTTGAGTCATCGATCATAAAGTTTCTCAAATTTAAAATGTATTAACTTGAGATAATGCCACATCATAGTTAATTAAATCGGTTCAAAGCGAAACTTCAAATTATCATAACTCGCTCGTTCTAACTCGGATTCTATCGAAACTCCAACCTAAGTTCACCTAAAATCGTAGCCTAGTGTTAGAAGCCGCTTTTGCGATTTATTTGGCTTTTGGTGATTTTAATTTGAATTCTAATCGAATTCAATCGGTTTGATCGCATGTTATAATAGAGTCCGAGGGAGCACCTGAGTGTGTTGAAGATCCAGGTCAACAAGGTTGCGAGCAAGGCAAGTCATCACTTCCTTTGAACATATAGATCCTATTTGCGAACTTGTGTTGATTCTAAAACTAAAATGTGCATGCTATACACAAAAAGAATACCTATTCTTGTTATGCCATGCCTTGATGTTGATTACCTTTAGTTATGTTCTTTGTAACCCTCGATATGATGTAACCGAAGGAAATCTTTGGTAAAATGCTTAGCCATGCTATTATTAGATTCATGCATACTCATGCTTTTGCAAAGAGCTATATTGTAACGCCTTGAAAATCGGAGAATTTAAAAACTAGAAATTAAAAATCAGAACTTACAAAAACTTTTTGCTTGTTTGTTGCTTGATCGAGTTTTTCGCTTCTTATTTGCCAGCTTGGTTGCATAAATTCATATGTGACCGATTCATCTCGGTGTTTGAGAAAAATCAAATGATTTGGATTTCCGTTGGGGAGAAAATCTCGGAGTTTAGAGTTGGGAATTTTAAAATAAAATAGGAAGAGGGTGTGGATTCATAAAAATATATATTTGGAAAACAAAACATTATTTGGTGGTTGTGTAATATTAATTAGAAAATAAAATGGGCAATAAAATATTTTAGAGGATTTATATAAAGTCTAGGAATTAATTGGACTTAAAATTGTGATTTATGGAATTTAAGAAAAAGGATTAAATTAGATAAGGTGGTACATATTTTTAAATAAATAAAAGTGGGTGAAAAGTTGGAAATATATTTTTAAACTAAATGTTGGGAATATTAGATTTTTATTTTGAATTTTAGAGTAAAAGAAAATAGAAATTGGAAATTAGAATTTAAAATCGGAAAAAAAGAAAGTGCACTGTTCATGCGTCGCAAGGTGCTCGACGCCGTACCCGACGCCGGCCTCGCGCCCGCCACGCGTCGCCCGCCGTACCGCGCCCGCGCACGCGCTCGCCACGCGCCGCGCGCGCTGCGCGCTCACGTCACCGCGCCGGACCCGCCGCGCGTCCCGCCGTACCCGGCCCCGCTCGCCGCGCCGCGCGTCATCCACCTTACCGGTCCCACGCCCACGCGCGCGCCACGCGCCAACGCCCTGCCCGGACCCGTGCATCGCCCGCGTTCGCCGCGCCGACCAACGCCAACCCGTGCACCGCGCGTCGCCGCCGTACCGCGCCCGGTCCCCCTCTCCCCGTTCCTCCCGGTCGCGCCTATAAATAGGCCGAAGCCCCATCTCCTTTCCCCCACCTCGCTTCCGTCCTCCACCCCCTTCCTCGCCGTTTCCCCTCACCTGTTTTCCCTCGCCGCAACCCTAGCCGCCATGCGCCACCGCGCCGAAGCGCCGCAAGCCGCCGCAGCCGCCGAGCACCGTCGCCGCCGTGAGCGGTGCTCCGCCGCCTTCCCTAGCCATCGTCGTCGCCGGTAAGCCCCGAGCCGCCGCCCCTCGCGCCGCGCGCCACGCGGCAAGGAGAAGGAAACGGCGCCGGTCGAGCGAGGTAGAGGAGAAGGAATAGGAAAGAAAAAAAGAGAAAGAAAGAAAAAGAAAAGAAAAAGGAAAAGAAAAAAGGAAAAAATATGGAAAAATTCTAGAAAATTAGGAAAAATATTTAGAAAATATTTGGGAAAATATTTGGGCAAAAATATATTGTTTTCTCGTGTATTTTTCTCGGTACAAATTCGGAAATAGAAATCGGATTTTTTGAAAATTTCGTTTCACGTCGTTTTAATCCGGAGTTTGTCTATTTCTTTTCCGCCATTAAAAATATGTTTCTTTTGGTGCTCGAACCTCCAAAACCTCGAGCACAAATTCCTTTGATTCACACTTTTCAAATTTATTCCTTATTTAAATTCGATCGACGCTTTGCAAAACCCTAACACCTCAAACTCGTTTTTAACTCGGATTTTATCCTTAAAACTCTCGTCCGAACTCGACTAGAATTTTAGGCTAAACGTTTGGAGTCATTTTTATGATTCTTTTCGATCTCTCGGCATTTTATTGAATTCTGATCGAATTCAATAGATTTTTCGCACGTACGGATAGTAACCGAGAGAGCAAGCACTGACTACGTTGAAGACCCCGGCCAACAAGTGTGCGAGCATGGCAAGTCAACACTTCCCTTTGAACATATTGATCCTACTTTACAAAATGATGTTGATTTCAATTACAAATTGCATGCTATACAAAAATGAGTACCTATGCTTGATAAACCCTGCCTTGATGTTGATTACCATTAGAATTATTCTTTGTAACCCTCGATGTGATATGACCGGAGGCTAACTTCGGTAAAATGCTTAGCCCTGCTTATACTAGATTCTGCATACTCATGATTTTACAAAGAAGCTTCGTGCTTGGGAAACTATCTTTGGAAAGGTAGTTGGAATACGGCATGTGGAGACATGAGCGCCACTTTGCCTCAATCATGATGAAACTAGTTTTGATGAAAAACAAAAAGTGCAAAACCAATGTTTTGGACTGGGGCGGATGGATGGATTTGGGTGGATTCCGGGGAAGGCTAGTACCGCCCCTAGTCAATTAAGGACCGAGCCATGAGACTTATAACCTGGAACGAGCCAGTACAGCCGTACTTCTCGAATGGGTATAGACCTAGCGGAGTAGATAGCCGAGCGGAGGCAGTATCCCTGCATAGTGGTTCTTGAGTGAAGAGGTGGTTCTGGTTATTGAGAAAAGGCTGTGGCCTACGTGTTGTGTAATGAATGAGAATGTTGTGAAAGTTTTTCCCTTACCTCGGGAGCGCCAGAACTCCTCTCACTGCTAGGAAAGGACGGCTAGAGTGCAAGAGGATTTCAGTTCATGGAGCGGGTACTGCCGAAGCAAAGTTATCGAAAGGCTTTGTCGTGACCATTCCATATGAAGGGATGAAAGCTCATTCAATGAGTAGTCACGGAGTACGGGTAAAGTGTACATCCACTGCAGTGTGAGTCAATCAATCTATTCGAATAGTCGTGCTCATGATTAATGAGCAGCGTGACAAGTTTCTCCCGTGGCTAGACTCATAAATTTTAAAATGATCGGAATGGGATTGCATAATGCTGGTGGACTCAACTTCTCAAAATGCGAGAAGGGGTGGACTCCCCAGAAAACCATGACGAATCGGAGGCGGGAAGCCATCCCTGGAAATCACGATGGATGGTAGACAGAACCGTCGTCGTTTTAATATACTCTGAAACTAAAACTTTACTTGGCTAGACAATAGGTTTGTGAAATGATTTGTGAAAATTGGCTTTGTGCAAATGGACCTTGGCCATCCTTTGAATGACCCTATCATGTGCATCATTCCGTGTCGGCTTGTTGAGTACGTTGGGTACTCACCCTTGCTATACGCACAAACCTTCAGATGGAGGAAACGAAGAACTGGAGGACCCCTATGCTTACTGCCAGGTGGGCGATGGAGGAGAAGGCGTCTATTAGGTCTTAATCCCCGGTTGTTACCTGTGGCAATCGACATGCTGCTGCTTTCCGACTGCTTATCTCATCTAAACTCAGCTTTTGGTTGTATCCGGACCAGTAGGTCCTATATGTATTGGATATTGCCTTCGGGCCTATTATTGTAATAAGTTCGATGTAAGACTATTCGTGCACTTTGCACCTGGTAATTCAGAACTGTATTCGTGGGTACCAAACTACTCGATCCAGGATATGGTACTATGAACACGAATGATTCCCGTCCTCAAAAACGGGGGTCGACATATATGCTTGGGCAACTACCTTTGGGAAAGGTAGTTGAGGTACGGCATGTGGAGACATGAGCGCCACATTGCCATGAGAATGATCAAATGAGTTTTGATGAAAACTAAAAATACCAAACAAATATTTTAGACTGCGCGACTGAATGATTTGGGTGGATTCCGGAAAAGGCAAGTGCCGACCCTGGTCAATTAAGGACCGAGCCATGAGAAAGCCGGAAAACGAGCCAGTACAACTGTACTTCTCGAATGGGTATAGACCTAGCGGAGTAGATAGCCGAGCGGAGGCGGTACCCCTGCATAGTGGTTCTTATGTATGAGATGATACTGAGAATGGATGATTGAAAATCAAAATTAATTACAACTTGAAGAATGAAGTTTTCCCTTACCCCGGGAGCGCCAGAACTCCTCACACTACTAGGAAAGGACGGCTAGAGTGCAAGAGGATTTAAGTTCATGGAGCGGGTACTGCCAAAGTGAGGTTATTGAAAGGCTTTGCCGTGACACGTATCATGTGTTGGGACATAGGCTCATTTGTTGGGCAGTCGCGGAGTACGGGTAAAGTGTACATCCACTGCAGTATGAATGAATCAATCTATTCGAATAGCCATGCTCGCGGATATAGAGCATCGTGACAAGACTTTCGCTTGGCTAGACTCTAAATTTTAAAATGACGGGATGGGTTTGCATGATGATTTTTATGCACTGGTGGATCAACTCCTCGAAAGGCGACAAGGGGTAGACTCCCCAGAAAACCATGACAATCCGGAGGCGGGAAGCCATCCTTGGAATCACTATGGATGGTAGACAGAACAGTCACCGACTTAATGAACTATGGGACTAAAACTTGACTTGGCTAGATGTTAGGTCTGTGAAAAGACTTGCAAAGTTGGCTTTGTGCAAATAAACCATGGCCATTCCTTGAGAATCCCCTATCATGTGCATCTTTTCATGTTGGCTTACTGGGTACGGTTGGTGCTCACCCTTGCTATATGCACAAACAATCAGATGGTGGGAATGAAGACTTGGAGGATCCATATGCCTACTGCCAGGAGGGCGAAGAAGACAATGGCGCCTGCTAGGTCTTAGTCTCTGGTCGTTGCCTGTGGCAATCGACAAGCCGCTGCCTTCCATTCCGCTGCCTTCCTAATTTCTGCTTTTGATTGTATCTGGACCATCAGGTCCTATATGTTAGGTATTGCCTTCGGGCCTATATTGTAATACATTTGGTGTAAGACTATTCGTGCATTTGCACCTGATAATTCAGTACTATATTTCGTGGGTACCAAACTACTCGATCCAGGAAAATGGTACTATGAACACGAAAGATTCTTGTTCCGAAAAGGGGGTCCACAGAGCTGGTATCAGAGCAGTGCGACTGTAGGATAAGACCAAATAGCGCCCCACCCCCTTTATAGCTGGTTAAAGGGAAAAATCCCTACTTAGGAATTATTTTGAAAAGACAGACTATGTTTACAAAACAAATATGATTTTCCTTACACTCTTGACCCCTATTTCTCTAGAAACATTCAATTTTACCTCTACCTATCTCTAAACCTAAGTTATTTTCAAAACAGATGTCAGACCATGATCAGATTGGAACTTGGGAGATTGAGATCCCGTTGGAAGAGGGATATGTGCTGCAGCTTCAGCAGTTATTACAGTGCTTGAGATACCCGGATGCCCCCACCTATCTGAGCGGAAGACATGGTACCGAGAGCCACCCCGTATGGGAGGCTGCGGTGTCGATTGAGGCCCGTGTCGGGAGTGAGCCACCCTACTGCTTCCAGACACACTACCATCGAGACTATATGGAGGCGGCACTTCAGGATGCTGCTCGTGAGGCATTCTTATGCCTCAATGCCATTCACCGTGTTGAGCTTACGGTGACTGAGTTTGTACACCACCCCTACCGAGAGGAGGGCAACTCAGTCTGCACCGTTGAGGCCACCCCTTGCTGCTACAACCCGATGGTTACCTGGTTGTCTCGCTGGGCTAAAGCGGCAGATGACTGCTATGAGGAGGCGCTGCTAGAGATTGATGAGCAGCAAAGGCGCATCAGCGACCTTGAAGAGGAACACCACAACTGTTGCAACCAGATCAACTCACTAAAGACTCAGCTCCAGTTCAACAGTGCCCAGTATGATCAGCTTTCAGATCGATACGTTGCTCGAGGAGAAGCCCTGGTCACCCTGGAGAAGCAACTCAAGAAGAGTCAGAGGCAAGTCGGTTAGCTGGAGGAGCAGCTCCGTACAGTCTCGGTTACCACTACAGTTGCCTGTACTTCCACCGCACCACCACCACCCCCTGCATCGGCCCGTGACCACTATTACTTCCTCACTCCGTCGTGCCTGACGACTTTCCACATGCTACTGAAGGAGGTGGACATGCTGAGCACCAAGTCCGAACCCGTTATGGTGGATCCTGCCACGGCACAGCCTGTTGCTGCACAGTCAGAGCCCACACCGATTACCATATCTGATCCATCCGAGCCTGGTTCGGGAGTGGAGAACCTGATTCAGATTGGCACAGACTCGGAGAATGAGTCGGAGCCCATGGAGGTTGAGTGGGAGCCCAGCATCACTGACCCATCAGAGGACGAGGCTCCTACCCACCGCATTACAGTTGCAGGAGGACCTATCACCCGCAAGATGGCCCGTAAGGGCACTCGGCCACCAAGCAGGAAGCTGAGGCGAGACTCTGAGGCCACTACCTCTGAGCCATGGGGACTTCAGTTTGCTTTGGCCGAGGATTATCCTTTGCCTGCACCTGGATCTTGTGGATGGTTGGATGACTAGCTTGGATACCTGCAGCAGTTCTGGTCTTGCTTTGGATGGAGTTAAGACAGCAATGACCATGCCCCTTCCCCTTAGTTATGATGACCCTAGATCGATGTTAGTTGTTGTTGTATTGTGTTGTATGGGACTATGCATGTTCGATGTACCCCCCTAATGATGTAACATCTATGAACTATTGTAATGTTCTATGTGATACCTAAAATGAGTTTATTCCACCATGCTTGCTCTGTTCAAAGATCACTTAAAAACAACTTGAAGAGAAAATCACTTAGAAACCGTGACCTTAGTAGGTCCAATCTCTTATCTCATCTACCTTCTTCAGTTGGCGCATCGTCGCAGAGCCTCAACAACCAACGAGAACCCACCAGAGCCTAACCCCTCCACCCTAGCAGAGGTCATGGCTTTACAAACCCAATTGCTTCAAGCCATCGCCAACAACCAAGGGAATCACGGAGATCGAGCTTGGGAGAGTTTATGCGAGCCAAGCTGCCTACATTCTCCACGGCAGACGAGCCAATGGATGCTGAAGATTGACTGAGAGTAATAGAGAAGAAGTTGACCCTCGTCCGAGTACGAGAAGCTGACAGAGTCATCTTCGCCACCAATCAGTTGGAAGGTCTCGCAAGTGACTGGTGGGACACCTACAAAGAGACACGGGCAGAAGATGCCGGAGAACCGACCTGGGAAGAATTCACAGCCGCCTTCCATGAAAATTTTGTACCCGCCACAGTCATGAGGATGAAGAAGAACGAATTTCAGAGGTTGCGCCAAGGCAACACCATGGTACAAGAGTACCTGAACAAGTTCACACAGCTTGCCTGATATGCCACCAGCGACCTGGCGGACAAAGAAGAGAAAATAGATAAATTTATTGATGGATTGAACGATGAGCTGAGAGGACCGATGATCGGTCAAGACCACGCCAGCTTCCAAAGCCTTATCAACAAGGTTGTGCGATTGGAGCATGACCAGAAGATGGTGGAGAACAACCACAAGAGGAGACTCGCTATGACCCGCCCACTTCAGGGAACGTCTCAGCGTCCCAAGGGAGCCACCCCATCTAGATGGAAACAAACTGTCGTGGCAACCGGTCGTCCTTCTGCACCCAGCAATGTCAACAGGCCGACTACGACCCAATTCCGCACTCCCACCCCTACCCTAGCCGCTCCGGGAAATAGGAATGTGAATTGCTTCAACTGTGGAGAGTTTGGGCACTACACCAATAGCTGCCCCAAGCCGCGCAGCACCCCTATGCGTACCGGTGCCAATACAACAGCTGTACGTGGAACTACTACCCCTGCTGCTGGACGCATTTTGTTCAGGACGCCGCAACCCAATGAGTCTGCTACCGGATTCCGTCGTGGACAAGTGAACCATGTGCATGTCAAAGAGGCACAGGAAGATCAGAGCGTGCTAATGGGTACGTTCTCTATCAACTCTGCCCCGAGTTAAAGTCTTATTCGATTCCGGAGCATCGCATTCGTTAGCATCATCAAAAAAACAACACAACCTACACCTGGAGGAACTTAAGAGACCCATGTTAGTGCGTTCACCCGGGGAAAGCGAAAATGTTCTAAGGACCGAGTACCCACACCTACTCAACAACCGGTAAGAAATCTCGGGGATGAGATTTATTTAAGGGGGGTAGGTTTGTAACACCCTAAAAATCCGAAGTTTTAAAAATCGAAATATAAAAATCGGAACTTAAAAATCTTTTGATTGATTGCATCTTGTCGAATTTATTTGCCTCTTATTCGCAAGTCCTTGATGCCGAGTTAAATAAATAAATATTTATTTTGAAAGGGAAAGTCGATAGGGTTTCAAAATCCTAAAAGAAAGGAAACTACAAATACTAGGAATAAAATTTTAGAAATAAAGATTTAGGGAAAAGTTAAGATTCAATAAAAATTTGCTTTTGAACAAAAGTATATTGAATTTTTGGGTAAAATACAAAAATCTACTAAATTATAAATAAGAAAGAAAAATATATAATAATAATAATAATAAATAGTAAAAATAATATATATATATATATGTATATAATAAATTGGGCCAAAAATTATATTTAGTTTATATGTGAAATAGAAAAGGAATGGATAATAATAAATAAATAAATAAAATAAAAAGAAGAAACATCAGAAAAAATCGGAAATCGCACTGTTCATTGCGATCGAGGTTAGTTCGGCCCGGTCCCCTAGCCGCGCATGCGTCACCTCGCGTCCTCGCGCCTGTGCCACCCCTCGAACGCGTCGCGCGTCGCCCTCGCCATCCCGTCGCCACCCGTCCCATCACCGCCTCGCGCCCGCGCCACCTCCGTCCGCGCGCCGCGTCGCTCGCCTCTCGTCGCACCTCGCGGCGTGCATCGGCCGTCGCATCGCCGCACCAACATCGCGTCGCCGCCTCGCGCCGCGCGTCGCTGCCACGTCGCCGCCATCGCCATTAAATCCCCCTCCGGCGCGCCTATAAAAGGGGAGGTGCAGCCCCCCTTCACCCCTCACCCCACCGTCCCATGTCCTATCCCTCACTCTAGTTCCCTTCCTCCTTCTTCCCTCCCCGCGCTGGGGTGCGCCACCACCGAAGCCGCCGCGCCGACGCTTCCCCCCTTCTCGCCGCCGGTAAGCCCCTCCCCCGCCGTCCCATAGCCGCCGCCCTAGGGTGCCACCCGGCCGAGAGAAGAGAGAAACCGGAGACGAGGAAGAGAGAAGAAGAGAGGCAGAACAGAAGGGAGGAAGAAGAAAGAGAAGGAGAGGAAAGAAAGAAAGAAAAAGCGAAGAAAAGAAAATAGAAAAATATTTTGGGGAAATAATTAGGAAACTTTGAATACAAATATATTCTATGAAATAAAAATTTTTGGGAATAATTGTAGACTAAATCTTAATATATAATACTAAAAATTTAATTACCTCGTGAATTCAATTAAGGAATTTAATTATGACATTAGGAATTTAATTATAACTTACTTTGTAAATTAAACACTAATGTTCTCATATGGATTCTAAAAATCTAAATTCTAAAGTTATTAAAATATAATTTTAAGCTTTAGGGTTAGTTATTTTCGGATTCGATTATTTTAGCCCTAAGGCTTGTTGGCTCGAAAAAGTAGGATAAAATTTGAGTTTTACAATTATTTTCGGGTATAATATTTTTGAGTCGTCGATCATAATGTTTCTCAAATTTAAAATGTATTAACTTGAGATAATGTCACATCATAGTTAATTAAATCGGTTCAAAGTGAAACTTTAAATTATCATAACTCGCTCGTTCTAACTCGAATTCTATCGAAACTGGAACATAAATTCACCTAAAATCGTAGCCTAGTGTTAGAAGCTGCTTTTGCGATTTATTTGGCTTTTGGTGATTTTAATTTGAATTCTAATCGAATTCAATCGGTTTGATCGCACGTTATTATAGAGTCCGAGGGAGCACCTGAGTGCGTTGAAGATCCAGGTCAACAAGGTTGCGAGCAAGGCAAGTCATCACTCCCTTTGAACATATTGATCCTATTTGCGAACTTGTGTTGATTCTAAAACTAAAATGTGCATGCTATACACAAAAATAATACATATTCTTGTTATGCCATGCCTTGATGTTGATTACCTTTAGTTATTTTCTTTGTAACCCTCGATATGATGTAACCGAAGGAAATATTCGGTAAAATGCTTAGCCATGCTATTATTAGATTCATGCATACTCATGCTTTTGCAAAGAGCTATATGCTTGGGCAACTACCTTTGGGAAATGTAGTTGAGGTACAGCATGTGGAGACATGAGCACCACATTGTCATGAGAATGATCAAATGAGTTTTGATGAAAACTAAAAATACCAAACAAATGTATTAGACTAGGGCGGGTGGATGATTTGGGTGGATTCTGAAAAAGGCAAGTGCCGACCCTGGTCAGTTAAGGACCGAGCCATGAGATAGCCGGAAAACGAGCCAGTACAACCGTACTTCTCGAATGGGTATAGACCTAGCGGAGTAGATAGCCGAGCGGAGGTGGTACCCCTGCATAGTGGTTCTTATGTATGAGATGATACTGAGAATGGATGATTGAAAATCGAAATTAATTATAACTTGAAGAATGAAGTTTTTCCTTACCCCGAGAGTGCCAGAACTCCTCACACTGCTAGGAAAGGACGACTAGAGTGCAAGAGGATTTAAGTTTATGGAGCGGGTACTGCCAAAGTGAGGTTATTGAAAGGCTTTGCCGTGACACGTCTCATGTATTGGGACATAGGCTCATTTGTTGTGCAGTCGCGGAGTATGGGTAAAGTGTACATCCACTGCAGTGTGAATGAATCAATCTATTCGAATAGCCGTGCTCGCGGATATAGAGCATCGTGACAAGACTTTCGCTTGGCTAGACTCTAAATTTTAAAATGATGGGATGGGTTTGCATGATGATTTTTATGCACTGGTGGATCAACTCCTCGAAAGGCGACAAGGGGTAGACTCCCCAGAAAACCATGACAATCCGGAGGCGGGAAGCCATCCTTGGAATCACTATGGATGGTAGACAGGACCGTCACCGACTTAATGAACTATGGGACTAAAACTTGACTTGGCTAGATGTTAGGTCTGTGAAAAGACTTGCAAAGTTGGCTTTGTGCAAATAAACCATGGCCATTCCTTGAGAATCCCCTATCATGTGCATCTTTTCATGTTGGCTTACTGGGTATGGTTGGTGCTCACCCTTGCTATATGCACAAACAATCAGATGGTGGGAATGAAGACTTGGAGGATCCATATGCCTACTGTCAGGAGGGCGAAGAAGACAATGGCGCCTACTAGGTCTTAGTCTCTGGTCGTTGCCTGTGGCAATCGACAAGCCGCTGCCTTCCATTCCGCTGCCTTCCTAATTTCTGCTTTTGATTGTATCTGGACCATCAGGTCCTATATGTTAGGTATTGCCTTCGGGCCTATATTGTAATACATTTGGTGTAAGACTATTCGTGTATTTGCACCTGATAATTCAGTACTGTATTTCGTGGGTACCAAACTACTCTATCCAGGGAAATGGTACTATGAACACGAAAGATTCCCGTTCCGAAAACGGGGGTCCACATATAGAGATACTCGGAGAGGTGATGGGATTGCTACCACGGTGGTCGAGGATCAGGTGTGTAGTCATACCTCGCCCACTCGTAGAGGTGATGAGAGGATCACTACAACTATTGATCGAGGACTAGGTGTAGTCATACCTCGACCACTCATAGTGGTACTTGGAGAGGTGGTGGGATCGCTACCACGCTGGTCGAGGACCAGGTGTGTAGTAATACCTCGATCACTCGTAGAGGTGGTGAGAGGATCGCTACAACCGTTGGTTGAGGAACAGGTGTAGTCATACCTTGACCACTCATAGGGGTGGTGGATCGCTACAACCGCTCGTCGAGGACTTGGTGTAGTCATACCTCGACTACTCGTAGAGGTGATGAGAGGATCGCTACAACCACTGGTCAAGGACCAGGTGTAGTCATACCTCAACCACTCTTGGAGGTGATGAGAGGATCACTAAAACCGTTGGTCGAGGACCAGGTGTAGTCATACTTCGACAACTTGTAGAGGTGGTGAGAGAATCGCTACAACCGCTTGTCGAGGACCAAGTGTAGTCGTACCTCGACCATTCTTGGGGTCGCTTGAGTTGGTTATTACATGTGCATCTAATGTGGCCAGCATGACTTCACATACCCAACTTACAAGCATATCGGACGTTTGTTCGCAATCATGCCGGGTGATCAAGCCGATAACGTTCATGAGGAGATTTTTCATAGCAACCTTTTCACAAGTAGACCGAGTCGTGACTGATACTAGACGTGAGATAGGTTGCTGGTCTTTGTTGGTAGGTTTGGTCCGACAACTTCATATTTGTTCGAGAACGTTCTTGACAATAGGGTGTACTCGACCTCTGCCTACTAGCTTACTCGATGATTCCTAAAAAATATTTTCTAGAAGGCAAGATATATAGTAGAGAATATGGAGCACATACTCGAAAAACTGTATAAATCCTCTAGTATTATCAGGATATAATGAGCAGATTTAGATTGAAATATTGGATACTATGTATACTGTAAACAAGCATGATTTATACAAAAGAAACAAAGCATGCCCCCAGTATTAGACCGTAGTCGGCCTAACATAGGAAACGCTCGCACAATAGATATTGTATAAAAACTCTAGATAAACATAATAAATTATGGATCTGGAAGTAGGTACGATAAATCGTATGTAAAATATTGTGTGCGTACCTTTGTAGATACATGCCAAATGTATCTATGAAATTAGTAGATTGATTTAAAAATATCAATATACTAATTACATTGATTAGCGATACTACTCAACTTAGAAGTAGTCGACCCGAAATGAAGCCTTGTGGTCGATGATATTGAACTGTTTTTTCTCGCGGCAGCGATGTTAGCTATGGAGTAGTCGACACGGACCGAGGTCTCATGGTCGAGTTCTCCGTAGCGGCAACATCTTGAAACTTTGATCTCAGTAGATTATATTGTCGAAGACGATGGCTTCTATCTGGTCGGGTCGTTTGATCTGAAGTCATCAAAGTGTCCCTCGTCGAGAAGTCCACAGTGGCAATGTCTAGATGAAGATTGAGATGACAAGGATTCCGATCTAGAAGAGAACACACTTCGGTCGGGACATACCTCCCAAAGCTGAAGTCGTCAAAGGATTCCTCGTTGGAAATCTTGCCTCTTGAACCCATCTCGTTGAAACCTTGAAGCACCAAGTTCCCCTACCTGGTGCACCACCATCGACGGGCTATACCTGACAACGGTATTTGTAGAGTATGAGGATCGTTGGAACCAGGGTATACGTGGGATTGAGTTAAAAGAAACGGGAGATAGGGATTTTTATACAGGTTCAGGCCCCTTAACTGACAGGTAATAGTCCTACTCCCATTGGCCAAAGCCGGTGTTGCCTTTATATACCAGAATCACACGAGTACAATATTTAGAATGACCTAATATAGTCTCTATCGGCTTGGCGACATGGAGCTCTCACACGTAGTCGACGGCTAGTATAGTCTTCTTCCTCTAATACGAACTCGGCGAGATTAGAGGTTAGCTCTGGATACCTCTTGTTGGCTTTGTGGTTCTGTATTGGGTTTGTCTAGGCTTGTATTCCATGTTGACGTGAACGTTGGCCTCTGTTGACCTGTCCCCTCTCCTCATGGGGGTCTTGTATTTGTAACGTTGATTACCTTCTCCTCCAAGTAAAACTCGGAGAACTAGAACAGGACATGGGCTAAGGAGACCTTGTCTTCCCCGAATAGGACTCTGATACCTTCTATCCCGAGAAGCCAATTTCCTTCTATATTTGCCATATTTCGCTAATTAAAGTATACTTTCCGTATATTTTAGGTATATGGTATTGTCGTATACCATAAACCCAAGTATAGAAGGTTTGTCTTATCCTTGACACTGACAGGTGGCACCGGACGAACAAGGACAAAACGATCGACGCTGGCAGACGGAGTGGCACATAACAAAGAAAATTCGCATCCTAGTGTCGGAGGAACGCGGCTTAGGTGGCAAATTCTAAAAGCAGTGTGTATTCGGTGACGAATTCTAAATGTGTTTGTTGTATTTAGGCTTAGTTCCAGTGAGCGGTACTCCCTCCGTCCCAAAATATAGATATTTTCTAGATAGTTTGGGAGGAATTAAGGAATGAAGGTGAAAACACCATAATACTCTTCGGAGTTTTTCGGAGAATAAACATGCTACAGCGCTGCAGCTGTAGCTACATCAGCTGCTGGAGGGGAACAGGAGGATGGGTTGTCCGCTACTGCAAGTACGGTTGTGGTGTGTAGCGCAACCCAAACTGCTGCATCATGGGCTACTGAACAACCCCTTCATTAATGTATGGAGGACTTATGGCCTATAGGAAATAGGGTGGTTGATGGGTGTGAGGTGGTTGGAAGGGCTATAAAGGGCATAATAGCCTTAAAAGAGAGCTAGACATGGCAATATATGGGACAAATTTGAATTCTAGTTTGCTTTAATTTTCACTTACACATAAAACGAGGCATCCATTAGCGCATGATTATTTATTTGGTTTTAAAATGGCTTTATTTGATTTTTTTCAAAGAAACTACTGTATAAAATATTTTATTTGAAAAGTGTGCTAACAGAAAACGAGAAAGCTGCAAGTGCTAAACAAGGAAACAAATTGGTCCTTAGAGTTTTTAATTTAAATTATAGTGGTTTAGAATTTTATATTTTCACAAACAAAATAATTAATCCAAATATTATCAACGTAAACACAGATTCAGATACATAGGTTTCTAAAGCTAAGAATTCCCAACTCTTAGGGATGGCAATTTCCCTGTTGAGACCGAAGACCCGGTAGGGACCCGCCCCTACGAGAACATGGGCGGGTCGGATTTTTGAACCGAGGGTGTGCAGGACGGAGCCTCGCACATTTTCAGGGGCGAGGATAGAAAGCTGCCCACGGGGCCCAGGGATGTTTGTTGCCCTCTAAAATAACCCGCATATATAAGAGCATTACCAACAGTCCACCCAAATCTTATACCCTAAATTGGATGGATAGTGGATCACCCATCTAAATAAGGCACCATACCTCTTTTATCTATAGCAGAGCACCTAAATCTTTCACCCAAACATAAATTTTGAAATTTATGTGAGAGTCCCCTCCATTTAGGTGATAGGAGAGTCCCCTCCATTTTGGTGACCAGAAGTTCAATTTAGGTGGTCATCTATTTTAGATGATGGTTTGGGTGGTTTGTTGAATCATGTTTTTCATAAAAACACCTAAATTTAGTATAGAGCATCATTTGGATGAGCTGTTGGGGATGCTCTAAGGTAACCAAACCCTCAATCCCTATTTCCTTTCTCCCCCCTTTCCCTCGAAAGTCAGAGCCCCAGCACACACCGCTTCACCGTCTCACACGTCACCACGCCCCCAACCCTATCTCCACACGCAAGGTTGGCCGTCGAGAGCCAAGCCGCCATCGGCTCATCTCCTCCATGTCATCTCATCTCCGTCTGCCGATGCCCCGCACCACGTCGGCCTCCTACCTTCCTCACCGCTGCGTTATCTTGTTGATCGTCGCCACGGCGCCTCAACGTCGTGCCCCCAGTATGCTACCATCTCGATGCCTCAACACCAGCCCACCACCTCGACGTCATGCCACCAGCCCACTGCCTCGGCGTCATACCACCAGCACACGCTGCACACCGCGTCGATGTTGCACCACCAGTCCGTCACCTCAACGCCATACCACCGCCCCAGAGTCGTCCTTCTCATCTCACCTTCAGGGCTACGGGTGCCCAGTCGGGGCCGGGGACTGTTTTTCACCCGCTCTTCTCTCCGTGGCTAGGGACGGGTGAACCCTTAGGCCTTGTTCGTTTAATCTCTCTCATAAGGAGATTGAGAAGGATTTGAGAGAATTTATTCCACATCTATTGTGGTGTGAAATTATTCTTCCTCAATCCCCTCCAATCTCTCATTCTTGAGGATTAAACGAACAAGCCCTTAGAGGAGCAGGGACGGGGACGTTCTTGTCCAACCAGCCCCCGCTCCGCCCGTTGCCAACACTACCAACTCCAAGAAATATTGGCTAGAGATGTGCCAATATTGATAGAATTTCGTTCGCCAGTTCGTTCCATTAAAAAAAATAAGAATTTTGTTTTTTAGTTTCCTCTTGTTTTGCTAAATGATTACTCAAATTGCATGTTTTTAGGGCTCAGAAGATGTCATACATACTCTTGGAGAACACAAAAAAGGCGGTTGTCGAAGCAAAGCTGTGAGCACGAGAGGTCTGAGTTAACTTTTTTTTCTTCTCTGTGTTGCAGTGTTAGTCGTATGCAGGTTCATATGTAATCTCTTGTCACCACAGAGATAGATAGATACAGGATTGGTTGTGGCTTCTACTACTGACCCGGTGAATCATGGTTGCAGGAGAAACTGGAGAGGGAGAAGGCGGATTGCGCGGAGACAATAAGGAATCAAGTTGCGGCGATCCACAATGCAGCATAGGAGAAGCGGTCCAGGTGGAGGCGAAGCGGCCAAGCACTGGTATGAGGAGATGGTGGCCGAACACAGGTCTACACCCACCAAATTCGTCTCTTGCTTTGGCTCCTAAACCACGGTACGATCATGAGCATGTCTCCTGTACTAGCAGCTCTCTTTTCAAGCAGCAACTGCTGCTGATCTGTTGTGCGTTGATTGTGGCGTGTTGCAGTTTTTGAGTCTGTTTCTACATCTATTTGTATTGAGATTCCAGATTAGGCTCTACCATGATGCTACAGTATGTTCCTTTGCCTAAAGCCCTGAAGATGGTGATATTTCCCCTCGCCTGAAGCTCCGAGGATCTCCGAGGATGTAATCATGTTTGCGAGTAGACGCGAACAATAAAACTTGTGTTCTTTGGTTTGTGTAGCTATAGCATCACTATCTGAAATCGGAATGTCATAGTGCCGTGCATCGCCCTTTCATGTTTATACAAAATATCTTTCACTAATTATCTAGAGAAAAGCTAAGTGGATGTAGTTATCTATGATAAATGGTCCTCTATAGTCGTGCAATTCTGGGTGATTAGATACTTCGTGTTTAGATACTTCCTTCAGTCAAATTTATTTGATGTTACGTTCTTTCACAGGAGGTAGTAGTGTATATATTACAATGCACAAAGAGCTAAATTTCTATGCTCCTAAAACATATTACCTAATTAATAATAATTAATTTGCGTTTAGAGATTTTTTTTCTAAGCAATGTCTTCAAGCACAGCTGTGCGCTGCGTGACGCCGCGCTTTCCCTTCTAGTAGGAGTATATTCTTTTTGAAACTTTACCTATATATTTTTTAAAATGTACTGTGCACTTGCAGAATACAGTGTTCGTATTACAATATCCGTACCTGGCAACAGTTTTGAGTTACTGAAAAAGAAGCAGACAGAACAAGGATATATATATATATATATATATATATATATATATATATATATATATATATATATATATATATATATATATATATATATATATATATATATATATATATATATACTAGAATTGTGTCCGTGCGTTGCAACGGGTGAAGTTGGGGCGCGACGCGGATAGGAACGGAAGGGAAGGGCGCAGGCGCATCGCGAAAGCTCTGAGTAGCGACGAGAGCAAGGGACGCAGGCGCGACATGGATGGGAACGGACGGGAGGGGCGCAGGAGGTATTTTTTTCATCCAAGTCCTCCTTTTTTTAGCATTGGGACTACGGGTTAATTTTATAAACACTCAAGGGTTTTTCTGCAAAATAGTCAGACGGACGAAAATTTTGGGTAAAAACATTGTTTGCTTTATAGATAGTTATATATATATATATTAGCAATTGTGCCCGTATAGATAGTTTTATATATATATATATGTGTATATATTAGCAATTGTGTCTGTGCGTTGCAACGGGTGAAGTCAGGGCGCGACGCGGATGAGAACAGGAGGAAGGGGCGCAAGCACGGCACAGGACACGACGTGGAAGTTTCAAGCAGCGACGGGAGAAAGGGGCGTAGGTGCGACACGAGACGCGGCGCGGATGAGGACGGAAAGGAGGGACGTAGGGAGGGAGGGATGCAGGAGATTTTTTTTCATCCAAGCACTCCTTTTCTTTTCAGCATTAGGACTGCGGGTTAATTTTATAAACATTTAAAGAGAGTCAGGCATACAAAAATTTTGGATAAAACACTACTTACTTATATATATATATATATATAAACAAATTACATAACATTTATTGCAAAAGAAATGGAGTAAAACAAAATTTGTAACCTCAGCTATGTTGCTCTACAATTTAACCTCGGAATTATATATACATCCTTGCTGGTGCCAATTGGCGCGAACAAGTCTGGTAAAATGCCCTACAGCTACTCCTTTCTGCCGGTTCTTATGTTTCCTCCTTCCTAACCAATTATTTCAGCCCTATCTTCCTCAAGTCCACGAACTAGCAAACAGTTCAATGATCCGATGGAGAGATGGCCAAGCACTCATATGATCTATTTATCAAGTTTTAGATTATCGCAGAGATGGCCAAGTTCAGGCCTGGCCTCCATCCATGATGCAAATGTTGGTTCACGCAAAGATGAACAGTAGAGGTAGGATCGAAAGGTGATCAGGAAGAAGTACCGCCTGCAGTTCAACAGTTGAAATCAGAATATTAATCATTTGGAAACATATTGGGAAGAGATTGACCATCTGGAACTGGAAACATGTAGGACAGACAGAGCGTCTAGGATACTGTTACACCCAAACACAATGCTATACACATTCCTTGTATTCTTCAGCTCAGAAAACCCCAACATATTTCTTCAAAAAAAAAAGTCTTAGAATTTTTGTTACATTCCACAGGACAAGTGCTTTCCACTTAATTTTGTGCAGTGTCATTCTATTTGATCAAGCAACTGTTTAGCATTTAACTAAACCGAGAGGTCCGAGCAGCCTCCTGAAGTGACCATATCTTGGGTGCCCAAAAACTAACACTATTTTAATCTAATGTGAATACTTGTGCAATATTTTTTTTAGTTCTTAAAAACCTATGCTATATTTATCGACATCCACTGCACATACGCAGAGTGCTTAGTTTTGAAGAAACAAATTTAAAGAAAGTGGTGGTTTTTGACCAGCCAAGTCGAGATTCTTTTTTCAATCCCTGAATATGAGTTCTCTAATGCATTCAAACTGCATATGAATAAAGTGTCGTGATCAATTTTTTGTGCGTGATTGTTCATATAACTGTTATGCTACCTACATACAGACTATGAAAATTATAGTAAACACAGGAAGTTCTTTGCATGATGCATAGAAGATTCTCAGGAAATGGAGTATGCACTCCGAATAAATTGCCGAAGCAGGACAAACTCTATCCATTGACAAATTTGCATAGTCAATCACTCAATACAAATGTAAATGCAAGGGGTGTGCACATTTAAACTACTGTGGCATTTCTAAGTATGAAGAGAAAGCAGTGTGATCGAGAAAACCCTATATGAAAATTACCTCAAAGCTTTAGTGCCCATATCCATTAGATATGACCATGTCTCATCATCATCAAGTGAACAATCTTGCAGTGCCTTTCTGTAATGCATAATATCTTCCCGCAAATGCCCAGCACCAACACACCTTCATGAGAGATTGGTTCTCAGAATAGATGCATAACAACAATCACACGAGTAACATTTATGAGTAAACTAATATAAGTTCCCCGTTAGTTCATAACTATGATGCATTGATTAATTTACATAAATGCCTGAATGAAGTAAAAACCTGCACAATACCTGTCAACAACAGTGTCAACCTCTTCTTTGCATTTTGGGCCATGTACCAGTACCCGTGTAAGGTTTAATATGTCACGGTAGTCACCTTGCTTGAGGGCTATCTCAGCTGATGTTCTGATAGACACACTTCTTGTAAGAGAAGTTGATATGAAGTGTGTTTCTGCTGTTTGTTCCATGATGAACTTTTCATCTGCTCCCAGTCCCAGGCATGTAATGGCCATTGCATAAGCAACACCACCATATCCTGTGTGTGAAATAAAGAGGTAGTACCTAGCATTCCTGTAGAGAAGCAAGTCAATCTTATAGCCTGCAACTGAGTAACACAATTTGTCAAGCTAAAAGTTGTGGATTAGGGCACATACTCATCAATTGACGATTGTATTGCATCTACATCAGAAGCTAATGCTTCTCTTTCCCTGGTGAGAGGTATTCTTTTGTAGTCGATACAGTACCCCTGATCTCTCAGCACACCATATACTTCAGCTGGTGTCATCACATCCTCCGTACCTATATGTTCCCAAAAACCTACAACACTACTTTGGCCTGTTGACGAGTTAAATTCTTCTTGGTGCAGAAGTAGCCGACCACCTTGTTGTTTAACTTCAGAGAGTATATCCTCCTTTAGTCTTGCCTCTATGTTTTCGACCTGCATAGAAGATCATTTAAGGATTGCCACGAAAATGATATTTGGATTATTGGAGGAAACCTCACCATTGGGCCACTTATGCCAACATGCTTAAGAGTATCAACAGGCTGATCTAGCTCTCTCAAAACAAAAGGTGTTCCCTTGATGTAAACAACCACTTCCTCCCTAAGATCCGTGACAACCACCTTTTGAGGAATGCTTCTCCCAGTATCTTTAGAGCCCAAATATGACAGAACTTCTTTTGCTCCATCCACAGTTGGTGTCGCCATGCTATACACGGGGTATCCATCAACCTGAAAGGTGCATTAAAAATTATAATAAGATATGTGACTAAGTATCCTTTAGTATAAAATGAGTTTTCAAAAAGTGAAACTTCCATTTAGTACAAGCACTACCTCTGTTGCCAGAAGAAATGCAACCACTATTTTTCTTTACAACTAGTATAAGTAGCACACAGAAGTGAGAAATAGTACAAGTTTTCACACCCACTGCACGTAAATGAAATGAATGTTTAATCCAGAATTTCATGGTGTGGCTCTGACATCAATCAGCTTGAAATGCGAACATTACCAATCTTCTGGCTTACATAATCGCTCTTTATTGAGATGATGTAATAGCCATCTGTTCATAAGTATTTCTTTGCAACTGGATAATAAAAATAATCTCAGTGGGATTAGGTTGAAATTGGTAGCATTTTTTGGAGGTAAATGCACAATTAGTTTATAACCTTTGGCGCTGGTGTCACTTAGGTCCATCACCTTTGAAAAATGCATCATTAGTCCATAACCTTTGGCGTTGGTGTCACTTAGATCCATCATCTTTGAAACCGCAGGATTGGATCCATAACCTTTCAATTTGTGTCACATTAGTCCGTACCCGCTCGGAGGCCTGTGTCGCGCGGACGTGGCGCCGACGTATCCGGTCAAGCTCGACGCCTGCGTGGCCCAGGACCTTGGCATATTTACAAATGCGTCCTTATAATATTTTGTGGTCTCCATTCCCCATTCATCTTCTCGCCTCTGCTCCCTCTCACTGTTCGTTGCGCCCTACATCCGGCGCTGGCCCACCTATGCTTCTTCCCCTTCAGAGCGATGGAATCGAGTGCGACAGGCTCCAATCGGCAGGTCCCCAATGGTGTTCCGCTGATTTGGTGCCACATTCTGGGCTCCAATCGGGCTCCACATTCTGGGCACCGAATCAGCAGAACACCATCCGGGACCTACCGATTGGAGCACAGCGCACTCGATTCCATCGCTGCGAAGGGGAAGAATCACGGGCGGCCGGCGCCGGATGTAGGCGTAACGAGCTGGTGTGAAGAAGAGGCGAGAAGATGAATGGGAATGGAGACCACAAAACATTATAAGGACGCATTTGTAAATATGCCAAGGTCCTGGGCCACGTAGGCGCCAAGCTGGACCAGACACGTCGGCGCCACGTCCGCGCGACACAGGCCTCCGAGCGGGTATGGACTAATGTGACACAAATTGAAAGGTTATGGACTAATGTTGCATTTTTCAAAGGTGATGGACCTAAGTGACACCAGCGCCAAAGGTTATGGACTAATGGTGCATTTACCTCCATTTTTTATTAGAAGTGATTTTCTTACTTCATCACAAGAACCATTGAAATGAGCCATGATATAGCAGTTCAATTGTGCTGATATGCTTATCTTTTTTAGCCTTTGAGGGATGCATCTAGTCTAAATACACCATGACCAGCTCCCTTTTTGAGATATGTTATAGAATTCTGAGTTATTTTAGTTAAGATAGTACAAATACAAGAAATATTATATTTATACACCTTAATATGCCACTTTTAATTCCATATTGTCCTTTCCTCTCAGTTTTTCTGCTAATTCCCATACTGTTTGACAAGAATAATATGACATAGTTTGACAAGAATAATTATGGGTTGCATGGTGTTAACTAGGAGTCAGCCTCACATTCTAGTGGGAGCATTGCATAGGCACTAGCTTGATGTAAGGTCATTTAGCTAAACAGTAGCCAATAGGGATGGACATAGAAGAATGCAAGCAAATCGCATGATCTTGGCCAGACCCGTGCTGTGGCTTTGGAATTGGATGGTGCAAAGGCAAGGTGGTGCAGGAGGGACAGATTACGATGAGCATGATGCTGTAAACCACCAGGCCAAAATCCTTTTATCCCTTTTCTTTTCACAAACAAAAATTTGCACCTGGCTCTAGACTCTGAGTCTAGAAATGAAGTTGTACAACTCATACATCCCATGGTTGGGATGATCAGCTGAACTTTACAGCTCGGAGGATTCGGTGAAAGTAATGGAACAAGAATGATTGTGTCCATAAATTAACGCTTTTAAACACTGGAAGCATGAAGAGCGAAAATTCCCAGAATTTGGACTTTGAAGTGCAGGTGCTACCAAGCTAATTTTTTTTCTACATCACTAAGACACGAAAGCTCTACGAAACTCATGTGTCATATAAGATATAACATGAGTAAATTACGCTGGCGATATCCGAACTTGTGAGGTGGGTGTAAGTACACAAACTTGTGAAGTGCTCATTTTGGTGTAAGAACTTGTGTAGTGAATGCAAACCAAGGCCAAAACGGCATACCATAGTTAATCTTGATGAAATGGATGATGATTAGGGCGCCAAGTCGTGGCCGACGTGCACACCTAAGGAGCGTGCGTTACATGTTATATCAATTAACTCCTTGTTTTTGGCTTTTTTGTCCTTCATCTATTCCTATCCCTACATTCTTCATTTATTTCTATACAGTGTCTTTTATTGTACAACCATCATGCATTATCATACGGTTGATTGAACATGTATGTGCCTATGACTCTTCATCATTTATACACCTGCATGGCATCCTAATCACCATCCAACTCCACAAAATTAACCATGGTATGACGCTTGGCCTTTATTCGCATGGACTACGTAAGTTCATGTACTAGGATGGGCATTTTGCAAGTTTGTAAACTAAATTGCAAATCAAATAGTCGAATGACAGAAGATCATAAAGGCGGCCAAACAAACTAATAAACTATCGCAATAGCATGCTTCTACCAAAGCTGATGCTCCATCAAAACATACTAAAAATATCTTTGCCGGTACTACACGGTTCAGCACGAGACACAACATCAAAGCTCCAAAATTGGGAAATCCTGTTTGTTACTAGGGAACAAATGTTAGAGGCTTACAGCATAAAACCATAACCGAGGCAGAAATATTGATGACTCAATTATGTTTTTTGCAGAAATAACTGCACCATGGAGTGTAGACAGAAATATTTGTTCGCTACTACCAATTACCTACGATGGGTCAGAAAGTTTGAATGGCAAAGTTTAATTGGCAGAATTGATCAATAACATGAATAACTAGATGAAAAATTGCATATGCATTGAACAGGCAACTACTAAATGCAAATTTGTGTTACAAATAAAAATACCTTGAAAACTTGTGGTGCACCACAGAAGTTAATAGTGCTTGACCTTTTCTGTCCAGGAAAGAAGTACATTTTGAGTATTGATCCCTTTCCCAAAACAGAACCATTACGAGCTTTGACAATGGCTTCCATCATTACGTCACCTTGTGAAGGCTGAAAAGATGCTTTGGATTCATCCTACAAATAGTAAATTATAACCAATGGTGCCATTTCCTCAAAGGTGCAAAAATTATGTTTTTGGTCAGAAGAGATGAGAATTTTACATTAACAGTGAAAAAGCGCCCAGGTCGTAACCTTATGCTCCATTTCATGCTTTGGATCTCTGGCCTCTGGTGTATCCATGCTTTAAATGACATCTTTGCCTCTCCTTGCCCGCAAAAACCATCAAATGCTTCACTCCAAAGATATGCTGAGAATGCAACCAATTTCAAGTACCTCTCCAAATATTCAGCACCACGATTTAATGCAACCCTCTTAACTCTTTGCTCCACATGCTGTTGGTTAATTACTTTTGTATACTGCAAAACAGCCTGGCGAATATTCTGTAAAGCCGAGCATTTGTCAATAACATTATCCAAAGTTTGTCTACACTCAATTCCATTGTCAAATAATCTTGTAATCTTTCGCAAAACAAGGATGTCATCAATTCCAAATCTAGGATGCTGTTCTGTCACAGTATGAGGTCTTGGTGAACTTGAATTAAGGTGACCATTGTGATCCGTTATTTCTTCTCCACTTGAGTAACCCAATTCGTTCGGATCTTCATGATTATATTCACAAGCTGGCAATCTAATAGGTCTGCCATGATCAATTCGCAATCTCAGCAGGCAAGCAATCACGGTACCTGTAGTTGTTCTTCCCCTGCCCATCTACAAAAATCAGAAAGTTAAACTGAAACTTTGTAGCCTTTCATATAATTCAAGAGTCAAGATTTTGCCTAACATAGAATTCTGGTCTAATAAAACAAATGAAGTGTGGTACCTGGCAATTAAAAACAAATGCAGTATCCTTGTGGGCAGCTGCCACATTTAAGGTTATTGTGTCAAAATCTGAACTTTTGGGGGCTTTACCATCAGTGATTGGCACTCGTGCATACTTGATTGGAAGACCTTCAGACTCCAGAAGTTTGTACACCTCCAATGGAGTCAGGACAGCTTCATTATTTACATTTTCCCATGCATCAAATATCTCACCATTGTCAGTTTCATGAATAACCATTATGGCGCCACTATAGCGTTCTGCTTCCCGTAAAATATCCTCCTTCAAACGAGCTTCCATTCGTTCCACCCTATCACGATCAATTCCCTGGTGTTGGTGCATTTTATATCATTTAGACCAACAGAACAGTTTTGGGAATAAGGTCAACAGAGCACATGCTTCAAGTATTAGTTTATTGAGTGCAACGAAACACACTAGTAGACAAGTATACAAATTCCGACAACTGAACAAAGAACTAAAGTTTTCATAAATCCAGAATTAGAACAAGTCCTTTGGACAATTACTTCATATTTAAAGTTAAGTAGTTAGAAGAAATAAATATACTCCCTCCATCCGAAATAAGTTCATTTTTGGCTTCTCTCGTTTGTCCCAATGTAAGTTCACTTTTGAGTACTCATTGCATCGGATTTTGTGAAAGTAAAAAATAAATGCATTGGGAGTAGATAAGTGGGGAATAGTTGCATTGAGATTTGATAAAGTAGGGATAATATAGTCTTTTAGGTTTTGTATTAGTATATGTGAATTGGGTGAAAGCTGAACTTATTTTGGGACGGAGGGAGGGAGCAGTTAGCTTAACTTTGGATATAAATATTCAAAATAACTTATAAGAGCTTTCCCATTGGTGCACTCTGATACATCAAGAAGGAAAAATATTATAAGCCTATGTTAGATCAGGCGCAAATTTAACCTAGGGTTAGAGCAAAAAATCATGAGCATATCCACTATGTTACATATCTGTCAAAGCAACCAGACATGATGCATACCGTGTACTCCAGCATATTCTTGTATGGTCTTTCCACTTCACGTAGTACAAATGGCTTCCCATTTATATAAATAACTGGTTCTTCTCTCATATTATGCCACAGAATTGGTCGCCCTCCCTTGCTTGTACTAATACGCTGAATAACAGCTCGAATGCCATCAACAGTAGGGTTTGCAACACCATAAACCGGAAATTCAGGAATTTCCCTAAAATTAGGTGCACCCTCCACTCTTTCGGGTAAATGAAGGCTGTGACAACCTGGGCAGTGGTCACTTTTTAACACAGTTTGGCGTCCAAGAACTTCTCCATTTCTCATGGCAGCAACAATATCCATCTCATGAGGGCGTCCATCAGCAGATTCAACAATTTTTGCAAGAGAGGGTTTCGAACTTGAATAACCAAGAGCACCCATTGGATCTCTCCTCAACAGCCTGAAATTATCAAAATGTAAAAGTATGAGTTTACTGGTTATGTCAAAAGACAACAAGTAACCAGATATAGAAATTTCAGAAGTTACTGATGCTCTTATTAAAATGGATAATTTTATATGGCGTCCTTGAATAAGCATCATCATACATACTTTCCAGTGTTTTTAAAGCATGCAGATTGTATGGTGGAAATAGAGCAATATAACAGATGCAACATGCACAATGTTGCAACCTTTCTGCTCTTTACCCTTTGACATTGTAAGGTTGTAACATGAAATTTGCATCAGGACTCACATGCAATGCATGGCTCATATGGAATCATGAATGCCTTTGTACTCATATGCTGCTACATGCTATAGTGGCTAAAGCAGGTTTCGTGAAGCAACCACCATATGAAACAAAGCTATAGAAGCCGCTACATGTAGCCACACCACCTTGTCCTCTACGAAAACAATGACCTTTTAAACTTTAAGTAAGATTTCAGTTTACAGTTTAAAATAAAGTGCACATATAATTGGGCAAACTCAAATAGGTGCATATGCACCTATGTGCATAAAATCCACTTCCCAATATCTATATGGTATATTCATACCAAGAGTTCTTTACAGATCCTTGCGATGGATGGTAAAATGCAATAAATGACTAAATTAGTTGGAGAAGAAAGGGATCTGTTTTAACCTTCATTTCCTCCCTTATTTTTGAAGGACAGAGATGGGAACACATCAAAGAACGAAGATGAGAGCACTTTTCTAGTGTCATGTATACAAACGGCCGTTTTAATATTAGGGTTCGCAAAGTAAATCAACTGATTACATTTAATTATAACAAATGCGGCAATTCTTCAAATACAGACAAGGCAAAAAGAGCTGAAATATTGAGCCATAAATCCATACCACTTATTGATCTCCAATGTAAATTTCACAAATTACTACTCAAATTTTTTTCCAAAATGTGGTAATCCTGTGCATGCTATAGGCTATCTCCTGAACCACAAACTTCACCAATGTTGTGATTTCCCATGTGCGAGGAATGGGTTGTCAAATTAAGGTTTAGGCCTTGTGACAGCTCTCGCTGCTATGAAGAGTTCAATAAATACAAAGTGCGAGAAGCAAAGATAACAATGGTCTCTGGTTACTGTAGTGATTTTCATATATCAATCATATCATATAACTTGGATGAGTACGGCAGAAGTTACGAGGATGACTCAGAAAGAGAGCATAGTACACTCATCAAGACAAACTGTTAAAATCGAAGGTGTGCAAAGTATGACCTTTTTATCCATGCCTTAAATTATCTCTTCATAAAGTTGAATTTGTAATGAATTAACCAATTTTCAAAAAAGTTAGTCATGCCAATATTCATATTTTCAATGCCATATAGACTAATAATAATAATATAAAACTACAATTGTTGTTTAAGTAAAATTGTTTGTTCCAACATGCATGTTGATCAGGATCTAAAAGATTAGCTCATCTTTTACTATTTATTTCCGGTTCTCCAAGCCATAAAGAGGTGAGTTCAAATTAATTTGGAATGATGGTAATGCTTATAAGATTAAAAAACACACACAATACTTCGAGAAAGATATTAGAGAAGGGAAAAGGAATAAGCAATGAGCCTAGCTCCCTGAAATAGCCAAAGACTACTTTTTCAATCCATGGTTTTGACACCAGGATGACCTGATTCAAGAAATGTCAGTGACTAATATTTCTTGGACACAAAGGCTGCCTAGTATTAAAGCCTGTGTACCTAGTAATTAATCCAAACAAACTATTGAAGAAGCATTGAGATCTTATCTAAAACAAGATCTAAAATGAAAGTCCAGAATGTGTTACAAGGGAAATTAAGTACATATTGGTACACTGAGTATCAGAATTCCACCTTACTTGTGAATAATATAGTGATATCCAACAGAACAGACATGTTAATTTTTAAGAACTCATCTCATTTATCAAAAACAGAACAATGTTTAGCCTGCATACACTCTTACAAGCTGTACATGGTACTATTTTTATAGTAAGGTGCCACGGCTCACCTTCGAAGAATGCTGTACAGTTCAGGCCTTGCTCTCATCCAATCAGAAAAATTAACTTCTTCTGAAAAGTTTGACTGTTGAGCAGAGCACACTGAATGAACATAGACAGCAAAGCATATGAGGAAGTAATAACGTTCCAAGTACTCAACAAAGAAGGAAAGCGATGCCTCCCGTTTCATCTCATCAGGTTGTCGAAGAATACTATTGCGGTATGTAGCAATAGCCTCTCTTAAGTTCTGCCATTGTCACGCAAGTCATAACAACAAATATACTAATAGAGTTGTATTAAGTTAGTATCATAAAGAGCATAAAATGGTATACCTGCATCGTGTCACATTTATCAATAACTTTGTCAACTTGCCTTTTTCCTTCAACACCACCCTGAACAAATGCAATAACAAAATGTCCACACTGTCTAACGTAAAAGGGATATGAATTAACAGACCCAGGATATTACCTCCAGAACTCGTACCAAGCTCCTAATGACAGAATATTCTCCTCTGAGGATAGCTTCTTCTGAGCTAGGCATATAGTCGTCTACATCGTTTCCAGAATGGAAGACCTTTCCAATTGAACTTGTCCTAGGGATACCTGCAGCCAATAGCACCTGGCACAACTCAATATAAGAAAATTCAAACACGAACCTACAGGCATAAAATGTAAGAATATGATGCAAAAGACATCTAGCAAGATATGATGTGCATTTAGTAGTCTTGTAGTCAGTAAATACAAAATCACCACATGATGGTTCAAAATGGAGAATTCTGTTTATTGATCAATTGTTCATATAGGTAGCAGAAGCAACAATGTCACCAACCAAATTACAGTCTGTACTTACCTGATGATCCTATCCGGTTCAGATAAATCAATGTTGCTATAACCATACCAGTGGTTGTCCTCCCCCTCCCCATTTGACAATTAAATATGATTTCAGTTTCTATATCAACTTGAGAGATTCGGCGTACCTGTTCGAAACAGTGGAGTTCAATGTTATGCAACTATCATATGAACCAAATTTCAGTATACCATATTAATAACAAGGAGTCTATAGATGATTGAACCCTGGTAAATATGGATCCTATCGACTGTGCAAATTAGTTTAAACCTTTTCCAACTAAACATAAAAGCTGGCACATAGGGAAACAACAGTAACATACAGAACTAACCAGATTATCAAAATCTCCTTCTTTTGGGGCCTTTTCATCAGTAATAGGAACACGCTCATAATCTACAAGGTATCCTTGATGCTGCAACTCCTCATAGACCTATAAAAAGGAAACAAATTCTTAAAGGGACTAAAAATAATATAACAATATAACCAAACCTTGAATCTATTCTTACCTCAAGAGGGGTCTTGACTGTATCAGATACCACTGACTCCCACTGGTCCACCATCTGACCATTTGGCAGCTCATCAGTGACGAGGATCTTATTACCATATCTGCTCCATCAAATATTCAGGTAAAACAAACAAACCTCTTAAGAGTACATATGGGCAGAAAACAATATTGGCAGCTACGTACCGTGAAGCTTCCTGAAGAATATCTTCTTTCAGGCGAAACTCCATCTGTTCCACTCTTTCCCGGTTAATTCCCTAAGTAGTCATACATATACAAAAAAAAAAAGTTAAAATGGAAAATAAAATGATAATAGAACGATAGTAACTTCATGTGGAATCAAAGTTGTTTTGAAGGGATAGGCCTTCTCAATATGGTTAATATTTCTACAGCCTTGAAAACATATCTAGAATTTTACCCAAATTAAAATTAGATTTAACAGGAAAAGATTCCAAGTCTGCAATAGCACTAATGCATCATCATTCCTTTAAGAAGCAGAGCTATATATTTTCCTGGGTCTCAGGACATCTGTATCATAACTTCTGCTGTGGATGTTTAAGACAAAATATTTTTGGTTTAACACCTTTATGGACTTCTCATACAATAAACAAGAAACATATAGACATACTGCATACACACTCTAGGCATGACTAGAAAAATTCAAGGCAAACATCAAAGAGTACCGTATATTCAAGGTTTGAGAAGGGCCTTTCAACATCTCGCAGAACAAAAGGGCGACCATTGATGTAGATAACCTGTACAACATTGGTGGACATTGCAACTTATTAAGTTCCTTTTTTGTCAAACATAAACTAAAAAGATATAAGGTACTACTCAAATCCTATTATAGGGAGAAGTAGTATTTGTTGTAACAAGGAAAGGGTGTAACTTGTTCAAAGGACACTTACTGCAAGCAAAGCAAACTGGTCCAGAACTCACTTAAAATTTGAAATTTACATACTGTTAAGGCATGCATGTCAAGTTATGTAATTTCGATAAGTACATATTAGTAGAAAATTTTTCATATATTTTTTTTAAGAAAAAGACCCACCCTCTTCTCTATGTTTTTATTTATTTATGTCTACATACTGAGAATTGGAAACTGATGTTCTAGACAGTTCAAAATCCATTGTTCATTCCAAGTTTCCAACCTTTTGTAGTTTTGAAGTGGTGAGCATAATTTAATATTTTTATGCTATAGATGCTTAATTTTCTACCGATTTTTCTCAGTGACCAGTGTTCTTACCGGCTCCTCACGAAGACTATGCCATAGAACCTGGGTTTGTTTTCCTTTCTTTTGTGTTCCAATGTGATTTAACACATTTACAATTCCTTTCATTGTCGGCATTGCAACACCATGAACTCGTAAGGAACCCGCCTGAAAAACAGTTGGCAACAGTGAGTAGATGACAGAAAAATATAAATGATTAACCCAGGCTGTTGCTGAATTTTTACTGGATAAAAAGGAAACAAGAAAATTACAAATTGGAGAACATATTTTGTAGGACTATTCATTCAAGAGTTCATAATAAACATGTCAGATGGATTGTTTAGTTCATACAAAGTTCCATGAGGACTTCACATTGTTTTTCTTTAAATGTTGTATCTTCTATCATCTAAGACTATGATGCCTTAACAGAAACAGCCCAGATAGATATGCATTGGAAGTGTTTGGCTGAGAAGAAATGAATGTAATGCTCATGTTCATCAGTGTGATCAACAAAAATCATCAAAAAAATCCAAATGCAAGTTGCATAGCATTAAGTGTTAACACTATTTTATTATTTTATTTTGAGATTTACATTTTCTATTGTGAGAACAAGTAAAGGCATTTCCGGAAAGAACACCAAAATTATCATAGGTGCGCACGAGAATCGAACATGCTGCACAAGGTTACTGATAAAGCAGACAAGCAGAGAACGAAACATGTACGAGACATAAATAGCCAAGGCAGTTTTCTTCCTTGGTCGTGAAGATTGGAGCCAAAAATTTCTGCAGATTCCTGTGGCGAACGCATGGCATGGGGGCTAGGGAAACCGAGGAATTCGCAGCGCGCAGCGGACTGATCCGGCAACCATCCAGATTACTAGATTAGGACGCAACGCAACGCAACGCACCTGGCGATAATTGGGCGCGCCGTCGATTTGCGGCGAGAGGCGCTTGTTCTGGCACCCGGGGAAGTGGTCGCTCTTGAGGATGGTCTTCTTCCCGAGCACCGAGCCTCCCCTCGTGCTGATGACCTGCTCCGGCGCCACCTGCTCCTCCACCCCCTCCATCGCCCACCACCACCACCGCTGCCACTCCTCTCAATTCCACGCGCACCCCTCTCCGCCAGCCCCTGCGCCACGGCGCATGCAAACCAGCAGAAGAGAAGAGCCACCGACCCGGCTCCCTCCGCGGCGGCGGCGGCGAGAAGCGTAGGCGGCGGCGGAGGAGGAGGCGGAAGGCGATAACGCGGCGAGATGGGAGGATGCGGGGGAGCGGCCAATAGGCGAGGCGAGGCGATGAAACGCGGAGGCGAAAGGGGACGGTTGGGGCAGGGAGGCCTGCCTTATACTAGTTGGCCGCAGCAGCAGCATGTGGCGATGGGGATAGATAGGCAGCAGTGCAGTACAGGCTCTCTCTGTCCCTATCTCTTCCTTCTTCTCTCTCCCTGGCCTGCCTGCCATGTGTTGCAGTACAAGTTTAGTACTGCTACAGCTGCTGCTACTCCAGTTTCGGGATTTGCGATTTGCTCTTCTTCCTCCTGGCCACGCCTACGCACACACGAGATACGCGTGCCGTCCCTGGTTTGTTGCTCCTGATTAACAACTGTTACTAATCATCAACTTGTGTGTTAGTTTATTACTCCTACTACTCCTTGTGTGTCCATTGATTAGTAGTGATTTACAAGGTAGGACGACTAGTTGTCAATTTCTTGGGCCTGGGTGTGTGAAACTGAAAGCCGTTTCGATGAGATTGCAAAGGGATCTCGAATTCTCGATCGCCAAAAGAAAGCAGCGGTCGGTGGCTGACAGAAAGTCCAAACCGAACCCCGCCTTTTCTCCACCCCGTCGCGTGTCGCGTGAGGATGGTGGCGGTGGCCGAGGCCGAAACGCATCCGTTTATCGCCACCGCCGCGCGCGGGGGCATATTCCCCGCGTGGCCGAGCCCTTTTGGGTTGGCTGCTGCCTCTCGCTGTCCAGCGTGAATCCGATCGCGCACGACAGAGGGAAAAACGGCATATCCGGCGGTGGCGCGGCCGTGCGCGCGGCATATCCGCGCCCGCCGTGGCCGTGGCGTGCGGGGCCAGGTCAGGTCACGGCGCGTGCGCGTGCGCGTGCGCGTGATCTGGCGGGGCCCGGGCCCCCGCCCCCGCGGATGGGGGAACTGATCCGGTGGTGGCGCCCGCGCTGCTGTTGCTGCTATTCCGGGGGGCGTCACGACACGGCGCCGCGTCAGCGTGCGTGCATGGCTTGGTTGTTCGGTTTCGCTTGCTCACGTTTTCCTCCTTGCCCTTTTCGGATTGCGACGGGCGACTTCTCCCCACCCCCATCTTCCTTTTTGGCCCTGTTGTTTAATGGACAGACGATTGCGTCCTACTGTACAATCCCGTTTACCAGATATATATAAAAAGAACCCCACACACATTTCCAACATGCTCCATTTTCAACTAATAGTAGTTGTGTATAATAGCTAGACCTGTACGATCGACCGGCAATCCGGCATGGACAAGTTCGATGGACCGTGATGCGAGCTGCATGATCGATCAATAATAGGACCAAAAGGCACACGCTGAATGATGCTTTCCACGAGGAGGTGAGACAGCCTCGTAACAGTGAAGGAACGAGCCAACCGCGAATCCGCCAATGTGCTGCGTGTTAGAGAGGCCACTCGGACTCGGATCAAATTATGGACAAGAGGCTTTTTCTAAGCTAGCCGTGGGGACTTGCACCACAAGTTTTGCACCGACAAATGAGATCTCCACTTCTTCGGCCACTACACTTGGCAGTTGGCACCTTTCTCCTGTCCCCACGCCCTGAAAAGCAAGTGTATTAACAATTTCTAGCCTGGGGGTAATCAATGTGCATGAACAATTTGTTATGATTAATAATCTATAACTATCCTAAGCATTTCTACTACTCTTAACACTTTTATGGCTAAACCAAATGCGTTACAATAATTGGTTGGTTCGAGGGCCTTTATATGGTGGTCACTTAACTTGAAAAGACCTATTAATTAATTAGAACGCTGATTAAGACTGATCATGGTTTGCATATGTAGAATAGTGTAATAGTGGATATCACTGACATAAATTACAACAACCATGTAGAGGTGCTACTACAAAAGATTGCTAGTTGGACATACGAAGATTAGCATTTGTTCTCTGCCGACGAAGCATCTATGTTCCACTCAACAAAAGGTAGAGCATTTAGGTTAAGAATATTGGAATTGGACATATTTAATTGGAACGGTTATAGAGCTTAATTGCAATTGTACATAAAAGTGAACTCCACCTCAACAAGGGGTGAGGATGTGCGCATCCATGAAGTGCCAACAATTCATTTATTTTCCTCCCTCTCCACGTACGCAAGCACTCATCTATCTCTGCAACCTCTCATTAGGTGTTCACAATTTCATGAGATCTCACTTGAATTTTACAAATTTCCAGCCCTCAAGCAAGATTGAAATTAATGAGATCTTCAGGTGCATTTGAATTGGTTTGTTCAAAATTTGTGGGGGCCGGTCTTTTGTGGATATTAGCAAAAAACAAAATCAATGCCTCGTTTAGGCTCAGACATTCGCTGCACAATCAAGACTGTAAACCCTACCTTATATCTGATCACCAATACACACTCATTGATTTGGAAGGAGCGTAATGCCGGTGTCAACCGGAAACTGGGGTTCCATCCCCTGAGTCTTTGTGGCGTCAATAGTACAGACAAAGACATATACAAGTAGGACCGAGAATTCGGGTTAACCCGAAATTTTGGGTCGGGTAATTTATGTTTTTAGAAATGACACCGAAAATATAACCCGAACTCTTTATTACCCAAAATTTTGGCTAATCATAATTTTGGGTTCAGGTTTCAGGTAACCCAAATTAGGTCACTAGAATTGCCATTTGCCATCACTCTATACTAGAATTGCCATTTGCCATCACTAGAACAGAGCAAGTCCCAGAGCAAGATACAGAATGGATTGGACGACTGGTACAACTACAAGAAGCTCCATACAAAAGAATATATTACATCATGAAAAATATGCATCTTCAAAATTGCCATCACTCTGTAGACGTGAATGTTTCAAGTCAACATGTGAAAGTGATGTTCCCAATATCAAGTTTGGGCAATAATGACCTTATCAAAACAGAGACAAATCATAAGTTTGCTAACCGGAGCTCATCCATATTCTCCATTACAAAACAAAGACAAATCATAAGTTTGGCATGCATTCTTAGGTCCTAACCCATCATCCAATCAGCCATCAGTGGCTCATGGCTCAGTGCATGAGTCCATCAAGTTCATATCATTACAGAACATAAAACATAGAGATGAATTGTATAAATTTGTGAAGAAAAGATGACCATCACACCAGCCCAAGGAAGTACATCATCTCCAGTCTTAGCTCTATTGCAACTTAGCTTTGTTTGCAACTTTAGTCTTTTTTTTCCCCTTACAAAGAGAACAACAAAAGTCATTAGAAGGAAGAACAAGCACTATAGATAAAGAAATAACTAACAACCATCAAGTGCATAAAGTTGTTGTTGCTGCAACATAAGGTTTGCACTTCATCTTGTGTGCTGGAATTGGAAGCGTGTCATTTCCCTTTTCCTTTCCCACCAAATTCTTCAATTAACTCTACAACAAGTTATGAGCCAATGATATATTCACATATCGATAATTCAAACATGTAGTGAAGATGAAAAACAAATAATGCAAATATTTTTACCTTTCTCCAGCATGGTTAATTTCTCCATATTCTCTTTAATGTCAATAGCTATTGACCATCTTAGCCAATCTTGTGTACATACTATAGCTTCAAGCATAAATGGAGTAAGAGAGCTACGGAAGTCATCTAAAATGCGTCCACTTGTGCTAAAAGCCGACTCTAAAGCAACTATTGAGATTGGTATAGCAAGCACATCACGAGCCAAGCGAGACAATATTGGAAACCTTTGCTCATATGCCTTCCACCAGACAAGAAGGTCGATCTTCATTTCTGTGTCTTCTATTTCTTCAGCAAGATATTTGTCAAGTTCAGACTTAGTATTCATGCTTGAACCACTGTTTATCTTCATCCTCTTGGCAATGACTTCTTTTAGTTTGCCTCCTCTACCTCCCTGTGATGCTAAAACATCACTTACTTTGGTTTGTGTCTTCATTTGAAGCATAAATTTTTCTGTATTCTTCAAATAACTCATGAATGCAAGTGTTAATAGCTTCCCAAACCAGCAATCCCCTTTCTTTGCCAAATATCTCTTCAACGGTTATCTCTGTGTATAAAGATAACTTGTATCTTGGATCCAGACAGCCAACAACAAAAATCAGCAAGTTAAGTTTCTCTTTCTACTTTCCCTTTCCCCTCCCCCTCTCCTTATCATTCAGAGTCTCAACATCTTTACTGGTGGTGTACCAAAGTCCCCAATATTTGTCAAATTTCTCTTTCATTCTCCTTCCCATTGCTGATTGCAAAGCATCTGTACTACTCAGCCAAGTCTGAATCAACAAATGCACTTCTCCAATCTCATGAAAGAATGTATGAGAGGTAATATGGAGAGTATTAGAGACACAGACAGTCAGATCATGGAAATGCTCTAGAAACTCTGCCATCTTTTGACATTCTCCCAATCACTTTCATCTGGATAGTCCACACCATCCCTTTCTTCAGATAAGTCAATGACATAACTCATGTCTTCGTCAACTAACCTTGTGAACACCTTCTCATAAACAATTGCAGCTTTAAGCATGAGATACATGGAGTTCCACCTCGTTGGGACATCAAGCTTTAGAAATGTCTTAGTGATCATCTTTTCTTCCTCTGCAATTTCCTTGAACTTGACTATTCTTAAACCACCATTTCTAATATATCTAACAACAGCTCTAACATGCTTCACAGAGACATCCACTTCTTTCAGGCCATCTTTCACAATGAGATTAACAATATGTGCTACACACCTCATATGCAAATACTTGCCATTTGCTATATTGGTTCTGCTTAGTTGCCTGTAGACCCCCGTTTTTGTAACATGAATCAATCGTGTTCATAGTATCATTTCCCTGGATCGAGTAGTTTGGTACCCATGAATACATTACTGAATCATCAGGTGCACGATACATCCATCGACTTACACAAAATATTACAATGTAGGGCCCGAAGGCAATGTCTAGAACATAGGACCAAATGGTCCGGAATACAACCAAAAGCAGAAAATAGATAAGGCAGTGGAGATAAGGCAGCGACACGCCATTGCCACAGGCAACAACCGGAGCTAAGACCTACTGGACGCCATCATCTTCCACACCCTCCTGGTAGTACGCGTACGGGTCTTTAGGGTCTTCATCACCCACATCTGAATGTTTGTGCGTATAGCAAGGGTGAGTACCAACCGTACTCAGCAAGCCACCATAACAACGATGCATATGATAGGGGATAATCAAGGAGTGACTGTGATTCTTTTGCATAAAGCCAGTTTTGCTATTCTTTTCACAAGCCTAAGACCTAAAACTGATCAAGTTTTAATTCCATAGTTCATTTAATCAGCAACAGTTCTGTCCACCATCCATTGTGATCCCAAGGATAGCTTCCCACCGCTGGATCGTCATGATTTTCTAGGGTCTACCCCTTCTCACATTCTCGAGAAGTTGATCCACCAGCACATAAAAATCATCATGCATGCCCATCCCATCATTTGAAATTTTAAAGTTTAGCCAAGCGAAAAACTTGTCCCGCCGCTCCATATCCGCGAGCATGGCTATTCGAATAGATTGCTTTACTCACACTGCAGTGGATGTACACTTTACCCATACTCCGTGACTTGCCCAACACATGAGCCTACGTCCCAACACATGAGACGCATCACGACAAAGCCTTTCGATAACCTCACTTTGGCAGTACCTGCTCCATGAACTTGAGCCCTCATGCACTCTAGTCGTACACAGTTTCTAGCAGTGAGAGGAGTTCTGGCGCTCCCGGGAAGGAAAAGTCTCACTCATTCTTTAAGTTGTAATTAAATCAAATTTCAGTCCAATGTTCCACCTGTAGGCTTCCCGCCTATTCTCACACACAAATGAACCACTATGCAGGGGTACCACCTCCGTTCGGCTATCTACTCCGCTAGGTCTAGACCCATTTGAGAAGTACGGTTGTACTAGCTTGTTTCATGTTTATCGCATGGCTCGGTCCTTAATTGACCAGGGACGACACTTGCCTTTACCGGAATCCACCCAAATCATCCAGCCGCCCCAGTCTAAAACATTTGTTTGGTTTTTAGTTTTCATCCAAAAACATTTCATCATTGTCATGGCAGTGTGGCGCTCATGTCTCCACATGTCGTATGTCAACCACCTATCCTAAGGTAGTTGCCCAAGCATATAGCATTTGTAAATATGAACATACATGAATCTAAATTAGCAAGGCTAAGCATTGTCGAAGAATGACTTTGAACGCACAATACTGTAGGGTACAAAGAATAAACGAGTATTCAATATCAAGGTAGGGCATATAACAAGCATGGGAGTTCATATGTGTATAGCATGCATATTTGATTTTAAACAAACATAAGTTCGCAAATGGGTTCAACATGTTCAAAGGTAGTGATGACTTGCCTTGCTCGCAACCTTGTTGGCCTAAGTCTTCAATGCACTCAGATGCTCCCTCGGACTCTATAATAACGTGCAATCAAATCGACTGAATTCGATTAGAATTCAAATAAAATCTCAAAAATGCCAAATAAAATCGTAAAAGCTACTCCTAAAGCTAGCCTATGATTTTAGACAAATTTAGATTTGAGTTTCGACGAAATCCGAGCTAAAACGAGCGAGTTATAATAATTTGGAGTTTTGCGATTTTACCGATTTAATTAATTATAAGGTGACATCATTTCAACTTTATTCATTTTAAATTGTAGAAATATTATGATCGATGATTCGAAAATATAGTATAGAGAAAATAAATGGTTAATTTAAATTTTATCTCCAAATTTATCGGGCCGACAAACCCTATGACAAAAATAATCGAATCCGAAAATAATTATCCCTAAGGCTCGACACTATTTATAAGTTTAAATTTTTGAAAATTCATATGCTAAATTTAATATTTAATAACAAACTAAATTATAATTAAATTCGTAAAGTGATAATTAAATAAATCGATTTACATGATAATTAATACTTTAGTTTTTAATTAATTCCAAAATTAAAAGTTTTATCTAAAGAAAAGAGAATATAAATTTTACTCAAAATTCCCCAAATATTTTTTCCCAAAATTACTATCTTATTTTATTTTTTCTTTCTTTTTTTCTATTCTCTTTTCTTTTCTTTTCTTTTTCTTTTTTTCTTTTCTCTCCCTTTCTTCCTTCTTCTCTCTGCCTCCCCGCTTTCTTCCTCCCCTCTTTCTTCCTTTTCCCTCGGTTTGGTCGAGCCGAGGCGAGGCATGGGCGTGGCGGCGGCGGCTACAGGGAGGGGAGAGGAGGGGGCACTCACCGGCGTGGCGGGGGGCGAGCGGAGCGGCGCGCGCCTCGGCGGCTTGGCGCGGCGAGGAGCTTTGGCGCAAAGGGAGAGGAGAGGGAGAGGAGGGGTGAGGAGAGAGAGAGGAGGGCGCGGCCTCCCTCTTATAGGCGACAGCGAGTGAGGGGAAAAGGGGGCCGGGGACGCGGCGGGCGACGACACGCGGCGCGAGCGCACTGGAGGAGGGGGGGCGCGGCTCGAGCGGCGCGGCATGGGCGGCGCGGGTTGGAGCGCGGTGTGGGTCAACGCGTGGCGCGGACGGGACGGGATAGGGGCGTGGCAGGGAAGGCGGGCGCGTGCGGCGCGAGGAGGGGGCGGCGTGGGCACGCGACACGAGGCAAGCACGGCACGCGCGCGGCGAGGCGGGCGATGCGCGCGCGGGGTAGGGGTCCGAGCGCGACGTCGAACACGTGACGACGGATGAACAATGAATTTTCTTTTATCGATTTTCTTTTTTTTCTTTTTAATTTTTTCCTTTAGTTTTCCACCTATATTAAAAATATAATTTGGCCCAAATTTGAGTTTAATTTAATTTTAAATCTTTGCTCAACTTTATTATTATTATTTATATATACATATTTATATATTTTTTTATTTATTTATAATTAAATAATTGTTTTATATTTTCCAAAAGTAAATTTTTGATCCAAAAGTATATTTTTATTGACCTTAGCTTTTCCCAATTACATATTTTTATAACTTTTATTTCTAATATTCATTTTGCAATTTCTTTTTCTTTTAGGGTTTTTGAAACCTTTTCAACTTTTCCGCCTTTTTAAAATAATCCGTTATTTATAACACGCAACAAAAACTCGCGAATAAGAGGCAAATAATTACGACAAGATGCAACAATACAAAAGTTTTTGTAAGTTCCGAATTTTAAATTTTTGATTTTTAAGTCTTTGATTTTTAGGGTGTTACAAACCTACACCCCTTAAATAAATCTCGTCCCCGAGATTCCTCACCGGTTGTTGAGTAGGTGTGGGTATTTGGTCCTTAGAAAGTCTTCGCTGTCCCATGTAGCCTCTTCTTCGGTGTGATTGCTCCATTGCACTTTGTACATGCGCCATGACTTGGTCTGTGTTCTCTTTTCTGCCTCGTCCAATATTTTTGCCGGAGGTTTAGGGTATGTGAGATCACTGTTGATATTGATGGCTTCCAAAGGAGCTTGCTCTTCCGGCACTCGCAGACACTTCTTCAACTGTGACACATGGAATACAGGGTGCACGTTGGAGATGTTTTCTGGTAGCTCTAGCTGGTAGGCCACTTCGCCTCTTCTGGTGCTTATCAGGAATGGTCCCACGTATCTTGCCGCAAGTTTTTCTTTGACTTTGAACCTTTGGGTCCCTCGTAGTGGTGAGACCTTTAGGTACACATAGTCGTCTACATTAAACTTTGAGTCTCTTCGGCGAGTATCCACATAGCTCTTTTATCGAGACTGGGCCACCTTTAATTGGTCTCGGATCAGACAGACCTTTTCCTCGACCTCTTTGATTAGGTCAGGTCCAAACACGGCTCGTTCACCGGTTTCTGACCACATCAATGGGTTCGGCATCGCCGACTAAATAGGGCTTCATTTGGCGACATCTTGAGACTTGCTTAGTAGCTGTTGTTGTAGGAGAATTCAGCGTAGGGTAGGCATCTCTCCCAATCCTTGGGAAAATCCAACGCACAAGCTCTCAGCATGTCCTCAAGAACTTGGTTTGTCTTTTCGGTCTGCCAGTCGGTCTGTGGGTGGTATGCGGTACTAAAGGCAAGGTGGCTTCCAAGCGCCTCATGAACTTTGCTCCAGAAATGAGACGTGAATTGAGTACCGCAATCCAATATAATTCTTTTTGGTACCAGATGAAGGCATACGATCCTGGACATGTATAATTCCGCCAACTTAGCACTATTATAATTGGTCTTAACGGGGATAAATCGGGCAGTCTTGGTAAGTCGATCTACGATCACCCAAATAGAGTCATATCCCGTGGCAGTCTTGGGTAGTCCAACGATGAAATCCATGCCTATCTCATCCCATTTCCATTCGGGAATCTTGAGTGGCTGCAACAAGCTTGCCGGTCGTTGATGCTTAGCTTTTACCCTTTGGCATACATCGCATACGGCCACGTATTCAGCTACGTCCCTCTTCATATTGGGCCACCAGTATTCCTCCTTCAAATCCTGGTACATCTTCGTGCTGCCAGGGTGTAGCGAATATGCTGATTCATGTGTTTCTTTTAGGATCAATTCTCTCAAACCGCCTTGCTCAGGCACGTAGATCCTTTTCTTATACCACAGGGTTCCATTGTCATCTGTCGAGAATTCCTTTGCGTGCCTAGTGGCCATGCACTCTTTGATCATTTGGATTTCTCCATTATCCTTTTGAGCTTCTTTTATTTGAGTCCTCATAAGATGTTGGATTTCCAGCGAGTTTAATTCTCTGTGAGGAATCAGGTGCAAGTTAAGTCGAGCCATTTTTTCTTGGAGCTCACTGGCCATGCCTTCCAGTCTCATATGGCTGCATTAGGCTTTGCGGCTTAAAGCATCAGCCACTACATTTGCCTTGTCGGGGTGGTAATGGATTCCTAGATCGTAATCCTTGATCAATTCCAACCACCGTCTCTGCCATAGGTTGAGATCGGGCTGAGTAAAGAAGTATTTCAGGATCTTGTGGTCAGTGTATATATCGCAGTGATTCCTGATCAGATAGTGTTTCCAGATTTTTAACGCATGAACAACTGCTGCCAACTCCAAGTCATGTGTGGGGTAGTTTTCCTCGTGGGGTCATAGTGTCTCGAGGCATACGCCACGACCTTTCCATCCTGCATCAATACGCCTCCCAGTCCTTGTCGGGACGCATCACAGAGTCCTTACGATTGTCAGGTAGGATTAAGATGGGGCCGGTGGTTAACTTTTCTTTTAGTTGGTCAATGGCTTGCTGACACTGCTCACTCCAGGCGAATCTCTCCTCTTTCTTCAGAAGTTGAGTCATGGGTCGGGCTATTGTGGAAAACCCTTCAATGAATCTCCGGTAATATCCGACCAATCCCAAGAAACTCCGGACCTCTGTTATCGACTTGGGTGCTTTCCATTCTGTAACAACTTCGACCTTGGCAGAGTCTACTGCTACTCCTCCGGCTGAAATTACATGGCCAAGAAAGGCGACTTCCTTAAGCCAGAACTCACATTTACTAATCTTTGCATATAACCGATGCTCTCATAGTTTCTCCAGTACCAGGCGTAGGTTCTCTGCATGTTCCTCATCGTCCTTGGAATAGATAAGAATATCATCAATAAACACCACCACGAACTTATCCAGATATTTCATGAATACTTTGTTCATTAGGTTCATGAAATATGCGGGGGCATTGGTCAATCCAAAAGACATTACTGTGAACTCATACAAGCCATAGCGCGTAGAGAATGCTGTCTTGGGAATATCTCCGGCCCTAATCTTAAACTGATGGTATCCTGACCGAAGATCAATATTCAAGAACACTTGGGCACCCTTGAGTTGATCAAATAAGTCGTTGATTCGAGGTAATGGCTACTTGTTCTTGATGGTCACTTCATTCAACGATCGGTAATTGTAGACCCCCGCTTTTGAGGACGGGAATCATTCCTGTTCATAGTACCATATCCCTGGATCGAGTAGTTTGGTACCCACGTATACAGTTCTGAATTACCAGGTGCAAAGTGCATGAATAGTCTTACACCAAAAGTATTACAATAATAGGCCCGAAGGCAATATCCAATACATATAGGACCTACTGGTCCGGATACAACCAAAAGCAGAAATTAGATAAGATAGCAGTCGGAAGGCAGCGTCATGTCGATTGCCACAGGCAACGACCGGGGACTAAAACCTAGTAGACGCCTTCTCCATCTTCGCCCACCTGACAGTAAGCATAGGGGTCCTCCAGTTCTTCGTTTCCACCATCTGAAGGTTTGTGCGTATAGCAAGGGTGAGTACCCAACGTACTCAGCAAGCCGACACGGAATGATGCACATGATAGGGTCATTCAAAGGATGGCTATGGTTTATTTGCACAAAGCCAATTTTCACAAATCATTTCACAAACCTAACATCTAGCCAGGTCAAGTTTTAGTTCCATAGTATATTAAGTCGACGACGGTTCTGTCTACCATCCATCGTGATTCCAAGGATGGCTTCCCGCCTCCGGTTCGTCATGGTTTTCTGGGGAGTCCACCCCTTCTCGCAGTATGAGAAGTTGAGTCCACCAGCACACAAAATCATTACGCATTCCCAACCCATCATTTTAAAATTTATGAGTCTAGCCACTGGAGAAACTTGTCACGTCGCTCATTAACCGCGAGCACGGCTATTCGAATAGATTGATTTACTCACACTGCAGTGGATGTACACATTACCCGTACTCCGCAACTGCTCATTGAATGAGCTTTCATCCCTTCATATGGGATGGTCACGGCAAAGCCTTTCGATAACCTCACTTTGGCAGTACCCGCTCCATGAACTTAAATCCTCTTGCACTCTAGCCGTCCTTTTCTAGCAGTGAGAGGAGTTCTGGAGCTCCCGGGGTAGGGGAAAACTCACAGCATTCTCATTCATTACTTAACACTTAGGCCGCAGCCTTATCTCGATAACCAGAACCACCTCTTCACTCAAGAACCACTATGCAGGGATACTGCCTCCGCTCGGCTATCTACTCCGCTAGGTCTATACCCATTCGACAAGTACGGTTGTACTGGCTCGTTCCAGGTTATAAGTCTCATGGCTCGGTCCTTAATTGACCAGGGACGGTTCTTGCCTTTACCGGAATCCACCCAAATCCATCCATCTGCCCCAGTCTAAAAACATTGGTTTTGTTCTTTTTATTTTTCCATCAAAACTATTTTCATCATGATCAAGGCAATGTGGCGCTCATGTCTCCACATGCTGAATTCCAACTACCTTCCCTAAGATAGTTGCCCAAGCATGAAGCTTCTTTGTAAAATCATGAGTATGCACGAATCTAATACAAGCATGGCTAAGCATTTTACCGAAGATATCCTCCGGTTATACCACATCGAGGGTTACAAAGATTATATCTAAGGGTAATCAATATCAAGGCATGGTATATCAAGCATAGGTATTCATTTGTGTATAGCATGCATGTTTGAAATTTAAATCAACATCATTTCGCAAAATAGGATCAATATGTTCAAAGGGGAGTGTTGACTTGCCTTGCTCGCACGCTTGTTGGATGGGGTCTTAACCGTAGTCGGTGCCTGCTTCCTCGGTTGCTATTTGTACGTGCGAAAAATCAATTGAATTTGATCAAAATTCAATAAATTACCAAGAGATCGAAAAGAACCATAAAACGACTCCAAATATGTAGCCAAAAATTTTATTCGAGTTGGGCGAGAGTTTTGGGATGAAATCCGATTTAAAAGCGAGTTTGGAATTTTTAGGGTTTTCGCAAAATATCGCTCTAATGGATTAGGGAATAAACTTAAAAAGGCATTGATCAAAAGAACTGGTATTCAAAGTTTTGGAGGTCCGAATACCAAAGAATATATTTTTAATGACAAAAAAATAGATAAACTTCGAGTAAAAACAACGCGAGAACGAGATCTCCGAAATTCTTATTTTTAAATTTTCAATTTGCTCAGAGAAAATATATGAGAAAACAATATATTTTTGCCCAAATATACTCCCAAGTATTTCCCAAATATTTTTCCTAATTTTTCTGGATTTTTGTAATTTTCCCTATTTTTCCCTTTTCCTTTTCTTTCTTTTTCTTTTTCCTTTCCTTTTTCTTTTCTCTCTTTTTTTCTCTCCTTTCCTTTCCTTCCTCCTTCCTCTGTTTTGCTTGCGCTCTCTCTATTTCGGCTGGCGGCCGGCGCAAGGCGCTAGGGGGGAAAGGGAGAAGAGAGAGGGGAGGGCGTTGGCTCATCGGCGACGCGGCGGTGACGGCGGCGACGGCAGCGCAAGGTGGCGCGAGGCGAGGCGACGGCGCGGCGAGGGGAAGAGGGAACGGGAGGAGTGTGTGGGGGAAATGGAGGGCTTGCCCCCATCTTATAGCCGACCGGCGAGGAGAGAGAAGAGGGGAGGGTCCGGCACGGGCATCGCGGGCGGCGCGGCACGCGACAACGCGTGGGACGGGGCTGGGCGTGGGCGGGCGCGGACGCGACGTCGGGCGGGCGGGGCGACGGCGCGGGCACGGGCGCAGCGCGGGAGGATGGTGGGGTCCGGGCGCGGCGGCGCGTGGCACGCGCGGGGTGGTGGGGTCCGGTGCGAGCGGCGCGTGGCGCGAGCGGGACGGCGCGGTCCGGCGCGGCGAGCGTGGGCGAGCGGCGCGCGGGCGAGGGTGGGGGCGGGCACGGCGCGCGCGCGGCGCGTGCGGTCGCGCGCGCTGGGCGGGGCATGCGGTATGGCGTCGAGCACGTGTTGCGCAATGAACAGTGCCATTTCACAATTTCCCGATTTAATTCCTAATTTCCCATTTCTTTTTCCTTTCACCTCTAAAATTTAAAATAAAATCTAGCACACCCAAAATTAAGATGTAAATTATGTTTTAAACCTTTTCACCCACTTTTATTATTTTAAAAATATATTTTACATATTTAATTTAATTCTTTTCTAAATTTAAGAAAATGTGTCTTTAATTCAAAAATAATTTTCTAAACCTCATATATGTCCTCTCAAAAATATTTTATCACTCATTTTGCTTTCTAATTAATACTACTCCACCACAAAATAATGTTTTGAACCCAATTATATATTTTTACAATATATTTTGTAAATTCACCACCCTTTTCTATTTTATATTAAAATTCCCAACTCAATACTTTGAATTTTTCCCCATTGGAAATTCAAATCATTTGGTTTGTCTCAAACATCAAGATGAATCGCTCACCTTATAAATTTTATACAACAAAGCTGGCAAATAAGTAGCAATAAACACGATGAGAAGCAATGAGCCAAAAGTTTTTGTGAGTTCCGATTTTTTAATTCCCGATTTTAAATTCTTCAATTTCCAGGGTGTTACAAACCTACCACCCTAACAATAAATCTCGTCCCCAAGATTTCTTACCGTTCGTGGAATAGGTTCGAGTACTCGGTCTTCAGAAAGTCTTCTTTTTCCCAGGTGGCTTCGTCTTCAGTGTGGTTGCTCCATTGCACCTTGTACATTCGCCACGTCTTGGTCCTAGTCTTTTTCTCGGCTTCGTCCAAAATCTTCATGGGGTGTTCGGGGTATGTGAGGTCTTCGCTGATAAGGACGTCTTTCGAGGGAATTTGCTCTTCCAGTACTCGCAAACATTTCTTTAGTTGTGATACGCGAAAGAAAGGGTATACATCGGAAAGATTTTCTGGCAGGTCCAGTTGGTAGGCCACTTCACCTCTTCTGGTGCTTATCGGGAAAGGTCCAATATATCTTGGCGCCAGTTTTCCTTTGACCATGAACCTCTTGGTCCCTCTTAGTGGTGAAACTTTTAGGTACACAAAGTCGCCTATTTTGAATTCCAACTCTGCGGCGAGTGTCCGCATAGCTCTTTTGCTTGGGACCGGGCTACCTTAAGCCGATCTCTTATCGACGAACTTTCTCTTCGGCTTCCCTAATGATGTCCGGTCCAAATATGGCTCGCTCGCCGGCCTCCGACCACATCAACGGGGTTCAACATCTTTGTAACTGTAACACCCTGAGGTGTTTTCCCCTTTTAAAAATCCTTAAGAAATTCGTAAAGAAAAATCGTTGAAATTAACTAGAGAGAAGTAATAATTTTAAAATCCAAATGTTAAATGGAAATGGCATGGTAGGATTTTTCCTAAATTCTACATGTCAAAATACGCTAACAGGATTTTTAGTGGAATTTTTAGAGCACAAGAAATAATTTTTAACCAATTAAAATCAAAATCGAATTAATAAATCATGGGAAAATCAATTTCTCTCTCCTCTGTCCTTTCCCGCTCTTTTTCCGGCTATGGGCCGCCGGCCGAGCCGACGGCCCATCCCTCCCGTGTGCGCCCGGTAGGTGAGCTCGGCTCGGCGGCCGAGGCCCGTCATACCCCACCAGACGCGCGCCTCTCTCTCGCAGCCGGCCTGAAGGCTACGGCCCGCCAAACCCTCGCGCCCGCGGATAAGTCTAGTTTGTATCCCCTACTCGGACGCCAACAGTGGGGTCCACTCGCGCCCCGTCCCCTACCTCCGCTGCCCGCCGCCATTGAAGCCGCCCGCCCGCGTGGATCTCGACCGCCCGTCCCTCCCGCGCGCCCTAAAGGCACCGGCTTAACTTCCCCGTCTCTCCTGCCGCCTTCAATCGCCCCGGCCGCCGCTCCCGCGCCCCTTAATGGCCGGATTTAATCACCGGCCATTATTTCCCCAAATCGCGCCGGCGAGAAATTCCGCCTTTATCCGGTCGCCACCGATCTCCCCATCCCCTATTTAAGCACCCCCCTCGTCCTTCCCGAGCTCCCCACACCTGCACTCAAGCCTCCCTCTCTCCCCGTCATTCCCGCACCGTGCGCCCTTGCTTCGGACTTCGTCGCCGAGGTTCGGCCGTGTTTTCCTGCTGCTCCGAGGCGTCCCGAGCTCCACCGACTCCTTCCTCCTCGTCGCCGGTGCCTGCGCCACTTCGGCCACCCCTCCTCGAGTGGTGCCGTTGTCCCCTTCACCTCCGGCGACCCGCGGTGAGCGCCCCTCCCCTTTCCCCTCTCGACCGAACGCGAGCCACCGCTCCTGAGTGCGCACGGCTCCGCCTACGCGTAAGCCGCGGCCTTCCGCCGCCCCGCCGCCGCCCGAGTGGCGCCGGTCGATCTCCGGCCGCCATGCGCCATCGCCGGCCGATCGCGCCGCCCGAACCCCTTCCCGGCCGTCTGATCTGCCTCGACAGATCGGGGCCGTCCGTCCCCGCTGGCCCGCGTGGCACACCGCGTGGCCGCCGCGTCAGGCGCCACGTGTGCGCCATGTGGTGCACCACTCTCCCTCTCGGCCCGTGGACCCGGTCCACCGTGGACCGGTGCTCCCGCAGCCGATGACGCCATCGCTGACATTAGCCCTAGCGCTGACACAATTTCGGGATTTATTGTGCAATAAATTATTAAGGATTTTCCTGTTTTAGTAAAAACACAGGTAATCTTCTAAAAATCATATCTTTTCAACCCGACCTCCGTTTTAGCCCATTCAAATTCCATTAAATTCATAAAAATGCCAAGAATCCATTAAAAATGGTTTTGTTCCCTGTTTTAGTAGCTTTTTAGCCTGTTTTGTTGAAGTGCTTGTTTGCCGTGTAGATCGCGGTAGTCCCTCCGTCCCGATTTACTTTGAAGTCATCGCGGAAGTCCCCCAAGCCGAAGAGCAAGGCAAGTCACGCTACATTATTGATCATATTGCTCCCATTTTGCTAAAATACCTGTTTTATTCTATGAAATTGCATGTATTTTATATTGTCATTTCATGGGAAATAATACACCTTATATTTAGTTTATGCCTTAGGTTTGACACCCCAAACCCTTTGATCAAACTTGGGAAAATAATGTGATTAGATTTCAGGACTAGGTTATGCTTAGCCTGGCTTAGTTTCACTAGCTCACTAAATGGGTCATTTTCTCACTTAATGTATCTCTCCTGGACTTCGGTTCGGAGGAATATTAATTAGTTCTAGGTGAACCGGACTAATAACTAAAATATGACAAATGGTGGGCTGTGGGCGCTATGGTTTTGGTTAGCGGCGCCCATAGCAATTAAGGACCGGTTCACGGGATCCCTCAGGAGAATGACCATGCAAACCACAAGCCGAAATGGGTAAGGTAGGTCCCGTAGTGTAGCCTCTCCTAGCTGACGAACCCATCGGCAAGGGTGAGCGGGATGGAGTTTCAGTCGGCCCCGGTATAAGGGTTGCTGGGCTGTCGGATTCACCGAGGCACTCGGGGGGCTGCCCACTCCCAGGGTCCAGGAGTGGGGGCGAAACCTTGGTGGGGTTTGTTTGGTTAGGGGGGTTATACGAAAGGTCCTATCATAGTTCCCTTTCCGGGGTACCGCGGGGTGGTATTTCGGCACACGGGAAACCGTGTTGTGTGGCTGTGTCTTGTGGGTACAGTTGTACACCTCTGATCAGAGTAAATCTATTCGAATAGCCGTGGCCACGGTAATGGGGCGATCGACCGAGCTCTCCGTGATTAGTCTCACACTTTTACACCCTAAGTTTTGAAACATGACTAGTATAGGTGGATGGTTTGGGCCTGTCACAACGTGGGGATAACGTTGGACAGTGTTGGAGTAAAAATGCTTTACTTACTCAATTTGCTGTTGTTTTGACTGTGTTCAAAATTCGTATTGTTTGGAAAAACTCCTGCCGTTTGCGCAAAAGCAAACCTTAGCCAGACCTTTGTCTCCTCTGCATTCATTCTTCTCCTCTTCCGGCGTGACTTGTTGAGTATGTGGAAGTACTCATCCTTGCTTCTTCATCAGAACCTGAGCCAGAGGTTGAAGACGAAGATGAAGTGGAGTAAGGCTTTGTCCTACACTCTGGAAGCTGCCTGTGGAGTGGTCGAAGCCACGTGGCCAGCGTCAAGCTTAGGCTTAGGTCCTTTTTCTTTTTCCGCTGCTCTTTTGTAATCTTTTTTGTATTGTTTCTAAGACGTGGAACTATAATATCAACAATTGTCGTATGTGTACCCTGGCTGGTCCTGGACAGGGATTTTAATACACATATAGCTTCGGAAATTCGGGTCTGAATTTCTGGGCGTGACAGTAACATCCTGAAAATCGAAGAAATTAAAATCGGAACATAAAAAAAATCGGAACTTACAAAAACTTGTGCTTGTTGCCTTTCTCTCGTGTTTGTTGCTTCTTATTTGCCAGCTCAGTTGCATAAATTTAGTTGTGAACAATTCCTCTCGATGTTTGTGAATGGTTTGGATTTTGATTGGGAAGAAAATCTCAAAATATAGGGTTAGGAATTTTAAAATAAAATCAAAAAAGGGATGTGGACTTATGAAAATATATATTTGAGAAATAAAAATATTAAATGGTGATTATGGAAGATTAATTAGGAAATAAAATAGTGAATTAGGAAATTAGGAAAAAGGGATTTAAATAATATGAAAAATATATTTGGAAAAATAAAAAGTGGGGAAAAAGTTGAAAATATAATAATAAAAATTATTCTGGGAATATTAGAATTTATTTTGAATTTTTAGAGTGGAAGAAAATAGAAATGGGGAAATAGGATTTTAAATCGTGAAAATTAAAAATCAGCACTGTTCATCATGCGCCAAGTGTTCGACGCCGTACCGGCAATACCGCGCCCCGCCTGCACGCGCGACACGCGCCGCGCGCGCGCCCGCCGGGCCTGCCCTCGCGCCGCGCGCGCGCGTCCGCCCCCCCCGTGCACGCCACGCGCCACGCGCCAGCGCCCGCGCCGCCCGGCCCCGCGCGTCACCGCGTCGCCGCGCCGGCCCGCCATTCCGCGCGCCGCGCGTCCATCGCCGTACCGCCGCACCGGTCCCTCCTCCCTCTTCTCCCACTCTCGGCCGCAGCTATAAAATGGGACAAAACCCCCACCTTTTTCCACACCGCCGCCGCTTCTCCCTTCCTTCTCCCGAGCGTCGCCGTCGCCGCAAAAACCGAGCGCCGCCGCCGCAAGCCGCCGCTGTTGCCGCGTCGTCGCCGTGAGCCGGAGCTCCGCCACCCTCCCTTGCTGTCGCCGTCGCCGGTAAGCCCCGAGCCGCCCCCTTTACCTCGCGCTAGCACCGCCGCCGCCCTTTTTCTCCCGAGCGCCGGTCGAACACCTTTGAGCCAATGAATAGTGCGGCGAGGAAAAGAAAAGAAAAAGAAAAAGAAAAGAGGGAAAAAGAAAAGAAAAAATAGAGAAAAATTAGAAAAAATTATGGAAAATTTGGAAAAATATTTTGTAAGGACTTGAGTGAAATTTTGGGCAAAAATAAATTATTTTCTTGTATATTTTCTCGAGCAAAATTTAAAAATCACAAACGGACTTTTTCCGAGATTTCGTTTCGCGTCGTTTTTGAATCCGAATTTTGTTTAGTTCTTTCTCGCCATTTAAATATGTTTCTCTTTTGTGCTCGAATCTTCAAAACCTTGAATACAAATCCCTCCGCTGATATTTCCAAATCTATTTTCTCAAATAATTACGATCGTTGTTTTTGCGAAAACCCTAGGGCATCGACTCGAGTTCAAACTCGGATTTTTCCCTAGCAATCCTTGTCCGAACTCGAGTATAATTCTATGCTAAACATTTGGGGTTGTTTTTATGATTTTTATGGTTCTTTTCGATCTCTCGGTATTTATTGAATTCTAATCGAATTCAATTGATCTTTCGCACGTACGGCTAGCACCTGAAGAAGCAGGCATCGACTCCGTTGAAGACCCCGCTCAACAAGCGTGCGAGCAAGGCAAGTCACCACACCCTTTGAACATATTGATCCCAATTGCGAAATGATGTTATTTTAAACTTTAAACATGCATGCTATACACATAGAATTGCCTATACTTGTTATGCCATACCTTGTTATTGATTTCCTTTAGAATCATCCTTGTTACCCTCGATGTGATACATACAACCGGAGAATATCTTCGGTAAACTGCGTAGCCATGCTATTCTTAGATTTATGCATACTCATGATTTTATGAAGAGCTTTATGCTTGGGCAACTACCTTAGGGAAGGTAGTTGAGATATAGCATGTGGAGACATGAGCGCCACATTGCTATGAGAATGATGAAATGAGTTTTGATGAAAATTGAAAGCACTAAACTAATGTTTTAGACTGGGGCAGCTGAATGATTTGGGTGTATTCCGAAAAAGGCAAGTGCCGACCCTGGTCAATTAAGGACCGAGCCATGAGATAGCGGGGAAACGAGCCAGTACAACCGTACTTCTCGAATGGGTATAGACCTAGCGGAGTAGATAGCCGAGCGGAGGCGGTACCATTGCATAGTGGTTCTTATGTATGAGATGAGATTTGAAAGGGATGATGGGAAATTGGAATTTATTATAACTTGATGAATGAAGTCTCCCCTTATCCCCGGTGCGCCAGAACTCGTCTCACTGCTAGAAAATGATGGCTAGAGTGCATGAGGGCTTAAGTTCATGGAGCGGGTACTGCCAAAGTAAGGTTATCGAAAGGCTTTGCCGTGACCGTCTCATGAGTTGGGACGTAGGCGCATTCGTTGGGCAGTCGCGGAGTACGGGTAAAGTGTACATCCACTGCAGTGTGAATGAATCAATCTATTCAAATAGTCGTGCTCGCAGATATTGAGCATCGTGACAAGACTTTCGCTTGGCTAGACTCTAAGCTTTAAAATGATGGGATGGGTTTGCATGATGATGTTTATTCACTGGTGGATCAACTTCTCGAGAGGCGAGAAGGGGTGGACTCCCCAGAAAACCATGACGAACCGGAGGCGGGAAGCCATCCTTGGAATCACGATGGATGGTAGACAGAACCGTCACCGACTTAATGAACTGTGGAACTAAAACTTGACTTGGCTAGTTGTTAGGCTTGTGAAAAGAGTTGTGAAAATTGGCTTTATGCAAAAGAACTCCAGCCATTCCTTGAATGACCCTATCATATGCATAATTTCCGTGTTGGCTTGCTGAGTACGGTTGGTTTTCACCCTTGCTATATGCACAAACCTTCAGATGGTGGTAATGAAGACTTGGAGGATCCATATGCCTATTACCAGGAGGGCGAAGAAGCTGATGGCGCTTGCTAGGTCTTAGTCTCCGGTCGTTGCCTGTGGCAATTGACAAGCCGCTGCCTTTATTCCGCTGCCTTATCTACTTTCTACTTTTGGGTTGTATCTGGACCATGAGGTCCTATGTGTTAAACATTGCCTTCGGGCCTAATATTGTAATAATTTCGATATAAGACTATTCGTGCATTTGCACCTGATTATTCAGTACTGTATTTCGTGGGTACCAAACTACTCGATCCAGGGAAATGGTACTATGAACACGAAAGATTCCCGTGTCAAAAACGGGGGTCTATAGAGCTGGTACCAGAGCAATGCGACTGTAGGATAAGACCAACTGGTGCCCTACCCCTGACTAGTTGGCTAAAGGGAAGTATCCCTATGTAGGATCATTTCGCAAACTATTATTTTTGAAAAATAAACATACTTTTTCATATACCTTTATCCCCTTCTCTTACTCAAATTATTTTGATATTATCTCTCTCTCGCTGACCCTAAGTTGCTTTCAAAAGCAGATGTCGGACCATGTCGGAGTTTGGGAAATCACCATTCCACGGGATGAAGGATTTGTGGCGCAACTCCAGTCATTGCTATGGTGCCTAAGGTACCCAGAGCCACCCACCTACCAGATTAGGAGGCATGGCACCGAAGGGTATCCGGTATGGGAGGCAGCAGTTTCAGTTGAAGCTCGCGTGGGGAGTGAGACACCTTATTGCTTCCACACCCGCTACCACTGAGATCTGGTAGAAGCAGCTCTTCAAGACGCGGCCCGTGAAGCGTTCCTCCGCCTCAACGCTATTCACCGTGCTGAGCTCACCGTGACCGAGTTTGTGCACCACCCCTACCGCGAGGAAGGCAATCCGGTCGCACCGTGGAAGCCACCCCCGCCGCTATAATCCTATGGTCTACCCGTCTATCCCTGGGTAACGCGGATGATCGCTATGAAGAAGCTTTGCTCGAAATCGACGACCAGCAACGACGCCTTAATGATCGGTCGAGGAACACCGGAGCTGCGGGGATCAGATCAACTTGCTGCAGACCCAGCTACAGGCCAATGATGCCCAGTACGAGCAGCTCTCTGACCGTTACAAGGCCCGAGGAGAAGCCTTGGTAGAGCTGGAAGAACAGCTCAGGAAGAGCAAACAACAGGTCAACCAGCTGAAAGAACAACTTCGCTCCCACCCTGTCCCTGCTGCAGGTACTTCCACCGAAGTTGTACCAACACCTCCTGCCCCGATGCCCGACCACTACTACCTCATGACTCCAGCATTCCTAGACACTTTTCAAGCCATGATGGAGCAGGCCTTTATGTTGAGCACAGAGTCGGCCCCATACCTGATAGACCCCACTGCTGCTACCTCAATGGAACCTACCTCGAACTCCATGGCTGTACCATCTGAGCCTGGTTCGGGAGAGGAGAACCCCATCCAGATCAGTACTGTATTTCGTGGGTACCAAACTACTCGATCCAGGAAAATGGTACTATGAACACAAAAGATTCTCGTGTCAACAATGGGGGTCTACAATCTTCGTCCAAATAGAGCCTCGTTTGGCGACATCTTCAGACTAGCCTGGTAGGTGTTGTTATAGGGCACACATTTCTCCTAGTCCTTAGAAAAATCCAATGCACGGGCTCTTAGCATGTCCTCAAGGACCTGGTTTGTCCTCTCGGTTTGTCCATCAGTCTGGGGGTGATAAGCAGTACTGAAGGCGAGGTCAGTTCCCAACGCCTCGTGAAACTTATCCCAGAAGTGAGATGCGAATTGAGTACCACGATCTGACACAATCCTCTTGGGTACTCCATGTAGGCACACAATTTTGGACATGTACAGCTCTACCAATTTAGCGATGTTATACCGAGTCTTGACCGGGATAAATCGGGCAGTCATGGTCAATCTATCCACGATCACCCAAATGGAATCGTATCCTGTAGCAGTTTTGGGTAGTCCCACTATAAAGTCCATGCCTAGTTTATCCCATTTCCACTCAGGGATCTTGAGTGGTTGTAGTAATCCTGTTGGTCGCTGATGCTCAGCATTGACTCGTTGGCATACATCACATACGACCACATATTCCGCTACATCTCTTTTCATGTTGGGCCACCAGTATTCCGTTTTCAAATCCTGGTACATTTTGGTGCTGCCCGGGTGTAGCGAGTAGGCTGACTCATGGGCTTCTTTTAAGATTAGCCTTCTCAATCCGCCTTTCTCTGGTACGTAAATCCTTTTCTGGTACCACAAAGTTCCATCGGCATCGGCTGCGAATTCTTTGGCCAGTCCTTCGGCTATGCGCTCCTTGATTAGCTGGATTTCCTCACAATCCTTCTAGGCTTCCTTAATCTGACTTTGCAGGAGAGGTTGTATCTCCAACGAATTCAGTTGTCCATGAGGAATCAGCTGTAGGTTAAGCTGAGCCATTTCTTCTCGAAGCTCGTTGGCCATACATTCCATCCTCAGTTGGTTGCACTGGGCTTTGCGGCTCAAAGCGTCAGCTACAACATTGGCCTTACCAGGGTGGTAATGGATTCCTAGGTCATAATCCTTGATTAGCTCCAGCCATCTTCTCTGGCGCAGGTTGAGATCTATCTGGGTAAAGAAATATTTCAAGCTCTTGTGGTCCGTGTATATATCACAGTGGTTTCTGATCAGGTAGTGCCTCCAAATCTTCAAGGCATGCACCACTGCGGCCAATTCTAAGTCATGGGTGGGATAATTCTCCTCATGCGGTCGCAGTTGTCTTGAGGCATAAGCCACAACCTTTCCATCTTGCATCAACACACCTCCTAATCCTTGTTGGGATGCATCACAGTATATGACGAAGTCTTTCCGGTTGTCCGGTAGGACTAAGATCGGGGCGGTGGTTAACTTTTCTTTGAGCTGGTCAAATGTCTGTTGACACTGCTCAGTCCATGCATACTTCTTTTCCTTCTTCAATAGTTGGGTCAGGGGTCAAGCTATCTTAGAAAATTCTTCAATAAACCTTCGGTAGTATCCAGCCAATCCCAAGAAACTTCTAATCTCTGTTACTGACTGGGGTGCTTTCCACTTGGTAACAGCTTCGACCTTGGCGGGGTCGACTGCTACGCCTCCAGCTGAGATTACATGTCCGAGAAAAGCTACTTCCTTAAGCCAGAATTCACACTTGCTGAATTTGGTATATAGCTGATGCTCTCGCAACTTCTCTAATACCAGGCGTAAATGTTCTGCATGTGCTTCATCTTCGTTGGAATAGATGAGGATATAATCAATGAACACTACCACGAACTTGTCCAGATATTCCATAAATACTTTGTTCATGAGGTTCATGAAGTAGGTCGGGCATTGGTCGATCCGAAGGACATCACGTGAACTCGTACAAGCCGTAGCGTGTAGAGAACGCAGTCTTGGGTATATCCTCAGCCCTAATTTTCAGCTGATGGTATCCAGATCGAAGATCGATCTTTGAGAACACTCGGGCTCCCTTGAGCTGATCGAACAGGTCGTCGATTCGAGGTAACGGGTACTTGTTCTTAATGGTAACCTCATTCAATGACCGATAGTCTATGCACATTCTCATGCTTCCATCCTTTTTCTGAACAAACCGCACTGGGGCTCCCCACGGTGAAGAACTAGGGCGTACGAAGCCTTTCTCTTGTAGTTCCCTTATCTGCTTCTTAAGTTCTTCCAATTCGTTCACTGGCATCCGGTAGGGTCTCTTAGCTATGGGGGCGGTGCCAGGAATGAGGTCAATGATGAACTCTATGTCTCGGTCTGGGGGCATTCCTGGTAGTTCCTCAGGAAATACATCTGGGTGAATATTCCCGTAGCTCGGTCACAGAGCATAGGGTCTTGATCCATGGCTACTGTCATCGGTGATCCCCATGGGGTAGATAAGGTAACTTCTCTTCGTCCACAGTCTAATACCCCTTGGTTCTTGGTCAACCAATCCATTCCTAATATGATGTCCAAGGTTTGGGGTGGCAAAACCATAAGGTTGGACAGGAATACCACGTCCTTGATTCGAATGGGCACATTAATGCACGCATGGGGTATAGTTATATCTCCCCCGGGTGAATGTACTACCATTGGTCTCTTAAGGTCTACTCGGTGCAAGTTGTGCTCTTTGCTTATTCTTGACGATATAAATGTATGCGAAGCTCTAGAATCAAACAAAATCTTAACTGGTGTAGAATGGATAGAGAATATACCCATTAGCACGCTTTGGTCCTTTTGAGTTTCCTCAGCACGCACATGGTTAACCTGACCACGGCGGAATCCGGTTGCAGCTTCCTTTGGTTGGGGCGTTCTGAACAAACCGCGTCCAGGTGCCGGAGTGGGGGTCCCTCGTACTGCGATGGCGTTGGCTCCGGTGCGGTTGGGGGTGTTGCGCGGCTTAGGGCAGCTATTGGCGTAATGTTCAAACTCTCCGCAGTTGAAGCAGTTGACATTTCTGGTTCCTGGGGCTGCCAAAGTAGGTGCCGAAGTGCGAGACGGTGTTGCAAGTGGCTTGCTAACGTTGCCGGGTGCGGCAGGGCGATTGGTTGCCACTATGGCTGGCTTCCAACCTGACGGGGTTGCTCCTTTGGGTCGTTGGGATGTCCCTTGAATTGGGCGGGCCATTGCAAGCCTTCTCTTTCGGTTGTTTTCAACCGTCCTTTGGTCATGCTCAAGCCTCACGACCTTGTTGATGAGGCTTTGGAAGCTGGCGTGGTCCTGACCGATCATTGGTCCTCTCAGCTCGTCGTTCAGTCCCTCGATAAATTTATCCATTTTTTCTTCTTCGTCTGCCAGGTCGCTTGTGGCGTAACGTGCAAGCTGCGTGAACCTGTTAAGGTACTCTTGTACCGTGGTGTTGCCTTGGCGCAGCCTACAGAACTCATTCTTCTTCATCCTCATGACTGCAGTAGGTACGAAGTTTTCACGGAAGGCAGCTGTGAATTCTTCCCAAGTTGGTTCACCAGCATCTTCGGCCTGGGTTTCCTTGTAGGTGTCCCACCAGTCACTTACGGGACCTTCCAGCTGATTAGTGGCGAAGACGACTCTGTCAGCTTCCCGTACTCGGACGAGAGTCAACTTCTTCTCTATTACCCTCAACCAATCTTCAGCATCCATGGGTTCATCTGCCGAGGAGAATGTCAGCGGCTTTGCTCTCATAAGTTCGCCGTGGTTTGATCCTCCGCGTTGTCCTTAGTTGTTGGCGATAGCTTGAAGCAGTTGGATCAGTAAAGCCATGACTTCCGCTAGGGTGGAGGGGTTAGGCTCTGGCGGGTTCTCAGTAGCTGCTGGGGCTCTACGACGATGCACCATCTGAACAACGTGGATAAGGTAAGAGACTTGATTTGCTAACGTCACGATTCAAAGGAATTTTTCTTTGAGTTGTTTAAGCTGATCTTTCAAAGCAAGCTTGGTGGAATAAACTCATTTATGACATAACATGGAACTTCATATCAGTTCATAGATGTTACATCAGGGGAATACATTGGACATGTGTAGTCCATATAACACCATACAACAACACTAACATCGCCCTAGGGTCTTCATACATAAAGGGGTAGGGGCATGGTCATTGCTATCTTAACTGCATCCAAAGCAAGACCAGAGCTGCTGCAGGTATCCAAACTAGTCATCCAGCCATCCGCATGATCCAGGTGCTGTTTTGGCTCTTGTGGATTACCGGTGTTGCAGGTCATGCGGTCATCTTGAGATTGAGGGGCTTGGGCAGTGGGCAATTTCTGGCTACATGTCCTGTTCCGCCACAGTTGAAGCAACGTCGGCCTTCTTTTGCCAGTCTCGGATGAGGGCATTTATTGAAAAAGTGTCCCAACTTACGACAGTTGAAGCACATCATACCCGATTTGTCACGAGGTGCATCCTTTTGGGTATGCCACACGCCTTTGTTGCCATTATTGGCCTTTGTCGGGGTTGGGGCTGTTTCAGGATCCGAAACACCTTCTCTATTAGTGGTACCATCCAAGAGTTGATTGGCGGATTGCCAGAATATCTTTTGGTCCTTCTTCTGCTTATCTAAGATTATCATTAGTTGATAGTCCTTAGGTACATGATCTGTCCCTTCACACAAGAAGCACGTAATGGCTCTCTGGGGCAATCTTTCGGCATGTGGGTGTCTTCACCGCAGCTACAGAGGTAGTTGCACATACTTGTAGTGTGTCCAACTTCTCCACAACGAGTACATGCCTTGGGTTCCAGCTCCCCTTCACTATCACTTCCCATGTTTTCTTCATCATCATCTCCGGAGGACATCTCTTCTCATGTATCGTCTTCTGGTTTGGGCGGTCCATAAAGCTGGAGATGTCAGGTTAACTGACGCGCACCACGGAAGGTTTTGTTCCTTAGGTGTCGGGGAATTTTCGTAGCATCTTCGGGTGTAAACACCGTGCCTGTGACGATCATTTGCTATCACAACTTATATTCCAATCTAGTGACTTTCTCTTATTGTGCACCGCCTCTTTTCTTGGGTCAGGATCTGGGTATACCCATTCCTTGTTCCATTTCCGATCACGGCCTGCCATCTGCTTTTGAAGGTAACTTAGGGTCAGAGAGGGGTAATATCAAAACAATTTTAGTAGAGGAAGGGGGATAAGAGTATGAGGGAAAACATATTTGTTTTGTAAAAATAGTCTGTATTTTAAAAATAATCCTATTTAGGGATATTTCCCTTTAACCAGCTATTCAGGGGTAGGGCGCTAGTTGGTCTTAACCTACAGTCACACTGCTCTTATACCAGCTCTGTAGATCCGCGCTTTTGAGGACGGGAATCATTCATGTTCATAGTACCATATCCGTGGATCGAGTAGTTTGGTACCCACGAATACAGTTCTGAATTACCAGGTGCAAAGTGCACGAATAGTCTTACACCAAAAGTATTACAATAATAGGCCCGAAGGCAATATCCAATACATATAGGACCTACTGGTCCGGATAGAATCAAAAGCAGAAATTAGATAAGATAGCGGTCGGAAGGCGGCGCCATGTTGATTGCCACAGCAACGACCGGGGACTAAGACCTAGTAGACACCTTCTCCATCTTCACCACACTGGCGGTAAGCATAGGGGTCCTCCAGTTCTTCGTTTCCACCATCTGAAGGTTTGTGCGTATAGCAAGGGTGAGTACCCAACGTACTCAGCAAGCCGACACGGAATGATGCACATGATAGGGTCATTCAAAGGATGGCTATGGTTTATTTGCACAAAGCCAATTTTCACAAATCATTTCACAAACCTAACATCTAGCCAGGTCAAGTTTTAGTTCTAAAGTATATTAAGTCGGCGACGATTCTGTCTACCATCCATCATGATTCCAAGGATGGCTTCCCGCCTCCGGTTCGTCATGGTTTTCCGGGGAGTCCACCCCTTCTCGCAGTTCGAGAAGTTGAGTCCACCATCACACAAAATCATTATGCATTCCCAACCCATCATTTTAAAATTTATGAGTGTAGCCACGGGAGAAACTTATCACGTCGCTCATTAACCGCAAGCACGACTGTTCGAATAGATTGATTTACTCACACTGCAGTGGATGTACACTTTACCCGTACTCCGCAACTGCTCATTGAATGAGCTTTCATCCCTTCATATGGGATGGTCATGGCAAAGCCTTTCGATAACCTCACTTTGGCAGTACCCGCTCCATGAACTTAAATCCTCTTGCACTCTAGCCGTCCTTTCCTAGCAGTGAGGAGTTTTGGCGCTCCCGATGTAGGGGAAAACTCACAGCATTCTCATTCATTACTTAACACTTAGGCCGCAGCCTTATCTCGATAACCAGAACCACCTCTTCACTCAAGAACCACTATGCAGGGATACTGCCTCCGCTCGGCTATCTACTCCGCTAGGTCTATACCCATTCGAGAAGTACGGTTGTACTGGCTCGTTCCAGGTTATAAGTCTCATGGCTCGGTACTTAATTGACCAGGGACGGTTCTTGCCTTTACCAGAATCCACCCAAATCCATCCATCCGCCCCAGTCTAAAAACATTGGTTTTGTACTTTTCATTTTTCCATCAAAACTATTTTCATCATGATCAAGGCAATGTGGCGCTCATGTCTCCACATGCCGAATTCCAACTACCTTCCCTAAGATAGTTGCCCAAGCATGAAGCTTCTTTGTAAAATCATGAGTATGCACGAATCTAATACAAGCATGGCTAAGCATTTTACCGAAGATATCCTCCGGTTATACCACATCGAGGGTTACAAAGATTATATCTAAGGGTAATCAATATCAAGGCATGGTATATCAAGCATAGGTATTCATTTGTGTATAGCATGCATGTTTGAAGTTTAAATCAACATCATTTTGCAAAATAGGATCAATATGTTCAAAGGGGAGTGTTGACTTGCCTTGCTCGCACGCTTGTTGGATGGGGTCTTCACCGTAGTCAGTGTCTGCTTCCTCGGTTGCTATCCGTACGTGCGAAAAATCAATTGAATTCGATCAAAATTCAATAAAATTACCAAGAGATTGAAAAGAACCATAAAAACGACTCCAAATATTTAGCCTAAAATTTTATTCGAGTTGGGCGAGAGTTTTGGGATGAAATCCGATTTAAAAAGCGAGTTTGGAATTTTTAGGGTTTTTGCAAAATATCGCTCTAATTGATTAGGGAATAAACTTAAAAAGGCGTTGATCAAAAGAATTGATATTCAATGTTTTGGAGGTGCGAATACCAAAGAATATATTTTAATGGCAAAAAGAAAATAGATAAACTTCGAGTAAAAACGACACGAGAACGAGATCTTCAAAATTCTTATTTTTGAATTCCGAATTTGCTCGAGAAAATATATGAGAAAATAATATATTTTTGCCCAAAATATACTCCCAAATATTTCCCAAATATTTTTCCTAATTTTTCCTAATTTTTCCCTTTTCCTTTTCTTTCTTTTCCTTTTTTTCCTTTTCTTTTTCTTTTCTCTCTTTTTCTCTCCTTTCCTTTCCTTCCTCCTTCCTCTTTTTGCTTGTGCTCTCTGTTTGGCCGGCGATCGGCGCAAGGCGCAAGGGGGAAAGGGAGAGAGAGAGAGGAGGGCGTTGGCTCACCGGTGACGCGGCGGTGACGGCGGCGCGCGACGGCGCAAGGTGGCGCGAGGCGAGGCGACGGCTCGGCGACGGCTCCCGAGGGCGGCGGCGTGGCCGGCACGGGCGGCGCAAGGCGAGGCGACGGCGCGACAAGGGAAGAGAGGAACGGGATGAGTGTATGGGGGAAATGGAGGGCTGGCCCCATCTTATAGCCGACCGACGAGGAGAGAGAAGAGGAAGGGTCCGGCGCGGGCGCGCGGCGGCACGCGGCAGCGCGGGGGGGGGGTCCGGGCACGGGCGAGCACGGGCGCGCGGCGCGCGCGCGCGAGGGTGGGGGCCGGGCGCGGCGCGGCGCAGCGTGGAGCTTGTTGCATGCGCGGGGCGGGGCGCGCGGTACGGCGGTACGGTGTCGAGCACGTGTTGCGCAATGAACAGTGCCATTTAACAATTTCCGATTTAATTCCTAATTTCTCATTTCTTTTTCCTTTCTCCTCTAAAATTAAAAATAAAATCTAGCACACCCAAAATTAAGATGTAAATTATGTTTTCAACCTTTTCAACCACTTTTATTATTTTAAAAATATATTTTACATATTTAATTTAATTCTTTTTCTAAATTCAAGAAAATATGACTTTAACTCAAAAATATTTTTCTAAACCTCATATATATCCTCTCAAAAATATTTTATCACTCATTTTGCTTACTAATTAATACTACTCCACCACAAAATAATGTTTTGAACCCAAGTATATATTTTTACAGTATATTTTGTAAATTCACCACCCTTTTCTATTTTATATTAAAATTCCCAACTCAATACTTTGTAATTTTTCTCCCATTGGAAATTCAAATCATTTGATTTTTCTCAAACATCAAGATGAATCGCTCACCTTATAAATTTTATGCAACAAAGCTGGCAAATAAGAAGTAATAAGCACGATGAGAAGCAATGAGCCAAAAGTTTTTGTGAGTTCCGAATTTTTTAATTCCTGATTTTAAATTCTTCAATTTCCAGGGTGTTACAAACCTACCCCCCTAACAATAAATCTTGTCCCGGAGATTTCTTACCGTTCGCGGAATAGGTTCGGGTACTCGGTCTTCAGAAAGTCTTCTTTTTTCCAGGTGGCTTCGTCTTCAGTGTGGTTGCTCCATTGCACCTTGTACATTCGCCACGTCTTGGTCCTAGTCTTTTTCTCGGCTTTGTCCAAAATCTTCACAGGGTGTTCGGGGTATGTGAGGTCTTCGCTGATAAGGACGTCTTTCGAGGGAATTTGCTCTTCCGGTACTCGCAAACATTTCTTTAGTTGTGATACGCGAAAGACAGGGTGTACATCAGAAAGATTTTCTGGCAGGTCCAGTTGGTAAGCCACTTCGCCTCTTCTGGTTCTTATCGGGAAAGGTCCAACATATCTTGGCGCCAATTTTCCTTTGACCTTGAACCTCTTGGTCCCTCTTAGTGGCGAAACTTTTAGGTACACACAGTCGCCTATTTTGAATTCCAACTCTCTGCGGCGAGTGTCCGCATAGCTCTTTTGCCGGGACTGGGCTACTTTAAGCCGATCTCTTATCAGACAAACTTTATCTTCGGCTTCCCTAATGATGTCTGGTCCAAATATGGCTCACTCGCCAGCCTCCGACCACATCAACGGGGTTCGGCATCTTCGTCCAAACAGAGCCTCGTTCGGCGACATCTTCAGACTAGCCTGGTAGCTGTTGTTATAGGAGAACTCTGCATAGGGCAGGCATTTCTCCCAGTCCCTAGTAAAATCCAATGCACAGGCTCTTAGCATGTCCTCAAGGACCTGGTTTGACCTCTCGGTTTGTCCATCAGTCTGGGGGTGATAAGCAGTACTGAAGGCGAGGTGAGTTCCCAAGGCCTCGTGAAAGTTATCCCAGAAGTGAGATGTGAATTGAGTACCACAATCTGACACAATCCTCTTGGGTACTCCATGTAGGCACACAATTTTTTACATGTACAGCTCTGCCAATTTAGCGCTGCTATACCGAGTCTTGACCGGGATAAATCGGGCAGTCTTGGACAATCTATCCACGATCACCCAAATGGAATCGTATCATGTAGTAGTTTAGGGTAGTCCCACTATAAAGTCCATGCCTATTTCATCCCATTTCCACTCAGGGATCTTGAGTGGTTGTAGTAATCCTGTTGGTCGTTGATGCTCAGCCTTGACTCGTTGGCATACATCACATACGGCCACATATTCCGCTACGTCTCTTTTCATGTTGGGCCACCAGTATTCCGTTTTCAAATCCTGGTACATTTTGGTGCTGCCCGGGTGTAGCGAGTAGGCTGACTCATGGGCTTGTTTTAAGATTAGCCTTCTCAATCCACCTTTCTCTGATACGTAAATCCTTTTCCGGTACCACAAAGTTCCATCGGCGTCGGCTGCGAATTCTTTGGCCAGTCCTTCGGCCATGCGCTCCTTGATTAGCTGGATTTCCTCACAATCCTTATGGGCTTCCTTAATCTGACTTTGCAGGAGAGGTTGTATCTCCAACGAATTCCGTTGTCCATGAGGAATCAGCTGTAGGTTAAGCCGAGCCATTTCTTCTCAAGCTCGTTGGCCATACATTCCATCCTCAGTTGGTTGCACTGGGCTTTGCAGCTCAAAGTGTCAGCTACAACATTGGCCTTACCAGGGTGGTAATGGATTCCTATGTCATAATCCTTGATTAGCTCCAGCCATCTTCTCTGGCGCAGGTTGAGATCTGTCTGGGTAAAGAAATATTTCAAGCTCTTGTGGTCCATGTATATATCACAGTGGTTTCCGATCAGGTAGTGCCTCCAAATCTTCAAGGCATGCACCACTGCGGCCAATTCTAAGTCATGGGTGGGATAATTCTCCTCATGTGGTCGCAGTTGTCTTAAGGCATAAGCCACAACCTTTCCATCTTGCATCAACACACCTCCTAATCCTCGTCGGGATGCATCACAGTATATGACGAAGTCTTTCCGGTTGTCCGGTAGGACTAAAATCGGGGCGGTGGTTAACTTTTCTTTGAGCTGGTCAAATGCCTGTTGACACTGCTCAGTCCATGCATACTTCTTTTCCTTCTTCAATAGTTGGGTCAGGGGTCGAGCTATCTTAGAAAATCCTTCAATAAACTGCGGTAGTATCCAGTAATCCCAAGAAACTTCTAATCTACATTCTCGGTAGGGTGCTTTCCACTTGGTAACGCTTCGACCTTGGCGCGGTCTACTGCTACGCCTCCAGCTGAGATTACATGTCCGAGAAAAGCTACTTCCTTAAGCCAGAATTCACACTTGCTGAATTTGGTATATAGCTGATGCTCTCGCAACTTCTCTAATACCAGGCGCAAATGTTCTGCATGTGCTTCATCTTCGTTGGAATAGATGAGGATATCATCAATGAACACTACCACGAACTTGTCCAGATATTCCATAAATACTTTGTTCATGAGGTTCATGAAGTAGGCTGGGGCATTGCTCAGTCCGACGGACATCACTGTGAACTCGTACAAGCCGTAGCGTGTAGAGAACGCAGTCTTGGGTATATCCTCAGTCCTAATTTTCAGCTGATGGTATCCAAATCGAAGATCGATGTTTGAGAACACTCGGGCTCCCTTGAGCTGATTGAATAGGTCGTCGATTCGAGGTAACGGGTACTTGTTCTTAATGGTAACCTCATTCAATGACCGATAGTCTATGCACATTCTCATGCGTTCGTCCTTTTTCTTAACAAATAGCACTGGGGCTCCCCATGGTGAAGAACTAGGGCGTACGAAGCCTTTCTCTTGCAGTTCCCTTATCTGCTTCTTAAGTTCTTCCAATTCATTCACTGGCATCCGGTAGGGTCTCTTAGCTATGGGGGCGGTGCCAGGCATGAGGTCAATGATGAACTCTATGTCTCGGTCTGGGGGCATTCCCGGTAGTTCCTCAGGAAATACATCCGGGTAATCTTGAATTACTGACATTCCAACTATGGGCAGCATAGTGAATATTCCCGTAGCTCGGTCACAGAGCATAGGGTCTTGATCCATGTCTACTGTCATCGGTGATCCCCATGGGGTAGACAAGGTAACTTCTCTTCGTCCACAGTCTAATGCCCCTTGGTTCTTAGTTAACCAATCCATTCCTAATATGATGTCCAAGGTTTGGGGTGGCAAAACCGTAAGGTTGGACAGGAATACCACGTCCTTGATCTGAATGGGCACATTAATGCACGCATGGGGTATAGTTATATCTCCCCCGGGTGAATGTACTACCATTGGTCTCTTAAGGTCTACTCGGTGCAAGTTGTGCTCTTTGCTTATTCTTGACGATATAAATGAATGCGAAGCTCCATAATCAAACAAAATCTTAACTGGTGCAGAATGGATAGAGAACATACCCATTAGCATGCTTTGGTCCTGAGCTTTCTCAGCACGCACATGGTTAACCTGACCACAGCGGAATCCGGTTGCAGCTTCCTTTGGTTCGGGCGTTCTGAACAAACTGCGTCCAGGTGCCGGAGCGGGGGTCCCTCGTACTGTGATGGCGTTGGCTCCGGTGCGGTTGGGGGTGTTGCGCGGCTTAGGGCAGCTGTTGGCGTAATGCCCAAACTCTCCGCAGTTGAAGCAGTTGACATTCCTGGTTCCTGGGGCTGCCAAAGTAGGTGCCAGAGTGCGAGACGGTGTTGCAAGTGGCCTGCTGACGTTGCCGGGTGCGGCAGGGCGATTGGTTGCCACTATAGCTGGCTTCCAACCTGACGGGGTTGCTCCTTTGGGTTGTTGGGATGTCCCTTGAATTGGGCGGGCCATTGCAAGCCTTCTCTTTCAGTTGTTTTCAACCGTCCTTTGGTCATGCTCAAGCCTCACGACCTTGTTGATGAGGCTTTGGAAGCTGGCGTGGTCCTGACCGATCATTGGTCCTCTCAGCTTGTCGTTCAGTCCCTCGATAAATTTATCCATCTTTTCTTCTTTGTTTGCCAGGTCGCTTGTGGCGTAACGTGCAAGCTGCGTGAACCTGTTAAGGTACTCTTGTACCGTGGTGTTGCCTTGGCGCAGCCTACGGAACTAATTCTTCTTCATCCTCATGACTGCAGCTGGTACGAAGTTTTCACGGAAGGCAGCCGTGAATTCTTCCCAAGTTGGTTCACCGGCATCTTCGGCCCGGGTTTCCTTGTAGGTGTCCCACCAGTCACTTGCAGATCGAGTAGTTTGGTACCCACGAATACTGTTCTGAATTACCAGGTGCAAAGTGCACGAATAGTCTTACACCTAAAGTATTGCAATAATAGGCTCGAAGGCAATATCCAATACATATAGAACCTACTGGTCCGGACACAACCAAAAGCAGAAATTAGATAAGATAGCAGTCGGAAGGCAGTGGCATGTCGATTGCCACAAGCAACGACCGGGGACTAAGACCTAGTAGACACCTTCTCCATCTTCGCCCACCTGGCAGTAAGCATAGGGGTCCTCCAGTTCTTCGTTTCCATCATCTGAAGGTTTGTGCGTATAGCAAGGGTGAGTACCCAACGTACTCAGCAAGCCGATACGGAATGATGCACATGATAAGGTCATTCAAAGGATGGCTATGGTTTATTTGCACAAAGCCAATTTTCACAAATCATTTCACAAACCTAACATCTAGCCAGGTCAAGTTTTAGTTCCAAAGTATATTAAGTCGGCGACGGTTCTGTCTACCATCCATCATGATTCCAAGGATGGCTTCCCGCCTCCGGTTCGTCGTGGTTTTCTGGGGAGTCCACCCATTCTCGCAGTTCGAGAAGTTGAGTCCACCATCACACAAAATCATTGTGCATTCCCAACCCATCATTTTAAAATTTATGAGTCTAGCCACGGGAGAAACTTATCATGTCGCTCATTAACCGCAAGCATGACTATTCGAATAGATTGATTTACTCACACTGCAGTGGATGTACACTTTACCCGTACTCTGCAACTGCTCATTGAATGAGCTTTCATCCCTTCATATGGGATGGTCACGGCAAAGCCTTTCGATAACCTCACTTTGGAAGTACCCGCTCCATGAACTTAAATCCTCTTGCACTCTAGCCGTCCTTTCCTCGCAGTGAGAGGAGTTCTGGCGCTCCCGGTGTAGGGGAAAACTCACAGCATTCTCATTCATTACTTAACACTTAGGCCGCAGCCTTATCTCGATAACCAGAACCACCTCTTCACTCAAGAACCTTTATGCAGGGATACTGCCTCCGCTCGGCTATCTACTCCGCTAGGTCTATACCCATTCGAGAAGTACGGTTGTACTGGCTCGTTCCAGGTTATAAGTCTCATGGCTCGGTCCTTAATTGACCAGGGACGGTTCTTGCCTTTACCAGAATCCACCCAAATCCATCCATCCGCCCCAGTCTAAAAACATTGGTTTTGTACTTTTCATTTTTCCATCAAAACTATTTTCATCATGATCAAGGCAATGTGGCGCTCATGTCTCCACATGTCGAATTCCAACTTCCTTCCCTAAGATAGTTGCCAAGCATGAAGCTTCTTTGTAAAATCATGAGTATGCATGAATCTAATACAAGCATGGCTAAGCATTTTACCGAAGATATCCTCCGGTTATACCACATCGAGGGTTACAAAGATTATATCTAAGGGTAATCAATATCAAGGCATGGTATATCAAGCATAGGTATTCATTTGTGTATAGCATGCATGTTTGAAGTTTAAATCAACATCATTTCGCAAAATAGGATCAATATGTTCAAAGGGGAGAGTTGACTTGCCTTGCTCGCACGCTTGTTGGATGGGGTCTTCACCGTAGTCGGTGTCGGCTTCCTCGGTTGCTATCCGTACATGCGAAAATCAATTAAATTCGATCAAAATTCAATAAATTACCAAGAGATCGAAAAGAACCATAAAAACGACTCCAAATATTTAGCCAAAAATTTTATTCGAGTTGGGCGAGAGTTTTGGGATGAAATCCGATTTAAAAAGCGAGTTTGGAATTTTTAGGGTTTTCGCAAAATATCGCTCTAATGGATTAGGGAATGAACTTAAAAAGGCGTTGATCAAAAGAATTGGTATTCAAATTTTTGGAGGTCCGAATACCAAAGAATATATTTTTAATGGCAAAAAGAAAATAGATAAACTTCGAGTAAAAACGACGCGAGAACAAGATCTCCGAAATTCTTATTTTAAAATTCCGAATTTGCTCAGAGAAAATATATGAGAAAACAATATATTTTTGCCCAAATATACTCCCAAGTATTTCCCAAATATTGTTCCTATTTTTTTGGATTTTTCCTAATTTTCCCCTATTTTTCCCTTTTGCTTTTCTTTCTTTTTCTTTCTTTCCTTTTATTTTTCTTTTCTCTCTTTTCTTTCTCTCCTTTCCTTTCCTTCCTCCTTCCTCTGTTTTGCTTGCGCTCTCTCTGTTGGCCGGCGGCGGCACGCAAGGCACAAGGGAGAAAGGGAGAAGAGAGAGGGCGTTGGCTCACCGGCGACGCGGCGGTGGCGGCGGCGATGGCGGCGCAAGGTGGCGCGAGGCGAGGCGACGGCGTGGCGGCGGCTCCCGAGTGCGGCGGTGCGACTTCGGCGTGGGCGGCGCAAGGGGAGGCGACTGTGCGGCGAGGGGAAGAGGGAACAGGGGAGGAGTGTGTGGGGAAATGGAGGGCTTGCCCCCATCTTATAGCCGACCAGGCGAGGAGAGAGAAGAGGAGGGTCCGCGGCTGGCGTCGCGGGCGGGGCGCGACACGCGGCAACGCGCGGGACGGGGCCGAGCGTGGGCGGGCGTGACGCGGCGTCGTGCGGGCGGGGCCGTACGGCACGGGCGCGGGCGCAGGCGGGAGGACGGCGGGGTCCGGCGCGGGCGGCGCGTGGCGTGCGCGGGGCGGCGTGGTCGGGCGCGGCGAGCGCGGGCGCGTGGCGCGCGGCACGAGGGTAGGGGCCGGGCGCGGCGCATGTCGCGCGCGCGGGCGGGCGCGCGTGTACGACGGTACGGCGTCGAGCACGTGTTGCACAATGAACGGTGCCATTTCACAATTTCCGATTTAATTCCTAATTTCCCATTTCTTTTTCCTTTCACCTCTAAAACTTAAAATAAAATCTAGCACACCCAAAATTAAGATGTAAATTATGTTTTCAACCTTTTCACCCACTTTTATTATTTTAAAAATATATTTTACATATTTAATTTAATTCTTTTCTAAATTCAAGAAAATGTGTCTTTAATTCAAAAATAATTTTCTAAACCTCACATATATCCTCTCAAAAATATTTTATCACTCATTTTGCTTACTAATTAATACTACTCCACCACAAAATAATGTTTTGAACCCAAGTATATATTTTTACGTATATTTTGTAAATTCACCACCCTTTTCTATTTTATATTAAAATTCCCAACTCAATACTTTGTAATTTTTCTCCCCATTGGAAATTCAAGTCATTTGGTTTTTCTCAAACATCAAGATGAATCGCTCACCTTATAAATTTTATGCAACAAAGCTGGCAAATAAGAAGCAATAAACACGGTGAGAAGCAATGAGCCAAAAGTTTTTGTGAGTTCTGATTTTTTGAATTCCCGATTTTAAATTCTTCAATTTCCAGGGTTGTGGCGGTAGTACCATAAGGTTGAAAAGAAATACCACATCTCTAATCCAGATGGGCACATTGATGCAAGCATGGGGTATGGTTATATCTTCCCCGGATGAATGCACTAACATGGGTCTCTTAGGTTCTACCCGGCGCAGGTTGTGTCGTTTGCTTATTCGTGATGATATGAATGAATGTGATGCTCCGGAATCAAATAAGACTTTAACTGGGCAGAGTTGATAGAGAACATACTCATTAGTATGCTCTGATCTTCCTGTGCCTCTTCGGCGCGCACATGGTTCACTTGTCCGCGACGGAATCCGGTAGCAGACTCATTGGGTTGCGGCATCCTAAACAGATCACGTCCAGCAGCAGGGGTAGTAGTTCCTCGTACAGCCGTTGTATTGGCACCAGTGCAAATAGGGGTGTCGCGTGGCTTGGGGCAGCTGTTGGAGTAATGCCTAAACTCTCCAAAGTTGAAGCAATTCACATTTCTCCTTCCAGGGGCGGCCAGGGTTGGTGTCGGACTACGGAACTAGGTCGCAGTTGGCCTGCTGACATTGCTGGGTGCAGTAGGACGACTGGTTGCCACGACGGTTGGTTTCCATCCAGATGGGGTGGCTCCCTTGGGACACTAAGACGCTCCCTGAAGTGGGTGGGTCATAGCGAGTCTCCTCTTGCGGTTGTTCTCCACCATCTTCTGGTCATGCTCCAACCTCACAACCTTGTTGATCAAGCTCTGGAAGTTGGTATGATCCTGTCCAATCATAGGCCCTCACAACTCATCATTCAGCCCCTCGATAAACTATTCGATCTTCTCTTCTTCATCCACTAAGTTGCTGGTTACGTAGCGGGCAAGCTGGGTGAACCGGTTCAGGTATTATCGTTGACGTAATCTCCTGAACTCATTCTTCTTCATACGCATTACTGCCGTAGGTACGAAGTTCTCGCGAAAGGCAGCAGTGAATTCCTCCCATGTTGGTTCCTCAACATCCTTTGCTCTAGTTTTCTTATAGGTGTCCCACCAGTCACTAGCAGGTCCTTCCAGTTGGTTTGCGGCAAAGATCACTTTGTCGGCTTCACGCACACGCACAAGAGTCAACTTCTTCTCTATGATGCACAATCAATCTTCTGCATCCATAGGTTCCTCTGCCGTAGTGAAGGTGGGTGGCTTGGCTCTCATAAACTCGCCAACGCTTGAGCTTCCAAGGCCTGCTTGATTGTTGGCAATGGCCTGCAACAACTGGGTTTGTACAGCCATGACCTTAGCCAAAGTGGTGGGGTTGGGCTCTAGTGGGTTCTCGTTGGCGGTCGATGCTCGACGTTGGTGAACCATCTGCAGAGCGTAGATGAGTAAGAGACGTGACCTACTAAGGTCTCGATCCTATTAGTTTTATTTTGGGTTGGTTAAGATGATCTTTTATGGGGCAAGCATGGTGGAATAAACTCATTCATAACATACCATAGAACATTACATAGGTCCATAGTTAATACATCAATAGCAGATACAACAAACTGCATATATGCAGTCCCACACAACACAACGTAGAAGCTAACATCGATCTACTGCCATCAACTATTAAGGGGGAAGGGTGTGGTCCTTGCTGTCCAAAAATCATCCAAAGCAAGACCAATGCCAGTGCAGACTTCTCATCTAGTCATCCAGCCAACCGCAGGAACCGGGTGCAGGAAGTGGGTGGTCCCTGGCGGATGCGAACCGAAGTCCCCAAGGCTCAGAAGTGGTCGCCTCGGAGTCAGTCTTGGGCTTCTTGCCCCTAGGTCGGGTGCTCTTGCGGGCAGTCCTACGAGTGATGGGTCCTCCCGCAAAGGTGATGCGGTAAGCAAGGGCCTCGTCCTCTGACGGGTCTATGATGCTGGGCTCTCTCTCGACCTCCTCTAGATCTGACTCAGTCTCTGGGTCGGTGTCGATCTGGATCGGGATCTCCACTCCAGAACTGGGCTCAAATGGAACAGTTGTGGCCATCGGTGTGGACTCTGACTGTGCAGCAACAGGCTGTGTCGCAGCAGGATCCACCAGGTAGGGTCCGGACTCAGTGCTCAGCATGTCCACCTCCTCCACTAGCGCATGGAAAGTCACCAGGCACGACGGAGTGAGGAAGTAGTAGTGGTCACGGGCCGATGCAGGGGGTGGTGGCGGTGCGGTGGAAGTAGAGGCAACCGCAGTGGTAATCGAGACTGTACGGAGCTGCTTCTCCAGCTGACTGACTTGCCTCTAGTTCTTCCTCAGCTGTTCCTCAAGGGTGACCATGGCCTCACCGCGGGCGACGTACCGGTCTGAGAGCTGATCATACTGTGCGCTAGTAGACTAGAGCTGGGCCTTTAGCGAGTCGACATTGCTGCCACAGGCGTGGTGCTCCTCCTCGAGCTCGCTCATGCGTCTCTGCTGCTCGTCGATCTCCAGTAGTGCCTCCTCATAGCAGTCGTCTACGGCCTCAGCCAACCGGGACAGACGGGTCACCATGGGGTTGTAGCAGCACGGGGTAGCCTCCACAGTGTAGACGGAGTTGCCCTCCTCCTGATACGGGTGATGTGCAAACTCAGTCCTTGTCAACTCAGTCCTATGGATGGCGTTAAGACAAAGGAATGCCTCACGGGCAGCGTCCTGAAGTGCGTCCTCAATCGAGTCACGCCGGTAGCGCGACCTGAAGTAGAACTGCGGCTCGCTACCAACGCGGGGCTCGATCGCTATGATAGCTGTTAATGCCAGAATTTGGTAAGCCCCGGAGCTCGAATCGGCTAAGGTGTCCATCGGCTAATACCGAATCGGACAAGGCAAGCCGATGTAGCCGATGTCGGTATGACGATATTGGAGACACCGTTGGATCAAAATGATGTGCTTCATGAGGGTTGCCATATAAGGATAGAGTCCTAAAAAGGTAATTGTATCTATTAATTAGGAAGAGTTTGTTAGTTTTCTATTTTATCTTTAGGAAAGTGTGTTAGTATCCGGTAAGGATTCAGTTCGTTTCCTTTTATCTTTAGGAAAAGTTTGGATTTGTAATCTGTTAGGATCTCTGTTTCTCTGTTAGCTCGTGGGTATAAATATGTAAGCCCGGGGTTCATGTAAAATATCTCTCGATCAATACAATTCGGTGCATCACCACCCTTTTATTCTTCATCTTCGTTCAACATCCGGTGGAACTTGGCATCCGGTGCTGGGCTGCATCGGTTAGGTTTGACCTCTAGCAAAGGGATAAGTCCAACGTTCTGTCGGATAAGGCGATCATATTGACTACGTTGACGTTGTCCAAGGCTGCATCAGTACGTTCGATCTCTTGGATTGCTCCGGTTTAGTTAGCATGCTTGCATGACTATTTATCATATGTCTCTATTAATCTAATCTTAGTATTTCATTTTAGCCCTATCGGTTGTCTCTCGTTTTAGGGTCTCTGTCGTTATCGGCTAAAATGTTTACTAGATTAGATTGGTTTAGGCATCTACCACCCTGAAAATTAGCCAAGGGCTTGATTGTCTAGATATTGCTTTTCTTTTCATACTTAGTGCTACATCAGTTTGATCTGCTAAGTCGTGATTAGAACCATAATATCTAGCCTGTCTATTGACTGCCACTAAGGGTTTCATCGGGGTTTCAGCCGGTGAGTTATTTGGGTATTGCATCGGCTTGCAAGGATTGTATACAAGTTGGATCTAGCCGATTGCAGCGGAGGCATCATTGAATATTCGATCATTTGGATTTTATGATATCGGACTTCCAGCCGATTTGTGCTTCAATCTTTAAATCAATATCTATTTCATCATGTGATTGGTTCATGCAATCTTATATATCATCATATTATTGTCAGCCGATCACCTTTATATAGATGTCTGTTAAGTGCACAGCCGATGGATCAAGACTCTTAACTACATTGGTTGATATCAGTATCGGCTGTCGACCAATCGGCTGTTCTGGATATTAGCCGATCGGTTGATACATTTTATAATCGGTTGCTTTACATATCTTGTCAGTGGCAGGATCAAACTGACTAGCACGCCCGTGCTTCATCGATTCTAGGACCTGCACTGGAGCTAAGCAGATCTCCCAGGCCGGCGTGTTGATTTTTCTCGTCAACAGTAGCCTCCCACTCGGGATGGTCCTCGGTACTGAACCTCCTGCTCCTGTAAGTGGGTAACTTCGGGTATCTCAGGCACCACATCAGTTGCCGAAGCTGCGAATTGTATCCATCCTCTCGTGGAACTTCAAGCTCCCAGGCTCCGATCTCACCTTGTCCTGACATCTGTTTTTAAGACAACCAGAGTTAGGGAGAAGTGCGGGTAAAATAAGTTTTGTAGAGAGACAAGAGGACAAGAATATGAGGGAAAACACATTTTGCTTTGTAGACATAATGTTTTTATTTTCAAAATAATCCTAGATGGGGATTTCTCCCTTTAGCCAAACTACAGAGGGGTGGGGCGCCGTTGGTCTTATCCTACAGTCGCACGCTCTGATACGAGCTCTATAGACCCCCGTTTTTGTAACAAGAATCAATCGTGTTCATAGTACCATTTCCCTGGATCGAGTAGTTTGGTACCCACGAATACATTGTTGAATCATCAAGTGCACGATACATCCATCGACTTACACAAAATATTACAATATAGGGCCCGAAGGCAATGTCTAGAACATAGGACCAAACGGTCCGGAATACAACCAAAAGCAGAAAATAGATAAGGCAGCGGAGATAAGGCAGCGGCACGCCATTGCCACAGGCAACGGCCAGAGCTAAGACCTACTGGACGCCATCATCTTCCACACCCTCCTGGTAGTACGCGTACGGGTCTTCAGGGTCTTCATCACCCACATCTGAATGTTTGTGCGTATAGCAAGGGTGAGTACCAACCGTACTCAACAAGCCACCATAACAACGATGCATATGATAGGGGATAATCAAGGAGTGGCTGTGGTTCTTTTGCATAAAGCCAATTTTGCAATTCTTTTCACAAGCCTAAGACCTAAAACTGATCAAGTTTTAATTACATAGTTCATTTAATCAGCGACGGTTCTGTCCACCATCCATTGTGATCCCAAGGATAGCTTGTCGCCACTGGATCGTCATGATTTTCTGGAATCTACCCCTTCTCGCATTCCCGAGAAGTTGATCCACCAGCACATAAAAATCACCATTTATGCCCATCCCATCATTTGAAATTTTAAAGTCTAGCCGGGCGAAAAACTTTTCCCGTCGCTCCATATCCACGAGCACGGCTATTCGAAAAGATTGCTTTACTCACACTGCAGTGGATGTACACTTTACCCATACTCCGTGACTTGCCCAACACATGAGCCTACGTCCCAACACATGAGACGCGTTACGGCAAAGCCTTTCGATAACCTCACTTTAGCAGTACCTGCTCCATGAACTTGAGCCCTCATGCACTCTAGCCGTACACAGTTTCTAGCAGTGAGAGGAGTTCTGGCGCTACCGGGAAGGGAAAGTCTCACTCATTCTTTAAGTTGTAATTAAATCAAATTTCAGTCCAATGTTCCACCTGTAGGCTTCCTGCCTATTCTCACACACAAATGAACCACTATGCAGGGGTACCGCCTCCGTTCGGCTATCTACTCCGCTAGGTCTATACCCATTCGAGAAGTACGGTTGTACTAGCTTGTTTCATGTTTATCGCATGGCTCGGTCCTTACTTGACCAGGGACGACACTTACCTTTACCGTAATCCACCCAAATCATCCAGTCGCCCCAGTCTAAAACATTTGTTTGGTTTTTAGTTTTCATCCAAAAACATTTCATCATTGTCATGGCAGTGTGGCGCTCATGTCTCCACATGCCGTATGTCAACCACCTATCCCAAGGTAGTTGCCCAAAGCATATAGCATTTGATAAATATAAACATGCATGAATCTAAATTAGCAAGGCTAAGCATTGCCTAAGAATGACTTCGAACGCACAATACTGTAGGGTACAAAGAATAAACGAGTATTCAATATCAAGGCTGGGCATATAACAAGCATGGGAGTTCATATGTGTATAGCATGCATATTTGATTTTAAACAAACATAAGTTCGCAAATTGCCTTGCTCGCAACCTTGTTGGCCTGGGTCTTCAACGCACTCAAATGCTCCCTCGGACTCTATAATAACGTGTGATCAAACCGACTGAATTCGATTAGAATTCAAATAAAATCTCCAAAATGCCAAATAAAATCGTAAAAGTGACTCCTAAAGCTAGTCTATGATTTTAGACAAATTTTGGTTCGAGTTTCGACGAAATCCGAGCTAAAACGAGTGAGTTATAATAATTTGGAGTTTGCAATTTTACCAATTTAATTAATTACGAGGTGACATCATTTCAAATTGATTTATTTTAAATTGTAGAAATATTATGATCGATGACTCAAAAATATAATACACGGAAGAGAAATGGTTCATTCAAATTTTATCTCCAAATTTATCGGGCCGACAAACCCTAGGACAAAAATAATCGAATCCGAAAATAATTATCCCTAAGGCTCAACACTATTTAGAAGTTTAAGTTTTTGAAAATGAATATGCTAAATTTAATATTTAATAACAAACTAAATTATTTTAAATTCCTAAAGTGACAATTAAATAAATCAATTTACGCAATAATTAATACTTTAGTTTTTAATTAATTCCAAAATTAAAAGTTTTATCTAAAGAAAAGAGAACATAAATTTTACTCAAAATTCCCCAAATATTTTCCCAAAATTACTTTCTTATTTTATTTTTCCTTTCTTTCTTTTTTCTTTTCTTTTCTTTTTCTCTTTTTTTCTTTTCTCTCATCCTTTCTTCCTTCTTATGCCCCTCCTGCTTTCTTCCTCCCCTCTTTCTTCCTTTTCCCTCGGCTTGGCAGCCGAAGGCGAGGCATGGGCACGCGGCGGCGGTGGCTACGGGGAGAGAGAGGAGAGGGCACTCCCGGCGCCGCGGCGAGGACGGCGGCGAGCGGCGGCGCCTCGGTTGCTTGGCACGGCGACGGTGCGGCGGCAGGAGCCTCGGCGCAAACGGGGAGAGGAGAGGGGAGAGGAGGGGTGAGGAGGAGGGGGAGGGGGTGCGGCCTCCCTCTTATAGGGGCGGTGAGAGCGTGGGAAAAGGGGCCGGGGCGCGGGGGGCGCGCGGCGTGGGTGCACGGGGGAGGGTGGCGCGGCTCGGGTGGCGCGGCGTGGGCGCGCGGGGCGGGGCGGGCGTGGGTGGGGACGGCGGACGCGAGGGACGGGCGCGCGGCGTGCGGCGCGAGGTGGCATGGCGGCGCGCGGCGCAGCTCGCGTGCGGAGTGGGAGTAGCCGGGCGCGCGTCGAAGACGTGGCGATGATGAACAATGAATTTTTCTTTTTCCGATTTTCTTTTTTTAATTTTTTTCCTTTTGTTTTCCACCTATATTAAAAATATAATTTGGCCCCAAATTTGAGTTTAATTTAATTTTAAATCTTTGCTCAACTTTATTATTATTATTTATATATATATTTTTTATTTCTTTATTTATAATTAAATAATTTTTTATATTTTCACAAAAATAAAATTTTGATCCAAAAGTAAATTTTTATTAACCTTAGGTTTTTCCTAATTATATATTTTTATAACTTTTATTTCTAATTCATTTTATAATTTCTTTTTATTTTAGGGTTTCCGAAACCTTTTCGACTTTTCGCCTTTTAAAATAATCGTATTTATAACACACAACAAAAACTTATGAATAAGAGGCAAATAATTGAGACAAGATGCAATAATACAAAAGTTTTTGTAAGTTCTGAATTTTAAATTTTTGATTTTTAAGTCTTCGATTTTTAGGGTGTCACATTGCCTCCTCAAATAACCAATGTCGGTGTCATTTGCACTTGCATTATCAACAGCTCTAAACCCCATTCTGCCAAGCATCTCATAATGTTTTTTCCAATGTCTTCCCTCTTGTGCCCCTTCACCATGAAAAACCCAATAACTTTCTTATGCAGACTCCAGTTATCATCAATGAAACTAGCAGTCATAGTGATATAGTCATCTTGCTGCTGAGAAGTCCAACAATCAGTTATTAAGCAAACCCTTTGACAAGAATCTTTGAAGAATTTCTTTAGCTTTGCTTTCTCTTGGAAGAAACACCGCACTATGTCTCTAGTGCATGTCCTTCTAGATGGTGGCTGAAAACGAGGACAGGCCTTGGACATAAATCTTTTGAATCCTGACTTTTCACCAAAACAAAATGGCAATTCATCTTCTATGACCATCTCAGCAAAAGTGGGCATGGGCACTGCCGTTGAATGCGTCGCTGTGATGGTCCTGGGCTCAGGCGGTCGGCAGCGGGTTCTGCTTGGGTCGGTTCCTCTGCGATGGCCTTGGAACGGTGGCGGCAAGCCGACGACGGGCGTGGCGCGGTGGCGGGCTAGCGGCGATGGGCGACGGGCGAGGTGCGACGCCGCGACGGGTCGAGGGCCGAGGGGGCGAGGGGAGTGCCAGGTGTTGCGTGATCCGGTGGCGGCGGTGGCAGGCGGGGCGGTGGCGCACCGGCGGTGGCTGGGAGTCGCGTAGGGAGTTAGGTTTAGTGATTTGGTGGAGTCTTCTCTAAGTTCTCTTTCCCCATTTTGTTATTTTGACTGGCTGGATTGCACGAGCTGCTGGGGCGCTGCGGGTAAAGTGACAACAATATGCACCAATATGCAAGGTGTTCGGGTATTTTGGGTTGTTCGGGTACCGGGTGTTTCAACCCGATTGTACCCAAAATAAAGTCGGGTTTTCATGTTTACTACCCGGAAATATTTTTTGGGCTTTGGGTTTCGGGTTTTTGGGATCAGATTTGGTTTTTTCGGGTTTGGGCTTTAGGCTCGGGTTTTATGCCCACTCCTACATACAAGATCTACATCTTTGAGAGATGTACAAGATCTACATCTTTAATGTGTCGAGAAGAGGGTCAAGATCTACATCTTCGAGGTGTTCAAGATGCATGTGCAACCTTTCACACCCTGTTCAGGCTATGTCCATAGGAACTTCTTCGTCATCAACATCTTCGAGAAGCTCATCCAAATCAACAAGAAAGCCTATGAATCAGCTATGTGGGTGGTCACGGGTGCCCCAAGTGTGTTGGGTACCCCGAGCATGTGATGTGCCCTCGGCACGCAGTCGCACCAGAGCATGGGGATTGCCTCAAAACAAGACTTAGGCATCTCAGGGCACCGAGCAGAGTCCCGAGCACACCCTCTGCACAGAGCGCTGACAGTTTGGACTCAAACCTAAGGAGCAGACATATATGTATCGGTGTAACGTACCAAAAATTCGAATGTCTAATTTGACTTCAACAAAATAATAAAAGAGTATTTCTTAGGTAACGTCTAAAATTTCTCCACATAATCTAAATAAGATTTAATTAGCTAGAGCACCCGTGATAAAATGGGTAAAATTGAAAACCTTTTATTTTCAGTCCTTAAAGTAAAATTCTACCAAGTTCTTAAATGCTTAGAAGTTTTCAAAAAACAAAGTTTTATTTCATAGGTAAAGTAGATAGCCCACAAGGAATAATTTTTATGTTAGTCCAAATAAATAGAAGTTACCTTTTTGAGAATTTCTCTCCTTACAACCAAAATAAAAACACATTTTACAAAGTCATAAACAAAAAGTGTGCTTGCATTTGCATGAGTGCTTTGATGTGATTTGAGTCCTTTGTGTGTTTTTTATCTTAAATGCACTTCATAATAGGCTCCATATGCATCATAATAAATGAAAACAAATAATTAGAGTAAAGAACTTATAAAGAATATTGAGAATCACATCCTAAAAGTTTATATAACTCATCATCCTAAATAACCTATACTCATCATCCTAAATAACCTATGTTAAATCCCATCATCTCATTTGGCAACTCAACTGAATATATGTCATAACACAAAATGACATAAATACATTAACTCACACATATTTCAGATTTCACCTTAATGTCAACTTAACCTTTCTTTAATATAATACAAAAATAAATGCATGCAACTGATGAAGTTATTAATGGAAAAAATAGAAATCAAGCACAACAACACCATCTCAGGTCATGCATAGGCTAATGATTATTTTAATGGTCATTTAGTGGCATCTCAACAATAAGAACATAGTATAATGTCAAGCTATGAAAAATTCTAAAAATAATTAGTGTAGCATTAAATCATGAAAAAAATTCATGTAGATGCTAATCAACCTATAAAACTCACTGAAATTTTGGCATTATTTTTATCTTTATATTTAATCCCTCAATTAAATTAGTCAAGGCAGTCAAAACTTAATTAATTCGAAACCTTAATCTCATTAAAATGTGTATCAAATCATATAAAAGTGTATATGTAACATAATATATTCAAATAATAGTTTATTTAACATGAATTAATATAATTTTCCAGAATTTATTTTATTAGCTTTGACCTCCTAAAAATCAAACTAAATTCTACCTAGCCTCTTTTCTTTATTTTCTTGAGATTAAAATATAATGAAATTTTGAGTGAAACTTGGAAAATGGTAGCTAGATGTCACGCCCAGAAATTTACGAACTAGAATTCCAAATGTGTATTAAACCCCTGTTTAGGACCGACCAGGATACACAAACGACAAAGTTGACATACAGATCCACGCTTTACAAAATATATAAAAGTCTTACAAATGCAGCAAAAAGTAAAAGCAAGCTAAACTAAGATAACTGGATGCTCACAGCATGGTGACTCCACTCCACGAGCATCCTTGACAGCAGCGACAAAGCCTACTCCTCCGAGTAATCTTTATCCGAGTAGTACTCCAACTTTGAGGTGAGAAAGATAGAGCAAGACTGAGTACTACACACTGTACTCCGCAAGTCATACCAAGAGAATGTATGATGCAAGGATTTCCAAGTAGGGTAGGGGATTCTTTTGCACATAGCAGTTATAAAGCAGTAGTTGAAAGCAGTAAAAACTGTTGAATTTAATTGAGCAATATTACTCAGCACTATCCAACGCTACACCATGTTGCAACAGATTCGACCACCCACCTAAACTATGTCAATTCCATTAAGTTAGATTATTAATGATGAGACTAATCACGGTGAAGATGGCTGATCGCCCATAACCGTAGGAACGACCATTCAAATAGTTTTACTCTGGCTAGAGGTGTACAACTATACCCACAAGACAGCCCCACGACACGTTTCCATGCATCGACATGTCACCACGACATATCAGAAAGGAACTGTGACAATACCCTTCGCATAACTCCCCCTAACCGAGCACACCATGCTAAGGTTTTGCCCCCACCCTTAAGTCGGGGTGAGCAGCCTCCCATGCACCATGGTGAATCCAGCAGCCAATCAACCCTTAAGCCGGGCCGCACCCAACTCCATCACTCCCACCCTCGCCTAGGTGCGTCAGGAAGGAAAAAGCTATACTATAAGCCTAACCATTGCCCATGTTGACTTGTGGTACGCCGGTAACTCTTTCAAGGATTTCTCGCGAATCGGTCCTTAACTGCCATGGACGCTCTATCAAAACTATGCGCCCACAGTCCACTATTAAGCATATTTTAGTTGAATCATTACCATGATGATTCAAGTCCAAAGTCATCAGCATTAATCCAAGATATGAGATATTAGTGAGATTCCCATGGTGAGCTAGTTGATCTAAGCATGGCTAAGCATTTCCTAAACGAATATCTAGTCATATTAATTCCCAAGTTATCAATGATATAACGTAATCAAGTTATGGCTGAGTACAATAGGAACCATCCCACATGACATTATAAAATAATGCAAATTTAATAGAAGACGAGATGTTTGCAAAATAGGTACAATAGGATGCATGACTTGCCTTGCTCCGATGCCGCTAGGACCTCTGCAACTACTAAGAAGTTAACGGGAGCTTCAAAACTATCAAAATCTATGCAACAAACAAAGCACACAAAGCAAAATAGGCTATAAGTCTACTAAAACAGGGAACAAAACCTTTTTTAATGAATTCTAGGCATTTTTATGAATTACACAATATGAATATACCTAAACAGACCTTGGATGAATTTTAGAAGATTCATTGTGTTTTTCTATTAACAGAAAAAGCCTTAATGATTTATTGTGCATTAAAGCCCAAGGGCTGACATCAACGAGGGGAGGCTGGCACCGGCAAGCAGGCCCCACCTGCGGTGTCGCAAGGGAGACGACGCACGATGGACCAAGTCCAGCAGGCCGGTAACAGGTGCGCCATGTGGTGCACACGTGGCATCGACGCGGTGGCCACGCGACGGCCATGCAGGCGATCGAATGGACGGTCCCAATCTGTCACATGGTAGATCAAACACTGGGGAGGCGGAGACGAGCAGCCGGCCGTCCCGACGAGGAGGTGGCTAGCGCACGGAGCAGTGGTAGAATGAGGGAAAGGGGAGGAACAGCTCGTGGCAATGGGAGGCGGTGCGAGGACGATAGCGGCGAGGCGAAGACGGCGGTAGCTTCGGGATGGCGTCAATGGCGGTGAACCGGCGACAGTGGAGATGGCGGATGGACTCCGACGTGATCTAAGGAAGAAAATTAGGGAGTTTAGAGAGGGAAAGGAGGTGAGCAACTGTGGGCATTGCCGGTTGGAGGGCGAGGGATGGTGGGGCTCACCGGCATCCGCGGGAAGGCGGGTTCAAGCGGCAGAGGATGACGACCAATCGGCCGTCGAGGGAGCACTCGACCTCGTGAAGCCAACGACGGTGATGGCACAGCTCGGCATGGCGGCTAACAATGGCTAGCAACGGTGGAAGGTAGCGGCACTAGGGCTAAGTGCCATGGGAGTGGAGGGGAGCACGGGGTGTGGCGGCGAATGGGGAAAAAGGGAGAAGGGAGCTCAGGGGCGGATTTTATAGGCCTGGAGAGCTTGAATGTGGCTGGGGAGAGGCTGAAATGGCCGGTGATGTGGCGGGCGTGATTCAAATTTGAATCCGAGGGGAAAACAAGAGCAGGGTGTGTGGACGGAGTGGGGGAGGTGGGCTCGGCCTCTGGGTGAGCAGCGCTGGTGTGATGCGGTAGAGGCGGTGGCGTGGTAACGTCAACCCTATCTCTTTCGGCTAGAGGTTGGGGACGACCCCGACAGGTGGGCGACAACCCAACTACAACCGTACAAGACATTGTTGTGTTACGCCTTAGCGATCGATACACCTCTCCGTGGGTTGTGGATCTTGCCGATGTAGATCAACCTTATTCCTGCAAGCAAATCAAAGAAACAAGCAAGAACAAGATAAAAGCAATCTGAATTGCTAATAGAAATTGAATAAAAATGATAAGTTAGGGTTCCGTAACGAGAAAATGGACGATCTAACCAATCATAGGATTACATGGTGTTGATATTTCTTACGATCATAGATAAATCCACAAGCGCACGAAATACCGTTGTAGCACTTCACCCGAGAGTATTCCAAGGTATTGAATTCACAGGAGACATGTGTGGATTATCTAAGGGTCAGGCTCATCCAAGGACTCCAAGAATATGTAAGCGAGGGTATAGAGATGATTTCTATGGTTGTGGCTCTAGATAGATGGTAATTGCATTACTCTAATTACTTACTTCGGACGCGGGCTTACACTCGGTCTGCTGAGTGACTCCAGCCTATAAGCTCTACGACGTACCCAAACGTGGAGGATTACAAAGGACAGATAGGGCTTATCCTTTACTCGTCCCTAAGTAAAGCGCATGTATATCAAATAGAGTATGAGCTTCCTGTATAATGCAAACATACAATGCATTCCAAGCCATACATGTACCGTGAACTTTTGAAGTGTCTATCATGTCACCTTGGGTGATTGAAGAATGGAATGGCCTTGATTCGAATCATCTCTACTTCTTCTGATAAATTACCTTAGGGTTTTCCTTTATGTTCATAAAAACATAACTTTACCTTTACTCCTCAATTGATTCTCTCATATCGCTTAATGTGTTTGACTCCTCACCAAAGCTTTGATGTTGCCTATTCTTATCCTACCTTTCTAATAAGTCTTATGTGGAGCTCATGGCAGGGAAATAAGAATGACATACTTGCATCAAATATTTTGTAAAGTCAAAGAGTAGATCCAAGAAGAATACTAGAAGGGGATGTGTGAGTGAAAAAATAGAAAAGGAAATAAGTTGGTGACTCTTTTTTTATGATCATCCTCTCTATCTTTTATTTAGTGAACATGGCCGAGAACATTTATATCTTTTTTCTCTCTTTTTTCATCATGCTCGAGAATACTTTGCTTATTCTCTTGTGAGCATTATGATTTCCTACCATCACCTTTACATATATTCTTTTAGCTCATGACTCATTTGGCATGGATGAGAGGATAAAGAATCGTAATCATTTGGAGTCTTTATTTGGTGGAGGGATGATGGTGGATGCCAACTTTCGGTGTAGAAGTTTGCATATGGTGGTGAATGGAATATTTTTGGCTAAATCTCTAATGTAGAGGGAGAGCAATTTTATATGGTGGTTATGCACAAGACTTTGATCATGAAAGCGTGAAAATAATCTAACAAGGGTATAACCATTTGACCAAACTCAAAATGACTACAAGCAGCATATGTATAGGTTCTATCATGAAGATCGACATATGGTTCTGACGGGAATAAAATATTAATGAGGAGTATGTAAAGTTATAGTATTTTCTTTTTATAAAACTCCCAAGGAGTTAATAGAAGAAAGCAAGGATTATCTATCAGGCAATCTCTCATTCATCAATTACTTAGATGGCATGTGTTCCTAATGATATATGTTCACAAGCACAAGGTAACATGCGAGGAATAAAGAGTATGCATGATATTTGCAGGCAAGTCATATACTCTAGTTTGAATTATCCAAGCTCATGTTAAAAATTGAGTTTAGTTTTTCTAGATATATTCCATGATGAGAATTTATCAAACTCAAAATTTAAGGGGATGAGAGGATAAACACGCAAACCAGTGTGCAATGAGTGTAGAGGCAAACAATCGATGTGCAATGGATGTTTTGTCTCATCTCTTGAATGTGCAGGCATCACGATGAAGAACAAACATGGGTGATCTTGATATGTGAGTGTACAATGTGAACACTAGATCACCCCCACACTTGTTCTTGTACGTGGGTTGCTTATTCAAAAAAAAAAAGTGAGAACAAAAAGGGACTCCACCAGTTTGAAACCCGGAGACTCAAAACCTTTATTTAATTTAATTGAAATGAAACTTACCTTAAATCCACATGGGAAATTTGTGCGTGAAGGCTGCGTCACCCATGGGCCATTTACAAACAAACAAAAAAGCAAAAGAAAAAGGGATTCTTACCTTTCCCCTTTTATTTGTTAATTATTATTATTATTATTATTATTATTATTATTATTTTGAAATATTGTTTTCACCAACTTTCAGGCTAAATTAGAATTGACTCAACATAAACACCAGAGGGTTTTGCGCCTCCTCTATATGTTATGCATCTTTGTCGTATATCTAATGCCTTGGGTTATCTCTAGTTTGAATCAACTTAAAGACTTACCTTCATAAATTTGAAGATTTTTCTACAGGGATTAGTCCATATTTATACAACCAAGATCTATACAAGCATTAACTCTAAGGTTCATTAAGCAAACTCAACACCATGTCTAATTTGATTAAAGAAGACTTTTTAACCTAAGCACCATGCTTAATTTAAAGAGCCTATGAATGGACTTTGCATATTCATTCAAACCAGAGCATGAGAGAATAGATAAAGAAAGCATATGATTAAGTTATATTCACGTGAAGATAAATATGAGTATATGAATGGTGAAATTCGGGTATCTCCCGGCAGGGCTTTGTTTAATGTCAAAAGCAGGACATTTCAAACTTTTTTCAAATTTTTTAACAAGGCAAGATACAAGAACTAACATCATCTCTAAACTAAGGTGGAATTTTGGCATAAATGGAATTTGTCATGAGATACGTACCAAACTTTTCCACACTTGGATTTTTGTGTCGCAGGACAGCAAAAATCAAGTGTGTAGTGCTCAAGCCTCCTTCAGAACTTGTTCCATCACCAAAAACACCAAGGTGCTACAGCTGATGTAGCTCTCATGTTATCAGCCGTTGCATGACCATCGTTCTTTTCAATCTTAACCTAAAATGGTTAGTAACCAAAAGTACGCGAGGGTATACTTATCCTAAAAACATGTTCTTGCTTTTTATTGATGAAGGGAAATGATAGTCCGGGCTACCTCCCGGCAATGCTTTGTTTATGGTCAAAAGCTTAACCATCTTTATGTTGCAGCCACAATCGACGATGTAGTCCTCAGCTTCACCACCAGTTGTTGATTTACCGTTGAAGTTGTAGCTGCAAGGTTAGTCCCATAGGTGCAACCACGAAATTTGCAATGTTTGTGATAAACAAATGTATCTACAACTGTGGGGGGTACCACCCCAGGGTAGCCCAAACTAAAGAAAGAAGGTCGAGTGGACCGGATCGGAAGACTTCAGACGGGGGTCGGGAGCCAAACCCCGAGCATGGTTAGCAAGCCCAACCACGACCCCCTGGCCTGGCCTCGGCGCCCTAGTCCGACCTCCACGCATGGCCCCGACCAGGGTCGGTCGCCCCTCCTCGGGAAGCAGGCTTCCATCATAAGCCTCACAAACGGGACAAACGAGGGACATACCGATAGAAGATGGCGTCACCCGACAAGACTATGCACAAGGTACATGCCGCGGCGGATCCCGAGGCAGGACTATGCACAAGACGCCCACGGTGAACGAATCTCAAGGAGATTTCTATTTTGCTTTTCAGCTTTAGCCTATACTTGCTTTTTACTTTAGGACCGAGCTTTTTTTGCACCAAGTCCATTGTAACTGCCCCCATTAGGCTATAAAAGGGAGGACAGTGGTGCGTGCATAAAAAAGGCTGAAAAAACCCCTAGACTCCCTCTCTCACGGGCATTATCCATTGTACTCAAACTCTGTTCATACACCACCCCAACAAAGAACACAGGACGTAGGCTTGTTATCGTCCGGGAGGGCCGAACCTGTCTAAAAACTTGGCTCACATTGTTCTTGAGTCGACCATCAGATCCGTTGGTGAGACGCCCCAACCATTCTTTCACCTCCTTGGGTAGCCCCTTCGGAGGACTGCCGACCCACACGTCAACAACAACCAACCTTCTAAATATTTTTTCGTCGAGGACCTTAAGGTGGTTGTATATGCTCATGGCATAAAATGTGGCAAACTCTAAAGATACCTTAAGAGAGAAAGGTTCCTTATATTCAAGAAATAAACATTCATGCTCGCCTTGTAGGAAATCATTGAGTGGTAGTTCCTTAACGTAATGCACAAGAGACAGATGGTCTGCTACAAAATTTTCTACTCAACTTTTATCTTTTATTTCAATGTCAAACTCTTGGAATAGAAGAATACATCTTATAAGCCTAGGTTTAGCATCTTACTTAGTGAGTAGGTATTTCAAAGCAGCATGATCAGTATAAATTATTACCTTGGCTCCTACTAAGTAAGATCTAAACTTATCGATAGAAAAAACAACATCTAGGAGCTCTTTTTTAGTGGTAGCATAGTTAAGTTGAGCTCCTGTTAGAGATTTTCTAGCATTGGCTATGACATTATGTTTCTTATCCTTGGTTTGACCAAGGACTGCTCCTACTGCATAGTCGCTAGTATCACACGTGATTTCAAATGGTAGCGACCAGTCGAGCGGTTGAATGATTGGAGCAGAAATGAGTACTATGACATTATGTTTCTTATCCTTGGTTTGACCAAGGACTGCTCCTACTGCATAGTCGCTAGTATCACACGTGATTTCAAATGGTAGCGACCAGTCGAGCGGTTGAATGATTGGAGCAGAAATGAGTATTTTTTTAAGGATATCAAAGGCATGCAAACACTCATCATAAGAGTCAAATGTGGCATCCTTAGCTAAAAGGTTAGTGAGGGGTCTAGCAATTTGGAAAGAATCCTTAATGAACCATTGATAAAACCCTGCATGACCTAGAAATCTTCAGACTCCATTCACATTGACAGGAGGTTGAAGTTTTTCAGTGACTTCTATTTTGGCTTTGTCCACCTCTATTCCTCTTTCGTACACAAGATGTCCAAAGACTATTCCCTCTTGGACCATGAAATGACACTTTTACCAATTAAGCACCATGTCCTTTTCTCTGCACCTTTGCGAGACCTTGTTTAAATTCTCAAGACATTGATCAAATGTTTTTCCATAGACGGAGAAATCATCCTTGAAAACTTCCATGATTTGTTCAATCATATCCGAGAAGACATTCATCATGCACCTTTGGAATGACATCAGGTGCATTACACTACTGAAAAGACATCCTACGATAGGCATATGTTCCATAGGGGCATGTCAAGGTGGTCTTACTTTGGTCGTCAGGATGGATGGGAATTTGGTGATAGCCAGAATATCCATCAAGGAAATAGAAAAATAAATGATTGGCAAGCCACTCTAACATCGCATCGATGAAAGGAAGCAGAAAGTGATCCTTCTTAGTTGTCTTGTTGAGATTCCGGTAGTCTACGCACATTCTCCATCCCATGATGGTACATTGCGGTATTAATTCATTTTTATCATTGGCAACAACCGTCATACCTCCCTTCTTTGGGACTACTTGTACGGGGCTAACCCACTCACTATAAGGAACAGGATAAATTATCCCGGCATGCAAGAGTTTCAGGACCTCTTTCTTCACTACTTCTCTCATCACATTATTTAACCTTCGTTGAGGTTCCCTTGATGGTGTAAGAGTTGGGTCTGTAGGGATGCGATGTGTGCAGAGAGCAGGACTTATCCCTTTGAGATCTTGGAGTGAGTAGCCTAGAACAAATCGATGCTTTTCTAAGATGGTGATGAGTTTTGAAGTTTCTTCCTCGAAAAGTTTGTCACTAATGATGACAGGGGATTCCATATCTCCATGTAGAGAAGCGTATCGAAGGCCAGATGGTAAAGGTTTAAGCTTTATCGGAGGTCGTGATGATGGTTCAGATTTTGGGAGCTCGATAGTCTCTCTAGAATCGTCTGTTTCTTGGGTAAAGAGATGGGCTTCTTTTTCAAGGACAGATTCTAGGGGCTCAAAAGGAGAAACCTCCATGACCTCGATAGGTTCATACCCGTGAGAGGGTTCAACTATGGTGTTGATAGCTCTAGAGATAGGAATGGAAAACGCCTCTCTTCCGAGTTTAACGTCGAGCTTTCTGTCACACCCTGGAGTTTTCTCCTTTTAAAAATCATTTAAGAAATTCCCCAAAAGAAAATCAATTTGGAATTAACCTAGAGCAAAGAATTAATTTCAAAATGCAAATTATAAGTGGAAATGGCATGGTAGAATTTTTATTGAGTTCTACATGTGAAAATACATTAACAGGATTTTGAGTGGAATTTTCAGAGCACTAGAAATAATTTTTAACCAATTAAATCAATTCTCGAAATTAAATAAATCCCTGAAAATTCCTTTTTCTTTTTTCCAATTTTTTTCCCGCTCAATTTCTCTCTCCTAGGCCGACGGCCCAGTTCCGCCGGCCCCATCGCCTGTGCGCGCCCTCCCTTTTTCTCTCTCCCTCTCTCGGGCCGGCCCGAGGCCGTGGCCCATCTTGCCCACGTGTGTATCCTGCCAAAAAGTCCACATCACATCCCACTCTCTCCCAGGTCACTGACAGGTGGGCCCACCTGTCAGCTCCGTCTTCAACCTTCGGTCGTGCCGCCTCTGTCCACGTGTGCCTCGCCGCACGAATCCCGCCCACGTCCTCCGCTCTCGCGCGCCCTAACTCACGCCTTAACTCCGCCATAATGTCGCTGGCCGTTTCCGCGCCGCTCCGCTCGCTCGTGTCGTAAATGCCCACATCCGGGCTGGCCGGCGAGTTAATCCCCCCTCTTTACTCTGGCAAGGAATTATCGCTGTCCCCGGCCATTATCCGCCTTCCCCGAGCCCTATAAAAGCTACCCGTCGCCACCTCGTCCTCCATCGCAAAATCCCCAAGCACCCGAGCTCTCTTGTGCCCTCTAGCACCCTAGCACCGTGCGTCCTAGCCTCCGTCGCTACCCACTGTCGATCGGCTGCTGTCCCGCACCGTGCCGAACCGTGACGCCGCCGCTATCCTCTTCCCGAGCGCCCGCGCCTCCCCGACCGCCACTCGTCCTCATCGTCCATCGTCCGCACGCTGTCGCCCACCCGCCCGTGTCTTCTTCCGCTCCGACGCTCCAGTGAGCCCCTCCCCTTTTATTTCCTCTTGGTCCGGTGCGTGCGCCGTCGTCCTTTGTGCGTGTGATGCCATGCGCGTGTCGCCACCCCGTCCCACCACCGTTATTTTTGTGTCGGCTGGCCGCCGGCAGCCATGCGCCATGTTTGGGCCGCGCGCCCGTGTCACGCCACTCGGCCTCGCTCGCGCGTCATCCGATCTGCCTCGACAGATCAGGGCCGTCTGTCCCCGCGTGGCAGCCACGTGGCCGCCACGTCGGCGCTGCGTCGGCGCCACGTGTGCCACATGGTGCACCCATGCGTCTTCGACCCGTGGTCCTGGTCCACCATGGACCGGCGTCCCGTGGCCGCTGACGTTAGCCCTAGCCACTGACATCATCAACAGGGATTTATTGCGCAATAATTCATTTAAGGTTTTTTTGTTTTAGTAATAAATACATATAATCTTCTAAAATTCATATCTTTTTAATCCGAGCTCCGTTTTAGCCCATTCAAATTTTATTAAATCTATAAAATTACCAAGAATCCATTAAAATTAGTTTTGTTCCCTATTTAAGTATATTTTTAGCATGTTATGCTGAGTGCCTTGTTTGTCATGTAGATTCCGACAGTTCCGGCGACCTAGTTTACATTGAAGTTGTTGCAGAGTTCCCTCAAGCTTTAGAGCAAGGCAAGTCATGCTCCATTCTTGATTATATTGCACCTAATTTATCAAAAATACCTCTATTTCCTTAAAATGTTGCATGTTTTTAGAATGTCATTTTATGGGGATATTATACCTATCGTACTCAGCCATAGGACTTCGATTACCATGAATCTTTGATAACTTGGGAATTAATATGATTAGATATTGGTCTAGGATATGCTTAGCCCTGCTTAGATCAACTAGCACACTAAACGAGTCATTTCACCTAATAATTGTAGAATAGACTCATTAATGATGAATTTAAGTATGAGACATTATGGAGTTGATAATCAACTAAAGTATAACAATGGTGGGTTGTGGGCATAATGGTTTTGATAGACGCGCCCATGGCAATTAAGGACCGGTTTGCAGGAAACCCTGAAAGAATTACCGTGTGTACCACAAGCCAGCGTGGGTAATGGTTGGGCTTATAGTGTAGCTTTCCTCTAGCTGACATACCCAGGTTAGGGTGGGCGTGATGGAGTCGAGTCAGTCGGGGTGTACTAGTTGATCGGCTGCCAGATTCACCGAGGCACGAGGGGGGCTGCCCACGCCTGTAGAGGAGTGGGGGCGAAACCTGAGGTGTGGTGCGATTGGTTAGAGGGGGTTATGCGAAGGGTCCTGTCACAGTCCATTTTCGGTGTATCGTGGTGGTATACCGGTAGACGGAAACGTGTCATGGGGTTGTGTCTTGTGGATACAGATGTACATCTCTGATTAGAGTAAAACTATTCGAATAGCCATGGCCATGGTTATGGGCGATCAACCAGATTCACCATGATAAGTCTCACCCTAGTAAATAACTTGATTAATGAAACTTGTCTAGATCAGGTGGTTGGTTTGGGTCTGTTGCAACGTGGTGTAACGTTGGACAGTGTTGGTTTTAACATTGCTTATTAATTATAATTGTATTACTGCTTTCAACTATTATTGTGAAATGCTGCTTTGCGCAAAGTTAAACCCTAGCCTATCCTTGTCTTCCCTTGCATTCATACCTTCTTTTCCGGTATGACTTGCTGAGTACCATGGGAAGTACTCAACCTTGCTCAATCTCCCCCACCAGAGCCGGTCTACGAGGCAGAAGAAGATTTCGAGGAGGAGTAGACTTCGCCCGACGTCCGAGGATGCCTGTGGAGTGGTGGTGCCACGCTGCGAGCATCAAGACTAGGCTTTAGTCCTTCTTTTATTTTTTCGATGTATTTTTGTAATCTTTTTGTATTGTTTATTAGACGTGGGTTCTGTAATATCAACAATTTATCATATGTGTACCCTGGCTGGTACTGGACAAGGATGTTTAATACACATATAACTTCGGAAATTCTAGTTTGGAATTTTTGGGCGTGCCAGTTTCCTAGTTTCGGCGCATCTAAGAAAAGCTTTTCAAACGGATGCCCAATTAGAATGTCAAAGTCTAGGGCTTCGAACACGTGAAAAATCTAGGATGGCCTCAAAGTTTCTGTGCGTTACAGTCATGTTTTGCAAAATCTCATAACTTTCTAAAATATTTCTAGATGGAGTTTGGAAAGTTTTGTTGGTCGGGGTCAATGGTTCGTCACCCAGGAGTGTGAACGCAAAGGAATCAGAAATGATATTTGTGCCGATGATGGGATTGTAAAGGACCTCAACTAGAGTTTCCCGTATATCACAATGAATGGTTGACGAAGGTGAGCTAATCCGAATTGCTTCAGACGAAATCTCACACTCTTTCAACCACTCATGGCTCATGATGGATGTTAACCCCTTCACGGCCTCCCTAAGTAATTTATCCTCGAGAGGCACAAGAGGAGCCACTGGAACTGGTGGTCTCTTTTTGCAAAATAAATTCGAGGTATTTCTTAGGATCACAGATAAATATGCAAGTGCACGGAATACCGTTGTAGCACTTCATCCAGGAGTATTCCAAGGTATCGAATTCACAGGGAACATGTGTGGATTATCTAAGGGTCAGGTTCATCCAAGGACACCAAGAACATGTAGGCGAGGGTGTAGAGAGGATTTCTATGGTTGTGACTCTAGATAGATGGTAATTGATTACTTACTTCGGGCGTGGGCTTACACTCGATCTGCCCAGTGACTCCAGCCTACAAGCTTTACAATGTACCCGAACATGGAGGATTACAAAGGACGGATAGGGTTGTCACCACCTATCGCCTACCTCTACAACCCATGGAATAAGCAGCAAACAAAGGTAAACTTCAGCCTGGACACCACGTCTACGCTAATGATTACTACTCTAATCTTGGCCAAGAACAGCCATCTTCATCAGGGGTCTTAGACTAGAGCACCCACAAATGGACGATGATCCCGTAAGTAAATGTAGTAAAGTAATTACTCAATGTAAAGAAAAGCAACCATAGTAAATCACAAACACTTACTTGATTGAATAAGTATCCGTCGATGTACAAGATCGAAGGTCGGTGCTGAGATACCCGGCACTCCTCCAGACTACCACTCACTCTCTACCCTATTTTCTAAGCACTAGAGAACTAGAGGTACGCCTTTGGAATAATGCTTTGATCTTCTTGTGTTGTGTATTGAGACCGAAATGAAGCTCCTCTTTTATAGCCTTCATATGGTGGTTGTAAGGTCGGTTTCCTCCCATTAAACATGCATAACCGCCATGGGGGAGTCATCAAGACCGTCCATGTGGAAGGTGGAGATGAGGAGGGCCAGGGTTGGTTCGGCCAAACCAGGGTTCGACCGAACCCTGGCCACCGCCTCTCTCCACCGTCTTTCAACAGTGGATGATAGGTGGGCCCCTTAGTCAGTTCCTGGGTGTTTAGTCCCACTTTGAGTCGGTTCAAGCTGACTTGTGGGCCCCCCAATCCTTGTTCTCGCGCGTGATTGGTCGAAGATGTATCTTGTTGCATAGCGGGTGTGTTTTCTCCATTAATCACATGCATACAAATATTCACTAACACTTGTGGAACAGATTAGTAAATAACTCAACCGCTATGTTGATGTTCATCTTTTATCTGTTTTATGCAGAAATTGACAGTCAGATTTTAGTATTTAAGGACCATCAACACACGACAAAGTAACGACACTAAACTTTGATCTAAACAAAACCCAATTGTTCTCGGTGAGGGTATAAATATGTGGGAGGATGACCACAGGGGTGCTGGGGTCGTGCTCCAACCCTATGACACGTACAAAGTGGACACGACATGATACACGGCCCAATGGGCCAAAACTAAGATGTCGTAGCATCGTGGATAGAAAAGGTATTTGCACTAAATCGAAGATTGCGGCAGACTTGGACTAGATATGGATGTGAGGCTGGATCCGTTTGAAAGTAGACTTGATAAGCTTTCTATGAAGTACTTGCACGCCCCAAACGGAGTCCGCATGAAGTCACAGCGTCCGTCACAAGTTGGCTCTATCTTGCAGTCGGAAATCAGCATGCGTGAATCCGTTTCCTTTTGGGTCCTGTCCATCGTTCCTAACCAAAAAAAGGGTGCAAACATTTTCATGGTCTAAATAAGATGGACAAGAAGATAAGAACGAACTTACCTGATAGTTTATTTGGCATGCACAAGCGTGAGTAATCGGATCGGAAATCTATTGTTGTGTAGGCGTGGATGTATCGATCGCATTGATGTCCTCATCATCTCTTAATGTGTGCGAGGGTGTCCCGATCTTTCGATGAGAGGATAAATCGATTGGATGGAGTGATGTTGGCGATCCGACTACAACTGTCCAGGGACGTTGCGCCTTAGTGATCGTTACACCAACTCTAGAGGTAGACGCGAATCTCAACGGATGCACAGTCAACCCAACCACAAGGGTATTTCTTCATGCAAACAATCGAGAACTAGCAAGAAAAAGATGAAGAAGCAACTCAAATTGCGAAAGAGAGATATAAAAAGATGAAGAAGCAACTCAAATTGTGAAAGAGAGATATAGGATTAAATCAGCAAGAGTATCAAGGTGGAGTTCAAAAACGAGCAAACTAGCGATATAACTGGTCATGGTATTATACGGTAAAGTAACGATGCTAAACTTTGATCTAAACATAACCCAATTGTTCTTGGCGGCGGCCAAGAGGTATAAATATGTGGGAGGATGACCACAGGGATGCTGGGGTCATGCTCCAATCCTAGGACGTGTCCAAAGTGGACTCAACATGATACACGTTGAATGGTCCAAAACTAAGATGTTGCAGCATCGTGGACAGAAAAGGTATCTGCACTAAATCAAAGATTGTGGCTGACTTGGAATATTCTTTGACACTCTTACCATCCTGTTTCATTTGTTGCAGCTTAATATGAAGGTCCAAATCTTCGACATGTCATGTGTATAATATGAAGGTACAAATCTAGCACGCATAATTCATTTCAAATCATCCCAATTAGGTGGCAAAGCATTCATATGAGTACGACAGTATTCACTCCACCTAACAGAAGCAAAATCAATAAACTCACTAGTAGAGACCTAACCCTGTTATCATGAGGAACATCATGGCAAGCAAACTTTTGATTTACTGCTAACTCCCATGAAAGATAAGCATCAGGGTCGTACTTACCATCAAAAGTAGGCATAGTGAATTTAATCTTACCAATTGAATTGTCATTAGTACGTCCCTCACGGCATGGTCGGCGAGGAGCCATACCATGACGGTTGAAGCGAAGCTGTCGCTATTCTGGGTCATCCTCAGAATCACCAATGTAGTCATGCTCGCCCATCTCATTGCCATTGCGGGGTGCTCGGGCGAGCTCATCAAGGAGCCTCGCCATATCGGCAAGGGCGGTGTGCATGGTGCCCATGGAAGCTTTCAAGGCCATGAGCCTGGTGTTGGTCTCTGAAAGGACCTTGATGTCACCTAGAGAGTAGTGAATAGGCGTTAGTCTCATATAATCGGATTTATCATTAATCACCAAAAACAAATTGATGGCACTTGAACTTTCAATCTCAATCTGTGTATGCTCCACATGACCAAGCCGATCATTGGTGATGAGAACATCCTCCTCGAGCCCTTGGGTGCGGTCTTTCACTAACCTGTCAAAATGTTGAATGATTTCTCTTGTTCGGGGTGAATGGGAACACCCTGATTGGAAGGCTCTTCACCTGACATGGTTAGCAAGAAAAGAAACAGACAAAGACAAATTTGAAGGAAAGGAAAAAATCTACAAACTACTTGGAACCGATTCTATCAAGTCACTCACTCTCAACCTGTTTAACAAGCTCTTACCAATTCTCACCATGCTAAATAGGAGGTGACGGCAACTGTCGGACTAGACAAACCCCTATAGAAAAGTGTATTGATGTCTTGGTCACTTAATCCCTATCAAGTATTAGTCGAACCGGTGAAGCTATAGGTGGGCTGCTATTGAGACAAAGAAAAACTAGAAGCCATGTTAGTCAAAAGCAAATTGAATAATCGTTCAAGGTTGGTATAGTGTTGGTCCTAGACGTAATAGAGACGCAAGCCTAACCACAAAGGACGCCACAAAACACAAACCAGAAACGATGAAAGGAGGTGACGAATAGCAAAAAGACAAGATATATCAAGGTCTCACAAATCGGCTCTTTTTTCTTTCTCTCTAGTCAGATGAGAGAGATGCGACTTCTTCTTTTATATATATTTTTATATTTTTTTCATACCTAGGAGCACACAGGAAACAATCACAGAAAATTTTAGCTCGAACGGACGAAAAATGTGGACCATAGAATTTTTGAAAGTTATATCCAAAGGGTCCCGAAGCTTCTCGCCTCGAAAAGACATCTTGCAAGCGAAATTTTGAAGTTATGATTTCTTCGAATCCGACGAAGCGGGGAGAAACATATGTAGTTTTTTTGCAGATGTCCGTGAATATATTATATGCCTCATTCTGAGTTTGTATGAGAAAGTTATGGCTATTTTAAGGAAGGACACTCGAGTTAGGTTTTCATTTCTCTTCTGGTGGCGGCAGATGCAAAGACAATCGGATTCAAAGGAAGGAACAGATCTGACACAAACAGAAAGGGATTTAGTGGGTGGCAGCGATGGTGGTGAGGGCGACAAAATGGTGATGGCGACAAAGATGGTGAAGATAATGGCGGTGACCGTGCCAAGAACTCGAAAGTCTAAACGATAAGCAATAAGACCAACAACTCGACACAAAGATGTAACAAAAAACTCAACACGACACAACGATGTAACAAAAAACTCAACAAGCTAAGACTAAGCAGAAACTAGTTAAAAGGCTCCAGGGTTGAATGGATTACGGAAAACTAATCTACAATATTGCTTTTTCTATACTGTAGATAGTATAAAATTACGAAACAAAAAATAATAGTCGTGCCTCACCTATCGATGTCCCCGGACGAAGGCGGCTGGCTTGGCCACGGCCTCTAGCCGGCCCAGCAGCAAGGGGAGCGGCCGCGGGTGCGAGCAGGCCGGCGGGGTGGGTTGGGCTAGAAGCAGCCCAACGGCCGAAAGGAAAAATGGGATTTTGATTTAATTTAATTTCGATGTTCGTTTTTGAAGTCCAACAACGGCCTCTCTCAGAGCTTCCCCTGGCACGCTTTAGCCGCAGTCAGCCCTTCCATTCGGGCCCTCTGCCACAATCGCCACCTAAACACCGGCCATGATGCATGGTCTCCGTGCCGCCCAGATTTGGGCTGCCCGTTGCCGTGTCGTCGTCTGCCTGCATCTGTGCCACACAGGGCTGTGTAGCCGCTGTCCTCACCTCCTGGCCAACCGTTGACGACCATCAGCCTGGCCCGCCTGTCTCCTCTTCCTGAATTTCTATGACCTCATGTGCGATTGAATTTCTAGGATCTGTGGCAGCAATTATCGAGCATCTCTGAGGAACTCTACTGCTCGAAATTAGGTTCGTGTTTTACCTGTCAAGAATTTGCTAATTCTGGTTTCATTGATTCCTCCCAAAGATGAACACCATAAGATTTCCGTACATGCATGCTTAATCTGATGCAATGCCATGATTGATCTGATGCATTGGTTGTTTTAATGTGCTTTGCGTTTCCTAGCTCTTTCGCAGGAAATTTGTGTTGAAACTATCAGTATTTCCTTGTCTCATCAATCTACTATTTGATAACTCAGGAGCTGCGGGTTGGACATGAAATAAATTTGTTGATAAACCTTTGCTGTTCTGCAGATGGGTTCCTATAATACATTGCTTACATTATGATGAAGGTTTGGCATTTAGTGGGAATTCAGAAGCAGGTATCTGCTGATAATTGTTCATGTTACACTGTTAAATTTGAACGTATCCCTTGATGGAAAAAAATAAAAAGAAAAAAGGAGTTGTTTTCTTACTAAACTGCTAACAACAAATATGAGTTATTTTGAATGAAAGAATGTTCTTAGACTAGAAGCTGTTTCAGGGGTGTGGATTGTTTAGTAAAAAGGGTCCAGTGTCATCCTTCAGTTAATTTATCCTTTTTGGTATTTAATAATCTCAAAGTCAAATTGTATGCTGTTGCATTGTGTAATGCTATTCTCCTAGCTAGAGCACTTTCTGATCACAAATTTTGCAAATGCAACTATGAATATGCAGAAATTGGATCTAAATTGCAGAGCGATATATGTTAGTGTAGGATCGAAAGCCCAATAAAAAGCCAACCAGACGGGGATGAATGGTTGAGTACCAAAAAACAAATCTTAGCGGAAATTAGATTTACCCTCTGTTTTCTGAAACCGGCCTGACCGCAGGTGTCGCACTAGTCTGACCGCGCAACCTCGCCGGTCTGACCGCCAGATGACCTCCGATCTGACTGCGCATAGCCGATCGTCTCAGCCGATTGCTCGATGTAACCGATGCCGATGAAGTCCGATGCCAGCCGGTCTGACCGCCGATTTGCCTGCGGTCTGACCGGGCAGAAGCTACGGTCTGACCGCACAGTAGATCCGGTTGAACCGTCAAAGAGGCCGCAGCACCAAGGAAAATCATCACACAAAGAATTCTTCAAATAGATGAACTTTATTGAATCTCTTTGTGTTTACAAAAGTGCATGCAAAGCACTCCTCACAAAATCTCAAGCTAAACTTGAAACCCTAACTCGAAAACTCTCTTGAACTCAAAAGCGATAAAAGCGATACTGAGAGGTCACGCCTTCCCTCACTATTTATACCCAAGATCCACAGCCAAGAGCCACGAATCCTACTCATACAAGAAGCCCTAATCTACTAGGAAACCTTCCCGTACAAGAAACGAACTATACATAAATCAACCATAACAAACTCAGTTTTCCTAAAACCGAAATTCCGCTTTCCATACGCAACAATATCTCTATTGTATGCCATATGGAAACTTCACCAATTATGTGCACTAATCTCTACCCTTCAGCATCCCGCATGATCCCAATCTCGGACGTCACCTTATCTCCAAGTTGACTCCGACTCGATCATCGGCAACACTTTCCTGAGGCGTAAAGAATACTTGCACACAATTAAACAAAGAATACCATATCCGAGCACAAGCTATCCAAACTTGACTCATTGTTAGCATAAACAACCAGACACGTGCATAGGAACACGAAACTCTCATGTATATGCAAGGAAACAAACCAAAACCAAAACCGAATCAAGATCGGCAACCAGTCGGACTGTGCCGGCCGGTCGACCGCGAGCAAGCTGCTCGGTTTGACCGCCCGGACACCTCCGGTCGGATCGGCGGTACAAGCCCGGTCGGCCGGTATGCGTGGTGGCATGAATATTGTTCATTGTCTGAAAACTCAACTATCTCCAAAACCAAATTGTCAATAATCTCTAAAGATCAAAACACACGAACCAATAACCACATCAACCAATTGTTCATCATCAAATGAAGAATCAAACACACTTTGATTTTACAATCTCTCCCTTGATGAACACATTGGCAAACAAAATAAAAGTGTTGTTTTGGTGTTTGAAAAATTAAAAACAAAAATGATAAAAAGCATTTGAGTGCTCAAAAATCAAAGAAAATTTCTCTCCCTTTTGAAAAGAAAGAAAATCCCTTGACCCCAAAAAAAAACATGCACTTTTGTTCTCCCATGCAAATGTTCTCCCAAATAACATTATTTTCTCCCCCTTTTAACAATGAATTCATCAAGCATAGAAATTATGTTTATGAATATTCAAGAGCTTAGCACCATACATAAAGCAAGTCATGTCATGTGTTGCAATAATACGAAGATAAACTTATCAATTATATAGCAAATATGCACTAGAGTATAATCATGAATCAAATATTTTATAATTAAGATCAATAACGCAATAAAAATTCATGGATTCAAACGATTTATAATGCAACTTCTTTACAAGCACATAGGTTAAAAAATAAACCCAAATATATATACCTATTGCAAACATTACTCTTTCTCAAATTTACCTTTTTGCACATATAATTCAAGAGAAAAAATTTCGTATTGATTTGAGCCATATTTGTTGCTCATATTTTTTCTCTCAATTATTCCGGGTATGTCCTTGTCGTCAAGACTGTTTCCAAGGATTCGGCACCCATTATTTTTGCTCACATTGAATACGTCCTTATCGTCAAGACTGTTTCCAAGGATTCGGTATTCATTTTTTTCTCTCATAGATAACATTTTATTCTCTTTTCACAATGAGCAATTTTAAAATAATTTGAGGAATATTAATGCAACATAATATATACATATAAGCATTTAAAATCCAACACAAGTACTAGTATCAACATTGCATATTTCATTAATTCAAGTATGATTTTAGAGTGTCATGCATTATCTCACTTAAATATAAAATCTAGATCACATAAAAATAATAGAATACATACAAGCTATGCTAGTGACAAATAAACCTTCATAATATTGCTAGCATGCACATAAACAACAATATGTATGAATAAAGCTCTCTTTTTCAATTTATTTTAATCATGTAGCTTGATAAAACAAAGAGCACAAAAACTCCCCCTCAAAACATGCCAAAAGGATGAATGATTCCTAACTTTCCTTGAAGAAAAGAAAAACGAGAAGAATCAAACACAAATGCACAAAAAAATAAACTCCCCCTCAAATTAACCTCTAATTTTCCCAAGGAAAAATAAAGAAGAAATTAAAGATCTTTGAAGAAGACATCCAATTGCAAATGATATCACCAAGGTTCTCATAAAATGACACATATTCACTTATACTAACACAACTACTACCTCAAATACTAGCATATAAAAACTAATAATCAAGAGAGTAGAAAAAAATTATGTCAAACCAAAATTACCTTGATGTCATCGTGAAAAGCAATCATTGTCTCCACATTACACACATATGGGGAGTATGCCATCAAAATACCTACAAACAAGAAGATGTCGAGGCCTCCATGTTGGGGTTAGAATAAAAAATTTTGGAACCCAACACTGAGTCGCACGACCAGTAGAACTAGTAGGTACATATGCGCAAACAAAATCGGAACCAGACTTACCTGAAACATTACCTTGTCGCTTCACAAAAGTCTGATTTGAACTATGCACAAAAGCGCCACGAGGCCGGTCGACCACCGCTGTGCACAGTGGTCGACCAGAACACAGCTGCCCGGTCGACCGCTGTTCAGCTGCGGTCTAACCGCTAGTCGTGGCCGGTCTGACCGACTAGTCAGTGTCGGTCTGACTAAGCTCTTCGAACCAAAACCAGATTTTTGCCAAAGCAATTTCTCTTTCCTTTGCAAAAGCAATTTCTCTTTCCTTTTTCTGTTTACGGGCAAGTCTAAAACAAAATCCAACCAAATGTCCATCTTTTCCACAATACGAACAATTATATCTCTCATGATAATTAGGATCACAAGTAGAAACAGATGGTTTTGAAATATTATTTTTAGTTTCTTTGAAACAAACAGAAAGAGAAGGCAAATTTCCAGCAGATCTGAAAACTGTTTTCAAAGCATTAGGTTTTGTTAAGATTTCACCATTTTCAGTCAAATTCAAAACACCTTTGGTGAAATAATCATGAGCATCAAAACCTATTCCTTTATTGTCGCTACATATTTTAGATTTGTCCAAAATCATGTTAAGTTGTTTCTTACCTTCAGAAAATTTTTGCAAAGAATTTTTCAAGTAAGAAACTTCTTTTCAAGATTAACACAATTTTCACAACCAATCATGACATCTTTTCCTTTGCGACATCTAGAGTAAGAAACTACCTCATCTTGTTTAGCTAGTTCTTCCATATGCTTAACACGAGCTAAAGGATCTTTTAATTTCAATTCATTAGCATCACAAGTTAAACAAGATTTAGCAGCCAAAACTTAAGAATTATTGACATCTCTAATCTTTGAAATTTCTAGCATTAGAACCTCATAATTTTTGCAATTATCATCATTAGGAATAAGAGATTTTAATCTAGCAATTTCAGCATTTAAGGATTCTATCACAAACTCTTGTTTTTTAAACATTTTCTCATATTTTTTATTCTTAGCACTTAAAACAAGAATTGCCTCCTCAAGCGAGCTTACCTTATTTTCTTCTTCTGAAGAATCTTCATCTCCACGCGTCATGGGACAAACGCCGGAGATGTTATTGCCCTTCTCGTCCTCACTGTCAGAATCTATGTCGCTAAGTGGCTCAAAAGCGGCATAGACCTGACTTAGCACTTTCTTGATTATCTCCTTTGAGCGCTTCACTTTGGGCTTGTCATCCTCCGTTTTCTCCGCGCTCTTATCCTCTTTCTTGCTTCTCCCAAGTTTGGGGCCGTTGGAGCGAATGTGATCCAAAGCACCGCACTCAAAACACCAAGTGGTCATCCTTTTTCCTAAACGACTTTGTTCACAGCTCGAGAGAGTTTGTTAGCGGCAAGAACCAAGTCCTCCTCCTCGAATTGCTCGAGTTGTTCATCGGACATGGCATTAATTAAAGCAAGAACAGTAGGAGCCGATGAAGAAATAACCGATGAAGAGGCAGCCAAAGAAGAAGCAACAACGGAAGAGGAAGTAACCAAAGCACTTGACTTGGAATCAATTTTCTGAGAAAGAATGTTCATCTCATGAGTTTTGAGTTTAGTGTAAAGAGAATCCAAAGTCAAAGTAGCCATGTTGACAGACTCCTGAATTGAAGTAACTTTCATCTCCCAAATAGACATGTCAAGACCATTCAAAAAGTGGCGAGAAATCTCAGATTATGGATAATTAGTGTCATAAGAAGAATCAATAGATCTAAGATTACTCAAAATTTTGTTAAACCTACCAAGATAGTCATCTAAAGCTTCAACAGGTTTCATCTCAAATTTTACATATTCCTTTTTGAAAAGATCTCGACGAAGTTCTTTTATGTTGGTAGTTTCTTGATGAAAGTTTTTCAAAGCATTCCAAATCTCGTTGGCAGTTTGAAGATGTGAAACGCGATCAAAATCCGAACAAAATATCCCATTCAATAAAATATTGCGAGCTTTGCAATTGTTATTAAAATCAGTTTTCAAAGCCTCGGAATTAATCACTTCGGGAATAGTGTAAGGAAGAACAACCTTTTGACAAACATCGTAATCTTAAGCCATTATATAAGATTGCATCTTGCTACACCAATAAGCAAAATCGGTTCCATCAAAAACATGTGGCTTAGTTGAAAAATTATGAGACATGGCGAAAAATCTTTAGATCAATAAAAATCCAAAGCAGAAAAACGTGGCTCTGATACCACTTGTAGGATCGAAAGCCTAATGAAAAGCCAACCGGAGGGAGGTGAATGGTTGAGTACCCCAAAAACAAATTTTAGCGGAAATCAGATTTACCCTCTGTTTTCTGAAGCCGGTCTGACCGCGCAACCTCGCCGGTTTGACCGCCGGATGACCTCCAGTCTGACCGCCCGTAGCTGATCGCCTCAGCCGATTGCTCGATGTAGCCGATGCCGATGTAGTCCGATGCTAGCCGGTCTGACCGCCGATTTGCCTACGGTCTGACCGGGTAGAAGCTACGGTCTAACCGCATAGTAGATCCGGTTGAACCGTCAAAGAGGCCACAACACGGAGGAAAATCACCACACAAAGAATTCTTCAAATAGATTGAACTTTATTGAATCTCTCTGTGTTTACAAAGTGCATGCAAAGCACTCCTCACAAAATCTCAAGCTAAACTTGAAACCCTAACTCGAAATCTCTCTAAACTTGAACTCAAAAGCGATAAAAACGATACTGAGAGGCCACGCCTCCCCTCACTATTTATACCCAAGATCCGCAGCCAAGAGCCACGAATCCTACTCATACAAGAAGCCCTAATCCACTAGGAGACCTTCCCGTACAAGAAACAAACTATACATAAATCAACCATAACAAACTCGGTTTTCCTAAAACCGAAATTCCGCTTTCCATACGCAATAATATCTCCATTGTATGCCATATGGAAACTTCACCAATTATGTGCACTAATCTCTACCCTTCAGCATCCCGCATGATCCCAATCTCGGACGTCACCTTATCTCCAAGTTGACTCCGACTCGATCACCAGCAACACTTTTCCGAGGCGTAAAGAATACCTGCACACAATTAAACAAAGAATACCATATCCGAGTACAAGCTATCCAAACTTGACTCATTGTTAGCATAAACAACCAGACACATGCATAGGAACATGAAACTCCCATGTATATGCAAGGAAACAAACCGAAACCAAAACCGAATCAAAATCGGCAACCAGTCGTACTGTGCCGGCCGATCTGACCGCATGCAACTGCTCGGTTTGACCACCCAGACACCTCCGGTCAGACTGGCAGTACAAGCTCGGTCAGACCGGCTGTGGCAGCCGACTGAACACTGTTCATTGTCTGAAAACTCAACTATCTCCAAAACCAAATTGTCAATAATCTCTAAAGATCAAAACACACAAACCAATAACCACAGTAACCAATTGTTCATCATCAAATGAAGAATCAAACACACTTTGATTTTTATAGTTAGTTTGAAGTAACCCTACTTTGAAAATTTTGCTATCTGTTGAAAGAGTTAGCAAAGATATTCTTACACCTTGTCATACCACAATTTATTGTTACATCGGTGATTTTCTTTTTTCAATCAAAGTTTGTTGATTGCAAACTCTTTCACCCTGTCTTTTCACCCTCTCATTGAAGGAGATACAAGCTATTGCTACAGAGAAAAGGAAGATAATAAAGTCCATCAGTGAGAGAACTTTTCTCATTTGATGCTATAAGCATTGACATCACTGTAGTCTGGAGGGAAAACTACTTGCCTACGGTGACTCAAGTGGCTTGCTCTGATCATGGGTATCAGTTGTAAGGTATTGATGCAGTTATTCTAAAAGGACATAACTTAATTTGTATGATGGATTGTTTTGCATTAGGGAACTTTACTCACACTACTGGAGAAACGGTTTTTTCATGCGGGCCGAAAGGCATCTTTTCGTGTGGAAGGCCTGCCCGCATGCGCGAAAAGGTCTGGGAAAAGATCATTTTCGCGTGCGGGCGGCTCAACCGCACGGGAAGATCGATCTTCCCGTGTGGTCGGCTTAAGCGGCCCGCACGGGAAGATCGATTATCCCGTGTGGGCCGCTTAGTCGACCGCACGGGAAGATGGTTGTGCCCATTATTTTATGTATACGTTCTGTTAGCTAGCTATTGTCCTCTCTCTCTTCTCTCCTCTCCTCTCTCTCTTCTCTCCTCTCCTCTTCTCTCTGTCCTCTCCTCTCTCTTAGTAATGTTAAATGGGTCAATATATATTTTTCGCGCACGAGAAAAAAAAGACATTTAATATTATTTCCTCATAAAGATATATATATAACACAGATCGATCATGCGTAATATTTATATACATATCAAGCTAGTTTCGTCTCGCAAATTAACATAAGTCTAGCTAGCAACAAATTTACAAATTATTTAATGGTGGTGCTCTTTTTCCACTCCCTAAGTCGTTTGAATTTATCGTCCATCGCCAGCTCGCTCTCCGGATCGTAGAAATCGCCCAAATGGTTGCAGACATCGTGACGGATGAAGTGGCAAAGATCTGCAACCAAGTTAAGCATGGTTCTATCGTCGAACCGGTTCGCTAGAACTAGAACTTCCGTGATCTGTTTAAGAAAAAAAGTACACATATACATACGATTAGGAAAATTATACAAGATCGATAACATGTAGAAAGATATATTTCTCTAATGAACTTACTTCTTCGAACTTAGTAGAGTATCTCCCGTAGATTCTGAGCATCTCACACACGTAGTAGCCGCAAAGGTTAGTGCCTGGTGGTTGCTTATAACATTGTGTTGAATAAAATTTATTATGTGCATGCGTCAGTAATTTGAAGTTAAACACAGTATAAAATGTTGGCATATATCGAGCATATAATTACCGGCCAATTTGTATTCACAAGAAGCTTCTTCTTTTGTGGATCCTTCACCGGTCCACCTTGCCTTACATAATTATGGTGTGCTCTGTAGACAAAATAATTGCATGTTTCACTGATCAATTGTTTAATTATTTGATAGTAAAAACAGATAAAACTTATTAAATGGTGCATGATAGTACTTACAAATTTAAAATGACGAGGAACTCTTTAAATTTTTCCTGGCTGTAGTGTGTCGGATCAAGCACTACGATCAAGTGGTCCCGTGGATATACTAGAAATAGTATGTAGTGATCGCTACGAAAGATCGAAGAGATATGTTAATTGTAGGTGATATTAGTAAAATATCGGTTTTACGGATGAATATTACTTACTGCAACGCATAAGGGACCATTAGGACATTTTTGTCTCTGTGCTCGAACATAGCACGACCCAAGTAGAAGGCTACCGCGATCATCTTGTCCTTGTTCAATTGTTTGATGATCGCGTCCTTTTGTTTCTTCGTTTTTCCTTTGAGCTCAGCGAAGTCTTCACGAATATGTAACTCGTGTTCCGTCCAGCATATCCTTGTTGGGTTAACGAACGTAGCTGGATAGTTGGTCTTTTTCGCGTCTGCGTATTGCATCCTAAGTAATGCAGCGAGTAATTAATTATTCACAAGTTAGTTTGTAAATCAATTCATTAATGACATTAAGTTAGGCTGATACTTACAGGCAATACGTAGCAATGAGATTTATATCCATTTTTTCCATCCTGAATAATGTGTGAAGATCGTTGAAATCGATGACCGACATCCCATTTGGGCCACGGTGAACGCATCATCGGGACCTTCACGGTAAGCATCTTGAGCCCCAATCTGGATGCCTTTAGGTACCGTCATGCATTAGCCTGATTTCCTAGGGCATGTCTTCCATGACGTGCCACGGCAGGAACGGCTTGTCGTACTCGTACTTTGTTGGCACTTCGTCCGAAGTCCAATTTTACAGGTCCTCCGCTTTGTTCTTCACTGATTTTTGTGAGTCCGACAACTTGGACGGTTGATCCTGCGGCTTGTCAGTCGGCCCCCTCCCCCTAAAAGCCAAGAACCCCAAGTCTCTCTCGTCTTTGGCCATTAATTCCTTGTCATAGCTTGATCGAACCATCTTTGGGATAATCTTACGAGAGAGCTTGCTCGGACTTGGAAGGCTTGTTGTTTGTAGAAGGGGCCTTTGGGGTACCACCAATGCTGACTGCAGTGTCAGAGGAGATTGGTGAATATGTTGTGCAATAACTTCAGGGGCTGACGGCATTAGCGAATCAGGACCTTTATCCTTAGGAGGGGAGCGAGGTGGGGAAGCAGGCCGAGGTGAGGAGCGAGGTGGGGAAGCAGGCCGAGGTGGGGAGCAAGGTGGGAAGCAGGCCGAGGTGGGGAGCGAGGTGGGGAAGAAGGCCCTGGTGGAGAAGACGGTGCAAGCGCAACAGCAATCTGATGAACCAACTGTACTGGGGATGCTGACGAGGTACCGACCAGTAAGATATCTCGTCGATGCCATAGAATGAATTGATTCACCGCATCCCCAAGCAATTCTATCCCTTGAGTCTTTGGAATGTCTAGCTCTAAGCTTTTATGCTCTGCATGCACCTTGGCCACACTGCACCCTTGCATATTCCTCGGGATTGGAGTGTTGTGAAATTGTCGCCCTGGTATAGCAAGTCCTGTACCCACCTCCTTTCTCTTCTCGGCCCTTCCTATCGGCACGAGGAGGCTGCACGACGTCGGGCCAGTTATGGTATCCACGGGATAGGGTGCGGTGTCAACTGACCCGACGCTACTGGGCATGTGTACTGTGGGTTCTTTAGATTGCTGAAAGAAGTTAGGGAGGACTTGGCGATTCTGTGCAACAAGAGAGTAGAAATGCTCTTCAACTTGTTTTGTTATCTTTTCTTCAATTTTATGTTTGTACCTGTCCCTTTTCTTGTAACTTGCAGCTTTCCCAGGAAACCCTTCTTTCCAACTTGTCTTTGAAGATACACCCCTTACTCGTCTAGAATGTTCGGGGTTGCCCAATGCAGCTGTCAACTGATCGTGTTCCCTTTTAGCAATAAATTCCCCAGTCTTCTCCTTTTCGGCAATGTCTTTTAGACTTGTGGTGACACGCTCTATATCCGGATCCTCGAACAGGATCTCTCCCTGGTCGGTGACCTGTCCCGTGCTACGTGCCCACACCCAGTTTTTGCTTCTTTCTTTTAGTGCATCCACAAGCAGGGGCTTTCCTTGGGTGGCAAACTGTTCTTCGGTTGCTCGCCACTTCTCTACGTGACCATCGTAGCCGCTAGAGCCCAACCGGTGTGGGTACTTGTTCCTTTTCACGAGGTCGAACATCTTCTTCCTCCGTGCTAAGGCTTCAGGGCTTGTCATCTTCACCATGAACCTATCCCATTCGGCGGGCGTAATCCCACCGTAGTCTTCGAATGGGGACTTGTTCTTTTGCACGTAGTTAGTGTTCAAGTCCGATTTCCACTGCCTTCACCTCTCCCCAATCGTTTTTAATGAAACTCTTTTTCCAGAGCCTCTGAACCAGGCGGATATACAAGCCACTTCTGCAGCTCGTTCCATATGAAGTTCTTCAAGTTGTCATCCACCTGCTCCCAGGAATCTACATTTAAAGGGTCGTGGGTTCTGGCTAGTACCCCGCAAGCGCTGCTGAACTTTGTCATTGCTACCTTGGGCTCTAATGGCTTCCAATCCTGGTTCAGAGAGGTGATATAATATGTCTCCTTGGGGGTTGGTTCTTACTTCTCTGACCACGTCTTCTTTTTTGACGTCCTCCAGCGCTCGCGGACGTGTCGGTTTCTACCGGACCGGACGTTGCTGTGTCCGTCTCGACTTCAGCGGACCGGACGACAGACTTGGCGGCCTTTCTTTTTGAGCGGCGCCTTGCTTCCATCTGTACGTACAACAGATAACGTTAAACGAGATCCTACGATAGGGATCATAACAATATGGCTGGACTTACTGCTTGCTCGATAGGGATGTAGTCGGAGTCTTCTTCAACAGGTGGTGCTGGTGCTTGCATAACTTCGATGAACGGATCGCTTGGTTCATGCCATGTGCCTTCGCTCGAAGACTTCTCCGTTGATTCGACGTTGCGTGCCACGGAGGGAGCTTTCTCGTTCGACATTTGATCTACGGTTGTTCATAACGAACGACCGACCGACCGAACGAACGACTGAACGAACGGACGGACGAACGAACGAATCGTTAGTCCGTCCGTCCGTTCGTTCGGTCGTTCGTTCGTTCGGTTGTTCGTTTGGTCGTTCGTTCGGTCGTTTGTTCGGTCATTCGTTCGGTCATTCATTCGGTCGTTCGTTCGTTCGTCCGTTCATCCACGTCAGTTTGTTCGTTCGTCCGTCCGTTCATCCACGTATGTTCGTCCGTTCGTCCACGAACGAACGAACACTCGTTTGTTCGCTCGTCCATGCGTCCGTTCGTTCACATCAACTAATTCACATAAAAAATTTCACAACAACTATTTCACATGAAAAACTTCATCAAAAAAATAGCAATCCATTTTACATTTCCATCAAAAAATTGAAGTCCTACACATCATTTCACACAAAAAATTTCATCGACAAATCCATCAAAAAATAAACAGTCCATTTTATATTTCCATCAAAATTAACTAGAGTTCCATCAAATAAATAAAAGTTCATTTTACAGTTATATCAAAAACTCATCAAAAATTTATGTAACATTCATCCAAAATTTATCTAAAATTCATACATAATCCATTCATCCACATTCATTTTCTATAAATCCATTCATCAACACAATATATTTTTCTATACACTACTACTATCCCAAAAACATCCATCACAGTACAATCACATCCATAATCCATTCATCCACATCTATATAATCAACTTAGCATAATCATCTTCTTGCAAGAACATAGCATAAACATCCACATTCCCGGGGGGAGTACTAACCGGTGGCCGGCGGAGGTCGCGCGGGGATGGGGCCGACGGCGGTGAAGGGGTGGCGGTCTTGAAGGCGGCGGCGACGGTGAGCCGGTGAAGGGTGGAGATCTTGAGGACGGCGGTCTCGGTGAAGGTGGCCGTGCGGGCGGGCCGGCGGTGGTGGGGCCGGCGGTCTTGAGGCCGACGACGGCGACGGAGAGAGAGAGGAGGGTGGTGAAGGGGCAGACGACGGCCGGTGAGGTCGGTGAAGGGGCACGGACGGCGGCGCGGCAGTCTTGAGGCTGATAGCGGCGACGGAGAGAGAGAGAGGATGGGGCGGTGAGGTGAGGGTTAGGGTTGAGCGGCGACAACGGCGGCGGCGGCGGCGACGAGGGTTAGGGATGAGCGGCGGTGGCGGCGGCGCTGGATCTGGCGGCGCAGGATGGCGAACAGGGCGGGGATCCGACGGCGGCACTAGATTTTGGCAGCCTGACGGCGCGGTGGTTGTTTGGATTTCGCCTAGGGACTTAGAAAAATTTGGGAGCCCGCACGCGAGTATATATAGGCCACCATCTTTCCGTGCGAGCGGCTTAATAGCCGCACGGGAAAACGATCTTCCCGTTCGGGCGGTTTAAGCGGCCCGTATGGAAAAATGATTTTCCCATGCCGACGGTTTAAGTGGCCCGCATGGGAAAATCATTTTCCCGTGCGGGCCGCTTAAATGGCCTGCATGGGACAACATCTACCCGTGCAGGCTGTTTAAGCGGCCCGCACGGGAAGATATTTTCCCGTGCGGGCGGTTTAAGCGGCCCGCACGCGATAATCGACCCCCTCTCTTTTTTTCATCAAATTAGATATTAATGAAAAAATTATCAAACTGATTCAAAAATTGCCAAATTTTTTCATACATCAATATATGGTAATTATTGCCTATGGAAAAGTTTTTGAAATCAAAAGACAATTCGGCCATCACTTTCTCTCCAAATCTAACCAATCCTTCTCAACACTTCTAATCTTTTCTGTAGAATCTTCGGTTTTGTGAGTGTCGTATGTGATAAAATATTCAAAACCTTCTCAATTTTTTACCATAGCCTCTACGTAAAATATCATGACATCTAGACAATTTTCATGATTTTTCGATTTCGTTTGCTATTTATACAATTTTAAAATCATTTGGTCAATAGTTCCTAATCATGTTTCATGAAGAAAAATTCAAAATTTATTCTCATTTACAGGATAACGACTCAATCAGGTCTAAACAACATGAATATAATTTTTTTCACTAATTTTATTCTATTTCTTTAATCACTTGTAGTTCGAATGTGAGACTTGGCAAAAAAATTCATGAAAATAAAATAAATCAAAGAAATATAGCAAAACCAATCAAAAAATTACCAAATTTTATAATTAGGAGTTACATGTTGTATTTAAATAGTAGAGAAAGTTTGGAGGGTGGAGAACAAATTTTTCAAAATTTTGCCGAGTGCGAGGGCCCTTAAGCCGACCGCACGCGATAACGTATCGAAAAAATATTCGAAACCCTCTCAATTTTTTACCACAGCCTCTACATAAAATATCATGACATCCAGACAATTTTCATAATTTTTCGACTTCGTTTGCTATTTATACAAATTTAAAATCATTTGGTCAATAGGTTCCTAATCATGTTTCATGAAGAAAAATTCAAAATTTATTCTCATTTACAGGATAATGACTCAATCACGTCTAAACAACATTAATATAATTTTTTTCACTAATTTTATTCTATTTTTTAATCGCTTGTAGTTCAAATGTGAGACTTGGCAAAAAATTCATGAAAATAAAATAAATCAAAGAAATATAGCAAAACCAATCAAAAAATTACTAAATTTTATAATTAGGAGTTACATGTTGTATTTACATAGTAGAGAAAGTTTGGAGGGTGGAGAAGAAATTTTTTTCAAAATTTTGCCGAGTGCGAGGGCCCTTATGTCGACCGCACACGATAACGTATCTGATAAAAATATTCGAAACCTTCTTAATTTTTTACCATAGCCTTTACATAAAATATCATGACATCCAGATAATTTTCATGATTTTCCGACTTTGTTTGCTATTTATACAATTTTAAAATTATTTGGTCAATAGGTTTCTAATCATGTTTTATGAATAAAAATTCAAAATTTATTCTCATTTACGGGATAATGACTCAAGCATATTTAAACAACATGAAAATAATTTTTTCACTAATTTTATTCTATTTTTAATCACTTGTAGTTCAAATATGAGACTTGGCAAAAAAATTCATGAAAATAAAATAAATCAAAGAAATATAGCAATAGTTGGCATCATCACATGCGGTCCACTTAACGGTCTTAAGTGGATCGCACGGGATAATGCGCTATTATTTCTTGCGGTCGGTTAAGTGGCCCGCACGGGATAATCGTATTATCCGTGCGGTCCACTTAAGCGATCGAATGGGATAATATCTCGTGCGGTCGCTTAAGTGGACCGCACGGGATATGCGATTATCCGTGCGGGCCAATAGCTGACCCAGGGACCGGTTTTTCTAGGCGCTACCTCTTATGGCCCGCCTGAAACCTATTTGGGGCCTCGTTAAGAAAAATCATTTCTCTGTAGTGTCATCTGATGTTCTGTACTAATGTTTGTATGTACAAATTTTCTTTTTCCAGTAAGAGGGATTAATTCTGGCAAGACACACACTCTTCGGATTAATTGAAGATATGGTTGGGTGTTATCTAAACGTGGTCATGTATTGCTTTTTGGCTTTTAAAAATTTCCATGGTTGAAAAAATGAATTTGAATTATGATATTTGGAATTGTGAATTTGAATATAGTTGAATTTTGTTCTTTAAAAATATTAAGATTTCATATTCCTAAATTAAACATGAATTGTTCCAATACTACATTATTATGATAATATTGGCATTGCGTCGACAACGTTGTCATGATTATATTGTGATTGCATTATCTTTGCCAGATTGTCACAGGGAGCTGCTGGCAGCAGGTGAAAACATTAGAAGTTCAATATGCTGGCGAAGCCAAATTGGTTGTGGCCTTTGGTTGCTTAAGTCAATCTTGCCGTGGCACTATATGCAGAAGAGAGATTAAGCCTGTATTTTGGTAGTCTGCTGGAATAATTTTTCCGTTCATTGAATTTTACACTTTCATAACAGAGTTGCTTATTGTTTATTATATTCTGTTCTCTATATTGGCATTTGTCATTGTCTATTAAGCACGTAACTTGTCAATGATATAATTATGTAAATAGGTATAGATATTACTCTTTAGAACAGAAAAGCCACTAAGATGTACTCCCTCCGGTTTCTAAATAATTGATGTTTTGAACATAATTTAAAATACCAAGAAATAATTAATTAAAGTGTTTATTTTCTGTTTTGCACATATTAAATACATTGGAGTCTCTTTTTATCAGTAGTTTGGTCAGTCTCAATGCAATGTTTCATGTCACTGTTTTTAATATTTTTTTATTGAAAGCTGGAGTACGAAATAACCTCTCTGTGTGATATTTTCGTTGCACAGTTTTATAGGTTTTTTAGCATTTATTTCTTGTCATTTGTTAGGATCAAATGTGCCAGATGACTTTGTATGTGTATCTCCTGCCACAATAGTCATAATACACACATAAAAAATTAATTACTTACAATACTAAATGAACCATCAAGTAGACTGAAGAAAACAGACTGAAGTGAAGTGTATCCAGTAGCAGTATATCACTGATCTGTTCTTTAAATGAGTGAAATATGAACACCAGCCGATTCCAGCAAAAATAACAACAAAAATAGGAATCATATGCTGGGAGTATGCCACATGACGAAAAATGATCGCAAATTAATTCACAACAAGAAATTTTTAAATTTTTCATACATAGTTCATTCAAGGCTCACTACGGAAAAGCCCATGTTTGCTAAGTGTAAAATTTTTTGCCGAGAACTTTATGTCGGGCACTCGGCGAATAACATATTTGCCGAGAGGGCTCTCGGCAAAAAAAACTCTCGGCAAAAAGGACACTTTGCCGAGGGTTTGCTCTCGGCGAAAAGAAACACTCGGCAAAAAATACCTTTTGCCGAGTGCCTCCACACGGCTCTCGGCGAAAGTACAATTTTGTCGAGTACCAATAAGGGACACTCGGCAAAACACTAACCGCCGTCAACTAATACCGTTTGGTACCATCTTTGCCGAGTGCTAGGGTTAGGCACTCGGCAAAAAACAACCTTTGCCGAGAGCTAGGGCTAGGCTCTCGGCAAAATACCACCTTTCCGAGTGTCTTTACGGCCCTCGGCAAACATGTCAAAATTTTTCCTCATCCATCCTCCAAACTTTTTCTATTATGTAAATACAACATGTAATCCCTAATTATCAAATTTGGTAATTTTTCAATTGGTTTTGCTATATTTCTTTGATTTATTGTATTTTCGTGAATTTTTTTGCAAGTCTCAAATTAGAACTACAAGTGGTTAAAAAAATAAAAAAAAGTAATGCAAAAATTATATTCATGTTATTTAGACCCTTTTGAGTCAATATGTGATAAATGAACGGAAATTGAGATGTTTTTCTTCATGCAACATGGCTAGGAACGTGTTGACCGAATGATTTCAAAATTGTAAAAATAGCAAACGAAGTCAGAAAATCATAAAATTTGTTAGGATGTCATGATATCATACGTCGAGGCTGGGGTAAAAAATTGAGAAGGTTTCGAATATTTTATCAGGTATGACGCTCACAAAACCGAAGATTCTCCGGAGTAGATTATAAGTGTTGAGAATGATTGGTTAGATTTGGAGAGAAAGTGATGGCCGAATTGTCGTTTGATTTCAAATCTTTTTCCCTAGGCAATAAATAGCATATATGGGTTTGTGCAAAAATTTTGTAAAATTTTGAGTCCGTTTGATAATTTCTAAATTATTAGAAGCAAAAAAACTAAAGGTTTTTTTGCCGAGTGTAGCTCTCGGCAAAGTACCACACACGACAAAAAATGACAAAACCCTAATGCAGAAAACTTTGCCGAGTGCATAGAGAAGGGCACTCGGCGAAATAAGTATTTGCCGAGTGCCGCTGATCGGCCCTCGGCAAAGCTTATTTTGCCGAGTGCCCGGATCGGGGCACTCGACAAAGCCTTGGCACACGGCAAGCTTTTCTAATATGGCCGCCTCCTCTCGTGCCATGCTCACATTCGGACTTAGGCAAAAATAACAAACCCGCGCTCCGCCTCACCGCCGACCGCCGCCCCTACCCGCCGCCCCGTCGACCGCCGCCTTGCCGGCCGTCGCCTCCCGTGCGGCCGCCGTCCACGTGTCGGCCGCCGCCCCGTGCCGGCCGTCCTCCCCGTGCGTCGTCCTCCCCGTGCCGGCCCGCTGCCCCGTGCCGGCCGCCGCCCTCGTGCCGGCCATCCTCCCCATGCCGGCCGTCCTCCCCGTGCCGGCCGTCCTACCCCGTGACGCCGCTCCCCTCCTCCGCCGACGACCCCCCCCCCCCTCGCATTTTTCGGTAAACATGGTTTTTACTTTTGCAACATTTATTTGTTATTGTAACATTTAGTTCAAACAAAATTAGATTTGTTATTATTTAAACATTTAGTTCAAACTATGAGTTATTATTGACACATCAAAATAATATCATGTATTTAGGTGTTTATTAAAATGAGTGATATTTAGGTATTTACTACAAACAAATATATGGTAAAAACAATGATATTTATTAGATATATATCTATACTCCTTTGATTTGATTTGAGTAGAAAATATATGCAATATGCACGTATATATTTTTGAAGTTTATTGTATGCACATATGGTCGAAGCCTTTTATTTGAGATGATGAATGGAGTCACATCCCGCCCATGCCGTCGCTTGTGTGCCGCCATCGAGCCATGCTTCCCTATTTTGCAAGTGCGCATTGTCTTTACCGTAGTTTGTCCGTGTATAACGTAACCTTAGGCGTCTCCCGTTTGAAAGAGATACGGATGAAAATATGCGTCTTCTTGCATATCTTTAACCGTATCTTTTTCGAATTTCCATGTTTTTTGGACAGCCGGAGAATGTGTAGATGAGTTTAATTTGCATGGTCTAGTATTCTGGTCCGACTCAGAATTTTGGTAGTATCTCCAGTTGTTCTCCGGATACACAATCTCCCTGTCGGGACGTGTATTTGGAGACAGCGGGGAGGTGCTGTCGAAATTCTGTCTCGGAGCGGAGTACTAGAGCATGGGAAGTAAACTCATCTACACATCCTCGGGTGGGATTAGGACCTATCTTTACCTATTAGACATTAGAGGCACTCGGTAGATGGAAATAATATTTATATGATTATTCGATATGATAGAGGATGGATGACCGTGAGTGGATGTATATGGGCCGCTCAAGTCATGGTTCGTTAACCGATGAATGGATCGAGAAGACCGATGCTTTCTTGGAACTTGCATTTGCCAAGGTTAAAGGAGCATGAACCACATTGCTTCAGTGGTTACATTTAGAAAATGAGAGGGACGACAACATTCCTCCTGCCGAGGAGGAACCTAATGATTACATCGACCATGATGATAGTGATGATGACAATTATGATCCAGCTAATCCTGACCATGATGATTATTTCTAATACATGTATGCACTGCGTTAGCTATGTTCTCTTTATCTATTTATTTTGCATCTCTCTCTTCGTATTTTTTATATGTGTGCTAATTGGTTTTCTTTTTCTACGTGCAGGTGATTCAACAAAGATGGTGGGTGGTTTGAGGAAGTGCGCGTCGGTGTTCAGAAGAGCCAAAGATGCCATTCAAGGGGCCGATGCAACTGAGGGGTCTGATAGGAGTCGCGGCAGGGGTCACCGCAAGGTGTGTGCTGGCAGGGGTCGAGGGAGGATACCCTCCCCTGTACCGTCCTCTAGTGACGACGAGCAGGAGGAGCGGGTGGAGCAGGCAGAGCAGGAGGAGGAGGAGGCTGAGGGGTCTAGTAGCTCTAGTGAGGAGGAGGAGGAGCAGGAGGTGGGGGTCCGGCTCTTGGGGTTTGGTTACGCTTCCGCAGGGGGTCCGCCTCGAACGTTTGGTTGCGAGGTCCCTCGACCCTCCCACGCGACCGATACCTTTCGAGAGACGCCCACTGATTCAGCCTGAAGGGACTCGGTAAGTAACCTTGGATGTTGTCAATACTTTCTCATTTGATTTGTTGAATATTACAATTAAAACTAATAATTCATTGCATTTTCACTTGTCGGGTGTTGGACTGTGATCGAGGAGGTGATCACAAACGCCAAGTCAACGACATTACGGGTCTTACGTGCGAGTACACTTTCTGGCTTGTTCGACGCCGGAAGGTCGGAGCCGCCTACACGTTTGACCACTACGTCGCCGTCCCGATTTCCCGATCGAGATGGAAGGATCTTCAACAACAGGGCGGAGCGGGTAAAGGCCGAGTTGTGGGTAAGTCTTTTGTCAAACCACGTCCCTCAATACATCACATTCATTGCACATTATTGAAACAATGGCTCAATACATAATGTGTTTATGCAGGATTTTTAGATGCCGGACGGGATACGAGGCAAGAGCGCTGCGGTGGTGACAAATCTGTCGCAAACTCGTGGACGACATGCATTACGAGGCGCGCATCCAGCCATCATTGCATACAATGCTGCATACAACAACACTGAAGGTCACCAAAGCGAAGCAAGAACCATGACTCGACAAGGGAACAATACATGCTGATAAATATAACATCGGATTTTTGAACGATTAAATCCATTTGATTTGATCTAGGTATATCTCTTATACTTGATGACGTGTAGGTGCCTGTTTGGTGGTCCGGCCAACTTCTCGATTGCTGGGAGCGCATGGTGGATAGGTGGTGCGCTGCCGAGTGGCAGGAGACGCACGCCGCTTGCCGAGAGCGGCGTTTGATGATGCCAGGTGCACGACACCACCAAGGCAGCCTTAGCCTCAACCAGTATGCAGCTAGATGGGTACGTGAATTCTATTTTTCATTTCAACGACTAATGCTCAATAGTTCTTAACCATACTATTATTTTATTCGCAGTCGGCGTCGCATGATGGGCAACCTATCTCCCAGTTCAAGGCATGGGCTTTGGCCCACAAGGGCAAGGCGACGTCCGACGTCGACTACAACCCAGAGGATGGGCCCTCGGCGTACACCAATGCGACCGTCCACAGCCGCCTCAGTCAGTACACCACGATGGCAAGGGAGCTCCATGGGGAGGATTTCGATCCTACTACCCGGGATATTGATGGAGAAGTCCTCATGAGGGTGGGAGGTGGCAAGAAGCATGGGCGGTACTGGATTGACGACAACCTCCTCGACACAGCCAGCATACCCACTCTGTCCCAGCTTCGAGCAAGGAGCACGAGCGAAAGCCCGACCATACGCACACGACCGACCATGCACGGACCGAAGTGCAGCACCTTCGAGTTAGAAAATTCTTTTTTCTCAATTCATTAATATTTTGATTGTTTGCTTCACTTTGTAAAATTGAAATGGAATATTGAAGGACGAGTTGGAAGAGGAGAAAAGGAAACGGTGGGAGATTGAGATGAGGATGGCTGAGATGTACAGCTACGTGCAATCAATCAGTCAAAACATGGGTCTTCCTGTCGTACCGCCACCACAGTCTGTGTTATTCACTCCTCCACATCCTTTTGTAGGCACTCCGGTGAGTCACTTAACCTCGCATTTAATTTTCTTATTTGCGAATGTTACTATCTTGACAACCTATACTATTCTATTTTCTTTTTGTGCAGTCTTAATCGACGGCATCAAATAACCCCCCCAACAATGACCACGACGGTTGGGCGCCGTGGCCATCTCGGTAAATTTCTTTTGAACAATTGTAATTCTGGAGTATCTACTGTGAACTACTGTATTTTCTTCGAATTTCGTTTGCGAATTGTGGACTACGTACTGTGAACTATGTTTATGTTTTGTGGATTATGACTGTGACTACGAATGTGAATTATATGTCTTGTGGGTTGTGAATGATGCTTATGGGATGTGGATGATGTTTATGGGGTTGTGGAATGATTGAGATTGTGAATGTTTATGTTTTGTGGATTGTGAATGATGCTTATGGGATGTGGAATGATGCTTATGGGGTTGTGAAATGATTGGGATTGTGAATGTGATATATATATTGAAAATTTATGAAATATGCGACTAAACAAATAAAAGATGGTTAAAATTTTCACTTTGCCGAGTGCAACACTCGGCAAAGAGGGCCTTCGCCGAGTGCGATGACCAAAACACTCGGCAAAGAGGATAACCTGGGGGTTCTAGATACCCTCTTTGCCGAGTGCGACTTCGCCGAGGGCTGCGGCACAAGCACTCGAAATAACCCATTTCGCCGAGAGCTTTTGCCAATGCACTCGGCGAAGTTTTCAAGTTCGCCGAGAGCTTTTGTCAAAACACTCGGCGAAGTTTGAGAATTCGCCGAGTGTTTTCTTTCCCGCTCTCGGCAAAATTGAAACTTCGCCGAGTGTTTTTCCGGCTCTCGGCAAACTTTTCCGTCACCAAACCTAACGTGTACTTTTTGTTGCCGAGTGTCGACGCGGCACTCGGCGAAGATTTCGCCGAGTGCCCGATGAAAACTCTCGGCAAAGAGCTATTTGCCAATCGAAAGTTCATTGTGTGACCTATGCCGAGTGCAACTCTCGACGAAATTTTCACCGAGTGTTAAACAAGCTTCGCCGAGTGTCCCAGGCACTCGGCAAAAAGGGGATTTCGGCTCAAGGCTATTAGCTTTTGCAAGCAGGAAAAGAGCCACATCTCATTCATCTCACCTGTCCAGAGACAGGAGCAACATGCTCTCCTCGACAGAGCAATCGACATGGCAGGACGAGTGGCAGGCGGCCGGGATCAGGATGAGGCCGAGGCTGCGCTGCTCCGTCGGGGAAGACGACGAGTGCCGCACGCTCCTGTACTCCACGGCGTCCTGGAGGAGGATGTTCCCCTGCTTGTTGATGCAGTGGAACAGCCCAAGGAAGTAGCGGCCGTCGTTCACGCTGACCAGCATCCTCCGGAACAGCATCTTCCTCAGCTTCTCGACGTGCTGCGAGCTGCTGGCGGTGGTGGTTTCTGCGGATGCTGCAGCAGCATCGGGGACGGAGTTGACATCGGGCATGGGGCTTCCAAATCTAGAAGAGAAGCTGAGGGTAAAGGTAGATTCGAGAAAGGGGAGGTGCTGCCAGCCGGCGGCGGTGGCGGCGGCATCGGGGGGAGGCCGACGATGGAGCAAGGAGTGAGAGGCCAATTAAGAGGACGGGATGGTTCGGGGGGATTTGGACGATTGGGGACAGCGGCGGCGGGAGGTTTCAGGGTTGCGGCGGGAAGGTTGGGCGGTGTCGCGCGCACGGGATCACAACGATGAATTTTTTCTCCTCACTGGTGGTTTCACGCGATTTTCTAGTACTTGAAAACGACGCTGGTTCGTTTCATCGAGATGAAATGATTGATGTGTCTAGCTTATCATTAAATATGCATAAAATGCTTATAAAATAGTCTCAACCTTAACATCCCAGCTGGTTTCTAAACATAGCAGGAGGTTACGAGAACAATTTCCTGAGTATGAGGTCATGCGTTTGAAGCTTGGGAACGCTGATTTTTTGCATGGTACTCCCTCCGGTTCCTAATTAATTGACATTTTGGAGTAATACTCATTTGATGCTAAAGCATGACGTTTTGGTCTCCACGTCCTCGGTTTGGACTGAGGTGCCCTTGACGCATCGTATCCTCAGCTGCATGCATGCAACGTGCTTGAGTCCTCGAGGAGCCGAAGAGCACTTACTGCAACCGTTGCATTGCCTTACTTCGTCGCTTAATACTCCTTTAGCCGATTGCTCCTAGAGCCATGGAAAAGCAGGCCGTGCAGGACGCCGCCGCCGCCGATGCTGCGATGGAGCAGGTCGACGTTGCCGGCGCTATTGTGCAACCCGTGCAGGAGATTGACGACGCCGTCGCCATGGAACAGGTCGTGAAGCAAGTCGACGCCGGCGCCGTTGTGATGCTCGTGCAGGACATCGACGCCGATGTGCAGGAGTGCGATCGCTGGGGTCGAGTCCACAATGACAAGGGCCTCGAGGAGTACCGGCCCGCACGCAGGAGACCATGTTCTCGCTGCGGTCTTGTGCACATGGATTACATGTGCTTGGCTTGGATCTACGGCATGGTCTCGTGCGCGAGAATTTTTGTTACCGTGCGATATCGAACGAAAATCGTGCGCACGTCCGAAGGAAAAATCCCGTGAAGAAAAATCCACGCTTCTACATTGATACAGTACCATGCATAAATCGTGCACACGTCCGAATGAAAATCCCGTGAAGAAAAATCCACGCTTCTACATTGATACAGTACCATGCAAAAATCGTGCACACGTCCGAATGAAAATCCCGTGAAGAAAAATCCACACTTCCACATTGATAATACCATGCAAAAAATCACAATGTCCTAGACGAGCATCACAACGGCGGCGGCGTTGACTTGCTTCACGACCTGTTCCATGGCGATGGCATCGTCAACCTCCTGCGCGGGTTGCACAATAACGCCGGCAACATCGACCTGCTCCACGACGGCGTCGTCCTGCTTTTCCATGGCTCTAGGAGCAATCGGCTAAAGGAATATTAAGCGAGGAAGTAAGGCAATGCAACGGTTGCAGTAAATGCTCTTCCGCTCCTCGAGGGCTTCTCGAGGACTCACGCATGTTGCATGCATGCAACTGAGGATACAATGGGTTAAGGATACCTCAGTCTAAACCGAGGACGGGGAGACCAAAACATCATGCTTTATCATCCAATGGGTACTACTCCAAAACGTCAATTAATTAGAACCGAAGGGAGTACTCAGTTATATGGTTTTCCCTACCATTATTTCCGTTCATATTTTTTTCATGGACCACTCCTAAAATGTACATGTTTCTTCATTGACCACACCTGTTAAAGTTGATTACAGTTTTGCTACCAGTTCATGCTAAAATGTTTGTAGCAATTTTTTTTATCAATAGTACATTATCATAATCAATGTTTGATGGTAAGTTGTGGTTGAGTCCGTGTTTCTGTAACCTCTTCTAGTATCGCCTAGAGGTCGTTGCCATAGCTGACAGAACGGAGCGGACGTTCGACATTTTTCAGCAGGCAAACAATCAATCGGCTCTGCAGAAATACAGCTTAATTTACTGAGCAGGGAATCGTGCGTCAGTTTGAAATAGTAGTTCCCAGCTGTTGGGTCCAGCGCGGAACAGCATCGGTGCTCTCAAAATTCCAAGAACGCAATGCTTGTATTCTTTTCAGCTCCACACATTCCAGCATCAGTCAAAATTCAAGACCACAAATAACACGCTATCATATTTCTAACAAGTCCACAGAAATTGCACAAACTTAAGTAATACCACCCCTAGACCCCCTAGTAGAAAGAACAAATCCCCCAAATAGCACAAGAATTTCATGTATTGGCCCGGGTAAATCCATTACTAAAATAACCGATAGGGCTAAGCGGAACGAAAATGATTTTTCCTGAGATGGTAAATGGAAACGATTAGCCCATTTGGGATAATGTTACTGTTGATATCTTCTCAGCGAGATTAACTGTTTGCTTGACTGACCAATGTTCTCCAAAAATAAAATACAATAGGACATGTAAACCTCACATGCACAATTAAACAAAATTATAAGTTTACTTCAAATCCTCCACATCTCGAGGGCCAATTGAAATCGTTTTGAGTCTGCTTTAATCTGCAGCGTACAAGTACAGTTACCACAATGGCAGTTGACAAAGGAGAAACAAAATTCCACAGATACAGATGCAGTTAAGAGATATTCCGGTTTTCCCTCCAAAATCTAGAGATGCATGACGAAAAGGCATTACAGTAACTTGTTTTTTGGTACGAGATACTGTCAAATGTTTCACATAGTACTAGGATAAGGACTGCTCCAGTAATAAGCTATATCTGCCCTCTAGCTCCAGTCCATACCATTCATTGCATCCTAAATCATGTCCAATGCAAATATAGTTTTTCCCAACCATTGACATAATGGTGTGATCCAACAAAGAACATAGGTATCCAAATTACCAAAGATTAATATATTGAAAACCATAAGGCATATTTTATTGCGGTCCCTAAACTTATGCGGGTGTATCATCTAGGTAACTGAACTCCCAAAATGCATTTTCAGGCCCTCGAACTTGTCTTGAGTATCATATAGGTCTAAATGGGCTCCAACCCACTCCATGCACTGATGTGACAGACCATGTTGGCGACTACATGCTAGTGGGACCCATATGTCACCCCACATAAAAAATAAAATTAAAAACATCCTTTTAAGAAAATTTAAAATTTTAAGATAGAGGAGAAAAGATGTTCTTTCATTTTATTTTTTCAATGTGACTGACATGTAAGTCCCACTGACACGTAAATGCCTCCATGGCATGCCACGTCAGTGCACGGAGTGGGTTGAAGCCCGTTTGATCTTGTATGACACCTAAGACAAGTTTAGAGACCCGAAAAATGCATTTTAAGAATAGGAACCTAGGTGACACCCGCATAAGTTTAAGGACCACCCGTGTACTTCACTCTTTCATTTATGACCATAATTCGACACAAATGAATTAGTGCTGATTGAATAAGTGTACGAAAACTAAAGGAGCTTTACAAAGTTCTGCTACTAGCACTAGAAAAGTGCATGGTTTTTATTGATTTTGTCCTGGATATTTAACATTTTAGGGAACATGTACAATATGAAAATTCATAAATGCTTAAAAGGGCAAAAACACTAATCTTTAGTAACGCTCTTTAACCTACCACATAAAGAATTACTTTGTGATATAGAAGTATATGGACGTACCCTTCTGACGGGTTCCTGCTTTGTGGATATATCTAATCTTGAGGCTTCATAGCCGGGAATAAAAGAACTTCCTGAATTTGCATCAAAAGAGAATTTGTCATACCTCAATTGAATAAAGACCAAATAAAAAATGCCAAGACTAAGAGTACAAATGAAGACATAATTAAACCTTGATATTCTGAGAATCAGTCAGCAACATTGTAAGGCGATCAATTCCCAATCCCCAACCACCTGTCGGTGGTAGGCCATACTCAAGGGCTGTGCAGAATGTTTCATCCAATGCCATAGCTTCATCATCACCAGATTGACGATCCTGGCAAATAATATACATAAGGACATGTACTGTTCTTCTACAAGCCACATTGGAAGCTAGGGAAACACCATGCTGTTTATAAATTTGCCACTGGGGTTGGGGTAAGGGTCCATACTCTGTTTGTTTGACACTTTATATGCCACCCTTCCAATGTCTTACCACTACTTTTAACAATGCAAACACAAATGTGTATATGATGGATCCAAAACTCCCAAGCATTATGAGTACGCTGGTTAAAATGATAACCAAAAGGTACCAAATGTGGGAGTAGGCTGGTTTCCAACAACTATATACTATGCAAGGCTATTTAGATGTTCACCGAATTCCGAAAAACTAAAAGCAAGGGAGCAGGCAGGTACCAAAGAAATAAATATACAATTTGCAAATGTTCACAAATTCTAAGTACCTTTAGTTGTTCCTCAAACCGTTGCCTCTGAACAACAGGATCATTTAACTCTGTATATGCATTGCACACCTAAAAAATGGATTTCAAGGTGACACTGTAAGGAAACAGAAAGGAGGACAAGTATGAAAGGATCAATGAAGACTAGTATATACCTCATGCTTGTTAACAAAGAGCTCAAACCTCTCAGTCAGTCCAGGTCGAGACCTATGCCACTTTGCCAATGGACTCATTATCTCTGGATGGTTGATAATAAACGTGGGATTCACACATGTCTCCTCCAAGAAGTGGCCAACTAGCTGTTAGAGCAGAACATATACCATATTAATACCATATTAATTTGGCTAAGGAGTACCAAAAGGGAAACGAGAGCAAAGGGTACATTAAAATTTAAACAAATAGCTTCAGGTTGGGTTTTACAATATACCCAAGATCTTTTATTTGTTTGTAAGCTAATGTGAAAATTTTAAGAAATGTACTGGGTAGACTCTATGGAAGCAACATAAAAGATTACACCGGACATTCTTCTTCATAACAAAGTGGCTAACTAATCATATACGTAAATAAGATATCAGAATGTATGAGATAGACTGCAAAAACACCTAACGAAAATCATATGAAAATACAGTGTAAAAAAGCATGTAGTGGGTAAAGAAACAACCTTATCAAGCAACCTTGTTGTAGTCTGGGGAGGTGGGCATTTGACATCATATTTGGTACAGGCATCTATCAAATACTTGTTTGCTTCATCACTTGAGAGATCTTTTGGTATATTGAGTTTGGCCATAGCTTCTAATTCATCAATCATGTCTATCTTTCTGCAGTAAGGTTAAAGGCAAAGTAAAATTGTAGCAACTGAACATTGCCAGTTAAAAGTGCATATAGAGCAATACATGTAATCCAAATACATCCCAATGTCTCTACCTGAAGGGAGGTGTGAAATCAATCTCTATTGGTGGTTTCTCAACTCCGTTAGCATGATATTTAATCTTGTAGCCACCTGTCAACGCCTTAACCATACCTGTCAACCATGAAATCAGACCATTAGATAAAATGAACAGGCTGCTTTGTGTTGATTTCACTAAAAAAATGATAGGATGGCAAAAAATAACATGACAGAACAATAGCAAATCATGCATTGCCTACAGAATAAGGAAAATGCATTTAGTGTCATTTTGCAGTTGCATCATTGTTCTGTAGTAATGTGGTTACAGTAAACTGATTCCAAAATTATTTTGTTTATATATCACCCAAAGAAAACATGCTTTCAACTAAACGTCATATCCAAAGTAGCAAAAAAAAATTTCTTATTAAAATTCATGAAACCCCAAACATAGGAGGGCAAAAACTTTACACCTAGTACAGAAGGATATGTATGCTTAAATAGTGTGTAGAGGATCAAACACTAGAAAATTAACATGAAGATACTATTACTTCCTAACATAAAAAAAATGTTTCAGACATCAAGAGATAATCACCAGATAACATGGCTTCAGTAAGTTCCATCAAGTCATTGTAATCTGCATATGCCATATAAAATTCACATGTTGTGAATTCAGGATTGTGCGTCAGGTCAATTCCTTCGTTCCTGAACTGCTTCCCAATTTCATAAACACGGTCCAGCCCTCCAACAACCAATTCCTTCAGATAGAGCTCAGGTGCAATACGCATATAAAGCCTCATGTTTAACTCGTTATGATGTGTGACAAAAGGCCTTGCAGCTGCTCCACCTGCAATCATGTTCATCATTGGAGTCTCCACCTAGAAAAGATATAGAATATTCAGATTCAAAGGACTGGAAGAATATCAAGAAGAATAACACAAATATAACTAAATAGATTGCACGGACCCACCTCTAAAAAGTCAAGATCATCAAGAAACTTCCGAATAAAAGAGACAACTTTTGACCTTGTCTTGAAGATATGCCTCACTTCATGGTTTACCATGAGATCAAGATATCGTTGACGATATCGGGTTTCCTGATATCACAGACAAACAATTGACAATCAAAGCCCTACTAAGCACCAAAGGCAACAAGACAGGTACATAATTGATAGTCCCTGAGTCATCAGGCTACTTAAAGCAACCTGCATCAAATTTATGATTTGCTCATGTAAATTAGAAATGTAGATTTTTAAATAAAATGAATGCATGAGATAATCAATAAAATTGGACAGATTTCTATTAGCATGCCATATATGGCATTCATGTCAGTAAATGAGTACAATAATTTTAAGAACATTGCAAATCTCTCTTAATGGACTAGACGCGCACCACCTATCCACTTGTTCAGCTAGAATCTGATCACATGATAAGTTCATCCACCTGAATCTAACTTTGCACTAAATTGCATAGCTATCTTAATCTAAATTTAAATGATTTTGTTGTGCACACACAAGGATCACATGCACATCCAGAACCTTAAAACCCGCCTAGATATTTGTTAATTATGATAATTATAACATGGCACACCACCGACAATGTTGCTACTTGCTGACGAAGAATTCACAGTAATTGGCATTTACATAGACAACAGAGGTCAATCAATAATTATACTGAGAATGAACAAACCTGGTCCCTCAGAACATACTTTTCAATGTTCCTACCCATTCCTGGAGCCCATGGGGTGGGAACAGCACTTCCCTCACTCTTCTGTAAAGATGTATACAACACATGTAAATAACCATTTCAACAAATATATTTGGCATAAAAAGTCAGAAGGCTGAAGTAAGGAAAGCAAAGGGTTGACATGGTTGTGTACAAGAAATATTTTGATATCTCAGAAGCTTGGCATGCTGGACTTAGCAGTGCTTTGGTGTTTTGCAGTCCAGTCGTGCATGCAAAATGCCAAGGTTCAATCCTAGCATCAAGTCAAGCCATGTGTGGCTCATTATGTCCTACACATGCAAGTGCAGGACATGCCCATACTCCATGAGGTGATGGATAAACTATGCATTTATCTATGCCTCTACTAGTCCTAAAATGTGTAGCACATAACAAATGCATAAACAGGTGTGAATGAGTGTCCGTACTGCATTGCACTTGAGAAAAGAAGCTAGGCAAATATAAAGTGTATTTGTGGGTTTAATCAATGACCAGTCCAGGGCTTGCAAACCAGAATAATGGCCGATGTGCTTTCTTGTGCTGCCAATGTATATACAGTGGCACCCAGAAAAAGAAAAGATATCACTACCCAAAATGTCTTAAGTTTTAGTCATAATTAGTTGGTTAAGTCCGATTTACCCCCCTCACTATCACAAAAGTACGATTTACCCCCCTTAGATACGAAACCAGACATTGGACGCCCCTAAACTATTTAATCCGAATACTTATACCCCTGGGGCTCTTTTTTTAGGTGGTTTTGACCTAAGTTATCACACATGGCAGTCCAATATGAGGGAGGAGGTGCCTCGTCAGCAAAATCCCTCTCCACGGGACCCAGCAATCAGTGGATTGCACTTCTTCCTCTAACATTTCTTTTCCAATCTCTCCCCAAGCCTGTGTAACCACTAGCTGCCGTGGTGGCGTTCTCCGGTGGGGGTACCCAGATGCTCCCGACAACCACCACAAACTGTTGCACGGGCATGGTGATGGAGGCGGTGCTGGCACTGCTATGTCCCTTTGAGCACTCGAGCTTGACCGTCTCGAGCGGGCCCTGCTTCGAGGCGCTTGTCACGGCCTTCCTTCGAAGCAAGGAGCATTGAGACATGTGAGGCAAAGGATGTAGCAGCTTGCAGCCCATCTGCCCATGCCTAATGAGAGAGAAACAGGAGAATGGGACGAAGAAGACAACTAGGCATAGGATGACAATGTGGGCCCAACATAATTTTTCCTAAAAACAATTCATTGTTTTGCTGACTTGATTGCCACATGGTCAGATTATTGCCACCTGTCCGCACATAGGACAAAACCACCTATATTATGTTTAGGGGGTAACGTACGGTTTCAAAATTTTCGGTGTGTCAAATGTCCGGTTTTATAGTAGGGGTAAATAATACTTTTGCAATAGTTGAGGGGGTGAGTCAGACATAACTCTAATTATTTTATGGTCTCTCTATGTTATTATGTACAGATTTAAATATAAAAGTTTGGATTAAATGATGTAAATTGCTCTGACGTTAGGTATGTCATCTGGAAACATCTCTTCCTAACAGATTCTGATTCTCACCTGTCGAGGCATCATATGAAGACATGGGGAGAGCACAACAATTTTCTTTGGGAATATACTGAGCTCCCCTCTCTTGCTCTTTCCTGGTATTCATCAAATTTGACAACTCATCATTATCAGACTCAACTAACAATATAAGAATTTTCAGTAACCGACAAACTATTTATACTCTTAATTGTTTTAAAACAAACAAACAAACTGTACAATCAGGTACAGGCATAAGCTACATAAAAAGTTCAAATTGTTTATTCAATAAAATTACAAACTCAATCAGATAAGGATCCATGTACTCAAAATGTGTGATTAGTATTCCAACTGAAAGAACAGAATATAAATGCCTACTTAATTTAGATGTTGGAACATCTGACTATGTAATAATTCAAATGAACTTGAATAGACGTTTACAAACCTGGATAACCACATACACCAACAATATCACCTCGTTTCAAACTAGAGTGAAACCTGATGAATTCATTATCTTCCAACTCCGAGGTCCTATATCAAGTAAAATCAGTTAAATCATTAGTTTACATTTTTATGAGACCGACGACAGTAGGGAGTAATTGGCGTAGTAGTTAAACATGAGAAAAATGATAGCTCCACATTGTCCACTAGATAACAACGATAGCCACTGAACAGTAAGTCAAAATAATAAAAAAGAATGCACCTTTTATTTGTTTAAACATTATAACTAATCGAAAATTGCAAGTGAGCAAGCACCCAGACTTATGAGATATGGATTGTATGCAACCTCATGTGTTTCACTTACTATTGCACAAGCATACATACTGTTATGTGCATAATCATGAAGCATATTACGCAAGATAGGAAAGGATGCAAAAACAACAACAAAAATTCTAAGCAATAATATGTACAAAACAAGAAGAAAACCCAACTATGTAAAAGGAGGGGTGTTCTAGTGCATAATGTGATAATTGCCAATACAGACTACACATAACTAGCGAACTATGCCAAGCATGTGTAGCACCCGACATACTATGGACACTTATGCAGGAAGATATCAAGCTCCAGAAGCCTTGCTCCATATCTATGATTTTCATCACAATCCTGGCCTAGCATATGGCTTTAAAGTTGCAGCGAGAATTCTCTGGTAACACAAACTTTATGAAATTCACCAACGTTAAAAAAAATAGATCTAACTGATACAAATTTTATGAAATTCACCAACATTAAAAAATAGATTTAACTGATATGAAAATAAACCAAAGGATGCATATTTAGTGAGGCATATCCAAATATGGTGAGATTTTAGTGAAATGCTGAAAGTGGCTGGGAACAAACTGACTAATGGCATAAAAGGTAAGCAATACAGTTAAACAGACAAAGCTTTACCTGGCATCAGCAAAAATTTGAACCTTATCGCCACCACCATAAAGATCATAAAATAAGAGTTTAGAAGATTGTGCTCTCTTGGTCATGACCCTCCCTTTAATAAAAAATAATAAACACAATCACACCCAAATGTATCTCTAATCAACTATACTATCATATCTAGTCAAAGAGAGAAAAATACCTGCTAGGCACTCAGTGACGTCAACAAGCTTATCCCCAACATTCATGCTCTTGTATTTCTCAATATAATCGGCTACGGTAATATTAGACAGGAACTTATGGGGATAGGGGTTTACACCCATGGCCTTGAGTGAATCAAGTGCCTTGAGGCGATTCTCATAATATTGCTGCAGAAAGAAACACATAAGTCTGAATTTTCCTAAACAAAAGAATTCAATACATCAAATAGCACAGCAGCACCAAAGGGGCATCAATATCACATACAGTGGGATCCATTTCCTCATCATCGGCGGCAGATTCCTTCTGGGGCTCTCCACTGGCAGCTGCTGTTGCAGCGGCCTACAAAATTAAAACAAAAAGGTGTATATATATAGAGAGAGAGAGTTTAGCAATCACGATATGGAGGAAAACTTTCTCACACCCTAGCTGCAGAGGTACATCCGTATCCACAGGAGCAAAGCTTTGTGTAAGCTATGCCAAATTGGCATCTACTACAACTGAACTCAACCAAAGCTCGCTCCATAATAATAAATACATAATGTGAAAAAAAATCAGCAAGGGTTAAGAAGTTCAAACTACTTCACCTTCTTCTTCTTCTCTTCCTCCTTCAACCGGCGCTCCTCCTCCTGCTTCTTCCTTTTCTCCTCCCTCTTCTTGGCACTGCACCCGCCACAAATATCATATTTAACAAAAGCCACACTACGGGGGAAATATAAAGAAGAAATGCCGGCGCACTTCTTCGAGAGCTGCTGCGGCTCCTCCCCGCCGCCGGGCTGCTGCTGCTCCTCGCCGCCGCCCGCGGAGAGCCCCGCCAGCCTCTCCTCCAGGCCCGACGATCCCGACTCCGCCATGCCGCGCCGGGCACCTAGGTTTTTCACGAGAATCGAGAGAGATCGAAGAGATGAGGCTCGCGAAGCGGAGGCGCAAGGAAGGGGTTTAGCTAGGGTTAGGCGCCGCCGCCGCGACGTCACGGAATAAAAAGCCCTCACTTCTCAGCGCCCGCCGGGTTGTCCGCATGGACTAGGCCCATGAAACCTTCTTAATGGGCCTGGATTGGGCCAGGCCCACCACGGCGCTTTGCTTCCACTCTTGTTGGGGGAATCGCAAGTGGTAGGCGATTACGCCGTGGACGAGACGAGCGGCCATGGCGAGGCGGAGTGGCGGCGGCGGCGGCGGCGGCGGGACCGGGAGGATGGTATCGCTGCAGGAGTTCGTGTCCTCCATGGCGCCTCTCATAGACCTGGAGAAGGTTCCGTACTCCGCCCCCATCGCTTCTCGTTGTTTGGTTCCGAAGGTGGAATTGATGGTGGTGGTGACACGTCTGTGGACTGGTTTGCGCAGGCGGCGGAGATATCGACGGAGTTGGCGACGAGCTCGAAGAGCCTCGAAAGGAGGGGGCGCGTCATGGCCAACCTCAAGTGCACCGACGCCCAGGTTGATTGCTTCCATTTTTCTGCTTTGGTCACCCATTGGTGTCATCGAGGCGTGGTGCTAATCTTGTTCTGGCCTTGTTGGACTGCTTGGTGCGTAGAGTAGACGGGGCTGATGGGGAAGACGCTCCTGGAGTTCCAGCCCAATAAGGGAGACGTGCTTCCGCCTCACAAGGTGAGCTTTGCTGTCATATTGTTGCTAGCTATGATATCATTCTGGTTAGGAACTGCGTGTAGTATATGCGAGAGAGTTTTGTACTCACAATACAGTTATCGTCTTAGGTAGTGCTGTGGAAACCTGAGACCTGCAGTATTTGTGCCATTTAGCAATGTGCTAGGTGCCAATGTAGTGTTAATTGGGAACAAGTAGCGTGGTTGTTTAACTGATAGTGTCAGTGAAATATTAGATTTATTTGTGAAGTTCATTGCATCGCATGTGTTATCAAGTCTGTTAAGATTGGACTATATTGTTGTGATTGGCAGAACTTGCTACAGGAAAGGCTCATGCATGCTTCTTGATTTACTGGACACTGATTCAAAGAATTTTATATTTTACTACCTTTGCTACAAGCCACTTATGTTTTGTTCTCCAGTTTGGAACACACGATGTGGTTGCTCTGAAGCCAAATAAGGCAGATGCTGGATCCGCTGCTCTTGGGCAAGGTGTAGTTTATCGCTTGAAGGTACCTGGCTATCATCTAACTATCTAAGGGTTGTCAAATATTAAAGCCTTTGATTTTGGGTTAGGAGAGATGACTGTAATTTGAACAAATAGGATTCTTCCATTACTGTTGCCTTTGATGACATTCCTGAAGATGGATTAAATAGCCCTCTCCGTCTTGAAAAGCTTGCAAATGAGGTACTACTATATTTTCCATTCTCTGTTTTACAACTTTCTGATTAGAGATTTTATAGCCTCCAAGTAACCACATTAGTATAATTGTCTCCTAATTCCTCTTTCCTTTTTTTACTCCATGTATGTATTTCTCTATTGTCACCCCTTGTTGCCTCTTAATGTCTCTTTGCTTTTTTACTCCATGTATGTATATCTTCATTATTGCCCCTTGTCCTCCAGCATTGCCTTACAATTCATTGGACCCTAAATTTTTCATCTTAATGCTCTTCTAGGTGACATACCACAGGATGAAGGATGCACTAATTCAACTTAGTAGGGGCATTCAAACAGGCCCTTCAGCAAACCTTGTTCCTGTTTTGTTCGGAGAGAACCCACCTATGAGCTCCAAGGATGCTGCGAAGTTCACTCCATTTAACAAGAATATGGATGAGTCACAGGTTACCATTTGATTTGATTGTTTTTCAACTGCATTTATTTTTTTTCTTGCTGCAAAATTATATTTCAGTTAAGTTCTTATTCAAATAAGGTGAAGAGAATCCATAAGCAACTGGTGCCTGGAGATGTTTACCAGAACAGTATGATCTACAGTAGAAATTTCCAGTGTAACCGCTTTGTTCTGCTGATCTATTTCAAGTATCATTAGGATTTGTATTATTAACTTATTAAGTACCAGAAGATCTGAAATTTATTGAATGGCAGACACTCATGATTATAAACAAATAAAAGAACATATGAAACTAGGCAAATAGCACCTAACACTAGCACATGCGGTTTCAGACTGCGGATATTCCATCAGTTTTGTAGTTACTACTTGCAACCAAATGTGTCGACAACATTATCAATTACATATCATTCTTGCACCTGCTAATATTGCACCTGCATATATTTGTGATACTTCTGTTGATGGTGTTGATGCTGCCTTGGTGAACCCCAAAGCTAATGATGCTGGCCCTGATGTTTGTCCTCCGCATTTTTTTCTTTGCTAGAAATTGATTGTTTAATTAAAAATAAAAAAGTTACAATTGATACTTTTGTCTATACCATGTATGTCTACCATAGTTATCAAGGCGTCGCCTAGGCGTCGCCATAGCGGTAAGGCGGTCGCGGGGAGCAGGGCGTCCTTCCGCCTTAGGCTAACTCCGCCTTACAGGCATAAACTGAAGGAAAGAGGGTAAGAGCAGAGGGGAAAAGTCTGTTTTCTTGCTGCCGGTCCTCCCTGGCATCGCCCTCTCCCCTTGTGCTGATGGGGAGTAGAGGGAGATCAAGAGAGGCACCACCTGCTGCTGCTGTGCCATATGAGAGAGAAAAGGTGGAGGAGAGGAAGCTGCTGGCTGTAAGAGGGGAGAGAAAGGATAGGATGATGGTGTATGCTTGCTGCATCTTGCACGAGGAGAGAGAAGAGAAGGTGGAGGAGAGGGGCTTGCGGTAGTGCTGCACAATGTGGGAGAGAAATCTAGATGAATGTGAGGCGGCGGCTGCTGGGAGGAAGCTGTTGGGTAGGGTTAAACTGCTGCCTGCTAGGTCAAGAGAGGAAAGTATTTGGACTAGGCTGGGTAAGTGCTTGAATGGGCTACTATTGGGCTGTGCTGTGATGAATAGAGTACCCTATTAGTGTATTTACAGCCCATATTACTTATACTTCCTATTTTTTCACTGCATGTAAGGCGTCGCCACACCATACGCCTTATCGCTATGGTGGTAAGGCGGTGGTGGTTCGCCATACTTCGCCATACCGCCTTAATAACTTTGATGTCTACTTGCTACGTTCTTTTTTGTGTCACCTTCAAATAACAGTTTCAATATGTATTCAAATGAAATAAATTTTCTCTTTTTTGTGGAACCCATATCTTTGTTCTGCAGAAAGATGCTATCTCGAAGGCCCTTAGGTCAAGGGATGTTTTCTTGCTTCATGGACCTCCTGGCACTGGGAAGACAACAACTATCATTGAGATAATATTGCAGGAGGTGAAACGTGGATCAAAGATTCTTGCTTGTGCTGCTTCTAACATCGCCGTGGATAACATTGTTGAGCGACTCTCCCGATATAGGTTGCCAACAAAATTGTGAAATATCTTTTAACTTGAACTTTCTATCCCCCCATCTATCTTGGTAATGTTGAGCATTTACCTCAGTTAACCAATAACTGAGAAAAATTCTCCCTATCCTGTCAAAATAAAAGACATATGATATTGCTGAATGTGACATGTTGTTATTGACATTTTTCTAGAACTAAATTGGTGAGGTTAGGCCATCCTGCTCGATTACTGCCCCAAGTGTTGGACAGTGCTCTTGACGCACAGGTATAGCTCGCTCTGGGTGCTTCACTTTTTCTCCCATATTGGGGATTAAGGATAAAGATTCATGAAGCTTACGTTCCATAATTATTTCATAAGAGTTGCTTTGGCTCTCTTTCAATTTTCAACTGTTATCTTTATCCAAATACCTTGTTAAAGTGTACCAGCTTACGCTTTTCGTGACAGCTGTAACATCCGCATGACATTCTCAATTTAAATGGGATAGATTTTCTTACGAATTACAGTTCTAGCTGTATTATCTCTTGATGCATTCACATGACTTGACTGTACTTAATCTGCTCGCTATTTCTAATGAACCAGGTATTGCGAGCAGATAACAGCAGCTTAGCAGGTGATATTCGCAAGGAAATGAAGGTAATCATTTACTACATAATTCTTAGGTTCCTATTATTAAATGAGAAGATCCTGCTTTACATGGCATATTATTTTGGCATGTGTATCCATTTCAGGAACCATCTAATTATAGAAACTGTCATGTTTAGATGATAGTAATGAAACTGCAATTTCAATCATATTTTCTGTTGTAATTAAATATTTATTGATATGTTCTCTTTTCATCTTTTAGGTGCTTAATAGCAAATTGCTGAAAGCTAAGGATAAGAATACAAAAAGGGACATCAGGAAAGAGCTCAGAACCCTTGCGAAAGAAGAGAGAAAACGACAACAGCTTGCTGTTGCTGACGTGATAAAAAATGCAGATGTTGTACTGTCGACTTTGACTGGGGCATCTTCCAAAAAACTAGATGGCGTTACATTTGATTTGGTCATTATTGATGAAGCTGCTCAGGCACTTGAGGTGGCATGTTGGATAGCCTTATTGAAGGTTAGTAATAACAAATATTTTTTTTAGAATGGTAATTGCTATGAACAGTCATCAAAGGTTCTCAAATTATTTATGTTTTTTTTGCATAGCACAATAACAGTGTTATTTTCAAAAAGAGAGCATGTACTGTTTCACAAACTCCCACCTTAAGCTTAAAATGTGTCTTAACCAAGCCATCAGTTGAGCATGACCACACAGGTATAATTTTAAAAATGCCATGGTATAATGAGAACAAGAATGCTGCATTAAGCGTCCATTTTAGAGCAAAAAGAAGGATGATGAGCGAAGCTGGGAAAGCTAAATAATTTCCTTGGAAGATAGCTAACCTTAATTCCAATAGGTGGTTACACATACTTGAATTTGTCCAATCAATCTTGTATGTAAACTCAACAAGTTCTCATGATGAACCCTGTGAGGCTGCTTCACACTCCACAAGTTGGCTTCTCGAATTATGCCAGTAAACAATTCCATCACCTATTTGTTTGCTTTTGTGTTTGGCATGATTCAGCATGCACAGAGCATTGGTTAAATGATCATCATACTGTACTAGTTGAGATCTGTCATGGGGCTTCTCAATTCTTTTGTTTTGGCATGCAGGGTCCAAGATGTGTGCTTGCTGGAGACCATCTTCAACTTCTTCCGACTATCCAAAGTGTTGAGGCTGAGAGGAAGGGGATGGGAAAGACACTCTTTGAACGCCTTACCGAAGCTTATGGAGATCAAATTACATCCATGCTCACTATCCAATACAGAATGCATGAGCTCATAATGAATTGGTCATCTAAAGAACTTTATAATAACAAGGTGCACTTTCCGTTTGTGTTTTTATGCTGGCCACCTATTAGGTAACTTGTTTTCAGCCTTTTTCTTTATTCATAACTTTCCTGATGTTGTTATTTCTTTGTTTCTTGTACTTTAGATCAAAGCTCATTCTAGTGTTGCTGATCATATGCTCTATGACCTTGAAGAAGTAAAAAGATCTTCTTCCACAGAACCGACTATCATACTCATTGACACTACAGGGTCAGTATTCTCCGATGCTTGGCATATTCCATTTGTTCATTTTTTTAGTCATTTATGGGTTTGAACCTTGGCAATTTTGCTTTCCTCGTTGCTTTCTTTCCCTCACAAGTAATGTTGGCAAGGTTTCCTCTAAAAGGTAGGACTATGGAATTCACTTCAAAGGGATATTTCATACTTGAAGACAACAATTAGACAGAAGTTATGTTGCGGCCATCATTTGGCTGATGAAAAAAAGGATCTCTGCTTTTTGAAAAGATATGACGTGATGACCAACATCAATATTTGTTAGGTGTACTTCTAACACTCTCAAATTATCATTTAGATGTGACATGGAAGAAGTAAAAGATGAGGAGGAGAGCACTATGAATGAGGGTGAGGCTGCAGTATCCATTGCTCATGCCAAGCTGCTAGTTGAGAGTGGTGTCTGTGCATCTGATATTGGAATAATTACGCCTTATGCTGCACAGGTTTGTTCCTATATGCTCTGAATATTATCAAATCACTGTACACTGATGAACTCAATAAAACAAAACAAAATAAATGTATAGTGAAATTATATTGTTAGTCTTGTCTCAGTATTGCTGAAACCATGTACAGCCAAATAATAGAGAAATGTCCACTTTACGAAACTATTTATTGGACCACTTAACATGCTAAAACTGTGTTTTGTACTTTCATCTAACTTTACTTCCCGAATTCTAAAGTTGGGTCACTTCACTCCCTTTTTCTTTATAAATATTATTAGTTGTGCATGCAGCACATAGTGCATCTCTCACAGTATTATTATGTTCAATAATCTTCTGCAGATCCCCATGGCCTAATCTTGGGAGCAATTGTGCAATCTTTTGTTACTTCATGTTGTTTATGCTCCATTCTTGGTATTCACAATGGACGTTTGTGTATAATTAAATAGTTAAACCATTTATCCCTTTACAACATGTTGGATAATAGTTGTACAGTGTGTTGCTTTAACTTGGATCTTCACATATATATTAATACATGTTTCTTCCTATACTGTATTAAGATAACTCATCGGTTCTTGGGTGTTGTTTATGTCCTGAAAGCATCCTTGTCCTTTTTTTACATTGCCCTTTATTCAACTCTCGGCTTGCAATTAATCTCCCTTGGATGACGTTGAAGTTTATAGGACTGACTCATTGAATGGTGTAAATCCCATAGGTAACCTGTCTGAAGATGATGAGAAACAAAGATACTAGACTGAAGGACTTAGAGATATCAACAGTTGATGGATTCCAGGGTAGGGAGAAAGAAGCCATTATCATTTCAATGGTCAGATCCAACTCAAAGAAAGAGGTAAAGCTTCTTTCCATGACCCTCCTTGGTGGGCTGGTATTCCTATGTAAAAATATTCAGTTGCACAAACATGGATATTATCTATGGATGAGGAGTTGATTGTTGCCACACAGTTGATCCATGAAATGAGCATCTGGGGACACCAACTTATTTTAGAAAAATGTCTGATAGAATAGAGCAAATCACTATAAGGTATGATGTGAACAATCTGTAAATATTGTGTGCATGCGTTGCAAAATATCTCCTTATCAACATAAAGGACGAAGTATCATTTTTAAATAAAAGAAGGATTGTCTGATTGAACTACTGAAATACTCCTTCTATGTCTAGGTTCATGCACAAAAGTTGGTTTTTTTTTGGATGGAGGGAGTAACAACGCATGCATCACTTGGACCGAATCAGAAAATTTTCTGTAGTATTCCTGTATAGTACTGAATACTAAGCAAACATTTTCCATTTGTATTTTTCAGGTCGGATTCTTAAGTGATCATAGACGAATGAATGTTGCTGTAACACGAGCCAGAAGGCAGTGCTGCCTGGTGTGTGATGTAGAGACCGTAAGCAACGACAAATTCTTGAAACGCTTGGTTGAGTACTTCGAGGAGAACGGGGAGTACTTGAGTGCATCAGAATACCAGAGCTGATGACTGGGGTGTTAACCCTTAACCATGGAGGCTCGTCGCAAAGATAGTGAAGATATATCCAAACGATGCTTGTGATAGGAACATCGTGCACTTCATAACTGGTGCAATATGGCCAATGGAGATACTGTTATTCGAATTTTATAGATTGGAAACAGGTCGCTGTGAGACTGAACAGATAATTAGCTCAGGAGTGGATCAATTTAGCCTTCTATACTTGACTACTGTCTGGTCCTGTTCTGGTCTCTTCTTCTGGCTTTTGGCATCTTTCTGTGGCTTATGGAAATGAAACATCAGTTATGTGTTTTTTATGTCCGTTCTTTGCAGCTGATGACAATGGTAGAAAACTATTTTTTATTCATCCATGTGCACGACTACCATAGTTTTTGCATGAAGTTTTGAAACAAAAATAGCAGTAGACAATAACAGTAGGAGAGGAGGTTGACTGTACTGAACTTTGCATGGCAATATCTGTATCTCATCCATCTTGCTTATTTTCACAACTTCGCCCAAAACACCAAATGGCATCTTTTCAGTATAGATTTAATTTGTGCCATATCCCATACCATTGTGGATGCCTTGTAGTGGTGGCCAAGTGGGCCGGGCCGAGGCGTGCCGGCCCGGCACGACGGCACTGTGCATCGGCCCGGCTCGTGATGGGCCGTGCCGGCACGGCACGATGGAGCGGGTCGTGCTTGGGCGGCGGCCGCGCCGTGGGCCGGCACGGCATGGCCACTGTTCCGTGCCGGCCCGGGCATGGCACGGCCCACGAGCCGGCACGACACGACGCGGCGGGACGGCCAACGACGAGACGACACGTGGCGTGCAGGGGAAGAATAGATGAAGAATAGATTATTTTTTTTATATTTTCAACGTGACAAATATATCATTATTTCATTTTTTATCCTTTATTTACAATTTTAATTTTTATCTATAGAAATAATAGGGTTGCTTATTTTTTTTCTATTTTTTTTATTCCGGTCGTGCCTTGTGGGCCCGTGGGCGTGGCCCACGGTCCATATTCGTGCCGTGCCGCACGGCACGCTCGACATCCCATGGGCTATGCTTGAGTCGGGGTGGGGCATGCGGGCCAACACGGCACGGCCCGTTACAATGGCCGTGCCCAACGGGTCGTGCCGTGATGAGCTATGCCTCGGCCGTGCCCGTGCCGGGTGGCCCGTTTGGCCGGCACTAATGCCTTGAGAAAAGCAATGATTTATCTAGTGGGCAGTGGCAGAGCAAGTAGAAGAGAACCGCATGCCGAAGGCGCAATAACATCATGGAATAGACATGCAAAGGGCACAATGCGTGAAATATAGCGCCGCCCCGAACTTTTTCTCTTTTTCTTTTTTTTTGGCAATTTTAGTTTCCAGAAATGTTGTGTAAAACTCCGGGAATGGCTTGGTACCAACGTAAACCTTTTTTTGTTAGCGGTACTAAAATCTTTATTTTTACTACTAATATAAAAAGAAAAAAAGATAATAGTGACGGTGAGTCCCAAGCTCTCACGTGGGTAAAATTACCCACATATGCTATCACAGTGTACACATCACTAAAATTACTCACCTTTCTCACTCTTAATCCCAATGTCTTCGTGATCACTAAAATTTCACATAAAAAATTATGTTTTTAACTGGACGACCACACCAAGAAATGCAGAAATGCAAGGGAAGGCAAGGAGAGATTTGGGGCTACTTTGCGGAAAGGCGGTTGCAAAACACTTTATTTCGGAAAATGGAAAAACTATTGAGTAGTTAGGTCAATATTAATCCTCCACTGAACAACGTTATCCCCACGTTGAACAGACCCAACCATTCCCACCTGATCTAATCCAGATTATTAAGTCCAATTATTATGGTATGACTAATCATGGTGAATCTGGTTGATCACTCATAACCGTAGACATGACTATTCGAATAGTTTTTACTCATCAGAAGTGTGCTACTTTACCCACAAGACACGATGCCACACATGTTGCCATGCTCTCGAAGTATCGCCACGATACTGCAAAGGGGGGAATCGTGACAAGACCATAGCATAACTTCCCCTAACCAATTGAACCACACCAAGGTTTTGCCCCCACTCCCATTCCTGGGCAGTGGGCAGCCCCCCCGAGTGCCTCGATGAATCCGGCAGCCCAGCAACCCTTATACCGGGGCTGACTGCAACTCCATCACGCTCACCCTTGCCGAGGATCGTTGGCTAGAGAAAAGCTATACTACGGATCCAACAGTTGTCCATTCTTGCTTGTGGTAAGCATTGTAAGTCTTCCAGGGTTTCCCATGAACAGGTCCTTAATTGCCATGGGCGCGACAAGCCAAAACCACAACCCACCATTTAGTCATATTTTAATTAGGATAATTATGATCAAAAAGATATGGCCAGGTGTTCCAAGCTTGCAGCTCATCTGAACTAAGTTTAGATAGGTGGATTATCCCTTTCGTGAGCTAGTGGTAGTTAAGCATGGCTAAGCATATAATTCTAACAAAAGTCACGTAAGTGACTAAAGCTAGTCAAATTATCATCCAAGGTTAACAAAGGACGGATATCAAGAGGCATGGCACAAGCAAGCAGATAGGTAATCCCATCATTCCATGTAATTAGCAAACCAATGCAGTTTTATTCGCAAACAGTAAAACATTTGTAAAATAGGTTCAATATGTTTTAAGGAAAGTATGACTTGCCTTGCTTCTTCCAACCAACTTCTGAACTCTTCGCGAACGCAAACTCCGAAATGACGAAAACTACACGCCGACATGCAAAATGAGGAAAAACCCTAATAAAACCAAATAACAGTACATGAAAAGTAAACCAACATGAGAGCTCAATTTTAGATGAATTTTGCAATTTGAATGGCCCAATTTGGAGTTCGAATGAATTAGATATAAATTTTAGAAGTTTTGGACCATTTAAATGAATTCTAGAAATTAATTAGATTTATTGCATAATTTTTAATTATTTTTCAAAGGAAAAAGGGCTAGGGCGACGTTAGCAGGGCGCCGCGTCGCGCACGCCAAGGGCGACGTCAAGCCGCGCGCGGCGGCGGCGGCGCGGTCCATGGGCGGTCCACCGTGGACCAAGTCCACGGCGGTCCACGGGCGGGCGCGCCACGTGGCGCACACGTGGCGCCGACGTGGCGGACACGCGGCGGCCACGCGGCGCCACGTGGGCGGCGGATGGGCGGCCACGTTACGCCACGAGGCGATCGAGCGACGGAGGCGGCGGCGACCAACGACGGCCGGTGACGGCACGACAGCAGCGCACGTGACCTGATGGTCACCGGTGGCGGCCATCAGCGTGGCAGCAAGTGACGGAGGGTGGCGGAGGAGGTGGAAAAGAGGGGGGAGCTCACCGACGCAGCGAAAAAGGACGGCGCGGGCGAACGGCGGCGAGAGGCGGCGACGGCCGCAATTGCGCGCAGCGGAGGGCGGCCGACGCTCGGAGGGTGTGGCGGAGCTAAAGGAGGGGAAGGCGTGGCTCGGGGAGCGGCGAGGCGGTGGAAATGGCGGCCGGAGGCGGCGGAGTCGACGAAGGGTCGGGGAGCACAGGGGCGAGGTGCTCCGATGGCGGACCGAGGGCGGGGAGCGGCGGCCGGGGTACGGCGGGACACGAGGAATGAGACGGTGGGCTCGCAGCGTGGCTGCGGTGCTTGGAGCGGCGATGGCGCGCGGCCGGAGTTGGGCGGCGACCGGCGGAGAGAGGGGGAACGCGGGGAGGGACGAGGAGGGCACGACGGGCTCGGGAATGATGGGGAAAAGGCGGAGGGGGCTCGAGAGAGGGGAAATTTATAGCCGGGGAGGGGCGAGGAGGGCCATAGGCGGTGGAAACATGGTAGAGGTGGTGGCCGGCGGCGTTAAGGCGCGGGGTTAAAGGCGACGATTTAAGGCGGAAAGATTTGGGGGAAAGTAAGGGGGAAGGCCGGCGGCTTGATTGTGCAGCTTTAGGGCGGCGCGGGACGAGCGGGGCGGCTGGATTTGCGGCGGCGAGGTCGGCGGCAATGGTGGTCGGCTCGAGGAGGAAGATGACAGTGCGCCCCACCTGTCATTGGCTCGAGAGGAGGAAGCCGGATGGACTTTTGCTAGCGCGCGCGAGGGAGACGGGCCTTGGCCTCAAGGCCGGCCCACGAGAGGGCGAGGTCCGCGCGCGGGAAAAAGAGATGGCAGGCCGAGCCGAGAAGAGAGGAAAAGGAGGGAGCAAGAGCAAACTTCAAGGAGTTGGGCCGAAACCGACCCGAGAACGAGGAGGGGATTTTTAATTGGTTTTTCTTTTAAATTAATCACGTAAATGATCCTTGAATTTTTATAAATACTTCCGTAGTCAAATAATTCCAAGAAAATTCTTGAAAATAGATGAACACTCAAAGTGTTTAATAAAAATATAACCAGACCATTTAGTGATTAATTAATTTATTAAATAATTACTGAAATACTCTTTATATTATTAAAATTATTTCTCGAGCTCCAAAATTTTTCACGAAAATTTCGAGAGAATACTTTAGGGCGTGGAGAATATTTTAAAAATATTTCCAGCCATGATTTTTAAAGAAAATTTTAATTTCCTTCTTTATTTCACTTGATAATTGATTTTGCCTATTTATTTAATTTTTTAGAAAATGATTTATTTAATGATTTTTAGTCCCGAACGAAAATCGGGTTGTGACAATTCGCCCCTTACAGAATCTCGTCCCGACATTCGGGGCTAGAAAGAAATGAGGTAGGGTGGGGTTGGGTTGGCCTGCTGACTTCTACGGTTTCCTTTTTGGGCTCACGCTTGACTGATTCTGATCAAACTTGGACAGCTGAACGTGCCGGCACCCAACTTGGTGTTTTACTCCCCTTGCCAAAACTGCACTAGCTAATTATGAACACTCTAGCCCTGATCTGCCTACAGAGGGGGAAAGATCTTTCTTCCCTTAGACTGCACACTTAACAACAACATCTTCGGTATTCTTGGGATTCACTTTGACTCGAAACCGGCGAAGTTGTCCTGGAAACCTTGAAACTGACTTTCATGAAACCACAACCTCTAGATTTCACTTCGAACTGCTCCTGACCTGGACGACAGGCATTTCAAGAAGTTGTTTGATCTGCCTTTATCTGAACTGTGTGTGCCTTAAGTTTTTGCTTCTTTTGGCTGAACTGTTGACATTTCTGCTTGGGGTGTGCGTTAGATTCGAGCTTGTTAACTTAGTATTGATGTAACTCTGCTAATGGCTCACAACTGACTCCTTTGATTACAACCCTATCTGCTTCACAGGGTTGAACCTCCAATCAAAACGGTTATGAGGTAAATCGATTTTGACTTCAATCTTGCTTCACCAAGGTAGATGGGCTTTCATCCGACTGCGACTAGTAAGACTACTGCCCTTGAGATTGATTCACCTCTATGGTTTCTAGGGAACTTCGATCCGTAGAATTGATTCTTCGTCATTCCATCGAAATGAAGTACTGACAAAGCTCTTTTATTCCGGGAAGGCTTAGAATATATCTTTCAATTGACAATAGGAAGTTCCTTGTAAAAGTGATTCCGGCTCACCTTTACAGCCAGTAGCCCTGCTTTCGCCTGACCACGAACAAACATACTGCCATCCTTGAGGTTGTTCCCATTTCTCTTATTTACTAAGAACCCTGACTTCAAAAATTGGATACTCCATCGGTCAAAGAAAAGAGACAAAGGCTGTGCACTTTCATTCCAGTGACTCCTCGGACTCAACACTTAACCGATGACTGGAAGTCTTTCCTAAGTGTGACTCTCATGCAACTCTCGAGCATACTAGCGCTTGATTGATTTCCCCATCAGTTGTAATTACTTACATGACTCTTCTGCTTCTGGCTTGACTGAGGTGGTCAACCTTCTGCCTGGGTTGCTTAGCAGCTGGCCTGTGGAGCAAGCACTGGCCACTTACCAAACCACGTCCGAAATTGTACTCTAACAACTTCTTATTTTGTTGGTTCTCATATTGTTTGCTAGCTTTGAAGACGACGGGACCCAAAGTTTGACGTTGCTTTCCCACAAATGTCGAGAGTAGTGAACCGATGGGAACTGCCTTTGAAACAACCAAGGGTTCCTGTTGTTCATCTCACAAGCTCACTTTCAACCCTTGGGTAAGGATGGTTAACCAAGACGGATTCTCTGTATCACACTTGGATGGTTGGATGTTCTAGCCTGACATTTGGATTCATTTGACTCTGACTAGGGCGATGGGGAACTTTCTAGTGTCGTCTTCCAGGAGACATCGAGGTGGTTTTCGAGAAATGTAACGGTCACCTTGAACTAAGGACAACCATTCTCGATCCATATTCATCGCTAGGGTGCAGTTGTACCTACTATTTTCTGGAGAAGTTTCCAAGATTGAGAGTGCGGACATTTCTCCCATGATGTTAACACCAAACTTTCATCATTCTTCTCATTTCCTTGAGGTGCCACTAATTCCGACTTTTAAAGAAACTGTATAATGCTAAATATTACTGTGGTCTGAACGCACGCATTTCCTTGATTCGTGTTCACACCACCAGAGTGCTACTGCCACCTACTATTTCCACATGACTTTGGAGGTTAAAGAGTTTCGGTAATCCTCATATGGTGTTCCACTTGAATATTCTATGCACCTTCCCATACTCTTCAGGTGTCCATCATATGACCCTCTTGATGTATCTCCTCATATATTGAAGGTTTTAATGGCCTAACCATTCACATTTCCTTGATTGACCATTTACTCCTCATGGTTAGCAATCATGTCTTGGGGTCTAACCAAAACTGGACTGAACGGGAAGAATGAAACTCTAGGTTTCATATAACATTGGCAATCGTACAAGCTAACTTGCTTTTGGATGCTCAAGATGTATCATATCAGGAAAGGAACTGTACATCTCAGTCTTTATTCCATATTCCCTTCTTATTACATAACTGCCATGAAACTTCTATATACAAGCACAAATCTTTTTAAGGATTACACACTTGTAGGTTGTTACCGGTTTGACTAGCAGATGTCTTGACCGGTGGGACCTTTTCTCCTGTGATTCTGGCCTGATTGACTTGATCTGCCCATGCTTACATACTGGTGTTCCAACGGGGTACTGTTTCGTCTACAGACATTTCTACCTTCTTAGTAGCTGTTGTAGGTAGACCCTTCTGCTTGAGGTGTGGCTCTTGCTCAATTGATTGCCAAACATCTAAGCTGAGGTAACACGGGGTGCCTTGCTGGTCTTCACGGTAATCATGACCTGGTGCTGGCGATAATTGCTGCGGTTCCTACTGAAGGAGAGTATCGTTTCTTGTTAGTTTGGGTGAATCACTCCTTCCTTGGCATTGCTTTCCTTGCTGTTGTTGGCTCTGCAGCTTGAGGATAGGTTGGCGGTTGAACCTTTGAACCTTTGTTGGTGTCTTTAACGACAATACGTTGTGGTGGAGGTTGCAGGTATGGGAGATGATTGGTATCCTTTGGCTTACGGGCGCCTTTTGGTTGGATTTGACCCCGCTATGCTGGAACTGAAACAGCTTGCATAATACTGGTGTTGCAGACAATGCCGGTACTTAGAGGATGGTGGCGCTTGGGCACTGGACATCTTCTGGGTACATGACCCGTTTCCCCACAGTTGAAGCAACGACGAGCATCTTTTGCTGGTCTTGGAAATGGACATTTGTTGAAGTAATGTCCTGGATTGCAACAGTTGAAACAAATCCGACCTGTTTTATCACGGTGTGCACTCTTCTGGGTCTACAAACTCACAACTGGAACTGAAATGTACACTGGCTTGCGAGCCTTGTTTTCCATGCCTTTGTTACTATTGGTGGTCTTCACAAGGGCTGGAGTTGGTTGATGACCAGGAGCATTATCGCCATTGATGGTACCAACCACAAGTGGACAGACAGACTGTCGGGTTGTCCCATGGTCTTCCTGGTCTTTGGTTAGAACCAAATTCAACCGACAGCTCTTGGGCACATGATATGTTCCCTCACACAAGAAACATGTGTCCTTGCTCATGGGGCATTCTTCTGGTACATTGGTGTCATCATCACAAAGGCAGGTGTGGTTGCACATGCTCGCAGTGTGTCCAACTTCTCCACAGTGAGTACATGCTTTGGGCTCCATTTCTTTTTCACAGACGTCTTCAAAGATTGCTTCTCCATCCCCATCAGAGGATACCTCTTCTGAATCATCACCCTCTAGTTTGGGTGGACCATAAAACCTGCGATGACGGGTTAGCTGACGTGCACCACGGAAAGTATTTCTTCTCAAGCGTTGAGGAATCTTCTCCGCATCTTCGAGAGTAAACTCTGTACTAGTGACGATCATCTTGCTGGCACATCTTGTATTCCATTCTGGTGCCTTTCTCTTCTTTGAGTTGAACGGTGGTGTACCGAAATCTTGGCTGTTTAGCTGACCGGATACTTCCTTCCTTCTGAGACACTGCATCTCATTTACAGTCGGTGTCCTGGTGTACACTTCCCGCGAACTGTTCCTTGCATTACGATCTTGCTCCTTATAATTCTGGCAGACAGCAGGCATTTCTCTTTGGCCTGATGGCGGGGTTGGTGCCCTCGTCTCCTAAAAATCTAATGGTATGCTGGTGGGAGTCACCAAGGCTTGTTGATACTGTCATTGCATCAGTTGCATCATCATGGCCACTAACTGCGTCTAATTTGCCACTACCTGGGCTAGGGTTGGATTCCAAGGAGAAGGAAGTGGAGTGCTCGCAGGGTTGCTCTGAGCTGACTCATGGGACTACTGTGGTCTTGATCCACTGATACTATCTCTGACTTTACCCATCTGTTGCCGGAGAAGAAGGGAGAGGGGAAAAAGAGGTTAAACTAAAGATGAGACCTTAGTCCGCTTGATTACTGATCTGATGTGGGTGTACTTTTATTGTTCAAGTTGATTAAGCAAACAACCTAGTATGGTCACATCCCCACCACTGATGTAAACCATACACCTGCACACAGAAAACAACACACGACCTAGAAAACTAACGATACTACTCTTCCGAGAAGGATTGGGTTTAGGCAAACTCTAGGAAGACTTCACTTGATCCTTGAGAACCGCTGACTCAGGCTGCTTGGCTTGGTCTTCTTGCTTGAAGCTTGAGGCTCGACTTGATCTTCTAGTTGGCACTCTAGGCTTAACAACTAGAGAGTTGGATGGGGGAGGAGAGAAATTTGACAAATCATTTTTCAAAGACTCCAGAGGGATAGAAGAGATATTTTCGCAAATAAGGTTTTTTAAAAAATATTCCTTAAGGGTTTTGACCATTTGGCTCAACCTACAGTCGAGATGGCTCTGATACCAACTTGTCACGCCCAGAAATTGAAACCCGAATTTCCAGACTATATTGTGTATTTAATCCCTGTCCAGGCATCAACCAGGGTACACAAAATGACAAATCAATACACAGATCCATACGTATAAATAAAACGAATAAATACTTACAGGAAAAGAGACACTTAGTCCTCGCACTCGAAAGAAAACAGCGACAACGGGAAAAGACGATCCTAGTGGGGCTTCAGCTCCACTCCATAGGCAAACTTAACTTGGGTCTGAGCCTTGGTCCACAAACACCGTCTTCAACTCAGAAGCACTAAACTTCTGAAGGGGGAAGAATTTGCAAGGCTGAGTACAACTAACATACTCAACAAGCCACACCAAGGAATGCAGAAATGCGAGGGAAGGCAAGGAGAGGCTTGGGGCTACTTTTTGCGGAAAGGCGGCTGCAAAACACTTTATTTCGGAAACTGGGAAAACTGTTGAGTAGTTAGGTCAATATTAATCCTCCATTGAACAACGTTATCCCCATGTTGAACAGGCCCAACCATTCCCACCTGATCTAATCCAGATTATTAAGTCCAATTATTATGGTGGAACTAATCATGGTGAATCTGGTTGATCACTCATAACCGTGGACACGACTATTCAAATAGTTTTTACTCTAATCAGAGGTGCGCTACTTTACCCACAAAACACGATGTCACACATGTTGCCATGCTCCCGAAGTATCGCCACGATACTACAAAGGGGGGAATCGTGACAAGACCTATAGCATAACTTCCCCTAACCAATTGAACCACACCAAGGTTTTGCCCCCACTCCCATTCCTGGGCAGTGGGCAGCCCCCCGAGTGCCTCGGTGAATCCGACAGCCCAGCAACCCTTATACCGGGGCCGACTGCAACTCCATCACACTCACCCTTATCGGGGATCGTTGGCTAGAGAAAAGCTATACTACGGATCCAACAGTTGCCCATTCTTTCTTGTGGTAAGCACTGTAAATCTTCCAGGGTTTCCATTAATCGGTCCTTAATTGCCATGGGCGCGACAAGCCAAAACCATGCACCCACATCCCACCATTTAGTCATATTTTAGTTGGGATAATTATGACAAAAAAGATATGGCCAGGTGTTCCGAGCTTGCAGCTCATCTGAACTAAGTTTAGATAAGTGGATTATCCCTTTCAGTGAGCTAGTGGTAGTTAAGCATGGCTAAGCATATAATTCTAGCAAAAGTCACGTAAGTGACTAAAGCTAGTCAAATTATCATCCAAGGTTAACAAAGGACGGATATCAAGAGGCATGGCACAAGCAAGCAGATAGGTAATCCCATCATTCCATGTAATTAGCAAACCAATGCAGTTTTATTCGCAAACAGTAAAACATTTGTAAAATAGGTTCAATATGTTTCAAGGAAAGTGTGACTTGCCTTGCTTCTTCCAACCAACTTCTGAACTCTTCGTGAGCGCGAACTCCGAAACGACGAAAACTACACGCTGGCATGCAAAATGAGAAAAAACCCTAATAAAACCAAATAACAGTACATGAAAAGTAAACCAACATGTAGATCCCAATTTTAGATGAATTTTGCAATTTGAATGGCCCAATTTGGAGTTCGAATGAATTAGATATGAATTTTAGAAGTTTTGGACCATTTAAATGAATTCTAGAAATTAATTAGATTTATTTTGTAACATCCCGAAAATCGAAGAAATTAAAATTGGAACATAAAAATCAGAACTTACAAAAACCTTCGCTTGTTGCCTTTTTGCTCGTGTTTGTTGCTTCTTATTTGCCAACTCGGTTGCATAAATTTAGTTGTGAAAAGTTCCTCTCAATGATTGTGAAAACCAAATGGTTTGGATTTTATTGGGAATAAAATCTCGAAAATAAAAGGGTAGGAATTTTTAAATAAAATCGGAAAAGGGATGCACACTCATGAAAATATGTATTTGAGAAATATTAATTGGTGATTATGGAAAATTTATTAAGGAATAAAATAAGACCATAAAATATTGTAAGGGATTTACATGAAATCTAAGAAATATTTGGAATGGAAAATAGTGAATTATGAAATTAGGAAAAAGGGGATTTAAATAAATATGAAAAATATATTTGGAATAATAAAAAGTGGAGAGAAAGTTGAAAATATATTTTTAATTAATTTTGGTAGTGCTATGTATTTCTTTTGGAATTTTTAGTGTGAAGGAAAAATTGGAAATTGAAAATGGAATTGAAAATCGGGAAAATAAAAAGAGGCAATGTTCATTGATCATCAAGTGCTCCACGCCATACCCGGCCTCGGCTGCGTGCCCGCCGCGTCGCCTCGGCCAGACCGCGCCGCGCTCGGCGCGCCACGCGACGCGCACACGCCCGCGCCTGGCCCCGGCCGCACGCGACCGCGCCACGGCCACGCCCGCGCCGTACACGGCCCCGCCCACGCTCATGCCGCGCGCGCGCCGCTCGCGCGGACCCCGCTCGCCCGCGCCACGCGCTGCGCCGTACTCGGCCCCGCCGCACTCGCCGCACGTCGCCCGCCCCGCGCTCCCCCTCGCGCGCCGCGTTCGCCGCGTCGGCCCGCCACCCCGCGCGCCGCGCGTCCGTCGCCACCGCCGTGCCCGGTCCCCTCCTCCCTCTTGTCCCACTCTCGGCCGCAGCTATAAAAGGGGCAAAACCCCTCCCACTTTTCCCACACCGCCGCCGCCTCTAGCCCTTCTTCTCTCCCGAGCGCCGTCGCCCGCAAAACCGAGTGCGCCGCCGCCGCAAGCCGCCGCCGTTGCCACGCCGTCGCGGTGAGCCGAGCCCCACCACCCTCTCCTTGCCATCGCCGTCGCCGGTAAGCCCCGAGCTGCCGCCCTTACCTCGCGCTAGCACCGCCGCCGCCCTTTTTCTCCCGAGCGCCGGTCGAACACCTTGAGGCCGATGAATAGTACGCGAGGAAAAGAAAAGAAAAAAAGAAAAAGAAAAAGAGAAAAGAGAAAAAGAAAAAAATAGGAAAAATTATGGAAAATTTGGAAAAATATTTTGAAAGGACTTGAGTGAAATTTTGGGCAAAAATAAATTATTTTCTTGTATATTTTCTCAGGGAAAAATTCAAAAATCGAAATCGGACTTTTCCGAAATTTCGTTTCACGTCGTTTTTGAATCCGAATTTCGTTTAGTTCTTTCTCGCCATTTAAATATGTTTCTCTTTTGTGCTCGAATCTTCAAAACCTTGAATACAAATCCCTCCGCTGATATTTCCAAATCTATTTTCTCAAATAATTACGATCGTCGTTTTTGCGAAAACCCTAGGGCATCGACTCGAGTTCAAACTTGGATTTTTCCCTAGCAATCCTCGTACGAACATGAGTAGTATTCTATGCTAAACATTTGGTGTAGTTTTCGTGGTTTTTATGGTTCTTTTTGATCTCTCGATATTTATTGAATTCTAATTGAATTCAATTGATCTTTCGCAAGTACGGCTAGCACCTGAAGAAGCAGGCATCGACTCCGCTGAAGACCCCGCTCAACAAGTGTGCGAGCAAGGCAAGTCATCACACCCTTTGAACATATTGATCCCAATTGCGAAATGATGTTATTTTAAACTTTAAACATGCATGCTATACATATAGAATTACCTATACTTGTTATGCCATACCTTGTTATTGATTTCCTTTAGAATCATTCCTTGTAACCCTCGATGTGATACATACAACCGGAGAATATCTTCGGTAAACTGCTTAGCCATGCTATACTTAGATTCATGCATACTCATGATTTTATGAAGAGCTTTATGCTTGGGCAACTACCTTAGGGAAGGTAGTTAAGATACGGCATGTGGAGACATGAGCGCCACATTGCCATGAGAATGATGAAATGAGTTTGATGAAAATGGAAAGTACTGAACAAATGTTTTAGACTTGGGCGGCTGAATGAATTGGGTGGATTCCGAAAAAGGCAAGTGCCGACCCTAGTCAATTAAGGACCAAGCCATGAGATAGCCGGAAAACGAGCCAGTACAACCGTACTTCTCGAATGGGTATAGACCTAGCGGAGTAGATAGCCGAGCGGAGGCGGTATCCTTGCATAGTGGTTCTTATGTATGAGATGAGATTTGAAAGGGATGATGGAAAATTGGAATTTATTATAACTTGATGAATGAAGTCTCCCCTTACCCCGGTGCGCCAGAACTCCTCTCACTGCTAGAAAATGACGGCTAGAGTGCATGAGGGCTTAAGTTCATGGAGCGGATACTGCCAAAGTGAGGTTATCGAAAGGATTTGCCGTGACCGTCTCATGTGTTGGGACGTAGGCTCATTTGTTGGGTAGTCACGGAGTAAGGGTAAAGTGTACATCCACTGCAGTGTGAATGAATCAATCTATTCGAATAGCCGTGCTCGCGGATATTGAGCAGCGTGACAAGACTTTCGCTTGGCTAGACTTTAAACGTTAAAATGATGGGATGGGTTTGCATGAGGATTCTTAGTCACTGGTGGATCAACTTCTCAAGATGCGAGAAGGGGTGGACTCCCCAGAAAAACCATGATGAACCGGAGGCGGGAAGCCATCCTTGGAATCACGATGGATGGTAGACAGAACCGTTGCCGACTTAATGAACTATGGAACTAAAACTTGACTTGGCTAGTTGTTAGGCTTGTGAAAAGAGTTGTGAAAATTGGCTTGATGCAAAAGAACCCCAGCCATTCTTTGAATGACCCTATCATATGCATCACTTCCGTGTTGGCTTGCTGAGTACGGTTGGTACTCACCCTTGCTATACGCACAAACCTTCAGATGGTGGTAATGAAGACTTGGAGGATCCATATGCCTACTACCAGGAGGGCGAAGAAGCTGATGGCGCTTGCTAGGTCTTAGTCTCCGGTCGTTGCCTGTGGCAATTGACAAACCGCTGCCTTTATTCCGCTGCCTTATCTAATTTCTACTTTTGGGTTGTATCTGGACCATGAGGTCCTATGTGTTGGACATTGCCTTCGGGCCTATTATTGTGATAATTTCGATGTAAGACTATTCGTGCATTTGCACCTGATTATTCAGTACTGTATTTCGTGGGTACCAAACTACTCGATCCAGGGAAATGATATATGAACACGAAAGATTCCCGTTCCAAAAACGGGGTCCACAATTGCATAATTTTTAATTATTTTTCAAAGTAAAAAGGGCTAGGGCTGACGTCAGTAGGGCAACGCCTACGTCAGCGGCCAAGGGCTGACGTCAGCGGGCGGTGACGACGCGGTCCATGGGCCGGTCCACCGTGGACCAAGTCCACGACGGTCCACGGGCGGGCGCGCCACGTGGCGCACACATGACGCCGACGTGGCAGTCACGCGACGGCCACGCGGTAGCCACGTGGGCGGCCTGATGGACGGCCACGTTTTGCCATGAGGCAGATCGGGCGACGGAGGGGTGGCGACGGCACGACGGCAGCGCACGCGGCCCGATGATCACCGGTGGCAGCCATCGGCGCGGCGGCAACCGACAGAGGGCGACAGAGGAGGCGGAAAAGAGGGGGGAGCTCACCGGCGCAGCGGAAAAGGGCGGCGCGCGGGCGAACGGCGGCGAGAGGCGGCGGTCCGGCCACGATTGGTGACGGTGGAGGGACGACCGACGCTCGGAGGGGTGCGGCAGAGCTAAACGAGGGGACGGCGCGGCTCGGGAGCGGCGAGGCGGCGGGAAATGGTGGCCGGAGCGCGGGGTCGACGGCGGCTCGGGGAGCATGGGGGCGAGGTGCTCCGATGGCGGACCGAGGGCGGGGAGCGACGGCTGGGGTGCGACGGGACACGGGGAATGCGGCGGTGGGCTTGGAACGCGGCTGCGGCGCTTGGAGAGGCAATGGCACGCAGCCGGAGTTGGGCGGCGACCGGCGGAGAGAGGGAGAACACGTGGAGGGGCGAGGAGGGCACGACAGGCTCGGGAATGATGGGGAAAAGGCGGAGGAGGCTCGGGAGGGGGGAAATTTATAGCCGGGGAGGGGCGAGGAGGGCCATAGGCGGCGGAAACGCGGTAGAGGCGGTGGCTGGCGGCGTTAAGGCACGGGGTTAAACGCGACGATTTAAGGCGGCAAGATTTGGGGGAAAAATAAGGGAGAAGGCCGACGACTTGATTGCACAGCTTTAGGGCGGCGCGGGACGAGCATGGCGGCGGGATTTGTGGCGGCGAGGTCGGCGGCAATGGTGGTCGGCTTGAGGAGGAAGATGCCAGTGGACCCCACCTGTCATCGGCTCGAAAGAAGGGAGGCCGGATGGACTTTTGCTGGCGTGCGCGAGGGAGACGGGCCTTGGTCTCAAGGCCGGCCCACGAGAGGGGGAGGTGCGCGCGCGGGAAAAAGAGACGGCGGGCCGGCTCGAGAAGAGAGGAAAAGGAGGGAGCAAGAGCAAACTTCAAGGAGTTGGGCCGAAACCGACCCGAGAACAGGAGGAGGATTTTTAATTGGTTTTTTTTTAAATTAATCACATAAATGATCCTTGAATTTTTATAAATACTTTCTGTAGTCAAATAATTCCAAGAAAATTCTTGAAAATAAACACTCAAAGTGTTTAATAAAAATATAACCAGACCATTTAGTGATTAATTTCTTTATTAAATAATTACTGAAATGCTCTTTATATTATTAAAATTATTTACGGAGCTCCAAAATTTCACGGAAAATTTCAAAGAATACTTTAGGGCGTGGAGAATATTTCAAAAATATTTTCAGCCATAATTTTTAAAGAAAATTTTAATTTCCTTCTTTATTTCACTTGGTAATTGATTTTGCCTTTTATTTAATTTCTTGGAAAATGATTTATTTAATGATTTTTAATCCGGACGAAAATCGGGTTGTGACGGTGGCGGCGGTGGCCTTTCTTCGGCGCGGGGAGGCTAGGGATGGTGCTCCTAGTTGCAAGGCGGCTCGGGGCGAGCGAGCCTCGGGTGAACAGAGGGGAAAGGGAAAGGCGACGGTGGTGAAGGTGCTATGGCGGTGACAAGGGCGACATGTTGAGACGTGGCTCGAGGTGGTGGAGATGAGGTTGGCAGAGAGCAAGTAGGAAGAGGCGTGACGACGAAGGAAACCGGAGGGCAGAGGCAGCGTGGTGAGGCGTGTAGCCGAAGAGGGTGGAGGCGGTGATATGTAGAGAGGGGTGAAGGCGCCTCGGCTTTTATAGGCTCGGCGGGAGTGAGGCGGGGATAGCATTGAACTGAGGAGTCGATGGGGGTGCCAAGGCCGTGTGAGGAAGGTATGGGCGGGGGAGTCCGAAGGTGGCCGCGGTGGGCGTTGGTCTGGCGTTCATCAAGGGATGGCGACGTGCGACTAGGAATCGGGGGTGGCGTGCGACCGGGAATCATGGCGACGTGCCGTCCTTAGGCTACGACGAGCACGACACGAGCGCGGGTGGGCGAGGACGCGGGTGTGATGGGTAGAGTGGCGTGGGGTTGTGTGACACAACGAGGTAGAGCGAGGACGGCGGCCGACGCCATCGGCATGGACTTCGTACGTGTGGACTTTGGGGCGGCACGGTGAGGGCGACATGGCGGACCACCGCTTGGACCTACGTGCCCCTCGGTCTGGCGATCGCAACAATGGCTCGGCCTTTCGTCAAGCATGTGGGGTGCACGTGTGTTAACGCCAAAATTTGATAAGCCCCGAAGTCATCATCGACCTAAAGTTAGCATCGGCTTTAGAGTCCTGGAATTGGCAAATAAAAATTATCAGTCATCAGCAGTCGGATTCTTAGTAGATTCGATTAATCAATTAAAGAAAGTTTATCCAGAAGAGACCGAGTTTAAGAAGGATGTGGCATAACAATTTATCTATTAATTATGCATAGTCAATTAGTTTCCTCTTTATCTTTAGGAAGTGTGTTTTAGTGTCCGATGAGAACTTTATGTTTTTTCTTTTATCTTTAGGAAAGTTTGTGTTGTGTCTAATTAGGACTCATATCGGCCTGTAGGTATAAATATATACACCTGAGGTCTTTGTAATCTATCTCCACAGATCAATATACATCTACTTTCGGCACATCACCACCCTGTTATGAGGTTTTATTTCAACGAGTTCTTGTTTTCGGGCATAGGTTACATCGATTGAGTTCGACCTCTGGCAAGAAGTGAGTTCCATCATCTTCGCTTGTGCTGGCGTGGCTAAGACTTCCTTGGTTGAGTCCGATATTCTAATTGGGCGATGCAAGTGTTGCCTATCTGATATAGCATCTCTATCTTTAGTTCCAATACTGTTTATAGTCACATCGGCTTAGTTAGGACTTTCTTGGTTAGGTCCGATATTCTGATCAAGTTGATGTTTCTTTAAACATAATATCGCTTTAGATGGATTTGTTATATCTATCACATTAGATAGATTTATTGGTTCATTGAGTATTAGATTATCATATACAATCTCGTGCTGCATCGGTTAGGTCCAACCTACTAGATTGTTATTATAATCTAAGTCTTGTTAAACCGATAGGTTTATGCTAATGTTTCATTGGAGGGTTAGCCGATCTTATCTGATGTGTTTAAATTTTTATTTGATGGTTTTACCGTCTTGGTTAAATTTAATATATGACCACTTTGATCGGTGTCATATCGGTGGTTTAAATCTATCAGGCAATCATCAACCTTATATTGCATCAGTTAGGTCTGACCTATGAGGTTGTGATTGTAAGTTAGATTTCTTGAAGTCAATAGAAATCTATCATCGTTTCATCGGGGTTTCAGCCGATGAGTTGTCTGGATGTTGCATCGGCTTATAAAAATTATATACAAGTTAGTTTTAGCCGATTGCAACAAAGGTTTCATTGATCACTTAATCATTTGGACTTAATGACATCGGATTACTAGCCGATATATGTTTTAACCAAAGGATCAACATTTATTCTATTATATCATTATTGGCCAATTGGTTCATTATCTTATCACATTATTATCAGTCAATTGTATTTATATCATTATTTATCCAAGTATCGAATCTACCTCTGACATATAGCCGATTGCTCAAAACCTTATCGACATCGAATAGTATCGCTACATCGGCTGGCATCGGATATCGGCTCACGCTATCGGCCGATTCTACATCAGGCTATCGGCTATTGGTTGACACATATCTTTTGGATCTTTCAACAGGACCCAGGCTTCATTTTCATTGACATCAACCTGTTGGCCGATTAGCCTTACATCTTGTTAGTTGCAGGATCAAATTGATTGGCACGCTCGCATCTCATCAATATTTCAAGATCTGCACTGGAGCTAAGCAGATCTCCTAGGCCGTTGTGTGTATCGACATAATTCGCGTCTGAAAGCCCGTAGATGTCGCCTAGGGGGTGAATAGGCATTCCTGAAAATCACTTTTAATTCGTAGCGGTTAAATTCAACAGGGACCAGAACTTCCTGACAGGAACCCCAGAACTTTCAGGCAACTCAGGCTAACCGAAACTTCCAGTGTTATGTTCCAAAACTTTCGTGTTCTAGCACTTTGAGGTTCAGATCTTGATTCTCAGGTAACTTCAAGACTTGCATATGCGCAGATGACAAAGTGAAATAAGCAGGATATAGAAAAACTCAACAGAAATCATTGAGCATACACAAGGAAGACAAGGAATTTTTTTTCGAAGTTCGGATTAACCCCTTGCCTCACCAAGCAAAACCCTAAGAAGAAGTCTACGGTTTTCAATCCAACATCCCTAGGTCCTTCACTAGGATTCAAGTGTCCACAAAGATCCCTAACTTGAACCCCTAACAAATACCATGAATGAGGATTGCTCTACCAAGACAACCTCCAAAGGCTCAGCTCAGATTTTCACTCAACATACCTCGTTTCCTTGCGGAGGTGAGAAAAACCTTTACAAACTTGACAGGGTCAATCCACAAATCGAAGGAAACTCGCAGGCGACGCCTAACCGTCTAGGAGGTCACCCTCCAAAAGAAATAAGCATCACACAACAGCCCAACGAGAATCACCAAGTGCTCAAGTTATCCTAGTCCTCTCAACCTCACCATTCTTCTCCAACACCCTCAATTCTCACTCAATTTCACTTGCAAGGCTCAAGAACAAGGTGAAGGAGACAGAACACCTTGGGGGAAGCTAGGAGACAGAAAAATGAAAGTGAAATTGCCAAAAGTGAGCTATGGGGGTGTGGGATATATATAGGTTCGTGCTGACATCATGTAGCCGTTACTCACATTTTGAATTGCAGAGGTGCCCGGAAGTTCCGGTCAGGGGGCCAGGAACTTTCGGTCAATACTTAGAAAATTTTGAACTAGAGGCCCCCGGAAGTTCCGGTCAGGGGGCCAGGAACTTCCGGTCTGGCCTTGCTGTCCTGCCTAGAGCAATTTTTGAATTTTGGGCTAGAAAATTTTCTCTTCTATGGATTTTGACTTTAAGCACTTAAATCTTCTTAGGCTACCATTTGAAACCCCTCAAGAGCAGATGGAAAAGAAACTTTAAATAAAGCTTTGAGTACTCTCGCCGCTTTGCATTTTTTGTCGGGGGTCTCATTTGTACATATTTTGCACACCTAAGCTCTTTGAGACTAATTACCTGCACTTATCTCAATAAACACATTAGTCACTTAACCTTTTTCTCATTAATCATCAAAACTCACTTAGGGGGATAGATGCACTTTCAACATCAACACAGACTTGGCACCATCGGTCGGGCGCAAATTTTTCATCAACAGCATGCAGCTGGCCTAAGGAGGAAGGAGGAAAAACAAACTTTTGACGAAAAGGGGCTAAGGGGGAGAGAGAGAAATGGGCCGGTTAGGGAGAAAAAGAGTAGGATGGTTCAAATGAATAGTCAACCTTCGCCATTTTTCTAGGAATTTTAGTGTTTAAAATTAGAGAGTTTTGAGCTAGAATTTGAATTCAAATTTGGAATGGATGGTTTATAAATTTGGAAGGGAATCTATGAATGCACTGAGATCATTATAGCATAGTCAAATGAAATCCAAATTAGGATCCAAATTTTAAAATTATATTTTGTTTAAAATATGTATTTTAAACGGAGTGAAAATCAAGGGTATTACACATGTTATACCAGCCCATAGGGTGAGGGGTTGGCCCAAGCATGACATAGACAAATGGGTCATGCTGGCACGACCCACAAACTGGTGTGTCATGTCGTGCCTAGCAGAATAAATTCACTTTAGATCCCTCATCTTGACACTAAGTTTGAATAGCATCCTTGAACCGCAATAACAGATATAACGTGTCCCTCAACTTGTAATGCCGGAGTATCCGAGGTCCCCGAGTAGTATTGTGCCCGGTTTCGGCTGACGTGGCGTTGAGTCAGCATGGGACCCACATAGACCCACACGTCACCGCCCTAGTTTCTTGCTCTCTTCTCCTCTCTCCTCTCTTCCTCATCTCTCTCCATGCCCCCAGGTGGCGACCGACAACTATTCCAAAAACCATGGGATGATGGCAACGCAGTGCCTCCCGCAACGCCGGCAAAGAGGGAGAGCAGTGGGAGGTCAGGGAGGCGTGTGGAGGCGGCGAAGGTCGGGACGTCAATGTTAGGAAGGAGGCGGCAAAGGTCGGGAGAAGTCAGCATAGGACCGGGGACACGAGGAGCACTAGGAGCACGCCCATGAAGACGGTTGTTGGTGGTATGGGTACTGGGGTCCCCATCTCTCTCGAGTCACTAGGGTGCTGCAGAATACAACCAAGCAAACAAGACTCGCGTTTTCAAGATATCAAAGCCAAATCATCTCAAGAGAGTGACCCCAACCACGATCGGTGCCCCGGATCCGCGGACACCCAAAGACAGAACCAGTCATCTTCAGGGCCCCGATGGGGTCCCAAGCACTCGATGCACCCCCAGGTAGGGCCTGAGCATAGCTCTTGCCTTGGGCACCTAGCGGGAGGCGCATTAAAACCAAAGAAGATTAAAACCAAAGAAGGGTTGCTAGGACCAAGAGGGTTACTTCAATCACTCCCCCGCATTAATGGCAGTATGGCACGTGGCTTCCATCAGTCTTGTCGAGAACGAGACGAGCGTGGTTGGCCCTGCACCGTGCATCATCAGGTGGGCCCATGAACAGTGGAGGTGAGGACGCCTTTTGACTTTGACGGGCCTCTCCCATTAGCCAACCGGGATGCATATTCTTCCTCGTACGATTCGAAGGACTTCGACAAGACCGGGCGTGACATTTAGTGGCATGGGCCGCACTCATACATCCATGTAACGACGCTGTGGATTCTTCATGTGCTATAATAGGAGGATCCATGCTAAGTGATAGAGGGTTTCAACTTTCACAACTAGCATACTCTCTTAAGTTCTGGGCTCAATACCTTGTAATCGAAAGTTCACCTTCCACTCATAATCCATACATAGGAGTAAGGTATTATGCGCCCGCGTGGCCTGAACCTGTATAACTCTATGTGTGCTCCTCTCTCACATGAATAGGGCCCAAACTCAAAACTCGTCCCCTGCCCAAATCTCAAAGGGGAGTATTCACTTCCCTGCTAGAGGAGTTTCACACTCCAACAACGGTCAAGACCACTGGTGAGGTCAGCGGCGAGGAGGTACAACGTGATGGCCACGCGAGCGTGTTGAATGTTGATTGCGGTGAAGCACCGGTCGTCCTTCTCCTCCTTCCCACGTCCCTTGCTCCGCCGGCCTCCCCCTCACAGAGAAACGTCATGGCGACAGCGCACATCGTGCCCAAAACGACGATGAGCTTGACGTGGAAGGAGGCCATATTGTCGATGAACAACACAGAGCACACATCAGTAAATATCATATCACCATGTTGAGCCTAACGTAGCCCTTAAGGAACCTGAACACGACCTCCCTGCTCCGACGAAAGCTGCGAGCAGGTGACGAGAGTGGCGGTGTTCATCCATGTGGTGTTGTTCCCTCCAAGAAAGAGGACACACACACATATGGTAGTAGGGCAGCTGCGTGATTGTCCTGGACACGACGAGCAGTTGCGTGCCGTAGCCGAGGAAGCCCCTCAAGAGAGTCGATGTCGAGGAGGAGTCAGATGAGGATGCGATTCGAGGCAACGCCGACAAGAAGGCCGAACTCCTTGTTGTCGTCCTTTCGCCTGCCACCCACTTGCCGCCGCCCTTCTCCCTACCGCACTTCTCCCCGTCGACCGCCGCCTGGAGGCCTGGAGTTTTTGAGAGGGATGGAAAAGAGAGGGCAAGAAGGGAGAGAAGGACAGAGAAAAAAGAAGACTGTCACTGACACATGGGTCCCATGCTGAGTCAACGCCACGTTAGTCAAAATCGGACTCAACACTGCCCAAAGACATTGGGTACTCCGGTAGTACAAGTCCAGAGAAGCATTATATCTGGTATTGCAATTTAGGATATGATTTAAATTTAATGTTAAAATGAGAGGACTAAAATGAATACCATGCTGGCTACGCCTACGGTACGTCCGTGTCCGGGCTGGCACGCCTCATCCCGGGCCATTTTGCCACCTACAGTGGGATGGCATAACCGTCTATTCCTTTCGGGATTGTTTTTGAATGGATATTCCTTTCAGTTTAAGGACTTTGATTCTAAGAAAAATTAAAAAGAGCTTCTCTTCTAGAAATAACCGAGCGGTGGAGCGTTGGCGAGGGACCAACTAATTTCCTGTCTCTAATCGCAGCGGCGGCGACAGATTGAGAGCGCATGGCGGAGAAGCAGTTCCTCGCCGTCGCGGTGGACGCCGCCAAGAGCGCCGGCGAGGTACGCCACTCCTGAACCACTCGATTCCTCCTCCCTTGCCCCTCTCCCTGTGCATGATTCCTCGGTTTTCTTTTCCTTTCTCCTGCGGCTCCTTCTCCTCCTCGTCGATTTTGATTTTCTGGTGCTTCTCTGCAGATCATTCGGAAGGGCTTTTACCAGACTAAGAACGTGGAGCACAAGGGCCAGGTCTCGTTCTTCTTCCACCGATCTCATCGCGTTCATCTTCCCATCTCTGATGGAGTTGTTTTGCCCTGGATTGGAATTTGGGATTTCTTGGTGACGGTGGCTGCATTGCAACTGCAGGTGGATTTGGTGACGGAGACGGACAAGGCCTGCGAGGACCTCATCTTCAACCACCTTCGGAAGCACTACCCGGACCACAAGTTCATCGGCGAGGAGACGTCCGCAGCGTTCGGCGCCACCGCGGACCTCACCGACGACCCGACCTGGATCGTCGACCCCCTCGATGGCACCACCAATTTCGTCCATGGGTAATAATAACCTAATGATACCCTCTGTATCTGTCCCCATTTCTTCATCGGGCATATATGAACATCGTGCATGTCAATCACATTGCAGCTTCCCTTTTGTGTGCGTCTCGATCGGTCTCACCGTTGGGAAAATTCCCACTGTCGGAGTTGTGTACAACCCCATCATGAATGAGGTAAATGTGATATGTGAAGCATTTACATTATTACAATTGGAGTTGGACTAAAGGATAAAGACTATTTTCCTCTATGTAGCCATATAAAAATAGATTATTTTTATCTATAGAATTTATATTCTTATTGTTCATGTAACAACTGGCCTAATTTCATGCCACCTTTTTCATTTAGCTTTTCACAGCCATTCGTGGAAAAGGTGCCTTCCTTAATGATTCTCCAATCAAAAGTAAGTGATATATTTTGGTTGATTGTGTCCTGATGTGTTGACATTCAATAGAAGCAACATATTGAACTTAGACATTTCCCTCTCTGCTGAGCAGCTTCATCTCAAAACGAGTTGGTGAAGGCTCTTCTGGTAACAGAGGCAAGTGATACTGTCAAGAGTCAATTTATTACACGTACAGAAATTTAATTTGTATTGATGATACATACGTGTAGAAAATAATCTCTATAGGATTTCAAATTATCAATGTTTTAAATTATTTTGTTACTGCATTTCACTAATCAGTATAAGCTGTCTTCTGAATAGCTTAAGATATGGCCACTACTTTCTTTCCTAGAAAACATCATCCAACAAATGTTCGATTGTGTAAACGTGCACTTTGCTTGTTGAATGGTGATATTTCACAACTGCTTTTCTAGTGGATGTTTAGCTCATTTTTTCCTGATGCAAATACTGACAGCATGTACATGACTATGCATACACCCTTTGCAACTAGCATGGAGATTTTGTCTAGATATTTGGAACCCCCACACCCACATACAGACCCCAAACAAATTCTTGAAAAGATTATTATTTTCTGTACTTTAAGAGTTTGGACAACATCTAACCAAAGTTAACTCCGTGTGACTAAGTTTTTGGGATTTGTGAAATTTCTTCATATTCTAGGTGATCCATTCCCACTTGATTTAATTCAATATTCCACAGTCAAGTTATTATGTTGGTTGAGAACTTGAGATGACCACATTATCTCTTAAAACAGTAGTTGAAACCTTTATGGTAACATATTGATTGGTTCTTAAACATTGGCTAAGTTGCCCATTTCGGGCCTCCTGTTGGAGTGCAAGTTTTTTTTCCGTGGGGCTGTCCAATTCATATTGATACCTATATAAATGTGTAACACATGCTACATTTTTTTTCACGTAAACACATGCTACACTGGATACAATTAGTTTCTTGTGAGCCTCTTTCGTACTTGACCAATCATCAGTGGGCATATTTCATTGATTCTGAAACTTGAATTTTACTGAATGGCCAAAAGAGATATGTAGCTGCCTATGCCATATACATCTTTCTTAATTTGCTATATTGGAAATCATAGTTCTACTTTCTATATTTTGATCTTTTTTCATATAAAACTTTTACACCATAATATTAGTGAAATGTTTAACCAATAACCTTTTGCCAATTGAGCAGGTGGGAACCAAAAGAGATCAGGCCACTTTGGATGATACAACAAACAGAATCAACAAGTTACTATTCAAGGTAAACCTTACAAGTTATACACCAATATTTTCATGACATACAATTATAGGTCAACAGATCGCTGCACTAAAATGGTATTTCATTATTTCAGATTAGATCTATACGGATGTGTGGCTCGTTGGCGTTGAACATGTGTGGAGTTGCCTGTGGTAGGCTTGATTTGTGTTATGAGATTGGATTTGGTGGCCCCTGGTAAGATTAATTTATTTACTACAAATGTAGTATCTTATGAAAAATATGAACTATCTAAACATATTTTGTTGTCAATTCTCCGCTCTAGGGATGTGGCCGCTGGAGCTCTGATTCTTCAGGAAGCTGGTGGTCTTGTTTTCGATCCGTAAGTTACACCGTTTAGTTAATAATGGCATGTTACTGGTTCTCACTAACATAGTAAAAATCAGCTTGAGTATGTACAATTGATTGTTCATTCTGGCTTGTAGGAGCGGTGGAGAGTTTGATCTGATGGCGCAAAGAATGGCAGGATCAAACAGCTATCTGAAGGATCAGTTCATCAAAGAATTGGGAAATACAAGCTGAACAATACATTCCTCAACATGAAGTAGAATAAGAATATAAGATCGCCCTGCCATTTTTTTGGGGAAAATTTTCTTTCTAGTAGCTTCTGCATAAACAGCATGCTTGTTGCGGAAAAGTTTTGGACGCAGCATGGCATTGTATTGTTTGCAACATCTTTTACATGTGGATGCGGATATTGTTTCTCTGTTCATTGCCTGAGCTAGCATCCGGTGTTACTCCGGAAACTGGTGCATCGAAGTAGCTTATTGAGAATTTTGAACCAAATTTTTAGATTGACTTGTGTATTTCCCCCATTATTTCGTCTCCTATATATGCACATTATGTTAAAGATGTGCCGAAATCATTATCCGCTACAACCAGGTAGTCCAAAAAGATCCTGGCTACAACAGGTAGCATAGGAGCACGATCCTACTCTTGATGATACTCCTGATGGGAAAATGGAATTGAATTTGGTTGCAACTTCTGACACTAGAAATGGAATCTGGTTACAACTTGGAAGGGTGAAGGATTGCTATACCTGTGGCAATGGATCCAGTTGAGGAAGATGTTGGTGCTAGTAGTGCCAACTGCGAAGCAAGTTGCCAGCTTTGGGGATTAGGCCGCACCGCGCTTGTTCGGTTTGTTCAAGGGCCATGGCCATGGTGGCGGCGGCGCAACCGAGATCCGGGCTAGGGCTAGGGCTAGGGCTGGCGCGCTCCTCGTTAACACCCAGCGACGTGCACCTCCGCCTCCACTGCCGCTCTCCTTCCCTCTCGTCCCTGCATCCGCCATGGTCGGCGGCCCCGGGGCTCGTCTGCAGGGAGAGCGCCGTGGTGGCCGCCGCAAATTCTCCGTGGCAGCAGCTAGGAGAGCATGAGGAGGCTGCGGCGGTGGCCATGGAGCCGGAGAGGAGCAGTCCACATGAGGTCACGTTCACCTCAGCTCACCGTCTTTTCTTCTCCTTGGTCTGGCGATATGGCGATTGATTGGTTGGTGCAGGTGAGGAAGGAGATGGCGAGGTGCTTCGAGCTCGTGCGCCGCCTCGGCCGTGGCGCCGTCTACCTTGGCTCCTCCAGGGTGCCGCCCACCCATCCCCATTATCTCCAGGCCGCCGAGCTCGCAAGGGAGGCAAGCACTGGCTGTTCCTCTTCCTTCCTTCCTTCTCTTGCCACTTTGACTATCCTAATCTTCAACATCATCCTAATTTTCAACTCACACATTATGGTTCTGAATCACCAATCTTGTTCTTCACGTCTTCTCGCCCAAAACACACTGCTGTAAGTTGGTCAAAAATTGGAGTGTAAACATCAAACTGCGCTAGATTTCGTGCAATTGCGTGGATTGTCTGAACATGTGTGTGTCAAGTGATGCTTAATTTTCATCACATTACAACAGATAGCTAGGCTGCTGGACTGCACCACATGGTCCGGAGCCGGTCCAGGTTTCATGGATGCTGCCACCCAAGGCGCTCTTGAGGCTGAGAAACCGGTCGGCGGCTTCAAGATTGGCAAGGAGGCGGGCGAATGGACAACCTCCAATTTTCACGCTTACCTGCCATCAGAGTCATATCTCACCTGCAGGTAGCTGGATCGCGATCGCTTAAATTCAGATTGATTTGAGTGTTTGTCATCGATGCATCATGCATGGAAATCAATTTGGGCTATCTGGATTTCAGGTTCTTCTCTGCGAGGAAGCATGGGTTAGTTGATGCCGCAGTGCGGAACTGCCCTACCGATAGAACTGCTGTCATCGCATTACCTGGTGGGATAGGGACGCTGGATGAGCTTTTTGAGATGATGGCGCTAATTCAACTGGAGAGGATCGGTTCCATGCTTCCAGTCCCTTTCTTGCTTCTCAACTATGATTCTTACTACTCCAAACTGCTGGAGTTTCTGAACGACTGTGAGGAGTGGGGCACCGTTGCTCCGGGAGAAGTGGCATCTCTTTGGAAGGTTTGCAATGGGAATCATGAAGCTTTGGAGTACCTGGCACAGTTCTACAATGTACCTCTTGCTGAAAGAAACTACTGCATATCACCACAGTTGAAGCAGCAGTCAACTCCATATGCCACAATTTGACGATTCAGGTTTTTCTCAAGAAATCTTGGAGCAAACTTATTCCGCTTAGTTTATCATTGTAGTACCCCCTCCATTTTAAATAGAACTAGCCAACGCCAAATTAAAAAAAAAGAAACAGAGGGAGTACAATCTTTTCACTCCATTATTTGCACTCCCCAATTCTTGAAATAAACTTGTACAGTTGAATTTCAGTCTGAATGTCTGATGAACATCACGGATGATGGATGATGCAATCAAAATTTCAGTTGCTCGGTGAATTAAAATCTCATATTGGTTCTCTCAAGATGTTATATTTCTTCTCGTGCTCAGCATTTTCTACAATATAATCCTTAACCTGCTACATAACTGTTTGTTATCTCACAGGCCACAACACACAGTGTCAACAACTATGCAAATTCAATGAGATACAAATGACAAAAAATTACAATTCTCATACAACAGTTATTGGTGCAAATATTTCCCAACCAGAAGGGCATTTGAATAACAATCATACATTTGTATTGGTGTACCTGAACAAACATAAGAAATACTAGACCGAAGAAAAGCGCGTTTCCTAATTGTCAGTTGACTCCTCGAGCGAGCAATCATTCAGGCTCATTCATATGCAGATGTAAACGCAGCCCGCCAAGATTGATCATCGTCGCATGTAGACGCGGCATGGTTGTACTCCGGTACATCCTCGCTCTCCTGGCGGTAGAATCCCCCCAGTGCTGACTCCGGCAGCCGGCTGTCCGCAAGGAAGTGCTTCATGGTCTCCATCTCCATCTCGTGCTTCTTCTTCATCTTCTCCAGCTGCTTCTTGAGCTTGTCGTTCTCTTGCTGCATCGCTGCACTCCTCTCCTGCAAATCCAAAGCAAGCAAATCAAATTGTTATCTGTGTACTTGCAGTGTTGTACAGCAGAACATAGTTTAAGCAAGCATATTGAACTGTTTATCTGTGTCTTTGAACAAACCTTTTCTAGTGTGGATGCTTCCTCTGCCTCTCTCAATCTTACAAGAAGTTCTCCAGCAGCATGGACAGCTTCAGCTGTGTCGCGAAGCTGAATGCGGAGCCTTCTGTTCTGCTCTTTCAGCTGTGCTCTTTCCTTTTCACGGTCAATCCTCACCGTGGAAAGCTCAGCTGCAAGGGCAGCAGCGAAAGCCGTCCCGCAGCCCTTCCTTCCTGCCTTGGCTGCTGCCCTCTTCACCTCTGAGATACCTTCCATCACACGGCGGTGCCTCTCAAGAAGATCATTGTACATCTCCTGGAGCTCGGCATAGTGTTCAATTATCCTGGCGTGGCCGTAGATGGCTCGTTGGAGGGCATCATCCAGTTCTGCAGTGCACTTCTTTTCATTGCTAAGCTCCATCTCTGTTTTCTCTGCAAGCATCCGGTTTGATTCAAGATCAACTCTCAGCTCTTCAGTTAGGCATATCCATTTGCTTTCAGACTCCATCCATTTCTGCCTTTCTCTGTCTAGCTCATACTCCTGGTCTGTGCTGCCATTCCTTAAATGTTCCAGAAGGCTGTCAGTTGTGGATTCATCTGCTTGTCGTTTCAGTTGATCCTTCAACCTCTGAATTTCACTAAGAAGTTCTTCCCTGTCATTCACATTTAGTTCACCAACCTTGGCTTCATCCGCTAGTTCTTTTGTGGGTTCTGTACCGTCTGAATTTTGAGCATCTTCTGAGCCCTTCTTATATTGGTCAACCTGCAATGTTAATTGAAAATGTCAGGAAAAGGGGTACCATGCCTGAAGAATACGATTATTTAGTTCATCATGCTTCGTACCAAATTGCTCAGGTCCTTGATCTTAGCGGCCTGTTCTTCACATAAAGCTTCAAGTTCAGTCTCTCTCTTTGAAGCAATTGTTGATGTGGTGGTGTCGTCCTGGATGAAGAAAATGTTTTAGTACATGTAAAAACAAGAATATTTATTAGACGTTTGCTATCACGTAATATACCTTAATAGAAGCATGAGCTGATTCATTAGATACCACACCGGTGGCTATTACAATCTGCTTTTCTGTATTTATGTTGTCTTTTTGGTTCCCATCTGTGTCGATCGCTTTTTTGCAGGATGAACAAAGAGCAGAAGATGTTGCTCCTTTCCTCTCTGGTGATGCTAGAACTCCTGAACTGACTTCTGCAACTGATTGACGGGGGTTCAGTGCAAAATGATCAAATGAAAGGCCAACAAATGATTTTCTTGGGGCTTGGTTCTGTTCATGGTACTCCATAATGTGCAAGCCCCGTTGGAGACTTGCAGCCAGAGAATCAGTTGGGCTAAGCTTGCTTGACTGTAAAGAAGAACGTACTGCACTTTTTCTAGACACTTCATCACTGGGACAATCAGATACACTAAGTTTGCTTGGTGGCAGCCCTGGTGAGGTAATGCTTTTTCTAGCCTTGTTGTGAATCTTTGGAGAAGAACATAATGTAGGGTCTTGCATTGGTGACAGGTGCGGGGAGGCACTAACTGATAGAAAAGACTTCCTGTCAGACACAAGGTCTTGATCAACTTTTGTACTGGACACTTCATGCTCTTCCTGAACCGGGCATTCACAATCATCTATTACAGGCTGATCATCTTCTTCACTTGTTTTTGTATTTCCCTTAGAGCAAGGAGTGTCATCTCCACTCTCTGCATCCATGAAGTCATCGAAAGTGTCTTCAGATGAGGAATGAATCTTTCTTATTTGGTCACGCAGTTCTTGTACATCCTCTTCATCCACATCCATCTCTTCCTCTGAATCAACTTCTATGTGAGGCAAGATTAGAGAGCGATTGAGACTCACTCGCAAATTATGCAGGCTTTCACGGGCGTTCTGTGCACTGAAATACCCATTCTTGCAGGCTTCAGTGTTTCCGGATTTTGTTCGTATGAGCTCGTCCTGCAAGTGATATAACAATTAGCATGTGTCTGTAAATTGTTGCCACTTTTATCTGCTGCTGAGGAAATACCTTCAACTGACGTATTTGATCGCTCAAACCATTAACATCATCTTCTGATATCTCATTTACCACAGCCTTGTTTGGCATGAGCTTTGCTCTCTCACCAAATCGTAGCGTGCTTAAAGTTGTAGTTCTGCACCTGCATTTGCCGGTCACGGGACTCGAAGTCAACTTTAGAGAATGTAAATGGCATTGTGAGTACATAAGGTAATGGACAGAAAGTACCTGTGCTCTGAAGAAATGGAACACAAGAATGTAACCTTTGAATTTCCACCTAGTGTATCCTTCAGCACATGCGTCAAACAGGATTGCTTGTGGGGAGAGTCATCTTTCTGGGTCTCTGGTGCTTCTGATAGAATTTTGACGAGTTTCCTGAAGTAACAATGTGTAAGTCAGTCTTCTGCTTTACTACACGTTTTTATTCTGATCACTTTATGTTTAATATATATCTCCAAAGAAAGCAGTTATCACTATAAGCAAACAGATTAAGAAAGAGAAATCGGTTAACATGAAAAACAAACATTGAAGATATTTCAGTGATGAATTTTCATGAGGTCATCAAAATTCCTGCCAAACAAGCAATCTTATAAACTTACATACCCAAGCTTTGATAGGGACTTCTTAACATATCTTTCTTCTCTTGTACAGTGCTTGTTGCCACCATCAAGTTCATCATTATCAGGACCAGCAAGATCAACAAAGGTAATTCTGCTAGTCCGTGAGCTGCTGAAGCCATTTGATGAGAAACCCTGTAATTTGGTTGGACAAAGTAAATTCCCAAGATAATGACAGGATGTACAGTGCTGATCAATTAGTGAAAAACTTAAAAAATAGAATAGAATAGACCAAAGAGCATACTGATTTTCTAAATTCTCTAATACTGACATGATTATTGCAATAATAGAAGTTAAATATAGCTGGCTATGAGGTCTCCAAACAACAGAAGAAATAAGAGAGGTATAGTTTACCTTGCTCCATGCTTCAATGACACAAGTGAATATCACATGAGAACGTGAACTTCTCAAGTTCATACTGGTAGTGCCAACTTTTCTGTTTGAAAGGCCCTGTAAAGAAAAGCAAGCTCAGACAAGCAATCAATAATTTTGGAGCAATGGTAGACTTGAATTCAGATTTTAATCTCTAGAGGAGAAGGTAGTGGCTCAGTTGTTAGAAGTACAACATGAAACAAATAGTTTTGAGTGAGCATGATACAAGTACTAATATATGCGATCTAAACGTAAGTGCAGCTTGTTATCAATACAAAGGTCTTTCTGATTACAGGGAGCTCAAGCAGAAGTCCTGGTTGTGATACTCATCCATGCAGAGGTGAAATGGAAATCAAAGAAACCCTAGTTTCAAAAGCAAAATAGAAAGGACAATTTCTTTCTGCTGCTGATGTGAAGCAAAATAGGTCAAAATTGTCCCACTGATTTGAAGCATAGTAGAAGCAATTTCTTGGGTTGGTTTTATTGGATAACTCCGTGCCATAAAAGAATAAAGAAGATTTTCGGAACAACTTGACCAGTGCCCATAAGTTAGCACCAAGTAAGCAAAATGTTTTGGATCTTAACGAAACAAACATGTAAATAGCTTTAGATAACTTCCAATATTTTTTCACATAATGCAAACTGAATTCAAGCTCCAAATGCCTAGCTATGTTTTCTGACAGAAATTTGCAAAATAGTGCAGCAACTTCCTGACCAAATCTGTAAAGCATCAGTCTACAAGTAGACAGATAATGCAGTGAGGTGGAAGTCATTTTGATCATACCTTCATCAAGATCTGATTGACGTCCTCAACCGTTGACACATACTCATCGGTCAAATTCTCGACATGGATACCATTGCCAGCATTATCTCTTATCTAAGATAACGGAGTTGGATAAGTATACTGTAATCCTAGCACATGCCAAATGCAGAGATAGGTTCTTGCTCAAGATTAGAATATACCTGAAGGTTACGCTGAGATGGATCCAACAGGTCATTAATCTGTTCATTATGTACCTGGAAAGCATAGAGCAAAATTTGCATCATGTCAGATCTGGAAACATAATTAAGGGCGCGTTCCTAAGTGTATAATCCCCACACTATTCTCCTCGTTTTCTATTTTTTCGTTAGCACGCTTTTTATATAAAAGTTTCGTGCGAAAGAAAATTCTAATAAATTTATTTACTAATTTTTTATATATTAATACTTAATTAATCATAATCACGTTTCTCGTTTTAAGTGCGGCGACCACACCACACTAACGATCGCGGCCTAAACAAACTGAACTTCAGCGACACACACACATTTAGATGCATTTTTTCAATTCAATTAAGAACGAGCAGGTGAGTCAGTACTCACCTCAAGAAACGAACACCGGCATTGGTAGCTTGTCTGCTTCTCCGGTGAGCTCTCTTGCCTCTGCACCAGGAAAGAACAGCATTGAGACCAAAGGAAATCACAGGTTTAATCAAATTTCTACAAAACCAGACGGCAGAAATGCCTTACGCCTTGGATTTGAGCAAAGAGGTTCTGGAAGACGCGAGGCACGACGCCCCTGTCGGCGTGGTCGGAGCTGCTGTCAACCATGGCCGCGAGGGCTCCAAACATGGTATACGTCTTCCCTGTGCCGCTCTAACCGCAATTCCAACACACAAAAGCAAAGTTTCAGAAGCAGTAACGCACGAAAAAATAGAATCCCAAACTGAACAGCAAGGAATCAGAGGAGGTACCTGGCCGTAGCACACGAGGGAGGAGTTGAATCCAGCGAGGGCGCTCTCGATCATGGGCACGCCGATCAGATCGAACGCATCCGCCTGCCAAGGAACACCAAGACTCATCACAGGATTCGTTCAAGAGCACGCAGAATTGGAGGAAGCTTTGATTCAACCAGGCCTCACAAGGTCCGTACGGATGGCAGAAGCGAATGCTGTTAGTTACCTGGGAGGCCCTGTCGTCGAGGAAGCCATCGACGGCGAACGACCGGTCGCCGACCGCGACGGAGCAGGGGGAGGTCTTGCGGACGAAGAACAGATCCTTGCCGTCCACCGGCCGGCTCACCGTCGGCCGCACCCGCACCACTACCTGCACGACTCTCGCGCATCAGGAGAAGCTTGCAACTTATTCGGAAGAGGATTTATTTCGAGTGGCCGTGGGGGCGGGGACTTCACCTTGACGGCGGGTGCCTCGTCGGCCAGCGCAGAAGCCTGCTCCCCCTCGGCGGCGGCCTTCGAGGGAGCAGCGCTGCTCGGGACGGGCTTCGACCGCGGCGACGCGCCCGGCGCCGAGGAGTTCTTGGCGGCGGGGGACATCGGCGGCGAGGCAGCGGCCAGGTTGGGGTGGAGATTCTCCTGGTCGTCGGCGGCGGCGCCTGCCCTCGGGGAGGTCACGGCGAAGGCGGAGAGTGACCGCGACGCCTGCCGCTTCAGGTTCCGCCTCAGCATCTCCATTGTTCCCCCGCCCTCGCTTCGCTTCCCTCTATCTGCTGCTGCTGCTTCACGGCGAGATCGAAATCGAAATCGAGATGGAGATTGAGAGGAGAGGAGAGAGAGATCGAGAGAAGGAAGGAGACAAGTGATACGAGACGACGGCGAGGAGGCGGCCGCGCGGTGGCTTGTAGTAAGATGCAGATGCGATGATGGATTGCCCGTTGGGATTCAAAATATTTTGAAACGGGGATGCGGGCGGGGCGTGTGCGATGCGCCGCAGGAGAGAGAGAGAGAGAGAGGGGAGGGGAGGGGAGGGGAGGGGAGAGGAGAGGAGAGGAGAGCGCTCGATCACGTGATGGACGGTTAGATGATTGCCGCGTCAGTGGGGGGTGCGTCTTCTAGCGTGGACAGCGCGTCGAAACTAGCCGTTGGGGAGCGGGGGTAAAAAAAGGCCAAACCTGCCATGCGTGATGCGTCCGAGACTCCGAGGAAAGGAAAGAAAGGTAAGCGCACAATCATAGGCTATTATTTGGTTTAGAAATTACTACTTCAGTAGAAAAAAATCAACTATGATCGGTCAGTGTCCGATTGGTAGCCGTAGAACTGAACAAATCAATCAAAATTAATTTTTGGGTAAAGCTTTAATACTTATATACTAGTAGTATATAAAAGCTAATGTTAAAATAGACTAGGATGAGAAACCCCAAAAATAATTAAGCAGACACTCGTCGTTTTAACCTTGTAAATGTGATCAAAATTCATTCGCAGAATATTAAGAATTTAGCAACTTAAAGAGACCACGGGTCCAGTCCAACCGAGCTAATCCAAAAACCGGGCTGAAATGTAGTAGCCAGACCAATCGAACCACGCAGCAGAAAGGCCTAGGCCCAGTCGAGGCAGCTGATCCTATATACAAATCTAATCCGCCCCAAACGACTCCAATTCTAATCGTGAATCCTGCCCTAATCCTGATCCTATCCGCCTCAGGACTGTTCGCGGCCGCGCCCATATATAAAGCGCGTCGGTTTCCACTGGCCGCAGGCTCGCAGCAAGAATCGATCGCGATGGAGATTATGCACCAGCTCGCCGCCGCCGCCACCGCCACCGCCACGGCCACCGCCACGGCCACGGCCTCGGCCACGGCCACGGCCACGGCCACGGCCACGGCCCCGGTCCCGGCCCTGTGCCCTCAACCCTCTCCGACGGCGATGACGACGGCGCAGATGGAGGCCGCCATCGTGACGCTGCACGGCAAGAAGCAGCGCCTCCGCGAGGCCTACGACAGCCTCGTCCTCTCGTCGCCCATCCCCCTCCCCTTCCGCTGGTCCGACCTCGACTCCCACCTCTCCTCCCTCCAGTCCTCCATCCACGCCCGCTTCAGCCAGCTGCAGGCCCTCGAGGCTTCCCGGCCCGCGCCCCCTGCCACCGCCGCCGCCGCGAGCCACGGCGAGGAGTCCAGCGAGGACGTGGAGATGAAGGACGTCCACCAACAGGGAGAGGACGGGGTGATTGCGGCGGCGGCGGCAAAGGTGGCGCCTCCGTCTACGGTGCAGGTCAAGGAGGAGGCCGTGGGTCCAACTCCTCTACGCGGCGCCTCGGGTCTTGCGGCGGCATGCGCGAGCATGGACTCTCCAAGGCTGGCGAATCCCGCCGGCAAGCGTGCCGGCGTCGGGCAAGATGGGCTCGTTCGACCCGGTGAGATGGCGCCGGCGGCGGCGAAGATGGCGCCTCCGTCAAAGGTGCAGGTCAAGGAGGAACCCGTGGAGGTGATCCCATCTCTTCCGGGTGGCGCCACGGGTCTTACGGTGGCATGCGCGAGCATGGACGCCCCAAGACTAGACGTCTGCAAGCGCGCCGGCGGCGGGCAAGATGGGTTCGCGCGATACTCCGGCGGCGGGCAAGATGTGTTCGCGGGACACGGTACAACGCAGTCACCCCCGATCCCTAGTCGCCCTGTGCTCCAGCAGCAGCACATGGCCGGCGCCCCGAACGGCAGTCACCCTGTGCTACGGCAGCACGCCGCTAACGCCATGAACGCTGGTCACTCGGCGTTCCGGCCGCTGCAGCACATGGGTAAACCCCGGGACGCGGGTGACTTGCAGAAGGCTGCCGCACCAAACACCGGGTATCGCCTGCCGCTGCAGCGGTGGCAGCAGCAGCGCGTGCACGCTAATCTCACGTGCCCCTTGCCGCCACCGGTGGTTGCGGGCTCCTCGCCTCCGCAGCAGCGCGTGGGCGTGTTCCCCTGGCCACCGCCGCAGATCGTGGGCTCCTCGCTGCTGCAGCAGCGCGTGGGCGTGTTCCCCTCGCCACCGCAGCAGCGCGTAGGCGTGTTCCCCTCGCTACCGCTGCAGATCGTTGGCTCCTCGCCGCCAGCGGCGCCGCTGTCACAGGCGCGCGTGGGCGAGGCTAATCTCACGAACCCCTCGCCGCAGCAGTTCACAGCTAACGCACCACACGCAAGCGATGGCCAGCTCCAGAAGCGGCCACCGTGGCAGCGGCAGCAGCGCGTGGGCGTGGCTAATCCCATGAACGCCGGTGACCTGCCGCCCCAGAAGCCGCAGTTCACGGCCAACGCACCAAACTCCGGAGAACACCCGTTCCAGGAGCAGCAGCAACCGCCGCCCGTGGCTAAACCCACGGACGACGCCGCCAGTGACCTGCTTCCTCAGCAGCAGCAGCAGCAGTTCATGGCCAACGCACCAAACGCCGGAGAACACCTGCTCCCGGAGCAACAGAAGCAGCAGCTCGTGACAGCAAAACCCACCAACGCGCCGCAACGGGGGCAGCAGCACGCCGCGAACGCCACCAACCCCGTCGTTCTCCGGCGGCAGCGGCAGCGGGTTCGACTTCGACCACCGAGCGCCACTAACCTGCCGCAAACGAAGCAGGAGCAGCATCAGTTCACGGCTGATGGCAGCACCAACTCCCGCAACCCCCCGCCGCCGCCGTGCGGCATGGCCAACCCCCATAACTCCCTTGACCTGCCGACGGAGAACAATCATCAGCTCATCGCGGGGAAGAATCAGCAGCTCATGGCGGACAACCACTCTGCCTCTGCACCGGTTTCCACACCACTGGTTGCATCAAACCAGAGTGAATCAGCAGCCATGACGACGACGAAGAGCAACCAAAACTCCGGCGGTCGTATCGGACCGCAACCTGTGGCGGCCGGCGCTGCTCCAAATCCGGCCGGCAACCAGCAGCAGCAGCAAAGGCAGCCGAAAGGTGGTGCAAACAGGCGAGGCGGACGAGGCCAAAGTAACAAGAACAATAACATTGCTAATACTAATATTAGCAACACGAGCAAGGTGATTGGCAAGGGCAACAAGGGCAATGGGAACCCCCAGCTCAACAAGAATGGGCCAGGTGATCATCAGAAGAACAAAAAGGCAGGGCAGCTTTGCTACAGGTGTGGGTGCAGAGGGCACTGGTCTCGCATCTGTCGCACTCCTGAGCATCTGGTGAAGCTTTATCAGCAGGACAAAAAGGCCAAGCAACAACAAGCAGGAGCGAGTACAATTTATGTGGGAGCCGTGACGGATTAGGGGTTATAAGATGGGCACATGGATTAAATCCTGTATGTAGAATACCCATTTTCGAGTAATGTAGTACCTGACACGTTTGTGTATTTTTCTAATGAGATGTGTTACGGTGTTTGCGAGATATCTAAAGATAATTAGAGATGGATCAATATAAACCGTTGATCACGATAAGGGTGGGTATGAAATAAAATTATTATAATCGATGATAGTGAAGTAATTGACTAGTAAATTAGTGATAATTTTATTTTATGTGAATACCTTTGCTTAATTGAAACCGTATCTTTGCATCTATTTGGTGATCTGATCATCGCAAAGACAAAAAAAAATCAAGATCTTTTTTTCTCCTCGTTCGATCTTTCTCTAGAGTTTGAACCGGAGGTCGATCGATGGAGAAGTTACTGGATGCCGCTGCCTCAGCCTCCTTGACGATGCTGCTACGGTGTGCTCTCTGATCGGCCACCGCTGGCATTTGGCCGACAACGATCATGATAATGACGGCGTGTTCCAGCTCTCCGCCATCTCATTTTTAGAGAAACCATTTTCGGTTGAAATGCCAAATTTGAGTTACACCCAGGATTAAAGAATATTTCTAGTCCCGATTTAAAAAGTCTACGGATTTCTAGAAACATTAGTACTGGTTCGTGATAAGAACCGGGACTAAAGATCATCTTTAGGGCGCGTTCGCGAGTGATTTTTGGGGCTGCTGATTAGCCGCACGTAAAACGAGAAACATGATTAGCATATGATTAATTAAGTATTAATATAAAAAATTAATAAATAAATTTATTAGATTTTTTAAGCAACTTTTATATAAAAAAATTTCGCACGAAACGTACCATTTAACGAGTTTGAAAAGCGTGCTAACGGAAAACGAGGAGAATAATATATTGAGTATACACTCACGATTGCGCCCTTAGTCCCGGTTCAAATATTGTCAGAACCTATCAGAGCGTCGACATCTTTAGTCTTGGTTGGTAAGATGCTATTTTTTGTCCCGGTTGATGTTACCAACCGAGACTAAAGATGTCCGGCGCTCTGACAGGTTCTGACAGCCTCTGGCGCCATCTTTAGTCCCGGTTGGTAACACCAACCAGGACTAAAGATGATCTTTAGTCCCGGTTGTTAACAACAACCGGGACTAAAGATGGGGGTTCCTTTTAAACTCCTTTTTCCTCCTTCACCCAGACGAGCTACACTTGCCTTCAAAATTTTTCTTAGCTAGAGGGAGGTCTTGCCAAAATTTTTGTGATTTTGTTTTGGTGATAATACACAAATCTTTGCTATCTACAAGGTTAGCAACTTCTTCCTCTTATGATCTATGCTTAGCACTTCGTATTTTACGGTTGTTTTTTATACATTTTCATCTCTAGATTTTTTTAAATATGAGGAGAGAGAAAATTTGTTTGGACTAATTATTTTGCTAAGCACATTACATTGGGTTGAGAAAAAAGTTAGAGAAAATAAAGAGGAAGAAAAGTATGCTTAGCACGTTATATTTCTAGGAATTTAGTCCATACAATTTTATCTCAAAAAATATTTATGGAAAATGATGAGAGAGAATCTTTTGGACAAAAAGTTATAAAATAGATGACAAAGGACCTTTTAAAATAGATACAAAATAATTAATTAATTTTATGTTTATCACTTAAAAGACCTTTTAAAAATAATTTTAATTTTTTAGAACAACACATTATGTATGTTGGATTAGTATATAATAATTGTCTGATTATATATATATAATTATTGTAATAATATTTAAATGATTTGAATTTCGTGGAATTTTCTTACGATTTTAGTGCATTCCATGTAGATGGATCGGCAATGGATGTACAACGCGGGTCGACGGTCGAGAGAGTTTATTTAAGATGTGCATTATTTTTTGAGTGTGGCCGATGCCAACAAGCAGAAGGGTTTTATACGTTGTCCATGCAAAAAGTGCAAAAACGAGAAGGAGTATTCTACATCAAGAATTATTCATGCCCACTTGTTTCGATCGGGATTCATGCCTCACTACAATTGTTGGACATCGCACGTAGAGGTGAGGGTTGCAATGGAAGAAGATGAAGAAGACGACGACAACATTCTGGACTGTGGTCAATACGGTGGGTTTGAAGATAATACAGCAGGCAAGACGGGCGGGGATGCTAAAGAAAACGACAGTGCCGATGACCTTGGTCAGATGTTGTGCGACGTATAGGAGGACTACGAAGGCGTAAAGGAGGTGCAGAAATTGGAGCGTATGGTGGCGGACCATAAAAGGTCCTTGTACCCAGGTTGTGAACAGGGACACAAAAAGTTGTGTACCACGCTGAAATTCTTGCAATGGAAGGCCAAATATGGTGTTAGTGACAAGGCATTTGGCGAGTTACTAAAACTCGTGAAGAACATTCTTCTAGAGGGAAACGAATTGCCGGAATCAACGTACGAGGTTAAGAAGTTAGTCTGTCCTCTAGGACTGGAGGTACAGAAGATACACGCATGTCCTAACGATTGTATCCTCTACCGCAGTGAGGAGTATGAGAACCTAGAAGCATGTCCGGTTTGTAAAGCACTTCGATACAAGATCAGACGAGATGATCCAGGCGAAGTTGACGGACGGCCCTTAAATAAAAGGGTTCCTGCTAAGGTGATGTGGTATTTTCCTATAATACCACGGCTGAAGCGTCTGTTCAGGAACAAGGAGCATGCAAGAATGATGCGTTGGCACGCGGAAGAACGCCTACAAGACGGCATGCTGAGACATCCCGCCGATGGGTCACAGTTGCGAGACATCGACAGAACATTTGAAGACTTCGGCGAGGATGCAAGAAACCTAAGGTTCAGCTTAAGCACAGACAACATGAATCCTTTTGGAAAGATGAGCAGCGGGCATAGCACTTGGCCTGTGACGATGTGTATCTACAACCTTCCCGCCTTGGCTATGTATGAAACGAAAGTACATTCAGATGCCGGTTATTATTCAAGGCCCGAAGCAACTGGTAACGACATCGATGTGTACACGAGACCGCCGATCGAAGATCTAAAGCGCTTGTGGAAGAAAGAAGGTGTTCCCGTGTGGGATGAAGATAAGGGAGCAGTTTAACCTACGAGGGTTGCTTGTTTGTTACCATCAATGATTGGCTGCACTTGGCAACCTATCCGGACAATCAAACAAGGGGTACAACGCTTGCACCCACTGTATGGATGAGACTGAGTGTACGTACCTAAAACACTGTAAAAAGGTAGTGTACATGGGCCATCGTCGCTTTCTTCTTTGCAAGCCACCCCGTCCAGGAGAAGAGGCAAACATTTTGATCAACCGCGGACCATCGTACTAAACCAAAGCATCGCAACGAAAAGGCCATGTTTGCCATGGTGAAAGACCTCAAAGTAGTATTTGGAAAGAGACCCAGCAACCAATCTATAGCAAGTGAAGGTGGTCACTGCCACATCCTGAGTTTTCCCTAATTCATTTAAATAATTTACCCGAAATAATCGGAATTTAGAAATTAACCGAGTCAACCTATAATTTTTAAAATGCAAATAATAAATGGAAATGACATGGTAGGATTTTTCTTGAATTCTTCATGTCAAAATACGCTAACGAGATTTTTTTGGAATTTTTAGAGCACCCTAAGTATTTTTAAACAATTAAATAAGAAATCGGGAATTAATTAAGCCCCAAAAATCCTTTTTCCCTTTTTCTTTTCTTTTCCGTACGGGCTGCGTACTCCGCTCTTTCCTTGGGCCGTCGGCCGGTCCTCTCCCCGCGCGCCGGTCATGGGCCGAGGCCGCAACGCCGCCGCCGCACGCAAGTCCGCGGGCGTCCTCGCCGCGAGACGCGCGGGTGGGCCCCTGTCGAGCTTCCGCCCCGCGCCCGGTCGGTCCGCCGCCGCCCGCCATGCGCGCCGCCTTTCCGCTCCTTCCCGTTTGAATCCGAGCCACGTCGGCCCCGTGCGGCTCAATCTCGCGCGCCGTTTCCATCCCCGCAAACCCCGCGCCCTTTGGAAACCCTATCCACGCAAAATCCGTCGCCGATTGTTTCTCTCTCTCCGAGTCCGTGAACAACGGCGAGGAATCCGCGCCATTTCCGTGTTGGTTTCGGCCCCGTGGTACCCCTATAAAACTCCTCGTTCGCCGCGCGCGTTTCCCTTTGGTTCCGTGCGCTAGCCCCAAAAACCCGCCGTCGCCATCGTCGTCGTCTCCGTCGCCGGTGAGTGCACCGCCGCCCTTCTCCTTTTCGGTTTTCGGTCTCCTCCCGAACCGCTCCGCGCGCACCGTTCCACCCTTCCCGTGGTCCGCGCCGCGCCGCAGCACCTTCGCCGCCGTCGCCGGTGCCGTCGGAGTTCCGCCGGCCGGCCGCCGGCATGGCATGGCCGGCGGCGAGCTCGAGCCGCCGCCACCCGAACCCTAACCCTAGCGCCGCTCCCGCACCGCCCGATCCTTCGGATCGGGCGGATCCGCACCGTCCGATCGCGATCGATCCGTCGCCGTTCGATCCGGCCGCCGCACGCCGGATGGCCGCCGCGTGTCCGCCTTGCCGCCGCCCCAAACCCTAACCCTAGCCGCGATCCGCGCCGTTCGATCCTTTGGATCGGGCGGATCCGACCGTCCCGCTCGCGCGCAAGGCCGCCGCCGTCCGATCGCCGCCACCCTCCCCGATGCGCGCCACGTGCCCCGCTCTCCTCGCCGCCGTGGACTCGGTCCACCGTGGACCGCGCCCGCGCCGCTGCGTCGCCCGCTTGCGCCGCCGACGTCGCCTACCGCTTGCGCCATGCTTGCGTCATCCAGGGGCTTAATTGCGCAATAAATCATTTAATCTTTTCTGTTTAGTTTAAAAATCGCAATTAAACTTCTAAAATTCATATCTTTTGAATCCGAACTCCGTTTGAGCCCATCCAAATTTCATTAAATCCAGAAAAATGTCAAGAATCCATTAAAAATACTTTTCAGTGCTGTTTCAGTAGACTTTTTAGGGTGTTTGTTGAGTGTTTTGTTTGTCGTGTAGATCCCGAGTTTTCCGGCGAGCCCGTTCTCTTCGAAGTAGTCGCCGAGGTTCCTCGGTCTCCGAGCAAGGCAAGTCATACCTTACATTGACCATATTGTACCTATTTTATGTAAATATCTCTATTTCATTCAAATACTGCATATGTTTTAGAATGTCATTTCATGGGATGTTTTATACCTATTGTACTCAACCATAGGATTGTTTACCCTATACCATTGATAACTTGGGATCCAATGTGACTAGATGATAGTTTAAGGTTGCTTAGTCATGCTTAGCGCAACTAGCTCACTTAAGGGAGTCACACTAATCAAGTTTAATGCTAAAGTTGACCTCCGGTGATATTAAGATATGATCTTGTTCTTAATAATATTGACTTATAAGAAAGGTGGGTCGTGAGCACATGGTTGGTCTTTGGTTAGCGTGCTCATGACGATTAAGGACCGGTTCTCGGAAACCCGGAAGAAATGCCGTGCATACCACAAGCCGGCATGGGTAATGGTCGGGCCCGTAGCACTGTTGTCTCTAGTTAACGTATCCCAGAGAGGGTGAGCGTGATGGAGTTGGGTCGGCCCGGTTTTAAGGGTTGATCAGCTTCCGGATTCACCGCGGCACTAGAGGGGCTGCCCATTGCCCGATGGGAATGGGGCGAAACCTTGGTGTGGTACGATTGATTAGAGGGGTTGTGTGAAGGGTCTTGTCACAATTCCTTTCCGAGGCACCGTGGTGGTGCACCGGCGCACGGTAATGTGTTGTGGGATTGTGTCTTGTGGGTACGATTGTACACCTCGATCGAGTAAAAACTATTCGAATAGCCGTGCCCACGGTTACGGGCGATCGACCAGATTCACCGTGATTAGTCTCATTTACTTTATTCGAATGAAAGGTTGGAATATGACTAGTGCAGGCGGATGGATGGGCCTGTTGCAACGTGGTTTGAGCGTTGGACAGCGTTTATTTAATACTGCTTAAATATTACTACTGTTTTACTGTCTCCAAATATTATTATTATATACTGCAAATGCTGTTTATGCAAATTGAGCCCTTGACCCTTCCTTGTTATTTATCTCGCATCATGTACCCTTTTCCGGTGTGACTTGTTGAGTACGGTGGTTGTACTCGGTCTTGCTTCTTTTTCCCCTTCGGTGCCGAGGTTGAGAGCGAGGTCTCCGAGGAGGTGTAGGCTTGTTCTCGTCAAGGTTTAGCGTGGAGTTGGTGTTCCGCTTCGCTCGTGTCAAAGTTTAGCTTAAGTCGGTTTTATTTTTCTTTTCCGCTGCATTTGTGTAACTCTTTTTTTATTGTTTCTAAGACGAGGATTCTGCACGAGTTCAATCGTCTTGCCCGTTATGCCCCAGAAGATGTGCGCACTGATGCAGAAAGGCAGGAAAAGTTTTTGGCCGGTTTGGATGATGAACTCACGGACAAGCTTATCTCCGAAGAGTATGCTAACTTTGAGAAGCTGGTCGACAAGGCCATTCGACGGGAAGATCGGCGCAACAAGATGATCAAGAAGAGAAAAGCATTCCGGACACGACCTCCTCAACGGCGGGAAATCGCAGAGGCCGCGTTTCATGCCGGGAGTCGAGTGGACCTACCACCATGATTGTTCGTCGGCATCGACCTTATCACCCGGGAATTTCCAAGCGCGGTAGTGGCGGTGGTCGGCAACAACGTACTCCGGCCCGCGCCCTCAACGGCGCCATCCCGGCAACAGATCCACGGCCACCACCTCCAAGGAAGGACTCGGGAGGAAAGCCGAGTCTGTTTCAGCTGTGGTGATCCGGGGCATTTTGCGAGACAAGTGTCCAAGCCAAGACGCGTGGGCCAAGGTTCATCCGAGGCTCGAGTCAATCATGCTCCGCCGAGGAAGCGCAGACCGCTCCCGAAGTTATCTGGTATGTTTCGTAAACTTTACTCCTGCCACAGTATTATTTGATTCGGGGCTACACATTCATTTATCTCAAAGCAATTTGTTGGGGCACATGGGTTGTCGGTAGTGGGACTTAAGATACCTATGCGGGTTCAAACCCCGGAAACCATTTGGAGACCACTCGATTGTCCCTCGGTGGCCATAGAAATCCAAGGGTCTATGTTTCTAGCCAACCTTATCCTCCTTCGGTCAAAGGCATAGATGTCATTCTTGGGATGGATTGATTGTCCAGACATAAGGGAGTAATTATGCGCTAGTCGCACCATTACTCTAATTAATACGAAAGGAGAAAGAGTTGTTTTTCGCTCTCCCATGCAAGTCAAGCCCGTAGCAAGTTTAAATCATGTTTCCATGGGGAACCGTCCGAAATGGCGGCCAAGACCCCTGTGAAGTTAGAGGATATCCCCATCGTCGAGAGAATACCACGAAGTTTTCCCAGGATTTAACTCGGATGCCGCCAAAAGGAAATCGAATTCCGGATTGACCTAGTACCGGGACCGCCCAATACACAAGAGGCCATATAGGATGGGAGCCAACGAGTTGGCCGAAGTAAAAGCAAGTGGATGAAGCAGGTTGCAAAAAGGGTATATTCGCGAGCACATCACCTTGGGGTGCTCGGTGATTTTCGTGGAAAAGAAGGACAAGACCAAGAGAATGTGTGTGGATTATCGAGCCCTCAATGAGGTTACTATCAAGAACAAGTATCCCCTACCCCGGATTGATGACTTATTCGACCAACTCAAAGGGGCCAAGGTATTTTCCAAGATAGATCTGCGATCGGGCTATCATCGAGTTGAGGATTCGGGAAGAGGACATTCCCAAGACCGCCTTCACCACCAGTACGGGATGTCGAGTGTACGGTCATGTCTTTTGGTTTAACCAATGCAGGCTTTCTTTATGAATCGATGAACAAGGTGTTTATGGAGTTCTTGGATAAATTCGTGGTGGTGTTCATTGACGACATTTTGGTCTACTCTAAGTCGAGAGGAGGATCATGAGCAACATCTTCGGACGTACTCGAAAAGTTGAGAGACCATCAACTCTACGCCAAGTTTAGCAAGTGTGCTTTACGGTTAAAGGAGGTACGGTTCTCGGCCACATTGTGAATGCCCAAGGAGTAGCGAGTGGATCCAGCAAATGTGGAATCGGTTACCAAGTGGACCCGACCTAAAACAGTCACGCAGATCAGAAGTTTCCTTGGACTTGCGGGTTACTACCGCCGCTTCATTGAGAACTTCTCCAAAATCGCCAAGCCAATGACTCAATTGTTGAAGAAAGATGAGAAGTTTAAGTGGTCGAGAATGCAATAGGAGTTTTGAAGAGCTCAAGAGGAAGTTGGTGTACGCACCGGTGTTGATCTTGCCCAGGCCCGCAAAGGACTTCCAAGTTTATTGTGATGCATCTCGCCAAGGGTTAGGATGTGTGTTGATGCAAGAAGGCAAAGTGGTTGCATATGCATCTCGTCAATTGCGCCCACATGAAAACAACTACCCCACTCATGATGCGGAGTTATCCGCAGTGGTTCATGCATTGAAGATGCGCGACACTACCTAATTGGTAATCGTTGTGAAGTGTATACGAGATCACAAAAGTCTTAAGTACATTTTCACCCAATAGGATTTAAACCTCAGACGAGAGGAGATGGTTGGAACGATCAAGGATTATGACTTAGGGATACATTACCATCCCGGCAAAGCTAATGTGGTTGCGGATGCACTAAGCCGAAAGAGTTCTTGCACCACCCTCGGTGTCGAAGGAATGTGTGACCCGGTTGCGGCGGAATTCGAGAATCTAAATCTACGAGTGGTGGATTTTGGTTTTGTGGCTGCTCGGAAGCCCAACCCACTCTCATTGATCAAATTCGGGCTGCTCGGGCGTCGGATCCCGAAATGGCCAAACTCAAGAAGAACATGAGAGTCGGAAAAGCTCGTGGTTTTACGGAAGACGAACATGGCACAATCTGGATGGGAAAGAGATTGTGTGTGCCGGAAGACAAGAATTTGAAAAGACGATCCTTACAAGTTCACCAAACCCAATACTCAATTCACCAGGGCAGTACAAAGATGTATCAAGATCTTAAAGAAAAGTTTTGGTGGGTCGGCATGAGGAGGGAGATAGCCGGAGTTTGTTGCACTTTGTGATGTTTGTCGAGAGTGAAGGAGAACATCAACGGCCGGGTGTTGCAACCACTTGATTCAGTGGAAATGGGAAGAAATTGGAATGGATTTCATCACGGGTTTACCCCGCACGTCGAGGATATGACTCGATTTGGGTCGTGGTGGACCGACTCACCAAGGTGGCCCACTTCATACCGTACATACTACCTATTCGGGGAAGAAGTTGGCGAGCTTTATCTCGCAAGGATCATGTGTTTGCATGGCGTGCCTAAGAAGATCGTGTCCAGATAGGGAAGTCGGTTACTTCCAAGTTACGGAAGAAGTTGCAAGAAGAACTCGGTACCGTTTGAATTTCAGCACGGCCTATCATCCGCAAGCAGACGGCCAAGGCGAGAGAGTGAATCAGATTTTGGAAGATATGCTAAGAGCATGCGCGCTCGATTTTGGAAAAGCATGGGACAAAAGCTTGCCCTATGCAGAATTCTCTTACAACAACGGTTACCGAGCCGCATTCAAATGGCACCGTATGAAGCCTTGTATGGACGGAAATGCCGCACACCTGTTGCAGGACCGGACGGTGAGCGCCAATTGTTTGGCACGGAAGTAATAAGCGGAGCGAGAGGAAAAGGTCCGAGTGATTCGAGAAAGGTTGAAGATTGCACGGTCTCGACAAAAGAGCTATGCCGATAATGTCGTCGAAGAGATCTCGCCTTTGAAGCGGGGATTTTGTGTATCTTCGCGTCACACCACTCGGGAGTACCGTTTCCAAACCAAAGGTAAGTTGGCACCACGTTTCGTGGGACCATACGGGATTCGGGAACGTCGAGGAGAAGTGGCCTATCAGTGGAGCTTCCCTCCAACATGGTGGTATTCACGACGTGTTTCATGTGTCCCGAGTTGAAGAAGTGTTTAAGGGTACCGGAAGACAGGCGAGTCCGGACCAGTTGAAATCCAAGAGGACTTAACCTACGTAGAGAGACCAGCACGTATTCTTGAGGTCGGTGAAAGAAGGACTCGGAACAAGGTTATCGGGTTTTGCAAGGTTCAATGGACTCATCACTCAGGAAGAAGCTACTTGGGAACGAGAAGATGAGCTAAAGGCCGCGCACCGCACCTCTTCGCGGTACCTCGAATCTCGGGGTCGAGATTCCGTTTAAGGGGGTAGGTTGTCACATCACGAGTTTTTCCCTAATTCATTTAAATAATTTACCACGAAATAATCGGAATTTCGAAATTAACCTAGAGTCAACCTATAATTTTTAAAATGCAAATAATAAATGGAAATGACATGGTAGGATTTTTCTTGAATTCTTCATGTCAAAATACGCTAAGGATTTTTCTTGGAATTTTAGAGCACCCTAAGTATTTTTAAACAATTAAATAAGAAATCGGGAATTAATTAAGCCCCAAAAATCCTTTTTCCCTTTTTCTTTTTCTTTTCCGTACGGGCTGCACAGTACTCCGCTCTTTCCTTGGGCCGTCGGCCCGGTCCCTCTCCCGCGCGCGCCGGTCGTGGGCCGAGGCCACGCGCGCCGCCGCGCACGCAAGTCCGCGGGCGTCCCTCGCCGCGAGACGGCGACGGGTGGGCCCGCTGTCGGGCTTCCGTCCCCGCGCTCGGTCGGTCCGGCCGCCGTCGCCATGCGCGCCGCCTTTCCGCTCCTTCCCGTTTGAATCCGAGCCACGTCGGCCCCGTGCGCGAGCTCAATCTCGCGCGCCGTTTCCATCCCCGCAAACCCCGCGCCCTTTGGAAACCCTATCCACGCAAAATCCGTCGCCGATTGTTTCCTCTCTCTCTCCGAGTCCGTGAACAACGGCGAGGAATCCGCGCCATTTCCGTGTTGGTTTCGGCCCGTGGTACCCCTATAAAACTCCTCGTTCGCCGCGCGCGTTTTCCCTTTGGTTCCGTGCGCTAGCCCCAAAACCCGCCGTCGCCATCGTCGTCGTCTCCGTCGCCGGTGAGTGCACCGCCGCCCTTCTCCTTTTCGGTTTTCGGGTCTCCTCCCGAACCGCTCCCGCGCGCACCGTTCCGCCCTTCCCGTGGTCACTGCGCCGCGGCACCCGCCGCCGCCGTCGCCGGTGCCGTCGGAGTTCGGCCAGGCCGCCACGCGGCCATGGCGAGCGGCGAGCTCGAGCCGCCGCCACCCGAACCTAACCTAGCGCCGCTCCCCATGCCGTCCAGATCGCCCGGATCGGGCGGATCCACTGCCGTCCGTCGCGATCGATCCGTCGTCGTTCGATCCGGTCGCCGCAGCCGGATGGCTGCCGCGTGTCCGCCCCGGTCGCCGCCCCAAACCTAACCCTAGCCGCGATCCGCGCCGTTCGATCCTTCGGATCGGGCGGATCGGACCGTCCCTCGCGCGCAAGGCCGCCGCCGTCCGATCGCCGCCACCCACCACCGATGCGCGCCACGTGCCCCGCTACCCCGCCGCCGCCGTGGACTCGGTCACCGTGGGCCGCGCCGCGTCGCTTGCGTCGGCCGCTTGCGCCCTGACGTCAGCCCTACCGCTTGCGCCATGCTTGCGTCATCCGGGGGCTTAATTGCGCAATAAATCATTTAATCTTTTCGTTTAGTTTAAAAATCGCAATTAAACTTCTAAAATTCATATCTTTTGAATCCGAACTCCGTTTGAGCCCATCCAAATTTCATTAAATCCAGAAAAATGTCAAGAATCCATTAAAAATACTTTTCAGTGCTGTTTCAGTAGACTTTTTAGGGTGTTTGTTGAGTGTTTTGTTTGTCGTGTAGATCCAGGAGTTTTCCGGCGAGCCCGTTCTCTTCGAAGTAGTCGCCGAGGTTCCTCGGTCTCGAGCAAGGCAAGTCATACCTTACATTGACCATATTGTACCTATTTTATGTAAATATCTCTATTTCATACAAATACGCATATGTTTTAGAATGTCATTTCATGGGATGTTTTATACCTATTGTACTCAACCATAGGATTGTTTACCCTATACCATTGATAACTTGGGATCCAATGTGACTAGATGATAGTTTAAGGTTGCTTAGTCATGCTTAGCGCAACTAGCTCACTTAAGGGAGTCACACTAATCAAGTTTAATGCTAAAGTTGACCTCCGGTGATATTAAGATATGATCTTGTTCTTAATAATATTGACTTATAAGAAAGGTGGGTCGTGAGCACATGGTTGGTCTTTGGTTAGCGTGCTCATGACGATTAAGGACCGGTTCTCGGAAACCACCGGAAGAAATGCCGTGCATACCACAAGCCGGCATGGGTAATGGGTGGGCCCGTAGCACGTGTCTCTAGTTAACGTATCCCGAGAGAGGGTGAGCGTGATGGAGTTGGGTCGGCCCGGTTTTAAGGGTTGATCAGCTTCCGGATTCACCGCGGCACTAGGGGGCTGCCCATTGCCCGATGGGAATGGGGCGAAACCTTGGTGTGGTACGATTGATTAGAGGGGGTTGTGTGAAGGGTCTTGTCACAATTCCTTTCCGAGGCACCGTGGTGGTGCACCGGCGCACGGTAATGTGTTGTGGGATTGTGTCTTGTGGGTACTGATTGTACACCTCGATCGAGTAAAAACTATTCGAATAGCCGTGCCCACGGTTACGGGCGATCGACCGGATTCACCGTGATTAGTCTCATTTACTTTATTCGAATGAAAGGTTGGAATATGACTAGTGCGGGCGGATGGATGGGCTGTTGCAACGTGGTTTGAGCGTTGGACGGCGTTTATTTAATCTTGCTTAAATATTACTCATTTCTTGTCTCCAAATATTATTATTATATCTGCAAATGCTTTGTTTATGCAAATTGAGCCCTTGACCCTTCCTTGTTATTTATCTCGCATCATGTACCCTTTTCCGGTGTGACTTGTTGAGTACGGTGGTTGTACTCGAGTCTTGCTTCTTTTCCCCCTTCGGTGCCGAGGTTGAGAGCGAGGTCTCAGGAGGTGTAGGCTTGTTCTCGTCAAGGTTTAGTGTGGAGTTGGTGTTCCGCTTCGCTCGTGTCAAAGTTTAGCTTAAGTCAGTTTTATTTTTCTTTTCCGCTGCATTTGTGTAACTCTTTTTTATTGTTTCTAAGACGAGGATTACGTATTATCAATAACGTCGATTTGTGTACCTCGGCTGATTCCGGACGAGGATGTAATGCACAAATTAGCTGCAGAAATTCTGGTGTGAATTGAGGCGTGGCATGATCACGCGGCGATGTGGAAGAAGAAGTCAATTTTTTGGGAGTTGCCCTACTGGGAAGTCTTGGACGTCCGCCACGCAATCGACGTGATACACCTCACCAAGAACCTTTGCGTAAACTGCTTGGCTTCCTAGGTGTATACGAAAATCAAAAGATACACTTGAGGCACGTAACGATCGAAACATATGGCACAACGCGACGGCCTTCACCCGCAACCAAAGAAGAAAGGAGCCCAATACCTAAGTCCAGCCAGCTACACTCTGAGCAGGGCAGAGAAGGAAATAATGTTTGAATGCTTGGAGAGCATCAAGGTATCGTCTGGATACTCCTCAAATATAAAGGGAATAATAAGCACGAAAGATAAGAAGTTCACAAATCTAAAGTCCATATTGCCGCGTGCTGATGACACAGCTGCTTCCCGTTATAATTCGGGGTATCCTTCCCGATAATATCCGGGCAACAATAACAAAGCTATGTGCTTTCCTGAACGCAATTTCATAGAAGATCATCGATCCAGACAGACTAGAAGACTTTCAAAATGATGTGGTCTAATGTCTTGTCAGCTTTGAGATGATCTTTCCGCCTTCCTTCTTGAATATCATGACACATCTCCTATGCCACTTTGTCAAAGAGATCCGTATCCTCGGTCGGGTATTCCTACACAACATGTTCCCCTTCGAGAGGTATATGGGCGTTCTAAAGAAGTACGTTCGTAACCGTTCGCGTCCGGAGGCCAGCATTGCCAATGGATATGGAACAGAGGAGGCGATTGAGTTTCGCGTCAACTTTATTGAAGACCTCCATCCCATTGAGGTGCCTGAATCAAGCCATGAAGGTAGACTACGGGGGAAGGGAACTCTTGGAAGGAAGACAATAATGAACATAGACAATGACTTGTACAGGAAAGCACATTGGACCGTGTTGCAACAATCTTCCTTGGTGGCTCCTTACATCGAGGAGCACTTGGCGATTGTTCGCTCGGAAAACATCGGTAAGACGGATGTACGGATTACACGCCATCACATCGATGCATTCCACGCTTGGCTGCGACAACGTCTCATGGGCAACGCGAGCATTGACCAACAACTAGCCTTCTTGGCGAGGGGACCATCTTGCTCGATCACCATATTTTAGGCATATGAAATCAATGGGTACACATTTTACACACGGGCCCAAGACTTAAAGAGTATGAATCAGAATAACGCTGTCCGCATCGATGCCGTGGGATACAACGGTACGGCTAGCACATATTACGACAACATTGATGACATATGGGAGCTGGACTATGGACCTCTGAAGGTCCGTCTGTTTCGGTGCTAGTGGGTTAGGCTCAGTGGTGGAGGCGTAACCATTGATGCAAGTGGGATGACAATGGTCGACCTGAGCAAGGTTGGATACTCAGACGAACCCTTCGTCCTTGCCAATGATGTACGACAAGTTTTCTATGTCAAGGACATGGCTAGCAAATCAAAGAAGGGGAAAGGGTCCGACGAGCCAAAGCGCCATGTGGTTCTCTCAGGCAAAAGGAAAATCGTGGGAGTCGAGGATAGAACTGACGAAGATTATGATCAGTTTGACGGGCAACCTCCATTCGTGGTGGCGGTTGACCCGAGTATCTTCCTATCAAATGAGGACACCCCTTACTCACGCAATGATCATAACGAAGAAACAATTGTGCGGAGAAAGTACATGAGGACAAATGTCACTTAGCTAAATTTATGTATGAACGATATAAATTAAATTGAATCATTGAATATTATTGCTATCATTTGAATTTATTGTAAATTATTGTAAATTATTGAATCTATTATAAATTATTGCCTTCAGGACCAGCGCTCTCAACATTTTCTTCTTCGATGTGTATCTATAGTGCTTTCAGTGGACCCTCGTAAAATTTGCATGTCAGTCTGTCTTGCTTCCATCATTGCTCAGCTCTCTATATATAGCCGCACTATCCAATCATTGTCATATCTCTCGCTATTCCAAGTTTGATGGAGATACACGAGTGCTTGCTACGCCGCCATCACGGAATGAGGTGGTGTCGGATTATCTAAGAAAGAGCAAGACAGAAAGATTATGAAGGAAAGGGAGAAGAAGTCGTATTCAGATTTCACGACGCTGCGGTCGCGGCGGCGGCGGTGCGGTCTTGCTCCGGGATAGCCATCGGCCTCGCCTTCCTGGTCGATGTGAAAAAAAATAGATCTTTAATCAAAGAACAAGTTAGATTTTTAATCGACAAGCAGATTTTGTTGAAACTTACAGGAACTTATTGGGGATGTTCCTGATTATCAACGAGGTAGTGCTAGCCATGAACCCGAACGGGCACGGCTGCGGCGGCAGTGGCGCCGGCAGAAGTGCCGCTCGAACAGGCTTGCGTAGACGGACCGCTGCCTTCGCCTTCCTCCAAGGAGCGCAGCGATGAGTAAAAACAGCAAAAAGGCTACTACGATGGATCATGACACGTTGAAGAGACCAAGATCGGTGAAGAAGGTAGGAAGAAGGCGTCGGGGCCTCTCCATGGATCATCAGGAGCAGCTGGATGCGGATACGGATGAGACGACTAAGATAAGCTATTTCAAGTTTGATGGAGATACACGAGTACTGCTACGCCGTCATCACGGAATGAGGTGGCTGTCAGATTATCTAAGAAAGAGCAAGACAGAAAGAGTATGAAGCAAAGGGAGAAGAGCAAAAAAAAAGAAGCACTGTCCATATTCTCCTTGACTTCAGGAAGCGGCTTCGTCGATCGCCAGCTTCACCATCCGCTCCATGTGTTTGCTCATCAGCAGTAGAACATGAACCGCTTAACATTCTCTTGACTTCAGGAAGCGGCTTCGTCCATCGCTAGCTTCACCATCCGCTCCATGTGTTTCCTCACCAGCAGTTGAACATGAACCGCTTAACATGAACGACTTTGTATATGTTACGGGGAGCGATGAGTAAAAATAGCAAAAAGGCTACTACAATGGATCATGACATGTTGAAGAGACCAAGATCGGTGAAGAAGGTAGGAAGAAGGCGTCGGGGCCTCTCCACGGATCATCGGGCAGGCTGGATGCGGACCGGATGAGACGACTAAGATAAGCTATTTCAAATAGGCCATATGTTGATTATATATTATTATTTAAATTTAAAATAGTTTTAAATATTACAAATGTTAATTATATGTTATTATTTCAATTTAAAATATTTTTCAAATAGGTCATATGTTAAGCTGTATATTATTATTTAAATTTTAAATAGGTTGAAATATGACAAATGTTAATTATATGTTATTATTTCAATTTATAATATTTTTTGTTAATTATATGAACACATGTTAATTATATATGAACATATGAACATATGTTAATTATATATGAATATAAAATATATCAACATATAAACATTACAATTATATATGAATATAAAATACAATATAATAGGCCTTGTAATAATTAGTCTCGGTTTGTAAAACAAACAGGAGGTGAATTAGTGGGCGGGAAAACATCTTTAGTCCCGGTTGGTGGCTCCAACCGGGACTAAAGATGTCCACCTACATGCGCCACATGGCTGCCCGCAATATTTAGTCCCGGTTGATGGCTACAAACGGGACAAAAGATATGATCTTTAGTCCCGGTTGAAGCCAACAACCGGGACAGATGAATCTCTAGTCCGGTTGGTGGCTACAACGGGACAAAAGATATGATCTTTAGTCCCGGTTGAAGCCACCAATCGGGACTAAAGATGTCTGTCCGGTTGGTGGCTTCAACGGGACAAAAGCGCCGTGACTATATATAGCAAGGGCCTCACTGGGATCCAACACTTAGCCGTTTTCGCACTCGCCGCTGCATCGTCTTTGTCTTCGTCGCCGTCGCCGAGCCCCGGGACGCCGCCGCGGCACGCCATCTTCGTCGCCGTCATCGACGGCGGAGGACCAGCTGCGCGCCGTCTTCATCGCCGTCGCGAGTTAACGCCGCCCCCAAAGAATTCCCCACATTTTTATGCGCTAGGGTTTGGCCACCGTCGACGCCATCGCCATCGCCGCCATCGTCGCGGTCGACGCCGTCGCAGCCACCGTCGCCGTCGCCGCCGCCCCCTCCCACACCGCCCACTCCCCTTGCGCCCTCCCCACGGCCCCTGAGTGTAACATCCTGAAAATCGAAGAAATTGAAATCGGAACGTGAAAATCGGAACTTACAAAAACTTTTGCTCGTTGCCTTTCTCTCGTATTTGTTGCTCCTTATTTGCCAACTCAGTTGCATAAATTTAGTTGTGAATAATTTCTCTCGATGTTTGAGAATGGCTTGGATTTTGTTGGGAAGAAAATTTGAAATACGGGATTAAGAATTTTAAAATAAAATCGGAAAAGGGATGCGGATTTATGAAAATACAAACTTGAGAAATAAAATATTAAGCTGGTGATTATGGAAAATTAATTAGGGTATAAAATAGACAATAAAAATATTTAGGGGATTTACAAGAAATCTAGGAAATTTTTGGAATTTAAAAATAGGAAATTATGAAATTAGGAAAAAGGGAATTAAATAAATATGAAAAATATATTTGGAAAAATAAAAAGTGGGGAAAAAGTTGGAAATATGATATTAAAAATTAGGAATATCAGAATTTATTTTGAATTTTTAGAGTGAAGAAAATAGAAATGGGAAATTAGGAATTAAAAATTAGCCTTTATTCATCATGCGCCAAGTGTTCGGCGCCGTCGGCTGTCACAGCGCGCCTCGCCGCACGCGCGACACGCTGCCGCGCCGCGCTCGGCCCTGCCCTCGCGCCGCGCGCCGCGTCGGCCCCCACCGCGCGCGCCACGCGCCGCGCAAGCGCCACGCGCGCCGCGCCGGGACCGCCGCGCCCGCGCCCTAGCGTGCCGCGCTCGCCGTATGCACGGCCCGCTCATGCCGTGCGCCGTCGTCGCCACCGTCGTCGCCCGCCGGACCCCCGCGCTCTCGCCACGTGCCGCGCGCCCAACACGGCCCGTGCGCGCCCGCGTCCGCGCGCCGGCCTGGCCTCCGCGCCTCACGTGGCGGCCGCCGCGCCGGCCCCCTCTCTCCGTTTCTCCCTCTTCGACGGCGCCTATAAATAGGCCGAAGCCCCTCCACCTTCTCCCACACCGCCGTCGCCTCCCTCTTCCCTTTCCCGAGCGCCATCGCCGCCTAACCGCCGAGCGCCGAGAGCCGTCGCCGTCGCCGCCGTGCGCCGCCGCCCGAGCCTCGCCGTGCTTCCCCAGAGCCGCCGTCGCCGGTAGCCCGAGCCGTCCCCCTTTCTCCCACGCGCTAGCACCGCGCCGCCCTGTTTTCCCGAGCGCTGGTCGAGCACCTTGTGGGCATTGAGCAGTGCGCGAGAGAAAGAAAAAGAAAAAAGAAAAAGAAAAAGAAAGAAAAGAGAAAAAGAAAAATAGGGAAAAATTAGGAAGAATTATGGAAAATTTGGAAAAATATTTTGAGAAGACTTGAGTAAAATTTTGGGCAAAAATAAATTATTTTCTTGTATGTTTTCTCGGTGCAAAATTTGAAAATCAAAATCGGACTTTTCCGAAATATCGTTTCGCGTCGTTTTCAAACCCGGATTTCGTTTAATTCTTTCTCGCCATTTAAATATGCTTCTCTCTTATGCTCAAACCTTCAAAACCTCGAGCATGAATTCCTCCGTTGATATTTCCAAATCTTTACTCAATTAATTACGATCGTCGTTTTGCGAAAACCCTAGGGCACCGACTCGATTTGAGAACTTGGAGTTTTCCTGGCGATCCTCATACGAACTCAAGTAGAAGTTTAGGCTAAGCGTTTGGAATCGTTTTCGTGGCTTTTATGGTTCTTTTCGATCTTTCGGTGTTTTATTGAATTCTAATCGAATTCAATTGATCTTTCGCACGTATGGATAGCACCTGAAGAAGCAGGCGTCGACTCCATTGAAGACACCACTCAACAAGCGTGCGAGCAAGGCAAGTCATCACACTTTTTGAACATATTGATCCCAATTGCGAAATGATGTTATTTTAAACTTTAAACATGCATGCCATACATAGAGAATTACCTATACTTGTTATGCCATACCTTGTTATTGATTACCCTTAGAATTATTCCTTGTAACCCTCGATGTGATACAAACAACCGGAGAATAGCTTCGGTAAACTGCTTAGCCATGCTATACTTAGATTCATGCATACTCATGATTTCATGAAAAGCTTTACGCTTGGGCAACTACCTTAGGGAAGGTAGTTGAGATACGGCATGTGGAGACATGAGCGCCACATTGCCATGAGAATGATGAAATGAGTTTTGATGAAAATTGAAAGTACTAAACACATGTTTTAGGCAGGGGCGGTGGATGATTTGGGTGGATTCCAAAAAGGCAAGTGCCGACCACTGGTCAGTGGGACCGAGCCATGAGATGGCAGGAAACGAGCCGTACAAGCTGTACTTCTCGAATGGGTATAGACCTAGCGGAGTAGATAGCCGAGCGAAGGCGGTACCCTTGCATAGTGGTTCTTATGGATGAGATGAGATTTGAAAGGGGTGATGGTAAATTGAAATTTATTATAACTTGATGAATGAAATCTTCCCTTACCGGTGTGTGCAGAACTCCTCTCACTTTGCTAGAAAAGGACAACTAGAGTGCATGAGGGCTTAAGTTCATGGAGCGGGTACTGCCAAAGTGAGGTTATTGAAAGGCTTTGCCGTGACCGTCTCTTGTGTTGGGACGTAGGCTCATTTGTTGGGCTGTCGCGGAGTACGGGTAAAGTGTACATCCAGTGCAGTGTGAATGAATCAATCTATTGGAATAGCCGTGCTCGCGGATATGGAGCATCGTGACAAGACTTTCGCTTGGCTAGACTCTAAACTTTAAAATGATGGGATGGGTTTGCATGATGATTCTTATTCGCTGGTGGATCAACTTCTCGAGATGCGAGAAGGGGTGGACTCCCCAGAAAACCATGACGAACCGGAGGCGGGAAACCATCCTTGGAATCACGATGGATGGTAGACAGAACCGTCGCCGACTTAATGAACTGTGGAATTAAAACTTGACTTGGCTAGTTGTTAGGCTTGTGAAAAGAGTTGTGAAAATTGGCTTTGTGCAAAAGAACACCAGCCATTCCTTGAATGATCCTATCATATGCATCACTTCTGTGTTGGCTTGCTGAGTACGGTTGGTACTCACCCTTGCTATACGCACAAACCTTCAGATGGTGGGAATAAAGAATCGGAGGATCCATACGCCTACTACCAGGAGGGCGAAGAAGCTGATGGCGCTTACTAGGTCTTAGTCTCCGGTCGTTGCCTGTGGCAATTGACAAGCCGCTGCCTTTATTCCGCTGCCTTATCTAACTTCTACTTTTGGATTGTACCTGGACCATGAGGTCCTATGTGTTGGACATTGCCCTCGAGCCTATTATTGTAATAATTTCGTTGTATGACTATTCGTGCATGTGCACCTGATTATTCAGTACTGTATTTTGTGGGTACCAAACTACTCGATCCAGGGAAATGGTACCATGAACACGAAAGATTTCCGTTCCAAAACGGGGTCCACGAGTGGTATCGAGCAATGCGGCGTAGGATAAGACCAGCGGCGCCCTACCCACGACTAGTTGGCTAAAGGAAGTATCCCTACGTAGGATCATTTCGCAAACTATTATTTTTGAAAAGACAAACATACTCTTCCTATACCTTTATCTCCATTTCTTTTACCCAAATGGTTTTGATATTATCTCTCTCTTTCTGACCCTAAGTTGCTTTCAAAAGCAGATGTCGGACCATGTCGGAGTTTGGGAAATCACCATTCCACGGGATGAAGGGTTTGTGGCGCAACTCCAGTCTTTGCTATGGTGCCTAAGGTACCCCGAGTCACCCACTTACCAGATCAGGAGGCATGGCACCGAAAGATATCCGGTATGGGAAGCAGCAGTTTCGCTTGAGGCCCGCATAGGGAATGAGATACCTTTTTGCTTCCACACCCGCTACCACCGAGATCTGGTAGAAGCAGCTATTCAAGACGCGGCCCGTGAAGCATTCCTTCGCCTCAATGCTATTCACCGTGCTGAGCTCACCGTGACTGAGTTTGTGCACCACCCCTATCGTGAGGAAGGCAATCCGGTCTGCACCGTGGAAGCCACCCCCTGATGCTATAATCCTATGGTCACCCGTCTATCCCCAGGCGAGAAATAGCGGATGGCTGCTATGAAGAAGCTTTGCTCGAGATCGACGACCGGCGGCGACGCCTCAATGATGCAGTCGAGGAACACGAGAGCTGCGGGGATCAGATCAACTTGCTGCAAACTCAGCTCCAGGCCAACGGTGCCCAGTACGAGCAGCTCTCTGACCGTTACATGGCCCGTGGAGAAGCCCAGGTGGAGCTGGAAGAACAGCTCGGGAAGAGCAAACAACGAGTCAACCAGTGGAATAACAACTTCGCTCCCACCCTGTCCTGCTGCAGGTACTTCCACCGAAGTTGTACCAACCCCTCCTACCCGGTGCCCGACCACTACTACCTCATGACTCCGGCATGCCGAACACTTTTCAAGCCATGATGGAGCAGGCCTTTATGTTGAGCACGAGTCGGCACCATGCACGATAGACCCCCTTCTTGCTACCTCAATGGAACCTACCTCGAACTCCATGGCTGTACTATCCGAGCCGGGTTCGGGAGAAGAGAACCCCATCCGGATCGACCGACTCCGAGTCGAGATAGAGCCTATGGAAATCAAGTGGGAGTCCGGTGATCGATCCGAGTGAGGAGGCGCTCCTATTCGTTGCACGACTCACACGGGAGGTCCCTCACCCGGGGTGCTCGGAAGAGTACCAGACCACCAAGCGGGAAGATCAAGCATGACTCGAGGCCACTACCTCGGGCCATGGGAGCTTCGATTCGCTTGGCTAGGGATCACCCCCTTCTGCACCGGGATCTGCGGTTGGTTGGATGACTAGGCGAGAGGACCGCCTCCACTTGACCTTGCTTGGATGGTTCTTTTGGCAGCAAGAATCACACCCTTCCCTAGTAGCCAATGGCAGTAGTACGATGTAGCTTTCACATTATGTCATGTGGGACTGTGTATGTGTAGTCCATTGTATCACCTTTAATGTAATCGCTATAAACCCATGTTTTATGATATGTTATTAATGAGTTTATTCCACCATGCTTACTCTGTTCAAAGATCATTTAAAAACAACTTGAAGAGAAATCACCTAGAAACCATGACCTTAGTGGGTCCAAACTCTTAACTCATCTACCTCCTTCAGATGGCGCATCGTCGCAGGGTTGCAACATCCAACGAGAACCCACCCGAGCCTAATCCCTCCACCCTGGCGGAGGTTATGGCTTTGCAAACCCAGTTGCTTCAAGCAATCGCCAACAACCAAGGGAATCACGGAGGATCAAGCTTGGGAGAGTTTATGCGAGCTAAGCCGCCTACATTCTCCATGGCCGACGAACCAATGGATGCCGAAGACTGGTTAAGAGTAATAGAGAAGAAGCTGACCCTCGTTAGGGTACGAGAAGCCGACAGAGTCATTTTTGCCACTAATCAATTGGAAGGCCCCACAAGTGATTGGTGAGACACCTACAAGGAGACACGAGCAGAAGACGTCGAAGAACCGACCTGGGAAGAGTTCACAGCCGCCTTTCGCGAAAATTTCGTCCCCATTGTCATGAGAATGAAGAAGAACGAATTTCGCGAGTTGCGCCAAGGCAACACCACGGTGCGGGAATACCTAAACAAGTTCACGCAACTCGCTCGATATGCCACCGGTGACACGGCAAACGAAGAGGAAAACCGATAAATTTATCGAAGGGTTGAGCGATGGTGAGAGGGCCAATGATCGGCCAAGATCACGTCGGCTTCCAAAGCCTTATCAACAAGGTGGTACGGTTGGAACATGATCGAAGATGGTGGAAAACAACCGCAAGAGGAGACTTGCTATGGCCCGCCCACTTCGGGGAGCGCCTCGGCGTCCCAAGGGAGCCACCCCGTCCGGATGGAAGCCAACCGTCATGGCAACCGATCGTCCCCCGCACCCGACCACGTCGGCGGGCCGCGCACCCGATTCCGTACCCCGACGCCAACTCTAGCCGCTCCGGGAAGAAGAAATGTGAATTGCTTCAACTGTGGAGAGTTTGGGCACTACTCCAACAGTTGCCCCAAGCCACGCAATACTCCCGTGCGTACCGGTGCCAATGCAACGGCTGTACGAGGAACCATTTCTCTGTTTGTGGGACACGGTCTGTTTAGGACTCCGCAACCCAATGAGGCGCCACCGGATTTCGGCGCGGACAAGTGAATCATGTGCGTCTTGAAGAAGCGCGGGAGGATCGGAACGTCTTGATGGGTATGTTCTCTATCTACTCTACCCAGTTAAAGTCTTATTTGATTCCAGAGCATCACATTCATTCATATCTTCGCAAGTAAGCAAACAACACAACCTACACCAGGTAGAACTTAAGAGACCCATGTTGGTACACTCGCCTGGGGGAAACATAACGTACCCCATGCTTGCATCAATGTGCCCATACGGATTAGAGATGTGGTATTCCTTTCAAACCTTATGGTACTATCACCACAAACTATCGATATCATACTTGGAATGGATTGGTTAACTAAGAACAATGGAGTCATAGACTGTAGCCGGAGGGAAGTCACGGTATCCACCCCATGGGGATCACCAATGAACATAACCATGGACCAAAACCCGATGCTATGCGAGCAAGCTGCGGGAGTATTTACCATGCTACCTTTGAGCGGGATGCCGGTAGGCAAGAATACCGGACGTATTCCACGAGGAATTGCAGGAATGCCCCTGATCGTGACATAGAATTTATCATTGACCTAATGCACAGTCTTGCCCCCATATCCAAGAGACCTTACCGGATGCCGGCTAACGAACTAGAAGAACTCAAGAAGCAAATCAGAGAACTACAGGAAAAAGGATTTGTACGCCCAAGTTCTTCTCCCTGGGGAGCCCCAGTACTTTTCGTCAAAAAGAAGGATGGAAGTATGAGAATGTGTGTAGATTACCGATCGTTGAATGAAGTGACCATCAAAAACAAGTACCCACTACCTCGAATCGATGACCTATTTGATCAACTTAAGGGTGCACAAGTGTTCTCAAAGATTGATCTTCGGTCAGGATACCATCAGTTAAAGATTAGAGCCGAAGATATTCCCAAAACAACATTCTCTACGCGTTATGGCTTGTATGAGTTCACCGTAATGTCTTTTGGATTGACCAATGCTCCGGCATATTTCATGAATCTGATGAACAAAGTATTCATGGAATATCTGGATAAATTCATGGTGGTGTTTATCGACGATATTCTCATCTACTCCAAAGACGATGAGGAACATGCAAAACATCTACGACTGGTACTGGAGAAGCTACGGGCTAAGACAAGGTGATCCTCTCTCCCCGATGCTATTTGTGCTGGTGATGGATGTTCTGCGGGCGTTAGTGGAGTGCGCAACAATTGCGAGCTTGCTATCCACGCCGAGCTCGGGAAGAAGAGGAAGAAGCCTACCAAGAATGCCATTTCATGCAGACGTCCTGTTCCTCAACCCCACCACTCTTGAGGTGACCACAATTAAGGGAATCCTTGATCTTTTTGGGGAAGCAACAGGGCTGAAAGTAAATTTTGCAAAGGGTGCAATCACTCCGATATGCTGCGGCACAGAGATGATTAGCTTAGTGCAAAATATCCTCCAGTGCAAAGTTCAGAACTTCCCCATTGTCTACTTAGGCCTGCTGCTATCTACCAAGAAAGCCAACAAAGGCAGAGTTGCAACCAATGTTGGACAAGTTATCAAAGAAGGTCGTGGGGTGGAAGCCAAAGTTGCTTTCGATCAACAGAAGACTCTGTCTCATCAAATCAGTGCTCCTAGCTCTTACCTTGCACTATGCCTCTGTTTTCAAGCTTCCTAAGTGGGCGATAAAAGAAATCGAGCGCAAATGTAGAGGCTTTCTTTGGAAGGGACAAGAACATGTGAATGGTGGGCATTGTCTAGTTTCGTGGAAGTTTGTTTGCGCGTCAAAGGAGAAAGGTGGATTGGGGATAAAAAATCTGGATTACTTTGGACAAGCCTTGAGGCTGAAATGGCAGGTGGCGAGTATGAAGCAGAACGACATACATTGGACAAAGGTGGGATTCCCTTTCGAAAAAGACACTCTTCATATCTTTGGCTCGACAGTGTGACATGTGCTGGGGAATGAACACCAAACACCGTTTCGGACAGCCAACTAGTCGGGGAAGGGCAGTGTGGAATGAAGGTGGCCTTGCCTGTTCACATACGTATGCCGCTCCAAGTTGACAGTGGCGCAGGTGATAGTGAATCGAAGATGGGTATGCAAGATAGAGGGAGCTCTGTCCAATGAAGCCATCGGAGAATTTTCCCAACTATGAGACGAAGCACAAGGGATCGCCCTGAGCGCCAGCCTGGACAATGTTAGGTGGAAGATGGAAGTGCAGGGGGAATGCACTGCCGCCTCGGCATATGCCCTGTTTTTCATCGCCAGAGAAGATTGCCCGTATGGGGAGCTACTTTGGTGTCACAGCCTGATTTTCGTTCGGGATTAAATATCATTTAATAAATCATTTTCTAAAAATTGAATAAAAAGAAAAGCAAGATAATCAAGTGAAACTATTAAGGAAATAAATTTTTCCTTTAAAAATCATGGCTGGAAATATTTTTGAAATATTCTCCATGCCCTAAAATACTCTCTGAAATTTTTCGTGAAATTTGGGAGCTCCAGAAATAATTTTAATAATACAAAGAACACTTTAGTAATTATTTAAATAAATTATTTAATCGGTAAATGATGTTTATATTTTTATTAAACACTTTGTATGCCCATCTACTTCAGGATTTTTCTGGCATTAATTGAGCATTGGAAGTATTTATAAGAATATAAAGATTGTTTATCGGATTAAATAAATTGAAAACAAAATTTAAACTCCTTTCCCGCCCTTGGGCCGCCGTCGGCCCAATCCTTTGAAAAGTCCGCATTGCCTCCCCACGGCCCTCCTTTCTCCCTCGCTCCTCGGCCCAAAAGTCGGCCCGCTCCCCTTCTCCCTCGCGCAAAACTCCACTTTGCCTCCCTCCCTCTCCGAGCCACTGACGACTGGGTCCCGCTCGTCAGCCCCTCTACTCTCTCCCCGAGCCATCGATAGGTGGGTCCCACTTGTCGATGTCGTCCCCTTCCTCCCGCCTGCATCCTTCGGCTGCCGCCGCCGTTTTCACGCCTCCTCCGTCGCGTTTCTCGGCCGGGCCCACGCCCCGTGCTCGCGCCGCACCTCCGCAACCGCTCGTCGCTGCTTTTCCCGCTCGTGTCGTGCCCGCTCAACTGGCCCACGCCGATTTTCTCGCCGCCGCCAAAACCGCCGTCGGCCGAACCACACTGCCGCAAAATCCGCTTGCTCCTGGCCTAATCCCACGCCCCCGAGTCTATATAAACCCTACCCGTGCTCCTCCCCGCCGTTTCCCCAATTTCTCCCATGCCATCGTGTGCCCAAGCGCCCTCCCCCGTGCTCCTCCTCGCTCCATTGCTCGCCGCCAGAGCTTGGTCTGCTGCCGCCGCCGCTGCGGCGCCGGCCAGAAGCCTGCGAGGCCACCGCCGCACTTCCCGCGCTACGCCGTACCCCGGCCGCCGCTCCTCGCCTTCGGGCCACCGCCACAACGCCGTGCGCCATGCGTCCCAAACGCAGCCCTTGCCTCCGCTCTCCGTCGCTCGCCGCGCCACCTCTTACCCGCCGTTGTGTGCCGTAAGGCCCCTCTCTCCTTCTGCCATCCCCTCCGCCGCTCTCCGTTGGTTGCCGTCGCGCTGCCTGGTCGGCCGACCGCCGGTCACCGCCTCCCAGGCCACCCCAGCCGTCCGATCTGCCCCTCAGCAGATCGGGGCCATCGGTCCCCGTGGCCGTCTACCCTTCGGGGTGATCCGGACCGTCCACGTGGTGGATCGGTCCCCATGGACCGGGTCCACCATGAACCTCGTGCGCCGCCACGGTGCGTCGGCCTAGCCCGCGGCGTCGGCCCTTGCAGCTGCGACGTCGGCCCTTGCTTGCGTCGGTGCTAACGTCGTCGACCCTTGCTTGCGCCGGCGGCGGCGTCGACGCACGGCCTCCGACGTGTAACACCACGAAAATCGGAGACATAAAAATCGAGATTTAAAAGAAATCGGGACTTACAAAAGCTTTTGAATTATTGCATCGTCGTAGTTGTTTGCCTCTTAATTGCAAATTTTATTGCGTGTTATAAATTATGGAACATCTATTTGAAAGTCGGAAAAATCAAAAGGTTAGAAATAAATGTTAGAAATAAATGTTAGGTTAGAAATAAATGTTAGAAATAAAAATTATAAACATATAATTAGGAAAAGTTAGGTTAGAGAAAAAATACTTTTGACCAAGATTTTATTTTTGGGAAGATATAAAAATTATTAAACTATAAATAAAAGGGAAATTATAAAAAAATAAAGTTGGGTGAAACTAAAATTTAAAATTTAGTTAAATTTATATTTGGGTCAAATTATATTTTCAATCTTATTGGTGAAAGGCAAAAGAAGAATTAAAAAAATAAAAAATGGGAAAAATGAAAAATTACACTATTCATCCGCCGCGAGGTGTTCGACGCCGGTCGCGCCGTGCGTGCACACGTCGCGCGCGTCGTCGCGGCGCCACGTGTCGCGCGCGTCCCTGCCCACACCCACTCCATGCCACGCCGTACCGCGCCGTCGCGTCGGTTGCACTGTGCCCGCGCCGCGGCACCGTGAGCCACGCCGCGCCGTGCACCCGCCGTCGCCTCGCCGTCGCGTCACCGCGCCGCGCAGACGCCGCCGTACTGCGCCGTGAGCCCGCCGCCCTATGGCCGCGCCATGCGTGCCCATGCCTCTGCATCATCCACGGTGCCGCGCCCCACGCCGCCGTACCACGCCCACGCCGCGGCGAGCGCCGCACCGGCCCCCTTTTCTCTCTCCTCTCCGGCCACCCCTATAAAAGGGAAGGGAGCCGAGCTCCTCCCGCACCTTGCCGTCCCTGTTCTTTCCGTTTCCACTCCCTCTTTCCCCTCTCCCTCCTCGTGCCGTGCCGCCTTGCACCGCGACGCCGCGAGCTCGCCGTCGCATCGGTAGCCGAGCCGCCGCTGCGCCAAGCCGCTCGCCGCCATCCTCGCGCCACCGTCGCCGTCGCCGAGTAAGCCGCCCCTCCCTTCCCCCTTGCGACCTTGCCCTGCGCCGCCTTGGTCGAGCCAAGAAGAGAGAGGGAGGAAAGAGAGTAGAGGAGGAAGAAGAAAGGAGGGAAAGAAGAAAGGAGGGGAAAGAAAAAAGAAGAAGAAAAGAGAAAGAAAAAAGAAAAAGAAAAAGAGAACAAAAGAAAGAAAAATAAAAGAAAAAAAGGAAAATAGAAAAAATGTTTTTTTGAAAAATATTCAGGAGATTTTGGGATGAAATAATAGTTTTTCTAAAATAAAATTTTGGGGTTTTCCTAAAATAAAATATTAAATAATATTAAGTGTAATTGTCACATAATTAATTTTGAAATTAATTATAGTTTAATTTGTTAATAAATACTAATTTTATTCTATGAATTTCTTTCTAAAATTTAAACTTCAAATTATTCAAAATTGTGTCAAGCTTTAGGGTTTATTATTTGTTGGATTCGATTATTTACCTCTAGGGTTTGTCGGCCCAATGAATTTGGAGATAAAATTTTGAGTCAACCATTCTTTTCCCTGTATTATATTTTCGAATCATCAACCATAGTATTTTTGCAATTTAAAATGAATAAAATGAAATTAGTCATCTCATTATTAATTGAATCGGTGAATCGCAAAACTTCAAATTACTATAACTCGCTCGTCTTAACTCGGATTTCGTCGAAACTCGAACCTAAATTCATCCAAAGTCGAAGACTAGTTTCGGGAGCCACTTGTGTGATTTATTTGGATTTTGGTGATTTTTATTTGAATTCTAATTGAATTCAATTCGGTTTCTCGCATGTATGTATAGAGCCCGAAGGAGCAGTTGATCGCAGAAGATCCCGGTCAACAAGGGTGCGAGCAAGGCAAGTCATCACTACCCTTGAACATGTTGAACCTATTTGTGAAATGATGTTGACTTAAAAATTCAAATGTGCATGCTATACACAAAAAGAATACCTATGCTTGATATGCCAAGCTTTGATATTGTTTACCTTTAGATATATTCTTCGTAACCCTCGATATGGTGTAACCGAAGGAAAACTTCGGTAAATGCTTAGCCATGCTTATATTATAACCATGCATATTCATGTTTTTACAAAGAGCTATATGCTTGGGCAACTACCTTTAGGAAAGGTAATTGAGATACGGCACGTGGAGACATGAGCGTCATGTTGCCTTGAACATAATGAAATGAGTTTTGATGAATACCAAAATACAAAACCCATGTTTAAGACTGGGGCAGCTGGACGATTTGGGTGGATTCCGGCAAAGGCAAGTACCGTCCCTGGTTAGCTAAGGACCGAGCCATGAGACTTATAACATGGAACGAGCCAGTACAACCGTACTTCTCGAATGGGTATAGACCTAGCGGAGTAGATAGCCAAGCGGAGGCAGTATCCATGCATAGTAGTTCTTATGTGAGGATTGTGGATGAGGGCCTACCAGCGGGGGATTACCAATGGTAGAGCGCCCAGATTGTGATGAGGCTAAAAGCTTGTATGTGGAGGATAAATTGAAATTAAATATAACTTAAATGTGAGTGAGTTTCCCTTACCCCGGGAGCGCCAGAACTCCTCGCACTGCTAGAAAAGGACAACTAGAGTGCAAGAGGGCTAAAGTTCATGGAGCGGGTACTACCAAAGTGAGGTTATTGAAAATCTTTGCCATGACCGTCCCATGTGTTGGGACGTAGGCTCATTTGTTGGGCAGTCACGGTGTACGGGTAAAGTGTACATCCACTGCAGTGTGAGTAAATCAATCTATTCGAATAGCCGTGCTCGCGGATATGGAGCAGCGTGACAAGTTTCTCTCTTGGCTAGACTCTAAATTTTAAAATGGTGGGATGGTATGCATAATGACTTTATGAGCTGGTGGATCAACTTCTCGAAAGACGAGAAGGGGTAGATGAAGGGTTACGCGGAAGCTAAGCTAGCTAAAAACAAAACTTTTTTACCGTGCAAACCAGGAACACTTGCAAGTAAGGGTCGATAGATCGTTACTGATTGGAGTAGAATGCAGCGGATTAGCCAATCAGGAGCTATCCGATCCGGAACAGTGCTGGCTGATGACAGCCAATTTGCCCACAATCGATTCCCGCAAGCCGACAGCCGATTCCTGGGAACAGCTGATTCACCAATCAGCCGATTCACCGAGTAGCCGATTCACCGAGTCGTCCGACCGTGCTCGCACGCCTCGCCCCGATGCGCCCGACCGCAGCTGATTCCACCACAGTCGATTCGTAGCCGACGAATAGCACCGCAACGTAGCAGCGCCTCTACCAGTATCCACACGTCCGGGGACAGAATGCCTAACACCCGTGTGCTAGCACAAGATGCAAGGCTAGAGTTTGGCTTGTAAGTGGGGAGGGTTTCTGTGGAGATTGATCTCGCCGACTTCTGAAAACACGTGTGATCAGATTGATTCGGTTCCAAATGCCTACCTCAGCTCTCCACCCCTCACCCCTTTATATAGAGTTGTCGGTTGGGCCTAGAGGCCCATCGGGACTCTATTTTGAATCGGATCCTATCCGAATCTCATAGAGTTGGTCGGCCAGACTTCGTAAGCCCATAGGACTCTATCCGATCGAGTCGTATCCGAGTCCAACTCGAATGACTATTCTTCTCCCCTTAAGCATGAGACCCTGTAGGTTCAGGTACACTCGGTTTCGGCTAGAGTCCAACTCAGCCGATCGTCGGCTCGAGTCCAACTCAGCCGACCGTCGGCTCGAGTCCAACTCACCCAATTGTCAACAGCGGCGCCTAGCAGCACATATTGACACCATAGTATACAAGAATATAATATCAGCTCTGAACCTGTAATGTGTACACAAATCTCTTTGCCTCACAATACCAATTAAGCTATAGGCAAGATGTGTGCCATCCCTTCAATAGCTTAACCATTCACTCGAACCGTATTGGATTATCTGTCTGTTGATTGACTCCTCAATCAACTCGGCATGGCTATGCATTTCCATAATCCATTACCTCGAGGGGCCCAGAGATATCTCTCCAAAGGAGGGGCAAATTCCATCTTGATCACTCACATCCCACTCCATGTTTCATAGCAAACCCGAAAACTACTTTTATAACTACCCAGTTACGGAATAGCGTTTGGTAGTCCCAAAGTAGACTACTACACATGTTGGAATCCATGATGATCTGAGGTCTAAGGACTTTGTACCAACACTACCTGATACCAACTAATGGCACATTAATTCCTGTAGTGTCTCATGGTGGGTCTATCCAACAATGTGTTCTCTAACACATGTCCACGTATATTGATTTGGTATCTCCATACCATGATCTATGACATGCTGATCTTAGAATCATATTTGTTCCAACAATATGACATATGATCAGGGATCGTTTTAGAAATAGATTCATCATAAAGAGTCTCATAAAGAAGTCACATACTTATTGATCAATACAAGATGTCTATTTCATGAAACTGAATAACACTTTATTCATTTATACACAAACATTGACCATGATATCCAACATCTCCATGTTGCCTCTAGGGCATATCACTAACAGTAGACTCCCTAGAAAATCACGACGATCCGGTGGAGAGAAGCTATCCTTGGGATCACAATGGATGGTGGACAGAACCGTCGCCGACTTAATGAACCATGGAAATAAAACTTGACTTGGCTAGATGTTAGGTTTGTAAAAAGAATTACAAAACTAGTTTTGTGCAAATGAACCACAACCATCCTTTGAGAATCCCCTATCATATGCATCTTTGTTGTATTGGTTTGTTGAGTACGGTTGGTACTCACCCTTGCTATACGCACAAACCTCCAGATGGTGGAAATGACGACTTGGAAGACCCCTACGCCTACTACCAGGAGGGTGTGGAAGACAAAGGCGCCTGATAGGTCTTAGACTCCAGTCGTTGCCTGTGGCAATGGCATGCCGCTGCCTTCTATCTGCTGCCTTATCCTAATTATGCTTTTGGTTGTATCCGGACCGTGTGGTCCCCATTATTAGACTACTGCCTTTGGACTTATATTGTAATACTTTTGGTGTGAGACTATTCGTGCATATGCACCTGATAATTCAGTACTGTATTTCGTGAGTACCAAACTACTCGATCCAGGGAAATGGTACTATGAACACGAATGATTCCCGTCCTGTAAGGGGGGTAGATTTGTCACAGCCCGATTTTTGTTCGAGATTAAAAATCATTTAATAAATCATTTTCTAGAAATTTAATAAAAAGAAAAGCAAGATAATCAAGTGAAACTATTAAGAAAACAAAATTTTCCTTTAAAAATCATGGCTGGAAAACAAAATTTGTCCGACTGTCACCAAGCCTAAGCTTGATTAGGTCATCAAAAAATTCTCAGTCCTTATCTATTGAACTCGAATCAAAAACACTGAACAATGATAAACTAAATATGGATAAGTTATCGGAGAAAACCATGCTTTATTGATGTGTGTATAGCCCCCGACTGACAACCCAAGAAGCCATCTTGCTTGGAGTTGGCAGTCGAGAAGAACATGAAGCTCAAAAAGGTTCAAGTATAATATCGTTGAAGATGCTCAATATTCCAGGAATTCTCCACCATGGTCCCGTGTTCACGCTTTAGTCGGTATGCTCCTGGCCGAGTCACCTCAGCGATTATGTAAGGTCCTTCCCATAATGGAGATAATTTGTGATGATCCTTGGTGGTCTGAACTTTGCGCAAAACCATATCACCGACGATGAAAGCTTGCGCCCGAACATTGTGATTATGGTAACGTCGAAGTCCTTGAAGATACCTTCCCGACTGGATCAGTGCTGCCTCACGGGCCTCCTCCAGTTGGGTCAAGTCATCAACTCTGTCTTGATCATAACGCTCGTCGTTAAAGCTGCAAACTCGAAGAGATTCATACTCCATCTCATTCGGCAGCATCGCTTCTACTCCGTAAACCAAGAAGAAAGGAGATTGACCAGTGGCCCGACTGGGTGTAGTCCGTAATGACCATAAAACCGAAGGCAAATCTTGAACCCATCTGCCGGCGTAAGGATTTAGCCTGTCGAACACTCGGGCCTTGATGCCTTCAAGAACCATGCCATTGGCGCTCTCAACTTGCCCATTACTTTTAGGGTGCGCCACCGATGCGTAGAAGATTTTGATGCCAAAATCTTCACAGAAATCCTTGAAAACGCCTCCAGTGAATTGAGTCCCATTGTTAGTTATAATTCTGTTTGGGACACCAAACCAGTGCACGATGTTGAGGATAAAGTCTCGTGCTTTGTCAACGGTGATCGTAGCAACCGGCTTAGCCTCAATCCACTTGGAGAACTTGTCGATCGCGACGAACAAATGTATAAATCCTCCGGGAGCCTTCTTGAAAGGACCGACCATATCCAAGCCCCACACCGCGAACGGCCACGATAATGGAATCGTTTGTAGCTCTTTGGCTGGAACATGGCTTTGTCGAGCAAAGAACTGGAAACCCTCACACGTGCGAACCACCTTGTCGGCGTCGGAGACCGTCGTGAGCCAGAAGAAGCCTTGTCTATAAGCTTTGCCCACCAAGGTTCGTGCCGCAGCATGACTGCCGCATATGCCCGAGTGGATGTCTTGCAATAGTTGTCGTCCTTCCTCAGGCGTGACACATCTCATTAGAACTCCAGAAGGGCTTCTCTTGTATAGTGTAGAATCAACCATGACATAGCCCTGACAGCGGCGTCGGATTTGTTCCGCCTCGTCCCGGTCTTCCGGCAGCTCTTGCTAAGTTAGAAAATTGGTGAGTGGAGTCCTCCAATCAGCGTCAAGCATGGCAACCTGGTTTGTAGCTTCCTCATTAGGATTTGATTTGGCGACGACAGTCGGCTTGTAAAGATGTTCTACGAAGACGTCCGTCGGGGTTGTTTCTCGCTTGGACCCGAATTGCGCCAGCTCGTCTGCTGCCTCATTATTTTGCCTCAAGACGTGGGATAGCTCCAATCCATCGAACTTGTCTTCAAGTTTGCGAACTTCTTGTCGATAGGCCTCCATAGTTTCATTTAAACATCACTAGTCTTTCATTACTTGATTAACTACCAGCTGGGAATCTCCTCGCACAATCATCCGTCGTATCCCGAGTGACACGGCGAGTCGTAGACCATGAAGCAAAGCTTCGTACTCGGCGACATTGTGAGAGGCGGGGAAATGAATATGAAGGACATACCGCAACCTTTCCCCAATCGAGGAAATCAACACAACTCTTGCTCCCAAGCCAGTGATCCTCTTGGATCCGTCAAAGTGCATGATCCAGTATTGTAGATCTTCCCTAGGTACATCTTCTTGTCGTTCAGTCCACTCGGCTAGGAAGTCCGCCAGGACTTGGGATTTGATAGACGTCCTTGCCTTGAAGGTTAAGTCGAGCGGCATTAGTTCCAGAGCCCACTTCGCGATGCGCCCGGTAGCCTCCCGGTTATGAATGACGTCGCCGAGTGGAAAGGAGGTGACGACGGTGACTGAGTGCCCCTAAAAATAGTGTGCTAACTTCCTCGCGGTTATCAGAACACTATATAATAATTTTTGTACCTGGGGGTAGCGAATTTTGGCTCCTGCCAGCACTTCGCTAACAAAGTAGATTGGCCTTTGAATCTTCTGGGCCCGTCCTTCTTCCTCACGCTCAACGACGAGAACTGTGCTGACGACCTGATGAGTTGCTGAGACATACAGCAACAGGGGTTCCTGAGGCTGAAGTGAGGCTAGGACGGGCGGCGTCGTGAGAAACTCTTTGAAGTCTTCAAAGGCTTTATGGGCTTCCGTGGTCCATTGGAAATCGTCGGTTTTCTTCAGCAACCTGAAGAAAGGCATGCCTCGTTCGTCGAGTCTGGAAATGAATCGGCTTAGTGCCGCCATGCAACCAGTGAGCTTCTGGATGTCTTTCTGGGTACTCGGGGGCTTCTTGTTCAAGATAGCGTTGATTTTCTCTAGGTTTGCTTCGATGTCGCGATGAGACACCATGAAGCCGAGTAGTTTGCCTGACGGCACACCGAAGGTGCATTTTTCAGGGTTCAGCTTCATTCTAAAGGCCCGTATGTTTGCGAAGGTTTCCTATAAGTTGGCGATCAGGTCTTCCTTCCGCTTGGTCTTGATGACGACATCGTCGACGTAAGCTTCCACGTTTCTCCCGATCTGCGTCTGAAAACATCTCTGGATCATGCGCTGATACGTGGCTCCGGCATTCTTCAGGCCGAAGGGCATCGTGATATAGTAGTAAGTTTCAAACGGTGAGATGAACGCTATTTTGAGGCAGTCGGACTCCTTCAAGCTGATCTGATGGTAGCCCAAGTAACAGTCCAGAAAACTCAGGAGCTGGCAACCGGCTGTTGAGTCCATGACTTGGTCGATACGAGCCAGTCCGAAGGGATCCTTAGGGCAAGATTTGTTGAGATCGGTGTAATCGACGCACATGCGCCATTGCGCAGTCTTTTTTCGAACCAAGACCGGGTTAGCCAGCCAGTCGGGATGGTAAACCTCTTTGATAAACCTGACGGCTAAGAGTTTTGTAAGTTCTTCTTTGATAGCATCTTTTCGATCCTGAGCAAAACAGCGTAGTCGTTGTTTAATAGGTTTTGCGTCATCTTTGACGTGTAAAGAGTGCTCGATCACCTCCCTAGGAATACCCGGCATGTCAGATGGTTTCCAGGCAAAAACATCTTTATTATTTTGGAGGAAGGTGACGAGCGCGCTTTCCTATTTAGGATCTAGCTCAGCGCCGATTACAGCGGTTTTGGAAGGATCAGATGGATCAAGGCAGATTTTCTTTGTTTTGGGGTCGCCTTGTCCCGACTTGGCTATCTTCTTCGTGGGGATTTCACCCTCTTCAGATGTCGATGCAGCCAATCGGATTTCTTCCTGGCCACGTGATCTCTCACGAGATTGGGCCATATCGCAGCTTTCTTTATCGCAGGTGAAGGCTTGTTTGACGTCACTGCGTAGGGTAATGACACCGTTGGGGCTGGGCATCTTCATGCAGAGGTAAGTGTAGTGTGGTATCGCCATGAACTTGGCGAGCACAGGTCTTCCGATGATTGCGTGGTAGGCCGCTTCAAAGTCAGCCACCTCAAAGGTGATGTTCTCCGTCCGAAAGTTCTCCCGAACTCCGAAGGTGACTGGAAGGGTGATGTGCCCGAGTGGCGTGGATGACAGCCCTGGGATAGCTCCGTGGAAGGGGGCTGAACTCGGCTTCAACTTGGATCTTGGGATCTACATCTCGTCCAGCGTTTTGGCGAATAGAATGTTGAGGGCGCTGCCCCCGTCGACGAGGAAGCGCTTGAGCTGTATGTTTCGGACCACCGGGTCTAGTACCAGGGGGTACCGCCCCGGGTGAACCACTTGGTCAGGGTGATCCGAGTGGTTGAACGTGATGGCCACCTCCGACCATCGTAGATATTGTGGGACTTCAGGTTGTGTCGCGTTGACCTCGCGGTCAGTCAACTTTTTCTTCCTGTTGGACTCATAAGCCTGTGGCCCCCCGAAAATATGATTTAGCTCGTCCACGGGGACTTGAAAGGGCTCTGAGTTGCCAGTCGGGTTGTTCTTCTTGGTTCTCGATGGGCCGGCTTCATCAGTCAGCTTCTGGTGTAGTTGTGCCGCGTATTGTTTGGCAAACTGCTTGTAGATGAAGCAATCCTTGGCCGCATGCTTGTGATATGGATGATGCGTGCACTGAGCGTTCATGATCATGTCGTAGGCTGCAACCCGGGGACGGCGTTGGGAGTTTGACGTTGTGGCGACCAGATCCTCTGGCTTGCGCTTGCGGTCTTTTTGGCCGTGATTGTTGTTGTCGTTGTCCTTCTTAGGATGCCGGCTGCCTCTCGGCTTGTCGTCCCTTTTGTCGTGTCGATCTTGTCATGAGGCCTTGATCGCGCCATTAGATTTCGCATAGGAGTTTGCTGTCTCGAACATTTGTTTTACCGTCTTCAGTGGCTTACGCCCAAATTTTCCGATCAGCAACTCATCACGGACACCCTTCTGGAATGCGGCTATTATGATGTCATCAGTGATGTTGGGGATCTTGTTCCGCTTCTCCGAGAAGCGCCGGATGTAGTCCTTCAGCGGCTCATCTGATTTCTGGATGACGTTGTAGAGATCGAAGTGGGTCCCAGGTCTTTCAAAAGTGCCCTAAAAATTGGCGATGAAGTGGTCCCGAAGCTCACTCCACGAGCTAATCGAGCTTCTTGGCAAACTCGTGAGCCAGTTCCTGGCTGAGTCGGTGAGGGCGATGGGCAAGTAGTAGGCCATGGCCTTGCTGTCTCCTCCTGCTGCGTGGATGGCGAGGGTGTACATGGTTAGCCACGACTCGGGGTCGGTCTTTCCGTCGTACTTCTCGATTCTTGTGGGCTTGAAGCCTCTCGGCCAATCCACTCAACGCAGGTCCCGAGTGAACGCAGGCACTCCGTCGTCGGTGTAGTCGGGCAACCTCCTTCGGTCTTCATGGGAGTGCTGCTCACGCTCCCGATGGCGTCGATCAAGGACTTCCCACAGATCACTCGGCGGGGTTCTTTGCAGGCTGCTACGGTAGTTGGAGTTATAGCTGCGATGGATCCGGTCGTGGACGGGTGGTCGGCCATGTCCTCTTTCGCGGCAGTCGGCCGATTTTTCTTGGTGCCTCCCTATTGTCTCGTGGTGGGGGTCTCTTGACCTAACGGCCGTATTGGTTTGCTCGGGCCTCCTGTAGTCCTTCGACCGTAGCGGCAGAAGTCGGCTTCCGTCAGGTATTTCAGCGATGGACTCGGTTGTTTTCGTGCTGAGGTGGAAGGAGAGCAGTTGGCTGTAGCCACGACGATGGTCTTGATCTTGTCCAGGATTGGTGTTACCATAGCGGGTGCCGCTTCGATAACAGTGTCGAGGAGGGTGAGGGCGGCAACGACGTTCTGTTGAGGCATTTGGAAGATGTTGGTGTTGTCGACTCATGTCTGAAGTACAGCCTCTCGGGCAGATCACCCAGTCGCCCTCAGGTCTCGTTTCCTCCTGTCAACTTCTTCTTTGCGCCTATTCTCTTCCTCCGCAAGCTTGCGCTCTTGCTCAAGCCTAGCTTGTTCTTCTTCTGCAACCCTGCGGGCCATGGCCGAGTCGGTCTCGGCTACCTTAGCCATGAGAATGTTGAAGAACTTTGGCTCGTAATCCTTGTCAAAGTTGGAGTCGTTGGCCTCGTCCGTGGAGATGTCGTAGAGATCATCAAAATCTAAAGAGCTGAGGTACTCATTGAGCTCCGTGGATGAGGATGACCCAAGCGGTTGGAGGATGACGACGACTTCCCTTGAGCCCGGATTGCTTGAGTCTGGGTCGTCCCAGTCTGGGTCGCAGCTTGAAGACCATGGTTCTCCCGAGTGGGTCGATTTCAACTCGGAAGACAGAAGATTGCAATAGATCTCAGCGGCATTTGGTAACCCAAACGGCGCCGAGAGGGTTTCTCCTCCCAAGTGGATGGGTTCCAACTCGGAAGTCAGAAGGTTGTAGTAGATCTCAGCGTCGTTTGGTAACCCGAATGACGCCGAGCGGATTCCCCCTTCCGACTGGTCTGAATCCGAGTCGAGGAGGGAGAGCTTGCCGAATCTATCGGCGGCGAAGTCGTTGATGCCTGATGAAGATCCCATCGCGCTTGTCGGCGAGATGGAGAAGCAGTCTTGACGTGTTGCCCCTACCTAGCACGCCAACTGTCGAAACTCGGTTTCGTTAATAGAAATTGGGGGTGCAGTCAAGTCGCCAAAGACGATGGGTTAAGTGGAAAAAAGGGTTTAGACAGGTTCAGGCCCTCTCATGAGGTAGTACCCTACTCCTGTTTCGGGGATTCGATCCTCCGAGTGTCTTTATTGATCTCTTGATCTCGTATATCGCATATCCCTCAAGGGACGCCCTTTAACCCCCTTATATAGCCTTGGAGGGTGGGCTTACAAGTCGGAGACCCTATCATATTCTATGTTGGACTCCTCAATCTTACCAAGTTATGACTTTGAGCCGTTACCTTATCTCATTGGTAACGTAACACCCAAGTCATATCCAGTTTACATAATCATGAAGCGTAACCTATCCCTATAACCAATTGGACAAGCTAGCCATGAGGGTATCCGATTCCCATAATCTCCACACTCTTGTAAGCCGTACGGGAAGAAACACACTCATTGTTATTCCCCTATGTTTGTTATCAATTCCTCAATAGTGATATTTGTCGGTCGGCGCTCGTGGTTTTTCCCGCAAGGGTTTTCCACGTAAAATTTTGTGTCTCCGTTGTGCATCTATTTTCATAACAAGTGGTATCGAGCTTTGGAGATTTTATCGGCAGCGGCGACGCCGCGTGCGTCATCGTCCAATTTTTTTCTGATCGAAGGCAGCAGCGCATCGTCCAGAGAAAAGTTGCATGCGCAAGAAAACAACACAAGAAACAATAGCAGTGAAGAAGCAGTGCATGTCCTGTCCACACGCGTGTGTCCAGAAAAAAGCAGCAGTGGGAACAATTCCATCCAGTGCACGCGTCCCGAGGAAATTTAATCACGGTCTAGTACAGTAGTCTGATTTTTCCAGAGGAGAAATTGCTTGGTCGACCCAAGCTTGTGTACCAGAAAGTTTTCAGATCTACTCTACGTGCACACAAGAAGTGTACCCAGAGATTCGTGTTTCTGGTTTACCCTAATTTTTACCGGCAAATTTAGGATTTATTCCCATGACGAGTTTGAAGTATGATCTACTGCTCCTGGACCAAGACACAAGATTCTCCCTATGGCAAGTGAAGATGCGAGCCGTTCTTGCACAACAAGACCTCGATGATGCGCTATCAGGATTTGACAAGAGGACGCGATGAGAAGAAAAGGGATAGTAAGGCTATGGCATATATTCATCTTCATCTATCTAATAATATTTTGTAGGATGTGCTTAAGTAGAAGACAACCGCTTAGCTATGGTTAAAGCTGGAGCAGATATGCATGACAAAGGATCTGACCAGTAAAATGCACCTAAAGCAAAAGTTATTTTTGCACAAGTTGCAAGACGATGTGTCTGTGATGGATCATCCCTCCACTTTCAAGGAAACTGTTACTAACCTTGAGTCTATGGAGATAAAGTACGATGAAGAGGATTTAGGCCTTATTCTATTGTGTTCGTTGTCTAGCTCATATGCAAATTTCAGAGATACTATTCTCCATAGTCGTGATACTCTAACTTTGAAAGAAGTTTATGATGCTTTGCATGCCAAAGAAAAGATGAAGAAGGTGGTACCCTCTGAAGGTTGAAATTCACAAGCAGAAGGCTTGGTTGTTCGGGACAGGCAACGAGAGAAAAACACAAAGAACCAATCAAGAGATAGAAGTTCAAGTAGCTACCATGGAAGATCAAAGTCCAAAAGCAGGTATAAGTCATGCAAATACTGCAAGAGAGATGGACATGATATCTCTGAGTGTTGGAAGCTACAGAACAAAGACAAGAGAACCACAAATTATAGACCAAAAGGTAATAAAGAAGAAGGTAAAGCCGCAGTTGCTATTGATGATAAGCCTAGTGCAGAGTTGCTTGTTGCTTATGCTGGTTATGCAAAAACTAGTGACAAGTGGATTCTTGATAATGCTTGCACCTATCACATGTGCCCAAATAGGGATTGGTTTTCCACCTATGAACCTGTGCAAGGTGGTACTGTCTTGATGGGTGATAATACACCATGCAAGGTTGTAGGTATTGGAACAATTCAGATCAAGATGTTTGATGGTTGTATCAGAACATTGTTAGATGTGCGACATATTCCAAATTTGAAGAGAAACCTCATCTCTTTATGTACTCTTGATCGCAAAGGGTACAAATATTCCGGTGGAGACGGAATTTTGAAGGTAACCAAAGGCTCTCCGTGATGAAAGCTGATATTAAAACTGCCAACCTGTACCATCTGCGAGGTACAACTATAGTAGGTAATGTTGCTGCAGTTTCAAATTCTTCTAATTCCGATGATACTAATCTTTGGCATATGCGTCTTGGGCATATGAGTGAAATTGGTTTGGCAGAATTGAGCAAGCGAGAATTGCTAGATGGACAAATCATCGAGAAGTTGAAATTTTATGAGCATTGCATCTTTGGCAAGCATAAGAGGGTGAAGTTCAACACATCTACACATACTACAGAAGGTATTCTTGATTATATGCATTCTGAATTTCAGGGGCCTGCTCGTAAGACATCTTTTGGAGGTGCTCGTTATATGATGACTATCGTTGATGATTATTCGCGAAAATTTTGACCTTATTTCTTGAAACACAAATATCAAGCTTTTGGTGTGTTTAAAGAGTGGAAGACTATGGTTGAAAGACAAACTAAAAGAAAGGTGAAAATACTTCATATTGACAATGGGATGGAGTTCTGTTCTAAGATATTCAAATCATATTGCAAGTCTGAAGGCATTATGCGTCACTACACCGTTCCTCATACACCTCAACAAAATGACGTAGCTGAGCGTATGAACAGGACAATTATATCAAAGGCCCGTTGTATGTTGTCTAATGCAGGTTTGCCTAAACAATTTTGGACGGAAGCCGCTTCCACATCTTGTTATCTTATTAATCGATCACCTAGTTATGCCATTAACAAGAAGACTTCAATTGAGGTATGGTCTGGTTCCCCAGAAAGTTATTCAGACTTAAGAGCATTTGGTTGTACTGCTTATGCTCATGTAGATAATGGTAAATTGGAGCCTAGAGCTATTAAGTACATTTTTCTAGGTTATCCATCTGGTGTGAAAGACTATAAGTTATGGTGTCCTGAAACAAGAAAGGTTGTGATTAGTAGAAATGTTGTCTTCCATGAATCAGTTATATTACATGACAAACCTTCTACTAATGTTCCTGTTGAGAGTCAGCAGAAAGCAAGTGTGCAGGTGGAGCACTTGATCAGTTCAAGGCACGCACCAGAAAAAGAAGATGTTGCTATTAACCAAGTGTTAACGACTAAATTTGGTAAGCCAAATCCCCGGGTTTAAAGCTACAATGAAAGCGGAACTGGAGTGCATGATTCTGGGAAACAGAGTGCGCGTCGGCGAAGTATGAATCGGCTAAGGAGTCAATCGACTGAGACCGAGTCGGATGAGGATATCCGGCGTAATCGATTCCGAGTGGGATAACAAATGTGACCAATTCCGGTGCAAAAGTGTGATCATTATTGGATTCGGTTTCCGGTGCTTCAGAGATATTGCCATCTATAGAAAAGTCCTGAAAAGGCAATTGTATCTTTAAATTAGGATATTTTGTATAGTTTCCTCGTAGATCACGACGAGGGACCCTGTCTCAGATATTTATCATATTTTAAATAGTAGTTAGAGATAAGAGTCATGTCCTACAAGGACTCTGTTTGTAATTGGGTATAAATATGACCCGAGACTATGTAATTTAAAAATCAATCAATACACAATCAATACAATCTCGACGCATCGCCACCTTTTTCCTTTAATAGTTTCGACGAGTTCTTGCTTCTAGTTGGGCTGCATCGTTTGATCTCCAGCAAAAAGGTAATTCTTGTCACAGTGGTTTGCGTTGTCGGGATTAGTGCTTCCATCGTCATGATACTCTAATTCTGTCTTCGTAATCTGCATAATTATCATATATGCTATATAATTTAGGTCGACATTGTGGTCTAAACTCTAATCGGCTAGCATTAATTGCTAGATGATAGCCGGTAGGTTTAGATTCCAATGTTAATCTGGATTATATAGTATATCTACCATCTTGAAAGATGTTCATAGACTCGTATAGATTCTATGCTTCTTTTGGTACTTAATGCTGCATCGGTTAGGTTCGATTTATTAAGTCTTCTTTAGAATCATAATAGATCTATCTTGCTTTATGACCATTACTAGAGATAGTATCGGAGTTTCAACCGATCTTATCTGTTTTAACTACCTTGTATGTTTTATATTTACTTGATATGTTGAAGCTGCCCTTTATATTAAGATCTCTTTATGATTAAATATATTAAGCTTTAATCGATTTATTTTAAGTCATCTTAGCATATGATCGGTCCATGTTTAATATATTTGGTTAGTAACAATATCTTAGTATAAAGCAGTATCGGAGTACTAGCCGATACATGTTAGATTAATCTCTTCGGCTATGCTGTGAACAAGTATAATCCTTGCCTTATGCTATTTTTAGATCTAAGTGATTTATACTGTCTCGGTATACTACTGATCTATCCCAGTCACTTGGTTTAAATATGCTTTAAGACTTGGATTATATTCTGTTAACATCTGTAGCCGATCGGACAAGTCTAATGGTTGCCGATTCAGTATGCATTGCATTGGCTTAACCCTAGACGATACGTCATCGGCCACCAGCCGATCGGCTATCGTTTGTAAGCTAATTCTTTCTATTGTTTTTTGTTGATTGCAGGATCAAATCAACTGGCACGCCTACGAACCTTGAAGCAATAATTTGGACATGCACTAGAGTTAAGCAGATCTCTCAGGCCAGTGCGTGGGAAATTTTCTCATCAACATGCTTTTGGCACGCCCAGTGGGACCCAAATCACAAGACAGACGCCATGGTAGACATCAAAACCTCTAATGTCGGTCTGGAGAACATTCCGATCACCATGGATAAGTTAACGCCAGAGGAAAAGGCCGAGCTTGAGAAGATAATGAACAAGCTGCAGAGTTAGTATCTGCACTCTTTTACACAAACTCGGTCCAGCACCGTCGTGAAGCTGCCAACCGATGACGAGCCTGAACTTAGCTCTGGCATGGGCAAGAAGCCTCAAGAAATCAAGTAGAAAGATGGGCCAGAGCTGAACAACCTCCAAGACAAGATTGACTATGCGATTCATCATGCCTTGATCAACCAATTTGGGATACTGGTCAACACCCTTAACAACATGATCATTACAGTGGTCGACTCCAGGATAGCCCAACACCAAGCCAGGGGACCAGTATTCCTCCCTGAGGGTAAATTTCCTCAGTACAGAGCCTTGGCAACCGATGGGTTGCCGACTACTTCAGGAGTTCCTCCGGAACAGGCGATCGCGCCAGGATCGGTTCCCCTCAAGCCGTTCGTGCCACCATTGGCATTAAAGCCGACGGAATTCCAACCCAGGGTCCTGATAAGGCCACAAGCTCACCATGCAGGCCATGAGATCTCTCAGATATCCTCAGAGCAGATTGCGGCCATGTTCAGTGTAGATCGGCCACTTGTTCTGCCCAAGGTGTCGATAGGATCCTATCCATCAAGCTTCCCACAACATCCTATCGGCTCACAGCCTCTTCAGGAACAACCTCTCATGGTGCACCAATCTCCCCAGCATTATCTAGGAAGCAACTTTAATCAGCATTATCAACCTCATTCGCCTCGAATGCAGTATCGGCAAGGACCACTCCAGTTTGATCAGTACAAGCTGATGCAGCAATAAGCACAGGATGTGCCTCAACAAAACAAGCCTTGGGTAGACTTGATAGCTGACGTGATGAGAGAACAATTCGGCCTCAAACCCAAGGACACGGGCAACATGTATCGGTATCGGTATCCTTATCCTGTGTACTTTGAAAGGGTTCCATTGCCTAACCGATACAAGGTGCCAGTTTTTTCCAAGTTCTCAGGGCAGGACAATGTTTCAGACAATGTTTCTACCTATGAGCATGTTAGCCGATTTTTAGCCCAGTGCGGAGAGGCATCGGCTACAGATGCCCTGAGGGTTAGGCTTTTTTCCCTCTCACTCTCTGGATCGGCTTTCACCTGGTTTTCTTAGCTCCCATACAATTCTGTACAGAGTTGGGCCGATTTAGAGAAGCAGTTTCATCGGTACTTCTACACCGGCATCCATGAGATGAAGCATCGATTTGATGCCCATCGGGCGAAGCATGATGAATCGGTCCAGACTACATCCGAGAGATATAGAGACATGAGGAACCGATGCTACAGTCTGGTGCTATCTGATTCCTAGCTAGCCGATCTTGCCTTCTAGGGTTTGCTAACACCCATCAGGGAGAGATTTTTGGCCCAAGATTTTGAAAGCTTGGCACACTTGGCCCAGAAGATCACTGCCCACGACCAACATTTCCAGGAAGCCAAGAAAGCCTTTAAAAAGGTTAGCCATGTTGCCTACGGTTCTGACTCCGATTCAACCGATAGCGAGACCAAAGTAGCAGCGACCGAATAGGCTACAAACAAGAAGATCATAACTTGCCAATGGGTGAAGAATTTGGCTAAAGAGGAGAAATACGATTTTGACATAACCAAGGCCGATAAAATATTCAATCTACTACTTCAGGAAAAATAGATCCAACTCCCGCCCAATCACGTCATCCCATCGACTGAGGAGTTGAAGAAGAAAAAATACTACAAGTGGCATAACACCGGCTCCCACAGCACAAACGACTGTAAGGTGTTTCGCCAGCAAATTCAGTCGGCTATAGAAGCTGGGAAGATTAAATTTGAGGATCCAAAGAAGCCAATGAAAGTTGATGGGAATCATTTTCCCGTTAACATGGTTTATGCCAGCCGCCGATCAGCTGGTCATCATCCCCGAAAAATGGATAGCTTAGTCAGATTCATGAAGGAACATGAAGAGAGGGAGACGGGCAGAGTATACAAAGTACACCCAAGAAATCATGATCGGCAGGAAGAGGCTTACCATTGGCAACATGATGGCTTTTATCCCCATTGGAGCTGTGAATTCTTTAGGTTTTCTTGGAATCAGGGGATGAGACTGCCATCACTACAAGACTGTCTAGCCTACGGTGGTTACGGAGATGAGCATGCTGAGAGCTCCAGTCGATTGCTGCCTAGAAAGGATCGGCTGAATCAAAAGAAACGTCATGTACATCAGAGGTTGGGCCCAATCCATGAAGATTTCTTTCAAGAGGACTCAAGGATGACGAAGAACAGGCGGCGAACCCGCAATGACGTCCCTCCGACACTTTCACGAAGACCCGAAGCGGAAGGTGCACGGCTAAAGAGCGAGGTCGGTGAAAGAGGTCCAAGCCAAAATCGACTATTGGCTAAAGAAGAAGAAGGAACAAGAGCGCCCAAGGAAACAATGGCGCGTGAAGAACAAGGATATGCCGACCGATGAAGACCAAGCCGACAATGAAAAAAAGAAAAGCCAAGGGAAATGATGTGGCCGCTGCGTCGATTAATATGGTTTTTGTGTTACCAGCCGAATTTGAAGCGGCCCAAGCCGATGCAGACGTCGTAGAGGAGTCATCGGGTAAACTTGTGTTATCCCCAGAGCAAGCGATTTTTGAAAAGCCAGAAAGGACATAACATCGGCATCTCAAGCCTCTTTACGTCAAAGTATTCGTCAACGGGAGGCCGATGTCAAAGATGCTAGTTGATGGGGGAGCCGCCGTAAATTTGATGCCCTATGTTACTTTTAGAAAACTAGGCAAGGCTATCGATGATCTCATAAAGACAAACATGGTCCTTAAGGATTTCGGTGGGAACCCATCTGAGACCAAAGGGATTCTTAACGTTGAGGTGACCGTCGGCAGTAAGACAGTGCCTACCATCTTTTTTGTCATCGACGGGAAGGGGTCATATAGCCCGATGCTAGGGAGGGACTGGATCCACGCCAATTGCTGCATCCTTCCACCATGCACCAAAGCTTGATCCAATGGCAAGGCGACAAGATTGAAATCGTGCCAGCCGACAGGTCAGTAAACATAGCCGATGCCAATTTAACACTTTGGGAAATCAATGGCATCGAATGCTTGTCCAGCAAAGTTTGGGAAGCCGATTTTCTAAAGGTGTCCGATTCTACTATGCAGCCAATTGGAGATGAGGAGCCTCAATTATTACTTTGAGGGCGTCGTGGAGGGCTCAAGCGTCTACACCAAGGACACCGTGGACGATCTCGATGGCAAGCTAGGACAAGGTTTTATGTCGGTCGACGAGCTTGAAGAAGTTGATATAGGTCTAGGAGATAGGCCTAGGCCGACATACATCACTAAAAATTTGTCTTCTCATTTTAGAACCAAGCTGATTGATTTATTAAAAGAATATAAATATTATTTTGCTTGGGAGTTTTTTGAGATGCCAGGACTTAGCCGATCGATTGTGGAACATTGGCTCCCCATTAAGCCAGGATATCGGCAATACAAACAACCTCCCAGGAGGTTTAAAGCCGATATGTATGATGCGATTAAGGCTAAAATTGCTCAGCTGTATAATGCTGGTTTTATTCGGCCATGCCAATATGCGGAATGGGTGTCGAACATAGTCCCAGTAATCAAGAAGAATGGCAACCTCATGGTGTGCATCGATTTTTGTGACTTGAACAAAGTCACCCCCAAGGACGAGTACCCCATGTCGATTGTCGACTTGTTGGTCAATGCAGTTTCAGGACATAAAATCATAAGTTTTATGGATGGCAATGTTGGTTATAAAATCATAAGACATTCACAAGACTGCCTTTAGGTGTCCTGGGGCAATCGGCTTATATGAATGGGTTGTCATGACATTCGGTTTGAAAAATATTGGGGCTACTTATCAGAGAGCCATGAACTATATTTTTCACGACTTAATCGGCTTCTTGGTTGAAATCTACATTGATGATGTGGTTGTCAAATCGAAAGAAGTTAAAGATCATATAGCCGGTTTAAGGAAGGTTTTGGAAAGGACTAGAAAGTATAACTTGAAGATGAATCCCACTAAATGCACTTTTGGTGTATCGGCTAGACAATTTCTGGGTTTTCTTGTTCATGAGAGGGGGATTGAGGTGACACAGAGAAGTCTTAATGCAATCAAGAATATTCAGCCTCCACAGGACAAGAAGCTGCTACAATCTCTGATCGGCAAGGTAAATTTCATCAGACGCTTCATTGCTAATTTATCTCAAAAGATGGAGCCATTCACACCTTTGCTAAGACTAAAAGCCGATCAAGAGTTTACTTGGGGGGTAGAGCAGCAGAAAGCTTTGGACAACATCAAGGATTATTTAAGCTCCCCTTCAGTTTTGATCCCTCCATAGAAGGGAGTGCCTTTTAAGTTGTACTTGTCAGCTGACGAAAAATCAATCGGCTCAGTTTTAATCCAGGAGTTTGAAGGCAAGGAAAGAGAAATATTTTATCTCAGCAGAAGACTTTTGGATGCAGAAACAAGGTACTCTCCTGTGAAAAAGTTGTGCTTGTGCTTATATTTCTCTTGTACAAAGTTAAGGCATTATTTATTATCCAACGAGTGCACCATCATTTGCAAAGCCGACGTAGTCAAATACATGCTATCAGCTCCAGTTCTGAAAGGGTGAGTTGGGAAGTGGATTTTTGCCTTGACAGAATTTGACCTTAGGTATCAGGCACCCAAGGCAGTCAAAGGACAGGCTATATCCGATTTCATCGTCGAACATCGAGATGATTCGATCGGCTCAGTCGCCATACTGCCTTGGACGTTGTTTTTCGATGGATCAGTTTGCACCCATGGATGTGGCATCGGCTTGGTTATCATATCACCTAGGGGCAAGTTTTGAATTTGCTTATACTATTGCACTTTATGCTACAAATAATCAAGCTGAATACGAAGCAGTCCTCAAGGGTTTACAACTTCTGAAGGAGGTCGAAGTCGATGCTGTGGAGATCATGGGTGATTCCTTATTGGTCATCAGCCAGTTAGCAGGAGAATACGTATGCAAGAACGACACGTTGATGGTCTATAATCAAAAGTGCCAAGAATTGATGGATGGTTTTCGGCTAGTAACGTTCAAACATATCCCTCAAGAGCAGAATGCTGAGGCAAACGATTTTGCTCAAGGGGCGTCAGGCTACAAGCCAATGACCAAAGATATGGGAGTTGAAGTTGCAGCAATTATAGCCGATGATTGGAGGTATGATGTTTCTAATTATTTGTAGAATCCTTCCCAATCGGCTTCGAGGAAGTTGCGTTACAAAGCTTTGAGATATATTCTGCTCGACGATGATCTGTACTATCGGGCGATTGATGGAGTGCTACTCAAGTGTTTGAGTGCCGATCAGGCAAAAGTTGTAATGGGAGAAGTGCATCAAGGCATTTGCGGTACTCATCAATCGGCTCACAAGATGAAATGGTTACTTCGACGAGCCGGGTATCTTTGGCCGATGATGCTGGAAGATTGTTTCAAATATTACAAGGGATGCCAAGATTGTCAGAGATTTGGAGCGATCCAACGAGCACCAGCGTCGGCTATGAACCCCATTATCAAGCCTTGGTCGTTCAGAGGATGGGAAATTGATATGATCGGCCAGATTAATCCACCCTCGAGTAAAGGACACAAGTTCATTTTGGTGGCAACCGATTATTTTACAAAGTGGGTGGAAGCAATTCCCTTTAAAAAAGTTGACTCTGGAGACGCAATCGAGTTTGTCAAAGAACACATTATTTACCGATTTGGCGTACCTCAGACAATTACAACCGATGAGGGATCTATCTTTGTCTCAGATGAGTTTGTCCAGTTTGCAGAAGGCATGGGGATTAAGTTGTAAATTCTTCACCATATTATGCACAGGCTAATTAACAGGCAGAAGCATCCAACAAAAGTTTGATCAAACTGATAAAGAGAAAGATCTCTGAATATCCAAAGCAATGGCACAGCCGATTGGCCGAATCATTGTGGTCTTATCGGATGACTTGTCATGGATCAATCCAAGTGCCTCCTTATAAATTGGTATATGGGCATGAAGCTGTGCTGCCATGAGAAAGTGTCATCGGCTCAAGGAGGATTCAATTGCAAGATGAGTTAACAGCCGATGATTACCACAATCTAATGGTGGATGAATCGGAGAAATTGGTTTTGTCCAGGATGCGTGCTTTAGAAAAGGCGACCAGGGATAAAGAGAGGGTTGCTTGTCATTATAACAAGAAAGTTGTACCTAAATCATATTCAGAAGGCGAGCTAGTCTGGAAATTAATCTTGCGGATTGGCACAAGAGATAATAAATTTGGCAAGTGGTCACCTAACTGGGAAGGACCATTTAAGATCCACAAATGTGTTTCCAAGGGAGCTTACATGCTAGAAGGATTGGAGGGAGAGGTGTTTGGAAGGGCTTTAAATGGAAAATATTTGAAGAAGTATTATCCCATTATATGGATCAACTCATGATTCAGCTGTACTGAGCCGATACATTGGTAGCCGATGTGTTTACATCGCCTTTAGATGGCCGATATAATACATATCGCCCTTAGTCTTTTCAACTTTACCATAATCGGTTGTGCTCTGCGGATATTGGTTGGCCGATATAAAGTATATCGCCCTTAGTCATTTCATTCTTATAATAATCGGTTATGATTTAACATATATGTGGTGGTTGATTTCCTGTGTTGTCTTTGAGCTATAATTTTACCAATGATCGGTTGACATGGTAAAATTAGGGGGGCATATATATACATATCCAAAGTCAGAATCAAGTGGACTTCAAAATTGTTGCGGACTTTGAAATTTTTCAAGACAAGGCAGAGATTATATTACAAGGCGAAAGGACTAGAGTTTACAAGTTTGCCGATACACTCGGGAGAATAGGTTACAAGTATTGCAAAAGTTTACAAGTGCTAGCCTCATTGCAGAATTGGCTCAGTTGCCAGTTAAATGGTTGATAGTCCATATTGCCCTTTGTTTGATTTGCTCAATCTCGTCTATCGTTCGGGCATCGGCTACATCAGTTCCTCGGACTGTTCTCAGCGATTTCCTCCGATCTCCTAGATATTGTATGGAAGATTTTAATTTGGTTCTTTGCTCCTCAGTGGCCTTTGGGAGATCGGTTAGCTTTCGCTCTTCGGATGTCAGTTCAGCTCTACACTTATCTAACTCGACGATGAGATCGACTTCTCGTTTCTTCAGCCGATTGATGTTAGACTCGGTATCAGACGGCCCGGCAATCAGCTCATCTAGCTTGGCTTTTTCGGCAATGACACACTGTCGATTGGTCTCGATCATGGCTTCAAGGCTAGCCTTCGTCTTCCTATCGGCCATCCTTTGTCGTGCCTGTTCCAGCTTATGCCGATGCATATCGAGATGGGCTGCTTGGGAGATAATCAGCCACTTCGTCTGGCAGTTGGCTCTCAATCTCTTCAAATCTGGCCTTGATCGATCCATAGTCGGTGACCAAATAGTCTATTGAGCTGTCCAACCGATGGGCGATGTCCAGAAGTTTTTCTTTAAGTTTGTCGGCTATAGGAGCTTGGGCCTGGCTAGTGGTTTCTTCTTCTTCGCCAATAAACTCCCTTATGTCGAAGGAGAACATATCAGCTAAAACCTGCAAGACATGATTCATGGTTGTTTAAGTATCAAGGGGATTAAGCCAATTTGTTCTTAAGGAGATTTGTCACCTTAACTGTGGGAGCCGGTGTCGGTTCTTCTTCTTCGACGTGATGGCTACCCCTAGCTGATGGCGTTTGCTTACTTGATACACAGGGGCAGCCGACGGAGAATGAGGGGGCTACATAAGCAAGTGTTAGTTGAAATCGGCAAGTTGACAAAAAGAGAAGAGATAGAGTTTCGAGTTTACTGGTGAAGCAGGGCGTGGTTGCCGATGAGCTAGTCTTTTGTGCTGCAGGCAAAGGGTTTTGGTTAAGAACAAAGAGACTTCAAGAATGTTTAAAATTACCAAAACTTCAAAGAGAGGAACGATATGTACTAGTTAAGGGTGAGCAGGACGCTAGGAGGAGATGGTGTTTGTTGAGCTTGACCATGAGCCGATGGTGTTTGTGCATACTTGCTTGAGTGGCTGGATTCAGCTGCAGCTTCTTCAATGGCTTGATCAATTTCCTCCTCCATGACTTCTTGCTCGATGGCTTCTTCCATGCTTGGGTCAAGTGAAGGCAAGTCGTCGGCTAGTGTAGTCTTTTGTTTCTTCGCTTTCTTTCGTGGCACAGCCGATGGGCCAGCAGCCGATGGTTTCGGCCTCTTCTTCCTTGATATGAAGGGTTACGTGGAGGCTACGCTAGCCGAAAACAAAAACTTTTAACCGCGCAAACCAGGAACACTTGCAAGTAAGGGCCGATAGATCGTTACCAATTGGAGTAGAGTGCAGCGGAATAGCCAATCAGGGCAATCCGATCTGGAACTGTGTAGCCGATTCCCGCAAGCCGACAGCCGATTCGCCAATCAGCCGATTCGAGTCGTCCGGCCGCGTTCTCACGCCTCGCTCCGATGCGCCCGACCACAACCGATTCCACCTCAGCCGATCGCTCCGATTGCAGCCGATCAAAAGTACGCAACGTAGCAGCGCCTCTACCGGTATCCACACGTCCGGGGACAGAACGCCGAACACCCGTGTGCTAGCACGCGATGCAAGGCTAGGGTTTGGCTCGAAAGTGGGGAGGGTTTCCGTGGAGTTTGATCTCGGCGACTTCTGTTGCACGCGATGCAATTGACGTATCGCAGCTCTCCACCCCTCCCTCCTTTATATAGAGTTGGCTGACTGGGACTAGTGGCCGATTAGGACTCTATTTTGAATCGGATCTCATCCGTATCTCATAGAGTTGTCCGCCCATACGTCGTAAGCCCATAGAACTCTATCCGATCGGATCCCTATCCGATCGAGCCGTATCCGAGTCTCAACTCGAATATCTATTCTATCCCCTTAAGCGTGCGACCCTGTAGGTACAGGTATACTTGGTTTCGGCTATAGTCTAACTTAGCCGACCGTCGCTCGAGTCCAACTCAGCCGCACTGTACGCGGCGCCTAGCAGCACATATTGACACCATAGTATACAAGAATAATATCGGCTCGAACCCGTAATGTGTACACAAATCCCTTTGCATCACGATACCGTTAAGCTATAGGCAAGATGTGTGCCATCCCTTCAATAGCTTAACCATTCACTCGAACCGTATTGGATTATCTGTCTGTTGATTGACTCCTCAATCAACTTAGCATGGCCATGCATTTCCATAATCCATTACCTCGAGGGGCCCAGAGATATCTCTCCAAGGAGGGGCAAATTCCATCTTGATCACTCACATCCCACTCCATGTTTCATAGCAAACCCGAAAACTACCTTTATAACTACCCAGTTACGGAATAGCGTTCGGTAGTCCCAAAGTAGGCTACTACACATGTTGGAATCCATGGTGATCTCAGGTCTAAGGACTTTATACCAACACTACCTGAGACCAACTAATGGCACATTAATTCCTGTAGTGTCTCATGGTGGGTCTATCCAACAATGTGTTCTCCAACACATGTGTCCTTGTTTATTGATTTGGTATCTCCATACCCATGATCTATGAGACATGATCATCAATCAATAAACATGCCGATCTTAGAATCATATTTGTTCCAACAATATGACATATGATCAGGGATCATTTAGAAATAGATTCATACATATAGTCTCATAAATAAGTCACGTACTTATTGATCAATACAAGATGTCTATTTCATGGAACTGAATAACACTTTATTCATAAATACATAAACATTGACGTGATATTCAACATCTCCATGTTGCCTCTAGGGCATATCACTAACATGATAATGCCTCTCGGGTTTGGCCATGCAGCAGTGTTGTCACGTTCTGCGCGTTGAAGCCGATGTTTGATGGAGCAAGTCCTCCGCTTGGAATCCGTCCTGAGGCATAGTGGATCTCAATCTTTGAGTTTCTTTCGTGAGGGGGAGAGGAATCGGTTGTCTGCAAAGAGGGGAGAACAATGATTAAGTATTAAGCGGACGTTAGCCGATGACTTTAAAAAATGAAAGAGAAGAAGATGCTTACATCAGGGATCAAGTCCGGAAGGAGTGTGGTCAGATACATCGAAGATGGCTGATGGAAGATATGTCTTTTGATTTCAGCCCACCATCTGTCAAAAGCTGAGCTCCTTTTCAGTGCTAGCTCCAAAACCCCTATACTGCCAAGAGGAGGGCCCTCCATGTTCATCAGTCGATTCATCATTATCCTTGAAGTAATCTCTCCTCTTGTCTGGATTTTGTCTGAGAAATATAATCCAATCGGCAGTTTTCCTAGTCCCATTTGTCTAGCAGCCGATGATGGGTAATAGAATTCATAGGACTTGGAGACATTTCTGCCTTGGTGGATGCCGATTGGTAAGATACAAGGGGTAATGGCTGTGATGAAGATATCTCTTGGTTTTTCAAATTCCTTAGAGTTGAGTTCATCAAAGTTGAGATCTAGGGGGAGTTCAAACTCGGGCAGTTGGAATAAAAGAACCAGGTCCGATTGTTCTTGGAAAAACCATCGTAAAAGCCGGTGAACCAATCGGCTAAGAGCTGACTTGATAACTTGGGGCCGGGATGGACAGCGGCGGCTTCTCCAAAGGATATGCACCTGCGTGTGGTTATTTCTTCGTCATCTTCGTTTTCAATCGGCTCTACTCTTGGAAATTCGGCGTCGGCCAGAGCAGGTCTGCCAGCGATTTTTTGTGTCAAGAGGACCAGCCACAATTGCAGAAACCACCAGGGACCCCCAATTCCTATGACTGAATTGGAATTGATCTTAGCCAATGCATGGTTGAGGGTTTGGTATAGATAGCCTAGCAAAAATTTCCCTAGGGGGATTTTCTCCTTCGATACCAAGGCTTCGGCTATGTGTTGCCAGTTAGCTGTGGGGGCGCAGCTAGGAACACAAAAGATGGATTTCTCGAGGCACATCATTAAGAAGGCAGCATGTTCTCTGGGGCTTACTGATTCAGTGCCTATGTTCTGGTTTATAAAACCATTCCAACCTCCAATGGCCTTGGTCTTGAAAGAGTACTGGCACTTGACGTTGAATCGATTGGGGTCAGCCGATGACATTATATCTAGGCCAGTTATCATAAACACAACAGCGAAGGTGGGAGTCATGGGTCCTTGCTGGAAGAAGAAAGCATTAAAGGTGTTGTTCCAGAAATAGGCTGCAATCGATATGAGGGGTTCATCCTTGGGCTGGTCGGCTATTGTGAGAGCCAAGCACTGAGCTATTCCTACTTCTTCCCAATGCGCTTGTTTGCTGGCAACCATCCTTTGGTACCAAGTCGGCCAAGATCTGTCTGTTGAGGGCCAAGACTTGAAAGTTCCGTTCCAATGTACTGTGTTAGGGTTTGAAATTCTGTAGGGCATCCTATTGGTTTCGGCATTGATAATTTCGATGGGATCTATGTTGTCGATAGGCCCTAGAAAGTACCTCTTGTTGTTAAGCAAACTGGGAACAACAATTTGGTGAGCAAGATGCTACAATGAGAAGGGGGAAGAAAAACAAGTTTTAGAAGCCAAGAACACAAATCTATGGCTATGAGCAGAAGGGAAAAGGGATTTAGCCGATAAGACTTACCTCGGCGAACTCGACCGATGGGGCATCGGAAGGAGCAGATGAGGATGCCATTAAGGGAGATGAGCTCGTTGCCGAGAAGGAAAATCGTCGCAAGCTTGTTGGGAGCTCCGAGGAGATCGCCGGAGAGATTTTGGGGATTTTCTGGCTGAAGGTGTTGAGTGCGCAAGTAACGGCATAAGTTTTTTGGTGCACTTGGGCGTTATTTAAAGAGGCGTGATAGCGATCAAAACGAAAATGCTCTGGGTTTTCTCGAAGGATAGGATTGCGCAAAATCCACAACATTATCAATATCGCGGACTTGGGGGCATGTTTTAACGACCAAATTTGGTAAGCCAAATCCCCGGATTTGAAGCTACAATCGAAGCGGAATTGGAGCGCGTGATTCTTGGAAACAGAGTGTGCGTCGGCTAAGTATGAATCGGCTAAGGAGTCAATTGGCTGAGACTGAGTCGGATGAGGATATCCGGCGTAGCCGATTTCGAGTGGGATAACAAATGTGACCAATTCCGGTGCAAAAGCGTGGAGATCATTATTGGATTCAGTTTTCGGTGCTTCAGAGATATTTCCATCTATGGATAAAGTCCTGAAAAGGCAATTGTATCTTTAAATTAGGATATTTTGTATAGTTTCCTCGTATATCACGGCGGGGGACCCTGTCCTAGATATTTGTCGTATTTTAAATAGTAGTTAGAGATAAGAGTCATGTCCTACAAGGACTTTGTTTGTAATTGAGTATAAATATGACCCGAGACTATGTAATTTAAAAATCAATCAATACAATCTCGGCGCATCGCCACCTTTTTTCTGTAATAATTTCAACGAGTTCTTGCTTCTAGTTGGGCTGCATCATTTGATCTCCAGCGAAAAGGTAATTCTTGTCACAGCGGTTTGCGTTGTCGGGATTAGTGCTTCCATCGTCATGATACTCTAATTTTGTCTTCGTAATCTGCATAGTTATCATATATGCATATAATTTAGATCGACATTATGGTCTAAACCTTAATCGGCTAGCATTAATTGCTAGATGATAGCCAGTAGGTTTAGATTCCAATGTTAATCTGGATTATATAGTATATCTACCATCTTGAAAGATGTTCATAGACTCGTATAGATTCTATGCTTCTTTTGGTACTTAATGCTGCATCGGTTAGGTTCGATCTATTAAGTCACCTTTAGAATCATAACAGATCTATCTTGCTTTATGACCATTACTAGAGATAGTATCAGAGTTTCAGCCGATCTTATCTGTTTTAACTGCCTTGTATGTTTTATATTTACTTGTTATGTTGAAGCTGCCCTTTATATTAAGATCTCTTTATGATTAAATATATTAAGCTTGTAATCGATTTGTTAAGTCATCTTAGCATATGATCGGTCTATGTTTAATATATTTGGTTAGTAACAATATCTTAGTATAAAGCAGTATCGAAGTACTAGCCGATACATGTTAGATTAATCTCTTCGGCAATGCTGTGAATAAGTATAATCCTTGCCTTATGGCATTTTTAGATCTAAGTGATTTATACTGTCTCGGTATACTAACGATCTATCCCAGTCACTTGGTTTAAATATGCTTTAAGACTTGGATTATATTCTGTTAACATCTACAGCCGATCGAAGAAGTCTAATGGCTGTCGATTTAGTATGCATTGCATCGGCTTAACCCTAGACGATACGTCATCGGCCACCAGCCGATCGGCTATCGTTTGCAATCTAATTCTTTCTATTGTTTCTTGTTGATTGCAGGGTCAAATCAACTGGCACGCCTACGAACCTTGAAGAAATAATTTGGACTTGCACTAGAGTTAAGCGGATCTCTCAGGCCAATGCATGGAAAATTTTCTCATCAACACCAAGATGCACCTGTTACTGAAGATTCTGATTCTTCTACTGTTGAGCAGTCGCCAAAACATTCTATTGCACAAGATAGGGCCAGAAGAAATATTAAACAACCTCAAAGATATATTGAAGAAGCGAATATAGTTGCTTATGCTTTGAGTGTGACAGAAGAAATTGAAGGTATTGCAAAACCTTCTTCATACCTTGAGGCTGTTGTTTCTGATGATTGCAATAGATGGATAACTGCTATACATGATGAGATGGAGTCGCTTGAAAAGAGTCGTACTTGGGAATTGGTGAAATTGCCGAAGGAGAAGAAACCTATCCGTTGCAAGTGGATCTTTAAAAGAAAGGAAGATATATCTCCAAGTGATGAGGCAAGATACAAAGCAAGGTTAGTTGCTAAAGGTTATAGCCAGATTCCAAGTATTGATTTTAATGATGTCTTTTCCCCTGTTGTGAAGCATAGTTCAATTCGCACTTTACTCAGTATTGTTGTTGCATGATTATGAACTAGAGCAAATGGATGTTAAAACTGCATTTTTACATGAGGAGTTAGAAGAGGACATTTATATGAAGAACCCTGAAGGTTTTGTTGTTCTTGGAAAAGAGAACCTAGTCTGTAGGTTGAAGAAATCTCTTTATGGTTTGAAGCAGTCTCCTAGACAGTGGTATAAGAGATTTGACTCTTTCATGCTTTCCCAAAAGTTTAGAAGATCCAATTTTGATAGCTGTATTTATCACAAAGTAGTTGATGGTTCAGTTATATATTTGTTTCTTTATGTTGATGATATGTTAATTGCTACAAAAGACAAATCAGAGATAGCAAAGTTGAAGGCACAATTGAGTAGTGAGTTTGAGATGAAGGATTTGAGTGCAACAAAGAAAATTCTCGGTATGGAAATTACTACAGAAAGACAGTCTGGCAAGTTATATCTTAGTCAGAAAGGTTATTTTGAAAAAGTTCTTCGTCGTTTCAATATGCATGATGCAAAACCAATGAGTGCTCCTTTAGCTGCATATTTTAGACTATCTTCAGATTTATGTCCACAGTCTGATGTTGAGTACATGTCTAGAGTTTCATATTCAAGTGCAGTTGGTTCACTTATGTACGTCATGGTATGTTCTCGTCCTGACTTATCATATGCATTGAGTGTTGTCAGTCAATACATGGCTGATCCTGACAAAGAGCATTGGAAAGCAGTTCAGTGGATTTTCAGATATCTGCGTGACACTTCTAGTGTTTGTTTGCAGTTTGGGAGATCTAGTGATGGATTTGTTGGTTATGTGGATTCAGATTTTGCTGGAGATTTGGATAGAAGAAGATCGCTCACAGGATATGTTTTTACTGTTGGAAGTTGTGCTGTTAGTTGGAAGACAAGTTTGCAAGCAACTGTTGCTTTATCTACTACTGAAGCAGAGTATATGGCTATTTCTGAAGCTTGTAAAGAAGCTATTTGGCTAAGAGGTTTGTACACTGAGCTTTGTGGAATTACTTCTTGCATTGATATATTTTGTAACAGTCAAAATATAATATGCCTTACAAAGGATCAGATGTTCCATGAGAGAACAAAGCACATTGATGTGAGATATTTTACTTTATTCGAGGTGTGATTGCGGAAGGTGATGTCAAGGTATGCAAGATACGTACTCATGACAATCCAGCTGATATGATGACAAAGTCAGTTCCTACTACTAAGTTTGAGCTTTGCTCAAGTTTGGTGGGTATTACAGTATATTCCTAGAGACTATTTGACGCGTGGTGATTTTACCTACATGAGATATTTTTGATGATTGATGATTTTTATGCTACAAGAGGAAATTCGTCTCAAGGTGAAGATTGTTAAATATGTGATCCGAATTCGGATTAGTTTCCTAATAGGAGTTCGGTTTTTAGGATTAATTTTCTAATAAGACTCTATGTCATATCCTATTAGGTGTTTCGTTTATCTCTTGTAAGCCGTACGGGAAGAAACACACTCATTGTTATTCCCCTAAGTTTATAATCGATTGGCATCAGTGGTTTTTTCCCACCAGAATTTTTCATGTAAAAATTTATGTCTTCATTATACATCTATTTTCATAACACAGCCCAGTCGACGCTTGAAAACAAGCTGAGCAGAGTTGACTGCGTTGTCTGAATTTTTGGTCCACTGCAAGACGTTATCTTTAAAGATCGGCCAAATCGGTTTTACAGCTGACGTGTCTTGTAGATACTGAAACACTTTATTAGCTGAGTATTTCAGAGTATTTTAACATTTCAGATCCTGAATGTCTGAAACAACAAAATCGACAATCCTTAGCTAACTTGTGTGAACATGACATAGGATGATAGGAGCTGAAATGGGTTTCACAAATTGCATACCAATCTTATGTAGCAGAATCATTGATAGTTTGATATACATACTTCTTTTGGGTTCAAGTTCACAGTTCATACCACCTCCAGGTTTATTTATTTGCTTAAAAGCCCAGAACATATGACAGCTCCCCTATAGCCTTGAATGCGAACCTAGCTGTAATGTGCTGAATTAGTGCAGTGGCAAATTCTGCAGATGAACTGGCAATAACAATATGATCCACATAGACAAGGATATAAGTGGTGACACCAGATTGATGGAAGATAAATAGAGAAATATCAGTTAGGGTCACTGTAGCGGGTTTGACAACCGGACTAAAGGTGTCAGAAACTCAGCATATCCAAGGCTTCTTACCGGATAACCCACCGTGCCATCTGTGAATTGGTTTGGCATACACACATTATTCTTCAGCCTTGTCTGCTCCTTCACATAATACAGGTTCAGGTTCAGCTTTGTTTACTGAAGATGAAGTCGGCGCTGATAAGGTAAGTTGCAGTGAGTATGGCCTCATCCAAAAACCGAACAGGAAGAGATTGTGCTAGAAGAGTTAGCCAAGTCTGTACAATGTGGCAATGTGTATGTGGGCAAGACACACGATGTTCAGTGCCAAGTTTCAGAAAGAATTTGTGCAATCTTCAGGTCAACATCAGACCAACCAGTCTAAAAACTGAGTGGATTTTACTATTGACAAATCTCTGGACGTACGGTTGAAACTGAATGAACAAACGCTCAAGGGTCAACATCGGACCTACTCTTCAATGGAGACAGATTCATGTGATGTGAATCTGCAAAAATCATCTATTTTATTGTCCTCTGAAGAAAACAATCCGTCAATGACGCCTGTGTCCCGGTAGCACAACAGTGTCCTGTTTGAAAATAATTTAAGTAACTCTATCATGTTTTGATCCTTTAGGTTTACTAATCATGGTTAAAATCCTTCAGAGGTTCAGGAATTGGCATTACAGAAGGTGTCTTCAGTATGGACAAAATGCTCTTAACATCTAATATAACTATCCTCTACCAATATCTCAAGGCATGCTTCAGATGTAAAGCATTTTATGGGACTACAAGTTGTACTCAGCAGACTTGACATCTTGACGCAGTTATCAGGAGAAGCATTGTCTCTTACAACATCAGGCATGTACTTATCCAGGCCACTACCAGCAGCTCTGGAAAAAACTCTAGTAAACACGACAGATAAATACTGCGCACAGTAGGAAAAATATTATCAGCAAACATGGAAACATCAAAAGGTGGAGTTATTGGGAAAAGTTCGGAATGGATGATCATCACTTTTTACATTTGCAATTTGAAGATCAATTTCCTTTCTTTTCCACAACTTTCCGCATTTTCAACTCCCTGTTTCATTTCTTCAGTCCCAATTCAAATTGGTAGAGCAGCTGGCATTCGGTCAGAGCCAGCAACTCAAAACATTGGCACTTGTTGATAAATACATTTATTCTATATACCTTAGTAACCTCTGAATAAAAAGAAAGAAACGACTTTGTCCCTTAAGTTTGATTGTCTTCAGAATTAACTATACCCTGTCCAGAAATTTCTTCTCTTTTAAGAAAATAAAAACGTTCAGAATTTCAGGAATAAGAATGCTCGAATTCTCAGGAATTTCATAAGCAATAGTTCAAATTTTTGTTCGAATTTTAAAACTGCTAAAAAAACTTCCAAATCAAATTCCAAACACAAGTTATCTCACCAAAATATCCCGCAAAAGAACCCCAGCTGCTCGCTCGGCGCGGCCGCGCAGGAGCGCGCGCGCGACAGGCGCTGTCTCGCGCTGACGTCAGCGCCACCAATAAATTCAAATCCCTCGTTGGTGGGAAGATCCCCCACGCGCTTCCTGCTTCCTCCTCTCCTCTCTACCAAGTTTCCCCCCAAAACCCTAGAAATCCCCAGGCGGCGGCGCGGCGCACGATCGAGATGGCGGGCGCGGATGGGCTACCTCCCGGCCTCAGGTTCGACCCCAGCGACGACGAGCTCGTCGCGCGCTACCTGCTCCGGCGCATCCAGCAGAAGCCCCTCCCGCTCGACGGCTTCATCGTGGATGCGGATCCCCTGAGCGCGCCGCCGTGGAAGCTTCTCGCGGATCACACCCGAGGCGACGAGGCGTTCCTCTTCGCGGAGGCACGCGCCAAGAACGGCAAGGGGAAGCGGCAGAAGCGCACCGTGGAGGGCGGAGGGTTCTGGCAGGGACAGAGGATGGCCGTAGACGGCGATCGGCTGCACATCCCAGGCGACGGTGGAGGAGGCGGCGACGGCGGTGACCTGGAGATCACGTGGCGCAAGCATGTGCTGAGCTTCTTCGCCGAGGGTGAACGGGGCAGCTTGGGCTGGGTTATGCACGAGTACGCCGTCACGTCCCCCGCTGAGCTCGCCTCGTCGCCGCTCCGGTTGTACCGCGTCAGGTTCAGTGGCCACGGCAAGAAGCGCAAGAGGGAGCCGCAGTGTCCGGGCTCCCACGACGACGATGGCGATCGAGAACGCGCGGCTCCCCGGCGCGCCGTGGCAGAGACCGCTCAGTTCGAGGAACGCGGGCCTCTTCCTGCAGACGGCGATTCTTCATTGCTGTTTCGTGGTCTTCCCGGCCTGATCCTCCTCCCAGCAGATGACGACATCGATCTGGACTCCTCTGCAGAGTCTGTGTTTCATGGTGCGGAGACTCAGACTGCTCTGCTCGACGAGGAGCGCCGCCCGCCACCACAGGCCGCTCCTCCTACTTCAGCTGTGGTGCCACTACTGCAGGGCCAGAACTCCTCCAACATGACGGGCGATTCTTCCCTGCTCCTTCCAGATCTTGCCGGGAGAATCGACGACGATGAGCTGCAGCGATCTCTGCGTGAGTCGGACATGCCTGACCTGTACTTCTCGCAAACAGAGGAAGCCGGTGCCGCTGGTGGTGGTGTCGCAGCATCAGCCCTGAACAAGCAGATCAGCTACTCCTCACCGTTGGGCATCATGGACGGCCAAGAGCCGATGGCGTTGGCTGATCTTGGGTTTCCAGAGAGCATCGATGAGGTGCTTAGCTACATCGCCTTCACCACGGATGACACAAGCTGCCTTGATTCATCAGTGCTGCTTCCTGATCTTCGCGAGAGAATCGATGACGATGAGCTGCAGTGGCCTCTGCGTGAGTCAGACATGCCCGACCTGTTCTTCTCGCAAACAGAGGAAACCGGTGCTTGTGGTGGTAGTGGCGCAGCGCCAGCGCTGAACAAGCATAGCAACTCCTCACTGTTGGGCGTCATGGACAGCGAGGTGCCGATGGCGTTGTCTGATTTAGATTTTCCAGAGAGCATCGATGAGGTGCTTAGCTACATCGACTTCACCACGGATGACACGAGCTGCCTCGATTTCGACATGGACGAGCTGTTTTCCGATATGCCAGAAGACTAGCGTTCCGCAGAGAGCAAGTGATCAACGCTGACATTGTCCTCTTAGGAAGAGATCAGTTCATCTTCATCTGTAGTGCCGTACTGCAGTCTGTGCAGCGGCCGGAAGTTTAGGAGTTTTGTGATTATGCCCTGTAATTACCTGTATTTATCAGTTGATTAGTTGAATTGAATGTAACATGTGATTTATTAGTTGATTGGTATGAATTCAGTGTAAGTGACATGCATGTACAATGAGTGGTGCACATTCAATAAAGCTTTGTCTATCAAATTCAGAACAGAGTACAGTAGTTTATACTGAAGTCTGAAACTCTGGTTTTGTTCTCCTCTCTGCTTCCTTATCAGTTTGCACACACTGTATGGATATAAACGACCAACATGTTGTAATCCTTCAGGACACAGCATGGATGTAATCCTTAACAAATCGACAACAGGCTCCAAAAAGAGCATTTTCAGATTCACCATGAGCAATGCTTATAAAACATGCACCATTATTACTGAATTATTGACTGGAGTGATACATGCAAGAAAAGGCTCATCCTCACTCATCACAGGCATTTTGACCTCAATGGATAACATAAGAATATATGATACGATTTCAGAGAATATAGAACAAAGATTCAGACCAAATCCTTTTTTATTTGCACTGTGAATGTCACCTATAACGTGAGTGCCACCGACACCCTAGCACTTCTCTTGCATACAATTATAGAACCAACATGCTAGGAGATACAAAACAGACCTGCAGTTCCCTAACTTATGTCAGTACTAGGATGTATACTGACAACTACATCCTACATTATATTTACATTTACTGAAGACTGTACAAAACAAAAACATGTAGCATCTTCAAGAATTTGGAATAACTTTGCTGGTTCCAATGCAACATGATACAACGATCCTGCAAAACTGATTAATGGAACGATTCCTTCAAAACTGATTAACTGCAAACTGAGGTCCTGTGGAAGTGCTTGTTCTTGAAAAAGAGTGAGCAGAAGTCTTGTAGATCCTAGCCAGATGACTATCCTCCCATCATCTAATGCCAGCAGCGCTTTACATTGTACTGGGATACTCTCCAGTTGACCTCGTGTATCTTACTAGCAGCCTTGTGCCGAGTGACTCCCACCAAGTTTAATCTCATCATCTTTTGCAATATGAAGTATTGCCTACAATTAAACCAATATAAAGACAAATTGAGGGTAAGACAGTAGACAAAAAAATAGTTGTTAGTATTGGAACAAACTGAACAACTAGGGCAGAATAAGCCACACCCCCAATAATTCAATTCACAGATAAAACTGAAGCATGTGTCGTCGATCACCCAGACGAGGAACTCGCCGGAGATCGGTCCGCTAAACTCTGAAACGCACTCGAATTTCTCTGGAACGCGATGAACATGGATAAACACAGGGAATTTGGTGCCGCTCCAAAATCAGCAGCGATTTTCCTTTACTTTGCAATTTATAGAAGATACGAGTTAGAACGTGCGGCGCTTGCGCATCTACCAGACCACACCATCCCATGGCCATCGCTAGTGCCCACAAACACCCTGCAAACGCGCCCATGTCGCGATCACCATGACGGGCTCAACTTGGTGCCGAAAACAGGGGCGCAACAGAAAACAGAGGAAAACGCAAAACACGGGAAAGAAACTAATTCCTAGATACAAGGTGTTCGATCAAGGTTTAAACTGCAACAATCTTCCCCCTAAGCGTTGATCAATTCACCTGGGAAGTTCTTGACGCCGATCAATGCGCGCAGCTCCTGGAAACGCGCACGCCCGAGCGCCTTGGTGAGGATGTCCGCGATCTGCTTCTCTGTTGAGATGAAGCCGATAACGGTCTTGCCCCCGTCGACACACTCCCGAATGTAGTGGTACTTGACGTCAATATGCTTTGATCGGTCATGGAAGACGGGGTTCTACGTGAGGGCGATGGCGGATTGATTGTCCACCCGCGACTCCGGCGCTCCAATCTCATCGCCGGTGAGATCGTCTAGAGGACGAGCTAACCAGAAGCCCTGACATGCCACGGTGGCCACGGCGATGTACTTTGCCTCGCAAGAGGACAGAGCAACAACCTTTTGCTTGGCTGATGGCCAAGTGATTGGGCTCCCGCCGAGGAAGAAGACGACGCCGGTTGTGCTCTTCCGAGTATCAATGTCGCCGGCGTGATTGGCGTCGCTGTAGCCCAGCAGCTCCACCTCCTTCTTTTCTCCTCTAGCATAGTGTAGACCGTGACCGCGGGTTCCAGCAACGCCGCAGCACGCGCTTCACCACTGTCAGGTGTTCCTCATGTGGTGTTGTCGAAGACGCCCGGACCCTCCGTTCTATTTGCAATATGAGTTGAATTGTTTCAGCCCATATGGAAAGTATAACGAAACATCCAGAGTCCCGAGAGAGGGATAAGTGAGACATCGCTGGGCCTGCCAATCAACTTCAGCCTGAAGTGTGCCTGTCAAACCGCTTGAAGGTGACGACCAGATGTGTTACAAACTCAGGAAACTTGACAAAATAGCTAAAGATCTACGACGCCTCAATTATTCCTAAGTCGTACTCATGTGAATCTAGCTCCCAGGATGTGCGCTAGTGTTGACAAGAAATTTCTCTCACGCGCTGGCCTGGGAGATCTGCTTAACTCCAATGCAGGTCCTTCTCGGCTACCTATGCTGTGCAAGGCTTGCCAGTTGGTTTGATCTGTTAACCAACAAGAAAAATAAAGATATATGCATTAAGTATTAAGTTAGATCCTACTGGATTGGCTGCAGGAGTCAATTTACATATATACGCTATTCCGAAGTGTATTCAAACCAAGTGAATAGAATAGATCGGCTACACCGAGACAGTATTAGTCACTTAATCCAAATATACAGCAGAATAATAAATATATGCTTTAACAATCTTAGTCGATGTCATAAGTCCAACCGTGAATCGGCTAATACTCCGATTTATCTTATGAAAAGATATTGATCTTAGCTAAATGCACTAAATCTAGATCAGTCGGCTGTCAGCTGTAGCTGACAAAGTGATTCTGGTTTAGGACATTTAACTAAAGCAAAATCTTAATATAAGAGGTGGTTTTAATAATCCTGATAACGAATATATCAAAAGAACATTAAAACAGATAAGGCCGGCTGAAACCCTGACACTGTCTCTAAGCAAAATATATCTGGCCAAACAGATCATAAAAGCTCTAAAAACGACTTAATAGTTCAACACTGATGCAACATTAAGTATAAAAAGAATAGTTTGATATATTGTAGCTGATGTAAATACCTCGAGACGATAGATATCGCATATAATCTAGGTTGACCTTTAGATCTAGCTCTATCGGCAGTCGATTCCTGACAGAAACGAGCCGATGTCGAGATAGATCTAAACATCGTTCCAGATTATACACGATATATGATAACTAGCGCAGCATAAATCATCGAATTTAGAGTGTCATAACGATGAAAGCACTAAATTCGACGAGATACACCACTAATGACAAACATTTACCTGAACTTGGGGATCGAAACGATACAACCTGAAGTCGGATCAGTTGTTCGTCTGAAGAAAAAAGGGAGGCGATGCGCCGAAGGTTTAATTGATTGTGTTGTCTGTTACAGGGGTTTCGGGTCCTATTTATACCCAAGTACAACAAAGACCGCGCTAAACACGGCTGCAACTAACTACTATATCTATGCGACAAAAGCGCGAGAAGCAATCTTTTGCCGCCTTTACAATAGGGTTATCTCTAAACAAATCTCTAATTTACGTACATTTGCCGTTGCAGGGCTTTATCCCTAAATGGCAATATCTCTAACGCGCAATTTGAAAACCGAATCTTCTATTTTATCTCCAAATATCTGCATCAGAAACGGCTTCAACTCCTCTGAACTCGGAATCAGCTATCGGTTGTTCTTCTCCGATTCAACCTTAGCCGACTGGCTTCGTAGCCGATCGCATCTCAGCCGACCCAGCCTCTGTTTCTCCGTCAAACCAGCCGGTTCGATTCTGCTTCAACCTCAGCTAGGACTCAGGGATTTGGTTACCAAATTTAGGCGTTAACAGCTAGATTCACACTTTCATCACAAGCATGAATTTACATAGCGGATAGATTTGAATCGAACAGCACTTAAAAGATTACAACACTTATATAAATACATAGGCCAACTGGCCAAATAGATATATCAGATAGCAGCGAACAGCAGTGGCTCACTACCCATTCCTCAAGCACACTGACTAGGGGTTCACCCCGTTAAGTTCTCATCCTAGAAAAGCAATCGATCACCCGCATTACTCAGAATCTAGGTCTAAATCATGCATCAAAATGGATATTCCAATCGCAAGTGTCAGTATATTATTTGAAATAGTATACTGGCAAACTGTTAACAGCTAAATTTGGTAACCGAATCCCTAAGTCCTAGCAAGGATGAAACAGAATCGAATCGGCTGGTTTGACGGAGAAACAGAGGCCGCATCGGCTGAGAAGCAATCAGCTATGAAGCCAGTCGGCTAAGGTTGAATCGGACAAGAATAGCCGATAGCCGATTCTAGGTTCAGAGAAGATAAAACCGTTTCCGATGAAAGTGCTTGGAGATAGATTCGGTTATCATTTGCGCGTTAAAAGATATTGCCATCTATGGATAGAGTCATGTAACGGTAATTGTATCTGTAAATTAGGAATTTGTTTAAACTGTTTATTGTAATGCGGCATGGGTCCTTCCCGGGATATCGTCGTATTTTAATTAGTAGTTTAGATAGAGTCCAGGGTTTGTACAAATAATGTTATCTTGGGTATAAATAGGACCCGAGACCCTCTGTAAAAAGAATCACAATCAATCAAACAACTTTCGGTGCATCGCCAAACCTTTTCTTCAGACGAGCAATTGATTTGGCTCTGGGCTGCATCGTTTCGATCCCCAAATCCAGGTAAATGCTTGTCATTAGTGGTATGTTCTACCGATTCTAATGCTTCCATCGTAATGACACATTAGATTCAGGGGTTTATACTGTGCTATTTATCATATATCGCATATAAACTGGAGCGATGTTTAGATCTATCGTGCCATCGGTTAGTTCTATCAGAAACCCGTAGCCGATAGGGCTAGATCTAAAGGTTGAACTAGTTTATACGTGGTATCCACCGTCTTGAGAGGTATAAGTTGGCTATAATAGATCTGGTTGTTCTTTTTATACTTAATGTTGCATCAACATTGAACTATTAAGTCGTTTTTAGAACTTCCAATAATCTGTTTAGTTAAATTTATATGTTTAGAGATAGTGCCGGGGTTTCAGCCGGCCTTACCTGCCCTGATATATTTGTAGTATATTTATTACTGGGATTTATATTAGGACTGCCTCTTATATTAAAATCCCGTTCTGGTTGGACATCATAAGCCGAAATTGGCTTGCTAGCAACAGCCAACGGCCGATTTCCTAGGCTAAGTATATGTGGTTCAAAAATGATATCTTTTCATAAGAATCATCGGAGTACTAGCCGATCCATAGTTAGCTTTCCAGTATCGGCTAGGTTATCAATACATATATTTATTATCCTTTACTGTATTTGGGTCAAGCGGCTGATGCTGTCTCGGTATAGCCGATCAATTCCAGTCACTTGGCTTAAATAGATTTTAGGATAGCATATATATGCTCATGAATTCCCTCAGCCGATCCAATGGGGATCTAACCTAACACTTAATGCATACATCTTGTTTTTCTTGTTGGTTAACAGATCAAACCAATTGACACACCTTAAACAGCATAGGTAGCCAAGAAGGACCTGCACTAGAGTTAAGCAGATCTCCCAGGCCAGCGCGTGAGAGAAATTTCTCGTCAACACACAATAAAACTTAAGTACATGCTAGCTCCAAATCAAAGGAAAAGGCTAATAGTGGCTTAAATTTCAGCATAAAACTAGTTTTGGTTCGCAAGTATTTTATAACGTGGTTTTTAACAAAACAATTTCAGCAAACACCAAATTTTATTTAAACATGGCATGGCTTTTTCAAAAGTTTTACATACATAGATATACTTTAACATCTTACTCGCATCTGGGAGTAAGGCAAATATAAAGCATGAAGCAACATTATTTACAACACGATACGTTTCATTTTCAAGACCATTTAGGGAAGAACACAAAATCACGAAACTATACCCATAGCATATCATTATGTCGCTCATGACCGTGAGCACGGCTAATCGATTAGTTTTATTATCTCTACAGAGACTGTACAGCTTTACCCACATGATATAAACACTCTAGCTTGTTTTGTGCTCGCGACGCATTACCACACTCTTCATGATGAATGTGGTCTAGAGGTCATAACGAAGCCTTTACACTACTTACTCCCTAGCCTTGCACCAGCACGATACGTGTTTCCTCCATCCTAGGTCTTACTGGAATAAGACCTAGAACAATTAAGTGGCGGGCCCACGGCGGGCCCACGCCTTACCTTAACACCGTGGTGGCGGACACGACAGGGAACCCACCCACGTGGCACGATACTGTTGTATTGGACAGACTTAGTCGGCTAAACTACCACGACGGGGTAAATAGGAAGTTCCTTTGGGTTATCCGAACCCACACACTTCGACCTACCATAATGCAAGGCTAGGTACTAAATAGATTACTCGGCTAAGGCTATCTCATACTAGCACATGTGGATATACGATATACATAATGAATGACATGTAGTTCAGTCCTTAATCGACTCGGGTGAACACTCCCCCTGCCGGTATACGAATATATCAATCGCATACCACTTACCGCCAAGTCTAAAAATCAAGTTTTGACTTTTGTTTTGGCAAATAGTTGGGGTTCCTCCCCATTTATTTCAGAACACACAAAAGGTTTTCCCATGTCTGTTTTTTGAGTAACACTAACCAAGGCTAAGCATATCATTTTTACAAAGCAAAGCATGTTCCATATGAGTACCCTTTTAGAGTACCCTTCGGAACGGCGCCGGCGGCGAGTCTGAGCGGCGGTGAGGCTCGGGCGGTGTGTCCATCCGGCTCGCGGGCTGTTTTGTGCCACGGCAATGCATGCATAGGGGCTGAAGGGCAACTAAGAAACTTACTGGGTACCGCGAGTAGGCCGGAGAGGCGTGTGCATCGGCGGCGGCGCACGGAAAGACTCCGCGGCGGCTGAAATCATGGGGTCGACGTCGCCGGCCCTACCCGGCCTTCGACCTGCCAGGACAAATCATGCGTATGGCTGTGAACCTCAAGAAGATGGTGTGGTTCGATGGATCGGCGTGAAGCTCACCGGGGAGAGCGGAACAACCCACGGTGGCGCATGGTCGGAGTCGAGGAAGAAGGGTTCGATCTCCTTCCGTGATGTGTGGTTCCTGGGGTTTCTTGAGGGGAATCGATGAGGAGGTCGCGGTTAAGACGGTGACTCAGCGGTTCGGCCCTGCATTGGCCCCCGGTGGCCGGAACGGCATCGAACTCGATCGGCGGCGCCATAGACGGTGGCGGCCTTGCTCCGACGATCTCGACCCTCGCGACAAGGAAAGCAAAGGCCACAAGAGCGTTAGGTATCGCAAGAGGATCACGTTCCAGTGGAGGGTTTGCGGCAGCACTCACCGGGTCAAGGAGAAACTCCATTGAATGTTGGCGGCCGATGGCAAGAAGCGCTTGTTCCCGGCGTCTCCGGGGCGATTCTCTCGATCTTTCTCTGTGGAACACGATGTGGGAGTGTCGAGGAGCACGGTGGCGAGATGGTTTTTCAAATGAGGGAAGCTTCAGCTGGCGGTGGCGAGCTCGGTGGAACGGACATGGTGTCGACATGTTTTCCCCGCGCTCTTGATGTCTCCAGGCGCCCCAGGCTCCCCTTGAGCGGTGGTGAGGTTTCTTACTGAGTTGGTTTGAGCCTGAGCCACTGCCATGTGGGGCCAGGGCGTGGTTAGTTAGGGAAATGAGAGGGAGATGGGTACGGAGAGGAGTGCACATGGTGTCTAGGTGAATTTTTGAATTATTTTTCCTCCCTTCTCTTTGCAGCTCATTATCTTAGGCTGAGGGCATGGTAAATTACCAGGCGGTTTCATTTTCTTTGATTCCACTAAAAAATATTTAGTAGTTTGCTCTCAGAAATTTCACAAAGATAGGGTATTTAGGGATTGGCTTGAATTTTTAGAAGGCCTATTCAAAGGAGAAAAATCCTCAAAAATTATATTTAATTAGGTTAATTAACCTAGTATTTAAATTATTTCATGTATATATTTATGTGAATTTTATGTGAATTTTAATGGTATTTTAGGCAAGTTATTTTTTCAGCCAGTTAAAGCCATTAAATAGCCCAATATTGGACTGCCTTTCTTATATTTGTTTGGGGTATCAAACCTAGTTATCAAATTGTACAAAAAATTAGTTTAAGTTGTACATAGTGTTTAGCACCTACATGAATTTTCTCATGATTTTATCTTGCTTGGTTTAGTCTACAAAATTAAGATAGCTTTTCTAGTTTTATACGTCTACCCTATGTGTGCGCGACTAATTCATCCTTCGAGTTCATATTAGATTTCCTCCTGTTCTGAGGAGGTGATTATTGAGTTTGTACCTTTAAGTACACATGCTGGTACCTAACATGAATTGGAGGCTCGATCTGTAAATTTAAATTGCTCAGGTTATGCTTACATGACCTATAATGTGATGTTTTTTTTGAAAATTTTGAATATACGCGTATAACCTAGGTCAGAGCGGGTTTCACGTTAGTACGCATGCTTTCGTGTGAGCCCGTATTTCACCCTAGGTTATAAATGAATTTTTTTTAATTTGTTCCAAAGTTTTGTTTATCATTCATAAGTCTAGGTTAGTCCCACCTAGGTTTGTAAAAGAAAATTTTTGGCTTCCAAAATTGAGAAACGCTACTTTTATTTTATTTCGATTTTATTTCGACAAAAATTTTGTTGACCCTAGAATTTGGGTATCTGATAGCTCTATCCCTCTTAAAGAAATCTCGTCCCCAAGATTTGGGTTGGGTGTGGTCAGTTGTTCGTTGGTTGACCTGGGCTTGTTGCACCTATAACCCTATCCTATCATACCGATGGGTAGGACACTTGCTCAGGATATTGCGGCGTTCATGGACGATTTGGGCCTACGATCGCAGGATCTACGAGGGAAAAAGTAGTCTCCTTATCGGCTCATGGGAAACGGATGGCTTCGTCGTTTGTGACGACATTTGGAAAATAGTGGTGCCGAGGCACTTTGGTCACGGGACTACGTTCTGGCAAAAGGGATTGTCGCTTGGTGTCTGGTGTGGGTAAAGGTACGGTACGTCGGTTGGATTGGCTATACGAAATCTTACTGGCTTCTTGTTGTTTGAAAACTTTTCAAACATATAAGATTTAATTCTCCTAGGTTAAGTCTTTCCTAAGTTGTATAATAGACTCGCTTAACTAAGGTTGGGAAAAACCTTTACTGAGGAGGTGTGGGGGGGGCATTCTCGACAAGCGTGGTAGCTTCCAGTTATTCTGGTGGGCAATGGAGAAATGGGTACAAAGATTTGGTGGCATCGGATCTTCATTCGGGCATAATGATGGAAAACCTGGAGGTCAAACCGTGGCTCGGTCGAGCTTATATCTATGTGGTTTAAAATTTTGGAATGGCAACCACGTAAGTTATGGAGTCGGGAATAAATGGGTCCCTATTTATTCTTACCTTTTTCCATAAGGTTTGTTAGGCTTAACATGGAAAATAGCCGTAGAACTCTTCTTGCTTAGGCAGTTTATAGCGAAGGTTATTTTAAATGCCAGACGCTTTACACGCTATGCTATCCCCCTTAAAGTTTAGGAAAAATTATGACTAGGAAAATTCGGGCAACAGGTAAATAGCCGGTTCGGTGGTCTCGGGTCTATCCACACCTTGTTCTACGAAGAACAGGGCATAATGTCCATCTGGGTAATAGGTTATAGTGGTATCCGGCTCAGGGACAGCCATTACCAAAAGTGGTTTTGTAAGTCCATTGATTCATACGTGAAATTTTCAGAGGCATGGGAAAATGGTCGCGATTACCTATGAATTTATGTTTACATACTGGGGGCTTAGTAGGAAAACGACTGTTGTATGACATGTGTGGCAATAACTTTTTTTCTTTTATGCGAAAAGGCATGCATGAATGTGATGATATCATGATGGATAAATGATGCGATGAATGTATGAAATGATTCAGTGCTCATGAAAATACTTTTATATCGCCTTCATGCCATAGAACAAATGGGTGTATATATGTATTGGGAGGTTTATCAAAGATACAAGTCAAGTTCCCAAATCATGTTTGGGGGTCGTACAAAAGCTTCATATCTATCCATGTGTATGAGATCATGGTTTACTATCCCCCTTAGAATAAAAAGCTGTCGGTTGAGAGAATTTGGAGAATAGGGGTCAAGTTTTCCCGCGATCGTCTTGGGTACACTCATATGTCATTCTGACGAGAACAGGGTTTTGCGGCCAATCTGTAAAGGTTGCAAGATCAATTGGCATCCTAACAATGTTTCCTTGGGCTTGAAATACTTTGGTGATTTTTGTGATGGCGGGGCTGCACAACAGGGAACGGTTTGGGCAAGTGCCGAGGTGCTGGAAAATGCGGGCTTGCTGTCTCTACTAGTCCACTGGGGCTAGCTTCCCCAAGGTATAAAATCGGGGAAAAAATTATGGTGACAGGGAAGTAAGTTTGTGAACTATATTGGGAAAATTAGAATTTTATCACCTATGGCTCTGCCTGGAAAAATTCAACAACCTATGGTATACTGGTTCTCGGATTCCTGTTCTTCCGAACTATGCGAATTTTTAGGACATGTTGCAGGGGCTCAAAATTCTACCAAAATTAGTGAGGCATACTGGGTATGTCTATAGGCTATTGTCAAAAGGTGCATATTTTTGCAGGGATGGCTTGGATTATAGGAAAAGATAAAGGCAGCTGTTTTAAGTTTTCAGAACAGGCTTATGCCAGTTAATTGGATGGTTTCATCCTGATGCAGGAGCTTAAAAATTATAGGAAAATTCGTGGGACTTCCAGGACATGTATGGGAGCTACTGGTAGAAGATACATATTTTGGCAGGTAAGGTTTGGGCTATGGGAAAAGATAAAGGCAGTTGTCTGCCACTTCCAGAACAGGAATGGGCTAACAAACCGCTCTGTTTCACTATAATGAAGGGGTCTAAAAATTTAGCCAAAATTCGTGGAACATATTGACATGTTTAGGTGCTACTGTAAAGAGATGAAGGTTTTATCATGTATGGTTTGGTCTACACAAAAAGATAAAGGCGGCTGCCTGCAGATTTTCAGAACATGGTTGGGCTAACTAATCAACCTATTTCCATATGATGAAGGGTCTAAAAATTATGAAAAAAATTCATGAAGTCTACTGAGTTAGTCTACATGCTTCCCGTAAAAATTCTTAGGTTTACCATCTAAGGTTTAGCCTACGCGAATTTTTCAAACAGACTGACTCAGAATTCTCAGAATTAAAACATCCGACACAATAAATCTTTACTCAGTTATAGGTTAGCTAAATTTACCATCTTTTAAATACATTATGTTAGAGTGATCCAGAAACTATATGATTTTTGGGTGGTCCATCTAAGCAAGCAAACTAAGGGTTCAATCACCACAAATTCTATATTACACCAAACTACCCTTGTAGGCCATATCGGTAAAGTTTTGAAAAGTTGGGAAAGAGAAGTTCAATTTCAACACAAATCATTTTTTTGGTGCAGAGGTAACATCAGGAGATGGAATCCTATCAGGTCTATCAAATTTTAAATTTTATCAACTCATATTCAAATCCCATTTACTAGGGGCTATTTCTAACCCGATATTTTTTTGCAAAATCGCACTAGCACATAGGAATGGTTTGCAAATGGATTTCAAAACTTTTCTAAACACTTTGGTTCTGTTTTGTTACGATTAATGAGTGTCTTCCAAACTCCTTTCATAAAAATTCAAACTTTCAAAAGGTTTCGGTCCTATAGAGCAAGATAAGAGTTTAAAATTGAAATAGAGGCATAGAGAAGATTAATCTCTAGAGAGGGATGAGGCATAAGATAGAATGTGGTTTTCGCAAATAGTTTGTAGCTGAGAGTGAAACCCTCAAAATAATTTTTGAGAATCAATTCTAACCGACCAACTTAAGGGGCTCCTATAGTCAGTATTCGCTCTGATGCCATGCCTTATCGGAGACGCCCGGACCCTCCGTTCTATTTGCAATATGAGTTGAATTGTTTCAGCCCATATGGCAAGTATAACGAAACATCCGGAGTCCCGAGAGAGGGATAAGTGAGACATCGCTAGGCCTTTAGCCTGCCAGTCAACTTTCAGCCTGAAGTGTGCCCATCAAACCACTCGAAGGTGACGACCAGATGTGTTACACACTCAGAGGACTTGACAAAATGACTAAAGATCTACGACGCCTCAATTATTCCTAACTCGTACTCATGTGAATCTAGCTCCTAGAATGTGCGCAAGATTCACACTTTCATCACAAGCATGAATTTACATAGCGAATACATTTGAATCGAACAACACTTAAAAGATTACATCACTTATATAAATACATAGGCCGACCGACCAAATAGATATATCAGAGAGCAATGAACAGCAGTGGCTTACTACCCATTCCTCAAGCACACTGACTAGGGGTTCACCCCGTTAAGTTCTCATCCTAGAAGAGCAATCGATCACCCACATTACTCAGAAGCTAGGTCTAAATCCTGCATCAAAATGGATATTCCAATCGCAAGTGTCAGTACATTATTTGAAATAATGTACTGACAAGAGCTCAATCAAACCTAAGTGCATGCAAGCTCTAAATCAAAGGAAAAGGCTAATAGTGGCTTAAATTTCAGCATAAGGCTAGTTTTGGTTCGCAAGTATTTTATAACGTGGTTTTTAACAAAACAATTTCAGCAAACACCAAACTTTATTTAAACATGGCATGGCTTTTTCAAAAGCTTACATACATAGATATACTTTAACATCTTACTCGCATCTGGGAGTAAGGCAAATATAAAGCATGAAGCAACATTATTTACAACACGATACGTTTCATTTTCAAGACCATTTAGGGAAGAACACAAAATCACGAAACTATACCCATAGCATATCATTATGTCGCTCATGACCGTGAGCATGGCTAATCGATTAGTTTTATTATCTCTACAGAGACTGTACAGCTTTACCCACATGATATAAACACTCTAGCTTGTTTTGTACTCGCGACGCATTACCACACTCTTCATGATGAATGTGGTCTAGAGGTCATAACGAAGCCTTTACACTACTTACTCCCTAGCCTTGCACCAGCACGATACGTGTTTCCTCCATCCTAGGTCTTACTGGAATAAGACCTAGAACAGTTAAGTGGCGGGCCCACGCCTTAACTTAACACCGTGGTGACGGACACGACAGGGAACCCACCCACGTGGCACGATACCGTTGTATTGGACAGACTTAGTCGGCTAAACTACCACGACGGTGTAAATAGGAAGTTCCTCTGGGTTATCCGAACCCACACACTTCGGTCTACCATAATGCAAGGCTAGGTGCTAAATAGATTACTCGGCTAAGGCTATCCCATACTAGCATATGTGGATGTACAGTATACACAATGAATGACATGTAGTTCAGTCCTTAATCGACTCGGGCGAACACTCCCCCTATCAGTATACGAATACATCAATCGCATACCACTTGCCGCCCAAGTCTAAAAATCAAGTTTTGACTTGTGTTTCGCAGATAGTTGGGGTTCCTCCCCATTTATTTCAGAACACACAAAAGGTTTTCCAAATGGTTCATGAAACAACCCATGCCTGTTTTTTGAGTAACACTAAGCAAGGCTAAGCATATCATTTTTACAAAGCAAAGCATGTTCCATATGAGTACCCTTTTAGAGTACTCTAACTTAATTCCTAGGGTTTAAAACAGCAAGGGAGTATTTTAGAAAAGGGGTACATGCAGATTTTTAGGATAAATTTTGGTGAAATAATTTCTAATTTATCCTATTTCAATTAGGAGTTATGAATTTTAGAAGTTCGATCGGGTCGTAGTGGCTTAGGATCAGATGGTGTTCGGACAGTGTTCCTAAACCGGAGGTTTTACTAATTTGACTTCATAGGGGCAAGGGAATACGTTTTCTAAGTCTAACACATTTTGTTTCATAATTTTTAGAGCTATTATGAAGTTCTTAGGCATTTTACAAATTTACGACGGGTTCTAAGCCCATGGCGTTCTATATACATGGCTGTAGGGTTCTGGGTCCAAAGCTTGTTTTATTTTCTATGGATGTTCAAAATCATTTTTCTATGGATGTTCAAAATGAATGATCTAATTAACCTATTTAGTCTTAGTTCATAATTTTTAGTGTGTGTCATTCCACCGTTTACCGTGTAGGCTAGAGAGGGCTTTAAGTTAATTTCTTTAACATGTTAACCTAGGAAGTGACCTATGGGTTGATTGTGCCAAGTTTTAGTCCTATGGTTCCACTGGTCCCCAAGTTTTTAGTTGGATCTATTTAGAGCCAAAGTGTGTCTACATCTTCATACATGCCTACATATAAAGTGCTTAACCACTATAGCAATCAACATCCTAGTTGTCTGTTTAATTCTTATTGACATTTTTAGTATATGTGTTGTCATATTTTATTTTACCTAATTGAAATCCATCATTTGCTGGTTTTATAGAGACTTAATTCACTTCAAAAAGATTAAAAATAAATTCTTTACAAATTTTACAAGCTGCAGTGCATATCTAAGTTGTCTATTCCCTATATAATTGTTTAAGGGATATTATTGTACAACAGGCATATGTTTTTATTTTAAATTCGAAAAGTATGTATTTTGGTGAATCTATAGAACTTAAGTTGGTTAAAAAGGAGTTAGGATGAATTTTAATTAAATCCTTAATAAAATATAGCATTTTCCCTAAATTAGTTTTGTAGGCATTTGACCTAAAGAATTTCCTAGTTAGAGAACAGAAGTTGAGGAATCTACATAAATTGAGTTTGTCCAAAAATAAGATAAATTGAATTTTCTATGTATTTTATAAGCCTAGGTTAGCTCTATGTGTGATTTGACTTAAAGGAATTTTAGAGACCAAATTAGTGCAATGGGTGCCAAGTTTTTCGCCGCACTATGCTCCGCTTCAACAAATGAGAGTTTTCGGTGGAACCGGTGAACCACGCGAGCTGGTTAGATGCGTGGGGCAGAGGGCTCGTAGTACCTTAGTTTTAAATTAAAGTTCATCTTATTTTGAGTTCACAGAAATTTGTTTCACCCAAAAAGAAGTTGAATTTGATTTTATACGGATTTTATTCCTGTCCAAACCTAAAGTTTAGGCACATGTTTATCCCTTTTTAGAGTCCCTGTGTTACACTCCATTCACCTGTGGGTGCTCGGGCCCACCGGTCATACAGAGGGGTTATACAAAATGATCCTTACAAGTTTTAAACTCTCTCCTAATTGATTTGCTGGCGCTAATCTCATGGGACCCGCTTGTCGGTGAGACGGTGCGCGAGAGGAGGCAAGGCTGCGGCAGCCGGCGAGATTCACGGCAACGCCTCCGGCGAACGGCGGGTTTTCATGGGGGGCAGCCAAAAGCAAAGTCGTAGAGGGTTACATGGCAAAGCTGGCGGTGGTCCTCCCGCAAGCGGCGACGGTCGGAACGGCGCTGGCGGCGAGTCCGAGCGGCGGTGAGGCTCGGGCGGTGTGTCCATCCGGCTCGCGGGCTGTTTTGTGCCACGGCAATGCATGCATAGGGGCTCAAGGGCAACTAAGAAACTTACTGGGTGCCGCGCGTAGCCCGGAGAGGCGTGTGCATCGGCGGCGGCGCACGGAAAGACTTGGCGGCGGCTGAAATCATGGGGTCGACGTCGCCGGCCCTACCCGGCCTTCGACCTGCCAGGACAAATCATGCGCATGGCTGTGAACCTCAATAATATGGTGTGGTTCTATGTAATCGGTGTGAATCTCACCGGCGAGAGCGGAACAACCCGCGGCGGCGCATGGCCGGAGTCGAGGAAGAAGGGTTCGATCTCCTTCCGGGTGATGTGTGGTTCCTGGGGTTTCTTGAGGAGAATCGACGAGGAGGTCGCGTTGAAGACGGTGACGCAGCGGTTCGGCCCTGCATTGGCCCCCGGTGGCCGGAACGGCGTCGAACTCGGTCGGCGGCGCCATGGACGGTGGCGGCCTTGCTCCGACGACCTCGAACCTCGCGACAAGGAAAGAAAAGGCCACGAGAGCGTTAGGTATCGCAAGAGGATCACGTTCCAGTGGAGGGTTTGCGGCGGCAATCACCGGGTCAAGGAGGAACTTCATTGAATGTTGGCGGCCGACGGCAAGAAGCGCTTGTTCCCAGCATCTCCGGGGCGACTCTCTCGATCTTTCTCTGTGGAACACGATGTGGGAGTGTCGAGGAGCACGGTGGCGAGACGGTTTTTCAAATGAGGGAAGCTTGAGCTGGCGGTGGCGAGCTCGGTGGAACGGACATGGTGTCGACATGTTTTCCCCGCGCTTTTGATGTCTCCAGGCGCCCCAGGCTCCCCTTGAGCGGTGGTGAGGTTTCTTACTGAGTTGGTTTGAGCCTGAGCGACTGCCATGTGGGGCCAGGACGTGGTTAGTTAGGGAAATGAGAGGGAGAGGGGTACAGAGAGGAGTGCACATGGTGTCTAGGTGAATTTTTGAATTGTTTTTCCTCCCTTCTCTTTGCAGCTCATTATCTTAAGATGAGGGCATGGTAAATTCACACTATTTTTACTGGGGTAGTTAACCTTAGGTTCCATTTTCTTTAGTTTGCTCTCAAAAATTTCACAAAGATAGAGTATTTAGGGATTGGCTTGAATTGTTAGAAGGCCTATTTAGAGGAGAAAAATCCGTTACTTAACCTAGTATTTGATAAAATTATTTCATGTATATACTTATGTGAATTTTAATGGTATTTTAGGAAAGTTATTTTTTTTAGCCAATTAAAGCCATTAAATAGCCCAATATTGGACTGCCTTCTTATATTTGTTTGGGACATCAAACCTAGTTATCAAATTATATAAAAAATTAGGTTAAGTTGTACATAGTGTTTAGCACCTACATGAATTTTCTCATGATTTTATCTTGCTTGGTTTAGTCTACAAAATTAAGATAGCTTTTCTAGTTTTATACGTCTACCCTATGTGTGCGCGACTAATTCTTCCTTCGAGTTCATATTAGATTTCCTCCTGGGCTGAGGAGGTGATTATTGAGTTTGTACCTTTAAGTACTCATGCTGGTATCTAACATGAATTGGAGGCTCCCTCTGTAAATTTAAATCGCTCAGGTTATGCTTACATGACCTATAATGCGATGCATTTTTTTGAAAATTCGGAATATACGCGTATAACCTAGGTCAGAGTGGGTTTCACGTTAGTACGCATGCTTTCGTGTGAGCTCGTATTTCGCCCTAGGTTATAAATGAAAAAGTTTTTAATTTGTTCCAAAATTTTGTTTATCATTCATAAGTCTAGGTTAGTCCCACCTAGGTTTGTAAATAAAATTTTTGGCTCCCAAAATTGAGAAACCCTACTTTTATTTTATTCCGACAAAAATTTTGTTGACCCTAGAATTTGGGTATATGACAGGTGTCTCCATGAAACGACTTAGGAACCCCACGGCGAACGCGATGTCTGGCCTGGTGTGCACCAAATACCGTAATCCCCCGATGATTCGCTGATATTCAGTGCGATTGGTCGCAGGCGTAGTGCTCTCCTTGCTCAATTTCAGCCGTGGCTTCATGGGTGCCTGCGTGGAGTTGCAGTCTTTGAGGCCGACACGCTCTAGCAGCTTTTCCGCGTACGCCGCTTGCCGGAGCGTGATCCCGTCGGCGCCCTGCGTCACCTCGATGTTGAGGTAGTAGGAGAGCAGCCCGAGGTCACTCATGTGGAATGCCGTCTTTATCTCTGCCTTGAATGCGGCGATGTCGTCGTTGTCATGGCCGGTGATGATGAGGTCGTCGACGTACACGCCGACAATAAGCCACGACGTCCCCCTGGCACGTGTGTACACGCTGTGCTCCGAGCTGCTCCTCTGAAAACCAAGCGATATGATTGTCGCATCAAACTTGGCATCCAGGCCCTGGGCGCTTGCTTCAAGCCATACAACGCCTTACGTAGACGCAACACCTTGTGCTCCTTGCCGTCGATGATGAAACTTGCGGTCTGCTCGATGTACACATCCTCTTTAAGCTCGCCGTTGAGGAACACGCTCTTCATGTCCATGTGATGAACCTCCTAACCTCGGTGCACGGCGAGTGCGAGCATGAGTCGCACTGATTCCATACGTGCCACCGGCACGAACACCTCGTCGTAGTCGATGTCAGCACACTGGACGTAGCCCTTCACCACTAGCCACGCTTTGTGCCTGACCACGTTGCCAAGCTCGTCGCGCTTCAACTTATAGACCCACTTGAGCCCTATAGCACAGTGACCGGGTGGCAGATCTATGAGCTCCCAAATGGCGTCGTCAGTGATGGCGTCCATCTCCTCAATCATGGCCGCCGCTAGCATTGCTCATGTTCCGCGGCGGCGAATGACGATGGCTCCTTCACGGATGTAAAATGGAGCTCGTTGTCGAGGACGCGCTGCACTAGGCCTGGTGTAGGGGCCGCGCTGATGATGGCGTCAATGGCACGAAACCGCAGTGGTGCCTCGTCGTCGTGGTCGTCGTCTAGCTCTAGGTCTTCGGCCGACGATGATGAGACGTGTTGGACCGGTGAGGGCGACGGTGTCGAGGTCGGTGTCGGAGCCGCATGCGTGGTTGGCGCGCTAGTGACCACCTCCTCAAAGTACTCGATGATGAACGGCTCGAGGTCGGCGTCGTCGCCGTTGCTCTGTTTGTCCCAGTTCCATTCCCCTGTTTCGTCGAACACGGCGTCCCTGGAGATGACGACGCACTCCGTGTTTGGGTCAAAGAAGCGATATGCCTTGGAGCCATATTCGTAGCCGACGAAGATCATCGGAGTGCTGCGATCCTTGAGCTTCTTCATGCCGGGGCACGTGTTCTTGACGTGGGCGACGCACCCGAACGTCTTGAAGTAGTGCACGGGCGGCGGCTGCTTGCCGTGCCAGGCCTGGTACGACGTCACCCCGTCGAGGGCGTGCGTTGGCGCGCGATTTAGAATGTGAACCGTGGTGTTGACAGCCTCGCCCCAGAAATATCCCGACAATTTCTTCGCCTTGAGCATGCAATGCGCCATGGTGACGATGCTCTGGTTCCGGCGCTCCACCACTCCGTTTTGCTATGGGGAATAGGGAGCGGTGAGCTGCCGGTGGACGCCGCGCTCCGTACAATAGCGCCCAAATTCGACGGAGGTGAATCCCCCCACACGGTCAGTGCGGAGGGCTTTTAGCTTGTGCCCCATCTCCACCTCCACGCCAGCCTGGAAGTTCTTGATCGGCGAGGTCGCGTGGTCCTTGCTAGGCAACAAAACCAGCCACATATAGCGGCTGAGGTCATCAACAAGCAGCAAAAAGTATTTGTTACCACTCAGCGTCGTTGGTGAAATGGGACCGCAGAGGTCGCCATGGACGAGGTCGAGGACGCCGCACGCACGTCCTTGTGCTTGGTCAGGGAATGGAGCTCGATGGTGCTTGTTGGCGAGGCAGGCATCGCACACATGCTCGACTTGCTCCAGCGGCGGCAGTCCGTGCACCATGCCGTGGTTGGCAAGCCGACTCAGAGATTGGAACGCGATGTGGCTGTACCGGGCATGCCAGCGCCACACCACCTCGGTGCTACGGGCAGCGAGGCACACCGACCACCCAATTTGTAGGTCGACGGTGTATAGGCGCCACCCCACCTCGTCGAGCTGCCCAATGCTGATGATTGTCACATAGCACAATTTTGGAATGTATGGAAAACATGGAAATGGTGGAGGAAGAAAAAAATGAACTAAAAATTTTGCCTAGAAATGTTATGTGTAAATTGTTTGTGCATTTTGATATGTTGTGCATATGCATTATAGAAGCATATTCATACTTAAGTAATACTAATGGACTTAAGAAAACTATTTATAATAACTCAAAAATCTGGGAAAAATTTGTGTAAACCTCTTACTAACCTTAGAAACCAAATGTGAAATTTTAGATTAATTTATCATGTCATTAGATAGACCAAACAACTCTCTAAACACACTAAACTCATAATTTTGATAGTTCTCCGGAGCTCTTTTTGTCACCATGCCAAAATTCGACCTTGGACTTCTAGGCTGTGAGATTTGGCCAGACTGTAGAGCAAACATTGCTTTACAACTTTGCCATTGAACTCAACCTCAAATTCTGCTTGGAACTAATTTTAAAATGAGCCCAAAGTTGTAATCTCACCACAGTTTCAGACTTAGAAAATAATCCAGCCTTTCTTCCTCTCTCTAACACTCTACACTGCCATGTGGGCCAGGGCGCATGGTGGGACCCCTTTTGTAGCCGCACATCGCTCTCTCCATGGGCCCATGGTCAGAACACGCGCGCCATGCGCGAGAGGACGCGTCGGCCAACGGCGCCGGCCGTTCCCCCTCTCTTCCTCCGTCTGCGACCCCTTTTAACCCGACCACCTGACACACTCTCCTTCCCTCTCGCCCTCGTCTCGTTTTGCAGAAGAGCCGAGGCATCCCGTCTCGGAATCGCTGGGAACAAGGGCGCCAAGCTTGGTGCCGGCGAGAAAGATCCCCATCGCCGTTGCTAACCGGTGAGCTCCATCTCCGTTCAATGTATGTTCTCAAATCCACTCTCAATACCCTCTCTAACGCCGTCAAGAACGCCTCCATTAGTGCAGCCAAACTCTGGGAACGTGACCGCGTCACCTCGTGTACACCGTCGCGCTCTAGATGCTGCCGCTTCACCCCTACTCATCGCCTGGCTTCCACGGTCCACCATTGATCGAGCCATCTCGCCATCATCTTCGCAAGCAACCAGTAAGCAAGACTACCGAAAGAATCGGTGCGAGGTGAACCACACGAAAGATCCCCTTCTTCTTCCCCAACTCCGGCCGCTGACGCCATTCTTCTCTTTCTCCCTCTCTGGTGAGCTTCGGCGCAATCTCTTTCGTCTCAACCTATCTTGTGCCAAACCAAACCGATGTGCGCAGCCTCTCTGTACAGTTGAAGGCCGGAAGTACACTGTCGACGATCATCCGAGAATAAAACAATTGCCGCTAAGGTGCTCCGCAAGCCGTCGCCGACGACCAGACCCTGCCAAGCCGTGCCAGCTGCTGGGTAAGTTCCCTAGTAGTCCCTAGAACCTTTACCATGCACATGCATGCATAGATTTGACCTCCAAATCAACATGCACCACCAACCTGAGACTCACCGCCACTCACAGTGTCGCCGATGATGATTCCAGTTATCTCGTCGAGTGAGATAGCCACCAATAGCTTCGCCTTGAGTCCCTCTAGCTTTTCTCTTTTGGCCGCATCACGAGATTAGCCGCCGTTTGTCGCCGGCGCCGGCGAGAAGCTCACCGAGGCGCCATTGCTCTTCTCAACCAGCCATGCCTCACTGGCAAGTGGGCCCCACGTCATTAGGCACTAAGGATCATGCTTAGAGATAGTTTAAAACTTGTGAGGTTTAATTTGTAAGAATGCTTAGTATGACATGTGGACCCAGGACTTAATTATAAATAGAGGAAACATTAAGGACTCTTAATGAAATTTGTTCTAACACGTGCTTTGGACCACGGGTTGATTCCTGAGAAACCCCAAGGACCTTTTTGCATGCTGACTAGAGACTAACAGTGGACCCCGTGTATTTATAATTCAAAAATAAAAAGAAAATAGCTAAAGCAATATCTTTTCAAATGAAAATTATGTCAAATTTTTGAAATTCATATAAAATCAAATATAACTCATTTAGAGGTGAAACCAACTTCAGTAAGTTCATAAAATTGTGAACTTTAATGTGGTAGAACAAAACCTATACTAACAGTATGATATTTATTTCTAAGATTTTATATAACGAATAGTTAACATAAAACATGCTCTAACTTGTAAAATTTGCAGAAAATTCATCCTAACTCTAAAATTTACAAACTAAATTTTGTTGGAATCATATTTTTATGCTCTGCATTATAAAAATGTTTAACCTAACAGAAACATGAAGATTTATACCTCAAAAACCAGAATTTCATATAGTCCTATATTTAACATGTAGACACTTTAAAAAAATTGTAACTTCTAAATAAAAACTATTAAAATGAAAATTCTTTCACAGAAAAAGTTAATTTAACACAGAACACACCTAACCTATGTAAAGCATTCATTTTAGAACATGATGGATCTTTATGTATGTTTGTAATTTAAAGTGTCACATATGTATGTTTAGACGATTCACAGTCGAATCACGAGGAGGTCTACTCTATAGCTGAACAAGGAGAAGAAGAGCAAGGCAAGTTTTTCACCTCCTCTCTTTGATCACATTGAACCTATGTTTTGGAGGTTATTTGAAAAGAATTACAAAACATGCATGTTGATTGTACACTAATTCACTAAAACTTTGTAAAAAATGTTAGATCAACTCCTTACCCGACGGCGGGACGAAACAGAGGATGGGGATGACGAAGAAACAGAAGGGGAAATGCTGGCCTTACCCGGTGCGATTTCCACATGGGCCATCATTAGGGTGGATTGTACCTCTTCTCCCTCGGCGATGTGAGCTACAATCCTCTTCGGCTTGTTCAGGCAGTCCCTAGCCCAGTGGCCGACCTTATCGCACCGAAAACAGGGAGTTTTCGGCGGCTTGTTTGGGTCGCGTGGAGCACCGCCGCCGCGGCCTTGCCACTGTCTCCCCCGCCTTTTCTCGCCGCTGCTAGAGCTGCTATCGTCACCAATTTTGAGTTTGGCCCTCCATTCTTTCTCGCAGAGCAGCAGGCGGCCCTGCTTGTCGTAGACGGCTTCGCCGGCGGCAGGGGCCTTTTTCTTTTGCACACGCTCCTCCACTTGGCGAAGGCGGCCCACCACCTCCTACACCAGTGTGTCCTCGATGTCGAGGAAGGTTTTGATGGCGATGGCGATCTGAGAAAGGTAGTCGGGAACTGCTTGCAGCAATCGCTTGTTAATCTCGGCGTCGATGACAGTGCAGCCGAGGGTACGGATGCGGTTGGCAAGGTCGACGATGCGCATGGTGAAATCGTCTACTGTCTCGCCGTGGTTAAAGGAGATGTCACCGAATTCCTTCTTCAGCTGGGCGACGTTAGATTGCACCCGTTGGATGCCGACGTGTACGTTCTTCACCGCCTCCCAGGCGGACCGCGCCGTACGCTTGGACGCCAGAGAGCCGAGCATCTACGGCGGCACTGCTCGTAGGATGGCCGCGAGCGCGAGGCGATCCTCGTGGTACTCTGCTTCTTTGCCCTCCTCCAGCTTGACGGCATGCCAGAGGCCCTGGGCTTGGAGATTTACCCGCATCAGGAGCGCCTACTCCTGATAGTTGACGCGAGTGAGCATCGGGTAGATGACGTTGCCGCTCGCCACTCTCCTTGATGACGTGCTCGACGACGACACCGCCGGTGCGACTACCATGGCATGGCGGAGGCGAGACGGAAAGGCACGGGTTGTGTCGTGGTGGTGGTGATGGTGATCGGCCGCCGGTAGGCGCAGAGTAAACCAACATGGCCCCGGTGAACGGAACGCTCTGATACCAAATGTTGTCGATCACCCAGACGAGGAACTCGCCGGAGATCGGTCCGCTAAACTCTGAAACACACTCGAATTTCTCTAGAACGCGATGAACACAGATGAACATAGAGAATTTGGTGCTGCTCCAAAATCAACAGCGATTTTCCTTTACTTCTTCGCAATTTATAGAAGACACGAGTTAGAACGTGCGGCACTTGCACATCTACCGGACCACGCCATCCCATCGCCATCGCTAGTGCCCACGAACACCCTACAAACGTGCCCACGTCGTGATCACCACGACGGGCTCAACTTGGCGCCAAAAACAGGGGCGCAACAGAAAACAGAGGGAAACGCAAAACGCGAGAAAGAAACTAATTCCTAGATACAAGGTGTTGGATCAAGGTTTAAACTGCAACAGCATGTAGTTCATCTTGCTCACTTTGTGGTATCATGGAGGATGAGACTATGATCCATTTAGCCAAAGTGTGTCAATTCTTTATTCATACATGGAAAATCGTTTACTCATAATTTGGCCTTGATGGAAAGATCCAATTGGCGCAATCTGTCTAACAAAGCTTGGTCGTATGCACTGGGAAGGGAGCAATGCAAAGAAGATAGAAGATTAATCCATGGGTACCTAAGTAGGACCTGACAGAATGTATAGCAGGAAAGGGATCGAATAATGTTTCAACAAGAATCAAGAACTGACATGCAAGTGGCACATATTATCAGGGAGGAGATTAGCCCAGGGGGAATTCAACTAGGAATAAATAGTTCTAGCTGTTGTTTTCTTAGTTGTTGCATACGTTTCTTCCAAATTTTGACTAAGAACCTCTATGTATGTTTCTTTCTGTTTTTCTTAATTGAATAGACAAATCTCCTGCCTTTTTTTTTAAAAAAAATCACATTCATGGTTTCCAACATAATGAGTAGCGCAATACCAATGGGCATCAGCAGAGTAGTTAATATTGAACTAATCTAAAATGGCCAAATTCAAGTACTCAACAGATAAAAAAGGGTTTATTATGCATGAGATTACCAAATTCAGCATTACTAGCGCACAATATAGCAAGTCCAGGTTGTCCTATGGTAAGCTGTAAGCTGAGAGTAGGGGTGAAAACGGATCGGATACCGTCAGAAACTAACTATACCGTATTTGTTTTCATATTTTTTTCGAAATCGGATTTGGAATCGGAAACCTCGGATACGAAAACGAAAACAAAAACTATCGGAAACAAATACGGAACGGATACGAATCGAAACAAATACGGTAACGGATATTGATCGGATATTTCACGACCTCAAATATCATTATAAATCAAGCATTGTAATTTTAGACATTCATAAAAAAATAATTTTAGACATCCATTTGAATTTTAGATGCACCAATTCCCTAACATAACATTATTCCAACTGTGACTATGAAGGACCTCTAGTGTGCTGTACAACCTGTTTGCATTGTTTTGTGCATTGTTATGTGCAGTTCTAGATGCAATTTTTGGGCTAATGTTTTGCAAATTTCATGCTCTAATTCTTGCATACTGAAGAGAAGGTTGAGGATGCGGCTTGCACCTCCTACGTGGCTGACGCGGGCGCCGGGCGGGTGGCGGCCGGAGGCGACGCCGACATGGGTGTCGGGCGGTCGGTAGCGGGAGGCGACGCCGACGTGAGCGCCGGGCGGGTGGCGGCCGGAGGCGACGCCGACGCGAGCACCGAGCGGGCGGCGGCGGGAGGCGACGCGACGGGCGCCGGCCGGCGGGAGGCGACGCCGAGACGGGGACGCCGGCGGACAGCTGGCTAGGACTGGGAGGAGACGCGACGCCCGGGATCGGGAGACGCGACGCCCGTTGAAGGCTGGACGGTGCCACCGTGGGTCGTGGGAGAGGAGTGAGTGACCGGGTGAGTAGGGGGGAGAGGATGGGCTTATGGAGGGTTAATGGGCCGGCTGGGTCAGTCTCCTAAGGTCCTGATATTATCCGGTGAGGTATCCAGATATTATCCGACCGTATCCGCTATCTGTCAGATAATGCATCTATCGTATTCATATCCGTATTCGAAAAATTATCCGTTTTCGTTTTCGAATCCGAAATTATCCAAAAATTATCCAAAAATCACTAACCGTATCCGATTTTTCGGACGGAATTCGGATATTATCCGTACCGTTTTTACCCCTAACTGAGAGGGAAGGGGAGAGTAATTGCCGGAGAGTGCCGGCATTGGGGCCATTACTGGACAACCTGACGGAGACCTTGAAGAGGACTGCGCCACCGGAGACCTGCTTCTAGTCAATCCTGGTTCTTGGGTCATACTTAGGCAGAGTCCTGTAGATCCTAGCCAGATGACTATTCTGTCATCAATCATATAATAATTCCTGCAGTGGCTACTCAATCTCTAGTTGGCCTCGTGTCCCTTGCCAGCAGAACTTGTGCAGCGTGACTTCCACCAAGTTTAATCTCCTCATCTTTTGAAAACTTAAGTACTCTATATAATTAAATAAACATAAAAGCAAATTGAGGGTAAGCAATTAGACAGAAACAATGTTAGTATTAGTTATCTGAAGGAATTGAACATCTCAGGCAGAAGAGGCCACACTCCACTAGTTCAATTCAACGATAAAAACAAGTCATTAAAGTTGACAATTATAGTAGATAGTACTTTCAGGTTTCAACATTGTCAGTACCAATTAGCACCTCATCGCTATTGAAGTAATTTAAACACTACCAAATTCAATAGAGAGAATAAGTACTCAGAACTGAGAGAATAAGGAGCAACTAGCTAGTGCATCATCGAGCAAGGTCAGGCTCTCCCATGGTAATAAGCTGGAATTGAAGGGGAGGCTACCTTGCAGCTGCAGAGACAGCCATCGCTCGAGAACCAGTGCGCTCCGCCATGGTTGTTCGAACTCCAATTGCTCAATGCCGATAGATCGAATCGTTCGGCTGCCGGAGGACTGGGGACCCGCTTCCAGTCAGCCAGTAGAGTTGGAGAAGGACATGGGTGTCGGCGGCGCTATGCCTGGAGCAGAGAGGGGTGGACTCGATGGACAATGAGGTCCCGCCTGCGCCGCACAATTCCCGCCACCGCTAGGCCGTTGCGCTGCGCTGCGCCGAGATGAAATGCTGTATCCACACATGGGAATCAAGGATGGTCACGTGGTCTCACAGCCCAGACACAATGACGCGATTAATCAGGGGCTCGCTCTACCACTGAGATAATAGCCCGTTGCGGGGGCCTCTGGTCTGTTCCATTAAAAGTGAGAAAAACTACATTTCTTTCCTTTTGCCTCATGCTGCCACACCACATGGGGGGACACCCAAATTTTTGTACATTCAAAAGAAGAGAAAAGGAATTGATTCTGTAAAAGATAAGATCAACTAGTAAATAAAAAATTACTAAAAAATTACTGATATTTCATCCTCGTGAGATTGTCAATTTTATATCGAAGATGTATTTTGAGTATACCGAATTAGTATAGACACAACAATCCTGTTTCGCTTTGTCTTGAAACAAAATTCTTTTTTTTCTCTTCTTTGTTCCTTGTCTGTAGGTAAGCTATATGTTATTCAAGGTATCAATAAAAAATCACAATTTTTTAGGTCATATTTAATTTTCATAGGCTTTGGAAAGAATAATTCGAAATAAAGCTCAAGATCTTTGGAAAATCTAAGTTAATGATCAACAGGTTTGGATAAAGAATTTAGAACAGATATTCCTATACTGACACAAGCAAAGAGAAGTAGATGCAAAAGCTATCCCTTCGAATCCAACCTTCCACCTTCCCTTTAAAGAATTTAATTGGTTAGCATAATATAATATCTAATAACTAGAAAATCAAATAGTAGATAATCTGTTATGAAAGAGAGAAAACATTCTTTGAAGAATCAAGATTCATAATCAATTCTTGCCTTGTTTACTAACTTCTTTGACCAAACTGCAAGCATGGAACCACTACTACAGAAAAGGTTATAGATGCCGGTTGGGAACCGGCCATAGGTGCCGGATTTCCTAACTAACACCCAGCAGGCGACACCTTTGAATCCTACCCAAAGGTGCCGATTTAGAACCCGACACCTTTGAGGTTTCAGGAATGAAAAAAAGGCTGGCTCGATGCATCGGCTCGATTACACCTATACAGACGATGCATTGAGCCGCACCTCATTACAACCACACCACCTTTGATCCAAAAATACCCAAATCACATAGCACAAATCGATTTAGAAAAAAAATCCCCAAATCGATCCCAAAATTGGTGATGCCTCCCTGCCCACCACCGACGTGGGAGTCGCTGCCCTGCCCGCCACCGACACCGGGTCCGACACTGGAGCCGCCGCCGCCCCGCCTGCCGCCGATGCCGGGATCCACCGCGAGAGCCCACGTTGACACCGACGCTGAATCCGAGGCCGACGACGGGGCGGAGGATTCGCACGGCCTCTGGCGTGCGGAGGTGGGGAGACGCCGGCCAACGGGGCGGCGCACTACGAGATGTCGGGGCCGTCTCCTATGGCGGACAGGAGCTGGACGGCGACGCGGCGGACGGCAGGGGTGGACAGCGGAGGGAAGAGCAAACGGGGATCCAGGGAGACGCCGACGGGAGGGAGGCTGGCGGCGGACTCCAGGGTGACTCCAACGACCGTCTCCCGGCCGGCGGAGAAGGGATGCGGCGGCGGGCACGAGGATTCGCGGTTCCAGATGGGATGGCACGCGGCGCGAGATGGGAGGCGGACGGGTGCGGTGGTGGAGGTGGGGATGGCGCGCCGAACGGGATGGGGCGAGCGGGTGCCGCGGTGGAGGCGGGAATGGCGCGCGGCGCGCCGAATGGGAGGGGGCGGCCTGGTGCGGCGGTTGAGGCGGAGGGTGAGGCGGGGATTACGGCGGGTGGAAGGGTGCGGCGGTGGAGGTGGGGATGGCACGCCGGATAGGAGGGTGGGCGGGTGCGGAGGTGGAGGCGGGGCTGGCGCGCTGGACGGGAGAAGGCGGGGAGCACGCGATGTGCCGATTGGTAGCAGGCGCCGATTAGATCCAATAATCATGGGTATAAGTCCCACCATGCCATATGCGTAATCAGTTTCCTTCGTGGGTGTCAGGGTCATATCCTTTTCGTAGAGACTACATGACGGCGGCTGCCTCCGACGACGCCGGACGCAAGCGCATCGCGATGCCGCCTCCTTCGTTCGCCCCTTCATCTTCGGCGCTTGATCATCAGTCGTCGTCTGCTTCACAAGAGAGGTGCCGTCCTCCTAACGAAGCCATCCGCGAAGAACAAGATGACAGGCACGACGACGATGGCTCTGGAAGAACACTACGTTTTCTCCACACCAGGTATATCTTAATATTCCTGATTTCTGTAGATTCTAAGCAGAACTGAGAAGAGAAAAGTATATAGCATAAACCAAGTGCATGCATGAAATTCGAAGTTTTTATTAAGACTAACATGTTAGAAAAATAGAATATTTAAATGTTGCAAGCAGCATCATAAGCTTATGTCCACCCCATATCCCGATAAAAAGACGTCGAGTATTTCGAGCTTTAGACTTCATTTTCTACTCTAAATATATCATTAGAATGTTCTGTTTTCATAGAGCAAGTATATTTTTTTTGACTAAAGCAGAATATATCATTAGAATGTATAAAAAACAGTGTAATCCTGAGTACCTTACTGAATGCAGTCCATTAATTAAATAGACAGATTGTGTTAAAATACCTTCATACGTATCAATAATAGTAAAGTAAAAAACTAATGCATCCATACTTGCCCCATACTTTGCATCCATACCGAATTGCCCTGAAGCAAAAATACTCGAACTCTCGAAAATGACTATGGTACTGAACTACTCTGTTCCTATCAACACTTATGCATAGGCTTATAAAATTACTGATAAATGAAGAGAACTTGAAACCTAAAAGAACAGAACCTAAGATAATGGTTGAGCTTGCTGCTGCAAATGACAAAGTTTACTCCTAATATATATGCTACGCACACACTTTGATGATTCCTGCTCTCTATATGCACACAGTGAACCAATGATAGGTGACATGTGGACAATTCATTTCCAATGCAAGGGGAGACCTGAGGAAGACGAATTCACCTCCGCTGATATGGATAGAGCTCATATCTCATTTTTTAACTTGATGAATTTCAAAGAACAGCTTGGGTATGGAGCGAGGGACTTCTTATACTACAAGAAGCGTTGTGGTGGGGATGTAGCTAGATTTGAGCCCATCGAATATTTACGGCATGCAGAAGCAATATTACATGACAATGCTGTAGATAGGCAAATCAGGTTGGTATTGTCAAGGGAGCCAGAACTAGAGGAAAATGTTAGCATAACACCAATTAAGCGACATGGGGGGAAGCGAAAACATGATCAAACAAATGAACACCTTGATGCCTACAAGGTGTGGCTAGAAAATTTGCGAGCCGAAAATCCAGACATAGGTAAGATGGTTCTTTGCATCATTCATTCAAATTGTTATAACACAATGTTGCTTTGACAAGTGCATCCGGTTAATCATGACTTGCAGACTACATGGATGACTTCAGGGAAGAAACAATTGAAACATACAAGGAATGGCTAAGGCATACTGGACGTCGTCGACATATGTGTAATTAAATTGCTTTCATCATGTCATCAAATATACTACTAACTCTTGTGCATTCAATAAAATAATTGACACATGCTGATCTATTTCTTTTCAGTGTCATTATTGGAAGAAAATGCGGACGAAGATCATTTAGCTGGAGGAGGGAAATCAGGAAAGGAGCATGGCAAACAAAGATAGGCCAGCTCATGCAAGAAAGCCAAAACAACAAGGGAATGGTATGTGCTGGTCTTTCCATTTTGCATTGTACATTCAAAACTCTTTTGCTGATCTTGTATGTTATATTTATTTCATATGTTAATAAGGTGGACCCAAAACTCATGGACGTAGATGCCTCAAAGGGTTCAAAGCAACTATCAAGAGAATTAAGGGCGGCTCTCAGAAATTAATGATCGAATTTGACTCAGAGACAGGAGGCCCCTATGGTGAGAACAGCCACACATTCGTCGATGAGATTGTAGTGTTTACTAGGAAAAAGGCTCCACTTATAGGAGTGAAATCTTGGAAGGACGTGAAGGACGATGTGAAAATAGCAATAGTAGATGAGATGCTGGTGAGTCAATTGTTTTGTTTAGCCAAATGTTTTGAATTCGTACCTCCACTTTTTATGTTCCATTTGTCTTTCCATTCAAACAGAAAGTTTGGGACTTGGACGACATTGAAGATGCTAGTGAAAAGATATTGGCAATTGCCAGAGCGAGGTACACAGGATGGAGAGCTTCATTTAGTTCAATATACAAGGCATACTCCACTGATGCTCAACGAATGAAGCATAAGCCTGAAGATTTAGACAACGTAGAGTGGTACTACTTGATCCAATATTTTGGAAGTGAGAGATTCCAGGTTCGTTGGTATCTAGCTTCTTTTGCAATTCCACTGCTAAGTACAACGTAATTAACGGAGCTCTATTTGTACACCTTTTGTAGAATATTAGCACCAAGAACTCTGAAAACCGACATAAACGAAGACTAAGCATTTCACGGGATCGAAACCATTTTCCCAAGTCAGTTTTGAACATGGTGATGACAACATTAACTAAGCTGATTACTTACTTAAATATATGGCCGTTACCTAATGCTACATTATATTGTTGCCATCTCAGAGAAACCAGACTGATGGTCAACAACTTACTGATTTGCAACTTTGGATGAAGACTCACACCAAGGACGGGCAATGGTCAAATGACGACTCTAGGGATGTCTACGTGAGTGCTTGTATATTATTGCAGCTTTAAAATTACAGCATGATTCAAACTTGTTGGAACTGTTTGAAACTACATGATCCTAATTTATTTCTCATGTTCCGCTTAGGAAAATGCCTGCATCCAAGTTACAGCAGCAAAAAGAAGGAAGGGTAGGCCTTTCCTTATAGCTGAGGAAGAAAACACAGTTTTCCAACTCAGCTACTCTAAAACTCTTGGAACAAAATCGTACAGATGTCATGGGCGTGGATACATGGCCAAATATCCAACACGAAGAGCTCTACTAAAACAAAGAGAAGAAGATGCAACCCGTAGTGAAGTCTTAGCCCGACAAGAAAGAATGCAGCACGAACAAGAGGTTGAAGAGTTAAAAGAAAAGCTTGCGAGATGAAATTTCAGCAAGGGAAAAGATAAGGAAGAAAGTATGAAACAAATTGAAGAAATTAGGAAAGAATTCCAGTCAACACTACAACAACAAATACAATTGGCATTGCAGCAGGTATTAATTTTGGAACATGATTCTTCTTTTTCTGGCTCCTCTACTTTAGCTAATGTTTCTTGTCTTTTGGGCCTGCACGAGCTATGACAGAACCATCAACACCACGCAGTTCTTAATGGCCCAAGTGTCGACAACAACTTCATCACACCACCACACATAGAGGATACAACTATAGAGGTAATAAAAATGCAGCAAAATTACTTACAAAAGGTGCAACATGTTTACATATAAAATGCAACTTGTTTACATGAAAGCGTTCATTTTGGCGTAATAATGGACCAAGAAGCGTGTTGACCATAGAAAAGGTAGTTGGTGAAGGTACTACGATGGCAACAAAGATTGCTGCAATCAGGCCTCTTTTCCGAAAAACAATGGTGCTAATGTAATTTCTACCCAACAATTATTGAGGACTCGTAATCAAATGAAGCAACATAAGGTATGAATACCAATGTGGTTTGTCTTTGAAATGGTGGTTATTATGCTATGTATGATGTGTTAGTAAAGTTCATCAAATTGGTGGGGATCTTATCATCCAAACGGTATATGATATTTTTGCAGGGTGTTCCTTAATTTACTTTATATCTTTGCCATGCCACTATGATCATTAAATTTGCACATACTTATTTTTCCATGCACTTAATCACTAGGGTTCTTATATTAAATTAATAATAAATTCTATTGGGCTTCATAAAAATAATAAATTCTATTGTGTTCATGAATTGCAGAAAAGCGCGGATACCCAAAATATTTAGAGAAAGGTTTATGCCTATATGATGGATAGCTAGAAGAATGAAGTGCTGATGGGCCATGGAGCATGGAGCAATCAATAAGTGAAATCATATTGAGTTCTATTTTATTATGTAATACTCAAAACATAGCTGCAAACTTGTATACGAAGATGATGTTTTTATTCTATTGTGGTCATCTTTATTCTAGTAGTACTCTAGTCATTGTGTTATTACTTTGGTTGAGACATATATTTAAAGTTAATAAAGGTTTGAGTTCTTATATGTGATGATGAAATCTATACTCGTAGCATAACTATTTTGTTTCAAGAATTAAATTTCTAGCTATGAAAAAGAATGTGCTGGTTAAAATGCCCTCATTGCAACAAACTACCACGCAACCCCTATTTGTAGTTGCAATATACATTTTTGTCACAAACTTTATGCATTTCTAAAGGACCTGTCTACCACCAACAATGACTCATTGCATTTTTCATCTATTACCACCAATAATGATTTGTTGCATTTCCCATCTATTACCACCAACAATGATTTATTGTATTTTTCATCTATTACCACCAACAATACTTCATTGCATTTTCTATCTATTACCACCAACAATGAATCCATTGCACCTCCTATATATTACCACTAACAAATCACCGTGGCAATTTCTACTCTAGCCACCAAATTTGTTACATTGCAAAATCTCTATAATGCAATGGAGCACGATGCTTGGCAATATGGCCATATTCCCACATAACTACAGAGTTGAAATAACATTATTTTGCCACAAGTTCATCCATGACCACACTGTCATATTGCAGCCACGTGTTTCATCGCAATAGTAACTAACACAACCATTCTGTTGGTTGCAATAGTTATTTTTGTGCATTGCAAAACTACTTTATTGCAACTCCACATTCAAGAGGATGCAAGAACCTATTGCACCGTTCCAACTGCAACCACCTCTCAACGACCTTACATAGATGCAATTGATCCGTATTGCAACCAAAATAGCCATATTGCAACCATATATATCTAGACAATTAAGCCCTTGACTGATTTTCAGGGTGGTGGATGCCTAAGCTAATCCAATCTAATATAATGATTTAACCAGCATCGGCAGAAACCCTAAAACAAGAGACAACCGATAGAGCCAAATCGAGATACTAGGATTAGATTCAACATAGACATATGATAAATAATCAGGCAAAGATGTTAACCGAATCGAAGCAATCCAAGAGGTCGAATGTACTGATGTAGCCTTGGAGGACGCCAACGTAGCCAACACGATTGCCTGAGTCGGCGAGACCTTGGACTTACCCCTTCGCCGGAGATCGAAGCCTATGCAGTCCCGCGTCAGGTACCAAGTTCCGTCGGATGATGAATAAAGTAGAAAAGATAAAAAGCTGGTGATGTGCCGAATTGTATTGATCGAGAGGCATAGATTACATGAACCTCGGGCTTACCTATTTATACTCATAGGCTAACAGAGATCCTAACAGATTACAATCCAAACTTTCCTAAAGATAAAAGGAAACAAACCGAGTCCTTATTGGACACTAACACACTTTAAAGATAAAATAGAAAGCTAGCTAACAAACTCTTCCTAATTAATAGATACAGGCCGCATCCTCCCTGGACTCGGTTTCTTCTGGATAAGACCTTTCTCAAACCGAATCTCACAAGAATCCGACTGCTGAAAATGTTGATAACAGAAAACCCCCATCGGCTGATGCAGAACTCTAAGCCGATTCTAGCTTTGAGCCTACATGAACACTTAACTGATAGGGATTCCGGGGCTCACCACATTCTAGTGTTAACACATGCCCTCCCAGTTTTGGAGTATGAGAAGTCATGCTTCAAAATTATCTTTGCCTTGATCGCCCCAAAACTGATTCTTCTCTTCTTCTTGACATCAGCTCTTCTTGATATCAGCTCTTGTAAGCCGATACCTTTTGTATTAGATAAGCCAGGCTGTCAAACTCATGGAAGAAAAATTTAACTTTGATTGGCATCGACAACCCTTGGAGTGCGAGCTCTGCCAACTGCTCATCACTTAGATTCAAATTATAACATCGGCTGCGAACATTATGAAACCTTTGAATATATTCCTTAGCCGATTCCCTTTCTTTTTGTTTAACTGATAGTAAATCTGCAAGCTTCAACTCGCCAACCCCAGCAAAGAATTACAGGTTAAACTGCTTCTGAAGATCAGCCCAGCCCCTGATAGAATTTTGTGGCAACGACAAAAACCATGTGAAGGCCGATCCAGTGAAAGACAATGGAAAAAATCTAACTTTCAGAGCTTCTTCAGCCGATGCCTCCCCACATTGAGCTAAGAATTGGCTAATATGTTCCATTGTAGATACACTCTCTTGTCCTAAAAACTTGAAAAAGTCTGAAATCTTGTATCAGCTTGGAAGTGGAACCCTATCAAACCACTCAGGATATGGCAGCCGATACATAGAAATATGATCTTTGGGTTTAATTCCAAACTGCTCCTCCATTACTTTTGCAATCATATCGGCCCAATCTTCTAAAGACTGATACCTTTGAATTTCCTCTGGCCGATATTGTTGTTGTGGCCCTTCATGTTGATATTGATCAACTTGCCCTCGAGCCAATATTGCTACTGCCGATGATGTTGAGATTGCTCACCAATTTGTTCTCAATGTTGATTTCTCAAGGCAATTACCCTGGGAACCATCTTCTCGATCGAACCATATAATGTACTTATCAAAACTCCAGATTGATCGAACACAATACGATGAACAATTTTATCAACTATGCCCTGAAGTGTCTCATCATCCATCGGCTCAGAAGATTACTTCTTATCTTTATTCATCGGCTCGAGAGATTGTTCTTCCTCGGCCTTGACTTCTTTATCACACATATTTGTTGTAATTGTGGGTCCAACGAGCCATGTAAAATGAATCTGTTGTCAAAAACACAGTCCCACCGAGCATGCCAAAAATGTGTTGACGTCAAATCCACACGCAGGCCTGGGAGATCTGCTTAGCTTAAGTGCAGGTCCTAAAATTGATGAAGCGCGGGCGTGCCAGTCAGTTTGATCCTGCCATTGACAAGATATACAAAGCAGCAGAGCATAAAGCACATCAGCCGATAAGTCGGTAGCCAAGACAACCGATCAGCTAAAACAGCCGATAGCCAAAACAACCGATCGACCGATGGGCCGATGGCGCGATTCCAGCCGATGCCGATACCGACTGATGCACTTAAGGTTTTAATCCATCGGCAGTGTGCTGAGCAAACATCTACATAAAGGCGATCGGCCGACGATAACGTGATGATAAAAGAGCATAAACCAAATACATGATAACATAGATATTGATCTCAATATTAAGCACACATCGGCTGGAGAATAATGAATACTCTGTTGTCATCGGCTAAAAACTAACTCATATGCAATCCCTTACAAGCCGATGCAACATCCATGGGATCGGGTGTAGATATCAATATAATATAATCTAGGTCTCAAAATATGTTTAGACCAAGTGACTGGGATAGATCGGTAGCATACCGAGACAGTATAAATCACTTATGTCTAAACGTACCTTAAGACAAAGATTATACGTAATCATAGCATAGTCAATGTCATGTCCAGATAACTCATCGGCTGAAACCCCGATGAAACCTTTATTGGCAGCCAACAGGCTGGCTAGAGATCCCGGTTCTAATCAAGACTTAGTAGGTCAAACTAAACTGATGCAGCACTAAGTATGAAAAGAAACACAATATCTAGACAATCAAGCCCTTGACTGATTTTCAGGGTGGTGGATGCCTAAGCTAATGTAATCTAATATAACGATTTAACCAGCATCGGCAGAAACCCTAAAATGAGAGACAACCAATAGAGCCAAATCGAGATACTAGGATTAGATTCAACAGAGACATATGATAAATAATCAGGCAAAGATGTTAACCGAATCGAAGCAATCCAAGAGGTCGAATATACTGATGCACCTTTGGACGAAGCCAACATAGCCAACACGATTGCCTGAGCCGACGGGACCTTGGACATACCCCTTCGCCGGAGATCGAAGCCGATGCAGCCCCGCGTCAGGTGCCAAGTTCCACCGGATGATGAATAAAGTAGAAAAGATAAAAAGGTGGCAATGCGCCGAATTGTATTGATCGAGAGGCATAGATTACATGAACCTTGGGCTTACATATTTATACCCGTAGGCTAACAGAGATCCTAACAGATTACAATCCAAACTTTTCTAAAGATAAAAGAAACAAACCGAGTCCTTATTGGACACTAACACACTTTTCTAAAGATAAAATAGAAAGCTAACAAACTCTTCCTAATTAATAGATACAAGCCGCATCCTCCTTGGACTCGGTTTCTTTTGGATAAGACCTTTCCCAAACTGAATCTAACAAGAATCCGACTACTGAAAATGTTGATAACAGAAAACCCCCATCGGCTGATGCAAAACTCTAAGCCGATTCTAGCTTTGAGCCGATATGAACACTTAACCGATAGGGATTCCGGGGCTCACCAAATTCTAGCATTAACAACACCACGTCTAAACTATCGAATACTACTCTAGCCTTGCGCAAAAACACACGTCTTTGTCAAGGGTCTTAGTACTAGAGCACCCAACTTAGGATGGTGATCCCGCAAGCAAAATTAAAGTAAAGTAAAGTAGTCAATGTAAATGCTTAACAACCAAAGTAAACACGAACACTTACTTTATAGAAAAAACATTCGTCGAGGTACAAGGCGAAGGTCGGTACCGGGACTCCCAGCACTCCTCCGAACTACCCCTCGGAGAAAACTCCAACATTTGGGGGGCACTCCTTTCGGAGCTTCCCCTCACTCTCTAACCTATCTTCTAAGTACTAGAAAGCTAGCACTACAACCTTTGGAATTGAAGCATTGATTTTCGTGGAGATGTGTCTTGAATGGAGTGAGGTGACCTCCTTATATAGCACCAAATGGCGATTTGAGGTCAGTTTCCAACCGCCAAACTACCATAACCGCCATTGGGGAGTAATCAGGACCGTCCACGTGAAAGGAGATGGCGGGAGGAGCCGAAGTCGGTTCGGCTGAACTGGGAGTTCGACCGAACTTCTGGCCCACCTCCTGGTCTCTCCTTTGGCTGGGAGGTTGCCTAGTGGGCCCCCAACATGTTGTACTATAGTTAGGCTAAATTCTAGGTGGTTTTGATTAACATGTGGGGCCTCCAAGCCATGTAAACGCGTCCGATTGTCCAAAGGTGTGTATTGTCGCATGGCGAGTGTGTTTTCTCTCATTAATCACCTGCATACAAATATTCACCAGCACTAGTGGTAAGAGTTAGTAAATAACCCCTACCGCTACATTGATGTGCCAAGTTTGTTCCACTTATGCAGGAGTTGACGGTCGGATTTTGGGTGATAGTGACCGTCAACAGTAGGCGGCAAGGCGCGACAGCAGCAGCAGCAGGGCGTGGTGGCAAGCAGCAGGCACAACAGCAAGCAACTGGTAGGGAGTAGCAGCAAGCAGCAGGGCACGACAGCAAGCGGCCGGCGGGCGCGACGGCGGCAAGCGATAAGCGTTGGGCGGTGCGGCAGGAGCAACTGGCGCGAGTGACAGGGACTAGCATGGGCCTGGCCACCGCTCTGATGCTCCGCTGAACAACAAATTGATTTTTCGCATGCGCCATATATCGCGGCAAAAAATCCTCACGCTGGCGAGAGCAATTTTAGATATCTAGGTTTCTATTCTCAGTTTTAAGAATGAGATCCTTATTTTAGAGAACCTACATTTTTAGAGATCCATATGAAGTCTCTATTGGAGCCACTTTTTCTACAAAAATTCTCAAAACCAGATTTAGAGATTCATTTAGAGATACTGTTGGACATTCTCTTACTATGCTCTAATTAACAAGAGATGGGCCTCGACTGTTAGCCGCTTTACCGGGAAGGTCTTCTTCCTCCCCGTGCCCGCCTGCGAAGGTGCGGCGCGACGCGACCAAGCTCGGCCACTGGTGGGGAGGTGGCGGCGAACCACCGGGAGCCCATCGCGATGACAACGAGGCGCGGCGACACGCCGGCGCATGGTGCGATGCGGCGTGGCGACATGAAGCTCGAGGAGCTCGGCCACGGCACGATAGGTGTGGTTCTAGGTACAAATGCCTCTCTATTAGCATACTAGAGGTACTAGGAGTCCTAATTTTGTAGCTAGGGGTTCCATAGACCCGCAGGTGAATCTACCCACAGTGAGCTTGGCGGTGGGGCAATGGTGGCCTAGTATGGACCACCGTTTTTATAACAGGAATCATTTGTGTTCATAGTACCATTTCCCTGGATCAAATAGTCTGGTGCCCACGATTACATTACTAAATCATCAAGCGTGCAATATACCAATCATCTTACGCGAAATATTACAATATAGCGCCCGAAGGCATTATCTAGAACATAGGACCAAATGGTCTGGAATAAAGCAAAAGCAGAATACATATAAGGCAGCGGAGATAAGGCAGCAGCACGCCATCGCCACAGGAAATGACCGAGTCTAAGACCTACTGAGCGCTATCGTCTTCCATATCCTCCTAGTAGTACTCGTACGGGTCTTCAGGGTCTTCATCGCCCACCTCTGAATGTTTTGTGTAAAGCAAGGGTGAGTAGCAACCGTACTCAGCAAGCCACCACAGCAGCGATGCATATGATAGGGGATAATCAAGGAATGGTTGTGGTTATTTTGCATAAAGCTAGTTTTTGCAATTCTTTTCACAAGCCTAAGACCTAATACTGGTCAAGTTTTATTTCCATAGTTCGTTTAATCAGCGACGGTTCTGTCCACCATCCATTGTGCTCCCAACGATAGCTTCCCGCCACTGGATCGTCATGATTTTTTGGGGTCTACCCCTTCTCGCGCTCCCAAGAAGTTGAGCCACCAGCAAAAAAATCTTTATGCATGCCCATCCCATCATTTTTAAAATTTAGAGTCTAGTCAAGCGAAAAACTTGTCCCGATGCTCCGTATCGACGAGCACGGCTATTCGAATAGATTGCTTTACTCACACTGCAGTGGATGTACACTTTACCCATTGTTAACGATCAAATTTGGTAAATCATGCATCGGATTTGGAGTTAAGGCCGAAGCCGATTTGGAGGAAATTGGGATTCTCAGAAACAGAGTGTGCGCCAGTTGTAGACGAATCGGTTAACCGAATCGGCTAGGGTGTTCGTCGGCTGATACCGAATCGGCTAAGCTGTTCATCGGCCGATAACGAATCGGACAAGGTAAGCCGATGTAGCCGATTTCAGTAAGATGACATTGGGATCGTTATCGGATCAGGTTAATGTGCTTCATGAGGATTGCCATACATGGATAGAGTTCGAAAAGGGCAATTGTATCTATTAATTAGGTTATTGTAAGTAATTTCCTTATAGATTATACCGGTAATAGTCCACCTAAGGGACTTGTTCGTATTTTGAGTTGTAATAAGGATAAGAGTCGTATCCGACTAGGATATATTTTGTACTTGGGTATAAATATAGCCCAAGACCATGTAATCAAAAAGCAATCAGTTCAATAACACCTTCAGCGCATCGCCACCTTTTTACTTTTGTTTGTTTCAATGAGTTCTTGCTTTCGAGTTGGGTTGCATCGGGTTCGATCTCCAACGAGAGGTAAAGCTTGTTATGGCGACTTGCACTCTCAGGATTAGTGCTTACATCTTTATGACACTCTAATCCTGTTTACGTAAATTGTTGAGTTATCATAAATGCTACATAATCTAGATCAATATAGTTGTCTAACCCTAATCGGCTAGCATCTGTTACTAGACAACAGCCGATAGGGTTAGATATCAACATCGACCTAGATTATATAGTGTATCCACAATCTTGAAAGGCTTTCATCGACTTGTTTAGATCTTATGTTTCTCTTTATGCTTAGTGCTGCATCGGTTAAGTCTGACCTACTAAGTATTTTCTAGAATCATAATATCTACCTTGTCCCATGATTGCTATTAGAGATAGTATCGGGGTTTCAGTCGATCTTATCTGGTTTAGTTATCTTGTTTCCTGCATGTTTACTTGATATGCTAAATCTGCCCTTTATATTAAGATCTCACTGAGGTAAAATGTATTAAGCTTGTTATCGATCTGTTAGGTCATGTTAACACTTGATTGATTCTTGTTTAATCTATTTAACCTATATTGATATCTTAGCATAAAGTGGTATCGGAGTACTAGCCGATACATGTTAGATTTATGACATCGGCTACGCTACAAATACATATAATCTTTGTCTTAAAGTACTTTTAGACATAAGTGATTTATACTGTCTCGGCACGCTGCCGATCTATCCTAATCGCTTGGTTTAAATGTATTTCGAGTCATAGATTATATAGTATGGATATCTACAGTCGATCGATTAGATCTAATTTTCTCTTTGCTGATCCTATGCATATCACATCGGCTCAATATTGAATGGTACGTCATCGGCTATACTCGATCGGCTATCGTCTTCGGATTTAACTCTGTTTTCTTTCTTTAGTTTCTTGTTGGTTGCAGGATCAAACCAACTGGCGTGCCCTTGAACCCCAAAAGCAAGATTACGAACCTGCAATAGAGTTAAGCAGATCTCTCAGCCCAGTGTGTGTTTTTCGCATCGACACCCTTTTAGCATGCCTAGTGGAACACGATTAGAAGTCAAGATATCATGGTGGATCTCAAGTCAACCGATATTGACCCAGAGAACATTATTCCCATGACAATGGATAAACTGACACCAAAATAGAAGGCAGAGTTTGAAGAGATGATGAACAAACTGCAGAGTCAATTTTTGCACTCATGTGTTCAAACTCGCTTGGGCACGATGGTCCAGAGGTATAAGGTAGCTTTCCCGAGCAATGATGAGCCCGAAACGAGTTCTGGTAAGGAGGGAAAAACTCAGGATGTCAAGCAAGATGAAGGTCCTACAGAGTTCAACGATCTGCAAGATCGAATTGATTATGTTGTGCATCATGCTTTGATCAACCAGTCAGGAATTCTTGTTAATACTCTAAACAACATGATCAATTCTGTGGTTGATAGTAGGATTGCTGAGCATCAAGCCAAGGGGCCAATGTTTCTTCCTTAGGGCAATTTTCCACAATATAGGACTCTAGTTACCGACAAACATCAACCTGTTTCAGGTGTAGCCCCAGAAGAGCCGATGGCATCAGCATCGGCTCCTGGAAAGCCGATTGCGTCATCATCGGCACAAAAGCAACATGGGTTTAATCCTTTGCTTTTGGTCAAATAGCAACCTCAACACATAGGACATAACATCCCTCAGGTTACTCAAGACCAAGTTGCGGCCATGTTCAGGACAAACCAGCCGGTCGTTGAGCCGATTCCGCAGATACCGATGAGGCAGTAGACTCCAATTCCACAATAGTATTAGCCTATCGAGACTCAGTTTGTTCCTGATCATCAAGCCCATATAGTGTATCAGTCTCCTCAACATCACATGGGGGGCAATGTTAATTTCCAATATCAGCCTCATTCACCCCAAGTGCAGTATCGGCCAGGGGCATCACCTCAACCCTAGTATTTGCCTCAGTTTAACCAATTTGATCTGATACAGCAGTAGGTTCAAGGAGCACCTCAGCAAAAGCCTTGGGCTGATATGATAGCCGATGTGATGAGGGAACAGTTTGGTCTTAAGCCCAAGGACACTGGTAACTTGTATCGGCATTCATACCCGGAATACTTTGAGAGGGTACCATTACCAAACCGATACAAGGTCCTAGATTTCTCAAAATTCTCAGGGCAAGACAATGTATCAACCTATGAACATGTCAGCCAATTTTTGGCTCAGTGTGGTGAGGCATTGGTTACTGATGCTCTGAGGGTTAGATTATTCCCTCTATCTTTATCTGGATCAGCTTTTACATGGTTTTCATCATTGCCATATCATTTTGTTCAAAGTTGGGTCGATCTGGAAAAGCAATTTCATAGGTACTTATACAGTGGAGTCCATGAGATGAAGCTATCTGATCTGATAGCAATTAAACAGAAGCATGATGAATCTGTTCAAGACTATATTCAGAGGTTCAGGGATGTAAGAAACAGATGTTACAGTTTGGCCTTCACAGATTCTCAGTTAGTAGATCTTGCTTTCCAAGGCTTGTTGACACCAATCAAGGAAAGATTTTCGGCTCAAGACTTTGAAAGGCTGGCTCATTTGGCTCAGAAGGTGACAGCACATGAGCAACAATTTCAGGAAGCCAAGAGAGCGTTTAAAAAGGTTAATCACGTCATATGTGCTTCTGAATCTGATGAAGAAGATGACTCCGAAGTAGCAGCAGCCGAATGTGCCAGGAACAGGAAGATTGTTACATCTCAGTGGGTAAAAAATTCTGCAAAGGAAGAGAAGTATGACTTTGATATTACCAAGGCTGACAAATTTTTTATTTGCTACTTTGGGAGAAACAAATTTAACATCCTGCTGGTCATGTGATTGCATCAGCTGATGAACTCAGGAAGAGGAATTATTGCAAATGACATAATACTAGGTCTCATAGTACTAATGACTGCAAGGTTGTCAGGCAGTAGATCCAGTCGGCCATTGAACAAGGGAAGATAAAGTTTGAAGATTCAAAAAAGCCGATGAAAGTTGATGGTAATCCTTTTCCTGTCAACATGGTTCACACGAGTGGGAGAGAAGCCGCAGGTAGGATTATCGGTCCACACAGCTAAACTCTGCCAGAATCATCAACAAATATCAGAGGAAGTATGACAAGCAGGAAGAGAAGTACTATGAGGAGGATGCCAGTTTTGATTCCCATTGGAGTTGCGAATTCTTCAGATTTTGCTGGAATGAAGGGATGAGACTGCCATCAATAGAAGATTATCTAGCATGCAGCAGCTACGATGAGGATTATGCTGGAAGTTCAAGCCGATCTGGTCCTAAGGAAAATTGGCTAAAACAAAGGAAACTCCCTGTTCATCAGAGATTGGGTCCAATTCGTTAGGATTTTCCATAGGAGGATTTTGATGAGGACGAAGATGAGACCAGGAACCCACAATGGTGTCCTTCTGGTATTTTTACTAAGAACCAGAAGAGGAGGGTTCAAAGGATGAGGAGCAGGGAGCGTTTTCAGGAGGTTCAAGAGAATCAATCATCGGCTGAAGAGGGAAAAGCAGTCATCGGTTAAGCAGTGGTGTGTTAAGAGTAAGGTGCTTTCAGCCGATGAGGTCAAGGCCGACAAAGCAAAGAGGTTGGCTAAGGGGAAGGCCGTTGCTTCTGCATCGGTTAATATGGTTTTTGTGCTACCAGCAGAATATGAGGTCACCCAAGCCGATGCAGATGTTATGGAAGAATCCTTGGCCAAATTGGTGTTATCTCCAGAACAAGCCATCTTTGAGAAGCCAGAAGGAACAGGGCATCGGCACCTCAAGCCATTATATGTCAAAGGATTTGTTAATGGCAAGCCGATGTTTAAAATGTTGGTTGATGGTGGAGCTGCTATGAACTTGATGCCATATGCTACATTCAAGAAGTTAGGCAGGAACTCAGATGATCTCATCAAAACCAACAAGGTTCTTAAAGATTTTGGTGGCAATCCGTCAGAAACCAAAGGAGTGTTGAATGTGGAGTTGACAATCGGCAGCAAGACTGTTCCTGCCACATTTTTTGTCATCGATGGGAAGGGATCATATAGCCTGTTGCTTGGAAGGGATTGGATTCATGCGAATTGTTGTATTCCTTCGACCGTGCATCAGAGTTTAATCCAATAGCATGGTGACAGGGCAGAAATTGTGCCAGCCGATAGGTCAGTCAATGTTGCTAATGTCGATTTAACTATTTGGGAGATGGATGGAATTGATTGCTTGTCTAGAAAAATTTGGGAAGGAGATTATCTAAAAGTGTCCTATTGTGACATACAGCCAATTGGAGATGAAGAGCCCCGATTATTGCTTTGAGGGCGTCATGGAGGGTTCAAGTTTCTACACCAAGGACATTGTAGATGATCTCGATGGCAAAATTGGGACAAGGTTTTATATCGACCGATGATTTGGAAGAAGTTGATATAGGTCCAGGGGATAGGCCTAGGCCGACTTTTATCAGTAAAAATTTGTCTTCTTATTTTAGAACCGAGCTAATAGAACTTTTGAAAGAATATAAAGATTGCTTTGCTTGGGAATATTTTGAGATGCCAGGACTTAGCCAATCGATTGTGGAACATCGACTTCCTATCAAATCAGGATATCGGCCATATAAACAACCGCCTAGAATATGTAAAGCCGATATGTATGATGCTATTAAAACTGAAATTACTCGATTGTATGATGCTGGTTTTATTCGACCATGCTGATATGCTGAGTGGATTTCTAATATAGTTCCAGTTATTAAGAACGGTAAACATAGGGTTTGCATTGATTTTCGAGATCTAAACACGGCTACCCCTAAGGATGAGTACCCAATGTCGATTGCCGATCAACTGGTTGACGTCGCTTCAGGGCATAAGATTATAAGTTTTATGGATGGCAATGCTGGATACAATCAGATTTTCATGGCAGAAGAAGACATTCATAAGACTGTTTTTAGATGTCCTGGTGCAATCGGCTTGTATGAGTAGGTTGTGATGACGTTTGACTTGAAGAACGCTAGAGCTACATATCAAAGGGCCATGAATTACATATTTCATGATCTGATCGGCTTGTTGGTTGAGATCTATATTAATGATGTGGTAGTGAAGTCAAAGGAGATTGATGATCATATAGCCGATTTGAGAAAAGTGCTTGAAAGAACAAGAAAATATGGCTTGAAGATGAATCCCACAAAATATGCTTTTGGTGTATCAGCTGGACAATTCTTGGGTTTTCTTGTTCATGAGAGGGGGATTGAGGTAACACAGAGGAGCATTAATGCAATCAAGAATATCCAACCTCTAGGAGACAAGAAGCAATTGCAGTCTTTGGTTGGCAAGGTGAATTTTATCAGGAGATTTATTTCTAACTTATCTGGGAAGATGGAGCCCTTTACACATTTGCTCAGGTTGAAAGCCGATCAAGAGTTTTCTTGGAGGCAGAGCAACAAAAGGCCTTGGATAATATTAAGGAATATTTGAGTTCCCCTCCAGTTCTGATTCCTCCACAAAAAGGAATGCCTTTCAAGTTGTACTTGTCAGCCGATGAGAAGTCAATCGGCTTGGTTTTGATCCAGAAATTTGAAGGCAAGGAGAGAGCAATCTTTTATTTAAGCAGAAGGCTTCTGGATGCAGAAACAAGGTATTTTCCAGTGGAGAAATTGTGCTTGTGTTTATATTTCTCTTGCACAAAGTTGAGGCATTATTCATTATCCAATGAATGCATCATAGTTTGCAAGGCCGATGTCGTCAAGTACAAGCCATCGGTTTCGGTGTTGAAAGGGAGAGTTGGAAAGTGGATCTATGCCTTAACGGAATTCGATCTCAGATATGGATCGCCCAAAGCAGTCAAGGGGCAAGCCGTAGCCGATTTTATTGTCGAACATCGTGATGACTCAATCAGCTCGGTTGACATAGTGCCTTGGACGTTCTTTTTTGATGGATCGGTTTGTACTCATGGTTGTGGTATCGGCTTGGTCATAATATCACCTAGGGGGCAAGTTTGAGTTTGCCTATACTATTAAGCCTTATGACACCAATAATCAAGCCGAGTATGAGGCAGTTCTCAAGGGATTACAGCTCTTAAAGGAAGTTGAAGCCGATGTCGTTGAAATCATGGGTGATTCTTTGTTGGTCATCAATCAGTTAGCTGGGAACATGAGTGCAAGAATGATATATTGATGATCTACAACGAGAAGTGCTGAGAATTGATGGATAGTTTTCGGTTGGTGACTTTGAGGCATATTTCTCGAGAGCAGAACATTGAAGCCAATGATTTGGCTCGGGGGCATCAGGATACAAGCTGATGGTGAAAGATATTGAGGTAGAAATCGCTACAATTGTAGTCGATGACTGGAGGTATGATGTATTTAATTATTTGAAGAATCCCTCTCAATCGGCTTCGAGAAAATTGAGATATAAAGCTTTGAGATATGTCTTGTTGGATGATGAGTTATATTATCGGACGATTGATGGGGTATTGCTAAAATATTTGAGTGCCATTCAAGCAAAAGTTGTGATGGGAGAAGTGCATGAAGGTATATGCGGTACTCATCAATCGGTCCACAAGATGAAGTGGTTGCTTCCGCAAGCTGGGTATTTTTGGCCGACGATGTTGGAAGATTGCTTCAGATATTATAAAGGTTGTCAAGATTGCCAGAAGTTTGGAGCAATTCAGAGAGCGCCAGCATTACCTATGAATCCAATAATCAAGCCATGGCCATTCAGAGGTTGTGGAATCGACATGATCGGCCAGATCAATCCACCTTTGAGCAAAGGACATAAGTTTATATTGGTGGCAACCGATTATTTCACAAAGTGGGTGGAAGTAATACCATTGAAGAAGCTTGATTCTAGGGATGCAATTCAGTTTGTTAAAGAGCATATTGTATACCGATTTGGTGTTCCTCAGACTATCACAACTGATCAGGGATCTATCTTTGTATCAGATGAGTTTGTCCAATTTGCAGAAAGCATGGGGATTAAGTTGTTGAACTCTTCACCATATAATGCACAAGCCAATGGACAAGCAGAAGCATCTAACAAAAGTTTGATTAAGTTGATTAAAAGAAAGATTTTAGAGTTTCCAAAGAAATGGCATAGCCAATTGGTCGATGCATTGTGGTCTTATCGGATGGCTTGTCATGGATCGATCCAGACTCCTCCTTACAAGCTAGTTTATGGGAATGAAGCCGTGTTACCATGGGAAAGTGTCATCGGCCCAAGAAGAATTGATTTGCAAGATGAGCTGACAACCGATGATTATCATAATCTCACGGTAGATGAATTAGAAGGGTTGATTCAATCTAGGATGCGTGCTTTGGAAAAAGTGACAAGATATAAGGAGAGAATCACTCTTCATTATAATAATAAAGTTGTGCCATAATCTTTTTCAACAGGCAAGTTGTTTTGGAAATTGATTCGGCTGATTGGAACTCGTGATAATAAATTTGGCAAGTGGTCACCGAATTGGGAAGGGCCTTTTCGGATTTACAAGTTTGTTTCTAAGGGAGCTTATATGTTGCAAGGGCTTGATGGAGAGGTTTTTGGAAGGGCTCTCAATAGAAAATACTTGAAGAAATATTGTCCGAATGTTTGGATCAATTTATGATTCGGTTGTGTTATGTCGATACATGGTAGCCGATGTGTTAACATCGCCTTTAGATGGCCGATATAAGTTGTATCGCCCTTAGTCTTTTTCACTTGTCATAATTGGTTGTGTTCTGCCGATGTGTGATGGCCGATATTTTGGGATATGCCCTTAGTCAAGCTATAATTTTATCAATGTTTGGCATTTTAAATTAGAGGGGCATACGTGCATACAAAAATATGTGGACTAAAAAAATTTCACGAAAGCTATGTTACAGAAGTTCACAAAGAGTTTACAAAAGTTTGAAGCGCCCCTATTACAAGAATTGGCACAAAAGTTCACATCAGATACAAGATCCTATTACAATCGGCTCATCCAGACACAAGCTTGTTTATAGCCAATATAGCCCTTTGCCTAATTTGCTCTATTTCTTCAATGGCTTGGGCGTCGGTAGCATCAGTTCCCGGGATCACCTTTAGAGACTTCGTAAGATCTGACAAGTGCTTGACAGAAGTCTTCAATTTGGATTTTTATTCTTCGATTGCCTTGGGAAAATCAACAAGTTTTTGTTCCTCCGACGCCAATTCAGCATTGCACTTCTCCAATTCAGCTAGCAGCTCTGTCTTGCGATTCTTAAGCCGATCAATATTGGATTGAGTAGAGCTTGGTCCGGCAATCATTTCATCAAGTTTGGCTTTCTCTGTGTTGATTGACAGTCGATTGGCTTGTATGGTGGCTTCAAGGTCCTTTCACTCTCGTCGATCGGCTATTCATTGTCTAGCCTTCTCCAGTTTGAATCGGTATTGCTCGAGGAAAACTACTGGAGAAATGACATCGGCTAGGTTGTCCGGGATCTAGTCTTGGATTTCTTCAAATCTTGCTCTGATCGGCCCGCAGTCAGCAACCAAAGTGTCCAAAGAGCTTTCTAGCTGATGAGCAATATCTAACAGCTTAGCCTTCAAGTCATCGGCAAGAGGAGACAAAGCTTTACTTGTGATATCTTCTTCTTCATCCATGAACTGTCTTATGTCAAAGGAGAACATATCGGCTAGAACCTGAAAAGGGAATGTTGGATTGTTAAATGTTGAAAGATTCAAAAATAGCCGATATGGAGTTTTAGAGGAGATACTTACAGGGATGATAGGAGCTGCTTCTTCTGCTATATGATGGCTGCCCACAGCCGATGGAGTGTGTTCATTGGATGCATGGTGGGCAGGCGCTGGAGAGTGAGGAGGCTTAACAAAAAGAAGAGACAGATTTAGTTAAGCATCGGTTGATTGAAAAGTTAAAAGAAACTTTGAGTTCAGAGTTACTGATGGAGCTGGAGTTGGTTTCTTCTTGGTGGCTATCTTCTTTTTCTGCAAGTAAAAGAGTTTAGTTAGGATTGGAATATGAATATTTGAAGGAAGTAAACTCTAGAGAAATGCATACTTGGAGGAGGAAGAGTCGGCGTTTTGGAGAAGGAGTCCTTTGAGGGACTGGCGAGTCGGCTAGAGGTGTTTGCGTAGTTCTTCTAGTTTTACTCACGTCGGCAGCAGCATCATCGACAGCTTCCTCCATTTCTTCTTGATCTAAGAACTCCTCTAAAACTGGATCCAGAGTGGGCAGATCATCGGCTGCAGTAGTCTTTTGTGTTTTTTGAGGCCTTCTTCTTTGCAGCCGATGGTTCGGCAACCGATTGCTTGATTCTCTTTCTTTTGCCAGCATCAGAAGGAATCGGCTGGCGAGTCTGGCAATGGAGTAGGGAAGTCGTCTTGGGGGCATCATAGCCGATTCTTGAAGGGGCTAGTCCACCACCATTGGGAAGAACTCCGGTAGCATAGCGGATAATTGCCCCAGTTTGGGGCATGAGGAGGAGAGGAGTCGGTGGTCTCGCAAACAAAGAGAAAGATGTAGTCAAATATTGAAAGATTTTAGCCAATAATGAAGAATTTGACAAAAGGAAAAGTGCTTACTTGTGGAACCGACTCCGGGTACATAGTAGTCAAGTACATCGAAGCCGATTGATGGAAAAGATGTTTCTTCCGCTCTATCCACCATCGGTCAAAAGCTCCACTCCTCATTATGGCCAACTCAATATTGTCAATGCTGCAAGTGGAGGGCCTTGAATGTTTAGCAATCTGTCCATCATGAGGCCCGAAGTAATTTCCCCCTGGCTTGGATCTTGTCTGCAAAGTACAAGCCAATCAACAGCTGACCCATGCCCAATTGTCTTGCAGCACTCATCGGATGGTAGAACTCATATGAAACATGGACATTTCTGCCCTAATGGATGCCGACGGGGAGGATGCAGGGAGATATTGCAGCTGTGAAGACTTCTATGGATTTTTGAAACTTCTCAGAATTGATCTCATCGAATCTGAAAGTCACTTGGGAGCTCAAAATCTTCAGAGTGTTCATATGCAAACCAAATTCTTGAGTCCCTTGGGAATCCTTCATAGAAGTTGTCGAACCAGTCTTTGAAGAGGTCAGCCGATAGCTTGAATCTAGCATATGACGATGCCACCTCTCCAAAGGACATGCATCGACGAGTTGTAATCTCATTACCATCCTCATCTGTAGTCGACTGCACTGATGGGAAATCGACTTCCACTAATTCTGGCCTCTGAGCAACCTTGCGAGTGTGCAAATTGAGCCAAATCTGCAATAGCCACCAAGGGCCGCTAGTGCCGATAGCAGAGTCCGTGGCAATCTTAGCCGATGCAGAGTGCAGATTCTAGTAGAGGTATACTAGTAGATATTTGCCCAAAGAAAGCTGCTTCTTGTCTGCTAGGGCTTCCGCCACATGCTGCCAGTTGGTGGTGGGGCCACAGCTTGGACCGCAAAATAAGAACTTTTCCAACCACATCAACAAGAAGGTTGTGTGTTCCCTATAGCCTACTGGGCTAGTTCCCATGTTCTGCAAGATACATCCATTCCAGCCGCTGATAGCCCGGGACTTGAAAGAAAATTGGCCCTTGGTGTTCAAGCTAACTGGGTTAGCCAATGATGTAATGTCCAAACCTGTGATCATGACCTTGTCCATGAGAATTGGTGTCATTGGTCCTTGGTTGAACAGGAAAGCATTCAGAGTGTTGGACCAGAAATAAGTAGCAGCCGACAACATGGGCTCGTCTTTAGTCATATCAGCTAAGGTCAAGGCTAGGCACTGCGATATTCCAAGTTCTTCCCAGTGGCTTTGCTTGCTAGCCGATACTCTGTTGTGGATGGCCAAGACTTGAAAGTTCCAGCCCAATGAGCCAAACTGGGGTTTGTCAATCTAAAAGGAACCCTATTAGTCTCGGCATTTATGAACTCAGTGGGGTCTATATTGCCGATTGGGCCCAAGAAAAATCGGTTGAGATGAGTCAGACTAGGAATGGCAATTTGATTGGAGAGATGCTACAATGGAGAAAGGCGAATCACAAAGAGAAAAACAAATCTGCGGCAAGAAAAGGAGTTATAGCCAATGGGGCTTACCTCAGAGAACTCAGCCGATGGCGCATCGGAGGGAATGGCAGAGGTCGACATTGTCGGAGATGGAGTCGCCGCCGCAAGGGAGTCGTCTGCAGGTTCGCCGAGGGCTCTGAGGAGATCGTGGGGACATCTGTGGCTAAAGCGGTGAAAGCGAAAGTGACGGGATGCGGTCGAGCACCTTGGGGTGATGAACAGTGACGTTTCTCATTTTTTCATTTTATTTTTTTAACATTTCATGCAAATATTTAACTTAATCAAATGGAAATTTACTAAATTTTAATATTGTCCTTATTTTTTATTTTTATCTTATATTCTTATAATTTTCCATTTAGAAAATTATTTGACCACAACATATTGTCAAGATTTATTGTACACAAACCCGGAGTTATCCAAATGTAAATTTAATTAAATTTTAGTTTTGCCCAACTTTTATTTGTATAATTTCCTTTTTATTATATACTTTGCAATTTTCTATTTTCCTTTTCTTTTAGGGTTTTACTCCTTATCGGTTTTCCTTTTAAATAAATATTATTTTATTTATAACTCGGCAACAAAGGACTTGCAAATAAGAGGCAAATAAATACGACATGATGCAATAATTCAAAAGTTTTGTAAGTTTCAAATTTTAAAATTTGAATTTTATGCCTTCAGATTTTTAGGGTGTCACACCTGGCCAACACGACCACGGCGGCATGCACCTCAAATTGAGGAGGGCACCAGGTACTACATCTCTAGAGCTTGCTTCGGGCGCGAGGGCTTACTGCAGGGTGGCGAGATAGCAAGATGCAATAGTTCGTGACGCGGCAATGACAAAACAGGGCTAGGCACGACACCGGCGCACGTAGGTGTTCGATGTGCGGTCCTCGGCGTCCAGCGGCTCCCAGCCCCATTCCTCGACAGCGACAGCTGCACGGCCCCGGCTCCACCTTCTCCAAGCCCTAGCTCTGACTGAGGTGCTACGTGGCGGCGGCGCAGCCCACACCCCGCTGGTGTTCGACACCTAGGGTGAGGCGGCATCCCGCACATGTTTTTTTGTGTGAAATGGGGGTTTTGGTGGAAGGGATTTAAGGAGAGGTTGGATGTGGATAAGGGGAACCCCAGGAGGCTTAAATAGAGAGGGGAGTGGTGAGCTGGCGCACTAATGGTGTATGGGCGCGGTCGGCGCGAGGCCGATGCGCATGCGGCTAAGCTTCCTCCTCCTCTCTCTTCGGGATTCACGAATCAGCCGGTTTAATTACTCGGGCGTAGGGTCGCAGGGCTCAAAGCTAGCCGGTGAGGGGTGGCGTTGTCCACCGGGTGCAGCACGGGTTCATGGTGATGGCGGCAGGCTACGTCACGACTCGATTCAAGGCACGACGACGCGAGCGTAAGGCAGAGGCTGTCGGTCTACGTGGTAGGGGTGACGAGGGCGGACGCGGCGATAGCGACGCACACAATCACCCATCGGCGGATTTCAGGGGATTAGGTGGATGTGGCAGCTGGCGCAAATGGAATGGTGGCAGCAGCGAAGTTAAGGCGTGGGCCTGCACGATGTGGCGACGCGCAACGGAGGCGATGACGTTGATGCGAGCGCGCGTGGCGGCATGGGCACGGCGAGATTACGATCCCGTGGCGGTGGGATGTCGGCCTGCGGCGCAACGATCGTGATGGGACGGTCACTGGTTTTCCGACCTTCAATGCATCGAGGTGACGCAGATGCGATGGTGGTGACGCGGGCTGACGTAGTGGCGTGGGCGCCGCGGCTATCACGACCGAGGTCCGTGCTCGGACGCACGGCGTGCCAAGTCGGGCACGATGCGACGCACGTGTGGTGCGGGGTAGTGTGGGGTGTAGGGGCGTGACGGGGCGCAATGCAGCACGGCGCGGACCGGTGCGATGGGGATGGGGCGTTGGGTGTTCGACCAGGTCGGGCACGGGTCGAACATCTGGCGGCCCATGAACAATGGCGGCATGGAAATTTAGGTTTTAGGGTAAATTTAAAATAGAACAAAAGAGAGGTTAATTTGTAAATTCCCTAGGTATTCCATTACATATTAGGTGCTCCAAAATGTGAATTTTACCAAAAATGATAATGGCATAATTATTTTTATTATAGAATCTATATTGGTGTTAATACTATTTTAATTTAGGGTTTTGGATTTACTTGATACTCTAATATTTTGTATGTGACAAAATATTTTAGTTGGCACCAAGAATATTTGCAACAAAAAATGGAAATAACATCCCCATGTAGTTCATTCAAAAGTTTTTGAAACTACATAATTTTGGGTCTCGATTTATTTTTTGAAATTTTAGTAGTGTTACGCCTGCGAGCAAGATTGCACAAATAAAGCTCTCTTGCCCGCAGCCCTATTTTTTATTTTTTAGAAATTTGGCTGGTACCTATCGTCTCCATTTTCTTTGTCACCCGCGTCCGACCTTCCAGCATATAGACAAATGGGAATGAGAGGGGAGTAATAAGGATTGGTTGCTGACACACGTAGGTCCCATTCTATCTCAGGCAATTGACGCAATTGACATAGTGGGCTCATTTGAGCCCCATTATTTTTTATTATTTTTTGATGTAACTGATACATGGGCTCATGGTTTTTATTTTTTCCGAATCAAACTGTCACGTAAACGCCACGCCAATACCACGTGTGACAAAGACATGATGAAAGCAGCCATGTAGGCGTTAGCCAAAACCGAGGATAATACTATCATGAGATCTCGTTTACACTAGTTTTAAAAGTTAGCGGATGTGATGTATCTGGTTTGTGGTTAAGAACGATTTTGAAGTTCGACAGGACCTCGAGTTAACTTCTTCAAAAAACCTTTGTACTTAACCCAAAACTGACATAGATGGCCAAGCCAACATCATCGAAAGGGAAGCTGAAAAGCCCAACTAAACCACGGCGCAGTTCGAGTCCTAGCCCAACTAAACTCCTGCTCTGCCCGGCGAGGCTTTTCGGTTGGCTCGATCCGCTTGCCGCAACACGAGAGGAATCCCCGACGGCGTGACGGAGTCGCGATGGACCCAGCCGCGGGGCTAGCCGCCGGCGGTGGTCCACAATCTGAGGCCCCTTCCACACCGGCGCTGCACGGCCTGCCGGTGGAGATGACGACAGGGCAGATGGAGGCCGCCATCGCCGCCCTCCCCGCGAAGAAGAAGGCGCTGCGTGAGGCCTTCGACGTCCTCGCCGCCTGCTCGCCCTTCCCGCTCCCCTTCGCCTGGGGCGACCTCGACTCCTACATCTCCTCGCTCCAGTCGTCGATCGACCGGCGGTTCGGCCAGCTCCGGGTCCTCGAGGCGGCCCGCCCCGCGCTTGCAGGTTCCGCCGCCGCCGCAACAAGCGACGGCGTGAAGGCCGGGAAGCAGGAAGAGGACAGCGACGAGGAAGAGGAAGAGGAAGAGATTGAGGAGGAAGAGGTTGAGGAGGAAGAAGTTGAGGAAGAGGTTGAGGAAGAGGAGATTGAGGAGGAAGAGGAAGAGGTTGAGGAGGAGGAAGAGGAAGTCAGAGAGGAGGTTCAGGAGGCCGGAGAGGAGGTCGACGAGGAGCAGCAGGGAGCCGACGAGGAGATGCAGAAGTCCAAAGAAGATGCTGACGAGGCTTCCAAGAGTACGATTCCAGTTGAGAATCAGGAAGAGGATGAGGCAGAGGAGGAGATAATTGAGGCCAAAGATGAGGAGCAACGTGCGGACAAGCTGGCCTCTCAAGAACATGACATTGGGGAGAATGGGGATGAGGAGGCCGAAGGGGTTCAGCAGGTGGCTGACGGTGAGACAATGGAAGCCAAATTGGAGGAGCAAAATGAGGCTAAGTTGACATCTATGGAGCATGACATCAAGGAGGACGATGAGAAAGCGTCTCGAGAACAAGGCAATCGAGCTCTTCCAAGTTGCAGCAATCATCTTAGGGGAGTGTGTGCTGGCATGGATGTCAGGGGGCTGTTAAAATTGGTGTGTAAGAACCAGAGCATGTGCCTCTGGCATGAGTACCCTGTGGTGATGCGCCATGCCCCAGATGCCGCTGCCCTTATCCTCCAAGTCGTCCAGGGTTTCCTTCTCAGCAAGAAGATCAAGACCACCAAGATCTGGGGGAACTGTGTCGGGCTGATTCGGTGTTTACCTGCGGTAAATGCCTCGCTGTCTGCAAACACAATGAAGCAGGCCAAGCAGATGGCAAAGGATTGGAAGGAGATGATTGATAGGCCTGCGAGCTGCGGGGATGTTTTGAACCTGTCCTCATGGGGCCTCCTCTATTTTCTCATTTCTTACAACATTGTATCGGAGTTTTCTGTTGATGAGATCTTCTATATCTTTGGTACTCTTTCACGCAAACAACAGAAAAAGAATGGCATCGAACTCTGCAAAGGTCTTGGGCTTGTTGATAGGATCACTGGTATGGATGACTCTCTCTTCACTCAAGGATCACATGCGTTCCTGCACATGTGCTCAATCTATGCTAGGCGAACAAGTTATGTTAATGTCATTAAATTTCATTGCCACCACTGAACAGTGAGCATGTACACTGCATATAATGCTGCTAGCCTTTAAGATAAATCATTACTAGTGAATCATCCAATGCATAGGTAGAGCACCCCTTTTCCTGGAACCCTGCAAACACCCGTGGAAAGTTGTAATGCTCTCTTTCAAGTGCAACCATTCTTTCCATGCCCATTATACTATAGTTTACAGTATTCATCCAGGTCTGTTCGACCCAATATATGCTACGTGAACAAGTTATGTTAATGTCAAATTTCATTGCCACACTGAACAATGAACATGTGCACTGCATATAATGCTGCTAGCCTTCAAGATAATCATCAATAGTGAATCACCCAATACGAGATGTGTAGGTATATTACCCCTTTTTCTGGCACCCTGCAAACACACCCATGGCAATATGCAGTGCTATCTTTCAATTGCAATCACCTTTTCCATGTCGATTGTGCTATACTTTCATCCAGATCTGTTCGACCCAATGATTATTAGCTAGCTACTAGGATGATGGGGAGCAAAATTCTGGTACAGTTGCTTATAGCACAGAATAGAACAATTGACTAAATAAAAGAATCATTCCTGTGAAGGCAGCAAGAAATGATGTATGCAAGCAGGTTGTGTTCTACAGTATTCAAAGTGAAATATGTGGACTTCATAGTGCCCTGTGTGGTAAAGATAATCTTCTAATCAAATATGTGTTCAACATTATTTAACCCAGAATAGTCTCTTATGATCAAACATGGTTTTCCCTATTAATACTACAGAATAGAATATTGGAAGTACAGCAAAAATCTAAAACTGAAAGTCAAGTAAATTATTATAGTAAATTATACTGTTTTGCTTCAAGTTTACCACATTTTCAATCTACCTCAGATATTCAGTGGCAACTAATGACCCCTATAGGAAAACCACTGCACAACAAAGAGAACTAGATGACACAATCTTGATCTCTAGTATTTGCTTCTCTGTTCTAGCAATACATCTCACTGCTTTCCATTATCAATTTGACTGTGGCTGCTGAACAATACATGATTGATTATTAATCCTTATACTTCCTCCATCTCAAAATATATGACTCCGTTGACTTTTTGCATAACGTTTGACCATTCATCTTATTTAAAATTTAGTATAAATATGTAAAATTATAAGTTAAGACTATAGTTCCTTTGATGATAAAACAAGTCATAACAAAATAAATGATATTTATATATATATTTTGAATAAAAAGAATGGTCAAACATTATACGAAAAGTCAATGACGTCATATATTTTGGGATGGAGGGAGTAATTACTAGACATATCTGTGATGTATTGCACCAAACAATGTATATTCTGTAATATGGACAGTGATATGGTTTAAATCAGTCAGTATTGTTCAGCAGCCTGATATGGTCTAAATCAGATACATGGTCTAAAGCAGTCACTTGTATATTCTGTAAGCTCATATAAGCCTTTCCCTGTCCTTGACCACCAACTCGTGAGGTTTGGCTCAATTTGCTAGGCATCTTAGTCGCCTGGAAGATTTGGAAACATAGAAATGATTTTGTTTTCAATGGAGCTATCCTTAGTGTGTCTGTGGTAATCCAAGCCATAGCTAATGAGGGTGCAGTTTGGTGCTTGGTGGGAGCTTCAAAGCTCCAAGAGCTGTTTGCCAAAGCAATAGCTCATGTATCATAGGAGGTCGAAGTGCGTGTTTAGTGTTTGTGTTTGTGTGTGTGACTGTGTGTGTTTGTGAGGTGTTTTTGCGTTTTGTGAGACCTTGGTGGGTGCGTGGTAGGGTTTGGCTAAATCTTGCACCTCTCGCCTCTTTATTTCTTGCTTAATGAAATGATACGCAGATCTCATGCATATTTGGAAAATAATTGTTTGGTGCAATATATCCTCTGTAGTAACTATACTGCCTAGCACATCAGCTGATGAAATTTTGACTTTTGATATTATGATGTTGTTTTTCTTGTATTTAATTCTTTTTTGTATATGCATTTCAACAGAATTGTAGGCATTTATCCTTTTGATAATTTTATTTCGCTGGAGCAATGTCTGTTGACATTTTTTTGTTGTTGTCATGTTTTTGCAGACTTAATTCATTATTTGATTGGAAATGGGCAACAACTGGATGCCTTCCTATTAACGCAAGCTTTTAATTTAATGGACAAATATACTCCACTTTCACTTCTGAAGGGATATATTGAAAGGGCAAAACAGAATGCGCTGGATATAATTAAGATGAATGCTCCACGCAAGTCTCTGGTATTGACTACTCCTTAGGAAATGATTAAATGTTATATAGTGGGGGAGTAATTTTCTAATTAATACTGCAATGTGATCTGGCACCAATCAATGTTATAAATATGAGTAAATAGAAACTGGAAATATTGTTTATACATGGACTATTAGACTGATCTTTTACACTGCAAAATTAAGAAATTGGAAACAAAACATAATCTTGTAGTAGTCTGGACCTGGTAGATGTTTATGTTACGGAAATTTGCCCTCTCCTCCAGCTATTTATTTTTTGATGGTTTAAATATTTGATGATGGCACATTTACTTGTTAGCAGAGTCCAACTATAACGAAGGAGGTGGATAGTCTAATGGTTGCACAGAACATAGTTCAACAGCAGATTACTGATTCCAGTGTGCGCAGTGGTATGTTGGCAGAAATTAAGAAATTATTAGATCAATATGCAACGAAGCGAAGTCTAGGGGATGCCTGTGCTGCCTCAACTTCAAATTCACAGCAGCAGCAACAGCAAAAACATACAAACAAGAAGCGCAAGAGAGAGCAGCTCGAGCAGCAACAGCACAGGGGACAAGAAATCCAGCAGCAGAAGCAACAAATTAAGCCTCAAGGGAAGGAGCATCACCAAACTAGTAAGCCAGAACAGAAAAAGCAACAACGGAACACAAATAAGCCTCAAGAGCAACAACAGCAGCAGCCACAGGAAAAGCAGCAGCAGAAGCAACAAAAGACAAACAAGCCTCAAGAACAACAAAAGAATCAGCCACAGAAAAAGCAGCAGCAGCTGCAACAACAGCAAAGTAAGCCACAAGAGAAACGCCCAAGGCCATGCACCACCAAGTTGTCAACACCATCTATCGCAGCCTCCGGTGTATCACCTGTGCTTCCACATATTGCGCAGGTTGGTTCATTTGGGCATTCACCATATGCTACAATGCTTGGATCTCACACTTATGCTGCCCAACTAGGCTGGCCTGGAGTTCAGAACGCTGCATTTGCACAAAATATTGGAGTTTCTCAATTTATGGGTCAGTTTAATCCCCACCAGCCCAATAATCCCTTCTACCGTCATCCACCGTTCTATCCCAGGTAGCACTTGCTGCTGTGGGTTTTTGAGAAACTAGGGAAAAAAGATATAGATGTTCAAAGAGTTGAACCCAATATTGGTTCTTTTTCTGTGCTTACAGGGATTTTTCCTCTTGAAATGTTCTGGCTCAATTGCCCCATGTTGTGCTGTGACATTTATTTACAGTAACATGTATATACAGTTCTGTTTTTTTTTAAAGAATGTATATACAGTTTTGGCCATCCTCTTTGTTGGAATAACTTTTGAATAGTTTGCTCGAGGAAGGTGCAGCTTGTCAATTTGACTGACAATTGACACGCTCCTTGTTTTCTTCAGGATTTTAAGTGTGGACGTTTGAGGAGGTTTCTGTTCTGTTCAACATGTCTACTAAGAAGCACAAGTGAATTGGCGTGCGTGTCTTTCTCATCAGTTTCTTTTGTGTTCTACCCTCATCCTGTAATGTGTGACATTGGTTAGTTTGTTTTTAAATTAACCAACGTCAAACAAAAAGAACGGAGTACTGGTTTGTACATGCAATTTGATATTTATTAGAGACTCATTCCACGTCTGATACGGAGAGACTCCACGTGAGGGCTTGCGTTGATCATCTTCCTGAGGTTTTGTGTTGAGCTTAGCTGGTGCATCAAACAGCTTAAATGAAAAGGGTTCATATAGCCCCTAAATTGCTTCCTTCGAAAAGGATTTCTGCTTAACCCGAAAGTCTACTGTTTGTGGTTCACGAACACACGTAGCAGGGATCACGGAAGAGGCAAGGATGCCTATCATGCAAGGACGGATCCAAGGCCTGGGCTGCAGTCTGAAGCGAACCTACGTAGCCCGTTTAAAATATATGGTGTTTAGCAAAAAAAATATGATCCCAATTAAAAAAGTTTTATAAAGCAAAATTTTTTATATAAATGACCACCTCAGTCCGGGGCGTAGCCCCGTCTTGAATCCGCCCCTTCTATCATGCTAGCTGTGTTCCACGAGCATCCATGGACAGGACCGAGCGCCAACGCCGAGCAAGTGCAATGAATTTTATAGTTTTTTTATATTAACTAGTTCAGCATTCATGAAATTCATCCAAAAATTTGCCATTTGAAACTTGAAGCTAGTCTTATAATATCTTTTTGTTGTTTGTTTTTTTATCTCGGTTACGAAATGTAACGCACATGTCCTTATATAATCTTTGGCTTTGTATATAGCCTAAGATCTCTTAGCTTCGTAGCCCTAAGGTCTTTTTTTCAATTGGAAATCACATAGATCATTCCTCAGTGTTTAGATTGTCTGAGTGAGTGTGAGTCACATTGCTGAATTCATGAGAAAACCCTGTTTCGGCCATTCAGACGGAAGGGCCCACTTACCTGTCGCAGAAGCAGCATTGAGCAACTACGATTATATAAACCTGTCTCACCCACCCGAACACGACCACCGTTATTCCCCTCTCTTGTCCCAGCTCCCAAGTCGCACTCGCACGCTGATCGCCGCAATGGAGTCCGATTCCCCGAAACCCTCGCTGCCTTCGCCTCCCCCGCCGGCGCCACCCCCATTTCCGGTCCCATCGGCGGCGGCGGCGGAAAGAGCGACGATGGCGGAGCTGGAGGCGGCCATCGAGGCGCTCGCCGACAAGAAGCGGCGCCTCCGCGAGGCCTTCGACTGCCTCGCCGCCTGCTCCCCCATCCCTATCCCCTTCCGCTGGGACGACATCGACGCCCACGTCTCGTCCATCCAGTCCTCCATCGCCTCCCGCTTCCGCCAGCTCCAGGTCCTCCAGCCCGCCGCGCCCGGAACGGCGACGGCGGTGCCGACCACCGTTAGCCGCGTTGAGCGTCCGGTCGAACACCTTGTGGCGGAGGGCCAAGAGCCCCACGAGGACGAAGGAAACGGTGTGGGTGAGGGTGGGCTGGGAAACGAGGTGGCTATGGACGTAGAATCCGAGGAGGAGAACGGCATTGTGGTGGAGGTGGCAAGCGAGGCGCCTCGCGGCCAGGAAGACGATGAGGTGATGGAGGAGGACGAGAAGATGGGGGAGCCAATCAATGTGTCTCCTAGGGAAGAAATCCATGGGAAGGGCACGGACGCGAAGAACCCCATGGCAATGTCGGCCGACAAGGACGACGGGGAGACCAAGACGGCGGCGGCGGCGGTGGAATTGGAGGAGATGGCGATCTCTCCGATTCCGGACTTCACAGGCAGAAGCGACGCGGAGGCGTCGCTGAGGCGGTCTCTCGCGGCGGCGTGCGCGAACATGGACTCCTCGAGCCTGGCGCGCATCTTGTGCTTGTCCGGCAGCAGCCACGTCATCCTCGCCGGGCGTCACTTCCGCCCGGCGCTTCTCGTCGCCGCCGAACCCGCGGCGCTCGTCGTCCGCGCCATCAGGGACCTGCTGGCCGGGACGGAGCCTATCAGGGACAGCGCGTGGGAGATCTGCGTCCAGTTGCTCAGCTGCGTGCCCAAGCTCGCCGTCGCGCTGTCGCCGGGCACGATGCAGCAGGCCAATTGCTTGGCCGAGGACTGGAAGGAGATGATCGGGAGGACCGAAAGTTGCAGCATGAACCTCGGCCGGTTGGCTGTATGGGGCCTTCTCAACTTTCTTGTCTCCTACAACATTGTCTTGGAGTTCGAGGCGGAAGAGATCATCCATTTCTTTGGCACTCTCCCGGACGACAAGAAGAAGAGCTGCATCTCCCTCTGCAAGTATCTTGGACTGATTGATAAGATGACTGGTACAGTTTCAATGCCTCTTACTACTCATTGCTCAACTATAATTTCATATGTTTGTAGGCAACCTATGCTACACATTTAGCGCAATTGTCGCGGATATGGAAATTCATCGTTTTGTGCTTGTGTTTACATTCTTTAATGATAAGCTTGTTTAACTCCAGGTCCCAAGCCTTCTTATGTTATACTATTTAGTGGCCATTAATTTGTTAATAATCTAACTGAATCAGTAGAAATTATGTTTTACACTTTTAGTCACAGTTAATACAGAGCATTAAATTTATCTTTTGATAATCCTAAAATGGTGACCTCGACATTATATTTTCATTTGCTAGTAAAAAGTTTATCTCATGAAAATTTTCTTCCATGTGAACTTCTTATGATTCTCTCTCATTCTTTCAGATTCAGTCGGTCATTTGATTGAACATGGGCAACAACTTCTCGCTATCAGATTGGCATGCACTTTGAATTTGACAGACAAATACACTCCACTTTCCATCATGGAGGACTATATTCAGAATGCTAAGGAGACTGCTCAAGAGATACTGAGCATGGAAAGTGATTCAGAATCACTGGTATGTCCGTTTTCATGCAGTAGCTTTCTCATTTTATATTTTCTACTTGTTTTTCTATTCAAATCCGTGTGAATATGAATGGAAGAATAGTTCATTTATCTGCTCCAGAGCATGTAGCTCTTCACGTGCAAAGTTAGAAATAACAAAAGCTATATTCCTTTTTTTTAGTGCAACCCTCTTATGATTTAAAGGTAAACAACTGGTGTTTACGGCTTCGTAAAAACTGTACTGCACAAAATTCTGAAGTACATAATTAGGATGTTTTTAATGTAATGATTTAAATAGAATGTAGTGGAGTTGTGGGTAATTTCAAATTATATCTTCATATTGGTTTTAAAAAAATATCATTTTCAATTTATGCAAAATCACTGCAGATCATTTACCATGATAAATGATTGCTTCCACATACTGATATACAGATATGCTACTTTTAAAATTGGTTTAACACACCTGATGCATCTTGCATTGAGCAGAAACTGTCCATGTCAAAGCAGGTCAATGCTCTAATATTGTCATGGAGGGTTGTTGGTGAATGCAATATTGACTCTGTCCATTGTGATAGAATTAAGACAGAAATTACCCTACTGTTACATAAATATGCAAACAAGAGGCACAGCCTAGATCTTCCTTCTGATACTTCAAGTTCACATCAGAAGCATCACCAAATGTCACAAGAGCAGCATCACTGGCAGCAAAAGCATCAAGAGGAACAACAGCAGCAGCTTCAAAATAAATTCAAGGAACAAGAACAAGAGCGAAGGATGCAAAAGTTACAAGAGGTGAGGAAAAACAAAAACAAGAGAACTCAGCGCAGGAAGCGGAAGCAAAATGCACAAGCGATGAAGCAGCATCAATTTGAGAAACGGCAAAAACTATATCATGGTGGTTCATTTACCAATTCTCAAAGCTATGTCAGCTCAGAAATTCACCACCACCTCAGCCAGCACTTTTCAGGAACTATAGGAACACCTGTTGCACCATATACCCGACCTTTTTGGTAGCTAAGGTTCCATATAATGAACCGGGTTCATCCTGCCTACATTCAACTATTCAAGTCAGAGTAGTATTACTTGATACCATTACTGTTCGACTGAACTGAAGATAAAGATAGTAGAAGAGAACAGAAATTGCTCTGGTCGCAGAAAAACAGAAGTTACTCAAATGCTGATTGGCCAGTGTGGCTTAGTACCAGCACAGATTCAAATTTCCCTTTTTGCACTGCTACTTTCTATATACAATGTACAATTAGTTACTTCCATGGTGCTGAATTGTTATTAATCAGTTTGCGACTTGTGCTGAGCCAATAAGCTTTGTCATTTGGACTGTAAAACTTTGTCAAGCTAGGGGGGAGGTATCTTCGTGTATGTTTGAATCTCGTTTTATCCAAACTAGATTATGTTTAACTCACATGACAAAATTGGGTTTGTGTGTGTGTGTTGGGGGAGGTGGGGTTTGGGGGAGGGGGAAGGGAGTTAAAACATTGTGCATACTGTAAATGTATTTGTATGGTTCTTATTCACATCCTACTAACGATCGTAATGTTTTCCGCCGACAATTTTAATTGTCCATTGATAAGGCCTAATTCTTTTCTTCAACTTCAAACTATAACTTATAACTTCTTGTTTCTTTCGTTAACATACTTTTCAAAATGTTAAATGGTGCTTTTTTTACAAGAAATTTTTTATATAAAAGTTTTTTAAAAAAGTCAAATAAACTCATTTTTAAATTTGTAATAATTAATAATAATAATTCATGTGCTAATGGTTTACCTCGTTTTGCGTACCACTGAAAAGCTAAATCAAGTTGTATTCAAACATGCCCTACGATTATAGTTTGCCGATGGTCCAAAGATGAAGTTTGATCATGAATCATGATCCATTCCTGGTGAACACCATAGAATTTGCCAAGGGGAAAGTGTTGATTTGGCCTAGTCATGTTGAATTCACAAACGGGAAGAGCATGATTGTTGGTGAATCTCGGGCAAAGATGTTCAAACCAAAAGGCCTTGAGGTTGGAGTTTGGAAAGTCAATACAAATGAAGCCTCTAGCTCTAATACGGTGATAAAGCCAAGGTGACCTTCAATATGTTTCCGAAAATTTTTTTGAGAGATGAAAAGATGGACAATGATCTAGTGGTCAGCCTATCAATGTAAGAAGACTAAGATCACCTCCTAGGGTGATTTGATCAAGCACCTAAACAACTAGAGCCACGGTTTCTATATGGGCCTCAAATCATGCCATGGAGTCCATGTCCAACGCGCTGCCTGGTTGTCCCTTTCCATACTTCATGTTACGGTGGATGCTACCGGTGCACATTCCTTATCCACCATCCCCGCCAATACAATTTCATCGAGGAGGGGCGGAAACCAAGGAAGTCAGTACATGACTGCTTATCCGCTACAACCAAAAGCCGGTTTCAAACAAAAGAAATCGGTTCAACGAGTTGCAAGGAGAGAAGATAGGTGAAAAACGCTAAATGATGTCCCAATACCCATTGGATGTACGATGGAGGCAACCTAAACCAAGGAGAACAAAGGTGGTTTGGGAGACTCTCTTGACTACACCCGCAAGTCATTAGCTGAATCCTATGTTGGGCGAAAAACGTGTCAACAACATAAATGGAGAAAATGTCCTATGTGCATGCTACCAGTTGTACCACTTTATTTCTTGATGACCTGAGCAAATTAATTCAGCTAATCTGGCATTGTATATCACGGAAGCACTGGTACAAGGCTATAGGGTCAGCTGACCCCACAACTTTTCGACATACGCCCTTATGATTCTACATTTTTATATGTAAATCCATTAAAATATATAAAAATAACACCACTAAAATGTGAAGCAATGGTATTTGACCTCAAAGTAAAATTCCTGGCTTGCCACTTATTACATAGGCTAAAAGTGGTATTTATCCATTAGCAAAAGTGTATTATAATAAAGCTCACCAGTTTTCATCAAACCAGGGCGGTTAGAGTTTTAAGCAAAACATTAAATAATTAGCATTATTGGTAAGACTAAAGCTAGAATAATAGCCCACAAACCAATTCCTTAAAAAACAGTTTGAAACTTGAGTTGCTAAAAGTGTTTTTATATGAAGTGATAATTTGTTATTAGAAACCATCCAGATATATACAACATAGTTTTGAGCTTTTGCATTATTTTAATTAAGTTGCTATCATAATTTTGTTTTTTGTTGTTACTTTAAAGCTGATTTCATTGGCCTTAGCAGATTGAGATCAGGTGCAGTCCCAACTACAACTGCACGTCAGGGACTACACACAATCTCGTCTCAAATTTTCAATTGAAGGTCAACATTAAATGCTGCAGTAGCCTTGCTATAATAATTCTGTGCTGAATGCCCTGAATGAACAATGTTCTGTTGAATTTGGACCCTTGGATTTGCATCCTACAGCCTTGGTGTGACTGTTTAAGTTGCAGTGACACTAGGGACTATGGACTGCATAGGAACCAGATCCAGCCTTAGCACTAGATTTGAGATGTGCCTGCGACTTACATTGATCCATTGGTCATGAAGTCTGTTGTACTTGCCAAATGAAGAAGTGAACATCACTACAGCTTGATGACATGAGAAAATTCATGAGGCATGGTTTATCTGTCATTTTTTTTTATCAAACTCTAAATAAAGAAATATCCTACCTAGCATGTAATGTCTGGCATTGCTACATCACTACAGCTTGATGACCTAAGCAAATTCAGCAAGGCCATTTACATCTTTTTTTTTTCAAAAGTAGCAAATTATTATGGTCCATTTAGTACTTTCCAACTTGCAAATTGCAGAAGTTAATTTGTTGCCATAATTGAAGCAGCCTCTCAAAAACCAATGGTCTATATCCAGTACTCCTTTCTGTGGATCGTTTAATTTAAATGGTGATACTGTGTTTACAATATAACTTGGCTAACTTTCTAGATAGCCCTCTTTTAAAGTTGCATTGATGTGGTTCTTCCTAGCTCAGCCTTCCCTGTTAATCATAATTTCGGATACAAAATTACACATTGATTGTCTCCAAATTTGGTGAGTTTTCGCCAAACCAAACCCAACAAGGAGGTGTGAAAATGGTTCTTAACAAATCGTCCTATGGACGGGACCTTTGTTACTCTTAGTCTTAGCAAAACATTTTAAATTTCCAGAACATACGTACTAACTTCCCAAAACTGGAAGGAGTACTATGTTTAGCGTGCCCTTTTACACAAACCACCCTAGACAGCTTCGCATTCCCCATGTGGTCCTCCACTCGAAAGCTCACGCGAGCCACGCTGACGCGTAGGCCCCGCCGCTAGCTAGAGAGCAAGCGGGCCCCGCATTAAGCTTCCAACTCTGCCTCGCCCTCGCTCTCCTCGTTTCACACTTCTCGCCCTCGCCCTTGCCCTTGCCCTTGCCCTTGCCCTTGCCCTCGCCATCGCCATGGCTGACAACCAAGCGCCGCCGCCGCCCACCCCGGCGAGCCCCCTCGCGCCGCCGCCTGCCGCTCACTGGCCGGCGGTTATCCCGGACCTCAACTACCCGTCCCTGGAGTCGATTCTGCTAGCCAACGTGGAGGAGGCCGTGGCGGCGTTTCCCGACAGGGCGGAGACCCTGCGGCAATCGTACGACCGCCTCGCCGCCTCCTCCCCCTTCCCGATACCCTTCTTCTGGGGGGGCATGGAGGGCTACCTCATCTCGGCGCAGGGCTTCCTCTCGCGCGGGATTGCCTCGCTCCAGGAGCAAGAGGTCCTCCACGCCGGCGACAGCGCTGGCCCCTCCGGTCATGCTGGTCTCGCCGACGTCGAGCCGACCGGCGAGGGAAGGGAAGGAGGAGTATATGCTGTTGCTGGCGCCTCCATGGAGGAGGCGTCTCCCGGTGAAGGCGCAGTTGCGCCTATTGTGGAGGAGGAAATCAAGGCGGTGGTCGTGGAAGAGGTTGCTGCTGATGACAAGGACAGCGTCGAGGTCGCTGCCAAGAAGACGAGGAAAGAAGCCATGGATTTGTTTCCCCACCACCAAGGTGATGATGACGCATCGGTGGAGGCGAAGGTGGACGCCATCCACCTGCTCGCCACCGCCGCCAACGCCGACGCCGACGCCTTCAACCACGTCGGGACGGAAAGCAAGGGAAAGGGAAAGTCTCCTGACCTCATCGGAGAGGACGTGGCCATCAAGATCGAGGACAGCAAGGACAACGTCGCGGCCATGGATCCGTCGCCCGAGCAGGGTGCTGACATGCAGACTGTGGTGAGTATCATGGCGGAGACAGAGGTCGTCGCGGCTAAGAAAGCTTCTGAGGAGAGGATCTGCCGCGCGTTCGACGCCATCGACAAGGTGGAGATCCCTTTAACGGACAGGACTGCCGAAGAAGAAGAAGGAGCAGCATACCTGGAGGTGCCTGTTGACCAAGCTAATGAAGAAGCAGCCATGGAGGCGGTGTCTATTCAAGAAAATGATGCTCAAGAAGTGGACATGGAGATCTGTAGTGACGAAGAAAAAATGCAGGTCAAGGAGATGAAGGAGGAGGCAGATGACGGCTCCAAGCAAGCCACTCCAGAACATAGCAGCGGTGAGGTCGTCGCCGCGGGGAAGAAGAAAGCAGCCATGGACGTGCCTCGCAACCTAGACGGCGGCGCTATTGCTGACGCGTTGGTCGTAGAGATCAAGGCGGAGGCCAAGGACAAGACGAAGAGAGCATCTCGCGAGGAAGACGGTAAGGTGGTCCGTGACCGTGGCGGTGCGAATGCAGGGGCGGAGGGGAAGGAGAGGCGGCGCCGGGAGCGTGAGCCGGCACCGCGGCGTCAGCTCGTGGCGGCGTGCGAGCGGATGGACTCGTTCGACATGGCGGAGCTCGTCCTCAGGTCCGGGCGCGGCATCACGGGCGAGTTCCTCCCGGCACTGCGCCGCGCGCCGGACGCACCCGCGCTCGCGCTCCACGCCGCCGCGTACCTCCTCTCTGCGGGGCCGCGGGACGTCGACTCCGCAAGCTGGGAGAACCTCGCCGCGCTCCTCCGCGGCGTGCGCAGGCTCGCCACCAGCAGGGCCGCCGCGCCGCTGGAGGCCAGGGCGAAGGAGGCTACAGCGATGGCCAAGAAGTGGAGCGCCATGATCGCCGGCGAGGCGGAGCACCAGCGGGTGGCCTGGGGCCGTTCGGCCACCTGGGCTCTCCTCCAGTTCGTCGCCGCCTACGGCATCGCCGGCAACCTGGAGGTGAAGGAGATGATGGTGTTCCAAACCGTCGGCCACAGGGACGGCGGCGCTGAGCTGATCAAGAAACTTGGGCTGCCTGACAGGGCTACAGGTAAAAAATATCTATAGCTTTAATTATAGTTCATTCCATTTTTCTTAATTCATCTGCGTAACCATCGTCTTTCTGATTGCAAATGTTTGTGAATTTTTAAGTAAATTCATAAAACAAATTTGTTACGCACTCTGATCATTACATGCTACTGCAGTGCATGGTGATGTTTTTGTCCTAAAATGCCGATTGGTTATGTTTCCCTGTGTTTTTGTTAGAGTTAGTATCTAGCATATCAGGGCAAGTTCAATGGTAGAGCGGTCTCTTAGTTCATTTAGAGGCTATTTTCATATAAAAGTTGAGACAACAAAAGACTCTAATAATTAATACACCAAAACATTTTTTATTATTTTTTTCCTTTTCTTTATCCTAATGCAACAAAGTTTCCTTTCTTTAATGCTAAAAATCGATATCAAGTCGTTCTCATGTATAACAACGATTTTTCTATCTTTTTCTCTTTTTTTCATGTCAACAAATTTAACAAATTTATCTTGTTAACAACTCTAAATGCCTGCTATTAATTGCCACTGTATATGCTCTTATATCCCCTTTTGGAGCCTTCCATTTTTTTTGGCATTTGTTCCTCCAAGATTAGAGATTCTGATAATATCCTAGTAAAGCATAGAGCTGATACAAAAGCCGAGTATTCTTAGTTCAATCTTTGATGGTTTATGGCTACTGCTATGGCATCAATTATCCTTTTGAACCTTTCTGGCAAAGAAAAAACAAATCCCATTAAATCCTTCTGGAAATAAGTTCCTTTGAACCCTGCCAATTTGGACACTTCAGTGAAGTTTAATTTGGGAATTTGCTGAAATTATCGTGGGATGTTTTAGATAGAATAGTTTTATAATTTCTATCAATGATTTCTTTATTTTATTCATTCAAAAAGAATAGTCATAACTTGGCTTCCAGGGGGCAAAGGGAGGTAGTGACATGAAAGTAAACTGAAAATATATTTTCTATTTATCTGCAATTGGACAGATACATCGTTATTGGTGCATGTATTAGTTGCATCTGACTCTTTTTAAGTCTTAATTAGGTTTGCACATTCATTACTCTTGGCTTTCCCTCCTTATCATATTTGCATAATTCTATTTTTTTCCCAATCAAATGTTATGCTTTCAGTGATCAAATTGAGTCTTGGTCAACTCATGGGTTTGTCTATTACATTGGGTTTTCTTTTGTGGTATGCAATCCGATATCTGCTAGTAGATTTATTTTTGCTAATTTATTATGTATTTCCTTGGGTTTATAACATATGTTGACTTTTGGACATACGTTTGATTATTTATTTTATTTAAAAATTTTGTATAAATATAAAAGATATAAGTAATGCTTAAAATATATTTAATGACAAAAATCATAACAAAATAAAAATAATAATTACATAATTTTTTAATAAGATGGATGTTTAAATGTATATAAAAAATAAACGACGTCGTTCATTAAAAATCACCGGAGGAAATAACATTCGATGTTATATCAATATATCGTAATCGACAAATTGGTACTTAATTTAATTAAGGGTACTTAATTAAGGGTACTGAGGTTGTGCCAACCACATAGAGATGCATCTTGGTCCTGTTGGCATTATCTTCTCCATCTTTTTCTTGAACGAAGGCATGCAGTTATGTTGTGCTGCTGGGTGTGCATTAGTGCCATGATGATTTTGGTATGATCAAAATTAAACTGATGCAAAATCATGTGGTGATTATCTTCCTATGGATGAACATATTTGCTATACTGTTTAATTCATTAAAAAAGGGGTGACTAGGCATCGTTGGCTGACATTGCGTTAAGTGTCAGTCAACTGCAACCAACTCCCAGTCTCTCCCTTAGTGCTGTCCACCGCACGGCATATCACAGCCCGAGCATGGTTACATGGTTAAGACATGACCCACTATAGTATAATTCACATTAGACACGGCTTCTGTAGCGGATCATGTCATACCAGTCAAGCATGGCCCACGAGTGGCCAGGCAGTACCGTGCTGGCACATGCACGCGAAAGACCCACGTACCGCTCCCCAGCCAACGGGCCGCCCGGGTGATTACTGTGCAACCGGAAAAATAAAAAAAAACCCGCTGAAGTACTATTCTTTGTCAAAAAAATAAAAATTAAAAAATAAAAGTATTCCTCTTTCAAAAATAAAAAACTATTCTCATCCAAAAATTCAAAAAATGATCTATTTCTCATCTTAAAAATATGAATTGTTTGAATTAAAAAAAAGAAAAAATTGCAACATAATATGTTAAAAATAGTAAGGACCTTTATTGATGTTTATATCAATATGTAATACAATGATGCATGCTGCTTCGTTAAAAAACTTTATCATGTAAAAATTTATGAGAGAATTTGAGAAAACCATGACAAAGAAAAGAGTATGGCTCAAAAGGTCACTACTACTTATAACAAAGTCTAAAGCTATTGGGGTTAGTCTTTATCTATGTAGAGGTTCTCGAACTGGACGGTCAATTCTTGGTTGTCAGCAGTGTATTAGACATGTACTGCTTCTAGCTCTCAGTCCTTAACGCTTAGTAGCATTTTGATGTGGTCGCTGCTCAGACTCGTCCTCCTGTCTTCGATGATTCTTCTGCACAGACTGAAAGCCAATTCAAAGGACATCGTTGACACGGGCACCGTCAACACATCCTGTGCTATTTTTGAAAGCACGGGATATGTCATCTTGTGATCATTCCATCACCCAAGGACGTTGAAGTCTTGTGCTTCATGCTTGATGGCGTCGTTGTCCAAATAGTTGGACGACTCTTCGGCTGCACCATGCGATCTAGCATCTCCACTTGTCGCCAACGAACTGCTACCACCATGGCTTGAAGATGAGCCAACCCAAATTTTGCCCCATTGCAGCTTCTTCTTACCTACTGCAGGGGTAGACGGGGGTCTGTGCTGACGAACTCCCTGAAATTTTAGTTGATACTTTGTAAAAACTTCATATAATTTAGATCTAACCTTACCATAATAGGGACTATAATCTACCCCTACAGTATCTCCAATGAGTGATATAATATTGAAGAATCCCTTTAATTTTCCTCTAGGATCTAGTATGAAAGCAAAAGCATACAACATAGAGATAATTTTTTAATATTTTAAATATTTTTGTTTCATGTTAAAGACAGGTTGCATTAGAGTATCATCATTTTCATATTTTTTTAACAAAGTTGTAATTTCAAGAATATTATGCAAAATTAAATTTGCAGTTGGACAATAAACTTGCGACAAAAGAAGAGTGCAATCATAAAAGGTTTCAAGAAATTGGTAAAACTTTTAAACAATTTCCCAAGTTTGCTCCGTATTGGCCCTCCATCACTGTTTCTTGGGCTATTATGTGACTGAAGAAAAATAGTTAGTAAATCACTATAAGGTAAAACAACCTTCAACATCAAATAAGTTGCATTCCACCGATGCTCCTCATCGGTTAAAAACTTACGTGCTTTCTTACCGCATGGATGGCAAAACCTCTTCCATGCAGCAATCCGTGGGTTAGAAGCAGTTAACCACGTGATTGCTTGACGAACGACGTCGATGTGAGCACCCACTCTTTTCAACCCAGACTTAACAATCAAATTAATTATATGACATGTACAACGCTGATGCAGTAGAAAAGACTCAACATGAACAGAAAATAAAGGTTGTAATATTTTCATTGCTCTAGAATTAGCAGATACATTATCTAAGGTGACAACCAATATTTTATCAACAAAATTAAATTCATTAATAACCTTCCTAATCCTTTCAGCTATATTTTCACCTGTGTGTGAAACATCAATTAACCTAAGATCTAGAACTCTTTTTTGCATCTGTCAATCATCATCAATATAATGAATAACTACGCTAAGGTAATCCTCCCTGGCTCTACTACTCCATATGTCAGAGGTAACACTAACAGAATAGGTGCATGTACTAAATAATTCCTTAAGTGAATTACAACCCTTCTCATAAACATTTTGTAAATCATGAGTTGTTGTTTGCCTACTAACAACTTTAAATCTAGGATTATACGAAGTATAAATGTAGTTTTCGAAAGCAGGACTTTCACCAAAGTTCAAGTCTAAATCTTGTCTAGCAATTAAGCGGACAAAGAGACTCACGAGCTATCATGGGATTGCACTCCCAACCGTACCATACCATCAGGATTTAGTAGAAGTTGTTGCTACCGGAGTTGGATTCCTTGCTTCCCCGCACAAGCCTTTGCATGGCACTTCAAGTGTTTTGTACCACCAGAAGATTTTGCACATAATTTACTCCTACATATTCTACATCTAGCTACTGTTACCTCCCTTTCCCCGGTCATGACCACCTCATCGAAATGCTGCCAAACACCGAAAGTTCTCGATCTCTTTGAGCCGGTGTTTGTCGAAGCAATACCACTCACAGTACCAGAATATCCTTCTGAAGTCGCGACTGTCGCCTGAATCGGTACCTCCTGAACAACTGGTGGTGTTGGAGTCGATCCAGAGGCATTGTCATCACCAGTTGGGAATGACCCCGACATGTAATTTGGGTCAAAATCACCCAACGTGAACGGCGGCGACTGATATGCATAGTTCGAATCTATTCTAAAATTTTCAAATGAAATAAACAAATTTCAGAATAATTATTCACTTCACATAAAAATACAAATAATACATTAATATGAATATCACTTACATACTTTCCTACCGCGTTGTCTTCACACCTCTGCGATCGCACTATTTTTAACTCCGAAACTATTTTTGATTTTTGACAAAATTTGAGCAAATTTTGTCTAAATCAAAAAAGTCAAACTAAGATCACAAGAGAGCACTTGAGAGCACAAGATGAGATGGCTGGGATATGGAGAAATGGCTGGGGTGAGTGCCCTGTTTATAGGATGAAATTTCTAATTTTTTGGAATTTTTTCGAGCTCCAATGGCTAATTTGAAAATACTAGCCGTTAGGGACATGTGTCAGCGTGTGATTGGTCACGAAACTAGCCGTTAACGGCGCCTGACGACTGATCCACACACCCCTGCCACGTGTCGCCGTGCTACTGGCTGTCACCGTCGCGTGTGCCGTGCCGACCTGTGGGCCGTGTCGTGTCCGGGCTAGCACGATACAGTAACGGTGCCGGCCCACAGGTTCGGACGACGGCCCAGGCATGGCATGCCTAACCGAGCCGTGTCGGCACGACCCATCTCCTCACGTGCCGTACCGTGCCGTTGAAAAGTATTGTCGTGCTTGGGCCGGCACGTCTCGGTCCGGCCCATTTGGCCACCACATACTCATCCATCGGATGGATACATTTCTTCTATCTCCAGCACTTCCTGCCACAGTTTCTATCTCCTACCTGATTCCTCTTCCCCCCATTACCTCCCTCGTCCCAGATCCACTGCCAACAGTCACCACCTCCTAAGACCAGCAGCATAGGTCCTCAACTCCACATCACCCACAGCTCTGGCGGCGCCACCACCGGCCTGCCACCTCCCAAGGAATCGACGTGGGAGAAGAAGAGTGCAACCAAAGGGAGAGAGGTTGAGGAAAGGGTTTCTAACCATTGGGCCTCAATCCAATAGTCAAGACAATCGACTGATACTTTAAAAAATATCAAGTTGGCTGATATAGTCAAGTTAGATTTTTAACAGCTTTGTTATGTATCAGCCAACCGAGCCCCTCCTCCCGCCACAAAGAAAAGAGGAAACATTGGTTTCATACCACTCAAATTTCACCGATTTTGTTTCGTACCACCAAAATGTTACCACCATACCTTATAACTCTAGCATCGAAATTGTGCTTCAGTCTTCTTTTTATTATTTGCATCACTTCCACTCCTCAATTTTCTTTCTTTTTTTCTCTAGAAAACAAAAAATGTAGTACCATATTTACTCCATCTCTCCACATATACCAAGTTATTACTCTGATATCCCCACTCGTACAATTTGTCACCGCCTCCAATTTTTCTCCCGTCCAAATTGCCGCCACATCATGCCTTCTCCCGGTCAGGTTGCTGCAGCCTTGAGTGATTCTCATAACCCAGGTCACTGCACCATTGCTCTCTTCCTGATTCCCCGTCACCTAGGTTGACATCTTCCCCGGTTGCAATTGGGTGTGTGCCAAAATCCCAAGTTCTGCAGTACCTTAAGATCCATCTTCCTCTTGTGTTTTATATAAGCAACTTAATCAATAGGACCAATTGCACATGCATAAATTCTATATAGAGACATAATTACTGAAGACTGAAATACATGGAATCGTTGTGAGAAATGCCAAGTTATGTTCCTTCTTTAATCGTGCTGTTTTGGTTGGTAATCTAAAGTGAAGGAATCTATAGCTACAAAAAGAAAAACCTAATTTATATGTCCATCTACTCTTCAAGGAGTTGGACCATGCTCCATGCATATTCCCTACATAGGAGATTTGTTATGCCTTTTCTTTTTTCCTTTCATGAATTCACATCTCTACCCTGTTGAGCATTATTCTCTATCTTGTAGGGCCTGACTGGTGGCATTTCTGATGCTTTACTATGTTCACTATCTTATTTGCAGAGTTAATTAATCGTCTGATTAAGAAAGGGGAACACATCAATGCTGTCAAAGTGGCTCGTGCTTTCAATTTGGTTGATAAGTTCCCTCCAGTTTCTGTTATCAAAGCATATGTTGAAAAGTTAAAAGAGGCTGCTCAAGACATGGTTAGCAAGGACGCAGTTTCACTCCAGGCATTGGTATACCTTTCATCTGGTTTACTGGGACAATGGGGGATTTGTTTCCTAATTTACTTCATTAACTAGTTGTGCCATCTAGATTCAGTTATGTTACATATATGCACACATGTTTGCTACGGACAAAAAATAATCCCACATGTTCTAATTTCTTTGAATCAAATGAATTTTTATTTTTTTTCATTCAACACATCTTCTGTATTTTTTTTATTTTTGTAACAGGTGGCACTTGGCGACTTTTAGACCACTCTAATTATAGAATTATCATTGTATGCGACAATTTCATCATTTTACAAGATATGAACTGTGTTACTCTTTTGCAGCCAGCAAATCCTTTTACATTGCAAAGAAATAATATAATCATGATACATACAATTCCATTGTCATTAACAGAAAACAATTAACACCATGTTTCATGAAAGAAAACTAATATCTCTTTTCCAGTTATTTGGTACTTTCTAAATTGGTATAATGTACTGTATATGCCAACAGGATCGCGCTATGCAAGAGGATGTTGCTGCTCTGAGATCTGCTAAGGAAGCAATTGAAGTGCGTGACAGTGGATCCGACTATCGCTACACTATAATGCAAGAAGTCCACAAGTTGATGAGATCTTATGAGAAGAAGAAACGGAGTTTATCTGTTAGTTCCTCCTCAAGTTCCCAGAAGCACAAGAACAAGAGGCACAGGAGCAATCAGGCTATGCCTCGTTGGGAAAACCAAACCATACCAGGTCCTCCTGTATATGTTCCAGTCCCTCCTCCATATTTTGGTCACTACAATCCTTATCAGCCCTTCGGTCCACAACCTCGTCGTAATTAAGTAGTGGTGATTCTGCTGCTGTGGTGGATTGACTAGAATGATGAATCGATTGGATGAACAGAAAAAGAAGAAAGTGCACTTGCTTAATGTTCCTGTAATTTGTTACTTCTCCAGCTTGGCTGCAATCACTCCTTTGGTTGTAGCATCCATATGCACCCTTGTTGTAAATGATTTAAGCTGGCAACTTGAATACAAACCTTAAATAAGTTTCTTAGTTGTTTATCTTTAATTTTACCTGTTTGCCTGTAAATTACTTTGTGGGAGAATGTTTAGAATGAGAGTAATTTTATGATACTCCCTCTGTTTAAAATTATAAGGCTTATAAATTTTTTATATGATCTTTAATGATATACTTGATCATTAATTTATTTTATATTATATTATCAACAAATATAATATTAACATCACATGAAAGTATTTTAAATTATGAATTTAGTAATATAACATGCATAATACTTAACATTGATATTATAATAGTATAATTAGTTACAAATTATCAAGTTTAACGGAGGAAGTATCTGAGAAAGTACCAAGAAATATAAATTTGTTGCGTTAATTTCTGATACCTCCTGAAACTAAAAAAGGTACGAGGAGGTAAACTCTGGAAAATGTGACATATCTCTTAGAATGAATGTTAATATGTCATCGGTTCTTTCACTGCCACATGCAGTGGGAAAACACTCTTGGAGAAAGGCTCAATTGTCCGGTTGGTAACCCTCGGTAGTCCCGGTTGTCAAACCGGAACTACTAACCCGGGACTAGAGATCGCCATCTCTGGTCCCGGTTGAAATAATCGGGACTAAAGATGCATCTTTAGTCCCGGTTGGTGGCTCCAACTGGAACTAAAGATGGAGGAGCCACGTAGCCGGATCCGCCATCTTTAGTCCCGGTTGGAGCCACCAACCGGACTACGATTTTTTTATATTTTTTAATTTGCTACTTTCTCCAGCGGTACTACTGCCTATATTACACACATATATTATATATTACACATATACATATTTTACACACATATATTTATACATATATATTATATAATATATATGTATAAATATATAAGTTACACACATATAAATGAACTTAAGAAATAAAATATATACATATAATATATTACCAAAATATGTACATATATGCACAATATCCACATATATTTTGCATGTTACAAAAAAATGTCTATTTTGTGGATCCGGTAGTTAAGTTACTTAAATTAAAGTAGAACTCCCCGCGGGATCAATGATCTGCTCGTTTATAAATCCCATCAATTCTTCTGAGCAGCTTGTATGAAAGTCTCGTGGGGAAGGTTGTCTCTTACTCGCATAAGCTGTTATTAATTTGAATAAACGAGAAATAATATATGAAGTGAATAAGAAATCAAGACGTAATGTATGAATGGTTGTTATACGTACATTTATATCGTCGATAGTTGTGACATCGGTCACAAAGCGGTGAATGTAGTCGCAGATGTAGTATCCGCATAAGTTGGTGTCCTGCGACTGTTTTGCACACTAAAGGAGAAACGACGATAGATTTAATATACATTTCATATTTTAGAACAAAGTAATGATTCAAAACAACTTTGGAGCATGTTACTCACTAGAAAGTTCATCCTCACGGAGAGCTTATCTTTCCAATTTCCGCGAACATTAGCCGAAGCCGTTCCCATGCCCTACGTGCAGTTGAAAGTTAGCTAGTAATTATCCGAGAACCGCATATATGCAATAGCAAGTAAGATGGCATTACCTGTTTAGCAGTTCAAATATCTTTGCGTACGTGGACTCTAGTTTATCCATTGAGTCAAAGACATGGATCCACGAGTTATCCATGTCAATTACTAACAGAACCTAGTGGAATATGCAAATTGGTTTAGATGACACATATGAAAATTTATGTATGCACACGGGATTGAAATCGGTACGGAAGGAAGAAAATACTTACGCAGTGTTGTAGGGCAGAAGGATAAACGACCGAAAGTGGTTTATCACCAGCGCATTGTAAATGTTGTCCACTGTTGGATCAGGAAATTGATCAACCAATACGCTGTTGATTTTGCGTGGATCCATGAATCCATGTTTGGTATAGTCGTGCTTGTTGCAGTATTGGATCGCCATTCTACAACGGTTTAAAAGAATTTTAGTCAGCTAAATACAAGGAGGTAAGAAACGAAATAACAGAACAATACTTATAGAACCCGCGTGGCTAGAAATGAGACGTCGAGGGCATCAAGCTGGTACAGGTCGAATATGTCTTCGAATCGGATATAGAAGAAGTTGTCACCTCCATCGAAGAAATAGTCCAGTGAATATCTGCCTGTTACCATCTCTCCACCCTTGCTGGATTCTTGCATGTACCACTTATGGAAGCGGTACATCTGTGTAGGTAGCTTTTTCACTTGATCTGGCTTTACAAGAGGCTTTCCAAGTTTGAACTTGTATTTCAGCGGAGCCTTTGCAAGGGGAGCACAGCCGTGTAATTGATCCATTGAAATTCCAGCAGATTCCATAAATTGTCTTAACTCTGATCTAACATTTGGAACTGTGCTGAACTCCAGAGGTTTCTGAGGCTGCATGCCGAGCTGGGGTACATCTTTGCCCGTTCTCTTTGCCTTGCTAGTAGCCTTCCGAATAGTCCTGTCATAGTCGGACTGCAGTTGAGGTTGCGGTTCAGACTGTGGCGTTAGGTACGTTTTCTTGAAAAAGTCCTTGGTCTCCTGGGGGATTTCAAGAGGCTTCTCAGGAGACTTCTTTCTGAAGTGAGCGCTGACTTCAGCTTGGACGGCTTCTTCAAGCTCCTCTGGAGTCTTCTCGTATGAAAGCTTCTGTGCGGTGTCGGCGTCTTCTCAATTCTTTGAATCTTTCTTCTTGGATGACCGCTTGATATTGACGACGCCCTCTTTGATTATAACCGTTTAGGAGTCGGTGCTCGTTGTGGCGACAGAGGAGGGTTGGAAGGCGGTGGAGTTGGAGACAACCGTTTAGGAGTCGGTGCTCGTGGAGGTGACGCAGGAGGCGGAGGAGGCGGAGGCAGCAAAGGAGGCGGAGGAGACGACCCACGTGGAGGTGAGGGCGGTGAAACGATAGGAGACACTGTTCGTCCAAGAAATATTATGAAGATCTTCCTCCAGAGAAATATTCCATGAGCTGTTTCTCCTAGCGTCGTCTCCCCATCTCCTCCGAGGATATCTAGCTCGAGATTTTCATAGCCGCGTTCCACCTATTCAATTTCAACTTCGGAGTACGAAGGTGGAACGGGCCGGGAGTGGTAGGTGCCATCTCGTGTTACTGGAATGGCCATGCCCGACGCGACCTGTTCGAGAAGATTGCTTATTAGTTAGTTATTCAAGGAAATATACATACAACATAAAAGTACGAACATACCTTTATTGTTATGTTTTTTAGCGGAATGTGCAACTCATATGGGGTCCGCTGTGTGATGTCATCAATGGGGCATGGCGGACCCGGTTCAGCTTGTGGGGCCAAAGCGCCTTCATTTCCAGTTGAAGCGCAGCTGCTGCGCTGCTGCTGTAGTTGAGCGGTATTCTTGGATCCGTGTTGGCTAACCCAATGGCTCCGCTCTCGCCAACCTTAGGGCCGCCTTTCGTCCACAATCGATCAATCTGCGAGAGCTTCATTTCCATCTTAGCTAACCTCGCATCCTGCTCTCGCTTTGACCTCATTCGGCTCTTGTATGTGTCGACGTCAGCTTGGAACCCGTATTTCCAGGGGACGATGCCTTTTCCTCGCGTACGCCCCGGGTGCTCTGGGTTTTGGAGGGCAAGCGTTAGCTCGTCCTTCTCTCTGTCGGGCCTGAACGCGCCCGAGGAAGTGGCCTGCAACGCCTCCTCTAACCTCCGTCCGACTTCTTGAATTTCATCACCAAAGATAACTGTGCCATCGACGGGATTAAGTGAGCCGCTGTGAGCATAAAACCAGTGCTTTTGATCGTTTCAGCCAGTTGGCTGTGCCTGGAACGATATCTCGCGCTTCAAGGTCAGCTTCCATTTTCTCCCATTTCTCCATTGCTTTCTTATAGCCGCCTGACCCAAGCCTGTGATGGTATTTCTTTTTGGCTACATTGGCCTTGTTCTTTTCAATGATAGCTTGTGCTTCTTCCCCAGTCTTGTGTTCAACAAAAGCATCCCAATGATCTCTGAGCTTTGGAACTTGTCAAAGTCAGGGGTCTGGCCCTTCAGGATATATTTCTTGTGTAACTCTTTCTTGTAGTTCCTGAAGAGCTCTTCCATTTTCTTTAACGTCCATTCCTTGAACCTTGCTTGTTGTTAGTCTGGGATGGTGAACGTTTGCAGCATTGTAGTCCACAACATTTCTTTCTCTGAGTCTAGGAGATAGCTCTGCTCATCTCCTCCTTTGGTTGACCGCCTCCAGTTGGCAACGCTTACGGGCACGTGATCCCTCACCAACCATCCGCTGTGCGCCACAAACTTCCTTGCGGCGTCCTCTGGGGCAATTGGGCGACCGTCAGATGCTACCTCCGTTATGACATGTCGACCCTCTATGTGCTTGCTGAGGCCGCGTTGCCCGCGTGCCCTCTTCTGTCCAGCGGAGGCAGAGGCGGAGCCCTCATTCCCCTCCTCGTTCCCCTTCTCATCCCCTCCCCCTTGTTCCCCTCCTCGTTGAGGTATTGATTTGGATCTTCATTCCCCTCCTCGTTGTAAAACTCTGTTCCTCGTGCGATCTCATCAAGGATAAACTGTTCCTCGTCACGATCCGCCATTTGATTGTTGTGGGTTGAGGACTTAATCAAAGAATTCTGAAAAAAAAAATTTATTCGGTTAATACATGTATCAATTATTCAGGGACATCATGTATGTCTACGTAAAAAAAGACAAAAAGAAGAAGATGGATTCAGAATCACAGATTATCTCTATCCTAGAAGAGACTTCTAAAGAATATCACAATTATAAATATGCACACTTGTCTCTAGCATGTGCCGGACTATGTTCTATATTTTTCTTCTTCTTCTCTTTTGTTTCTCTTTGCTAGAACATGACCGACCGACCGTTCATTCTATCATTCACGTCCGTTCGTTCGGACCCTTAACCCTAACTCTAACCCTAACCCTAAACTATCATCCGTTCGTTCTATCGTTCGTTCACGTCCGTGAGTACGATCATCTGGAGGAGAGGAGAGAAAGAGAGGAGAATGATGTGAGGGAGATAAGGTGGAGAGGAGTGGAAGTGGAGAGGAAAGGAGAGATAGAGGTCGTTGCATGCCTATGTACGTTGTAATAACCGAACGAACGACCGACCGACTGAACGATCGAACGACCGAACAACCGAACGACCGACCGAACGAACGAACGAGTGTCCATCCGTCCGTTCGTCCGTTTGTCTGTTTGTCCGTCCGTTCGTCCGTTCGTCCGTTCGTCCACGTCCGTTCGTCCACGAACGAATGAACGAACGAACGAACACTCGTTCATTCGTTCGTTCATCCGTCCGTCCATTCGTCCGTTCGTTTACGTCCGTTTGTTGATTTTATCATTCTCGTTCGTTCGAAAATACAAATTCACAATTCACATACACATTCAAATTTCAAATTTAAATACACATTCAAAATTCAAAATTCACATACACATTCAAATTTCAAATTTAAATACACATTCAAAATTCACATATAAACAGTCCATTCACATATAAACTGTCCATTTACATACAAAATTCAAAATTCACATATAAATTTAACAATCCATTCACATATAGAGGGGCGGAGTGCGGCGGCGGCGGCGCGAGGATGCAGGGCGGTGGCCATTTAGGGTTTAGGGGTCGGCCGGCGTGGGGATCGGGGGCCATGGGGGGGGCGCGAGGGAGTGGGCGACGTGGGGAGGGCGGCGGCGACGGCGGCGGCGGCGGCGACCGCGACGATGGCGGTGATGGCGATGGCGTCGACGGCGGCCAACCCTAGCGCATCACAATGTGGGGAATTCTTTGGGGGCGGTGGCGCTAACTTGCGGCGACGACGAAGACGGCGGCGCGGCGGTCCTCCGGCGACGACGACGGCGATGAAGACGGCGGAGACGGTGTGCTATGGCGGCGTCTTGGGGCTCGGCGACGACGACGAAGATGAAGACGATGCAGTTGCGAAGTGTGAAAACGGCTAAGTGTTGGATCCCCACTGAGGCCATTTCTATATATAGTCACGACATCTTTTGTCCCGATTGAAGCCAATAACCGGGAGAAAAGATACTTTAGTCCGGTTGGTGGCTTCAACCGGGACAAAGATAGGATCTTTAGTCCCGATTGAAGCCACCAATCGGGACTAAAGAAGGCTCCGGTTGGTGGATTCAACGGGACAAAAGATAGGATCTCTAGTCCCGGTTTTATCCACCAACCGGGACTAAATATTGCGGGGCAGCCATGTGGCTCAGGTAGGTGGACATCTTTAGTCCCGGTTGTAGCCACCAACCGGGACTAAAGATGGTTTCCCGCCCACTAAAATTCACCTCTAGTCCCGGTTTATTTTACAAACCGGGACTAATTATTACTGATGCCCTATTTTATTGTATTTTATATAATTATAATGTTCATATGTTGATCTATTTTATATTCATATATAATTAACATATGTTCGTATGTTCATATATTCATATATAATTAACATATGTTCATATAATTAACAAAAATATTATAAATTGAAATAATATTTTGAAAATTTTAAAATTTAAATGATAATAAACTATTTAAAATTTAAATAATAATATGTAATTAACATATGGCCTATTTGAAAAATATTTTAAATTAAAATAATAACATATAATTAACATTTAGGAGATTTAAAACTATTTTAAATTTAAGTAATAATATATAATTAACATATGGCCTATTTGAAATAATTTATCTTAGTCGTCTCATCCGTATCCGCATCCAATTGCTCTTGATGATCCGTGGAGAGGCCTCGACGCCTTTCAACCTTCTTCACCGATCTTGGTCTCTTCAACATGTCATGATCCATCATAGTAGCCTTTTTGCTGTTTTTACTCATCGTTCCGTGTAACATATACAAAGCTTTTTTTTTGCTCTTCTCCCTTTGCTTCATAATCTTTCTGTCTTGCTCTTTCTTAGATAATCTGACAGCCACCTCATTCCGTGATGGCGGCGTAGCAGTACTCGTGTATCTCCATCAAACTTGGAATAGCGAGAGATATGACAATGATTGGATAGTGCGGCTATATAGGAGAGGCCTCGACACCTTCTTCCTACCTTCTTCACCGATCTTGGTCTCTTCAACATGTCATGATCCATCGTAGTAGCCTTTTTGCTGTTTTTACTCATCACTCTGTGTAACATATACAAAGCTTTTTTTTCTTGCTCTTCTCCCTTTGCTTCATAATCTTTTTGTCTTGCTCTTTCTTTGATAATCTGACAGCCACCTTATTCCGTGATGGCGGCGTAGCAGTACTCGTGTATCTCCATCAAACTTGGAACAGCAGTACTCGTGTTCAAGTTCTCGTTGCTAATGCCTTTTGTCTTATTCTCATGAATTGCCACATAAGCATTAGCTGTTAGAGCATTATTGTCCTGACCACAAGTTAGGATCTTCTGTGAGTATGGAGCATGTCGACGGCCGCCGTCCTCCTTCGCTTGTAATTCTTCTTGAAGCACGCCTGCCTCGGCTTCTTTGTCCTCTCCGTCAGCTCCACTGCCGGGTTCCGCTCCATCAGCGCACAGAAATTCTCCAGTGCCTCCATCTCCCGCCGCATCGCCGTTGTTGACATTCCCTTGCTCCCCATCTCCTGCACGAACAGCATGGCCATGGAAGGTGCAAGAACTGAAGTTGGTTGGAGAAGAAGAAAATGAGGCTGATGATCAAGAAGCTAGGTTATACGTGCTGAAGTTGGTTCAAGATACTGTTTCCCACCTTTCTGAAGACTCTTAGGTGAGCAACATTGAGTGATTACACCAACCTCTGTTACACCAACATTGAGTGATTATACCAATACTGCTACTACCTATGGATCATTGGATCCAGCTGAGACGACGATCGAGCACGGATATGCACCTGCCATTCGCTGATCAGTAACCGAAGAAATCTCTTCTATGGTGGCCACCGGCGGAGGCTGGTGGCGGTGATTAAATAATAGATTCAATATATTCAATATATTTACAATAGATTCAATAATTTACAATAATTTACAATAGATTCAATAATTTACAATAATTTACAATAGATTCAATAATTTACAATAATTTACAATAAATTGAAATGATAGCAATAATATTCAATGATTCAATTTAATTTACATCGTCCATACATAAATTTAGCTATGTAACATTTGTCCTCATGTACTTTCTCCACACAATTGTTCCTTCGTTATGATCGTTGCGTGAGTAAGGGGTGTCCTCATTTGATAGGAGGATACTCGGGTCAACCGCCATCGCGAAAAGAGGTTGCCCGTCAAGCGATCGTAATCTTCGTCGTTCTATCCTCGACTCCCACGATTTTCCTTTTGCCGGGAGAACCACATGGCGCTTTGGCTCGTCGGACCCTTTCCCCTTCTTTGATTTGCTAGCCATGTCCTTGACATAGAAAACTTGCCGTACATCATTGGCAAGGACGAAGGGTTCGTCTGAGTATCTAACCTTGCTCAGGTCGACCGTTGTCATCCCACTTGAATCAATGGTTACGCCTCCACCACGAGCCTAACCCACGGCACCGAAACAGAGGGACCTTGAGGTCCATAGTCCAGCTCTCATATGTCATCGATCTTGCCGTAATATGTGCTAGCCGACCGTCGTATCCCACGGCATCGATGCGGACAGCGCTATTCTGATTCGTGCTCTTTAAGTCTTGGGCCCGTATGTAAAATGTGTACCCATTGATTTCATATGCCTGGAATGTGGTGATCGAGCAAGATGGTCCCCTCGCCAAGAAGGCTAGTTGTTGGTCAATGCTCGCGTTGCCCATGAGACGTTGTCACAGCCAAGCAGGGAATGCATCGACGTGATGGCGTGTAATCCAGGCATCCGTCTTACCAATGTTTTCCGAGCGAACAATCACCAAGTGCTCCTCGATGTAAGGAGCCACCAAGGAAGATTGTTGCAACATGGTCCAATGTGCTTTCCTGTACAAGTCATTGTCTATGTTCATTATTGCCTTCCTTCCAAGAATTCCCTTCCCCCGTAGTCTACCTTCATGGCTTGATTTAGGCACCCCGATGGGACGGAGGTCTTCAATAAAGTCGACGCAAAACTCAATCACCTCCTCTGTTCCATATCCATTGGCGATGCTGGCCTCCGGACGCGAACGGTTACGAACGTACTTCTTTAGAACGCCCATATACCTCTCGAAGGGGAACATGTTGTGTAGGAGTACCGAGCCGAGGATACGGATCTCTTTGACAAGGTGGCATAGGAGATGCGTCATGATATTGAAGAAGGAAGGTAGAAAGATCATCTCAAAGCTGACAAGACATTGGACCACATCATTTTAAAAGTCTTCTAGTCTGTCTGGATCGATGATCTTCTGTGAAATTGCGTTCAGGAAAGCACAAAGCTTTGTAATTGTTGCCCAGACATTATCGGGAAGGATACCTCGAATAATAACGGGAAGCTGCTGTGTCATCAACACGTGGCAGTCATGGGACTTTAGATTTGTGAACTTCTTATCCTTCGTGCGTATTATTTCCTCTATATTTGAGGAGTATCTAGACAGTAACTTGATGCTCTCCAGGCATTCAAACATTATTTCCTTCTCTGCCCTGCTCAGAGTGTAGCTGGCTGGACTTAGGTATTGGGATCCTTTCTCCTTTGGTTGCGGGTGAAGGCCATCGCGTTGTGCCATATGTTTCAGATCGTTATGTGCCTCAAGTATATCTTTTGATTTTCCGTATACACCTAGGAAGCCAAGCAGGTTTACACAATGGTTCTTGGTGAGGTGCATCACGTCGATTGCGTGGCGGACGTCCAAGACTTCCCAGTGGGGCAACCCCAAAAAATTGACTTCTTCTTCCACATCGCCGCGTGACCACCTTCACTTGCTATAGATTGGTTGCCGGGTCCTTTTTCGAATACTACTTTGAGGTCTTTCACCATGGCAAACACGGCCTTTCCGTTGCGATGCTTTAGTTTAGTACGATGGTCTGCCAGTTGATCAAAATGTTTGCCTCTTCTCCGGACAGGGTGGCTTGCAGCAAGGAAGCGACGATGGCCCATGTACACTACCTTCTTACAGTGTTTCAGGTACATACACTCAGTCTCATCCATGCAGTGGGTGCAAGCGTTGTACCCCTTGTTTGACTGTCCGGATATGTTGCCAAGTGCAGGCCAATCATTGATGGTAACAAACAGCAACCCTCGTAGGTTAAACTACTCCTGTTTATCTTCATCTCACAAGGGAACACCTTCTTTCTTCCACAGCAGTTTTAGATCTTCGATCAGCGGTCTCAGGTACACATCGATGTCGTTACCAGGTTGCTTCGGGCCTTGAATAATAACCGGCATATGAATGTACTTTCGCTTCATGCATAGCCAAGGCGGGAGGTTGTAGATACACATCGTCACAGGCCAAGTGCTATGCCCGCTGCTCATCTCTCCAAAAGGATTCATGCCGTCCGTGCTTAAGCCGAACCTTAGTTTTCTTGCATCCTCACCGAAGTCTTCAAATGTTCTGTCGATGTTTCGCCACTGTGACCCATCGGCGGGATGTCTCAGCATGCCGTCTTGTAGGCATTATTCCGCGTGCCAACGCATCATTCTTGCATGCTCCTTGTTCCTGAACAGACGCTTCAGCCGTGGTATTATAGGAAAATGCCACATCACCTTAGCAGGAACCCTTTTCTTCGAGGGCCGTCCATCAACTTCGCTTGGATCATCTCGTCTGATCTTGTATCGAAGTGCTTTACAAACCGGACATGCTTCTAGGTTCTCATACTCCTCACCGCGGTAGAGGATACAATCATTAGGACATGCGTGTATCTTCTGTACCTCCAGTCCTAGAGGGCAGACTAACTTCTTAGCCTCGTACGTTGATTCCGGCAATTCGTTTCCCTCTGGAAGAATGTTCTTCATGATTTTTAGAAACTTGCCAAATGCCTTGTCACTGACACCATTTTTGGCCTTCCATTGCAAGAATTTCAGCGTGGTACCCAACTTTTTGTGTCACCCGTTTCACAGCCTGTGTACAAGGACCTTTTGTGGTCCGCCAACATATGCTCCAATTTCTGCACCTCCTTTACGCCTTCGCAGTCTCCCTGTACGTCGCGCAACATCTGACCAAGGTCATCGGCACCGTCGTTTTCTTCAGCATCCCCGCCCACCTCGCCCGTTGTATTCTCTTCAAACCCACCGTATTGACCACAGTCCAGAATGTTATCGTCGTCTTCTTCATCTTCTTCCGTTGCAACCCCCACCTCTCCGTGCGATGTCTAGCAATTGTAGTGAGGCATGAATACCGACTGAAACAAGTGGGCATGAATAATTATTGATGTAGAATACTCCTTCTCATTTTTGCACTTTTTGCATGGACAACGTATGAAACCCTTCTGCTTGTTAGCATAGGCCACACTCAAAAAATAATGCACGCCTTGAATAAACTCTCTCGACCGTTGATCCGTGTTGTACATCCATTGCCGATCCATCTACATGGAATGCACAAAAATTGTAAGAAAATTCCACAAAATTCAAATCATTTAAATATTATTACCAAAAAAATTATATATATAATCAGATAATTATTATATACTAATCCAACATACGTAATGTGTTGTTCTAAAAAAATTAGAATTATTTTTAAAAGGTCTTTTAAAGTGATAAACATAAAATTAATTAATTATTTTGCATCTATTTTAAAAGGTCCTTTGTCATCTGTTTTATAATTTTTTTGTCCAAAAGATTCTCTCTCATTATTTTCCATAAATATTTTTTGAGATAAAATTGTACGGACTAAATTCCAAGAAATGTAACGTGCTAAGCATACTTTTCTTCCTCTTTATTTTCCTAACTTTTTGTCAACACAATGTAATGTGCTTAGCAAAATAATAGTCTAGAGGCTATGAGAACCTGTCAGAGCGCCGGGCATCTTTAGTCCCGGTTGATAACATCAACCGGGACAAAAAAATAGCATCTTTAGTCCCAGTTGGTGTTACCAACCGAGACTAAAGATGCCCGACGCTCTGACAGGTTCTGACAATATTTGAACCGGGACTAAAGATCAGGTTCTGACAATATTTTCTCTTGTCACGAACCAGGACAAATGTTCCTAGAAATCCATAGACTTTTTAAACCGAAACTAGATATATTCTTTAGTGCCGGGTGCAACTCAAACTGGGACTATTGTGGATTTTGGCACAACCGAAAATGGTTTCTCCAGTAGTGAAAATTAATGGAACTGAAGATTACGGTGTATGAAACTATACATATGTTAGCTAGTTGCCGCTGTAGGGGCCAGATAGTTGTGGGACTTTAAGTCTTCAAGAGAATCAATCTCACCAACCACAAGAAATCAGACCAGTGAAATGAACAGCCAGCCCTTGAGCATGCATCCTTGACTAGCCATCCGTGTCGGGCTAATGTGACTCGTTTGGAATGATTTATCTCTAGCAGTTCAAAAAGTATCCCATTTAATATATGACTACCGGGGATAACCCGTCACCAATATAAGGTCATCTTTGTCGAGTCATAGTTGTAGCATGTTACCGATAACATATAACGCGTCACAACCATGTCCCGTCACGGATAACATATCATCCATGACAGGTGTAATGAGATGACGCGTCAAAATGAGAGCACTCATCCGTGACGTGTTGTAACTACCATCCTTCATGGATAACGTTATCCATGAATGGTGATAGTTATGAACCGTTACAGATGAGGGAAAATTTAATTTTTTGAATTTTTCAAACAACCTTAGATAGAGACAAACCTACATGAAAGTTATAGATCTTGACGGGGTCTATAACTTTAAAACTGACAACATTTGAATTTGAGATAGTTTACTGTCCGAATATGCATTATAAGTAGTGAGATGTATTTTCAAAAAAACTAATTTTGAATTTTTCAAATGATCTTGAATGGAGAATGCCCAATATCAAAGTCAAAGGGTTCGATGAGATCTACAAATTTCTAATTAACAATATTTTCATTTGAGATTGTTTTCATCCCTGAATATGTGTTATAAGTGATATGATCTATTTCCAAAATATTTTTGAATTTTTCAAACAGCCTTGGATGGAGACATACCCTACCCTAAAGTTGTAGATCTTTGTAGTTGAAAGCGTTCTCATTTGAAGTCATTTAAAGTTTCAAATTTGTGTTTCATATTTGAAGAAGAATAGATAAAAGAATAACATATGAAGACCTATTAATATATGGTTTATAAGTGAGATGGTAAGATTGTTTTGCATGTGTTGAGATGGATTAGGTTCAAATCCCGCTATGATGTGCATGCATGTCACTTGAAAAATCATGAATTTCTAGCTAGAGAGTGTGACCATGTGTCGGCCCCCGGTTTTGAACACCGAAAACCTCATGTGTTTTCCTATATCAATTCTTGGATCAGTAGTTGGTACACATATTCGTAGTCAGTACAAAACATATATCGATATAAATATAGGCTAAAGGAGTTCAATACCTTTACAAGGACCACTAGGGTTTTGTCCTATCAGATGAACATCAGCGGAAACCAATAAAGTAGTAGGCCCAAGTAACACGCGCATACAAAAAGATACGGTCATATTCGGTTCATTTCATGTTGTTGTCACAACCCGATTTTCGTTTGGGATTAAGAATTATTGAATAAATTATTTCATAGAAATTAAATAAAATTAAAACAAACTAAATAAAGTGAAATTAATAAGGAAATTAAATTTTCCTTTAAAAATCATGGCTAGAAATATTTTGAAATATTCTCCATGCCTTAAAATACTCTCTGAAATTTTTCGTAAAATTTTGGAGCTCCAGAAATAATGTTAATAATACAAAGAGAATTAAACTAATTATTTAAATAAATAAATTAATCATTAAATGTGCTGGTGATATTTTTATTAAATACTTTGAGTGTCTATATATTTTCAGGAATTTTCTTGGAATTATTTGAGCATTGGAAGTATTTAAAAAATTCAAAGATCTTTTATGTGATTAATTTAAATGGGAAAAAAAATAAATTTCTCTTCCCTGTGCTCGGGCCGCCTTTCAGCCTATTCCTTGAAGTCCATGTTTCCTCCCTTGTGCAAGTTCGCTTTGGCTCCTCCTCTTCCCAAGCCACCGACAGGTGGGCCCAACTTGTCGGGGCTGTCCCCTTCCCTGCGTCGCGCCACGCCACCGCCGCGTCATCTCCGCCGCCCGTGCCGCGCAACGGCGTAATGCATCTGTTCGCACCCGTGGCGCCCCGTATCCGAGCCCATGCCGCCAAGCCCTAATCGATTCGGCCGCCTCTCTCTTCCCGAGTCCAAGAAGAACGACGACGAATCCGCAACCACCCGTGTGTAATCCGGACTTCAAACTCCCCTATAAAGCTCGAGACCTCATCCACTTTATTTTCCCTTTTTCGTTGAGCCAAAAATCGCCGCCTCCAAAACCCGCCGCCGTGCGCCACCGTCGTCTTCCTCAGCGCCGGTGAGTTTCCCTGCTCTCTCTCTCTTCTTTGTCCTGTGCGCAATCGGCCGCCCCAACCCCTATAAAGGCCGGCCTCGCCCTCCTCCCTATTTTCCCTATTTCGTCACTAGATCCCGTGCCCTAGATCGCCCCACGCCATTCCACCATCACTCCACAGTTTGCCGTCTTCCTCCCGTCACGCGGTGCCGCCGCGCTCCAAGACCACCGTCACCTTCCTCGCACCACCCCGCACCTCGGCTGCCGCTTCCCGCCCGTCGCTAGCCACCAGAGCACCTCCATCGCCGTAATCCCGAACTTTGCCACCATTTGCCATCTCTGGCTAGCAATCGCCACCGGTCTAGTCACTGCCACCATGTGCTAAGGCCGCCACCGCCTTCCCGTGCCACGCCGAACCCCGAACACCCCTCCGTTTCCACCGTTCGTCGTCGGAGCCTGTCGCCCGTGCCGGTCCCGAACGCCGGCCATTCTCCGCTCGCCGCCGTGCGCCACGCCGCCTCTTCTCGCCTTTGTGCGCCCGATGAGCCACCTCCCCTCTTCTCTCTCTGGCTTGCCCGCGTTGTGTCTCACCGCCACGCGTGCATCGCCGCTCTCCACATCACCCGATCCCGCGGCTGACCCCGCACCCTTTTCCTTGCCCGACCCGGCCGACCCGGCCTCGCCTCCCGACCGTCAGATTGGTCCCGAACCGATCCTGGCCATCGGTCCCCGTGGCTGCCCGATCCCCTTTGGGGTGATATGGGCCATCCACGTGGTGGACCCATGGACCAGTCCCCGTGAACTGGGTTCACCATGAAGTCCCGTGCGCTGTAGCCGTGCCCACCGCGCGTCAACCTCTCCCCCCTCTCGGCGCGTGACCGCTGTTCCCGTGCCGCACCGCCATTGCCGCCCGAGCTCAAGCCGAAACATCCCGCCATAAATAGGGCACCTTGGCCAAAACTTAAAATACAAAATTTGTCCCTTATCGTCTCATCTAACTTCCTCCCAAATTTCCCCAAATTCTATCCACCCTAGCTCGAGAATTCCACGAAACACCGAAGAACCCTAAACCCGGCCGCACAGAGCGAGAAGCCAAAATTCGTTCTCCTCGGCCGATTTCATAGCAAATTGGAGGTACGTTGACAATCTATGAACCCTAAGCATCATTTCTGCTAGCTTGGTCGAGCCGATTTCTCTCCGGAGCACATTGACGGCGAGCGCCGCCGAGCTCTCTGTTTAGGCTGCCGCCGTGCGCACGTCGCCAGGCCGTCTCAGCTCTTTTCTGACCAAACTGGCCCCATAGTTAGCATCCCCGTGCCCCGTGGATACTCTGGGAATACTTGGATTGGCCGAAACGCCGCCGGATCCTGCCGGCACCATGCGCCACCGCCGCCATGGCCGCCTCGCCGTCGACAGCCCTCCCTGTTGCCTCCCCGGTCTGGGCAAGCCCCAAAATGCGATCTCAATGGTCGGTAGATGGACGAAAACCCCTTAGCTCCCCTAGTCCGGCCGTCCTCGTCGTCGTTCGCCCTCCTCCCCGTCGGTCGCCAGCGTTAACAGAGAAGAAGGAGAGAGAACAGAGAATCCAGAGAGAAAACAAAGAAAAAAACAAGAGAAAAGAAATGAAAAGAAAGAAAAGAAAGAAAAGAAAGAGAAGAAAAGAAAAAGGAAAAATTTATAGAAAAATTAGAAAAATCTAGGAAAAAGTTTTGGAAAATATTTGGGGAAAATCTCTGGGAAAAATATATATTTTTCTCTCGGAAACAAATTTGGATTTCAAAAATAATTAGGGACTAATTATTAAATATGAATTTGGAGATATTTAACTATCGCGTAATTTATTTAGCACTCTAGGAATTTATTTATGACTTAGCTTCTCATCAAATATTATTTTTAATAGATAGATTTTCTAAACTTCAAGATCCAAATTATTTAGTATAGAGTCTAAGCTTCAAGATTAATTAATTATTTGTAGATCCAATTATTTTAACCCTAGGGCTTATCAACCCAATAAAGTTTGGATAAAAATTAGAGGTTAACCATTTCCTTTTAATTATTATATTTTGCGTCACCAACTGTAATATTTCTCAATAAAATGTATTAACTCGAGATAATGCCACATCATAGTCGGTTCAAGCAAGAATTCAATTTATCATAACTCGCTCATTCTAACTCGGATTTTAGCCAAACTCGAACGTAAATTCATTTAACGCCGTAGATTCGTCTCAGGAGCCGCTTTTGCAATTTACTTGGCTTTTATTGGATTTTATTGAATTCTAAACGAATTCAATCCTTCCTTTTCACACATATGATATAACCCTCGATGTGATATAACCGAAGGAAACCTTCGGTAAAATGCTTAGCCATGCTTATACTAGAATCTTGCATACTCATATTTTTACAAAAGCTATATGCTTGGGCAACTACCTTAGGGAAGGTAGTTGAGATACGGCATGTGGAGACATGAGCGTCACAATGCCTTGAACATGATGAAAATAGTTCGATGGAAAAATGAAAGTACAAAACCAATGTTTTTAGACTGGGGCGGATGGATGGATTTGGGTGGATTCCGGCAAAGGCAAGTACCGTCCCAGGTCAATTAAGGACCGAGCCATGAGACTTTTAACATGGAATGAGCCAGTACAACTGTACTTCTCGAAGGGTATAGACCTAGCGGAGTAGATATCCGAGCGGAGGCAATATCCCTGCGTAATGGTTCAGGTGTTGGGTTGAGTTAAGGGCTTACCAGTAGGGGATTTACCGCTGGTAGGTACCTGGGCAGAGATCGGGTCATACGATCAATATGAGGAGATGAAGATGAAGGTTGCAAGTTGAAGATGGAGCAAGTCTTTCTCTTACCCCGGGAACGCCAGAACTCCTCTCACTGCTAGGAAACGGGAAACGACAGCTAGAGTGCATGAGGACTTAAGTTCATGGAGCGAGTACTGCCAAAGTAAGGTTATCGAAAGGCTTTGCCGTGACCGTCCCATATAGAGGGATGTAGGCTCATTCAACGGGCAGTTGCGGAGTACGGGTAAAGTGTACATCCACTGCAGTGTGAGTAAATCAATCTATTCGAATAGCCGTGCTCGCGGATAATGAGCGGCGTGACAAGTTTCTCTTGTGGCTAGACTCATAAATTTTAAAATGATGGGATGGGTTTGCATGATGATTTTTATGTACTGGTGGACCAACTTCTCGAGATACGAGAAGGGTAGACTCCCCAGAAAACCATGACGACCCGGTGGCGGGAAGCTATCTTTGGGATCACAATGGATGGTTGACAGAACCATTGCTGACTTAATGAACTATGGTAATAAAACTTGACCAGGCTAGAAGTTAGGCTTGTGAAATGATTTAGGAAAATTGGCTTTGTGCAAATAAACCACAGCCATCCTTTGAATGACCCTATCATGTGCACCATTCCGTGTTGACTTGCTGAGTACGTTTTGTACTCACCCCTGCTATATGCACAAACATTCAGACATGGATAATGAAGACCCTGAAGACCCGTACGCCTACTACCAGGAGGGTGAGGAAGACAAAGGTGCCTAGTAGGCCTTAGTCCCCGGTCGTTGCCTGTGGAAATCGACAAGCCGCTGCCTTCCACTCCGCTGCCTTACCTACCTTCAGTATTTGGTTGTATCCGGTCCATGAGGACCTATATGTGTTAGATATTGCCTTCGGGCCTATTATTGTAATATATTTGTGGTGTAAGACTATTCGTGCACTTTGCACCTGGTAATTCAGTACTGTATTCATGGGTACCACACTACTCTATCCAGGGAAATGGTACTATGAACACGAATGATTTCCGTTCCAAAAACAGGGGTCTATAGAGCTGGTATCAGAGCAGTGCGACTGTAGGATAAGACCAAATGGTGTCCCACCCCGTGTAGAGCTGGTTAAAGGGAACTATCCCTACTTAGGATTATTTTAAATACAAACTATGTCTACAAAACAGAATGTGTTTTCCCTTATACTCTTGTCCCTCATTTGTCTACTAAAATTGTTTTGATATTACCCCTCTCTAACTCTAGAATAGTTTCAAAAGCAGATGGCAAGCCATGATCAGAAATGGAACATGGGATGAGTATACCAGGATCCCGACCAAAGAAAAGAGGTGGTGCACAAGAGGAGAAAGTCACTAGACTGGAATATAGGTTGTGATAGCAAAATGATCGTCACAGGCACGGTGTTCACGCCTGAAGATGCTGCAAAGATTCCCCGACACCTAAGGAACAACACCTTCCGTGGTGCACGTCAGTTAACCCGACATCTCCAGCTTTATGGACCGCCCAAACCAGAGGATAGTACAGATGTCCTTTGGAGATGATGATGAAGAAAACATGGAAAGCACTATAAAAGGAGAAATGGATTTCAAGGCATGTACTCGTTGTGGAAAGATTGGACACACTGCAAGCATGTGCAACTACCTCTGTCACTGCGGTGAAGACACCCACATGCCAAAGGAATGCCCCATGAGAGCCATTACATGTTTCTTGTGTGAAGGAACAGATCATGTACCTAAGGACTGTCAACTGATTTTAATCTTAGATAAGAAGAAGGAAGGCCAAAAGGTATTCCGACGGTCCACCAATCAACTCTTGGTTGGAACCACTAACAGAGAAAATGTTTCTGATCCTGAGACAGCCCCAACCCTGGTAAAGACCATCAGTGGTAACAAAGGCATACGACATAACCAGAATAGCGTACCTCGTGACAAATCCGGTCTGATCTGTTTCAACTGTCGTAAGCTGGGACACTTTTTCAATAAATGCCCCCTTCCAAGACCGGCAAAACAAGACCGACATTGCTTCAACTGTGGTGAAACAGGTCATGTATCCAGAAGTTGTCCACTGCCCAAGCGCCATCAGTCTCAAGACAACCGCATGATCTGCAACACCGGTATTCCACAGGAGTAAAAGTAGCACCCGGATCCTGTGGTTGGTTGGATGATTAGATTGGATATCTGCAAGGGTTTTGGTCTTGCTTTGGATGGTGTTGAGTTGGCAAGGGCCACACCCTGATTTCCCCCTAGTTATGGTGTGATGTAGAACGATGTTAGTGTTGTATTGTATGGGACTGTGCATGGCAGTCCGATGTACCCTTATGATGTAACATCTGTGAACTAATATAAAGTTCTATGTTATATCTTAAACGAGTTTATTCCACCATGCTTGTTGTGTGCAAAAGATCACTTAAAAATAACTTGAAGTGAAAAAAATCGATTAGAACCGTGACCTTAGTCATCCAATCTCTTACCTCGTCTATATTCCTCAGATGGTGCACCGTCGCAGAGCCTCAGTAGCTTCTGAGAACCCGCCGGAGCCTAACCCCTCCACCCTAGCGGAAGTCATGACTTTACAGACCCAACTGTTTCAAGCCATTGCCAACAACCAAGGACAACGCGGAGGATCAAGCTTAGGCGAGTTTATGCGAGCCAAGCCGCCAACATTCTCCACGGCAGAGGAACCAATGGATGCCGAAGATTGGTTGAGGGTGATAGAGAAGAAGTTGACTCTCGTCCGAGTATAGGAGGCTAACAGAGTCATCTTCGCCACCAATCAGCTGGAAGGTCCCGCAAGTGACTGGTGGGACACCTACAAAGAGACTCGGGCGGAAGATGTCGGAGAAATGACCTGGGAGGAATTCACGGCTGCCTTCTATGAAAATTTTGTACCCGCCACGGTTATGAGAATGAAGAAGAATGAATTTAGGAGGTTGCGCCAAGGCAACACCTCGGTGCAAGAATATCTTAACAAGTTCAAGCAGCTTGCCCGTTACGCCACAAGCGACCTGGCAGACGAAGAAGAGAAGATGGATAAGTTTATCGAAGGACTGAACGACGAGCTGAGAGGACCGATGATCGGTCAAGACCATGCCAACTTCCAAAGCCTCATCGACAAGGTCGTGAGGCTTGAACATGATCAAAGGACGATTGAAAACAACCGAAAGAGAAGGCTTGCTCTGGCCCGTCCAACACAAGGGACATCTCAGCGACCCAAGGGAGCAACATCGTCCAGTTGGAAGCCAGCCATCGCGGCGACCAATCACCCCTCTACACCCAGCAACGCTAGCAGACCACCTGACACCCCTTTCCGTACCCCGACACCTACTTTGGCGGCCCCAGGAGTTAAGAATGTGAACTGCTTCAACTGTGGGGAGTTTGGACACTTTGCCAATCATTGCCTAAGCCGCGCAACACCCCCGTCCGTACTGGAGCCAACGCCATTGCAGTACGAGGAACCCCTGCCCCGGCACCTGGACGTGCGCTGTTCAGAACGCCCCAGCTGAAGGAGGCTACCACCAGATTCCGCCGTGGCCAAGTGAACCACGGGCGTGTAGAAGAAGCTCAGGAGGACCAGGTCGTGCTGATGTGTATGTTCTCTATCCATTCTGCACTAATTAAAGTTTTGTTTGATTTTGGGGCTTAGCATTCTTTCATAACCTCAAGAATAAGCACAAAACATAACCTTTGTCAGGTAGGCCTTAAGAGACCCATGTTAGTACATTCACCCAGGGGAAATATAACCGTACCCCATACCTGCATCAATGTGCCCATTCGAATTAGAGACGTAGGATTTCTTTCAAACATCATGGTACTACCGCCACAAACCCTTGATGTCATTCTCAGAATGGACTAGTTGACTAAGAACAAGGGAGTTATAAACTTGGCCGAAGGAGAAGTCACCCTGTCCACCCCATGGACTTCACCGACAAGCATAACCATGGACCGAAACTCGATGTTGCGTGAGTGAGCCACGGGATTATTTACCCTACTACCATGACCGGTATGCCTGTAAGTTTAGGATTACCCGGACATATTTCCTAAGGATTTGTTGATAATACCTAAGGCAAAGCTTAAAAAAATTTATTTTAAGGGGGGGTAGAGTGACATGACCATGGATCTTTAAATTGTGCCCCATGTTGTAGCTAGATGAAACCAAACCTTCTTCGGATGGTCTCCCGTCAACCATACCCTGGATCACAATCATACCATATAAGGTCACTACCCATCTATGCAATAAAGGTCTCTAAAATTTTGGAGTAGCAAGTCTATTATACAACTTAAGGAAAGCTTAACATTAGACATACTAAATATTGTATGTTTGAAAGATCGTTCTCTAGACGGACACCGCCACCACCTGTTAGTCAATTGGACATTACGCCCCATTCTCAGCAGAACAAGGTGTAGATAGATCTGAGTCTCCTCAAAACATAATTAGTTTCATGTGCTTTACAAGGGATACTAGTTGGGATGCAAGTCGCAATCCTAACAATCAATGCCATCCAAACCACTCTTCTGATGAGCAAAACCCAACAACAACCTAAATCACCCGAGCACCAATCTAAACCAAAAATCCAATGTGCTCCTGATATAAAAGCAAAAGAGAGATTCAGGCAGTGGCCGCCAGATCCATACAAAAGGGGACAAATTCTAGGGACCATCCATTGACTACCTAATCTATTAGTAATCCCAGAAAAGAGAGAAAGACAATAGGTGCCAACACGACGAGAAGACAAACCGCCTCACAAAGGAAATCCTGGTAGCCGTCCTTTGTCACATCCCCCCACAGCCTCCAAACAAAAACCAGTGGGTATAGCACCCAAGCCAGTAAAGTACTAATAGCCGTTCCGACATACCGCACTTTTGCCCACACCCATCGCCAAGTAGCAACCCCTTTCGCCAGAATGTAGCCTCCACGACCGAAGAACCTCGACACCACTATCCTCCGAGCATCGTCTCCAGCAGCGAATCGACCCATTGCCTGAACCGATGAGGGAACATATTCTTCCATCCGGGACCCTGTGACTGCAAGCCCTAACCGCCGAAGAAGTCCGCCTCTGCCAGGAAGCCGTCGCTCTACTTCGCCTTCGTCATGTGACCCTCGCTCCATCCCTTCTTCACTCGAGCTACTTCGCCTCCACTCGCTCTCCAATCTGCTAACCGGGACAAGTGTGAGAGACAAGCCACCTTTCTCTCCCCTTTCCTTTAGAACTGAAGCAAGGGCACACATCAAAAGATCCCTTGCGAAGATATTAAATTAATAGAAGCCCTAAGTCTAGAGTACCTAGAAGGTTTTAAAAAAATGGGTAACATAGTTATCTGAAACAAAGAATCGCAAAGACACGGTAGGGATCACCTTAAGAACTCTGTGATAGATTTATGCATCATCCTAAAACAAGTATCCTATCCATCGTTCGTTGGGATGAAGTCCTAAATAGATCAGTCCTAGATAAACCAACAGACTTTCAACCATAACCAAACCCAAATCTCGGGGACGAGATTTATTGTTAGGGGGGTAGGTTTGTGACACACTCGAAAATCGGAGAATTTAAAATCGGAAATTAAAAATAGGAACTTACAAAAACTTTTGGTATTTTTGCATCTCGCCGTGTTTATTGCCTCTTATTTTGCTAGCTTGGTTGCGTGAAATTAATAAAGAGAAATTTATCTAAAAGATTGAGAAAAACCAAATAATTTAAAAATCCCAAAGGAAAGGAAATTTCAAAATAAAGGTTTGAAAATAAAAATTATAAAAATATATATAGGGAAGTTGATGAGAATTTATTTTGAATCAAAAATCACATCTTTGGGAAAAAGGAAAATGAATTAAATAAAATATATATAACATAATATAATATATAAAAAGGGACAAAAGGGTTGGAAAACAAAGGTTAAAATTTAATTTTTGACTGGGCTAGGTCATATTTTAATTTTAAATGTGAAGGCAAAAAGGAATGGAGGAAAATAGAATTTAATTCGGGAAAATAGAAAAGTATACTGTTCGTTGCGCGCCACCGGTTCGACGCCATACCGGGGCCCCAAGACCACCCTCGTCACCGCGTGCGCGCGTCGCGCCGCGACCCGCGCCGTACGGCCCCATCCGCACATCGCGCCCACCACCGCGTCGCCGCGCCGCGCGCGCGGCGCCGCCCTGCATGCCGCACGTCGCCGCTCCATGCCACGCGCGTTGCCGCGCCGCTCGCCGCCTCGCGCCGCGCCGCACGTCGCCGCGTCGCCGCGTCCCCACGCCACGCGCATTGCCGCGCCGCCCTCCGCCCCACATCGTCGCGCTGCACGCCGGTCGCGGTACGCATGTCCTCGCCCGGCCCCGCCTCCTCACGTCGCCGCGTGTCGCCGCACGCGCCGTGCCCACGACCTGTGCCGTACCACCGTGCCCATGCCACCATCGTCACGCGCGCTGTAGCCGTGCCCACCGCGCGTCAGCCTCTCCCCCCTCTCCGCGCGTGCCCGCTGTTCCCATGCCGCACCGCCATTGCCACCCGAGCTCAAGCCGAAACATCCCGCTATAAATAGGGCACCTCGGCCAAAACTTAGAATACAAAATTTATCCCTTATCGTCTCATCTAACTTCCTCCCAAATTTCCCCAAATTCTATCCACCCTAGCTCGAGAATTCCATGAAACACCGAAGAACCCTAAACCCGGCCGCCCGGAGCGAGAAGCCAAAATTCGTTCTCCTCTGCTGATTTCGTAGCAAATTGGAGGTACGTTGACAATCTATGAACCCTAAGCATCATTTCCCCTAGCCTGGTCGAGCCGATTTCTCGTCGGAGCACGTCGACGGCGAGCGTCGTCGAGCTCTCTGTTTAGGCCGCCGCCGTGCGCACGTCACCAGGCCGTCTCGGCTCTTTTCCGACCAAACCGACCCCGTAGTTATCATCACTGTGCCCCGTGGATACTCTGGGAATACTTGGATTGCGGAACGTCGCCGGATCCCGCCGGCACCGTGCGCCACTGCCACCATGGCCGCCTCGCCGTCGCCAGCCCTCCCTGTTGCCTCCTCGGTCCGGGCAAGCCCCAAAACACGATCCCCGTGGTCGGTAGATGGACGAAAACCCCTTAGCTCCCCTAGTCCGGCCGCACTCGTCGCCGTTCGCCCTCTTGCTCATCGGTCGCCGGCGCTAACAGAGAAGGAGGAGAGAGAACAGAGAAGCCAGAGAGAAAACAGAGAAAAAAAGAAGATAAAAGAAAAGAAAAGAAAGAAAAGAAAGAGAAGAAAAGAAAAAGGAAAAATTTAGAGAAAAATTAGAAAAATTTAAGAAAAAGTTTTGGAAAATATTTGTGGAAAATCTCTGGGCAAAATATATATTTTTCTCTCAGAAACAAATTTGGATTTCAAAAATAATTAGGGACTAATTATTAAATATGAATTTGGAGATATTTAACTGTGTAATTTATTTAGCACTCTAGGAATTTATTTATGACTTAGCTTCTCATCAAATATTATTTTTAATATACGGATTTTCTAAACTTCAAGATCCAAATTATTTAGTATAGAGTCTAAGCTTCAAGATTAATTAATTATTTTTAGATCCAATTATTTTAACCCTAGGGCTTATCAACCCAATAAAGTTTGGATAAAAATTAGAGGTTGACCATTTCCTTTTCATTATTATATTTTGAGTCACCAACCGTAATATTTCTCAAATTAAAATGTATTAACTTGAGATAATGCCACATCATTGTTGGTTCAAGCAAGACGTCAATTTATCATAACTCGCTCATTCTAGCTCGGATTCTAGCCAAACTCGAACGTAAATTCATTTAACGCCGTAGATTCATCTCAGGAGCCGCTTTTGCAATTAACTTGGCTTTTATTGGATTTTATTGAATTCTAAACGAATTTAATCCTTCCTTTTCGCACGTATGATTAGCATCTGAGGAAACAGGCGTCGACTACGCCGAAGACCCCGTCCAACAAGTGTGCGAGCAAGGCAAGTCATCACTCCCTTTGAACTTGTTGATCCTAATTGCGAAATGATATTGATTTAAAATTCAAATATGCATGCTATACACGAAATACCTATGCTTGATATGCCATGCCCTTGATATTGCTTAACCTTAGATATAATCTTTGTAACCCTCGATGTGATATAACCGAAGGAAACCTTCGGTAAAATGCTTAGCCATGCTTATACTAGAATCTTGCATGCTCATATTTTTACAAAAGCTATATGCTTGGGAATCTACCTTAGGGAAGGTAGTTGAGATACGGCATGTGGAGACATGAGCGCCACAATGCCTTTTACATGATGAAAATAGTTTGATGGAAAAATGAAAGTACAAAACCACTGTTTTTAGACTGGGGCAGATGGATGGATTTGGGTGGATTCCGGCAAAGGCAAGTGCTGTCCCTGGTCAATTAAGGACCGAGCCATGAGACTTTTAACATGGAACGAGCCAGTACAACCGTACTTCTCGAATGGGTATAGACCTAGCGGAGTAGATATCCGAGCGGAGGCAATATCCCTGCGTAATGGTTCAGGTGTTGGGTTGAGTTAAGGGCTTACCAGTAGGGGATTTACCTCTGGTAGGTACCTGGGCAGAGATTAGGTCATACGATCAATATGAGGAGATGAAGATGAAGGTTGGAAGTTAAAGATGGAGCAAGTCTTTCTCTTACCCCGGGAACACCAGAACTCCTCTCACTGCTAGGAAACGGGAAACGACAGCTAGAGTGCATGAGGACTTAAGTTCATGGAGCGGGTACTGCCAAAGTAAGGTTATCGAAAGGCTTTGCCATGACGTCCCATATAGAGGGATGTAGGCTCGTTCAACGGGCAGTTACGGAGTATGGGTAAAGTGTACATCCACTGCACTGTGAGTAAATCAATCTATTCGAATAGCCGTGCTCACGGATAATGAGCGGCGTGACAAGTTTGTCTTGTGGCAGACTCATAAATTTTAAAATGATGGGATGGGTTTGCATGATGATTTTTATTTACTGGTGGACTAACTTCTCAAGATACGAGAAGGGTAGACTCCCCAGAAAACCATGATGACCCGGTGGCGAGAAGCTATCCTTGGGATCCCAATGGATGGTGGACAGAACCGTTGCCGACTGAACTATGGTAATAAAACTTGACCAGGCTAGAATTTAGGCTTGTGAAATGATTTATGAAAATTGGCTTTGTGCAAATAAACCACAACCATCCTTTGAATGACCCCATCATGTGCACCATTCCGTGTTGCCTTGCTGAGTACGTTTTGTACTCACCCCTGCTATATGCATAAACATTCAGACATGGATAGTGAAGACCCTGAAGACCCGTACGCCTACTACCAGGAGGGTGAGGAAGACGAAGGTGCCTAGTAGGTCTTAGTCCCCGGTCGTTGTCTGTGGCAAACGACAAGCCGCTGCCTTCCACTCCGCTGCCTTACCTACCTTCTGTATTTGGTTGTATCCGGTCCATAAGGACCTATATGTGTTAGATATTGCCTTCGAGCCTATTATTGTAATATATTTGTGGTGTAAGACTATTCGTGCACTTTGCACCTTGTAATTCTGTACTGTATTCGTGGGTACCACACTACTCGATCCAGGGAAATGGTACTATGAACACGAATGATTCCCGTTCCAAAAATGGGGGTCTATAGTGCCAGTGTTAACTGTGGAGTTTAAGGAGCTCTCAACCGCTGCAACCCGATCAGGGTGAGGGCGTTCGTAACTAGCTAGTTCAGTTTTCGAGAAGCAACAGAACACCAAGCTTAAAGCCGACAGGTTCAGTGGTCTAAGTTTGGTCATAATCAGTCAATGTGAGCCAGCAGAAACTGTATTAGTTAGCAAGCCAACCCAATCTGACCATACCTTTTTTTTCTAGCCCTGAATCTTGGGACGAGATTCTGTAAGGGGTAGATTTTCATAGCCCAATTTTTGTTACGGATTAAAAACATTAAATAAATCATTTCGTAGAAATTAAATAAAATTTAAACAAATTACGTTAAGTGAAATTAATAAGGAAATTAAATTTCCTTTAAAAATCATGTTTGGAAATGCTTTTGAAATATTCTCCATGCCTTAAAATACTCTCGAAATTTTCCATGAAATTTTGGAGCTCCAAAAAGAATTTTAAAAATACAAAGAGAATTAAAGTAATTATTTAAATAAATAAATTAATCATTAAATGAGCTGGTGATACTTTTATTAAATACCTTGAGTGTCCATATATTTTCAAGATTTTTTTGAAATTATTTGAGCAGTGCAAGTATTTATAAAAATTCAAAGATCATTTATGTGATTAATTTAAATGGGAAATAAATTAAATCTCTTCCCTGTGCTCGGGCCCCCTTTCAGCCCATTCCTTGAAGTCCATGTTTCATCCCTCATGCAAGTCTGCTTTGGCTCCCTCCTCTCCCAGGAGCCACCGACAAGTGGGCCCTTTGTCGAGGTTGTCCCCCTCCACGCACCGTGCCCGCTTGCCGCCGCGTCATCTCCACCGCTCGCGCCGCGCCACCCCGCGCATCTCGGCTGTCCCTGTGCTGCCCCCAAGCTGCACAACGCCGCACCGCATCCGTTCGCACCCGCGTCGCACCGTATCCGAGCCTGTGCCGCCAAGCCCTAACCGATTCGGCTGCCTCTCTCTCCCTGAGTCCGAGAAGAACGACGATGAATCTGCAACCACCCGTGTGCAATCCGGACTCCAAACTCCCCTATAAAGCTTGCGACCTCGTCCACTTTATTTTCCCTTTTTCACCGAGCCAAAAATCGCCCTAAATCACCGTCTCCAAAATTTGCCGCCGTGCGCTGCCGTTGTCTTCCTCAGCGCCGGTGAGTTTCCCCGCTCTCTCTCTTCTTTTTCCCGTGTGCAATCCGATGCCCCAACCCCCTATAAAGGCCAGCCTCGGCTGAAGGAAAACACGTAGGCTACGATAGCATAAAACAAAAATTTTCTACTGCGCATCCCAGGAAAGCTTGCAAGTAAGGGTCTATAGATTATTACCAAGTGACGTGCAGTGCAGCGGACAAACTACGTTGGAGTAGCCGACCCAACGTACGCACGTCGAGAAGTCTTGCTGACCTCGGACAACGCTTTGCCGACCACGGACAGCGCCTCGCTCGGCCTCCCCGACCTCGGACAGCGCCTAGCCCGACCTCGGACTGTCTCGCCCGACTTCGCCCGATCTCGTCGACGTCGCGCCGATTCACACGACCAGTCCGACTTTCAACTACCGAATAATGGATTTGTCTAGTCAGAACTCAGGGATCTTCTGATGTCGCTGATTACACCGCAATGTAGCGATGTCTCTACAAGTATCCACACATCCAGGGAAGGAACGTCGAACACTTGTGTGCTAGCACGCGATGCACGACTAGGGTTTGGTTCGTCGCGGACTAGGGTTTTCGTGGAGAAGTTGATCTGGCTTAGAAGTTGTGCACATGATCTCCACCCCTTGCCCTCCTTATATAGAGTTGGTCGACTGGGCCTAAAGGCCCATCGGGACTCTATAGTCGATCGGATCTCTATCCGAACTGAGCCGTACCTGAGTCAAACTCGAATACCTGTTCCATCTCGTTAAGTGTGTGACCCTGTAGGTTCATGCAGACTTGGTTCCGCCCCGAGAAAGCTTCTCGGCCGACCGTCAACAGTGGCCCCTAGCAGAACGTCTTGACACCAAAGTCTACAATAAGATCAAATCGGCTGAACCTGTAATGTGTGCACAAATCCCTTTGCCTCACGATACCAATTAAGCTATAGGCAAGACACGTGCCATCCTATCATAGCTTAATCATTCACTCGATCACATATTGGATTATCTATCTGTTGATTGACTCCTCAATCAACTCGCGGCTTGGCCATGCACTTCCATAATCCATTACATCGAGGAGCCTAGAGATATCTCTCCCATTGGAGGGGCAAATTCCATCTTGATCATTCACATCCCACTACATGTTTCATAGCAAACTCGAAGACTAATTTTATAACTACCCTATTACGATGTAGTGTTTGGTAGTCCCTAAGTAAGCTATTACACATGTTAGAATCCATGATGATATCAGGTCTAAGGACTTTACACAAACACTACTTGAGACCAACTAATGGCACATTAATTTTCTGTATTTTCTTAATGTGGGTCTATCCAACAATGTGTTCTCTAACACATGTTCACATTTATTGATTTGGTATCTCCATAGCATGATCCATGAGACATGATCATCAATCAATACACATGCTAATTTTAGAATCATATTCGTTCCATCTTGTTATGATATATGATCAGAGATTATTTAGAAATAGATTCATATAAAGAGTCATGAATATGTCACATACTTATTGATCAATACAAATTATCTATTTTATAGAATGAAATAACACTTTATTCATTAATACATAAACATTGACCATGATATCTAACATCTCCATGTTTCCTCTAGGGCATATCACTAACATCGCCCTCCTCCCTATTTTCCCACTTTCACCGCTCGATCTCATGCCCTAGATCGCCCCGCGTCGTTCCGCCGTCACTCCGCAGTTCAGCGCTTTCCTCCGGTCGCACGCCGCCATCATTCCAAGCACCGTCGCCGCGCTCCAAGGCCACCGCCACCTTCCTCGCACCACCCCGCACCTCGGCCGCTGCTTTCCGCCTGACGCTAGCCACCGGGGCACCTCCATCGCTGCAATCCCGAACTCTGCCACCATTTGCCACCTCTGGCCGGCAATCGCCGTCGCTCCAGTCGCTGCCACCACGTGCTAAGGCTGCTGCCGCCTTCGCCGTGCCCCACCAAACCCCAGCCACCCTCCATTTCCGCTGTTCGCTGTCGAAACCCGTCACCCGTGCCGGTCCCAACCGCCAGCCATTCTCCGCTCGCCTTTGTGCGTCGCGCCGCCTCTTCTCGCCTTTGTGCGCCTCGTTAGCCACCTCCCATCCTCTCTCTTGCTCACCCGCACCGCCTCTTGCCGCCACGAGCGCGTCGCCGCTCTCCACATCGCCCAACCCTACCACCCGACCCCGTACCCTTTTCCTCGGCCGACCTCGCCGCTCGACCCTGCACCCTCTTCCTTGCCCAACCGCGTCAGCCCGACCTCACCTCCTGTTGGTATTTCTTACGTTCATAGATAAATTCACAAGCGCACGGATATACCATTGTAGCATTTCACCCAGGGAGTATTCCAATGGTATCGTTATTTATTTTATCCCAAAGGAAGACTACGATCTTGAAGAGAATACTAAGATGCCATGGATATTCATAAGCTATAGATGAGATACCTCAGTCCAGACAGGGGTAAGATAATCATATGTTTAAGGTAGTGCGACACACACAGAAGAGTCCTAGATGAATCATACACTAGTGCTAAGTGGAGAGTAATAATTGGAGTCAGATTCCTATAGTTCTTCTAGTTAGAGTACATAGTTTAATTAATTATTCTAGTCATGCCTAAACCCAGTTCTATGCTCCCAGGACTATGGGGGTACTGCCGCCCATTGGCCCAGCCTACCACCATGAAGTGATCTCTTACCGTTCGCCCTACACCAAATCTGAACGTGGAGGAATACAAAGGACGGACAGGGCTGTCACCACCTGCCGCCTACCTCTCACCCATGGGAAGTGGTCATAACCAATGTCTATGAAATAATCTAAGGACCATGCTTACATTACCATAAATACTTCTACTTCCCGGGGATAAGATAGAAGCAAAACTAGATCCTAATTGCTCATTGGACCGTATCTGTGGCAATAGAGTTACTCGTCTAAATACAACAAGACTATGAATTAAACTAATAATGGAACTCTTATCTACTAAAGCATAAGAAGAACCACACTCATATGGACTAGAAGATATAATCTTTATTAAGCTCAAAGTCATACAAAGGAAGAAGAATACTAAAGACATACCCGAATTCCGAAGGCGACTCGGGAATCGAAAATAACTCTAAACTACTTCCTAATTCCACTAGCCTATATGACTAAGATAGAACTTGTAGGATCTTCTTCTTATGGTGTGTGTTGAAGTGAAGTGAGCCTCGTCCTTTTATAGTGCTCCAATGGCGGTTTGTATGACAGTTTCCAACCGCCATACCCACCTTACCGACCTTGGAAGCCAATGAGGGAATGCCAGGTTGAAGTCGGTGGCGAACGGACCGAGGGCTAGTTCGGCCGAACCTTGGTTCGGCCGAACCCCCTAACTGCCTTTCGCCACCGCCTTTTGCCAGACACTGACTTGTGGGCCCCTAGGGTGGTTCTCGGTGGTTTGGTCCCATTCTAAGTCAGTTTCATCTGACTTGTGGGCCCTCCGATCCGCGGGAATTCGTGGCGATCACCAATATGTTGGAGTTGTGTTTCCTCGCCACGTGAGCTCGACTTTGCTTCAATTATATGATAAATGTTCTTGCAAGTAACTAAAGTCCAAGGACATGTGGAACTTTATTAATTCTACTCCTAAATGCTGATAGCGGATGCTAATTCCCTTTTATTTCCGAGGTCTGTGACGGTCGGAATCATTACTTAACGACCGTCAACACCTCAGCTATCGGATCAGTCCTGAACCGATCCATGCCGTCGGTCCTCGTGGCCGCCCAATCCCCTTCGGGGTGATCTGGGCCGTCCACGTGGTGGACCCATGGACCGGTCCCCGTGGACCGGGTTCAGCGTCGACCCCCGTGCGTCGCCGCCCCGACGTTTGACATCAGCCCCCGTTCGCTGATGTCAGCCCTTGTTTTGCTGACGTCACCCGTGCCTGAGTTTGCCTGCTGACGTCAGTCCTTGTCTTGCTGACTTCATCCCGAGCCTTTTTTCCTTTGAAAAATAATTAAAAATTGTGCAGTAAATTACTTTAATTTCTAGAATTTATTTAAATGGTCCAAAACTTCTAAAATTCATATCTAATCCATACGAACTCTAAATTGGGCCATTTGAATTGCTAAATTCATCTAAAATTGAGCTCTACATGTTTTTTTACTTTTCATGTACTGTTATTTGGTTTTTATTAGGTGTTTTTCCTCGTTTTACGTGCCAGCGTGAAGATTCCACCATTTTTGGAGTTCGCGCTCGCAAGGAAAAGAGTTCAAAAGTTTGTTTGAAGAAGCAAGGCAAGTCACACTTCCCTTGAAACGTATTGATCCTCTTTTTATAAATGATTTATGTTTGCAAATAACATTGCATGTTTTGCTAATTAGATGAAATGATAAGAATAACTATTTGTTTGCTTGTGCCATATTTATTTGTTATCCTTTCCTTTGTCAAACATGGGTGATAATTGGACTAGCTTTAGTCACTGATGTTGATTTTTGCTAGAATTATATGCTTAGCCATGGTTCGTTACCACTAGCTCACTAAATTGGATAACTACATTAAATACTTTAGTCTCTGATGAGCTGCAAGCTTGAAACACCTAGCCATGTCTTATTGGTTATAATTACCTCAACTAAAATATGACATAATGGTGGGATGTGGGGGCATGATTTTGGAAGTAGCACCCATGGCAATTAAGGACCGGTTCATGGGAAACCTTGGAAAACAAAAACACTTACCACAAGCAAGAATGGGCAACTGGTGGACTCGTAGTATAGCTTTCCTCTGGCCGACGTACCCTAGTGAGGGTGGGCATGATGGAGTTCGGTTGGCCGGGGCACTCGGTTGATCGGCTGTCAGATTCACCGAGGCACGCGGGGAGGCTGCCCACTGCCTTTCAATGGGTGGGGGCGAAACCTTGGTGTGGTACGATTGGTTAGGGAGAGGTTATGCGAAAGGTCTTGTCACGATTTTACCCTTTGCTGTATCATGGTGGTACTTGGGACATGGTAACATGTGTGGGATCGTGTCTTGTGGGTAAATTTGCGAACCTCTGATTAGAGTAGAACTATTCGAATAGCCATGCCCGTGGCTTTGGGCGATCGACTAGATTTACTATGATTAGTCTCACTTTTAATAATTGGACTTAATGGAATTGGTGTAGTTCAGGTGAAATGGTTGGGCCTGTCCAACATGGGATAACGTTGTTCAGTGGCATATTAATATTGCCTTAAATATTCAAACTATAAAGATTTACAACTATAAAGGTTTACAATTATAAAGGTTTACAACTGCATTTATGTAAAATAGCCGCAAACCACTCTTTGTCTCTCCTTGCACGTCTGCATTTCTTGGTGTGGCTTGTTGAGTACGATGGTTATACTCAGCCTTGTGATTTCCCTCTTTCAGAAGTGTAGTGCTTCTGAGTTGAAGCCAGAGTTAGAAGACCAAGGCTCAGACCCCAGTTGAGTTTGCCTGTGGAGTGGAGTTGAAGCTTCGCTAGGATCGTTTTTCTGTTTCGCTGCTGTTGCTTTTGAGTGTGAGGACTAAGTGCATTTTCAGTAAGTATTTTTACTTTACGTTTTATTTATGTTTGGATTTGTGTATTAATTTGTCGTTTGCGTACCCTGATTGATTCATGGACAGAGACTTAATGCACAAAATAGTGTGGAAATTTGGGCTAAATTTTAGGCGTGACTCCTGTTTTCCTAACTCGGTCCTTAATTGACCAGGGTCGGCACTAGGCCTTGCCGGTATCCACCCAAATCATCTAGTCGTCCCAGTTTAAATCATCTTGTTGTGATTAAGTTTTGGTTTTTCATTAACAACTTCACATGTGTCTCGCGAGATGGAAATGCATGTCATCTCCATCCGCTTTTCGATAAGTGTCGCTACCCTGGAGATTATCTTCCCAAATCACATTATCTTCATGTGATAAGCAACTACATGCATGGCTAAGCATGTGTCAATAATTTGACTGAGGACTTTAATATATCCCTGATTTATCAAGGTAAAGGTAATCAACATCAAGGTAGGCTTAATCAACAATTGAGTATGTAATTTAAATATTGCATGCAGTTTGTTTGGAAACAAAATATTTTGCAACATGGGTACAACATGATCAAAGGATGAGGGCATGGTAACTTGCCTTGCTTCGGGCGATGTTAACTGATTAACTTGCTTTTCAACCTTGCTCAACCTTAGGCCACCTAGGTAGCTCCTTCACGATCCTTACGAGTGATACAATCTATTTACGTGAGAAGAACCAAATACAACAATTAATCAACACACAAAACCAAAATCTAAACCTAGGAAAGAACTAAGCGGTTGCTAGCTATATTTTTCACACTTCCTAAATCTATAGGGCTTTGCCAGCTAATTATACCCAAGGCTAAGGGTTTAGCTTCTATTGCAACTAGAAGGTTTCTAGAGGGCTTGTCTACACTAAACCAAAGCAAGGCTACGACCTAAGCTTGATATAGAGCACAACCAAACAATTTAGAGAAGTATTCTTTAGTTAATTTGTTATTTAACTTGAACTCATGGGTATAAATTAAGTGTTAAAGTTATAGATAAGCATTTATTCTATTTGGTGGGTTTAAGAGTTGACGTGCTTTTGCTTTTACACATTAACATAGTATATGTGGGCGTATATGGAGTTTAGATTATTATTTGATTCGTTTAGGTTAGGTCAATAACTTGACTGGGTGCTTTCTAGTTGAGGTTGTTTTCTCGTCTAAGGTTGATCTTAGATATTGTCTCACATATTTGCTTACAGGTATGCTTGATATACAAGATTATATTTATCAATTAAAGTGTGATTAGGTACATGTATTTTATCGGTTAACTTATGAGCCCAGTTTTAGTTAACTAACCATGTGGTCTTGTGGGTTTAACCTCTTTGTGAAATTAAATTTGTGGTGTCCTATCGATGTGCTTACTTGATAAAAGAAGGTAGTTTAAAAACTATATTTTGTTCTTATTGATAGATCTATGTTTGGCAAGGACACATCTTTAGGTCATTACTTGGGTGGGGTCAAATTTTAGTATAGCAATTTATTATTTAGTTTGATGTGGTCTATAACCTGGACATAGGCATTTCATTTGTTTGCTTGAGATCAAGGTTATAAAGGATGTTTATTTAGGTCTTACAATTTTACACGGTGCACAAATTAATTCCATATTTAATAAAATAAATTTCGAGTAGTTAGTAAATTATTTGAGTGTTCATGAAACTTAAATTTTGCTAACATTTTGAAGTCTTTCTTCCTTTTATTTAATATTGATTTGCCCAGAGATAATTCTTAATATGAAAATTATTCATCCCTGTTTATCTCAATTTCAGGCATAGAGTATTTTAGTGATAACTTTTATTTTTGATCCAAAAGGTAGAGCTTGAATTTACAAAATTTTAGAGACAAATTGCACTAAATTTGGAGCTCATTTCAATTAGTTATGAATTTTCAAAGTTTATATCAGATTTCTCTTCACTGAAATAATCCCTTAGTCATTTCTATTTATTTTCATAATTTATCATTTTAGGAAAAAGTTTGGACTCACCGACAGGTGGGTTCTACTCCTTTTTGTTTTATTGGAATTATTTTTCTCTAAGGAAAAGGCATGTGCTAATGACATGTGGGGCCCATATCCTAGTGGACCACGTCAAGTTGACCACTGCCATTGGGCCCGCACGTCAGTGAGATGAATCTTAAAAATGGATCTAATTAGATTTATTAATTAGTTTGGATCCGCATGTCATTGTAATATTTTTAATGATTTGATTAACTTAATCACTTACATTAGACCCTAATCAAGAAGGGCCCATATGTCAGTCTCACGGAGGGGATTTATCCCCTTTCTTCCTTGCTCTGCGTAAAGATAGTAACGGGCAGAAAAAACCCACGTACACACGGGCACCTGACCCGGCAGGCGCGAACCTGTGCCCCGTGGGCATAAGCATAGAGTTGTGTCCATTTGTGTACTGGTAAGAAATGAGTACGCCTCCACCCGCAAACCCAACAAACCCGCACTGACATGTGGGACCACGACAGAAGAAATATATAATATCATATTCTAAGGTTTCATCCCAATTCCCAATTCCCACCACCAGCCGCACCGCAGCCGCGCAAGCCCGTCACCCTCACCGCCGCTCCAACACCGCCGCTCCGACGCCTCGTCTTCCCACAACCCACCGATGCTCGACGCCGCCGCTCCACCGCTCGTCTTCCCCATAGCCGCCGCTCCGACGCTGCAGCCGTCGCTCAGACGCCACCGCTCCAATGCCGCAACCGCTGCCCCATAGGCCGCCGCCGTCTTCCCCGTCGGTATGCGGGTATGCGGGCATGCCTATGGGCATGTTTTGCCTGCGGATAGCGGGCGCAGGCACGAGCACAAAAAAATCTCGTCAGGTGCGGATTTGTGATACATGTATCCACATAGATTTTACCCGTTGCCATCTTTAGCTCTACGCTTGTGCTTGGGTGAGACAGAGCGCACGCGCGACATGCCAGCTAGGTGTGGCGGCGCAGCCGTCCGACGGTGGCCTTGGCAGGGTTGTTGGGCCTCTCCTTGCGAAACTTTGGTGGCGGCGCGTGCAGAACCCGGGATGGTTAGGCGTGGTGGTGGGTTCCAATGACGCGGCGATGACCAACAGTGGTGGGTAAAAATGAGAGGGAGGTGAAGCGACGGTACAGAGATACTCACCTTGAGGCAGCTGGGATACGACAGACCAATGGCGGAGCGACAAACCTGACAGGCAGCAGGGTTCAGATTGGGATGGCTGGAGCATAGCCGGGACAACGATGGCTATGGCGTGCGGTCCGTCTGTCAGAGACGAGCTCGTCTCCTCCTTGTGCTGGTTCGTGCGTCTCATGGACGATGTCATGTCCTCCCTACTCCGGTGGTGTGGTGGAGGCTCGGGTGTGGGAGGGGTCACGCCACTGCAGTTGAGCATGTGGTGGTGGGCGGTGGAAGGGTTCGGGCCGAAGGGGACGGCAAGGTGCAGGGGGCTTGAGTTGTGGATGTGGAGGGGGATGTCAATGGTGGTTGCAGTGGTGGAGGCGGAGGCGACCTCACCTTTTATAGGCGTGGTGGGGTCGGTATTGTCCCTCCCAGGGAGGAGTCGGGCGTCACCTTGGTCTGGCGGTTGCTTGGCGGTGCAAGAACGGTGGTGGTGATTCACGGCGAAGACGACATGGGTGACGGAGGCAAGGACGATGAGGATGAGATGGGGCAAGGAGCACGCGTCTAGGATGACCGTGGCGTCAGCGGCTAGCGAGGATGGCATGCACGACGACTTTTAGATACGCGCCATGTCTCTTGGACCGGTGGCCTGAGGGGTGGCGCGTCGTTGGAGAATGGCGTGCAAACACACGAGGCGGATGACTGGTGATGACGAGGCGCGATGGTGCGCAGCACTTTGTTGCGATGCGTCTGGAGCAGGTCAGGTGGTGCAACATGGGGTGGGCATCGTGACGAGGACAACGCAGGCATGGCAGGCGGCGAAGCAGAGTGTGGAGGGTTATTGGCGGCTGGTGGCAAGGATGGCCGCACATGGTTGAAGAGGTAGTTGACCTCCCATAGATCCATCCCTAGTCCTGCACGTGCGCTCTTTGGCCTGCTGCGGTGGCCCTTGGTTCAGCTGCTAATCGGGGGCGCAGCGAGGACAGGAACGGTGGGGTGGTTGGGGGCGGCAGTGGTGAGGATGGCAAGCTCGGGGTTCATGGTAGTGGTAGAGCGAGGACCACGTGGGGAGGAGTGGTTGGGGCAAGGAGAGCTGACTCCCTGGCGGTCCGTCGCGAGGCTCACGGTGGATTTCTACATTGTCGTGGCGGCTTCCAACCCAGTGGTCTGAAGGAGATGGTGGTGCGAGCGAATGGGTGAGGTCGACAGGATAGGGGATGGGCATGGGCGGCTCGGCACGCGCGTCCTTGGCATGTAATAGTGACGGCTAGGCGGGCGCGACACTGGGACCGACTAGTCGTTGTTGGCCTCGGCGTGCAGCGATCGGCAAGGGAGCAGTGGCAAGAGGACGAAGCGGACTGATACACACGACGCGTGCTCCATCGCCATGGTGGCCTCGGGAGCGTGCGTGCAACGCCTGTGAGGATGGCCAGGACGGAGGTGGCTGGCATCATCGGGAGCAGGTGGGGGTTGATAACGACGGCGACAGGACGATGCTCGAACCATCGGGCCGATGGCTACGGCGACGTGAGATGACTTGGTGGCATTCCGTCATGTAGCCATACCTGGCCAAACGGGCCATGCCAAGTCGAGCCGATCCAAACACGGCTACATTGTAGCTTGGCACGGCAAGGCACGCCGGCTTGTGGGCCATGCCGACACGGTTCGTTTGCCCATGTTGTGCCTAGGCCAGCATCGTAGCCCGTGGGCCGACATAGCATGGCACGGCCCATGGGCACGACACGACACAAAGGGGGACGAGCGCGGGGCGACCGGGCGCGCATGGGCGTGACGTGTGGTGTGGGGACTGGCGAGGCCACGGCATGGCCAATTAGAGCGCGACACCGTGTCACGTAATGCTAGTCCCATGGCTATTTTTTGAAAAGAAGTATGTCATATATTCATATTTATGTATTATTTGTATTTTATGTTACGTGAATAAATATTTTGAAATTTGTTTATGTTGTTTTAACATTTCAGAATGGATGATCCAAACTATCCGACTTTCACGTTAGGTGATTTCGATCCTAATTACCTGTCGGGGTCATTCCCAATTGGTGAGTATGATGCCACCGGATCGACTCCAACACCACCATTTGTGGAGGAGATACCGGTGGGTTCAGAAGGATCCGACACTATGAGCTGGTTTAGAAGCAAGTGGAGACGCTAGATCACATGGTCCCGCCGAAGAGTTGTCCAACTATTTGGATAGAGATCCCATCAGGCATGAAACATCAGACTTCAGTGTACTCGGGTGGTGGAATGATCACATGATGTCATAACCCGTGCTTTCAAAACTAGTATAGGATGTGTTGATGGTGCCCGTATCTACGATATCCTCTGAATCAGTCTTCAGTCTATGCGGAAGAATTATCGAGGATAGGAGAACAAGTCTGAGCAGCGAGCACATAGAAATGCTACTAAGTGTTAAAAACTGGGAGCTAGCTGCAGAACATGCCCAATATACCGCTGACAACCAAGAATTGGCCGCTCAGTTCGAAAACCTTTATCTAGATGATGACCAAAACGAATAGCTACTGTCTATTTTGTAAGTATTGACCCGTAGGCTGTACTTATTTTCTTTGTCATGGTTTTCTCAAATATGAGTTTTTACATGACAAAATTTTTAATGTAGCAGCATGTATCATGCAAACATCAATACAGGTCATTACTCTTTTTCCCATATTTTTTTAAATATTTCCTAAGTCTGATTATTTTATTTTTATGCGGACCTTCCAGTTCCTATTAAAATTTTTCGGCAAGAAATAGTGCCGGTAAATTTTTCGGACGAGGAACAATGCCAAACGGGCCGACCTCGACCCATGGGCCTTGATGGGCCCATACCGGCGCGGCATGACATGACCTCCCCTTGGGCTGTGCTTGGTATGTCTCCAGAAGTGCGTCTTTGGAGTGCCCTTGGTAAAGCTCCTCAGCTTCATCATCTCTAGTAGAGGGTTGAGGCCAATCTCGAAGATCTTTGTCCTCCTGAAGATGGGCAGGCCGTTCTGTGTCAAGGACATCCAAAAGCTCACCGGGTGCATGACATCTCTCGGAAGGTTTATCTCCCGGCTCCGCAAATGTGGAGCGCCGTTCTTCAAGTTAGTCAGGAAGGACTCAGACTTCTGGTGGTCAGACGAAGCCGATCAAGCCTTTGCCGACCTCAAGTGCCTCTGGCTACGCCACTGGTGGTCGCCGCAGTAAACCCCGAGGAGCAACTCCTTTTGTACATCGCCGCGACCACCTCGGTCATAAGCACCGTGTTGGTAGTCGAGCGCCCGGAGGAGGGCCATGCCTATCCAGTGCAGAGACCAGTATACTTCATCTCGGAGATCCTTGGGCCCTTCAAGATTCGGTATCCCCAGGTGCAGAAGTTGTTATATGCCGTCCTCATCACCACTCGAAAACTGAGGCACTACTTTCAAGCCCATAAGGTGGTGATGGTGGCCGAGTACCCCCTCGGGGACATCATTCGGAACCGTGACGCCACCGGGCATGTGGTCAAGTGGGCGGTCGAGATGGGCGAATTCTCCATCAACTATAAGCCACGTAATGCCATCAAATCCTAGGTCCTTGCTGACTTTGTGGCCGAGTGGACTGAACTCCAGCTTTCGCCAACACCCGAAACCCGTCTGACCTGGACCATGTACTTCGACGGCTCGCTCAGCATCGATAGAGCCGGAGTCGGTGTGTTGCTGATCTCCCCACAGGGTGAGCATCTCAGGTACGCCCTCCAATTACTCTTCAATGCATCGAACAATGCTGCGGAGTATGAAGCCCTACTCCACAGGCTTCGGATCGCCCGATCCGTCAGCGTCTAAAGACTCATGATGTATGGCGATTCAAAGCTAATGATCAACCAAGCCAATAAGGACTGGTCTTGCGTGAGCGAGAAGATGGACACCTACTGCACCGAGGTCCAAAAGTTAGAAGGCAAGTTTAGTGGCATTGAGTTCCATCATGTCCCCTCTGATGCCAATGCGGCCGTCGGTTAGTTCTCCAAACTTGGATCTTCTTGGGCGACTGTCCCTCAAGGGATCTTTGTCCAAGAGCTGCACAAACCATTGATCAAGGAGGCCAAAACGCCACCCCCGACCACTCCGTGTCCTGGTGATTCGATGCTCGCCATCACCACTGCCTCAGAGGACTGGCGTCAGGTCCTGATTGATTACATCACCACTAAGACATTGCAGACCGACAAGGTCGAAGCCAAATGAATCATCCGACAATGCGAGCAATATGTGGTGGTCGGCCCCGAGCTATACAAGCATGCCGCCTCCACCCGAGTGCTCCTGTTGTGTGTCCTCTAGGACCATGGTGTTCAGATCCCCGATGAGATCCATTCCGACATCTATGGTAACCATGCAGGCGCTCGGACGTTGGTCGGCAAGGCTTTTCGCTTGGGCTTCTACTGGCCAACCGCTAACGAGGATGCCAGGGAGCTGGTCCGGTGCTGTATCGGCTCTAGTTTTTGGCCAAACAGCACCATCTCCCAGCTCAGGCGCTACAGACAATCCCACCGTCATGGTCATTCACGTGTTGGGGGCTCGACATGGTCGGTTCTTTCCCAAACACAGCAAGGCTTTGATTGACTGTTCGTCGCCATTGACAAATTCATGAAGTGGGTCGAGGTAATGCCCCTGAAGACCTGTACAGCCAAGAAGGCGGTCGACTTCATCGAAGACATTACCTATCGCTTCGGCATCCCGAGGGAAACAATCATAGACCTTGGAACATAGTTCACCGGAAATAATTTCTGGGAATTCTATGAAGACCAGTGCATCGAGGTAAAGTACGCGCCGGTCACGCACCCCCGGGCAAATGGTCAGTGTGAGCGTGCCAACGACATGATTCTACAAGGCATGAAGGCCTAGATCTTCGATCCCCTCCAGAAGTACGGAGGACGATGGTTGACTGAGCTCCTGGCTATCCTCTGGGGGCTGCGCAATCAACCGAGTTAGGCCATAGGATAGACTCTATTTTTTCTAGTATACGGATCGAAAGTTGTATTGCCGGTCGACATGCTCCACGACTCCTCGAGGATTCACCACTATGATGAAGGGATGGTGGAGTAGACGCGCACCGAGGACATTGACAGCCTCGAAGAAGCTCGGCTGGCAATGGTGATCCAGTCGGACCGCTACCAGCAAGCCCTTCACCGCTACCATGACAGGAACGTACAGGGAAGGCCGTTCAAGGTCAGCGATCTCGTACTTTGCCGAGTTGAATCCTCGGATGGCATGAACAAGTTGTCAGCCCCATGGGAACACCTCTTCATCACCTCCTCCCTCACACGCCCGGGCTCGTACAGGTTGGTTCGAGAAGACGGACAGGAAGTACCGAACTCATGGAACATCAAGCACCTGCGTTGATTTTATGCTTGAATAGCTATGTACCCTGTACTTTCCCCTTTCAATAAAGCATTTCCAATTTTATATTGGACCATTTGTAGGACATCTTTTTTCTCCAATTTTTTCTAACCCCCGGGAAGCCTTCACATGTTCAATAACTCTATGTAATCCCGACCAGCGAGGGTCAGGGTTCCCTGGAAAGCAGTCTATTGAGAATGTCCGACCTACCCGGGGGCTCGATAGCTCTCCCGAGTAGCATAGGCTGCCCGCCTGACCCGTTCCTTGCAAATGCTCATGGCCAGCCCTGAGTAACACGACCCCTGCTTATTAGCCAAGGGTTCTTTGGAAGAGGAGTTCGCCGGCCACGCCTGAGCTGCTCGGGGGCTCATTCTTGGCCCGCCCGACCGAACCTGGTGGCTCGACTTGATGTCCTTCGTGCTAGGTGGCATGACCTCTACCGAAGCTGGCTAGGGTCAAGACTAATCATGGGTCAGTCGGGTGCTAGGCGAATGGGCTTGGGGGCTCCTAACGCCTCTTTGCTGTGTAAACGGCTAAGTTGCTTGAACTCGACTTGGGATCCCGTGGACCAAGTTCCATCGATGGCCCAAGCCACTCGACCTCGAGGGTCAGACACGCTGTGAATAGTCGGTCATCGCCCATACGATCATTCATTGCGTAAATAGCTAAGTCGCCTGAGGTAGACTGGGAATCCCCCGGAATCTGTTCCGTCGCCCCTGAAGAGTTTGTTCAAACTCTTCAGGCCTGTGAATCCTCAGGTGAGACACGCTGTGCGAGCTTGAATCCTCCTTTCATACTCAAAGGGGAGTCCACAGTGCCAATACATGCATGCAGGAGTGGGGCCCACTCCAATGAGTTTGTTGTGCTTAGTCTTGTCGATGTCCCTCCTAGCAAACCAGTCGGATGTGATTGTTTCACCTACCGTCTGACAAGTGGAGTAGAAGCCAACAGAGTCTCCGCCCGACTGTGACGGGCCCATGGGTCAACCTCCATGAAGTGCTGAGGAGAGGCCGAGCGACGAATGATGGGGGCACGACACGTTGCACCTCTCCAATTCCTTCAGTTGACGTGGGCATATAGAGTGCCGCATGCAGCACCACGTCCTTAAATCATGTAGGCGAGCTGTATCCCAGGTTGCTCTATCCTGCAGTTAAATTATTGTGTCCATTGAGGTCAAACCTCCAGGCCCACCAATAACTATGGTGCCCCAAAGGCAGAGGGCATGCTCAGGTCCCTGTCTGGGGTCTTGAGACGCCTGAGTCTTGTTCCGAGGCAGCCATCGTGCTCTGAGACAACTGCGTTCCCAGGGCACACCACGTGCCCGAGGCACCCAACACACCCGGGGCACCTGTGACCGCTCCCATTTCTCCAACACAGGTCAATAATTGACCAACACACAATATAAGACCAAGGAAACAAGGAATTTGGTTTACAATTTCAAGGTGGCTTATAATCAAGTTTTGGTGCACATTTTATAATTAGCATGCAATGTTTTTTGCAATGAACACATTTATCAAAATGGGATTAACATGCTCAAGGAGGGGAACATAGTGACTTGCCTTAACTAGAATATCCTCAGGCTCACAAACACGTGATACCTCCTCATGGACGTAACTTGTCGTATAATACTATATATAGCTAACGCAAAATGAATAAAGCCATAAATACAAATAAAATTTCTAAACTAGCAAAACCCATGCCATTAGGTAGATCTTGATTTTAGATGAATTTAGGGTGATTTTGATTTAAAACAAGTGAGTTATTAGTAGCTTCCAAAGTTTTAACTTTGAATTAAATCAAATTTAACTACAAAACCTTCTATTCAGCCATTTCCCAAAATGTATGAACTATTTTTGTTAAGGAAAAAGCTTGTTTCACTGATAGATTGGTCCCACAACATTTTATTTTGCAAAACAATTATCACCTTAGTGGAATCGGCCGGCGGGAGGCTCGCTATCACTCCCTCTCGACGAGGGAAAGATTTCCCCCAACTAGGCTCGGGCGGGAAGCTCTCTAACGGCATGGCCAACGGCGGTCCTTCCCCAGGCACAGCGGCAAACAAACCACATTAACATTGTGTCCCAATTGATTGCTTATGGAGTGGGGCTGTGTGGATGACATGGGTATTGAGTACCCACACGATCTGCATATCCAACTAGAGATAGGATGTGGGTCGGATCTATGTAGTATGTAATAGAGTAGGACTCGATCACTGTATTGCCTTGTGTTCTATGGCAGGGCCTAGAGTCTCGGTTGAATACTACCATATAATAGATTAGGAAACCAATGCCCCCCAACCTATATAAGGAAGGCTGTGAGCCATTCAAGGGCATAACCACAACTTAATTGTCAGATCATTACTACACCCGTTGGATCCTATCCCCAAACAGGAGTAGGGTATTACTTCTCATTGAGGGGTTCTGAACCAGTCTAAATCCTTGTCTTCCACATCAATCCACTTTTAGGACTCATGTGCTACCCGTTTTATTATTGCTAATTTCCAGAATTGGCAGATGGTGTCCTAGGTAGGGGCGGTGCTGAGTTTTCGGTCGATGAATGCGATGAAACCAATCTCTGACGTCACCGGATTCATCTTCGTCCCAAGTCTCCTGAACACCGCAAAGGCTTGCACCAAGCTTGTTTTCTCCGTCTCGGATTCAGTCTAGCCAGGGAGATCAATCTCAACGAGTTCAACGATTTAATCTTCGACATCACTGATTTTTTTCCCTTTGAACTTATCGTTGTTTATTAGATTGATTTATAATCTTAGATTAATCTCTGGATGCTTTTTGTTGTTGTTCACATATAATTACACGATTGTTGGCATGAAATTCCTCGTGACACATAAAGCCCTAGGAGATCCGCTTAGCTGCACTGCAGGTCCTACCAATCGGGTTTAGGACATGCCAGTCAGTTTGATCCGGCAACTAACAAGATAAAAAATAGATCGATGATCAAGGGTCGATCAACCAATAAGCCAATGAGATGTAGCAAGGCCAGCCGATGTCGATAGAGTTTTGATCAATCGGCTATAGGCTCGATGTAGATTCAAATAATCAGATAAATATGAGATTTATTCTATCATTGGCTAAAACTAAACTATGCATAATCATCAATAAGCCATTCTTTATCAAAGACAGTCTTGATAGATCGGACTGAACTGAGACAGTATAAGATTGAAGTTGATAAAGATAGATTTAACTAGTGAATATACAAGTTTGAGTATAATCCGATACAATATTTAGAAATAGTAACAAGATAACTCATCGGCTAAAATTCCGATGAAACATTGTGTAAAAACATATCGGCTTACTAGAATTAAACTTATTAACAACAATCTAATAGATCAGACTTAACCGAGATAATATAAGATTAGAGATAATAAACAAACTTATTTAGCAGATAGATCTATACAAATGTGATGGATATATTGATCAATCTAAAACAACAATGTGATTAGTGAAACACCAACTTAGTCAGAATATCAGACCTAACCGAGAAAGTCCTAACTAAGCTGATACGGCTCCAAACGTGATGCAGTTAAAGATAGAATCAATATATCTGATTGGCAACACTTACATCAACTTTAGTCGAATATCAGACTTAATCGAGAAAACTCTAGCCCCGTCAATACAAATGAAGTTGACAGAACTTACTTCATCACCAGAGATCGAAACCGATGTAGCTGAACTCGAAATTAAGAACTCGCCGAAATAAAAGGATGGTGATGCGCCAAAACTAATTGTATTGATATGTGGAGATGTCTTATAACCCTGGATGTATATATTCAGACCCTCAAATTGATACAAGTCCTGATCGGACACGACACATGATTCCCAAAGATAAAAGAAAAAATACAAGTCCTGATCAGACACTAGAAAAAACTTCCTAAAGATAAAAGGGAAGTTACTAAATCCTGTCTAATTAATAGATAGAATTAAATTACCATGCCGCGGGTCTTCATAGTTCCTTTTGAACTCCATCGGTACATCAATTTCTTTCCTTAGCCGAATCTATTAAAGAACCATACCAAATTTTGGTGTTAACAACGACATTACAGAGGTGCTGGTCATGGACTCTTGGCGTCGCTATGCAGTCAACCGGCCATGAGCCCACTCCATCATCATCGTTGCTGATGGGTGACTTCGTCTTCACCATCAGCCGCCTCCGCCGTCATCGGCTGGTTTCTTCGCCTCCACGGTTGGTGGTCTTTGCCAACGTTGCTGATGGTGACATCATCTTCATCGTCAGATGCTTCCGTCAAAGTCGACTAGTTTCTTCGCCGCCACTATTGGTGGACTTCGTTGCCATTGATGGGTGCCATCGTCTTCACGATCGGCTTGCCTCCGTCGCCAATTGGTGTCCTCGCCTTACAGCTGGCCTATTACATCGCCGCTGATGGGCATCTTCATCTTCACCACTGGCTTGCCTCCATTGCCGTTGTTTGGTGTCTTCCTTTTCATAGCTAGCCTATTATGCCACTACTAATGGCATCTTCATCTTCACAGTCAGCTTGCCTCTATTGCCGTCATCTGGTGTCTTCAGTTTCATGGCTGGCCTATTACGCCACCACTAATGGACATATTTGTCTTTGCCACGGGCTGCCTTCATCATCGTCGACTGGTGGTCTCGCCTTCATGTCTGGCCTATTACGTCATCACTGATGGGCATCTTCGTCTTCATCATCAGCCGTCTTCATCACTACCAACTTGTGGTTTCACCTCCACAGTTATGCGACTACACCACCGTTGATGGGCATCTTTGTCTTCACCGTTGGCCGTTGTTGCTGCTGTCGACTGGTGCCTTTGCCTGCATGGCTGGCCTAGTTTGCTGTCGTTGGTGATGGAGACATCATCTTCACCATCAGCTGCCTCCTCCGCCATTGACTGATTTCTTCGCTTGCATGGTTGGTGGACTCCACCGTTGTTGTTGATGGCGACATCGTATTCACCGTTGGAAGCCCTCGTCGTCACCGACTGGTTTCTTTGCCTCCATGGTTGGTGGAATCCACCGCTGTTGCTGATAGCGACATCGTCTTCACCGTTTGTCGCCTCCGTTGTTGCTGACTCGTTTCTTCGCCTCCACGTTTGGTGGATTCCGCTACCGTTGCTGATGGCGATATCGTCTCCACTTCCGGTTGCCTGTGCTGCTGTCGGTTGGTTTCTTCACCTCCCCCGTTGGTAAATTCCGCCGTCGTTGCTGATGGTGACATCGTCATCATTGATGATCATCTCTTTTGTTGCCGACTGGTTTCTTTGCCTCCATGATTGGTATACTCTACTACCGTTGCGTGGTGACATCGTCTTCACCGTCGGTTGCCTCCGTTGTCGCCAACTATTTTTTCACTTCCACAACTGCGTGACTATGCCACCATTGATGGGCACCGGCCGCCTTCGCCACCGTCGGTTGGTTTCTTCGCCTCCATGGTTGGTGGATTTCACGCCCTTGCGATGGTGACATCATTTTTACCGTTGGCAGCCTCCGTCGTTGTCGACTGGTTTCTTCACCTCCATGATTGGTGGATTCCGCCATCGTTGTTGATGATGACAATGTTTTCACCGTCGACTGCCTCTGTCGTCGTCGATTGCTTTCTTCGCTTCCATGGTTGGTAGACTCCATCGCCGTTTTTGATGGTGACATCATCTTCACCATTGGTCGCCTCTATCATCGCCGACTAGTTTCTTCGCCTCCATGGTTGGTGGACTTCGTTTCCACCGACTGGTGTTCTCGTCTCCATGGTTGCACATCTTCCCCATCGTTGTTGGCAACCTCGTCTTCACCGCTGGTTTACCTTCGCCATCGCTGACTGGTGCCCTCGCCTCCACGGCTGTGTATTCACTACCATCTTTAGGTGACTTCATCTTCATTGTCTTCATCACTGGCAAACCATGTTGCCTCTACTTCGCTGTGCTAATCTACTACAACAAGTGGTGGTCTAATCCTCAAACTTTCTACTCAGACATCCTCAACCCGTATCTTCACCGTCGTTTTGCCTTCGCTGCCGCTGTCTAGTGTCTTCGCCTTGACGGTTGGCCTATTACACCGCCGCTGATGGGTGTCTTCGTCTTCACCATCGGATTGCCTCCATTGCTGTCGTCTGGTGTCTTCGCTTTCAGAGCTAACCTATGTTAGTGATATGCCCTAGAGACAACATGCAGATATTGGATATCACGTCAATGTTTATGTATAAATGAATAAAGTGTTATTCAGTTCCATGAAATAGACATCTTGTATTGATCAATAAGTACGTGACTTATTTATGAGACTCGATATATATGAATCTATTTCTAAACGATCCCTGATCATATGTCATATTGTTGGAACAAATATGATTCTAAGATCGGCATGTTTATTGATTGATGATCATGTCTCATAGATCATGGGTATGGAGATACCAAATCAATAAACATGGACATATGTGTTGGAGAACACATTGTTGGATAGACCCACCATGAGACACTACAGGAATTAATGTGCCATTAGTTGGTCTCAGGTAGTGTTGGTACAAAGTCCTTAGACCTGAGATCACCATGGATTCCAACATGTTTAGTAGCCTACTTTGGGACTACCAAACGCTATTAATGCGGGTAGTTAAAAGGTAGTTTTCGGGTTTGCTATGAAACATGGAGTGGGATGTGAGTGATCAAGATGGAATTTGCCCCTCCTTTGGAGAGATATCTCTGGGCCCCTCGAGGTAATGGATTATGGAAATGCATGGCCATGCTAAGTTGATTGAGGAGTCAATCCAACGGACGGATAATCCAATACGGTTCGAGTGAATGGTTAAGCTATTGAAGGGATGGCACACATCTTGCCTATAGCTTAACTCGTATCGTGAGGCAAAGGGATTTGTGTACACATTACGGGTTCGAGCCGATATTATATTCTTGTATACTATGGTGTCAATATGTGCTGCTAGGCGCCGCGTTGATGTGTCGGCTGAGTTGGACTCGAGCCGACGGTCGGCTAAGTTAGACTATAGCCGAAACCGAGTATACCTGAACCTACGGGTCGCACGCTTAAGGGGATAAGAACAGGCATTCGAGTTGGACTCGGATACGGCTCGAACGGATAGGGATCCGATCGGATAGAGTCCTATGGGCTTACGACGTATGGGCAGCCAACTCTGTGAGATTCGGATAGGATCCGATTCAAAATAGAGTCCTGATCGGCCACTAGTCCCGTCGGCCAACTCTATATAAAGGAGGGAGGGGTGGAGAGCTGCGACACGTCAATTGCATCGCGTGCAACGAAGTCGCCGAGATCAATCTCCACGGAAACCCTCCCACTTTCGAGCCAAACCCTAGCCTTGCATCGCGTGCTAGCACACGGGTGTTCGGCGTTGTCCCCGGACGTGTGGATACCGGTAGAGGCTGCTACGTTGTGCGCTGTTGATCGGCCGGATCGGCGCAATCGGAGCGATCGGCTGTGGTGGAATCGGCTGCGGTCGGGCGCATCGGAGCGAGGCGTGAGAACGCGGCCGGACGACTCGAATCGACTGATTGGCGAATCGGCTGTCTCCGAGAATCGGCTACACTGTTCCGGATCGGATTGCCCTGATTGGCTATTCCGCTGCACTCTATTCCAATCGGTAACGATCTATCGGCCCTTACTTGCAAGTGTTCCTGGTTTGCGCGGTTAAAAGTTTTGTTTGCGGCTAGCGTAGCCTCCGCGTAACCCTTCAACCTATTATGCCACCGTTGCTGGGCATCTTTGTCTTCACCACCGGCCACCTTCGTCGCCGTTGACTAGTTGTCTCATCTTCATGCTGGCCTATTACACTGTCATTGATGGGCGTCTTCGTCTTCACGACTGGTCACCTTCGTCACCGCTGACTTGTGGATTCTCCTCCACAGCTACACGACTACGCCACCGTTTATGGGCGTCTTTGTCTTCACCGCTGGTGTTGGTATTTGTTACGGTCATAGATAAATATGCAAGCACACGGATACCGCTGTAGCACTTCACCTTAGAGTATTCGAAGGGTATCGAATCACAAGGAACATTTGTGCATAATCTAAGAACATAATTCACCCAAGGACAACAATGAATGGTAGGCTTGGGCTTGAGAGGATTCCTATAGATTAATTAACTAGACTTAAGTTAAAGGTAAAATTCTATCGATTGCTTTAGGCATCGGTTCACCCTTGTTCTACCAAGGAACTCCGGCTTGTATCTCTATGATGTACCCGAACATGGATGAATACGAAGGACAGACTGGGTTGTCATCACCTGCCGCCTACCTCATTTTCCATGGAGTACATAACAAATGAACGTAACCTCTAACCTACACACCACGTCTACATTATTGACTACTACTCTAGCCTCGGTCAAGAACTTTCTTATTATCCAGAGTCTTAGTACTAGAGCACCCAGTATAAATACTAAGTGACGAATCCGCAATGATGAGAATATATCTCACTTAAGCAAGCTAATTAAATAGCAAAAGAAAATCTCGAATACTTCCTTCATTAAAGAAGCATCAGCCGAGGTACAAAACCGGAGAGAGGACTGACAACTCCGGCACTCCTATAGGACTCTCCTGAAGATAGGCCAACATCTCCGGTACATGCCAGAGAGGAAGCCAACAGTTGGGGCACTCTTTGTGGAGGTTCCCCTCCCTCTCTTCCTATATTCTAACTCTACTAGAGAGTAGCCTAAATGTGTAGTTGAGTTGTACTCCACTTGTTGTGTAAATTGAGAGTGAGAGCTTCTCCTTTTATATGGTTCAATGATGGTTGCGAATGGCGGTTACCAACCACAACCGCCATTGGGAGCCTATTGGGAGTCGCCATGTGAAAGCTGGTGGCTGGGAGCACCAAGGTTGTTTCGGCCAAACCACTTCCACCATCTCTGGCCACCACCTTCTCCCAGTGTATGACATGTGGGCCCCTATGACGGTGCATGGTGGATAGACCTTGAATATGTCGGTTTTGCATTGATTTATGGGCCCTCCAATCCGTGTACTTGTGTCCGATTGGCCGGAGGTGTGTTTTGTCGCATGGCGGGTGGTTTTCGTCCATAATTTACCTACATACAAATATTCACCAAGACTTGTGGAAATGGTTAGTAATAATCACTACCTCTAAGTTTGGTATTCAATTTTGTATTCTTTCATTTGTTTTTATGCTAGAATTGACGGTCGGATTTGGTATTGAAGGACCATCAACATCGGCTACCATCAAGCGGTGTCTTCCCCTTCACGTGGCCTACTCTACCACCGTTGTTGATGGCGACATCGTCTTCACCGTTGGCTGCCACTTGTCGCCATCGATTGGTTTCTTCCCTACCATGGTTAGTGGACTCCTCCACTTGTTACTAATGGCGACATCGTATTCACCGTCGGTCGCCTCCGTCGTGGCGGTTTCTTCGCCTCCACGGTTGGTGGACTCCACCACCATTGTTGATAGCCACATCGTCTTCACCATCGGTCGCCTTTATCGTCGCTGACTTGTTTCTTCACCTCCATGGTTGGTTGGATTCCACCATTGTTGCTAATGGCGACATCGTCTCCCTTGTCGGCTCCCTCGCCACCGTTAGTTGGTTTCTTTGCCTCCACAGTTCGTGGATTCCACCGTCGTTGCTCATGGCGACATCATCTTCATCAATGGTCGCCTCCGTCCTTGCCGGCTGGTTTCTCCGCCTCCATGGTTGGTATACTCCGTCACCGTTGTTGATGGCAACATCATTTTGACCGTCAGTCACATCCACCATCGCTGATATGTTTTTTGCCTCCACGGCTACACAACTATGCCACCGTTGATGGGCGTCTTTGCCTTCACCGTCGGCCGCCTTCGTCGTCATCGGTTGGTTTCTTCGCCTCCATGGTTGGTGGATTCCGCCACCATTGTTGAGGTGACATTGTCTTCACCGTCGATTGTCTCTATTGCCGACTGATTTCTTCACCTCCATGGTTGGTGGACTCGTTGCTCTTCTTGATGGTGACATCGTCTTGACCGTCTGTCTCCACCACCATCGACTGTTTTCTTCACCTCCATAGTTGGTGGATTCATTGGTGTTCTTGATGGTGACATCATCTTTACCGTCATTGCCTCCATTGCCATCGACTGGTTTCTTCACCTCCATGGTTGGTGGACTTTGTCGTCGTTGCTGATGGCGCCATCGTATTCACCGTTGCTAATGGCGACATCGTCTTCACCGTTGGTCACCTCCGTCACCACTAACTAGTTTGTTCGCCTCCACGATTGGACTCCATTGCCGTTGTTGATGGTGACATTGTCTTCACTACCGGATGCCTCCGTCACGGTTGGTGGAGAGCTGTGACACGTCAATTGCATCGCGTGCAACAGAAGTCGCCGAGATCAATCTCCACGGAAACCCTCCCCACTTTCAAGCCAAACCCTAGCCTTGCATCGCGTGCTAGCACACGGGTGTTCGGCGTTCGTCCCCGGACGTGTGGATACCGGTAGAGGCGCTGCTACGTTGCGCGCGTTGATCGGCCGGATCGGCTGCAATCGGAGCGATCGGGCGTGGTGGAATCGGCGCGGTCGGGCGCATCGGAGCGAGGCGTGAGAACGCGGCCGGACGACTCGAATCGGCTGATTGGCGAATCGGTGTCTCCGAGAATCGGCTACACTGTTCCGGATCGGATTGCCCGATTGGCTATTCATGCACTCTACTCCAATCGGTAACGATATATCGGCCCTTACTTGCAAGTGTTCTGGTTTGCGCGGTTAAAAGTTTTGTTTGCGGCTAGCGTAGCCTCCGCGTAACCCTTCAGTGGTATCAGAGCTAATCTTGCTTAGTTTGGGTTTTAGATTGGATCTGGAACAAGTTTTGCGCACGGGTTGATTAGATCAATCGGTTTTACGGGATCTGTTGAGGAGAGTTGATGGTAATTGCGTTCCTTGATAGTGTATCGGAACGGCGTAATGTGATTACGTCGAAGCAATATCCATAGAACTCGGTTTGAGTCGGCTTCGAGATAGCGTTCCTTGATAGTGTATCGGAACGGTATAATGTGATTATGCCGAAGCTATCTCGTAGTCCGATCTTGTTTGCTGCCTCGCGCCTACGCAAACCATCTCCCTTGATAGTGTATCGGGACGGCATAATATGATTACGCCGATATGGTTTCCGTAAGCGATTTCATAGATTGGATCTATGAATTTCGTGTGGTGTTCCGGGCGCTGCCCGGAAGCCCGCCGTGTGCGTACCCCCCTTTTAGGTTGTCTCGATGCCGTAGCTTTGCGATAAGTAGAAAACGTTTCTACGCCTAACTTGTTTTTGCAGAGAATGCTTTGAGATGGTATGGCCCTATTGTATGTATGAGATGCATGTGATGCATGTAATATTCTTTCATATGTGCAATCCCGTAATATTCTTTCATACGTGCAATGCTTGTAATATTCTTTCACGACTGCGAGTCGATGTAATCTTCAATTAGAGCTTCTATAGTAGTAGCTTAGTTTGAAGAAATCAAGCATTCGGCACTCGAAAGAACGGTGATGAAGATGGAGATCCTCTACACCGGCGAGGAGATGGAGATCACCATCCGAAGGGGGCCATACTATTTCACTATATGCTATTCTTCTTGCTTTCATATGTGATATGTTTGTTTGATAGGATAGCATCCCTCACAATATTAAGTAGTAATGATGCCCTTCCAAATGTTGCACCGTCACCGTTATGCTCGTCAATGGTGGGTGCAAAGCGAGTGCCATTCTCTATCATAACACGAGGGGTATATGTCGACATATACATGCAGGAATATTTGGTTTACTTAACAAGGCTATCAAAACAGTTTTGGGCCTTGGGGCATAGGTTGGGGCCGGGGCATGGAGATGCCACACCAACAACAAGAGTCACATAGAGATGTGATTAGCAAGGAGTTGCTTACCGATGTTACTAATTTTCTAGCAGTGATGCCAAAGCTCACTAGAAAATTAACTAACATGTGGATCTTGACCCAATACGTAACCTGGAGGGAAGGTGGAAAATACGTAATGGAAGTCTTATGTTAAATTGTTTAACAAAAGACATAGCATAAACATTGTGCTAAACTTTGCTTTTTCGTTGTAGAATAAATGGCGGCTAATACTACACCCAGTACCTTTAATTTGCGATCTATTCTCGAAAAGGAAAAATTAAATGGAACAAACTTTATGGATTGGTATCGCAACTTGAGAATTGTTCTCAAGCAAGAGCGTAAGGAGTACGTTCTTGAAGTATCCTATCCCGAGGATTTGCCAAATAATGCCACCGCAACGCACGGAGGGCTTATGAGAAGCACACTAATGATGCCCTAGATATAAGCGTCTCATGCTTGCTACAATGTCCCCCGAGCTTGAAGCAATATGAGAGCAGCGATGCTCACACTATTATTCGGGGACTGCGTGGCATGTTTGAGAACCAAGCACGGGCCGAGAGGTTCAACACCTCAAAGTCCTTGTTTGCGTGCGAGCTTGTTGAGGGAATCCCGTCGAGTCCGCATGTGATAAAGATGATTGGCTATATCGAGAGTCCGGAAAACTAGGTTTTCCCTTAGCCAAGAGTTGGCTACGATGTGATTCTCCGGTCGCTCCCTCCGAGCTTCGAGCCATTCATATTAAATTATCACATGAACAATATGGATAGAACCTTGGCTGAATTGCATGGGATGCTAAAGACAGTGAGGAGAGTATCGAAAACGGTCATCATGTGATGATGATGCGAAGGCAAAGCGCAAACCACTGTCAAGAAACTTTGCACCAAGAGGAAGTTAACTCCCGATGAGATCGCGAGTGCCTCCAATGCAAAGAAGGGCAAGAAGGGGTCGGCGCATCGATGCCGTTTGCTTCTATTGCAAGGAGACAGGCCATTGGAAGAGGAACTGCAAGAAGTACATGGAGGATCTCAAAAAGAAGCAAAGTACGACTTACGCTTCAGGTATTAATGTTATAGACATTAATCTTGCTACTTCACCTACGACTCTTGGGTATTTGATACCGGATCGTAGCTCATATTTGCAAGTCGTTGCGGGGAATGAGAAGAAGTAGAGGATTGAGAAGGGGCGAGGTGAACTGCGCGTCGGCAATGGAGCAAGCGTTGCTACGATTCTTGTCGGCACGACAGTACCACTTCATCTACCTTCGAGGATTAGTTTTGGAATTAAATAATTGTTATTGTATTCCAACACTATGTCAAAACGTTATTTCCGCTTCATGTTTGCAAGCGGAAGGATATGATTTTAGATCAATGAACAATGGTTGTTCAATATATCTTAGAGATATGTTCTATTTTCATGCTCCATTGGTGAATGGATTATACGTTTTTAATCTTGAAGCGTCTCCCATCTATAACATTAATACGAAAGGCAACTCTCTAATGATATAAACCCCACGTTTATCCGGCATTATCGCTTAGGCCATATAAATAAGAAACGCATGGAGAAGCTCCATAAGGATGGATTGCTTCACTCTTTTGATTTTGAATCATTTGAGACATGTGAGTCTTGTTTACTTGGTAAGATGACAAAGGCACCTTTCACGGGACATAGTGAGAGAGCAAGTGACTTATTGGCACTCGTACATACCGATGTATGTGGACCAATGAGCTCAATGGCCGAGGTGGTTATCGTACTTTATTACCTTTACCGATGACATTAGTAGATATGGTTGTATCTACTTAATGAGGCATAAGTCCGAATCCTTTGAAAAGTTCAAAGAATTCCAGAATGAAGTACTGTAATCATTTAGGGAAAACAATCAAGTTTCTACGATCGGATCGTGGAGGAGAATACTTGAGCCAAGAGTTTGGTAATCATCGAAAGATTGTGGAATTGTTCCACGCTGACTCCGCCAGAACTCCACAATGGAATGGGGTGTCCGAACGGAGAAATCGCACCTTGTTGGACATGGTGCGGTCGATGATGAGCCAAAGTGATCTTCCGTTATTCTTCCGGGATATGCTCTTGAAACAACTGCGCTCACACTAAATAGAGTTCCATCTAAGTCGGTTGAAAAGACACCATATGAGATATGGACAGGGCAACCCCCTAGTTTGTCTTTTCTCAAAATTTGGGGATGTGAGGCTTATGTAAAACGTTTACGGTCGACAAGCTCACACCCAAATCGACAAGTGCTTCTTTGTGGGATATCCTAAGGAAACCAAGGGATATTACTTTTATAATCGGGAACAAGGCAAAGTGTTTGTCGCCCGACACGGTGTCTTCTTGGAGAAAGAGTTTCTTTCAAGAAGGGTTAGTGGGAGCAGGGTGCATCTTGAAGAAGTTCAAGAAACACCGAAAATGTTTCGCGACCACGGAACCACAACAGGAGGAGCAAAGTGTTGCGCCACCGGTTGTAGATACACCAGCCCACGGAGGTCCGAAAGATCACGTCGTGCACTGAGTATACAAAGTGCGGAACAACATGATATATTGTTGTTAGACAACGATGAGCCTAAGACCTATGAGGAAGCGATGGTGGGACCCGATTCCAACAAGTGGCTTGGAGCCATGAAATCCGAAATAGAATCCATGTACGACAATCAAGTTTGGAACTTGGTTGATCCACGATGGTGTCAAAACCATTGAGTGCAAATGGGTTTTTAAGAAAAGGCCGATCTGGATGGAAATGTTCACATCTATAAGGCGCGATTGGTGGCGAAAGGTTTCAAACAGATTCAAGGAGTTGATTATGATGAAACCTTCTCGCCCGTCGCAATGCTTAAATCTATTCGGATTATCCTAGCGATTGCTGCATATTTCGATTATGAGATATGGCGGATGGATGTCAAAACGGCTTTCCTGAATGGAAACATAAGCGAGGATGTATACATGATACAACCTCGGGGTTTTGTCGATCCGAATCGCTGGAAAGATATGCAAGCTACGAAATCCATTTATGGATTGAAGCAAGCATCTCGGAGTTGGAATATTCGTTTTGATGAAGTAATCAAAGGGTTTGGTTTCATCAAAAACGAAGAAGAGGCCTGTGTTTACAAAAGGGTCGGTGGGAGTGCAATTGTATTTCTAATCTTATATGTGGATGACATATTGTTGATTGGAAATGATATCCCTATGCTAGAATCCGTCAAGTCTTCATTGAAAAATAGTTTTTCCATGAAAGACTTAGGGGGAGAGCATACATATTGGGCATTCGGATCTATAGAGATAGATCCAAGAGGCTAATTGGATTAAGCCAAAGTACATACATTGACAAGGTGTTGAAAAGGTTCAACATGCATGATTCCAAGAAAGGTTTCTTGCCCATGTCACATGGCATTAATCTTAGCAAGAATCGGTGTCCTCGGACACATGATGAGCGGAATAAGATGGGTATGGTTTCATATGCTTCGGCAATTGGATCCATCATGTATGCCATGCTTTGTACACGCCTGCATGTCTCGTACGCTTTGAGTGCTACAAGCGAGATACCGTCGGATCCAGTGAAGGTCACTGGATGTCATAAAGAATATCCTTAAGTACTTGAGAAGAACTAAGGATATGTTCCTAGTCTATGGAGGTGAAGAAGAGCTCGTTGTAAGTGGTTACACCGATGCTAGCTTCCAAACAGAGACAAGGATGATTATAGATCGCAATGCGGGTTCGTGTTCGCCTAAACGGAGGCGCGATCCATGGAAGAGTTCCAAGCGGGATACGTTGCTGATTCTACAACGGAGGCCGAGTACATTGCCGTCGAAGCGCAAAGGAGGCTGTTTGGATCAAGAAATTCGTTTCGAGCTTGGTGTGATGACTAGTGCGATCGGTCCAATGTCTCTCTATTGTGACAATAGTGGAGCCATTGCGCAAGCCAAGGAGCCGAGGTCACATCGAAGTCCAAACACATACTTCGGCAATATCATCTCATCCGCGAGATAGTGGACAGAGGTGATGTCAAGATATGCAAAGTGCACACGGATCTCAACATAGCCGATCCGTGACAAAACCACTCCCTCACCGAAGCATGAGGCGCACACAAGAGCAATGGGTATTAGATACTTACATGATTGACTCTAGTGCAAGTGGGAGATTGTTAGTGATATGCCCTAGAGACAACATGGAGATGTTGGATATCACGTCAATGTTTATGTATAAATGAATAAAGTGTTATTCGGTTCCATGAAATAGACATCTTGTATTGATCAATAAGTACGTGACTTATTTATGAGACTCGATATATATGAATCTATTTCTAAACGATCCTCGATCATATGTCATATTGTTGGAACAAATATGATTCTAAGATCGACATGTTTATTGATTGATGATCATGTCTCATAGATCATGGGTATGGAGATACCAAATCAATAAACATGGACATATGTGTTGGAGAACACATTGTTGGATAGACCCACCATGAGACACTACAGAATTAATGTGTCATTAGTTGGTCTCGGGTAGTGTTGGTACAAAGTCCTTAGACCTGAGATCACCATGGATTCCAACATGTGTAGTAGCCTACTTTGGGACTACCAAACGCTATTCCGTAGCCGGGTAGTTATAAAGGTAGTTTTCGGGTTTGCTATGAAACATGGAGTGGGATGTGAGTGATCAAGATAGAATTTGCCCCTCCTTTGGAGAGATATCTGGGCCCTCGAGGTAATGGATTATGAAAATGCATGGCCATGCTAAGTTGATTGAGGAGTCAATCAACGGACGGATAATCCAATACGGTTCGAGTGAATGGTTAAGCTATTGAAGGGATGGCACACATCTTGCCTATAGCTTAACCGGTATCGTGAGGCAAAGGGATTTGTGTACACATTACGAGTTCGAGCCGATATTATATTCTTGTATACTATGGTGTCAATATGTGCTGCTAGGCGCCGCGTGACGGTCGGCTGAGTTGGACTCGAGCCGACGGTCGGCTAAGTTAGACTATAGCCGAAACCGAGTATACCCGAACCTACGTGGTCGCACGCTTAAGGGGATAAGAACGGGCATTCGAGTTGGACTCGGATACGGCTCGATCGGATAGGGATCCGATCGGATAGAGTCCTATGGGCTTACGACGTATGGGCACCAACTCGTGAGATTCGGATAGGATCCGATTCAAAATAGAGTCCGATCGGCCACTAGTCCCGGTCGGCCAACTCTATATAAAGGAGGGAGGGGTGGAGAGCTGCGACACGTCAATTGCATCGCGTGCAACGAAGTCGCCGAGATCAATCTCCACGGAAACCCTCCCCACTTTCGAGCCAAACCCTAGCCTTGCATCGCGTGCTAGCACACGGGTGTTCGGCGTTCGTCCCGGACGTGTGGATCCGGTAGAGGCGCTCGCTACGTTGCGCGCGTTGATCGGCCGGATCGTGCAATCGGAGCGATCGGCCTGTGGTGGAATCGGCTGCGGTCGGGCGCATCGGAGCGAGGCGTGAGAACGCGGCCGGACGACTCGAATCGGCGATTGGCGAATCGGTGTCTCCGAGAATCGGCTACCTGTTCGGATCGGATTGCCCCGATTGGCTATTCCGCTGCACTCTACTCCAATCGGTAACGATCTATCGGCCCTTACTTGCAAGTGTTCTGGTTTGCGCGGTTAAAAGTTTTGTTTGCGGCTAGCGTAGCCTCCGCGTAACCCTTCAACCTATTATGCCACCGTTGCCGGGCATCTTTGTCTTCACCACCGGCCACCTTCGTCGCCGTTGACTAGTTGTCTCATCTTCATGCTGGCCTATTACACTGTCATTGATGGGCGTCTTCGTCTTCACGACTGGTCACCTTCGTCACCGCTGACTTGTGGATTCTCCTCCACAGCTACACGACTACGCCACCGTTTATGGGCGTCTTTGTCTTCACCGCTGGTGTTGGTATTTGTTACGGTCATAGATAAATATGCAAGCACACGGATACCGGTAGCACTTCACCTTAGAGTATTCGAAGGGTATCGAATCACAAGGAACATTTGTGCATAATCTAAGAACATAATTCACCCAAGGACAACAATGAATGGTAGGCTTGGGCTCGAGAGGATTCCTATAGATTAATTAACTAGACTTAAGTTAAAGGTAAAATTCTATCGATTGCTTTAGGCATCGGTTCACCCCTGTTCTACCAAGGAACTCCGGCTTGTATCTCTATGATGTACCCGAACATGGATGAATACGAAGGACGGCGGGTTGTCATCACTGCCGCCTACCTCATTTTCCATGGAGTACATAACAAATGAACGTAACCTCTAACCTACACACCACGTCTACATTATTGACTACTACTCTAGCCTCGGTCAAGAACTTTCTTATTATCCAGAGTCTTAGTACTAGAGCACCCAGTATAAATACTAAGTGACGAATCCGCAATGATGAGAATATATCTCACTTAAGCAAGCTAATTAAATAGCAAAAGAAAATCTCGAATACTTCCTTCATTAAAGAAGCATCAGCCGAGGTACAAAACCGGAGAGAGGACTGACAACTCCGGCACTCCTATAGGACTCTCCTGAAGATAGGCCAACATATCCGGTACATGCCAGAGAGGATGCCAACAGTTGGGGCACTCTTTGTGGAGGTTCCCCTCCCTCTCTTCCTATATTTTAACTCTACTAGAGAGTAGCCTAAATGTGTAGTTGAGTTGTACTCCACTTGTTGTGTAAATTGAGAGTGAGAGCTTCTCCTTTTATATGGTTCAATGATGGTTGCGAATGGCGGTTACCAACCACAACCGCCATTGGGAGCCTATTGGGAGTCGCCATGTGAAAGCTGGTGGCTGGGAGCACCAAGGTTGTTTCGGCCAAACCACTTCCACCATCTCTGGCCACCACCTTCTCCCAGTGTATGACATGTGGGCCCCTATGACGGTGCATGGTGGATAGACCTTGAATATGTCGGTTTTGCATTGATTTATGGGCCCTCCAATCCGTGTACTTGTGTCCGATTGGCCGGAGGTGTGTTTTGTCGCATGGCGGGTGGTTTTCGTCCATAATTTACCTACATACAAATATTCACCAAGACTTGTGGAAATGGTTAGTAATAATCACTACCTCTAAGTTTGGTATTCAATTTTGTATTCTTTCATTTGTTTTTATGCTAGAATTGACGGTCGGATTTGGTATTGAAGGACCATCAACATCTGGCTACCATCAACTGGTGTCTTCCCCTTCACAGCTGGCCTACTCTACCACCGTTGTTGATGGCGACATCGTCTTCACCGTTGGCTGCCACTGTCGCCATCGATTGGTTTCTTCCCTACCATGGTTAGTGGACTCCTCCACTGTTACTAATGGCGACATCGTATTCACCGTCGGTCGCCTCCGTCGTGACTGGTTTCTTCGCCTCCACGGTTGGTGGACTCCACCACCATTGTTGATAGCCACATCGTCTTCACCATCGGTCGCCTTTATCGTCGCTGACTTGTTTCTTCACCTCCATGGTTGGTTGGATTCCACCACTGTTGCTAATGGCGACATCGTCTCCACTGTCGGCTCCCTCTGCCACCGTTAGTTGGTTTCTTTGCCTCCACAGTTCGTGGATTCCACCGTCGTTGCTCATGGCGACATCATCTTCATCAATGGTCGCCTCCGTCCTTGCTGGCTGGTTTCTCCGCCTCCATGGTTGGTATACTCCGTCACTGTTGTTGATGGCAACATCATTTTGACCGTCAGTCACATCCACCATCGCTGATATGTTTTTTTGCCTCCACGGCTACACAACTATGCCACCGTTGATGGGCGTCTTTGCCTTCACCGTCGGCCGCCTTCGTCGTCATCAGTTGGTTTCTTCGCCTCCATGGTTGGTGGATTCCGCCACCATTGTTGAGGGTGACATTGTCTTCACCGTCGACTGTCTCTATTGCCGACTGATTTCTTCACCTCCATGGTTGGTGGACTCCGTTGCTCTTGCTGATGGTGACATCGTCTTGACCGTCGGCTGTCTCCACCACCATCGACTGTTTTCTTCACCTCCATAGTTGGTGGATTCCGCTGGTGTTGCTGATGGTGACATCATCTTTACCGTCAGCTGCCTCCATTGCCATCGACTGGTTTCTTCACCTCCATGGTTGGTGGACTTTGTCGTCGTTGCTGATGGCGCCATCATATTCACCGTTGCTAATGGCGACATCGTCTTCACCGTTGGTCACCTCCGTCACCACTAACTAGTTTGTTCGCCTCCACGATTGGACTCCATTGCCGTTGTTGATGGTGACATTGTCTTCACTACCGGATGCCTCCGTCACGGTTGGTGGACTCCTGTTGATGAAATTTCTTGTTTACATGAAGGCATTAGAGTTTTGCTTAGCTCTTGTGCTTTCCTATCAAATCGGGTTCAAGGTGTGCCAGTTAGTTTGATCCTGTAACTAAAAAGATAGACAAATAAAACAGATTAGATTATGATGGCCAATAAGCCGAGGGACCTATATAGTATCGTATGCCCAGCCGATGCGATGGATTTCGGATCAATGGCTTTTATCGATGGAACTTAGGTATAACATAATTACGGATCGAGTAATAATATAAAAACCTAGATATAACTTGATGTATTATAAAATAGTATAATTAAATACCGATTGTAACAAGTTAAAGTATAATCACTAGCAATCTACAATTATTAATTATAATCTTGATAGATCGGACCAAACCAAGACAATATAAGATTGAAGCTAACAAAAGCAGCAACCAACCGATTATACTAGATCTGGTATGTTAACCGATACAACAGGTTAAATTATGATAAGCAGGTAACTCATCGGCTGAAACTCCAATGCAACAATGATTAAATCCTATCGACTTGAGGAAATCTAACTAGAAAATTAGAACCTAAAAGATTGGACTCATCCAACACAGTTCAAGATTAATAGTAAGCTTGATAGATTTAAATTCGCCGATCGGTATTATTCAGAGTGATTGATGTATTAACTCTAACTAAGATAGCAAAGCAATTCGAGAAAGACCCGATATATCAGATAAGCAATGCAAGTAAATGCTCGAGTAGTATATCAGACTTAACCGAGAAAATTTTAATTCCTTCAATACAAGCAAAGTTGACGAAACTTACTTTCTCGTTGGAGATCGAAACCGATGCAGCCCAAACTCAAAAACAAGAACTCGTCAAAATTAAAACTAGGCTGGCGATGCATCGAAAGTTATGTATTGAACTATTGTTGTTACAAGAAAACCATGGGCACACAATTTATACCCTCGGGCTAATACAAGTCTGACTCAGACATGACTCCTATGAGCTATATTATAGGAAAAGAAAACTATTATGAGTCTGATTCTAACACGATTCCATCGACTCAGGATTCTATTTATTGAAATAAAAACAAAATCAAACCTTCCTTATTACAAAAGCTAATACCAAAACTAGAAAAAATCTGTCAACCGAATCACCTAAAGATACGATGTTAACTCTATCTCTGATTCAGTCTTGAATAACGAAAATTTCCAATTTTTGTCGTTAACAACTCTGTCGATGTTGATGGGCACCATCGTCTTCACCACCAGTGTGCCTTCGTCGCCGACTGGTGTCCTCGCCTTCACGGCTGGCCTATTACGCCACTGTCGATGGACATCTTCATCTTTACCATCGGCTTGCCTCCGCTGTCATCTTCTATTGTCTTCAATTTCATGGCTGGCCTATTATGCCACCACTGATGGGCATTTTTGTGTTCAACACCAGCCGCCGCTATCGACTTGTGGTTTAGCCTCCATGGCTACGCGAATATGCCACCATTGATGGGTGTCGTTGTCTTCATTGCCGGCCACCATCGCCGTCGTCGACTAGTGTCTTTTGTCGTCGTCTCCACCGTGGACTGCCTCTGCCACTGTTGGTTGGTTTCTTCGCTTCACAGTTGGTGCATTCTGCTTCTGTTGTCGATGACAACATCATCTTCACCGACGGTCGCCTCCATCGTTGCCGACTGGTTTTTTCTGCCTCACGGTTGGTATACTCCACCGCCGTTGCTGATGGCAACATCATCTTCAACATCGGTCATCTCCGACTAATTTTTTCGCCTCCACGGCTACGTGACTACGCCACCATTGACGGGCATCTTTGTCTTCACCGCTGGCCACCTTCGTCGTTGTTGGTTGGTTCCTTCACCTCCATGGTTGGTGGATTCTGTCATTGTTGCTAATGGCGACATCGTCTCCACCGTTGGCTACCTCCGCGGCCATCGACTGATTTCTTCACCTCCACGGTTGGTAGATTTCGCTTCTATTGTAGATGGCGACATCATCTTCACCGTCGGGTGCCTCCGCCGCTATCAACTGGTTTCTTCGCCTCCATGGTTGGTGGACTTAGTCGCCGTTGTTGTTGGCAACATTGTCTTAACCATCAGTTGCCTCCATCACCACCGACTAGTTTCTTTGCCTCCATAGTTGGTGGACTCCACCGTCGTCGACTGGTGTTCTCTCCTCCGAGGCTATGTGTCTTTGCCACTATATCTCGTATTCGTCACTGGTTTGCCTCCACCAACTGGTGTCCTTGCCTCCATGGCTATGTCTTCACTACCATTGTTAGGGGACCTCATTTTCATTGTCTTCATCACCGACAAACCATGTTGCCTCTACTTTGCTAGCTTCGCATTTTACCAACCTCGATGTCTCCGAGAACCTCGATGCCTCGGCATGCTTCACCAAATATGATGTCATGCTAATATACAATAAGTGGTGCTCCAATCCTCAAGCTTTTACTCGTACATCCTCAACGCATATCTTCTCTCAAGCGATGGCTACTCGATACAAGAAGCTACAGTTGTTGACTCTATGTTCAGTTCTTTCACAACTAAGCATATAGTCGGGGGCTTCACAACACACATGTTTGAAATTCGACAAGCGTTTTTCTTCAGCAACTCCAACATTCTCACCGACAACTTTGGCTCCTAGTTTGTTGACGGTCCTTAAGTACAAAATTTGACCTTCAATTCCTGCATAAAAGCAAATGAAAAAAAATACAAAATGGAATACCAAACTGAGAGGTAGTGGTTATTACTAACCATTTCTACTAGTCTTGGTGAATATGTGTACAGGTGAATTATGGACAAAAATCACCTGCCATGTGAAGAAACACACCTCCATTCAATCAAACGCGAATACATGGAATGGAGGGCCCATAAACCATAGCAAAATTGACATATTTGAGGCTAACCACTATGCACCATCATGATGGCCCACAAGGACAGGGACTCAGGCAAAAATGGGGAAGAAAGGCGGTGAAAGTGGTTCAGCCAAGCCACTAATTTGGTCGAACCACCTCTTGATTATAGTGATTGGCAATATAATTTATAGGGTGCACTAGATCAAGAAGAGATGGTGACACATATATTTATACTGGTTTAGGCCCTCGGCAGAGGTAATATCCTACTCCAGTTGTATGTAAATTGTATCTATATCGGTGTGCACAGATTAGCATAGGAATAGTTGATGGTGCATATCAATGAGCGATAAATCTCCCTATTAGGGTTTCCCTGCCCTCCTTATATAGTCATGGAGGCGGCCGACTAGATATGGTAATGTAGCCCTTATAATCCGGATATCTACCATCTATTTACATGGGATAAGATTAGTTGCCTTATCTCTAACCCTTTCTTAATTCACAAGTTAGCCGCATGGGTCTAGTGCACTTGGCCCACTCTATGCCGCACGGCCCAAAGGCCTTGCCCAGAATACCCGGGTACCATGTACCGCACAGTCGCCCCCGACTCTGTACTTAGTTGAGCATCAACCAAGTGGAGAGTCAAGAACAAGAGATCCCAATGACGTGTGGTTGAATAAGGCAGCCCATAGAGGATTTCCCTGATCCAGCAGAGTAAGCCAAACCGCGAAGGTGAGGAAGCCAGTTGGTGATAACAAAGTCAGCCAACACGGGGTGGTGAAGAGGCCTGTCGGAGGTAGCCAACATGGGGAAAAAGTCGCCCGGTGGTGGCATAGGCAGTCGGTGTGGAGGTGTAGCGCCTAGTTGGCGATGAAGGAGCCGGCCACCATAGTGTCGACCCCCGTTTTTAAGGACAGGAATCATTCGTGTTCATATACCATATCCCTGGATCGAGTAGTTTGGTACCCACGAATACAGTTCTGAATTACCAGGTGCAAAGTGCACGAATAGTCTTACATCGAAATTATTACAATAATAGGCCCGAAGGCAATATCCAATACATCTAGGACCTACTGGTCCGGATACAACCAAAAGCAGAGTTTAGATAATATTAGCAGACGGAAGGCAGCGGCATGTCGATCGCCTACAGGCAACGACTGGGGACTAAGACCTATTGCACTCCATTGTCTTCATTCCTCCTGGTAGTAGGCGTAGGGGTCTTCCTCATCTCCTTCATCTGGAGAGTTGTGCGTATAGCAAGGGTGAGTACCCAACGTACTCAGCAAGCCAACACGGAATGATGCACATGATAGGGCCATTCAAAGGGAGGCTTGGTTTATTTGCACAAAGCCAATTTTCGCAAATCATTTCACAAACCTAACATCTAGCCAGTCAAGTTTTAGTTTCAGAGTATATTAAATCGGTGACGGTTCTGTCTACCATCCATCGTGATTTCAAAGGATGGCTTCCCGCCTCCGGTTCGTCATGGTTTTCTGGGGAGTCCACCCCTTCTCGCAGTTCGAGAAGTTGAGTCCACCAGCACACAAAATCATTATGCAATCCCATTCCCATCATTTTAAAATTTATGAGTCTAGCCATGGGAGAAACTTGTCACGTTGCTCATTAACCACGAGCACGGCTATACGAATAGATTAATTGACTCACACTGCAGTGGATGTACACTTTACCCGTACTCCACGACTACTCATTGAATGAGCTTTCATCCCTTCATATGGAATGGTCACGACAAAGCCTTTCGATAACTTTGCTTCGGCAGTACCTGCTCCATGAACTTAAATCCTCTTGCACTCTAGCCGTCCTTTCCTAGCAGTGAGAGGAGTTCTGGCGCACCCGGGGTAAGGGAAAAACTTTCACAACATTCTCATTCATTACTCAACACTTAGGCCGCAGCCTTATCTCAATAACCAGAACCACCTCTTTACTCAAGAACCACTATGCAGGGATACTGCCTCCGCTCGGCTATCTACTCCACTAGGTCTATACCCATTCGAGAAGTACGGCTGTACTGGCTCGTTCTAGGTTATAAGTCTCATGGCTCGGTCCTTAGTTGACCAGGGACGGTACTAGCCTTTCCCGGAATCCACCCAAATTCATCCATCCACCCCAGTCCAAAACATGGGTTCTGTACTTTTTGTTTTTCGTCAAAACTAATTTCATCATGATCAGGGCAATGTGGCGCTCATGTCTCCACATGCCGTATCCCAACTACCTTCCCAAAGATAGTTGCCCAAGCACGAAACTTCTTTGTAAAATCATGAGTATGCAAGAATCTAGTATGAGCAGGGCTAAGCATTTTACCGAAGTTAGCCTCCGGTCATATCACATCGAAGGTTACAAAAAATAATTCTAATGGTAATCAACATCAAGGCAGGGTTTATCAAGCATAGGTACTCATTTGTGTATAGCATGCAATTTGTAATTGAAATCAACATCATTTCGCAAAGTAGGATCAATATGTTCAAAGGAAAGTGTTGACTTTCCTTGCTCGCACACTTGTTGGACGGGGTCTTCAACGTAGTCAGTGCTTGCTCCTTCGATTGCTATCGTATGTGCGAAAAATCAATTGAATTCGATCAGAATTCAATAAAATACCAAGAGATCGAAAAACCATAAAAACGACTCCAAACATTTAGCCCAAAATTCTACTCGAGTTCGGACGAGAGTTTTTGGGACAAAATCTGAGTTTAAAACAAGTTCGAGGGTTTAGGGTTTTCGCAAAGCGTCGATCGAATAAAGAATAAAATTAAAAACGCTAATCAAAGGAATCGTGCTCGAGGTTTTGGAGGTCCGAGCACCAAAAAACATATTTTTAATGGCGAAAAAGAAATAGACAAACTCCGGATTAAAACGACGCGAAAACGAAATTTCTGAAAAATCTGATTTCTATTTCCGAATTTGTACCGAGAAAATACATGAGAAAACAATATATTTTTCCCCAAATATTTTCCCAAATATTTTCTAAATACTTTTCCTAATTTTCCAAAAATTTTCCATATTTTTCCCCCTTTTTCTTTTCCTTTTTCTTTTCTTTTTCTTCTTTCTCTTTTTTTCTTTCTTTCTCTTTTCCCTTTTTTTCTCTCTTTCCTATTCCGTCTCCTCCACTGCTCGACCGGCGCCCTTTCTTTCTCTGCTTCGGCCGGTGGCCGGCGCTAGCGCGAGGGGGCGGCGCCTTGGGGCTTACCGGCGACGGCGACGGCAAGGGGAGGCGGCGGAGCACCGGCTCACGACGGCGACGGCGCTCGGCGGCTGCGGCGGTTTGCGGCGCTTCGGCGATGGTGGTGTGCAGCGGCTAGGGTTGCGACGAGGGAAACGGCGAGGGAACGGCGAGGGAAGGGGTGGAGGACGGCGGCGAGGTGGGGGAAAGGAGATTGGGCTTCGGCCTATTTATAGGCACGGCGGGGGGAACGGGGAGAGGGGAACCGGCACGGCGGTACGGCGACGATGCGCGGCGCATGGGTTGGCGGGGGCCAGCGCGGCGAACGCGGGCGACGCACGGGGTCTGGGTGGGGCGTTGGCGTGTGGCGCGCGCGGGCGCGGGGCCTGTCGCGGCGTCGGCGCGTGGCGCGCTCACGGGCACGGGGCGATACGGCGGATGACGCGCGGCGACGAGGCGGGGTCGGGTATGGTGGGCGACGCGCGCGGCGCGCGTGGGCGGGTCCGGCGCAGCGCGTGACGCGCGGCGCGAGGCTGGGCCGGGCGCGGCGCGTGGCGCGTGGCGAGCGCGTGCGCGGGCACGTATGACGGGCGACGTGCGGCGGGCACGAGGCCGGGTCGGGTACGGCGTCGAGCACCTAGTGACGCATGAACAGTGCACTTTCGATTTTTCCCGATTTTAATTTCAAATTTCCAATTTCTATTCTCTTTCACTCTAAAAATTCAAAATAAAACTCTATATTCCCAACATTTAGTTTAAAAATATATTTCCATCTTTGCACCCACTTTAATTGTTTAAAAATATATATCACCTTATTTAATTTAATCCTTTTTCTTAAATTCCATAAATCACAATTTTAATTCCAATTAATTCCTAGACTTTATATAAATTCTCTAAAATATTTTATTGCCCATTTTACTTTCTAATTAATATTACACAATCATCAAAATAACATTTTGTTTCCCAAATATATATATTTTTATGAATCCACACCCTTTTCCTATTTTATTTTAAAATTCCCAACTCTAAACTCCGAGATTTTTCTCCCCAACGGAAATCCAAATCATTTGGTTTTTCTCAAACACCGAGATGAATCGCCCACATATAAATTTATGCAACCAAGCTAGCAAATAAGAATCAAAAAACTCGATCAAGCAACAACAAGGAGAATGTTTTTGTGAGTTCCGATTTTTAATTTTCGTTTTTTAAATTCTTTGATTTTCAGTGCGTTACACACAGGGACGAGGTCACCTGGCGGCGGCATAGGCAGCCAGCTTGGAGACATAGCCCCCAATCGGTGGTGGAGGAGTCGGCCGGCACGGGGACAAGGTCGCCGGTCGACGGTGTAGGCGGCTGGCTCGGAGACATAGCCCCTAGTCGGCGTCGGAGTAGGCGGCCGGCCTAGAGACCCCTAGTCAACGACGGAGGAGCCGGTAAGCACAGGGATGAGGTCGCCTGGCGGCAGCATAGGCAGCCTACATGGAGATGTATCCCCTAGTTGACGGTGGAGTAGGTAGCCGGCCTGGAGACATAGCCCCTAGTCGGCAGCGGAGGAGCCGGCCAGCACAGGGACGAGGTCACCCGGCAGCGACGTAGGCAGCCGGCTTGGAGACGTAGCCCCCATACGGAGCAGAGTAAGTCAGCAATCGGGAGTGTGCCTCACACTGTGATGTGATGCCCGTGTGATGTGATGCCCGAGTAAGACAGCTCGAGAGCATGCCTCACACAGTGGAGCGGTGGCCAAGTAAGGTAGCCTTTGAGGGCATATCTCACTTAGTGGTCTGGTCTAGTCCTAAAGCATAGGAGATGGGCACATGGTCCCGAGTTCCTGTTACGAATATCTAGACCTAGGCCACTACATCATAAAACATATAAAAAGAGTAGTATATTGTATAGAAAATACCCACTCAAGAAAAATACAAGTATATTTAAATACATGTAAATATTCATTTCATCTCTAATCAGAATTAATTTTGCCGAGTAGTTGACTCCTTACGTTTAAGCACTCTATCTCAAGCGTACGGTGTGGGTCGTAGCCATACCAATAAGTGCGCAACGAGTGGCGTAGCCCCCGGGCATATGGTGTTAGGCATGACCTTGACCATGTAAGTCCTACACGTCATTGATTTAAAAAAGTATGCAAGATTTCCTAGGCATCTTAAGGTGTGGCCAAGAATTTGATCGCCTCAACTTAGACAAGTGTGACAATATTTATTGGTAAATGATGATAAAGTATTGCTAGCATCAAACACACCCTTAGTACCATCTCGGTCGAAAGAGAGGGAGTAGTTTATAAGGTGATTTGCCCGGTCATTGGTAACACCAAGTCATGAAGCAAGAACAGAAGCATAGTATGTTGCAGGGTACGTATCATATGGTTGAACTACACGAAGTTATGCCTAAAATTGTTTCTGAAAATCTAGTGGCTGTTCAATAGCAAAGATGCATACTTCCTCTAGTTTCTAATAACTGAGAACTTTGAATGTACTATTTAAACTTTGGCCACTACTTAATCTAAATGATTATATTAAAGTTCCCTTCTTATATTTAGAACATCACGCTACTAGAAAAATGATTTTCGCAGACGAGGCCCATTTATTTTTCCAGATGGGTATAGCATTTGGCACCATATGTCCGCCTGCAAAATCAAGAATGGAGAATGAGGTTGTCGTTCACCAGTGAAAATAAATTTTCCTAGACAGACGACATAAGGTGTCGCTTGCGAAGATGCATCTTCCCAGGTGGTACCTTATGTCGTCCGCTTGGGAAAATGGAGGATTTTCGCAGGCGGATGATTTAAGAGCTCCGCCTGCAAAATGATTTTTTCCCATGCAGCACCTTATGTCGTATGTTTGGGAAAGTACCCCTATAAAATCTTCTTCCTCTCCGAGCAGTTGTTCATTCATCTAAAGTTTCTCTCTCAAAAACAACCAAAATATAAGGAGGAAGGTTATGAACTCCAGATCTTCAGTGGATTTTTCTACAGTGGTTAGATCCATGCATTTCCACTCTTGTTATATGTTTTTTTATTTTTAGGCCTTAATTATGATGGATCTATGCATGCAAAATAGTGAAAAAAACACCATGCATGTATTTTATTTTTTTCACTTTTCTATGATATGATCATGATGGATCTATGTGTACACCTGTTGAACAACACCTTGAACAACACCCACGAAATATTAGGTTTGCACTGAGTATAGATGGAGTTAATCCTTTTGGGGACATGAGCAGCTCACATAGCACTTGGCTAGTGCTTCTGACCATGTACAATCTTCCTACCTGGCTTTGTCAGAAGCAAAAATACATTCTACTCTGTGACACCCTGGTATTGATATTGATGTATTTTTTGAACTATTGTTGGAATATATGAAAGATTTATGGAAAGCTAGGATGAATGTGTGGGATGAGTACTTAATAAAATACTTCACACTGAAGGCCATCATTTTCGTTACCATTAACGATTAGCCCACCATGTTTTCAGTTCCTGGGTAGATTGAAGGGAAAACAGGATGTGTGTTCTGCTTGAATGGAACACACTACAGGTACCTCCTAGGTTCCAACAAGCTTGTTTATATGCGGCACTGACGTTTCTTACGCAGAGATCATAAATACCGCAATATGATGTCAGAATTCGATGGTACTGATGAGAATGATCCTCAACGAAAACTCAAAAGTGGGGAGAGAATATGTGGGGAGACAGAGAAAATACAGTGTGTGTTCGGAAAAGAGCCTAAAAAAGTTCAAACAGAACAAAGCATAAGAAACCAGATGATGAGCTCCTTCCCCCATTCAAGAAGCATTCGATTTTCTTTAAGTACCTACCATACTGGAAAGATCTAGACATTCTCCATGCCATAGATGTCATGTATCTAGAAAAGAATGTGTTCGACAACACTATCGGAACATTGCTGGACATACCAAGCAAGACAAAGGATGGTCTACTGTCATGTACCGACTTAGTAAAGTGAGGATTAGGGAAGAGCTACACTTGAAAGAAGGAGAGAAGAATGGAAAAATATATCTCCCTTTAGCCTGTTTCACACTCACACCTGAGGAGAACAAGGCATTTTGCATGTCCCTTCGCTATATCAAAGTGCCCATAGGTTTCTCATCAAACATCTGGCGACTAGTCTCCATGAAAGATTTGTTGGTATCTGGTTATAATTCACACGACTGTCATGTCATTCTCATCATGTTTCTCGCCATTGCATAAAGGCCATTAAACCAGAACATGTAAAGGTTGCTATCACAAAGATGTGCTACTTTTTCAATGCACTATCACAGAAAGTCATCAATCTTGAAGAGTTAGCACATCTTTTTTCTTTCTCATATGAAAAAAGATGTGAGATGTGCTTCTGTCCATCATATGTTAATATGATGGAGCACCTCATGGTTCATATAGTGCCCCAGATAATTGCACTTGGCCCATTGTACCTACATCAATTGTGGTCGTACAAGCGTTACATTGTCATTTTGAAGGGCTACGTACGAAATCGTGCCCACCCAGAGGGATCAATGATTGAGGGATACAGTACAGAAGAGGTCATCGAGTGCTGCATCGATTACCTAAAAGATGGAAATACCATCTGATTGGTCAGGAACACTTAACTTATCGGATGGAGAAACCATTGATAAAATTACCATGATGCAGTTTTCATGTGGTCCATCAAGTACAGTCAATTCTTGACAAGGATATGACATTAATGGATACATTCTTTGCACGAAAGCACATGATGATAAGACCGCCACTCAAAGCAGCAATGTTCGAGTGGAGGCAATAGATGCCTCAGGGAAAAATACGTACTTTGGGTTCATTGAAGAAATCTAGGAAGTCGACTATGGACTCACAATGCAAATCCCCTTATTTAAGTGCCAGTGGGTCAAACACCCAAATGATGTATTTGTTGACAAGTACGGCCTTACTATTGTTGTCCTCGGCAATGTAGGTCACAAGGATGACCCCTGGGTACTCGCCGATCGCGTGGCACATGTGTTCTACGTGAGAGACCATGAGAATGTGAAAAAAGAAATAGTTCTAGCCAGAAAGCAAAAGATCTTGAGAGCGATGGGGTCGAAGATGTCGAGGATTATAACCAGTATGATAGCATGTCCCTTTATACTCAATTTCTTCAAATGATTAAGCTTGTAGAAGCATCTACTGAGAATACCATAAAGCCATACATGCGAGAAGAATAGAAGATGGAGTAGGAAAAACGTTAGAGGATAACATATGTATATGATTACAATGATCACCATATGTAATGGCTATCTGTACTAATTTTGCAAAGTATTTGAACAAGCTATTTATTTCCCAAATTTTGTAATGGTTATCTATATTTTATTTGAACACAATATGGATTTTCCATTTTTGTAGGATTTTCCCATTGTTTTGGTAATTGTTAACAAGGTTCAAACATTGACGAACACAAGGAGGACAACGCGCACTCGTCGCCAAGTGATCATTTCCCAAGCCTGAAAAGGAGGAAGAAAGACGCCGATGGTGAAGAAGGCGACGAAGAATATGTCCCCCACGAGAAAGTGGTATTCTTTGCAATTTGACATTTCATGTGAATTATGTAAGGGGTAACTAGTGTTTCCTACTAATTCGTTGGTGCCTTAATCTCGTCCCCACGAAGATCTTGACATCAGGCAAAAAAGAGCCGCCCAACTCGAAGATGTCCCAGCTACGACCTCTGGCTCCAAGAAAAGCGTAAAGTTGGTAGAGCCAAAAGAAAGGGAAGAGAGGTGCATCAACAAGATAATCGACAGGTTATTTGTTGTGACCCATATAAGCCCAAAAGGGAAGCCACTAGCCCTTAAAACTGCGCATGCAAAGTATAGCTCCCAGTGTGGAGCAATCGTCAGAGATAAGATCCCAATCACAATCAAGGACTAGGACCATGTACCAGAAGGGGATAAAAACACCTATGGCTAGAGTTAAAGAAAAGGATACAATTCCTGGAGGGATCCAATGTCGTGGCAAGGAATTGCACATTGCAAACAATGGACAAGGTGTGGCGCGGATGGAAAAACACGCTTAACAAGAATTTTGTGTAGACGGTTCAGACACCTTTTAACAAGTATGGAAAGATCACGCCGCCCCAGTGCGACGAATTTGTTAAGTTCAAGACCTTGCCAAAAGAAATGGAGAAGAGCAAGAAGATGTCTAAGTTGGCCAAGAAAAACAATGGCACCATCGCTTGGGCTCCGGTAGGTACGCACCTAAGATTGAGCAATGGACAAAAGAGGGGGAGGAAATGAGGAAGTCAGGGGCTCTGGTTCCAGTGGAAGAATGGGATGAACGTTCAAAGCACTAGGTAAAAGCTAGAACACCCAAGATCATAGATAAGGGCAAAATTGTATTTTAAGACCCTAGGCTCCAGAGAGTAGCTGACAACATAGAATTTTATCCGACACACAGAAGAAGGGAGAATTTAACCCCGAGAGAGAGAAGGATGCGCTTAGCAACACGCTGGACAATCGTGAGCATGGGGGTCAGGTTCGAGGGGTCTCCTCTAATCTCAGTTGGAAAGAAGGGTTCAAAAAGGACGCTGCTTCGTACAAGAAACGAGATGCTTACAAGGATGACTTGAGAAAGCAAGGGAGACTTCACTTGCAGAGAGAAATGATGGAATTCTGTATAAGGTATACTAGCTAAAGAAGGTGGTTCCTCGAACATACCAGAGCCAGACTATAATTGGGATGATATAACGGAAGATACACCATGTAGGTTGCATGTCCCACTTGGTAGAGCTGGCAGAACCCTTGAGGCAGGGATAGGAATGGTTATCCCTGGCCGCACTTACCATGAGAAATCTATTGTAAATGATTATGTGAAAGTGTAGCTGCAAATCATGAATAAAGGGTTCGAGTCGTACGACCTAGACTTCCCAACACCTGATGGTATACTGTTAACACTGAAATTTGGTAATCAAATCCCCAAGTCTGTAAAGGCGAAGCAGAGTCAGATTGGCTGGAAATAGGGGTCGCATCGGCTGAAGAGTGATCGGCTGCGAGGCCAATCGGCTAAGGATTGGATCGGACAGGGGTAGCCGATAGCCGATTCCAGGTCCGGAAGAGATGAAACCGTTTCTGATGCAGCAGATTGAAGATAAATAGAAGATTCGGTTGTTAATTGCGCATTAAACGATATTGCCACTTATGGATAGAGTCCTGTAATGACAATTGTATCTGTAATTTAGGGATTTGTTTAAACTGTTAGTCGTAACACGGCGTGGGTCCCGCTTGGGATAATGTTGTGTTTTAAATAATAGTTTAGATAGAGTCTAGGGTTTGTACAGATAATTGTATCTTGGGTATAAATAAGACCCGAGACCGCCTGTAATCATTTAATTCAGTTCAATCACAATCAATCCTTCGGCGCATCGCCAACCTTTTCTTCAGACGAGCACTTTGTTTGGCTACGGGCTGCATCGTTTCGATCCCCAGATCTAGGTAAATGCTTGTCATTAGTGGTATGATCTACTGTTTCTAGTGCTTCCATCGTAATGACACATTAGAATCAGGAGTTTATACTGCGCTATTTATCATATAGCACATATAAATTATATCAATGTTTAGATCTATCCTACCATTGGCCAGTTCTAGCAAGAACTTGCAGCCAATAGGGCTAGATCTAAAGGTTGGCTGGTTATATGCGGTATCCACCGTCTCGAGAGGTATAAATCGGCTACAACAGATCAGGTTTTTCTTTTTATACTTAATGCTGCATCGGGTTCGAACTATTAAGTCGTTTTTAGAACTATCGATGATCTGTTCGGCTAAGATTTATATTGTTTAGAGACAGTGCCGGGGTTTCAGCCGGCCTTATCTGCCCTGATATGTTTCTTTTATATATTTATTATTAGATTTATATTAGGACTGCCTCTTATGTTAAGATCACATTCTTGTCGGACGTCGCCAGCCGAAATCGGTCTACCTTCAATAGCCAATGGCCGATTTCCAGGCTATGCATCTGTTTCAAGAATGATATCTTTCTATAAGATTCATCGGAGTACTAGCCGATCCATTGTTAGCTTTCCAGTATCGGATAGGTTATCGATTCATATATTTATTATTCTTTGCTGTATTTGGGTTAAGCGGCTGATGCTGTCTCGGTATAGCCGATCCATTACAGTCACTTGGCTCAAATATAGTTTAGAATAGCATATATATATTTATGGATTCCCTCAGCCGATCCAGTGGGGATCTAATTTAACACTTAACGCATATTTCCTCGTTTTTCTTGTTGATTAACAGATCAAATCAACTGGCACGCCCTGCACCGAACAGGCAGCCGAGAAGGACCTGCACTGGAGTTAAGCAGATCTCCCAGGCCAGCGCGTGAGAGAAATTTCTCATCAACACGCTTCTTGGCACGCCCAGTGGAACTTTCTTTGTTGGCTCAACTCGGACGCATAGATTCAGCCGGCAAGATGGTCGACTCCAAGAGCCCCAGCATCACGCAGGACAACGTTATTCCTGTGAAAATGGAGCAGTTATCGGCTGAACAACAAGCCGATTATAAGAAGATGGTGGAAGAGCTCCAGGCGAACTACTTGCAATCCTTCACCCAAACAAGATCCGGGGCCGTGCATCAGAAATATAAGTTTAGCCTGAACGATACCAAGGCATCCTCCTCTGGTGATACAAAAGGCAAACAGAAGATGGAGGAGCCGACCCAGGTACAGGATGATCCGGCTGTATACTCTCTGCAAGACCGGATTGACTCGGCCGTTCATCACGCGTTGGTCAATCAAAGTAGCATCTTGGTCAACACTCTCAATAACATGATCACTACTGTGGTCGACGCCAAGATAGCCGACCAGCTGCAACAGGGGCCGACGTACTTCACAGACGACCAATTTCCTGGCTACAGGACGCTGGTCACGCAGAATCGGTCGATCCCATCGCTAGCGCAACAAGGGCCACCGGGAGGAGTCATCGGTCAGCCAAATCCAGGTGATTCGTCTATAAGGCCAGCGATTACTATGCTGAACCGACAACAGCCGCTGCCCCACGATCAGATTGCCAATATTTTCAATGACAATCGGCAGTTAGAGCCGATTGATCCAGATGGTGCAACGCCGGTGGCCGACAGCTGTTTCCAGGACCGCCAACGCCACCACCGGCACCTCGGCCACCTCCCACTGATCACCACTACCAGTACCAAGGGGGCCGCCAAGATCATCATTATAGGCCTCAGACGCCACCACCGCTGTATCGGCAAGCACCCCCGCTGTATAACCTATACGAACCGATAAAGCAAGGCAACAGGACATGGGCCGATCTGATCGCAGATGTTATGCGCGATCAATTCGGCCTCAAGCCAAAAGACTCAGGGAACATGTATCGGTATCCCTATCTGGAGCACTTCGAGCAGATCCCATTACCCAACCGATACAAGATCCCAGATTTTTCAAAGTTCTCAGGGCAGGACAACGTTTCAACCTACGAGCATGTTGGCTGATTCTTGGCATAGTGTGGCGAAGCATCGGCTACGGACGCCTTGAGAATCCGATTGTTCCCTCTTTCTCTTTCAGGATTGGCTTTTACTTGGTTCTCCTCGCTGCCCTACAATTCGATTCAGAGCTAGGCCGATCTTGAAAAACAGTTCCATAGCTACTTCTATTCCGGCAACCACAAGATGAAGTTGTCGGACCTCACCAGCATCAGGCAAAAACACAATGAATCGGTCCAAGAATACATCCAACGCTTTAAGGAGATGAGGAACCGATGTTATAGCCTGGTGCTATCGGATGCCTAGCTGGCCAATTTGGCCTTTCATGGTCTGATCGCGCCAATCCGAGAGCGATTCTCTGCGCAAGACTTTGACAGCTTAGCCCACTTGGCGCAGAAGGTAACGGCCCACGAGCAGCAATTCCAAGACACCAGGAAGGCCATCAAAAATATAACTCAGGTCATCGTCGAATCAGACTACGAGTCCAACGACGACGATGCAGAAGTAGCGGCAGCCGAATGGGCCAAGAACAAAAAGGCCATCGTCTGCCAATGGCTGTTGAAGACTGCCAAAGAGGAAAGATACGATTTCGAAATCACTAAGGCCAATAAGATCTTCGATTTGTTGCTCAAGGAGAAGCAGATTCAATTGCCTGAAAATCACGTGATCCCGTCGGCCGAAGAGTTGAAGAAAAAGAAGTATTGCAAGTGGCATAACTCCACATCCCATGCCACCAACGACTGCAAAGTCTTCAGGCAGCAAATCCAGTCGGCAATCGAGGCCGGGAAGCTGAAGTTCGCCGATTCGAACCGACCGATGAAAGTAGACGGCAATCCCTTCCCGGTCAACACGGTCCAAGCCGGCCCCAGGCAAGCATATCGACAGAACAGAATGGCGCACGGCTTAGTCAACACATCGATCGGGGCCAAGGCAGAAGGCGATCAAATTGGATGTCACACTGCGCCAATTAATATGGTGCGCCCAGTCATCAGATCGGCTGATCAACGGCCGATCCATGACCATAGCCAATACCGTCATTAGTACCGGTCTCGGCAGGAAGAAGTCTACAATGGAACACCTCGTCGGCGCGAGCCGAATACCCAAAGCCGACGGTACGAGGTAAACCATGACAATGCTAATCCGCATTGGCATCGCGATTTCTTCAGGTACTGCTGGGAATCCGGCATGAGACTGCCAACACTGGACGACTGCCCAGCATGCAACGATCGCCGCGACAACGAGTACAGGAGCTCAACGGCTGCAAGTCCAACTCGGTTCGTTCCCAGAGCCGTCCAGTTAAACCAAAGGCGGCGATCTATCCATGATCGGCTCGGTCCGATCCACCAGGATTTCTTCGTCGATGAAACCGCGATGGGAACAACCACGACGATGGAGAGGCCGACGATGAGGAATCGGCCAACCCCCAATGGTGCCCGTCCGATCTCTTCACAAAGACGCAGAAAAGAAGTGTGCAACGGCTTAAGCGCGAAGGGAGAGAAGACGAGGTCCAGCAAATGATCTACGAACAGTGTCGTCGGCTCGGCAAAATCAAAAGGCGATGGGTGCCCAAAGAGAAAGCTGCCATAGTCGACGAAGAGCAAGCCGAGGAAAGCCCAGCCGATCAAGCCAGGAGGGCAGCCAAAGGGAAAGGCAAAATTTCTGCATCGGTTAACATGGTATTCATGCTGCCGGCCGAGTTCGGCGCTCCTGAAGCCAATGCAGACGCCGTGGAAGATGACCTGGCGAAACTAGCAATCTCACCAGATCAGGCTGTCTTCGACAAACCAGAAGGAACCAAAAATCGGCACTTAAAGCCGTTGTACGTTAAAGGATTCGTCAACGGCAAGCCGATTTCCAAAATGCTAGTTGATGGGGGAGCTGCAGTCAATCTCATGCCTTACGCAACATTCAGAAAACTAGGCAAGGGGGCCGAAGACCTGATAAAAACCAACATGGTGCTCAAAGACTTCGGCGGCAACCCATCGGAAACCAAGGGCGTTCTCAATGTTGAACTGACCGTCGGCAACAAAACAGTGCCCACAACATTCTTTGTCATCGATGGGAAGGGGTCTTACAGCCTGCTGCTCGGAAGGGACTGGATACACACTAACTGTTGCATCCCTTCTAGAATGCATCAGAGCCTGATCCAATGGGACGGCGACAAGATCGAGATCGTGCCAGCCGATAGGTCAGTTAGTATCGTCAATGCCAATTTGCCGCTTTGGGAAATCGAAGGCATCGATTGTTTATCCGGAAAAATCTGGCAAGCCGATTTTCTGAATGTTTCCAATTCCACAATACAGCCGATTGAAAATGACGAGCCGTAGCTGCTACTTTGAACAAGACATGGTGGAGGGCTCGAGCGTTCTCGGTGTGGGCACCGCGGACGAAGACGATGGCAAGCTAGGGCAAGGTTTTACGTCGGCCGACGAATTAGAGGAAATCGACATCGGCTCTGGTGATAAGCCGAGGCCGACGTACATTAGCAAAAATCTATCTCCTCATTGTAGATCCCAGCTTATTGAATTGTTAAAAGAATATAAAGATTGTTTTGCTTGGGTGTACTACGAGATGCCCGGTCTCAGTCGATCAATAGTGGTCCATCAACTGCCGATTAAGCAGGCTATCGGCCGTTCAAACAGCCTCCCCGGAGGTTCAAGGCCGATATGTACGATACAATTAAAGCCGAAATCACTCGGCTATACGATGCAGGATTCATTCGGCCTTGCCGATACGCCGAGTGGGTCTCAAACATCATCCCAGTGTTAAACAAAAACGGTAAACTTAGGGTGTGCATCGATTTCAGAGACCTAAACAAGGCAACCCCTAAAGACGAATACCCAATACCGATAGCCGATCTGCTTGTCGATGTTGCTTCAGGCCACAAAATTATCAGTTTCATGGATGGCAATGCAGGGTATAACCAAATGTTCATGGCCGACGAGGACATCCACAAGACCGCTTTTCGGTGTCCCGGTGCAATCGGCCTGTACGAATTGGTAGTAATGATGTTTGGCTTGAAGAATGCTGGGGCAACATATCAACGGGCCATGAATTACATCTTTCATGATATGATCGGCTCGCTGGTAGAGATATACATTGACGACGTGGTTGTCAAGTCGAGGGAGATAGAAGGCCACATAGCCGATCTGAGACAAGTGTTAGAACGGACGAGGAAATACGGTCTAAAGATGAATCTGCTTAAGTGCGCGTTTGGCGTATCGGCCGAGCAATTCTTGGGGTTTCTCGTCCATGAAAAAGGGATTGAAGTTACACCAAGGAGCGTAAGTGCTATCAAGACAATTCAACCTCCAAAAAATAAAAAGCAACTCCAGTCATTGATCGGCAAGATAAACTTCATCAGACGGTTCATAGCCAATCTCTCAGAAAAGATGGAGCCGTTCACACCACTGCTTCGGCTGAAAGCCGATCAAACGTTCACATGGAGGGCAGAGCAACAAAAGGCGTTAGACAACATAAAAGATTATCTAAGCTCCCCTCCAGTTTTAATGCCTCCACAAAAGGGGATACCGTTCAAGCTGTACTTATCAGCCGATGACAAATCAATCGGCTCAGTCCTGATCCAAGATATCAACGGCAAAGAAAAAGCCATCTTCTATCTCAGCCGGTGGTTGCTAGATGCAGAAACGAGGTATTCACCGGTGGAGAAGCTATGCTTATGCCTCTATTTTTCATGAACGAAGTTAAGGCACTATCTGCTGTCCAACGAGTGCACAGTAATATGCAAAGCCGATGTAGTTAAGTATATGCTATCGGCTCCAGTGCTCAAAGGAAGAGTTGGGAAGTGGATCTTCGCGCTAACGGAATTCGATCTGAGGTATCAGGCACCAAGGGCAGCCAAAGGGCAAGCCATAGCAGACTTTGTGGAGCACAGAAATGATTATATTGGCTCAGTGGAAATTATGCCTTGGACCCTGACGTTCGACGGCTCGGTTTGCACCAACGGCTGTGGCATCGGCTTGGTCATTATTTTGCCTAGGGGGGCAAGCTTTGAGTTTGCTTTTGCCATCAACCCCCACGCTACAAACAACCAAGCCGAATACGAAGCCGTCCTTAAAGGATCGCACCTGCTCAAGGAAGTTGAAGCCGACGCCATCGAAATAATGGGGGATTCATTATTGGTCATCAGCCAATTATCAGGAGAATATGAATGCAAAAACGACGCGCTGATGGTCTATTATCGGCAATGCCGGGAATTAATGAACAATTTTCGGCTAGTTACTTTGAAGCATATCCCCAGAGAGCAGAACACAAAGGCCAATGACTTGGCTCAGGGGGCATCAGGCTATCGGTTGATGCTGAAAGAAGTAGACGTAGACGTGGCCGCCATTACGACCGATGATTGGAGGTTCTAAGTTTACAACTATCTCAAAACCCCCTCTCAATCGGCCACAAGGAAACTACGATACAAGGCATTACACTACGTGTTGCTCGATGAAGACCTGTACTATCAGACGATCGACGGCGTGCTACTCAAGTGTTTGGGAGCCGATCAGGCTACAGTGGCCATTGGGGAAGTACATGAAGGAATCTGTGGCACGCATCAATCGGCCCACAAAATGAAGTGGCTACTTCGTCGAGCAGGGTATTTCTGGCCGACGATGCTGGAGGATTGTTTCAAGTATTACAAGGGCAGCCAGGATTGTCAGAAGTTCGGCGCCATACGACGAGCACCAGCATCGGCTATGAACCCAATTATCAAGCCATGGTCGTTCAAAGGATGGGGCATTGAGATGATTGGCCAGATCAATCCACCCTCAAGCAAAGGACATAAATTTATCCTGGTGGCGACGGATTACTTCACGAAGTGGGTGGAGGTAATTCCCCTCAGAAAAGTGGATTCTAAGGATGCAATCGAGTTTGTCAAAGAACACATCATCTACCGATTTGGCGTTCCACAAACAATAACAACAGACCAGGGATCCATCTTTGTATCGGACGAATTTGTTCAGTTTGCCGACGGCATGGGGATCAAGCTACTTAATTCTTTGCCGTACTACGCACAAGCCAACGGGCAAGCGGAGGCTTCAAACAAAAGTTTGATCAAGTTGATTAAAAGAAAGATCTCTGAGTACCCTAAACAATGGCACAGCCGATTAGCCGAATCACTGTGGGCGTATCGGATGTCATGCCACGGGTCAATTCAAGTCCCTCCATACAAACTGGTCTATGGACATGAAGCAGTGCAGCCATGGGAAAGTGTCGTCGGCTCAAGGCGCATTCAGCTACAGGATCAACTCACAGCCGACGATTATTATCACCTGATGGTGGACGAATCAGAAGATTTAGTTTTATCCAGGATGAGGACCTTGGAAAAAGTCACCAGAGATAAAGAATGAGTAGCCAGACATTATAATAAAAAGGTGGTGCCTAAATCTTTCGAGGAAGGCGAGCTCGTTTGGAAACTTATACTGCCGATCGGATCTAGAGACAACAAGTTCGGCAAATGGTCACCAAATTGGGAAGGGCCTTTCAAGATCCAGAAATGCATCTCTAAAGGAGCTTACATGCTAAAAGGACTGGACGGAGAGGTATTTGGAAGGGCTCTCAATGGAAAATACTTAAAGAAATATTACCCAAGCGTATGGATCAACTCGTGATTCGGCTATGGTTACTTCAGCAGATTTACGCCATCCGATGTCTTACGTTAACAAGGCATCGCCTTTAGGCATTTTTATGCAACTTTTTTTGCTAAGTTTTCTGCGATCGGCTCACGATTGGCCGATAGGGACGGCAAGGATGCGCGAACGGATCAAACTCACAATTTTGTCGACACCGAAGCTATCAACAAAACTTGGGGGGCATATACGCACACGAGCCGATGGTAAATTGGGCCGATTGCAAATATCTGAAGAAATATCACCCCAGTATTTGGCTCGATGCTTGAATCGGTGTGACATTCTCTAGTTTTTATTCATAATCGGCATGAAGCCTATTTCGATTACATGACTCCAAGGTAGTCTCTGATGGCCGCCAGGGCCCGGTTGACGGCCTCTGGAGACTCTATCTCTAAAGCATCCAAGATCAAATACTCTAGCCTAGTGACCCTTACATCGGCGGTTGTGATTAACAGTTCATTGGCAAGTCGTGTTTGCCTTGCTACCAGCCTGGCGAGATGCATGAGCGTTGAAGACGCCAAAGGAATAGCGGCCGGAACATGTGGAGATTGTGGCAATCGGGTATCTACATGGCAAGCTTATCCGACTGGAGGTAGGGATGGATTGCGCCTGCTATATCTGTAAGCCGAACTTGACTTGGGTATTACGATTGCTGATAGAGATAAGGCAATCGGCCTATAGTCACAGTTTGGTAAGATTGAGGAAACCAACTTAGAATAAGATAGGGTTTCCGATCTGTAAACCCTCCTCCCAAGACTATATAAGGGGGGTAAGGGGCGTCCCTTGAGGGATATCCAACACTAGATCTGAGATACGATTCCTTAAGCAAGAGCTTTAGATACACAAGATCAATACAAAACACTCGGCGGATCGAATCCACCGAAACAGGAGTAGGGTATTACCTCACGAGAGGGCCTGAACCTGTCTAAATCTTCTTCTTCTTCTAACCCATTGAGCTTGGCGATCTCGATTGCGACCCCAGAAATCATATTGCCGAAACCAAGTTTCGACAGTTGGCGCGCCAGGTAGGGGGCCGCGCATCGAGACTTCTTCAACAATCTCGCCGACAAGCGTGATGGGATCTCCTTCAGGATTCGGCGACTTCGCCGCCAACTTCTTCGACGACTCCTCTTTCGACTCGGATTCAAACCAGTCGGAAGGAAAGACCCACTCGACGCCGTTCGGGCTCCCCAATAGCGCCGAGATCTTCAACGACATTTTCAAGATCAAGATGCGATCTGCTCGCTCCATCGAAGGACTTCACTCGGCACCGTTCGGATTAACGAACACCGCCGAAATCTGCGCCAATCTTCTCGCCTCCCCGACGGAAGCGATCTACTCAGATGAAGACCTCTTAGTGCCGTTTGGGTTACCAAACGTCGCCGAGATTGTCAGCAAGCTTCTCTCCCCCGAGTTGGCGGCGATCCACTCGGAGGAGCCTACTCCCCCAAGCTCTGACTCGGACTGGAACGATCCAGATCCGGGTTACCTAGGATCAAGGGAGGTTGCAGTCATCCTCCCGTATTTCGGCTCCTGCCCATCTTCGGAGCTCGATGGATACCTCAGCTCCGCCGGTTTCGACAACCTCTACGGCATCCCTTCTGACGAAGCCGACAACTCCGACGGCCGCATGGACTACGAGCCGAAGTGCTTCGACGTCCTCATGGCCGAACCGGACGAGTCCGACTCAGCCATGGCCAGAAGGCTTGCCGAAGAAGAGCGAGCCAGGGTGGAGCTTGAGCGCAAGACAGCCGAGGAGGAGAAACAACGCAAGGACGAGGCTGACAAAAGAAAGCAGGATCTACGTGCAGCCGGACGATCCGCCCAGGAGGCCATCCTCCAAACACGGGTCCGCAACACCAACATCTTCCAGACGCCACAGCAGAATGCTGTCGCTGCACTCACGCTCTTGGACACCGTCATAGAGACGGCTCCGGCCAACGTGACTCCAATACTTGACAAGATCAAAACCATCGTCGCTGCCACGGCTAACGGCCATCCCACCATTTCGGCACGAAGGCCGACTGAATCTGTGGCCGAAACGCCAGACAAGAGCCGGCTTCCACCTCTAAAGTCAGGAGACTATAGGAGGCCCGAGCCGGCTCGGTCGACGACCAGGCCAAGAGGCCCACCTCGCGAGTCCACGCTGAAGTACCAAGAACAGACGGCCGACTCCCGCGACAAACGACACGGACGTCCACCCGTCCATCACCGAGTCCGCCGCAACAGTTCCAGCTACCCAACCAGCCAACCGAAGACCCCGCCGAGTGATCTGCGGGAAGTCCTCGATCGCCGCTACCAAGAGCGCGACCGACGCACCCGGGAAGATCGGAGGGGATCACCCGACAGCGGCGACGACGGAGTACCGGCCTTCACTCGGGAGCTCCGCCGAGTGCATTGGCCGAGTGGCTTTAAGCCTACAGGGATTGAAAGGTACGATGGCAAGACCGACCCTGAATCTTGGCTAACCGTATACACCCTTGCCATCCGAGCTGCAGGTGGCGACAATAAAGCCATGGCCAATTACCTGCCCGTGGCCCTCGCAAACTCAGCCAGAAATTGGCTCACGAGCCTGCCAAGAGGCTCAATCGGCTCGTGGAGCGAGCTGAGGGACCACTTCATCGCCAACTTCCAAGGTACCTTCGAGAGGCCCGGCACACACTTCGACCTCTACAACGTCATCCAGAAGCCGGACGAGCCTTTGAAGGATTATATCCGTCGTTTCTCCGAGAAGCGCAACAAGATCCCGAACATCACTGATGACATCATCATCGCCGCCTTCCAAAAAGGAGTCCGTGATGAGCTGCTCATCGGGAAGTTTGGACGCCAGCCACCGAAGACGGTGAAGCACATGTTCGAGACGGCGAATTCATACGCCAAATCCAATGACGCCATTAAAGCCGCCCGTCAAGACCGGCCCGATAGAAGGGAAGATAAGCAAGCGGGAGGAAGCCGTAATCCAAAGAAGGATGGCGGCAACAATGGCAACCAGGGCCAGAAAGATCGCAACCGCAGATCTGAAGACCTAGTCGCCGCAACCTCCAACACTCAACGCCGTCCCCGAGTCGCCGCCTACGACGCCATCATGAACGCCCAATGCACCCATCATCCGAATCATAAGCACGCGGCGAAGGATTGCTTCATCTACAAGCAGTTCGCCGAGCAGTACGCGGCGCAGCTCAACAAGAAGCCGGCTGACGAGGCTGGCCCGTCTGGCGCCAAAAAGAACAACGCGGCTGAAAATGCCGAACCTTTTCAAGACCCAGTGGGGGAGCTCAACCACATCTTCGAAGGTCCGCTAGCCTACGAGTCCAAGAGGAAACAGAAGCTAACTGACCGAGAGGTCAACGCGGCTCAACCTGAAGTCCCTCAGTATCTGCGATGGTCGGAAGTGGCCATCACCTTTGACCGCTCGGATCATCCTGACCGAGTGGTTCACCCGGGACGCTATCCACTCGTCCTGGACCCCGTGGTCCGCAACATCAGGCTTAAGCGCGTCCTCATCGATGGGGGCAGTGCCCTTAACATCCTATTTGCCAAGACCATGGATGAGATGCAGATTCCGAGGGCCGAACTAAAGGCAAGCTCAGCCCCCTTCCACGGAGTTATCCCAGGGCTATCTTCAACACCACTCGGACATATCTCCCTCCCAGTCACCTTCGGAGCCCGAGAGAATTTCCGAACGGAGAACGTCACCTTTGAGGTGGCCGACTTCGAAACAGCATATCACGCCATCATCGGAAGGCCTGCGCTTGCCAAGTTCATGGCGATCCCTCACTACACCTACCTCTGCATGAAGATGCCGGGCCCCAACGGCGTCATCACTCTTCGCAGCGACGTGAAGCAAGCCTTCACCTGCGATAAGGAGAGCTGCGACATGGCCCAATCTCGCGAGAGATTACGTGGCCAACAAGAAGTCCGATTGGCTGCATCGACTTCGGCAGAGGGCGAAGTCCCCGTGAAGAAGATAGCCAAGTCTGGATCCGGCGACGCCAAGACCAAGAAGATCTCCCTCGATCCGTCTGATTCCTCCAAAACTGCTGTAATCGGCGCCGACCTAGATCCCAAATAGGAAGCGCGCTCGTCACCTTCCTCCAAAATAATAAAGATGTTTTTGCTTGGAAACCATCTCGATATGCCCGGAATTCCTAGGGAGGTGATCGAGCACTCCTTGAACGTCAAAGATGACGCCAAACCGATAAAACAACGATTACGCAGGTTCGCACGGGATCGAAAAGACGCGATCAAAGAAGAACTTGCAAAGCTCTTGGCTGCCGGCTTCATTAAAGAAGTCCTTCATCCCGACGGTTAGCCAACCCAGTCTGGTCCGCAAGAAGACGGGGCAATGGCGCATGTGCGTTGACTATACCGACCTCAAAAAAGCCTGCCCCAAAGATCCGTTCGGGCTACCTCGTATTGACCAAGTCGTTGACTCAAAAGCCGGCTGCCAACTATTAAGCTTCCTGGACTGTTACTCGGGCTATCATCAGATCAGCCTAAAAGAATCCGACTGCCTGAAGACATCGTTCATCACGCCGTTTGGGGCCTACTGCTACATCACCATGCCTTTCGGCCTGAAGAACGCCGGAGCCACATATCAACGTATGATCCAAAGATGTTTCCGAGCACGCGATCGGCAAGAACGTTGAAGCTTATGTCGACGATGTCGTCATCAAGACCAAGCGAAAGAAGACCCGATTGCCGACTTAGAAGAAACCTTTGCAAACATCCGGGCCTTCAGAATGAAGCTAAACCCGGAGAAGTGCACCTTCGGCGTCCCATCAGGCAAACTGCTCGGCTTCATGGTATCACATCGCGGCATTGAAGCAAATCCAGAGAAGATCAACGCCATCTTAAACATGAAGCCCCCGAGTAACCAAAAGGACATCCAGAAGCTCACTGGCTGCATGGCGGCACTAAGCCGTTTCATATCCCGACTCGGCGAACGAGGCATGCCCTTCTTCAGGCTGCTAAAGAAGACAGACGACTTCCAATGGACCGCGGAAGCCAACAAAGCCTTTGAAGAGTTCAAAGAGTTCCTCACGACGCCACCCGTCCTGGCCTCGCCTCAGCCCCAGGAACCTCTGCTGCTATACGTTTCAGCCACTCACCAAGTGGTTAGTACGGTCCTCGTGGTCGAACGCGAGGAAGAAGGACGGGCTCAGAAGATTCAAAGACCAATCTACTTTGTTAGCGAAGTATTGGCAGGAGCCAAAATTCTTTACCCTCAGGTACAAAAATTGCTCTATGGTGTCCTAATAACCACGAGGAAATTGGCGCACTATTTTCAGGGTCACTCGGTTGCCGTCGTCACCTCCTTCCCACTCGGCGATGTCATCCACAACCGCGAGGCAACCGGACGCATCGCCAAGTGGGCCCTAGAGCTGATGCCGCTGGACCTGACTTTCAAGGCTAGGACGTCCATAAAATCGCAAGCCTTGGCAGACTTCCTGGCCGAGTGGACTGAACACCAAGAAGACGTGCCTCGGGAAGACCTCCAACACTGGACCATGCACTTCGACGGATCCAAGAGGATCACCGGCTTGGGAGAGCAGGAGTTGTGCCGATCTCCCCGACCGGGAAAGGCTGAGATATGTCCTCCACCTCCACTTCTCCGCCTCACACAACGTTGCCGAGTACGAAGCTCTTCTACATGGACTGCGCCTCGCAGTTTCACTCGGGATACGTCGGCTTATTGAAAGGCGACTCCCTGGTCGTCAATCAAGTGATGAAGGACTGGTCATGCCTAAACGACACAATGGAGGCCTACCGGCAAGAGGTCCGCAAGCTTGAGGACAAGTTTGACGGGCTCGAACTCTCACACGTTTTGAGACATAACAATGAAGCCGCCGATGAGCTGGCACAGTTCGGATCCAAGCGCGAAGCCGCCCCAACAGACGTCTTTGTCGAACATCTCTATGAACCAACCGTCACCGCAAAGACAGCTCTCACCGAGCAAACCACGAACGAAGTCGCCATGACCGAAACCGACTGGAGGACGCCGCTCATCAAATTCTTAACCCAGCAAGAGCTGCCGGATTACCGGTGTGGAGATTATGGCAATCGGGTATCCACACGGCAAGCTTATCCGACTGGAGATAGGGATAGGATGTGCCTACCAAATATGTAAACCAACTATGACTTGGGTATTACGTTGTCGATTAGATAAGGCAATGGCTCATAGTCTTAGTTTGGTAAGATTGAGGAAACCGACTTAGAGTATGATAGGGTTTCCGATTTGTAAGCCCACCTCCCAAGACTATATAAGTGGGGTAAGGGGCGTCCCTTGAGGGATATCTGAGGCTAGATGCGAGATCAGAGTTGATGAGCAAGAGCTTTAGACTTTAGGAGCTATAGATCTTGAGATCAATATACACCCGGCGGATCGAATCCACCGAAACAGGAGTAGGGTATTACCTCACGAGAGGGCCTGAACCTGTCTAAATCTTCTTTTCCTCCTAACCCATCGTGCTTGGCGATCTCGACTGCGACCCAGAAATTATATTGCCGAAACCAAGTTTCGACAGTTGGCGCGCCAGGTAGGGGCTTGCGCGTCGAGACTTCTTCAACAATCTCGCCAACAAGCGTGATGGGATCTCCTTCAGCATTCGGCGACTTCGACGCCAACTTCTTCGACGACTCCTCCTTCGACTCGGATTCAAACCAGTCGGAAGGAAAGACCCACTCGGCGCCGTTCGGGCTCCCCAATAGCGCCGAGATCTTCGACGATATCTTCAAGATCAAGATGCAATCTACTTTCTCCGACGACGGACTTCACTCGGCACCATTCGGATTACCGAATACCGCCGAAATATGCGCCAATTTTCTCACCTCCCCGACGGAGGCGATCTATTCGGACGAAGACCGCTCGGTGCCGTTTGGGTTACCAAACGCCGCCGAATTCTACAGCAAACTTCTCTCCCGAGTCGGCGGCGACCCACTCGGAGGAGCCCACATCCCCAAGCTCGACTCGGGTGGAACGATCCGGACTGGGCTACCCAGATCAAGGGAGGTCGCCGTCATCCTCCCATCATTCGGCTCCTGCTCATCTTCGGAGCTCAATGGATACCTCAGCCCCGCCGGCTTCGACGACCTCTGCGGCATCCCCTCAGACGAAGCCGACGACTCCGATTGTCGCATGGACTATGAGCCGAAGTGCTTTGATGTCCTCATGGCCGAGCCGGACGAGTCCGACTCAGCCATGGCCAGGAGGCTTGCTGAAGAAGAGCGAGCCAAGATTGAGCATGAGCGCAAGACGGCCGAAGAGGAGAAGCAACGCAAGGACGAGGCTGACAAGAGGAAGCGGGATCCGCGGCTGCCGGACGATCGCCGGAGGCCATCCTCCAAACACGAGTTCGCAACACCAACATCTTCCAAACGCCACGCAGTAACGCTGTTGCCGTGCTCACTCTCTTGGACACCGTCATGGAGACGGCACCCGCCAATGTGACTCCGATACTCGACAAGATCAAGACCATCGTCGCAGCCCACGCCTAACGGCCACCCCGCCACCTCGGCACGAAGGCCGATCAATCTGTGGCCGAAACGCGACAAGAGCCGGCTTCCGCCTAAGGTCGTGAGACTACAAGAGGCCCGAGCCAGATCGATCGACGACCAGGCCAAGAGGCCCACCCCGCGAGTCCACGCCGAAGTACCAGGAGCAGACGGCCGACTCCCGCGACGAACGACATGGACGTCCACCCGTCCACCACCGCGTCCGCCGCGACAACAGCTCCAGCTACCCAACCAGCCAACCGAAGACCCCGCCGAGTGATCTGCGGGAAGTCCTTGATCGCCGCTACCGGGAGCGAGACCGACGCACTCGGGAAGATCGGAGGGGATCACCCGATAGCTGCGACGACGGAGTGCGGCTTTCACTCGGGAGCTTCGCCGAGTGCACTGGCCGAATGGTTTTAAGCCAACAGGAATAGAGAAATATGACGGCAAGACTGACCCCGAGTCGTGGCTTACCATGTATACTCTCGCCATCCACGCAGCAGGCGGTGACAACAAGGCTATGGCCAATTACCTGCCCGTGGCCCTCGCCAACTCAGCCAGGAACTGGCTCACGAGCCTGCCGAGAGGCTCAATCGGCTCGTGGAGCGAGCTGCGGGACCACTTCATCGCCAACTTCCAGGGCACCTTCGAGAGGCCCGGCACTCACTTCGATTTATATAACATCATCCAGAAGCCGGACGAGCCTCTGAAAGATTACATCCGGCGCTTCTCCGAAAAGCGCAACAAGATCCCCAACATCACCGATGACATCATCATCGCCGCCTTCCGAAGGGAGTCCATGATGAGCTGTTAATTGGAAAGTTTGGGCGCAAGCCACCGAAGACGGTGAAGCAAATGTTCGAGACGGCGAACTCCTACGCCAAGTCCAACGATGCAATCAAGGCGGCACGCCAAGCCCGGCTCGACAAAAGGGATGACAAGCACTCGGAAGGAAGCCGGCATCCGAGGAAGGATAACGGCAGCAGCAATCAGGCCCCAGAAAGATCACAAGCGCCGGCACGAAGACCTGGCTGCCACAACGTCGATTCTCAACACCGTCGCCGAGTTGCGGCTTACGACACGATCATGAATGATCGTGAACGCTCGTGCACGCATCATCTACAAGCAATTCGCAAAGCAATATGCGGCACGGTTAAACAAGAAGCCGACTAATGAAACCGGTCCATCGGGAACCAAGAAGAACAACCCGACTCGGAAATTCGAAGCCTTTTCAAGACCACGTGGGCGAGCTGAATCACATCTTCGGGGCCGCAAGCTTATGAGTCCAAGAGGAAGCAAAAGCTGATGGACCGTGAGGTCAACGCGGCACAACCCGAAGTCCCACGACATCTACGATGGTCGGAGGTGGCCATCACATTTAATCGCTCGGATCATCCCGACCGAGTGGTTCACCCAGGCGTATCCCTTGGTACTTGACCCGGTGGTTCGAACATCAAGCCGAAGCGCGTCCTCATCGATGGGGGCAGCATCCTCAATTTCCGTTCGTCAAGACCCTGGATGAGATACAAATCCCGAGAACCGAGTTGAAGGCAAGCTCGCCCCCTTCCGCGGAGTGATCCCGGGTGTCGCCCACACCATTCGGGCACATCGCCTTTCCAGTCACCTCCGGAGTTCGCGAGAATTTCCGAACGGAGAATACCACCTTCGGGGTGGTCGACTTCAAAGACGGCCTACCACGCGATCATCGAAAGGCCTGCACTCGCCAAATTCATGCGACGACAAACAAGCCTTCACTGCGACGAAGAAAGCTGCGATATGGCCCAATCTTGTGAGAGATCACGTGGCCGGAAGAAATCCGACCGGCTACATCAACATCGAAGAGGGTGAAACTTCTACAAGGAGGATAGCCAAGTTGGGACATGGCGACGCCAAAACAAAGAAGATCTTCCTTGATCCAATCGGCAAGATATCTCCAAGGACTTAGAAGATACCATCGTCGCAATGTTCGGGCGCGAGCTTTCATTGTCGATGATTTGTTTCTACGCAAGTTCCGACCACCAAGGACCATCACAAATTATCTCCACTATGGGAAGGACCATACATAATTGCCGAGGTGACTCGGCCGGAGCATTTCGACTAAAGCGCGAAGATGGATCTATGGTGGAGAACTCCTGGAATATTGAACATCTTTGACGATACTATGCTTAAATTGCCGTAAGTTTTATGTTGTTCTTGATTGTCAACCTCAAGCAAGATGACTTCTTGAGTTGATCGGGGGCTGCATACGTGTCAATAAAGCATGGTTTTCTTTGATAACTTGTTTATATTTAGTTTATCATTGTTTATTGTTTTGATTCGAGTTCAATAGATAAGGACGAGAATTTTTGATGATCTAATCAAGTTTTAGGCTTGGTGACGGTCGGACGAAAGTTACTTAAGAAATTTTCTATGAAGACTCGGGTCAAGGCGTTAACATAAATAAGCTAGATACCTACAAGTTCACATCGGAGGCATAAAGAGACCAAGATGATTAGATGAAGTGGCGGGGACGACCTCGAAGCTTCGTAAAAAGACTTGAGGGTTTTTGCTAAGTCGTCTCGTGATTGGGCCGAGCCCATGAGAGACTTGCGGCCCAGCTAAGGTGTGGCTTGACACGTGTCCTTAGGGACTTAAGTGGATGGACTTAAGCAGATTTGCCTTGGCAATATGCACGTGTTACATAGCCCAATACCTTTAAAATCCTTTCATACCGCGGTTTGCGTAACTTCATGAGAAGTTGGCACGATGCAATTTGAAAGGTGACAAACGCTTAAGCTTTTCATGGCGTCCCGATGACGAGGATGTTTGGTTTATAAGCATTTGATTAAATGATTATATCAATGCTATTTTTCCACCTTGGTGAAGATCTTTTTAGATTAAGACCAATATTATGGCAGGAGCTATTTAATATTTTGGTCATATTTTTCAGATGACTGAAAAATTTGTTTACCCATGAGGGTTGACTAAATTATTTGTCCCGAGATGACTCGGGCAAGTTAACTCGGATGAGCATGAGCTTGCCGAGTGTTTTTTACCCATGAGGGTTGATTAAATAATTTGTTCCGAGATGACTCGGACAAGTTAACTCGGATGAGCATGAGCTTGCCGAGTGTTTTTTACCCATGAGGGTTGATAAAGATTATTTGTCCCGAGATGACTCGGACAAGTTAACTCGGATGAGCATGAGCTTGCCGAGTGTTTTTTACCCATGAGGGTTGATTAAATAATTTGTTCGAGATGACTCGGACAAGTTAACTCGGATGAGCATGAGCTTGCCGAGTGTTTTTACCCACGAGGGTCGCTTAAGCTATTTGCTCGAGATGACTCGGGCAAATCAACTTGGATAAGCATGAGTTTACCGAGCGAATTGATTTCTTACCCATGAGGGATGATTGAAATATTTGTTCCGAGATGACTCGGGCATATCCACTCGGATAGACATGAGCCTCCGAGTGCTTTCCACCCATTAGGGTTAATTGAGTTATTTGCTCGGATGATTCGGGCAAATTCACTCGGACGAGCACGAGCTTGCCGAGTAATGAGGTTGCTTTAGCTTGAGCTAAGCATCTACATAAGAATGATTTTTATAGTTCTTGACTATATGTTTAGTCTATTTTTGACTAACCACATAGTCGGGGCTACACCTAATTAGGTGCATCAGGAGATGCACCTAGATATTCATTTTTGAGAATTTTTGAGATATTATCCAGCCCTTCACAGTCTTTGGAGCCACTCGGGAAGATTCAGGCAGAGATGATGGAATCACTCAGCGCCAGGAGCACTCGGCCAAAGAGGTTTTTGGCTACGTACTATTCTGGTTTGAAGCTGAGTTGTCTCGTCGACTGAAAAGGACTCGGGGGCTACTGTGGAGATTATGGCAATCGGGTATCCACAAGGCAAGCTTATCCGACTGGAGATAGGGATAGGATGTGCCTACCAAATATGTAAACCAACTATGACTTGGGTATTACGTTGTCGATTAGATAAGGCAATGGCTCATAGTCTTAGTTTGGTAAGATTGAGGAAACCGACTTAGAGTATGATAGGGTTTCCGATTTGTAAGCCCACCTCCCAAGACTATATAAGTGGGGTAAGGGGCGTCCCTTGAGGGATATCTGAGGCTAGATGCGAGATCAGAGTTGATGAGCAAGAGCTTTAGACTTTAGGAGCTACAGATCTTGAGATCAATATACACCCGGCGGATCGAATCCACCGAAACAGGAGTAGGGTATTACCTCACGAGAGGGCCTGAACCTGTCTAAATCTTCTTTTCCTCCTAACCCATCGTGCTTGGCGATCTCGACTGCGACCCAGAAATTATATTGCCGAAACCAAGTTTCGACAACCAGGATGAAGCAGAACGCGTCCGCCGTTGTTGCCAAACATACGTCATGGTTGACTCCGATCTATACAAGAGAAGCCCCTCCGGAATTCTAATGAGGTGCATCACACCCGAAGAAGGGAAACGCTACTCCAAGACATCCACTCGGGCATATGCGGAAGCGACGCGGCAGCCCGCACTCTAGTCGGCAAAGCCTACAGCAAGGTTTTTTCGGCTTACCGCGGTCTCCGACGCGGATAAAGTCGTACGAACCTGCGAAGGTTGCGATTCTTCGCCGACAAAGCCATGTCCCGGCCCAGAGCTTCAAACAATTCCACTCTCCGGCCGTTCGCGGTATGGGGTGGACATGGTTGGCCCTTTCAAGAAAGCTCCGGGAGGGTTCACACACCTCTTCGTCGCAATCGACAAGTTCTCCAAGTGGATTGAGGCCAAACCGGTCGCCACAATTACTTCGACAAAGCACGAGACTTTTCCTCAACATCGTGCACCGCTTGGCGTCCCAAACAGAATCATAACCGACAACGGGACCCAATTCACGGGAGGCATCTTCAAGGAATTCTGCGAAGACTTCGGAATCAAGATCTCGCTACGCATCGTAGCTCGCCCCAAAAGCAACGGACAAGTCGAGCGAGCCAACGGCATGGTCCTCCAAGGCATCAAGGCCCGCGTTTCGACCGCTTAAACCCTTACGCCGGCAAGTGGGTCCAAGAACTTCCCTCGGTTTTATGGTCGGTGCGAACCACACCGGTCGGGCCACCGGCCAAACTCCTTTCTTTTTGGTCTATGGCGCGAAGCCATGTTGCCAAACGAAATGGAATATGAGTCCCTCCGGTCCGCAGCTTTAACGACGAACGCTACGACCCGACCGAGTGGATGACCTCACCCGATTGGAAGAGGCCCGTGAGGCAGCCCTCATCCATCACCAAATACCTTCAAGGGCTTAGAAGATACCATAGCCGCAACGTGCGAGCACGAGCTTTCATTGTTGGCGACCTGGTCCTACGCAAGATCCGACCACCAAAGACCGACACAAGTTATCTCCCTATGGGAAGGACCATACATAATCGCTGAAGTGACTCGACCCGGTGCATATCGGTTAAAGCGCGAAGACGGGTCTATGGTGGAGAACTCCTGGAACATCGAGCATCTTCGACGATTTTATGCCTAGTTCGGCTAAGGCTTCATGTTTTCCTTGACTGCCAAACCTCAAGCAAGATGACTTCTTGGGTTAGCAATGGGTCTACACACGTCAATAAAGCTCAAGTTTTTCTCATCAACTTTTGTGCATAATTTGGTTTATCATTGTTTAATGTCCTTTGATTTGAGCTCAACGTCTAAGGACCGAGAGTTTTCCGACGGCCTAATCGAGCCCTAGGCTTGATGACAGCCAAACGAAAACTACTTAAGAAATTTCACGCAAAAGCTCGAATCAAGGCATTAACATAAATAAACTAAAAGTATCACAAGTACTACACAAGAGTGCTACGGTTACGCGACATTTACAAGACAAAGTCAGAAAGATCGTCAGCAACCAAGATCAACATGAGAATCATGAAGAAACTTGGAAAGGCGGGCTTACTCCCGATTGATCCCCGGAGGTCGAGATTCGCCTCCCGAAGTTCTGCGATCTCCCTCCTTAAAGCCGCCTCCCTTGACGCGGCCTCCTCCCGAGTGACCTTCGGCTGTCGCCGAACGTCCTCTAAGGAGTTCGGTGGGGAACCAACTTCTCCAAGACCTCGATTTTGCCATAGAGTGGCAATATTCCTTCTGCACGCAATGGCAGAAGAGTGACCGATTGAAAGACGATGATGACATAATTAAAGAGAAAGAAAAAGGCTTACGTTGAGCAGCCGGGTCGCTTCATTCAGACTCTCGACAAGGGCATCCCTTTCATCTTTTTCGGCTTGCCGGTCTAGGATGATGCCCCGTCTCTCGCCTTCCGAGTCCCGCCACTCGATTCGATCGAGGGAACCCAGTGTCTCGAAGATCGCAACCTCGGGAATCTCTTCTACCGTGGCTGGCAAGCAAGAAGGACAAATGAAGACATGAAAGATTTAAATTGAAAGAGTAAAAGAGCGCTCGAAACAAGTCTCACCGGTTTCGGCGGTCGCCGCCTAGGTGGAGCGGCCGGCCTGGCCTTCTTCTTCGGCTCGTGCCGAGTGGCCCCGGCCGGGGCGCTTGAGCCGCAGCCTCGGGTTTCCGGCCGATGATCGGTTTCCAGTCGGGATATCCCGACCGGCGGGCGCCTTCCTCGGGGCATCCTTCTTCGGAGGCGAAGGTTGTTTCCCCGGAGCGCTCGCACTCGATTGCGGGCTCGGGGCTTTGGCTCTACCGACCTTGGCACCTCGGGAGCGGCGGCCGGAGTCGGTCCTTCACCCCTCCCAGGATCTATGTCTCGGGGCCTCTGCGAAAGTGAATACAGCAGGGTAAAGATAAAGAGAAGTTTTCAACAAAAGAGTTCAGACTTCGGTTTCAGAGCATACCTGGATGACCGGCGGATCTTCGGTGCCGTCCGCGGCAATCGCCTCAAAGGAGGAATTTCGGTGGGGGAGCCGGGACGTCGTCATCCGAGTCCTCTATAATCAGTCTCCTCTTGCTCGCACGCTTATTTGAGTCTTCACTCGGCGCCGCTCGTTTCCCGACCGGGTCGCCTTGGATCTTGATCCCACCGGTCGGCTTCTTGGCGTGGCGATGCGGCGCGTCGTCATGAGACACTTTGTATGGCTTGGAGGAGATAGAGGCGTTTTCCCGAGAAGAAGGAAAGTGCAATATTAAGAGACACGATGTCAAGATTGAAAGATACTATGAAGCAACCAATCGGCTTACGGAGGAGGAGGTCGATGAATGCTGAAGGAAGGATGCGGCAGATGAGGGCCCGCTCAACCGCAATCCCGACGAGAAGAGTTTGTACATCCGGATCTTTAGGATCTCATACTTGAGTGGATCTGGATCTTCCCGATTGGGGTCCGTCCCGCCTTCATACTCGAAGGCCGGTTTCGATCGTTCCTTGATCGGCGCCGGTCGGCACTCGATGAAGTGCCGAGTGATCCGTTCCCCGCGAAGGCCTCTCTTTTTCATCGCCAGATCTTCGCGAGCAGCTCGTTGGCCTCGTCCCAATCTTGGGCTACTGGGACAGTGCTCCAAGATGGTTTGGGGACAGGGGGAAGACCGACGAAGGCTGGCAGACTGGGTTCGAGATTGTTAATGTAGAACCAGCCCGCATGCCATCCCATATTGGAAGACTTCAAAGGAAGAGAAAAATAATCCTTGCGGAGAGATCCGCGGAGTTGGAAGCTCGCCCGCCGACGACGCAAGGCTGATCTTTGTTTGGGTGTGGTTTAAGGTAGAACATGCGCCGGAAAAGTTGGAAGTGGGGGAGAATGCCAAGGAAGGCTTCACATACATGAATGAAGAGAGCTATGTGAAGCATTGAGTTGGGGTTCAGATGGTAGAGATGAAGCCCATAGTAATCCAGAAGCCCCCGGAAGAACTCGGAGGTAGGAAGGCTGAACCCGCAATAGAAAAAGGAAGTGAAAACGACGAGCTCACCGGTGTTTGGGGTAGGGAAGTCCTCCCCGCCGCCGGGCGCCATCCCACGAGTTCCTTTGGCGGAAGCACGCCGTGCTTCACCATCTCCTTGAGGGTAGATTCCCTCACATCCGGCAGCCCATTGGTCGAACGGAATCCTCTTTTCCTCCGCCATGAGAGTGGGATTGGTGGGAAGTGGATCTGGCTGGAAAAAGTCGGATTTTGACAAAGGAACGTGGGGGATTTGGTTGCGGAGGCTAGTTGTTGCAGAGAGCGAGCTCCTAGGCGGATGGATTTGGGAGTACGCGAGTCTAGGGTTCTCCGCGGTGAGCCGGTGAACAGTGCCGCGAAAAGGGGAATCGTTTGGAAGACGAAGAGGCGGGGATGACCTCGCATCTTTATAAGAAAGATTTGAGGGTTGCGTTAGGTTTTTCGGAGGTTGGGCCGAGCCCATAAGAAAATCGTGGCCCACTGAGGTGTGGCCTCGACGCGTGTCCTTAGGGGACTTAAGCGGATGAGCTTAAGCAGATTTGCTCTGGCAATATGCGCGTGTCCGAGTGCCCTATACCTTTGAAAATCCTTCCATACCGCGGTTTGCTTGATTTCATGAGAAGCTGGCACGATGCAACTTGGAAGGTGACCGACAGCTAAGTTTTTATAGCTGCCTTGGTGAACAAGAGTTGTTTGGTTTTTGGCATTTGGTCGAGTAACCTTACCAAGGCTTGTTTATTTTTCCACCTTGGTGAAGATCTTTATAGATTGAGACCAGTATTATGGCAAAAGCTATTTAATAACTTGGTCGTATTTTTCATATGAATGAAAGGACTTGTTTCCCATGAGGGATGAATGAAATATTTATTCCGGGATTACTCGGCAAATCCACTTGGATAAGCAAGAGCTTACCGAGTGCTTTTCACCCATGAGGGTTGATTGAATTGTTTGTTCGAGATGACTGGGCAAATTCACTCGGATGAGTATGAACTTGCCGAGTAATGAGATTTCAGTGATTGCTTTAGCATGAGCTAGGCATCTACATGAGAATGATTTTTTATAGTTCTTAACTATATGTTTAGCCTGTTTTTGACTAACCACATAGTCGGGGGCTACACCTAATTAGGTGCATCAGAGGAGATGCACCTAGATATTTATTTTTGAGAAATTTTTATATATTTTTCCAGCCCTTCACAGTCTTTGGAGCCACTCGGGAAGATTCAGGCAGAGATGATGGAATTACTCGGCGCCAAAAGCACTTGGTCAAAGAGATTTTTGGTGTGTGTTGCTTTGGTCTCGAAGCCGAGTTGTCTCGTCGGACCGAAAAGGACTCGGGGGCTACTGTGGAGATTGTGGCAATCGGGTATCTACATGGCAAGCTTATCCGACTGGAGATAGGGATGGATTGCGCCTGCTATATCTGTAAGCCGAACTTGACTTGGGTATTACGATTGCTGATAGAGATAAGGCAATCGGCCTATAGTCACAGTTTGGTAAGATTGAGGAAACCAACTTAGAATAAGATAGGGTTTCCGATCTGTAAACCCTCCTCCCAAGACTATATAAGGGGGGTAAGGGGCGTCCCTTGAGGGATATCCAACACTAGATCTGAGATACGATTCCTTAAGCAAGAGCTTTAGATACACAAGATCAATACAAAACACTCGGCGGATCGAATCCACCGAAACAGGAGTAGGGTATTACCTCACGAGAGGGCCTGAACCTGTCTAAATCTTCTTCTTCTTCTAACCCATTGAGCTTGGCGATCTCGATTGCGACCCCAGAAATCATATTGCCGAAACCAAGTTTCGACAGAACACTACCAAGGTTGATTGGAGGCCTGGCCGCCGGATGACAAGCATCTTGTTCCCTGAAGCGCTGCAAGTTGATTCTCACTTGTCGGGCTTGGCTAGCCGTCAGTTCATACGGGGTGTCCATGATCGGTAGAATCACTCGTAGGGGATGGAGCGGCTGCGAGAAGATTAACTCCGGAGTACTTAGAGAAAAGAAATAGTGAGGATGGCTGGGTTGGAAAATCACCTGGTTCACCGACGAGCTTGAGGATGCCATGAGGGGTCCTGTCAAAAGCTTGGAAACCTTAAATGTATACACCTGGGGAGAGGGATTTTCTTCTTCGGCTGTGATGTGCTCGGGAAGGCCTGAAGAGGTCTATTTATAGAAAGAAAAGATGTAGATTCGATGTGAAAGATCGCTGCCGATATGAAAGTCGAAGAGGTCATCATTAAAAGCATTGGGAATCGTTGAATGGTTGGTGACTACTCAAGACCGGATACCGTTGTTCAGACTCACGGGTCTTTGAAATACGTGTTCGGATAAGACGGACTATGAAGCCAAATCGCGCGCGTTTGAATATTACCAGCCGATAACCAATGAGACTAATATTCAAACGCCGACACTAACTATCATGGTGCGGTCTCGGAATCGGCAACGTAAGCGGTACGGGCGGTGGAGCCGATTTCAACGTAAGCAATTCGAGACACGCACGCGGCCGAAAGCCGATCTTATCTACAAGTACAACCGATCTTATCTACAAGCACGGTGGCGTAAGATCAATAAATTATGTTACACGATTTGAAGCCAAGTACAAGCACGAGTAAAATGATCATCCAATCCCATCACAAAAGCATGACAAGTATAATACAGAAGCATTAGCCGATTCCGAAGATCGAATATTACAAACTCATTGTTTCAAAAATCGGCTATGGCCGACAACGCCTTCCGCCTAATTTGGTCTATCTCTTCAATGGCCCCGACGTCATCGGCCTCGCACCCCGCCACCGGCCGAACGCTCTTCACCAGGTTGCGTAGATGTGCCACGCCGCCTTGATGCCCCGGCGTTGAGCGATCTCGGCCGTCAAGCGGCCATGTACTCCTTGTGGACATCGATCTTGTTCGTGACTTGAACGAGATCGGCCATCACCTGATCTTGACGTGTGAGAAGCTGCTCGAGCTTGGCCGTCGCTCGGTCTTCAGCGGTCGAAGGCGGCCTTCCGCTCTCGATGGCACCCTTGGTTGACGGATGGTGGCCGACCGCGCTTGGTTCTCGCGGCGATCGATTATCCGCCGCCGTGCTCGCTCATACTTGAACCGATGGGCTTCCATGAAGGTCGCCGGCACAATGGCTTCGGCTAGGGCTTTCGGCACTGGTCTTGGATATCTTTGAATCACGCGCGTATCGAGCCGCTGGGCCGACCACTCGCCGCGCCTGGGCCGAGGCTTCCACCCGATTGCCGATGTCGGCTAAGGTGGCCCTCAGTCTCCCACGGCATCACCAACGCTCCTCGCCGATAGCCGCTGACTCCTCGAACTCCGACAAGTCAAAGTTGAGGAGGTCGGCTATGTTCTGCAGCAAAGAAGAAGATGATCAAGAAGATATTAAGCTGACAAAGCCAATCATAATATTTTGTTGGCTTACCATTGGCATCGGGGTCGGAGCAGTTGGCTCGGCTGGATCCTTCAGCAAGAAAGTCCCACTGGGCGTGCCAAGAAGCGTGTTGATGAGAAATTTCTCTCACGCGGTGGCCGGGAGATCCGCTTAACTCCAGCAGTGCAGTCCTTCTCACGCCGTTCCTGTGCAGTGGCGTGCGCTGATTTGATCTGTTAATCAACAAGAAAACGAGGATATATGCGTTAAGTGTTAAATTAGATCCCCACTGGATCGGCTGAGGGAATCCATAAACATATATATGCTATTCTAAACTATATTTAAGCCAAGTGACTGCAATGGATTGGCTATATCGAGACAACATCAGCCGCTTAACCCAAATACAACAAAGAATAATAAATATATGAATTGATAACCTAGCCGATACTAGAAAGCTAACAATGGACCGGCTAGTACTCCGATGAATCTTATAGAAAGATATCATTCTTGAAACAGATGCATAGCCTGGAAATCGGCCATCGGCTATTGAAGGTAGGCCGATTTCGGCTGGCGACGTCCGAAAAGAATGCGATCTTAACATAAGAGGCAGTCCTAATATAAATCTAATAATAAATATATAAAAACATATCGGGTAGATAAGGGGCATGAAACCCCGACCGTCTCTAAACAATATAAATCTTAGCCGAACGTATCATCGATAGTTCTAAAAATGACTTAATAGTTCGAACCCGATGCAAGCATTAAGTGTAAAAAGAAAAACCTGATCTCGTTGTAGCCGATTTATACCTCTCGAGACGGTGGATACCACATATAAACCAGCCAACCTTTAGATCTAGCCCTATTGGCTGCAAGTTCCTGCTAGAACTGGCCAATGACAGGATAGATCTAATTTATTTGCGCTATATGATAAATAGCGTAGTATAAACTCCTGATTCTAATGTGTCATTACGATGGAAGCACTAGAAACAGTAGATCATACCACTAATGACAAGCATTTACCTAGATCTGGGGATCGAAACGATGCAGCCCGTAGCCAAACAAAGTGCTCGTCTGAAGAAAAGGTTGGCGATGCCCGAAGGATTGATTGTGATTGAACTGAATTAAATGATTACAGGGGGTCTTGGGTCCTATTTATACCCAAGATACAATTATCTGTATAAACCCTAGACTCTATCTAAACTATTATTTAAAACACAACATTATCCTGAGCAGGACCCATGTCGTGTTACGACTAACAGTTTAAACAAATCCCTAAATTACAGATACAATTGCCGTTACAAGACTCTATCCATAAGTGGCAATATTGTTTAATGCACAATTAACAACCGAATCTTCTATTTATCTTCAATCTTCTACATCAGAAACGGTTTCATCTCTTCCGGACCTGGAATCGGCTATCGGCTACCCCTGTCTGATCCAATCCTTAGCCGATTGGCCTCACAGCCGATCACTCTTCAGCCGATGCGACCCCTGTTTCTAGCAAATCCGACTCTGCTTCGCCTTTACAGACTTGGGGATTCGATTACCAAATTTCAGTGTTAACACATGCCCCCCAAGTCCGTGATACGAAGTGTTGCGGATTTGCTTGCCTATTCAAACTCCCGCTCTTTTCTTGACCTAAACCGCTTCGTCTTCCGTCCAAATGCCCTTTAAATATCCACTCTCCTCGACCGAACCGCCTACGCTTTCAAAGCACACTCAGCCTCCTTTGCACGCAAGCCTCTTGCCTTCTCTCTCTTCTTCGGCGATTCCATCGGCGCTCGTCGAACTCCGTCGCGTTCTTCAGACCAAATCCATCTTCACCCCCGAGCACTCCGATGGCCTCCACCGTCGCTGCATCGAGCACCTCTGTTTCGCCGGCCACCGCCGCCACGCCAACCGTAGCCGCTGCACCATCCGCCGCCGCCGTTTCGGCCGCCGCCACAACCGAGTTCCCTGAGGTACTCCCTTTCGATCCATAATTTTACTTTTGAATCTGCTTCTTTAAACATTTTGCATCAATATTACGTTCGGCCATTTTTCAAGTAGAATTTTACTTCATATTCTTATCAATCAGTACTTTTTTCCTTCCTCGAACCATAATATGCAACCATTCTTGATTAGCACCCCTCTTCTCTTTTTCTGAACTGTAGCACCTGTCACATCAAGTGCTTATCCCCAATCTGTCACAAGCGCAAAGATACTTTCTCGGCCCCATCGGTAACACAGATCCAGCCGATGTAATCATAGCCGAAACTAACCGGATCCCCTTCAACACCGCCAAGCCATCCCTCACCCACTGGAACGGAACATTCAAAGCATGGCCGACCACCGACGCAGCCTGGATTGAATGGTACAAGAGGGTGCGATCAGCCAAATATACATAGTGGGAGGAGGCCGGGATAGCCCAAGGCTTGGCTTTGTCCATTGCCAACATGGAGAAGGACGAGCCACTTCTGTCGGCCGCAACGTACTTCTGGAATGACAGCTTCAACGCCTTCATCTTTCGTCAGGGGCCGATGACCATCACGCTGGCCGACGTGTACATGACAACTGGTTTGGACATTGAGTCATCGGCCAACCCCAGCAACTTGAGCCGAAAGGGGCAGCACCATTTCAAAACCAAGGCCATCAGCGGGTGGAGCGGCTTCATTGCCCAAAACATGAAGGATGGAACCGTCGGCTACAGAGAGCATGCTGCATTCTTGATGATGTGGCTTGAAAAATTTGTATTTTGTGGATCGAGCTGCGGGCTGACCGCCAACTGGCAGGTCGTAGCCGAAGTCCTAGCCGACGGGGGAAAACTTGCGCTGGGGAAGTACTTCCTCGGCTACTTGTATCAGACATTGCATCAGGCTGCCATGAAGATAGTCGCCAACGCCCCCATCACCACTGGCGGCCACTGGTGGTTCCTTCAGATCTCGTTAGTGCTGGTAGCACAAAAGATAGCCGGTCGGCTCCCTCTGACAGCAGCCGTGTTCCCAAGGCTGGAGCCGATCGAGGATGAAGAGGGCAACCAGATCACCACCACCAGGTGCATGAGCTACGGAGAGGTAGCAGCTGCCCACGTGGGCTCAAAGCAATCGGCCGAGCTGCTGGTCGAATGGTTCATAGCCCTCTACGATGGGTTGTCTCGCGATAACCACGCCTGGTACTTTTACCAGGACCGGGGGTTGTTTGAGTTGCCGGCTGACTTCAATTGGGAAGACGTCAACTCAGCCGACAACCCGAGGTGTAGGAAACTGTTCATCGCCACTCTGGCCCCCTGCATCTTGCCGACCGGGATTCACCAGGGCCGATCAGTGGCCAAGAGCTACGAATTCTATTACCCAGTGTCAGCGGTGAGGCAGCTTAGTCTTGGGCAGCTGCCCATCGGCTTCTTTTATGCCGATAAGATCAAAACGAGGGGAGTGGTAGGCCAAGACCTTATAATGGATCGGCTGCTGAACATAGATGGCCCTCCCCTCGGTGACGTCGGCGTGATAACATTGTCTCTAAGGAAAAGCACCGCTTACGACCGATGGTGGTCTGAAATCAAGCGCCATATCTTCCACCAACGGTCGTCTTGTTACGTCAACCTGCTTCTGCCTGACGAGATCCCCTCGGTAAGCTTCAAGTTCCAAATAATTTTCTTCTTCTCATCATCGGCTGACATAGCCGATTAACATTTACTCTTTGGTCTGCAGGAGATGGAGACGGAGTGGCCGATGGTGAGCAACTCCGGGCGCCCCATCAAATACCGTTTAGGTGTTCTAGATGGAGGCGGCCTCGCTCCGTCGGCCATCGGCTGGGAGGCGCCGAAGCTGGCTTCGTTGCTATGAGGGCAGGTGCGCCAGCCGATCGCCCAGAAGAAAAAGGCTGCACCACCTCCACAGTCGTCGGCCGCGCCTGCCCCCAAGAGGCTGAAAAAGGAAAAGAAGCCGGCCGTGCCAACCGATAGCCTTCCCCCCTTGGATCCGGCCGTTGCGCAGTTCCTCGACACCGTTGTCAGTGAGGAAATGCTAGCAGCTGTTGGACCGGCGACCGAACCCGGGGTTTCGAGTCCTGAGTTGGTCAACGCTCCAGCCGACGTTTCGCCGGTCCCAAGTCCCCCAACAAAACATCGGCCGGTAAGCCTTCACTTCACCAGATTTTGGCTTCGCGATGACCACTTGCATCTGATCGAACCATTCCTTTTAGGTCAAGAAATTGGTCGGCCGCACTTCACGCCCCGCGCCATCGGTAATCATCCCCTGCCACTTGACTTGTAGTATGTGTCGACTTGTCCGCTAACTCTTTCTTTTGCAGCCCCCGCGGTCTCCATCGGCTGCCCCCCAGGCGTCCAGTGAGCATGCCGCGCCTGCCGGGGGCGGTGGCGACAACACCGATGAAGAGGCCCCGACGGCCGCGGGCAACGATCCAGCCGAGCCAACTGCTCCGACCCCGATGCCAACGGTAAGCCAACTAAATTTGATGATCGGCTTTGTCAACTTAATATCTTCTTGATCATCTTCTTCTTTGCTGCAGAACATAGCCGACCTCCTCAACTTTGACTTGTCGGAGTTCGAGTAGTCCGGCAACATCGGCGAGGAGGCGTTGGTGATGCCGGTTGAGGACCTGAGGGCCACCTTAGCTGACATCGGCAATCGGCTGGAACCCTCGCTGGACGCGCTGGTGGTCGACAGCGGCTCGATACGCGTGCGATTCAAAGATATCCAAGACCAGCTGCCGGAAGCCCTAGCCGAAGCCATTGTGCTGGTGACCTTCATGAAAGCCCATCAGTTCAAGTATGAGCGGGCACGACAGCGGATAATCGATCGCCGCGAGAACCAAGCGCGGTCGGCCACCATCCAGTCAACCAAGGGTACCATCGAGAGCCGGAAGGCCGCCTTCGACCGCCTGAAGACCGAGCTGGCGGCCAAGCTCGAGCAACTCCTCACATGTCAAGATTAGCTGATGGCCAATCTTGTTCAAGTCGCGAACGAGATCGATGTCCACAAGGAGTACATGGCTGGCTTGCCGGCCGAGATCAAAGCTCAACGCCTGGGCATCAAGGCGGCCGTGGCACATCTCGCGCAACTCGGTGAAGAGCGTCCGCCGGTGGTGGGGTCTCGAGGCCGACGACGTCGGGGCCATTGAAGAGATAGACAAAATTAGGCGGAAGGCGTTGTCGGCCATAGCCGATTTTTTGAAACAATGAGTTTGTAATATTCTGGTCTTCTGAAATCGGCTAATGCTTCTATATTATACTTGTCATGCTTTTGTGATGGGATTGGACGATCGTTTTACTCGTGCTTGTACTTGGCTTCGAATCGTGTAACATAATTTATTGATCTTCTGCCACTGTGCTTGTAGATAAGATCAGCTGTACTTGTAGATAAGATCAGCTTTCGGCCGCGCGCAGTGTCTCGAATTGCTTACATTGAAATCGGCTCCAGCCGCCCGTATCGCTTTACATTGTCGATTCCAAGACCGCACCACGATAGTTAGTGTCAGCGTTTGAATATTAGTCTCATTGGTTATCGGCTGGTAATATTCAAACGCGCTGCCGATTTGGCTTCACAGTCCGTCTTATCCGTACACGTATTTCAAAGACCCGTGAGTCTTGAACAACAGGTAGCCGGTCTTGAGTAGTCACCAACCATTCAACAATTCCCAATGCTTTTAATGATGACCTCTTCGACTTTTATATCGGCAGTGATCCTTCACATCCGAATCCGCATCTTTTCTTTCTATAAATAGACCTCTTCAGACCTTCCCGAGCACATCACAGCCGAAGAAGAAAATCCCTCTCCCCAGGTGTACACATTTCAGGTTTCCAAGCTTTCGGCAGGACCCCTCATGGCATCCTCAAGCTCGTCGGTGAACCAGGTGATTTTCCAACCCATCCATCCTCACCATTTCTTTTCTCTAAGTACTCAGGAGTTAATCTTCTCGTAGCCGCTCCATCCCCTACGAGTGATTCTAGCGATCATGGACACCCCGTATGAACTGACGGCTAGCCAAGCCCGACAAGTGAGAATCAACTTGTAGCGCTTCAGGGAACAAGATGCTCGTCATCTGGCGGCCAGGCCTCAAATCAACCTCGGTAGTGTTCCGGCCGCTATTCCTTTGGCGTCTTCAACGCTCATGCATCTCGACAGGCTAGTAGCAAGGCAAACACGACTTGCCAATGAACTGTTAATCACAACCACCGATGTAAGGGTCACTAGGCTAGAGTATTTGATCTTGGATGCTTTAGAGATAGAGTCTCCAGAGGCCGTCAACCGGGCCCTGGCGGCCATCAGAGACTACCTAGGAGACATGTAATCAAAATCGGCTTCATGCCGATTATGAATAAAAACTAGCGACTGTCACACCGATTCAAGCATCGAGCCAAATAATGGGGTGATATTTCTTCAGATATTTGCAATCGGCCCGATTTACCATCGGCTCGTGTGCGTATATGCCCCCCAAGTTTTGTTGATAGCTTCGGTGTCGACAAAATTATGAGTTTGATCCGTTCGCGCATCCTTGCCGTCCCTATCGGCCAATCGTGAGCCGATCGCAGAAAACTTAGCAAAAAAAGTTGCATAAAAATGCCTAAAGGCGATGCCTTGTTAACATAAGACATCGGATGGCGTAAATCGGCTTAAGTAACCATAGCCGAATCACGAGTTGATCCATACGCTTGGGTAATATTTCTTTAAGTATTTTCCATTGAGAGCCCTTCCAAATACCTCTCCGTCCAGTCCTTTTAGCATGTAAGCTCCTTTAGAGATGCATTTCTGGATCTTGAAAGGCCCTTCCCAATTTGGTGACCATTTGCCGAACTTGTTGTCTCTAGATCCGATCGGCAGTATAAGTTTCCAAACGAGCTCGCCTTCCTCGAAAGATTTAGGCACCACCTTTTTATTATAATGTCTGGCTACTGGTTCTTTATCTCTGGTGACTTTTTCCAAGGCCCTCATCCTGGATAAAACTAAATCTTCCGATTCATCCACCATTAGGTGATAATAATCGTCGACTGTGAGTTGATCCTATAGCTAAATGCGCCTTGAGCCGACGATACTTTCCCATGGCAGACCGCTTCATGTCCATAGACCAGTTTGTACGGAGGGACTTGAATTGACCCGTGGCATGACATCCGATACGCCCACAGTGATTCGGCTAATCGGCGTGCCATTGTTTAGGTACTCAGAGATCTTTCTTTTAATCAACTTGATCAAACTTTTGTTTGAAGCCTTCGCTTGCCCGTTGGCTTGTGCGTAGTACGACGAAGAATTATATAGCTTGATCCCCATGCCGTCGGCAAACTAAACGAATTCGTCCGATACAAAGATGGATCCCTGGTCTGTTGTTATTATTTGTGGAACGCCAAATTGGTAGATGATGTGTTCTTTGACAAACTCGATTGCGTCCTTAGAATCCACTTTTCTGAGGGGAATCGCCTCCCCCCACTTCGTGACGTAATCCGTCGCCATCAGGACAAATTTATGTCCTTTGCTTGAGGGTGGATTGATCTGGCCGATCATATCAATGCCCCATCCTCTGAACGGCCATGGCTTGATAATTGGGTTCATAGCCGATGCTGGTGCTCGTTGTATGGCGTCGAACTTCTGACAATCCTGGCAGCCCTTGTAATACTTGAAACAATCCTCCACATCGTCGGACAGAAATACCCTGCTCAGTGAAGTAGCCACTTCATTTTGTGGGCCGATTGATGCGTGCCATAGATTCCTTCATGTACTTCCCCGATGGCCACTGTAGCCTGATCGGCTCCCAAACACTTGAGTAGCATGCCGTCGATCGTCCGATAGTATAGGTCTTCATCGAGCAACACGTATCGTAATGCCTTGTATCGTAGTTTCCTCTTGGCCATTTAAGAGGGGTTTTTGAGATAGTTGTAAACTTCGAACCTCCAATCATCGGCCGTAATGGCGGCCACGTCTATGTCTACTTCTTTCAGCATCGGCCGATAGCCTGATGCTCCTTGAACCAAGTCATTGGCCTCTGTGTTCTGCTCTCTGGGGATATGCTTCAAAGTAACTAGCCGAAAACCATCCATTAATTCCCGGCATTGCCGATAATAAACCATCAGCGCGTCATTTTTGCATTCACATTCTCCTGATAATTGGCTGATGACCATTAATGAATCCCCCATTATTTCGATGGCGTCGGCTTCAACTTCCTTGAGCAGGTGCAATCCTTTAAGGACGGCTTCGTATTCGGCTTGGTTGTTTGTAGCGTGGGGGTTGATGGCAAAAGCAAACTCAAAGCTTGCCCCCCTCGGCGAAATAATGACCAAGCCAATGCCACAGCCGTTGGTGCAAACCGAGTCGTCGAACGTCAGGGTCCAAGGCATAATTTCCACTGAGCCGATTGAATCGTTTCTGTGCTCCACAATAAAGTCGGCTATGGCTTGCCCTTTGACTGCCCTTGGTGCCTGATACCTCAGATCGAATTTCGTTAGCGTGAAGATCCACTTCCCAACTCTTCCTTTGAGCACTGGGACCGATAGCATATACTTAACTACATTGGCTTTGCAGATTACTGTGTACTCGTTGTACAACAGATAGTGCCTTAACTTCGTACATGAAAAATAGAGGCATAAGAATAGCTTCTCCACCGGTGAATACCTCGTTTTGCGTCTAGCAACCGCCGGCTGAGATAGAAGATGGATTTTTCTTTGCCGTCGATATCTTGGATCAGGACTGAGCCGATTGATTTGTCATCGGCTGATAAGTACAGCTTGAACAGTATCCCCTTTTGTGGAGGCATTAAAACTGGAGGGGAGCTTAGATAATCTTTTATGTTTTCTAATGCCTTTTCCGCTCGCCCCCATGTGAACGTCCGACGGCACCAAGTAGAAGCGGTGGTGTGAACGGCTTCATATTTTTTCGAGAGATTGGCTATGAACCGTCTGATGAAGTTTATCTTGATGATCAATGACTGGAGTTGCTTTTTATCTTTTGGAGGTTGAATTGTCTTGATAGCATTTACGCTCCTTGGTGTAACTTCAATCCCTCTTTCATGGACGAGAAACCCTAAGAATTGCCCGGCCGATACGCCGAACACGCACTTAAGCGGATTCATCTTTAGACCATATTTCCTCGTCCGTTCTAACACTTGTCTCATCGGCTATGTGGCCTTCTATCTCCCTCAACTTGACAACCACGTCGTCAATGTATATCTCTACCAGCGAGCCGATCATATCGTGAAAGATGTAATTCATGGCCCGTTGATATGTTGCCCCAGCATTCTTCAAGCCGAACGTCATTACTACCCATTCGTACAGGCCAATTCCGCTAGGACACCGAAAAGCGGTCTTGTGGATGTCCTCGTCGGCCATGAATATTTGGTTATACCCTGCATTGCCATCCATGAAACTGATAATTTTGTGGCCTCGAAGCAAGCATCGACATGCGATTGGCTATCGGCATTGGGTATTCGTCTTTAGGGGTTGCCTTGTTTAGGTCTCGAAATCGATGCACACCCTAAGTTTACCGTTTTTCTTTAACACTGGGACGATGTTTGAGACCCACTCGGCGTATCGGCAAGGCCGAATGAATCCCGCGTCGTATAGCCAAGTGATTTCGGCTTTAATTGCATCGTACATATCGGCCTTGAACCTTCGGGGAGGCTGTTTGAACGGCCGATAGCCTGCCTTAATCGGCAGTTGATGGACCACTATTGATCGACTGAGACCGGGCATCTCGAAGTACTCCCAAGAAAAACAATCTTTATATTCTTTTAACAATTCAATAAGCTAGGATCTACAATAAGGAGACAGATTTTAGCTAATGTACGTCGGCCTCGGCTTATCACCAGAGCTGATGTCGATTTCCTCTAATTCGTCGGCCGACGTAAAACCTTGCCCTAGCTTGCCATCGTCTTTGTCCGCGGTGCCCACGCCGAGAACGCCGCGTGTATCCAATCCCTTCCAAGCAGCAGGCTGTAAGTCCCCTTCCCGTCGATGACAAAGAATGTTGTGGGCACGGTCTTGTTGCCGACGGTCGGTTCAACATTGAGAACGCCCTTGGTTTCCGATGGGTTGCCGCCGAAGTCTTTAAGCACCATGTTGGTTTTATCGGTCTTCGGCCCCCTTGCCTAGTTTTCGAATGTTGCGTAAGGCATGAGATTGACTACGCTCCCCATCAACTAGCATTTTGAAATCGGCTTGCCGTTAACGAAACCTTAAACGTACAACGGCTTTAAGTGCCGATTTTTGGTTCCTTCTGGTTTGTCGAAGACAGCCTGATCTGGTGAGACGCTAGTTTCGCTGTGTCATCTTCCACGGCGTCGCATTGGCTTCGGAGCGCCGAACTCAGCGGCAAGCACGAATACCATGTTAACCGATGCAGAATTTTGCCTTTCCTTTTGGCTGCCCTCCGGCTTGATCGCCGGGCTTTCCTCGCTTGCTCTTCGTTGACTATGGCAGCTTTCTCTTTGGGCACCCATCGCCTTTAGATTTTGCCGAGCCGACGGCTATGTTCGTAGATCATTTGCTGGACCTCGTCTTCTCTCCCTTTGCGCTTAAGCCGTTGCACCCTTCTTTTCTGCGTCTTCGTGAAGAGATCGGACGGGCACCATTGGGGGTTGGCCGATTCCTCATCGTCGGCCTCTCCATCGTCGCGGTTGTTCCCATCGCGGTTTTCATCGATGAAGAAATCCCGTGGATCGGACCAAGCCGATCATGGACAGATCGCCGCCTTTGGTTTAACTGGACGGCTGGGAATGAACCGAGTTGGACTTGCAGCCTTTGAGCTCCTGTACTCGTTGTCGCGGCGATCGTTGCATGCTGGGCAGTCATCCAATGTTGGCAGTCTCATGCCGGATTCCCAGCAGTACCTGAAGAAATCGCAATGCCAATGCGGATCGGCATTGTCGTGGTTTACCTCGTACCGCCGGCTTTGGATATTCGGCTCGCGCCGACGAGGTGTTTCATTGTAGACTTCTTCCTGCCGAGACCGGTACTGATGACGGTATCGGCTATGTTCATGGATCGCCGTCGGCCGCCCGATCTCGATGACTCGGGCGCACCATATTAATTGGCGAAGTGTGACATCCAATTTGATCGCTTTTGCCTTGGCCCCGATCGATGTGTTGACTAAGCCGTGCGCCATTCTGTTCGTCGATCGGCTTGCCGGGCCGGCTTGGACCGTGTTGACCGGGAAGGGATTGCCGTCTACTTTCATCGGTTGGTTCGAATCGGCGAATTCCAGCTTCCCGCCTCGATTGCCGACCGGATTTGCTGCCAAGACTTTGCATCGTTGGTGGCGTGGGATGTGGAGTTATGCCACTTGCAATACTTCTTTTCTTCAACTCTTGGTGACGAGATCACGTGATTTTCAGGCAATTGAATCTGCTTCTCCTTGAGCAACAAATCAAAGATCTTGTCGGCCTTAGTGATGTTGAAATCGTATCTTTCCTCTTTTTGCGGTCTTCAGGCGGCCATTGGCGACGATGGCCTTTTTGTTCTTGGCCCATTCGCGCCGCTACTTCTCGCGTCGTCGTCATTGGACTCGTAGTCCGATTCGACGATGACCCGAGTTATATTTTTGATGGCCTTCCGGTGTCTTGGAATTGCTGCTCGTGGGCCATTACCTTCGTGCCAAGTGGGCTAAGCTATCAAAGTCTTGCGCAGAGAATCGCTCTCGGATTGGCGCGAACAGACCATGAAAGGCCAAATCGGCCAGCTGGGCATCCGATTGCACCAGGCTGTAACATCGGTTCCTCATCACCCTAAAGCGTTGGATGTATTCTTGGACCGATTCATTGTGTTTTTGCCTGCTGCTGGTGAAGTCCGACAACTTCATCTCGTGGTTGTCGGAATAGAAGTAGCTATGGAACTGTTTTTCAAGATCGGCCTAGCTCTGAATCGAATTGTAGGGCAGCGAGGAGAACCAAGTAAAAGCCGATCCTGAAAGAGAAAGAGGGAACAATCGGACTCTCAAGGCGTCCGTAGCCGATTCTTCGCCACACTGTGCCAAGAATCGGCCAACATGCTCGTAGGTTGAAACGTTGTCCTTCCCTGAGAACTTCGAAAAATCTGGGATCTTGTATCGGTTTGGTTACGGAATCCGCTCAAAGTGCTCTGGATAGGGATACCGATACATGTTCCCTAAGTCTTTTGGCTTGAGGCTGAATTGATCGCGCATAACATCTGCGATCAGATCGGCCCATGTCCTGTTGTCTTGTTGTATCGGCTCGTATAGGTTATACGGCGTGGGTGCTTGCCAATACAGCGGTAGTGGCGTCTGAGGCCTATAATGATGATCTTGGCGGTCCCGCTGGTACTGGTAGTGGTGATCAGCGAGAGGTGGCCGAGGTGCCGGTGGTGGCGTTGGCGGTCCAGGAAACAGCTGTCGACCACCGGCGTTGCACCGTCTATCTAGATCAATCGGCTCTAACTGCCGATTGTCATTGAACATATTGGCAATCTGATCGTGGGGCAACGGCTGTTGTCGGTTCAACATAGTAATCGCTGGCCTTATAGACGATTCACCTGGATTTGGCTGACCGAGGACTCTTCCCGGTTGCCCTTGTTGCGCTAGCGATGGGATCGGCCGATTCTGCGTGACCAGCGTCCTGTAACCAGGAAATTGGCCGTCTGTGAAGTACATCGGCCCCCATTGCAGCTGGTCGGCTATCTTGGTGTCGACCACAGTAGCGATCATGTTATTGGGAGTGTTGACCAAGATGCTACTTTGATTGACCAACGCGTGATGAACGGCTGAGTCAATCCGGTCTTGCAGAGTATACACGGATCATCTCAGCACTGGGTCGGCTCCTCCATCTTCTCGTTTGCCTTTAGTATCACCGAGGAGGATGCCTTGGTATCGCTCAGCTGAACTTATATTTCTGATGCACGGCCCCGGATCTTGTTTGGGTGAAGGATTGCAAGTAGTTCGCCTGGAGCTCTTCCACCATCTTCTTATAATCGCTTGTTGTTCACCGATAACCTGCTCCATTTTCACGGGAATAACGTTGTCCCGCATGATGCTGGGCTCTTGGAGTCGACCATCTTGCTTGGCTGAATCTATGCGTCCGAGTCGAGCCGACAAAGAAAGTCCCACCGGGCGTGCCAAGAAGCGTGTTGATGAGAAATTTCTCTCACGCGTTGGCCTCGGAGATCTCGCTTAACTCCAGTGTGTCCTTCTCGCCTGTTCGGTGCGGCGTGCGTTCATTTGATCTCGTTAATCAACAAGAAAAGGAGGGAATATGCGTTAAGTGTTAAGTTAGATCCCCACCGGATCGGCCGAGGGAATCCATAAACATATATATATTATTCTAAACTATATTTAAGCCAAGTGATCGCAATGGATCGGCTATACCGAGACAACATTAGCCGCTTAACCCAAATACAAGCAAAGAATAATAAATATATGAATCGATAACCTAGCCGATACTGGAAAGCTAACAATGGATCGGCTAGTACTCCGATGAATCTTATAGAAAGATATCATTCTTGAACAGATGCATAGCTCGAAAATCGGCCATCGGCTATTGAAGGTAGGCCGATTTCGGCTGGCGACGTCCGACAAGAATGTGATCTTAACATAAGAGGCAGTCCTAATATAAATCTAATAATAAATATATAAAAGAAACATATCGGGCGAGATAAGGCCGGTTGAAACCCCGGCACTTTGTCTCAAACAATATAAATCTTAGCCAACGGATCATCGATAGTTCTAAAAACGACTTAATAGTTCGAACCCGATGCAACATTAAGTATAAAAAGAAAAACCTGATCTCGTTGTAGCCGATTTATACCTCTCGAGTGGATACCGCATATAAACCAGCCAACCTTTAGATCTAGCCCTATTGGCTGCAAGTTCTTGCTAGAACTGGCCAATGGCAGGATAGATCTAAACATTGATCTAATTTATATGCGCTATATGATAAATAGTGTAGTATAAACTCCTGATTCTAATGTGTCATTACGATAGAAGCACTAGAAACAGTAGATCATACCATTAATGACAAGCATTTACCTAGATCTGGGGATCGAAACGATGCAGCCCGTAGCCAAACAAAGTGCTCGTCTGAAGAAAAGGTTGGCGATGCACCGAAGGATTGATTGTGATTGAACTGAATTAAATGATTACAGGGGGTCTCGGGTCCTATTTATACCCAAGATACAATTATCTGTACAAACCCTGGACTCTATCTAAACTATTATTTAAAACACAACATTATCCCGAGCGGGACCCACGCCGTGTTATGACTAACAGTTTAAACAAATCCCTAAATTACAGATACAATTGTCGTTACATGACTCTATCCATAAGTGGCAATATTGTTTAACGCGCAATTAACAACCGAATCTTCTATTTATCTTCAATCTGCTGCATCAGAAACGGTTTCATCTCTTCTGGACCTGGAATCGGCTATCGGCTACCCCTGCCCGATCCAATCCTTAGCCGATTGGCCTCGCAGCCGATCACTCTTTAGCCGATGCGACCCCTGTTTCCAGCAAATCTGACTCTGCTTCGCCTTTACAGACTTGGGGATTCGATTACCAAATTTCAATGTTAACACAATGTTGGTAATGGACAAAGCCAAGCCTTGGGCTATCCCGGCCTCCTCCCACTATGTATATTTGGCCGATCGCACCCTCTTGTACCATTCAATCCAGGCTACGTCGGTGGTCGGCCATGCTTTGAATGTTCCGTTCCAGTGGGTGAGGGATGGCTTGGCGGTGTTGAAGGGGATCCGGTTAGTTTCGGCTATGATTACATCACTGGATCTCGTGTCGCCGATGGGGCCGAGAAAGTATCTTTGCGCTTGTGACAGATTGGGGATAAGCACTTGATGTGACAAAGCAGGTTCGTAAAAAAGAGAAGAGGGGCGCTAATCAAGAACGGTTGCATATTACGGTTCGAGGAAGAAAAAAAGTACTGATTGATAAGAATACGAAGTAAAATGCTACTTGAAAAATGGTCGAACGTAATATTGATGCAAAATGTTTAAAGAAGCAGATTCGAAAGTAAAATTATGGACGTGGGAGAGAGTACCTCGGGAACCTGCCATGGCGGCTACTGAAACGGCGGCGCATGGCGCACGCCGCGGCCGGCGTGGCGGCGTGGCCGACGAAACGGAGGTGCTCGATGCAGCGACGGTGGAGGCCATCGGAGTGCTCGGGGGTGAAGATGGATTTGGTCTAAAGAACGAGACGGAGTTCAACGAGCGCCGATGGAATCGCCGAAGAAGAGAGAGAAGGCAAGAGGCTTGCGTTTAAAGGAGGCTGAGTGCGCTTTGAAGGCGTAGGCGGTTCGGCCAAGGAGAGTGGATATTTAAAGGGCATTTGGACGGAAGCCGAAGAGGTTTAGGTCAAGAAAAGAGCGGGAGTTTGAATAGGCAAGCAAATCCGCAACACTTCGTATCACGGACTTGGGGGCATGTTTTAACACTGAAATTTGGTAATCGAATCCCCAAGTCTGTAAAGGCGAAGCAGAGTTGGATTGGCTGGAAACAAGGGTCGTATCGGGTGAAGAGTGATCGGCTGCGAGGCCAATCGGCTAAGGATTGGATCGGACAGGGGTAGCCGATAGCCGATTCCAGGTCCGGAAGAGATGAAACCGTTTCTGATGTAGCAGATTGAAGATAAATAGAAGATTCGGTTGTTAATTGCACGTTAAACGATATTGCCACTTATGGATAGAGTCCTATAACAGCAATTGTATCTGTAATTTAGGGATTTGTTTAAACTGTTAGTCGTAACACGGCGTGGGTCCCGCTCGGGATAATGTTGTGTTTTAAATAATAGTTTAGATAGAGTCCAGGGTTTATACAGATAATTGTATCTTGGGTATAAATAAGACCCGAGACCCCCTGTAATCATTTAATTCAGTTCAATCACAATCAATCCTTCGGCGCATCGCCAACCTTTTCTTCAGACGAGCACTTTGTTTGGCTACGGGCTGCATCGTTTCGATCCCGAGATCTAGGTAAATGCTTGTCATTAGTGGTATGGTCTACTGTTTCTAGTGCTTCCATCGTAATGACACATTAGAATCAGGAGTTTATACTGCACTATTTATCATATAGCGCATATAAATTAGATCAATGTTTAGATCTATTCTGCCATTGGCCAGTTCTAGCAAGAACTTGCAGCCAATAGGGCTAGATCTAAAGGTTGGCTGGTTTATATGCGGTATCCACCATCTCGAGAGGTATAAATCGGCTACAACAGATCAGGTTTTTCTTTTTATACTTAATATTGCATCGAGTTCGAACCATTAAATCGTTTTTAGAACTATCGATGATCTGTTCGGCTAAGATTTATATTGTTTAGAGACAACGTCTTGGGTTTCACCGGCCTTATCTCGCCCGATATGTTTTTTTATATATTTATTATTAGATTTATATTAGGACTGCCTCTTATGTTAAGATCGCATTCTTTTCGGACGTCGCCGCCCGAAATCGGCCTACCTTCAATAGCCGATGGCCGATTTCCAGGCTATGCATCTGTTTCAAGAATGATATCTTTCTATAAGATTCATCGGAGTACTAGCCGGTCCATTGTTAGCTTTCTAGTATCGGCTAGGTTATCAATTCATATATTTATTATTCTTTGTTGTATTTGGGTTAAGCGGCTGATGTTGTCTCGATATAGCCAATCCATTGCAACTACTTGGCTTAAATATAGTTTAGAATAGCATATATATGTTTATGGATTCCCTCAGCCGATCCAGTGGGGATCTAACTTAACACTTAACGCATATTCCCTCGTTTTTCTTGTTTATTAACAGATCAAATGAACTGGCACGCCCTGCACCGAACAGGTAGCCGAGAAGTACCTGCACTGGAGTTAAGCAGATCTCCCAGGCCAGCGCGTGAGAGAAATTTCTCATCAACATATACCCGTACTTGGGGATGCGGTGGGCACTATAATATTATGGCACAAAAAAGATATAATCTTTGGGGCCTACACCGATGCTCCACCAAAACCTCCAAGGCCTCTTGTTAATGCCAAAATTTGGTAAGCCCCAAAGTCCTTATCGGCTAAGGGTTAGGATCGGCTCAGAGTCAATATCGACTTGGAGTTCTGCATCAGCCGATAGAGGTTTTTCTGTTATCCATATCTCCAGCAGTCGGATTCTTGTTAGATTCGGTTTGAGAAGATCTTATCCAGAAGAAACCGAGTCCAGGGAGGATACGGCTTGTATCTATTAATTAGGAAGAGATTGTTAGTTTCCTATTTTATCTTTAGGAAAGTTTGGATTGTAATCTGTTAGGATCTTTGTCACCCTACGGTATAAATATGTAAGCCCAGGGTTCATGTAACATATCTCTCGATCAATACAACTCGGCACCTGACGCGGGGTTGCATCGGCTTCGATCTCCGGCGAAGGGGTAAGTCCAAGGTCCCGCCGGCTCAGGCAATCGTATTGGCTACGTTGGCATCGTCCAAGGCTGCATCAGTACATTCGACCTCTTGGATTGCTTTGATTCGGTTGATATCTTTGCCTGATTATTTATCATATGTCTCTGTTGAATCTAATTTTAGTATCTCGATTTGGCTCTATCAGCTGTCTCTCGTTTTAGGGTTTCTGTCGATACTGGCTAAATCGTTATATTAGATCAGATTAGCTTAGGCATCTACCACCCTGAAAATCAGCCAAGGGCTTGATTGTCTAGATATTGCTTTTCTTTTCATACTTAGTGCTGCATCAGTTTGATCTACTAAGTCGTGATAAGAATCGTAATCTCTAGCCTACTTGTTGACTGCCACTAAGGGTTTCATCGGGGTTTCAGCCGGTGAGCTATCTGTGTATCGCATCGGCTTGCAAGGAATATACACAAGTTGGATCTAGCCGATTGCAGCAGAGGCTTCATTGAATATTTGATCATTTGGATTATATGACATCGGACTTCCAGCCGATATGTGCTTTAATCTTATATATATTTCATCATGTGATTGGTTCATGCAATGTGATATATATCATGTTATTGTCAGCCGATCATCTTTATATAAATATTTGTTCAACACACAGCCGATGGATTCAAACCTTAACACCATCGGCTGGCATCGGCATCGGCTGAAATTGCACCATCGGCTTATCAGCCGATCAGTTAGTTTTTGGGTATCGGTCTATCGACCAATATGATTTATTTTCTACTGTTTTGCATAACTTGTCAGTCGCGGGATCAAACTGACTGGCACACCCGCGCTTCATCTATTCTAGGACCTGCACTGGAGCTAAGCAGATCTCCCAGGCCGGCGTGTTGATTTTTCCCGTCAACACCTCCTCAGAAGAAACCGGTGAATGATGAGGTTGAAAAAGATAATAAGAGACATGAGGAGGCACCGAGTGATGCATAGGTTGAAGTTGAAAGATATGCAGGTAACAACCCAAAAATATAGAAGAAGCACATGTATCGGCGATAGTGCCAATTGTGGCAGAGGCACATGGACATGAACCGAAAGTACAACATGTGTCATATGTCCAACAAGATATTGAAGACACGACGGGTTTGGAATGGGAAGAAAGAGAAGCTTATGAGTATGAAGACTCATCTCTTGCAAAATAGGACGTAGACGCAACCAAGGTAAATGACAATGGCAATGATAAGGCTGAAGTGCCTAGAGTGCTACAAAGCCACAACTCCAAGTTTGAGAATAAGCAAAAGGAGAAGTGGATGGTAACCGCTTTTTGAGGTGGGAAAAAATGTGCCAAGGAACACACAGATGATCAGAAAAAGGCCAATGAACTTGCTAGCGAGAAATATATTGAAACTGATGAATCTCCAGCAAAGTTTGAATCTGGCAAAGCCTTCGTGCCTGATTATGCGCTTGCTGAAGGTCCATGAGAGATGAGAAGGTTACATAAATGGTGCATGGACGCCAGCAAAAAAGGGCTTATGTCCATAACGGTTCGAACACCACCCGAAGCTTTCATGGACGGTGAAGGTTTTTTGTGGTTCGATTTTGCGGACCTTCACACCGTGTACCGCCGGGAGAAGATGGACATGAACTTTGTTGCTACATGGTGTGTGTGAGTATAAACGTGAATTTACACAACTAAATAAATAGACATCATAAGAATCAAAAAATTATTAATAACCTTTTTTTGCTAGGATGCAATACATGGATGTTGAAAAGATGAAGGAACCCATCGGTTATCTCTATCCAACAAGGATTTGTCAAACCCAGCATACTGTAACTCTGCAAGATAATTCTGAGCAGTTAAAGAACAAGACGCCTCAAGAGACAGCTGAATATAACAAGGGCTTGCATAAGACCAAATTGCTTACTCTGGCACAATATATTTGATGAGCATTCCTAAAATTTGAAAATAAAAGAGTCATACTTGCCACATACAACTTTAAGTAAGTCAGATACATCTGTCTGGATCTAGACTAATAAACTGTCATTATTGTGTAGCGATCATTACATTTCTCTAAGCTTTACTCGAAGGACAGGACCACTACAGTCCTGGACCCTCTTGATTATAATCACAGGTCATACAGACAATTCCTAACAATCTTACAATAGTAAGTGATTTTGATCCATGCATGTGTACAGTTCATGCATGCATGTGTATAGTTCATGAAGTGTTCATAATTATTAAATTTTGTTTATTAATACGAATCATAATACAGTGCGTATAACTACTAAAGTAAAGGGCGAGCAATAGCTGCAAACAAAGGGAGAAGTTGCTAGTGCATACATATTGGTCGATAACTAATTCTTTCTATATGTATATCATAATAAAGTGTCACAAATAACCTAAAGGTAGTGTACTTTGTGGATATTACACATGTGAGTTTGTTAAAGTTAATCAGAGATACAGTTCCAACCTAGAGGAGTAAGTCTCCCAACTCAAAATATAAGTTCAATGATGAAATACATATTTAACTAATACTGTAATATATTCTCGTGCTTTCGTACATGTAGTTGCCTAGAATCAAACATCGAACTAACTTTGATGATAAAGGCATTCAAAACGTGCAGCGGGACCTCTGCCGCTTCATTCACGGCAAGTGTTACCATAAAGATGGACATCTTTTCGACCCTGAAGGCAGCAGTTTAGCGTCGAACGAAGAATACAAGTCTCTTTGGGATTGGAGTATGTGCTTGTGTAATTAATAATATAATTCAAAATGACTTGCTTTATTATGTAATTAACATGTATATATAACCGACACTTTTCACTAATGCATACAATATATATATATATATATTACATGTCTACTAGTTGTTACATATATTTATGTATTAATTAATTAATTAATTTCAACATTATTGATTAAAATATACTGCTAGATAATTTGGCGAAAAAATTTTGCACGTGGACTTAATGCATTTTTTAGATGACATATTGCGCCTCAGCCCGTCTGGAAGATATATCTTCACAAGTGGACCATATAACTTCCCCGCATGCGAAGATCTATCATTCTAGGCGGGCTGCCGATCCGCCTGCAAAGATCGATGATTTTTGTAGGCCTTTGCGTACAGGCGGGTCACACGTCTGCCTGCAAAAATACTTTTTGATCTCTAAAAAATCGTTTTCTTAGTAGTGTCATACACGTTAACAGCATGATTATTTTTTAGTATTTGTTAATATTTTGCAAAAAAGACGAGTGGTCAATGTTTGAAGTAAAGTGCCTGTTATTTGGTATTTTAGAACGCATGGAGTATAATATAAAATGAGCCACTAAAATAATTGTTCCATGAAAATGACATGACACGCTCAAAGTTGCTGAAAATTTTACCGAAAATACTAGTTCTCTTTGGAGCCTCCCATAAAATTTTCATCGATGCAGGAGTCAATCAGTCCTCGGTCTCCAAAAAAGAAATACAGTGCAGTTTAAGTACATCCACTGCTACAGAACGGCCTAAAAATACCGGTTGCAAACCTGGTATAAGTGTCGGTTTTACAGCCGGCATCAATTGATCGGCACCTATGACAATAGGTCATTGATGCCGGTTGTACAACCGGCACCTTTGTGCTTCCTAGATTAAAAAAAAAGTAAAAGTTGACTCTGGGCTCACCGAATCGAGCCGATGCTTTCGGCTATCAATATTCCCCGCCACCCCTAACCCCATCCCATTTCACGATCAACAAATCAATAAGAACAATCATTCACGATTTGTACAACAACGCACATGCAAGCACAAGCAAGAAACTGCGTGCAGAGATTCACAAAACATTCACAAACAATGACATAAAATTCACAAAACACACAATCGCCGCACGATCCGGCCGCCGCCACTCGCACGGATCCGACCGCGCCGCGGCACCGGATCCGGCCGCCACAGCCCGCACCGGATCCGGCCGCCGCCGCCCGCCACCGTATCCGGTCGACGCCCCCCGCACCGAATCCTCTTCCCTTCGCCGCCTCCCGCAGCCTCCGGCCGCCTCCCGCGCACCGTCCCGGCCACCCGCCACCTAGCCTCCCGCAGCCAAAACCGAGAGAAAGAAAGAGTGGATGAGAGAATGGGTGAGAAAGAAAGTGATAAGGATGAGAAGAATGAGTGGATGAGAAGAGATAGATAAGGATGACAGTGTGCGGCTCGGCTCGGACTGACGCGGCTCGGCTAGGTGGTTTAGGTGCCAGTTTTTTAAAAAACCAGTACCTTTAATATATTAATATATGTGTCGGTTTTTCTTTAGAACCGACACCTATAATATATTATAGGTGTCGGGTTTTTTTAAAAACCGACACCTATAATATATGAGCGGTTTTTATTTAGAAATGCTTACCTATTGTTTTTAATACGTGTCGGTTTTGTTGAACCGACACCTATTAGGTCGACACCTATATATGTTTTTAGCAGTGATCTCATTTTCATATCACCAAAAGGACGAGTCCTACATTCCAGATAGTAACTATACATCGATCAGGAGAGAGTGAAATGGAATGGCTGCACACACTTTAGTAGTTGTAGGTAGATAGTCTCTTTTTTTTTTGTTGGAGGATAGCATCAAGCAGCGCCCTTTGTCCTGGCAATGCAGAAAGCCTGGAGGCTCATGAAGAGGATGAGCAGAGCCATCGTGATGCACGCCACGAGCTCCCTAGAGCCAAGAACCCGCGCCTGGAAGAACTTGTTGATCCTCACCTTCCAGCAGCTGTCGTGATGCCTATTCAGGTCGTCGATCACCCTGTCCAACGCCGGCACTCTCGTCAGCCTCACCGACCTCGTCATCCCGTTCCACAGCTCCGCCACTTCCTTGTCACTCTTGAGGTGGTTCAGGATCACCCCTGATTCCCTCAGCAGCCGAACGTCCTCGTCGTTGTCGATGATCCCGTTCATCAGCTCGATGTACCTCGCCAACACCAGGGCCCTGCACCCTGTTGACGCCTCGAAGGCAACCATGTTCCGCAGCACGACTTCGCTGTTCACGTCGACCCGGATCACCGGGAGGCGCAGCGTCGCGGCTTCCGCGCAGAATTCGATCGTGGAGATGCCGCCGATCGCTGGGACGAACTTGACACCGGAGTAAGCTAGCTCGGCAACGCAAGGCACCGCGATCTCCTCGAGAAGAGGCGATATGGCGCTCTTGTTGTTCTGAAAATCAGGCGCGTCCTCCTTGCTAGGTTGTCCCTGTGTTTGCTGTGAATTCAGACGTTCGATGTGTTGCGCCATCATTGAGAAGCACGGAATGCTGGCCACGAGCTTCAGTATGATCCTCACGTTGAGATCAACCAGCACCGAAAGAAACTTGGTGACACGCTTGATGAGCAGGTCTGTTACGGAAAGCAGAGTGCTCTTCGCGTGATGCTGCGATTCATCATCATCGTCATCATCTGCTTGTTCTGTGGCATCATCCAATCCTTCGACATAGCATGGAGCCATGTTAGAGTAGAGGAAATCAAGAAGGTGGACGTGTCGGGTCATGTCGATGCATGGAGAGCCCGTGGCCACGATCGAGGATACCTCCTGAAAGAACCCAGACAGAATGGAGCTCAGAACAGATTCCGCTGTTGCACGCGACGAGCTCCGCATTTCCATCGCCTTCAGGAGCAGAAAGAGAGGGATCTGGTTCTCCAGCATGACAACGTCATGCAGCACCATGGTGTGAGAGGATGTCCTCCGAGATGGATCAACCAAATGCGACATCCTTGACGGGATCCTCTGCAGTGCTGTCCGCTGGCTAATGTTCTGGCTAAAAGTCTGCAAGAACTCAAGAAGGAACGAAACGTCGATGGCCATCATCCATGCTAGCGCGTCATTGCTGAGCCCTAGATGCCTAGAGAAAAAATGAACAAGAAGGAAATTAATTAACGGACATATTGTTAGGGATGGAGTATGAAGTTAGTTGAATCCTTTCTTTTACATGCAACTAACCTGTGGTAGTAAGCTCGAATCTCGAATTCTAGCGTAGCGAAGACAGCGACGAGCTGTTGGAAGCTCATACCTGGGAGGTGGCGTTGGGCTCTCCTGGCAGCAGAGAGCTTGTACATCTCCATGTCACGGAGCTCTTCACGACAATGGTGGTAAGGACCAAGCGCAACCAGCTGAGGGGTGTAGGCTTCAGGTTTAGTGCGCCCTAGGGGCTTTGGGACATCAAAGATGGAGATGGGTTGGCTGTCATGGACTTCGATCTCCTCGTCAAGAATACGACGGATGCGAATGATCCACTGTGCTTCGTCGAATTGGAGATTTCGACAAATCCCCATTAATTGTTGAAATGTGTCAGACAGATCGGAGGATTGATGTGTCAGACAAATCGGAGGATTGATGTGTCAGACAAATCGGAGGATTGAGTTAAGATGATATGCAGTAAGAACGACGAGCAATATACGGAAACCAAACCTAGCGGAAACAGCAATATAAGGAATGTAAAATATGTTGGCTGTTACTGCATTTGTTTCCTGTAGTTAATAGTGTAACCATCACACCAGCAGATTAAAGCTTCAATTATGGCTGACCGGTTAACGTTACACTAGAAGTACCATCCGTGCGTTGCTGTGGATCTGTCAAGTAATTTATTTGGGAACAAAGAGAACACTTTTCAAATAAAAAAAAGACACTATGCAAGTTGGAACTGATTTTCCGAATTAAATTCTGGATGGTTTATGTTTTCCGTGAACGACTATATTTCTGCATACCCAATGCGTCGTTCTTATATATATTTTTTGAGGGAAAAGAGAGCTTTATTGATTAATTAAGTAATAGGATTACAATCTTTGCTGCAGGTATAGCATAACACAAGTCAGAGCATTATTACGCCAAACCGCGCATTGGCCCAACCGTTTAGCAACCTGAGGAAGTTCATGAGCTACCATATTACACTCTTTTACACTGCATCATCCGCACTTCCTGAACAACCGACATCGTCATCTTCGTCTCTCGTAGCAGGAACGTCCATCTCTTTCTTCCCCTTCGGCCAGCAGTCTTTGAACTACCGTGGCACAGTCTGTCTCTAGCTATTTTGGCATCGGAATCAATTCAGTTGCCAGCTTTAACCCTTCTTTACAAGCAATGAGCTCGCTTCGTTCATATATATTTATTTTAGTATGTGGAAGAAATCATTTAAAGATCTGTATATTGGTTATAATTTTCCCCAAACTATCTAGTGCACAAGGTCGGTCCTAAAATTTTAGGAGGGCCAGAGTGAGTAAAAAAACAAAGGCCCTACAATCTTAAGTATGTTTTTCTTTTAATTATACGAAAGACGCACACATATATACACTATCACACACATGCACACCATACTCATGCAGCAACGCGTTCGTTTTCTTAACATATGCCAAAAAACATAGACCAAAGACGTATTTATAGCCTCAAATCTTGATATATTTTTTAATAAAAACAAGATTAAATGTGCGTAATATTTATGGTTTCAGGATTTGTACCGCAGTGAACGAGTTTTTAGTTTAAATAGGAAAAAAATGTTTAACAGTGCACATCATTAAATTAGATGATAATTGAAAGAAAACCACAATACTATAAAAAATTCGTGAAAGCCAAACTTATTATATAATACTTTATATGGCTGCTAAATACTACAACATGTCATCTGTCATTTATAAAGATTGCGCTATAGATACACTAAGGCTTAATTCCCATCAACATCTCATAAGAGTGCTATTTATTTTTGTGTTCAGAGTACTATTTAAATATAGGCCATAGTAGACAGCAAAGATAAGATTAACTAATAGCATAGTTTCAAAAAAACTTAATAAATACAATACAAAGCATCCTATAAAAATGTATAAGGCTTTGTTTGGATAATTAGCCCTCCAAAAATTAGCCCTTGAGTAGTTTGGATTAATGGGCTAATTTGCCTTTGATGCACATGCCCTAATTATTTGTTCCAACTACCTCTTTTAATACTGAAGGGTTACGCGGAGGCTACACTAGCCGAAAACAAAACTTTTTATCACGCAAACCAGGAACACTTTTTACCGATTGGAGTATGCAATGAAGTAGCCAATCGGACTATCCGATCTCAAACCGTGGCTGCCGATGACACCATTCGCAAGCCAACTGATTCCTGGAGATGCCGATTCGCCAAGCAGCCGATTCGTCGAGTCGTCTGACCACGTTCTCGCGCCTCGCTCCGATGCACTCGACCGCAGTCGATTCCTCCACAGCCGATTCACAGCGCGCAACGTAGCAACGCCTCTACCGGTATCCACACGTCCGGGGACAGAACGCTGAACACCCGTGTGCTAGCACGCGATGCAAGGCTAGGGTTTGGCTCGAAAGTGGGAAGGGTTTCTGTGGAGATTGATCTCGGCGACTTCTGTTGCGGATTCTGTTCAATGCGATGATGCAATTCTCCACCCCTCGCCCCTTTATATGGAGTTGGCCGACTGGGACTAGTGGCCGATCAGGACTCTCTTTTGAATCGGATCCTATCCGAATCTCATAGAGTTGGCCGCCCATACGTCGTAAGACCATAGGACTCTATCCGATCGGATCCCTATCCGATCGAGCCGTATCCGAGTCCAACTCGGATATCCATTCTATCCCCTTAAGCGTGCGACCCCGTAGGTTCGGTATACTCGCTCGGCTATAGTCTAACTTAGCCGATCGTCGGCCGAGTCTAACTCGCGACCTGCCAACATCGGTGCCTAGCAGCACATATTGACACCATAGTGTACAAGAATATAATATCGGCTCTGAACCTGTAATGTGTACACAAATCCATTTGCCTCACGATACCAATTAAGCTATAGACAAGATGTGTGTCATCCCTTCAATAGCTTAACCATTCACTTGAACCGTATTGGATTATCTGTCTGTTGATTGACTCCTCAATCAACTTAGCATGGCCATGCATTTCCATAATCCATTACCTCGAGGGGCCTAGAGATATCTCTCCAAAGGAGGGGCAAATTCCATCTTGATCACTCACATCCCACTCCATGTTTCATAGCAAACCCGAAAACTACCTTTATAACTACCCAGTTACGAAATAGCGTTTGGTAGTCCCAATGTAGGCTACTACACATGTTGGAATCCATGGTGATCTCAGGTCTAAGGACTTTGTACCAACACTACCTGAGACCAACTAATGGCACATTAATTCCTGTAGTGTCTCATGGTGGGTCTATCCAACAATGTGTTCTCTAACACATGTATCCATGTTTATTGATTTGGTATCTCCATACCCATGATCTATGAGACATAATCATCAATCAATAAACATGCCGATCTTAGAATCATATTAGTTCCAATAATATGATATATGATCAGGGATCATTTAAAAATAGATTTATACATATAGAGTCTCATAAATAAGTCACGTACTTATTGATCAATACAAGATGTATATTTCATGGAACTGAATAACACTTTATTCATAAATACATAAACATTGACGTGATATCCAACATCTCCATGTTGCCTCTAGGGCATATCACTAACAATCTCCCACTTGCACTAGAGTCAATCATGTAAGTATCTAATATCCATTGCTCTTGTGTGCGCCTCATGCTTCGGCTGAGGGAGAGGTTTTGTCAGCGGATCGGCTATGTTGAGATCCGTGTGCACTTTGCATATCTTAACATCACCTCTGTCCACTATCTCGCGGATGAGATGATATCGCCGAAGTATGTGTTTGGACTTCTGATGTGATCTCGGCTCCTTGGCTTGCGCAATGGCTCCACTATTATCACAATAGAGAGACATTGGACCAGTCGTACTAGTCATCCCACCAAGCTCAGAAACGAATTTCTTGATCCAAACAGCCTCCTTTGCAGCTTCCGAAGCAGCAATGTACTCGGCCTCCGTTGTAGAATCAGCAACAGTATCCTGCTTGGAACTCTTCCAGCTAACTGCGCCTCCGTTCAATCAGAACACGAACCTAGATTGTGATCTATAATCATCCTTGTCTGTTTGGAAGCTAGCATTGGTGTAACCACTTACAACGAGCTCTTCTTCACCTCCATAGACTATGAACATATCCTTAGTTCTTCTCAAGTACTTAAGGATATTCTTTATGGCAGTCCGGTGACCTTCACCTAGATCTGACTGGTATCTGCTCGTAGCACTCAAAGCGTACGAGATATCTGGGCGTGTATATAGCATGGCATACATGATGGATCGAATTTCCAAAGCATATGGAACCATACCCATCTTATTCCGCTCATCATGTGTCTGAGGACACTGATTCTTGCTAAGATTAATGCCATGTGACATGGGCAAGAAACCTTTCTTGGAATCATGCATGTTGAACCTTTTAAACACCTTGTCAATGTATGTACTTTGGCTTAATCCAATTAGTCTCTTGGATCTATCTCTTTTGATCCGAATACCCAATATGTATGCTGCCTCCCCTAAGTCTTTCATGGAAAAACTATTTTTCAATGAGGACTTGACGGATTCTAGCATAGGGATATCATTTCCAATCAACAATATATCATCCACATATAAGATTAGAAATACAATTGCGCTCCCACTGACCTTTTTGTAAACACAGGCCTCTTCTTCGTTTTTGATGAAACCAAACCCTTTGATTACTTTATCAAAACGAATATTCCAACTCCGAGATGCTTGCTTCAATCCATAAATGGATTTCTGTAGCTTGCATATCTTTCCAGGCGATTCTGGATCGACAAAACCCTGAGGTTGTATCATGTATACATCCTCGCTTAGGTTTCCATTTAGGAAAGCTGTTTTGACATCCATCTGCCATATCTCATAATCGAAATATGCAGCAATCGCTAGGATAATCCGAATAGATTTAAGCATTGCGACGGGCGAGAAGGTTTCATCATAATCAACTCCTTGAATCTCTTTAAAACCTTTTGCCACCAATCGCGCCTTATAGATGTGAACATTTCCATCCATATCGGCCTTTTTCTTAAAAACTCATTTACACTCAATGGTTTTGACACCATCAGGTGGATCAACCAAGTTCCAAACTTGATTGTCGTACATGGATTCTATTTCGGATTTCATGGCTCCAAGCCACTTGTTGGAATCGGGTCCCACCATCGCTTCCTCATAGGTCTTAGGCTCATCGTTGTCCAACAACAATATATCACGTTGTTCCGCACTGTTACTGTCGGCGCACGACGTGATCTTTTAGACCTCCGTGGGGCGGGTGTATCTACAACGGTGGCACAACACTTTGCTCCTCCCTGTTGTGGTTCCGTGGTCGCGAAACATTTTCTGGTATTTCTCGAACTTCTTCAAGATGCACCCTGCTCCCACTAACCCTTCTTGAAAGAAACTCCTTCTCCAAGAAGACACCGTGTCGGGCGACAAACACTTTGCCTTGTTCCCGATTATAAAAGTAATATCCCTTAGTTTCCTTAGGATATCCCACAAAGAAGCACTTGTCGATTTGGGTGTGAGCTTGTCGATCGTAAACGTTTTACATAAGCTTCGCATCCCCAAATTTTGAGAAAAGACAAACTAGGAGTTGCCCTGTCCATATCTCATATGGTGTCTTTTCAACCGACTTAGATGGAACTCTATTTAGAGTGAGCGCAGCTATTTCAAGAGCATATCCCCAGAAGGATAACAGAAGATCACTTTGGCTCATCATCGACCGCACCATGTCCAACAAGGTGCGATTTCTCCGTTCGGACACTCTGTTTCATTGTGGAGTTCTTAGCGGAGTCAACTGTGGAACAATTCCACAATCTTTCAGATGATTACCAAACTCTTGGCTCAAGTATTCCCTCCACGATCCGATCGTAGAAACTTGATTGTTTTTCCTAAATGATTCTACTTCATTCTGGAATTCTTTGAACTTTTCAAAGGATTCGGACTTATGCCTCATTAAGTAGATATAACCATATCTACTAAAGTCATCGGTAAAGGTAATGAAGTACTGATAACCACCTCTGGCCGTTGTGCTCATTGGTCCACATACATCAATATGTACGAGTGCCAACAAGTCACTTGCTCTTTCACTGTGTCCCGTGAAAGGTGCCTTTGTCATCTTACCAAGTAAACAAGACTCACATGTCTCAAATGATTCAAAATCAAAAGAGTGAAGCAATCCATCCTTATGGAGCTTCTCCATGCGTTTCTGATTTATATGGCCTAAGCGACAATGCCAGATAAACGTGGGGTTTGTATCATTAGAGAGTTGCCTTTCTGTATTAATGTTATAGATGGGAGACGCTTCAAGATTCAAAACGTATAATCCATTCACCAATGGAGCATGAAAATAGAACATATCTCTGAGATATATTGAACAACCATTGTCCATTGATCTAAAATCATATCCTTCCGCTTGCAAACATGAAGCGGAAATAACGTTTTGACATAGTGTTGGAATACAATAACAATTATTCAATTCCAAAACTAATCCTGAAGGTAGATGAAGTGGTACTGTGCCGACAGCAACTGTAGCAACGCTTGCTCCATTGCCGACGCGCAGGTTCACCTCGCCCCTTCTCAATCCTCTACTTCTTCTCATTCCCTGCAACGACTTGCAAATATGAGCTACTGATCCGGTATCAAATACCCAAGAGTCAGTAGGTAAAGTAGCAAGATTAATGTCTATAACATTAATACCTGAAGCAGAAGTCGTACTTTGCTTCTTTTTGAGATCCTCCATGTACTTATTGCAGTTCCTTTTCCAGTGGCATGTCTCCTTGCAATAGAAGCAAATGGCATCTGATGCCGCCGACCCCTTCTTGCCCTTCTTTGCATTAGAGGCACTCGCGATCTCATCGGGAGTCAACTTCCTCTTGGTGCAAAGTTTCTTGACAGGTGGTTTGCGCTTAGCCTTCTGCATCATCATCACATGATGAACGTTTTTCTAGATACTCTCCTCAGCTGTCTTTAGCATCCCATGCAATTCAGCCAAGGTTCTATCCATATTGTTCATGTGATAGTTTAATATGAATGGCTCGAAGCTCGGAGGGAGCGACTAGAGAATCACGTCTGTAGCCAACTCTTGGCTAAGAGGGAAACCTAGTTTCTCAAGACTCTCGATATAGCCAATCATCTTTATCACATGCGGACTGACGGGATTCCCCTCAACAAGCCTACACGCAAACAAGGACTTTGAGGTGTTGAACCTCTCGGCCCGAGCTTGGTTCTCAAACATGCCACGCAGTCCCTGAATAATAGTGTGAGCATCACTACTCTCATATTGCTTCTGAAGCTCAGGGGACATTGTAGCAAGCATGAGACAGCTTATATCTAGGGCATCATTAGTGTGCTTCTCGTAAGCTCTCCGTGCAGTTGCAGTGGCATTATTAGGCAAATCCTCAGGATAGGGTACTTCAAGAACGTACTCTTTACGCTCTTGCTTGAGAACAATTCTCAAGTAGAGATACCAATCCATAAAGTTTGTTCCGTTCAATTTTTCCTTCTCGAGAATAGATCGCAAATTAAAAGTACTGGGTGTAGTATTAGCTGCCATTATTCTATAACAGAAAAAGCAAAGTTTAGCACAATGTTTATGCTATGTCTATTGTTAAACAATTTAACATTAGACTCCCATTACGTATTTTCCACCTTCCCTCTTGGTTACGTATTGGGTCAAAATCCACATGTTAATTAATTTTCTAGTAAGCTTTGGCATCACTACTAGAAAATTAGTAACATCGGTAAGCAACACCTTGCTAATCATATTTCTATGTGACTCTTGTTGTTGGTGTGGCATCTCCATGCCCCGGCGCCAACCTATGCCCCAAGGCCTAAAACTGTTTTGATAGCCTTGTTAAGTAAACCAAATGCTCCTGCTGTATATGTCCGACATATACCCCTCGTGTTATGATAGAGAATGGCACTCTGCTTTGGCAGACCCACCATTGATGAGCATAACGGTGACGGGTGCAACATTTGGAAGGGCATCATTACTACTTAATTTTGTGAGGGATGCTATCCTATCAAACAAACATATCACATATATGAAAGCAGGTAGAATAGCATGAAATAGTATGGCCCCCTTCACATGGTGATCTCCATCTCCATGTCGGTGTAGAGGATCTCCATCTTCATCACCGTTCTTCCGAGTGTCGAATGCTTGATTTCTTCAAACTAAGCTACTACTATAGAAGCTCTAATTGAAGATTACATCGACTCGTAGGTCGTGAAAGAATATTACAAGCATTGCACGTAAGAAAGAATATTACAGGGGTTGCACATATGAAAGAATATTACATGCATCTCATACATCGCATACATACAATAGGGCCATACCATCTCAAAGCATTCTCTGCAAAAACAAGTTAGGCGTAGAAAATGTTTTCTACCTATCGCAGAGAAACGGCATCAAGACGACCTACAAAAGGGGGGTGCGCACACGGCGGCTACACTAGCCGAAAACAAAACTTTTTACCGCGCAAACCAGGAACACTTGCAAGTAAGGGCCGATAGATCGTTACCGATTGGAGTATGCAGCGGAAGTAGCCAATCGTGACTATCCGATCTCGGAACTGTGCTGGCCGATGATGCCCGATTCCCGCAAGCCGACACCGATTCCTAGAGACACCGATTCAAGCAAGACTCGATTCCCGGAGACACTCGATTCGCCAAGCGGCCGCGATTCGCCGAGTCGTCCGACCGTGTTCTCGCGCCGCTCCGATGCACTCGACCGCAGTCGATTCCTCCACAGCCGATTCACGGTGCGCAACGTAGCGCGCCTCTACCGGTATCCACACGTCCGGGGACGAACGCCGAACACCCGTGTGCTAGCACGCGATGCAAGGCTAGGGTTTGGCTCGAAAGTGGGGAGGGTTTCCGTGGAGATTGATCTCGGCGACTTCGTGCGGATTCGGTTCAATGCGATGATGCAACTCTCCACCCCTCGCCCCTTTATATGGAGTTGGCCGACTGGGACTAGTGGCTGATCAGGACTCTCTTTTGAATCGGATCCTATCCGAATCTCATAGAGTTGGCCGCCCATACGTCGTAAGACCATAGGACTCTATCCGATCGGATCCCTATCCGATCGAGCCGTATCCGAGTCCAACTCGAATATCCATTCTATCCCCTTAAGCGTGCGACCCTGTAGGTTCAGGTATACTCGGTTTTGGCTATAGTCTAACTTAGCCGATCGTCGGCTCGAGTCCAACTGAGCCAACCTGTCAACAGCGGCGCCTAGCAGCACATATTGACACCATAGTATATAAGAATATAATATCGGCTCTGAACCTGTAATGTGTACACAAATCCCTTTGCCTCACGATACCAGTTAAGCTATAGGCAAGATGTGTGCCATCCCTTCAATAGCTTAACCATTCACTCAACCGTATTGGATTATCTGTCTGTTGATTGACTCCTCAATCAACTTAGCATGGCCATGCATTTCCATAATCCATTACCTCGAGGGGCCCAGAGATATCTCTCCAAAGGAGGGGCAAATTCCATCTTGATCACTCACATCCCACTCCATGTTTCATAGCAAACCCGAAAACTACCTTTATAACTACCCAGTTACGGAATAGCGTTTGGTACTCCCAAAGTAGGCTACTACACATGTTGGAATCCATGGTGATCTCAGGTCTAAGGACTTTGTAACAACACTACCTGAGACCAACTAATGACACATTAATTCCTGTAGTGTCTCATGGTGGGTCTATCCAACAATGTGTTCTCTAACACATGTATCCATGTTTATTGATTTGGTATCTCCATACCCATGATCTATGAGACCTGATCATCAATCAATAAACATGCTGATCTTAGAATCATATTAGTTCCAATAATATGATATATGATCAGGGATCATTTAGAAATAGATTTATACATATAGAGTCTCATAAATAAGTCACGTACTTATTGATCAATACAAGATGTCTATTTCATCGAACTGAATAACACTTTATTCATAAATACATAAACATTGACGTGATATTCAACATCTCCATGGTTCCTCTAGGGCATATCACTAACAAATACATGTAATAAACAGAAATTAATCATGTGTATATATGATTGAAACATACAAATCTCATACAAATGATGTCTCATAGAAATAAGATATGTCCATACAAAATGTCCACACAACTGAAGTATCATACAAACATACAAGTCATTTTTGAATCAAAACATACACATTTTACAATCCATAGAACAAAGCATTAGCTAACTCATCACGGAAAGCATTCATATCGGTATCTTCTACGAGAGGTTCATCTGATGGCCAATTTTCTTGCGATGAATGTGGCATTGGAAAATAGTTTGCATCCGCATCACACATATCAAATTCCCTATCCGCAATTCTGTTGTCTCGAATGAAATTATGGAGAGCCATGCACGCTACAATTATTCTTGTTTGCTTTCTAGCGGAAATTTTGGCATATCCAACAATATCCTCCATTTCATCTTCAAAACTCCAAAAGACCGCTCTATGACATTTCTAACTTGGGAATGTGCATGGTTAAATGTCTCTTTCATATCTTGTGGTGGTGGGCTATTTTGCCAGTGTTCCACATGGTACCTTGTACACCTATATGGTGAAACCTAACCCGAACGGTTTGGGTACCCCGCATCAACGACGTAATACTTACCTACAGTTTGAGGTACTTAAAGTGACATATGTGACCAACGAAAATTACAAAAAAAAAATGTATGACAGATAGAATATATTACCTGCAGGTGGATGTGGAAATTTGTCACCATATTTGGTCATTGCATCGTTGAACACTCTCATATCATGTAATGAACCAGGCCATCCCGCAAGCACAAAGGTAAATCTCATGTCGAAATCACAAACAACAAGCACATTCTGTGAGGTCTCGTTGTGTCTGTAAATATGTTGAATCACGTTACTTTTTGGCACCACAACCTTTATATGTGTCCCATCTAATGCTCCTATACAGTCGTTGAAGTGTGGCCAAAAATCTAGATTTTCTAAGCATGAGTGCACCGTAGAAAATTCAGGGTCCTTTGGATTAATAATGTCAGCTGCTAACTTGAGAACACTTGTTAAGACTCCATTAAATGTCAAGCTTATTGTCTCCAAGGATCGAATAAAACGATCCTCAACCTGCCTAACTGACTGTGGTGCATCAACTATCTATAAAAACATTGCTAAAGCCTCTACCGATGTCATTCTTGCTGTTGACTGCAAGCCATATGAGTGGACCAACGTATTATGTAGCCTATTAAATAAAGCTCTCTCAACCCTAAACATGTTGTAGCAAGAATTATCACGGGCAAGTGTCCTCTGAACCCATTGCAATCCGGATTCACCAGCTACCCTTCTTGGTTATTTAACAAAGTAATTGTCGAAGTACATACCGAACATAGGGGTAACCTACACAATCAGTTCCTGGGTCATCTTTAAATTGTTGAGTGCCATCGACAGAAGCTCATCCTCACTTGATGATGTGTTGCCTCCATCACCACTGGCATCATCACCTTCTGCTTCATTCGTTTCTCCATTGTCCCCATCCTGTATGAAGAAATATAACAAATAGTCGGCACATTAATTGGCAAGAAATGTACAATTGAGACAACAAAGATGGAGTCAATTAACATCATCACAAATCAAAGGTTCATCGTAACACCACATAATAGGTTCATAACATGATAATATAAAAGGTTCATCACAGGACAACATATTACGTTCATCACAACAAATAGATCATAGAAGCATAATGCCACAAAAGGACTAGTCCATCATAGTTAATAGTTTCTAACTAATACAAATTCTTGTCCCTGCAATATCTCTTCAAGTAGTTGAGCCTTACAGAGGCACTGGGTAGACCACAGAAGAATTCCCGTTGGAATGGATCTTGGAACATCTTGCCCATTCCATACACCTCAGCACTGTCATGCTCTACCCCACACTCAAAAGCAAGCTCTTGACACTTCTTGACTAAAAAGTGATCCTTCTCTTTTTTGGATTCCATTTTTGCAACTTATGCTTGTTGGATCACTTGTTGACTGATATCCACACTCTGAGATTTTAGTGGCCTTCTGCCTCATGTACCTAACCATTGGGCTTTTGCTCTTCTTCAAAGGACTTTCACATGTGCTGGTAGTACTACCCATCAACCTCTTGCTCTTACGGGTACCTGTACTCGTCGGAGTTGCAAAAACGTCCTCTGAAGCATCATCTTCAGCAGGCTCATCTTCCTGGAAAAAATCCTGCCCAGACACATAGCCCGTGGTTCCATCCACAGTGTTACCATGGAACATTTCATCAAGCTCAGCTAAATTTGCAGGAGGACCATTCTTAAGCTTCTTCAGCCACGGTTTGCCCTGCAGTAAACCATACAGTTATATAAGCCACAATGAACAAATAATTTTAAGTACGAGAGCATTAGCACATGAGAAAAATGTACCTCTGTTTGTTTAGTCCAAAAATCAGAATCTGCATCAATACTTCCATCAGATTTCCTCCCTAAACTAGTGTGTGACTGCAAAACTCTTCGGAAAGAGTAAAGATTTTTCAGTTGGCCTATTTGATTCTTTATCTGCTTCCTATCATGCCTCAATCCAGTTTGCGTGTAGTAGCCTTCAGCTATTGCTTGGTAGCCTGCCCCATTCATTTGTCCTCCTTGAAAATTTCCTACTTTTACGTGCTCAATACACAACCTTAATAATTTACCATTATTTGTGTCGGACCAATTTTCTCTTAATTTTCTCACCGGAGGGCCGCCGAAACTGCCTAATTCCTCGATGTCCTCCCCGTCATCTTCTTCATAGTCAAGGTTGATGTAGTCGTCCCCTGGTGCTTCTGGAGGCCCGGCAGTGCTAGTCGCTCGACTCCCACCACAACCCATGTCACGTCGACAGGTGCCAGCATGACCAGTGGCATTGGCACCACGCCGACGGGCTTGCCCCGAGGGCGATCCACCGAGGAAGACTCCGCCGTCAGGGTCTCCGAACATGGACCTGCCATGTCCCCCATGTCCGGCAGGCGATGACACCGACACGTCGAATTGCAGCTGCCTAGCACACCCTGCAGCCCGTGGGGCCCTGCCACCTCCTCCTCTGCCAACACGCCTGTGGCGTACTCCCAGTGTTTGCTGCGGGCACAGGTTAGGGAGACCAGATCCTCGCGCAATACCTCCTTTTTGGTCGCTGTCGGACTGGAGGTAGTTCTCGTATTCCTCCATAAAAGGGAATTCCTTGGCCGCCTGTGAGTTGAGGTCGAGTCCATCAAGGCCCGCACGGGAAGTGTGGGTGGCACCGCTCGATGAAGCCTGAGAGTTGAAGTTGAAGAAGTTGTAGCCGCCGTCACTCTCCATTTGCACTGCACATTTATAATTAACCCATATAAAAAAATTGAAGAATAAAGGGATGCAAACTCTGAAGGTACACATATATGTTCAGCTACTGAATTTGCTACAGTTAAAAGTGCATAAATTTGCTTCAAACAGAGAGCACAAGTCATCCACCCTCCATCTGCACTTTTATATAATGTCGATGCAAAATAATGGACTGGCAGTTTTATACAATGTAAGAATAGTTCACAGCCCACCGACTTGCTCGCCCAAGTTAAGTCCTCTGAATCTAAGTTTTGCACATGACACCGACTGTGTGTACATTTTTGCTTCACAATAAAAAAACACATTTACCGAACCAAACTAAAGATGAACAAAACAGGTTAAGATCGTACAATGAAACGGACCAACAACCTTCCCCTTCCTCAGATCTTCTTCTGATAAAGATAATGCAATAGCATGATCTATGTCTTCATGGTCACTGTCATGCTCCTACACCTACAGTAATTAGAACCAAAGTTAGCTATAGTGAAGTATATAAAGTAACATCCAGTCCTTTCATTTTTTATCAGGAAGAAGCATGGTTTTTTATCAGGAAGAATATACTACTAATATTCAGATCTGTAAAATCACTCAACCAAGTTTGGTAGACAATAACCTAAATTAAGAATGTTGAGCAGGTTTCCTGTTCTATGTTCTAGTGTTTGAGCAACATAGGGATCGATACAGAGAGAGAGGAGGATGACCTTCGACGACGGAGGCAACGGTGGCTATGGACAGCACCTTGATGGACAGCGGCGGCGTGGTGGGAAAGGAGGAGGCGGAGCGGCGCCTGGGGACGACGACCGACGTCGGCGAGTGAAGCAGCGTGGGGGTCTTGACCGGGAGCCGCACGTGGCGGCGCATTAGGAGAGGAGGGGGCGGCGCGGTGGGAGATGAGGGGGCGGCGCGGCGCCTGGGGACGACGACCAGCGTCGGCGAGTGAGGCGCACAGCGGCGCGGTGGGAGAGGCGCACGGTGGCGCGATGGGAGAGGAAGGGACAGCACGGTGGGAGAGACTGAGCAGCGTGAATTTTTTCGGTGGAGTGGGAGGCAATTGGTGAGACCCACACCAAATTAGCCCAAATTAGCACCCCTTAGAGGGGCTAATTTTTTTTTGCGGGGGATTCACTTTAGCCCCAAATTAGCCTATGTCTGGATCCCCTAAGGGCTAATTGGGACTAAAAGGTGATGGGCTAACTCCTTGATTCAAACAGGCCCTAAGTTTGATTACCTAACTATATAATCAAACTATGTATAAACACGTAACAGTATACGGTTGGGACCTTGACAGCTGGGGCCCCTGTTAGTGCAGTAGAAGAAAATGATTTACTCATGTTTATACGACATCCATTGACGTAATGTAACGTCCTATTTTTCACGTAGCATTAAAAACTATTTTAATAAAATTCTCTGTAAAAATTTTGTTATTTGAGTGTTGAATTTAAGTTTTGTCATATCCTTTTTTTATATTGTCAAGATAAACATGCAGGTCAAAATTCTCGATCCAAAATAATCTCGGAGTTCGAAAAGCCGTATTCAAATTTCTCGATTAAATCTCTATCGAGAAATTCCCTCAAAAGTTCAATAGTCCTTCAAAAGATTTGAGTCAAAAGATCAAATCATCTCCAATTTCTCCCTGCAAAGATTCCATGAATTCAAATCTTGAATTCGAAATCCGTATCCCTATTCAACTTTTGTTCTCTTTATTTCCTCTTCCAAATACTCTCCCTCTCTCCCACATACAAATTCGTTCCAAAAATATCATAAATCCTACTTTGTTTCCCTTCCTTGACTCCTCCCTATTTTTTCTAAGTTCAAGTGTCAAATTTGAATCCAACCTTCAAATTCAAATCCATCTCAAATTCCTTCCAATACAATCCTTAAAAATTTATCAAGCCTTTCAACTCTTTGGGTGGTCTTCCTTCATTTCTCTCCGGCCGGCCCAACCCAGGTCCTCCTCCTCTTCCTCTCTCCACCCTGCCTGGGCCGCTCTCTCCTTGTTGCTTCCCTGGCCCAAATACTGCTGCTCCTTTCTTCCTCGCTTGCAGGCCACAGCCAAGGTCCATCCTGCTTGCCCCGTCACACGCCACACACATGCGCGAGGAGGCAAGCTCTCCTCTCCTCCCCACGTCAACCTGTCACGCCGGTCTAGCCAACTCCCATGGCTCACGCTGGACACTGGTCCTCTTTGGGTCAAGCCTTTCCTCTTTGCTAGGCCAGCCCAAGGCATAGTGGTGACAAACAATAAGGGCTCAATGTCAAGGGCTATCCATTTGTCAAGCACAACACATTCCCATCGTTTCATCCACATTCTCCTCGTCACCGCCACCTTTTTGTCACCCTTGCGCTCTTGTCGCGTCTAGCAGCAGGAGCGCATGAGACCAACACCAAGGAGGAGCTCAAGTCCACTCCGACAACACCAAGAAGTAGTAAGAATTAATTAAGAAAACAATTTATGTAACTTTGTAGTCCACTTGTCCTTCAATTGGAAAAAATGTAACTACTAATGGGAGTGAACATTTGACAAACATGGAAGAAAATATGAAAACATATTATAATATCTGAAATAATTTATGTTTAGAGAAAAATTGAAAAGGTTAAAACACAACTTCTATTTTGGAGATGTTTTGGAGATGCAACGGAGACCAGCCAGAGTTGGAGATTGAAAAGAAAAACCCAGAGAGAAGACAAAAAGGTTGAAGATAGGGCGTATTTGTTATTTTCTTATCACTGATGGTTTGTAACAAAAACCAACAATAGCTTCTTGTCTTTATAATAAACATGCAGCGATATTATTGTTAGTGCTGGTTTTAGATGAAACGGCCACACCGATAGGACGGTGGTTGGCGCCATAGGTGTTTCTATGGTAGTGAAGTATTTGATAAGCAAGAATCCAGTACAAGTGACTGATACTGGTAGCTCCATGAGGAAGATGGGTGAATATACACTAGAAGGAAAAGAAGTAGAGAACCAAGAACATAGAGCAATTATGCTATGGCAGATTGGGGTGTGGAGATTTCGCAGCCAGACAATTTTGAGCAGGAATCCCTGGAGATGGAGGAGGATAATCAAAACTTGGGCGCGCTGATGGACCTAGATCTATAGAAAGGTTTACTGGCTTTGTTATAGGAAGGGAGGTTGTAAAAAAAGTATGAAAGTCCCACTAATTCAGACATAGAAAAGATGAGGGAAGAAGAAGAGAAAGAAACTTTGAAAAGCTCTCAGGAAGATTCTATTGATGCAGGGGGATGATCATAGTAAACAAGGAGCAGAACTCCAATTTCAGCAAGTGGAAAAGGACGAAGAAAGTTGAGGTGTAGATTACAAGGCAGAGCTTGAGATCCAAAGACAAAGACATTTTAGTACAGCTAAAGCTGAAATTAGGATGTCTTAGAAGAATCTAAATCCTAGTACGTCTAACCCTTATGTCATCTTTCAATCCGTAGGTAAGAATTATTTGTTTGTGATGGCTGCAGCATGTAATTTTTTTAGTAAACTCTGATGTTGAAAAGATACTTTTTTGCAAGAAAGTTGGCACATGCAACTTCGTTTGAGGCTAGAAAGAGGAAAGAGCAGGAAGTTGAGGAGGTGTCGGATCTATCTCTAAAAAAATGAAGAAACTGAATCTTGCTATGAGGGTGCCGATCTGGACTATGATGAGGTTGCTTTGAAGGTAGATGTGAAAGTGACTCCTAAGAGAAGGCAAAGGGAAACATAAAGCTTATGAGAGATATGGGCTGAAAAAGGAGGGGTCGGGGAAAAGGAGGAAATAATAAGAGTTTTATTTTGGAACATTAGATATTTGGGAAGATCTAGGAGAAAAAGACAATTGAAAGAATTGGTGTTTGATCATAAGATATTATCTGCCCGTAGGAGACACTAAAGCACACTTTCTCTGATAGAGAATTGAACAATCTAGTTGGGAGGGATTTTTCTTGGAAGTACTTGGAAGCCAGTGGTCATTCTTGGGGGACTTTGACAGGTGTAAAGACATGATGTTTGAGGTTTCGAAGTGGTCTAAAGGGAGAGAGTTTTTAAGTTTGAAGATCATCAACAAGAAAGGGGGTGAATGTTGGCATCTTCTAAATATTTTTGGCCCTGCTCAACAGAGAGACAGAGAAGAGTTTCTGATATAGTTGTCTATGACATTAGATCAAATTGAGTTACGCTTGTTAATGTGGGGGTGATTTCATTTTATAGAGATTCTTGGACGAAAAATCAAATGGGGTTATTGATCTTAAGAGAGTTGAAGATTTCAACAATTTCATTTGTGACAATGCTTTGCAGGAATTACACAAGAAGGGGGTGGAGGGAGGGGAGGGGGATTTACTTGGACTAATAAACAACTTGATCCTATCAGAGTTGACTATGGTATGTACTTTACGGAGAATTGGTTAAGATCACTATCCTCTCCTACTAGATACTAGGGATGCGTGTGCTCATACTTCTAAAAGGGTCAGAATGGAGATGTGGTGGTTTAAAGAACCTGATTTCTATGAGCAGCTAATAAGCAAATAGGCCACAAGATTTCAGATGGGGGTGTTAGATTACTCGCATTGGTTGTGGTTAGCTTTAAGAAGATGGATGAAATTAAGAGCTCAACATAGGTTGCGTTCAAATCATATGTGGATTAAGATAAAATGTGGGCACATAAAATGAGAAAGCTATTAGCGTATGATTAATTGAGTTTTAATTATTACAAACTTAAAAAATGGATATAAAAAATGGGTATATTTGATATTATAAAGCAACTTTCATATGAAAAGTTTTCGCACGAAATGCATCGTTTAGTAGTTTGAAAAACGTTCTAACAGAAACCAAGGTAAAATTTTAATTTTAATGAGAAAAAAACACTAACATGGGCTAGAAAATTAACAGGGTAGAAATTGATGGAATTGGACAACAAAGCTTAGGAAAGAGAGCTATTTTAGGTCAAATGGAAAGAGAGATATGAATTAGAGAAAATGATAGAGGATATTATACAGTAAGAGATATTTTGGCAGAGGTGTTTGTGAACATTGGCTACTTGAGGAAGATTTTTATACTCGAGGAAGAGATATTTTGCCAGAGGAGGTGTTGTGAACAGCGGCTACTTGAGGAAGATTTTGATACTGTTTTTTTCATGAGTTAGATAATGGGAGAAAGGGAAAGAGTTGTATATTCTCCCTACAACAAGGGGATTTGATGATTAGTTGATGGGCATAAAATCTGATGACCGAAGACCGACCCGAAATAACTGAATCCAGACCTGGAGGAACCAAAGTCTCGGTCATCGGTCGCTCGACCGGTTTGCTGTTCTAGGTGACCGAAGTTTCTGTGTTGATTTTGGTCGTAACCTTCAGCTGATCGAAGAAACCGAAGATCAAAGCCATATCCCATCAACCCATAAAACTAGTGGGACCTAAGCTAATATAACCCTAGTTAAGTACGCCCTCAGTTTTGTATTGTAAATCGCTTTGATTTTTTTCCTAGTCAAAATTTTTTATGTTTGACCAAGTTTTTAAAAGTATAACAATATTTCCAACACAAAACAAACATATTGTCAAAACAAACATATTGACAACACAAAACCAATCAGATTCGCCACGTAAGCTTCCCACGGATCGGAGGGTCCACAAGTCAGGTCAAACCACCTTAAAGTGGGACCAAACACTCGGGAATAGCCTTAAGGGCCCACATGGAAGTGACCTGTGAAGGTCGGTGGAGAGGGGCACCGACCAGGGTTCGGCCAAACCCTGGCTGAGCCCTCTCATCTCCACCGACCACATGGCACTCCCTCAGCCACTCACAATGACGGTTAGGGGGTTATGACGGTTGTTAACCGCCATTACAACCGCCTTTTGGTGCTATTTAAGGAGGATGCCTCACTTCAATCAACACACACCATAAAAAGTAGTTTCTACATTTCTATCTTAGTCTCTAGGCTAGTGGAGTTTAGAAATAATTTAGAGTTCCTACTTGGTTCCCGAGTCGCCTTCGAAAGTCGGGTATGTCTTTTGTATCTTTTTTCTTTGTACGACTTCGAGCTTATTAATATATTCATCTTCTAGTTTATCTGAGTGTGGTTCATATTCTACTTGCTTAGATATGTGTTCCATTTATAGTTTATATAAAAATTATGTTATGGTTAGACGAGTAACTCTATTGCCACGGACACAGTCCAATGTGCAATTAGGATCTAGGTGTGCCTTTACCTTAGTCATTGAAGTCTTGGGAGGTAAAGGTATCTATGGCAATGTAAGTGTGGTGCTTAGATTGTTACATAGACATTGGTTATGGTCATATCTTATGGGTTGTAGAGGTAGGCGACAGATGGTAACAATCCTGTTCATCTGTTGTAATCCTCCAAGTTTGGGTATGGTGTAGGGCGAATGGTAAGAGATCATCTAATGGTGGCAGGCCAGGCCACTGGGAGACGATACCCCCGTAGTCCTGGGAGCATAGAGCTGGGTAACTAACCATGATTATAATTAGTTATATAATCTATATACTCATACTAGAAGAACCATAGGAACCTAACTCTAAATACTATTCTCCACTTAGCTCTAGTGTACTATTTAGGACTCTTCTATGTGTGCCACATTACCTATATCCAAATATCTCTTACCCCTACCTAAACTTAGGCATCTCAATTATAACTTATGAATATCTATAGTATCTTAATATTCTCTTCCATACCAGTCTTTTCTTTAGGATAACATAAATAACGATACTCTTGAAATACTCCCTGGTGAAATGCTACAACGGTATATCCGTACGCTTGCGAATTTATCTGTAAACGTAAGAAATACTAATATAAGGTAATAAGAAAAACCTATTTAGTCGATAGATCTACACAACTGTGATGGATATAATAAATATATCTAGAACAGCAGTACGATTAGAGAAATATCAACTTAGCCAAAATATTATACCTAACCAAGAAAATCCTAACTAAGCTGATATGACTCTAAACAACAATGCAGTTAAAGATAGAATTGATATATCTGATAGGCAATGCTTGTTTCTTGTCGGAGATCAAAACCGATGCAGCCCAATTCAAAACTAAGAACTCGTCGAGAGTAAAAGAACGGTGATACGCCAAAATTAGTTGTATTGATCTATGGAGATGTCTTATAAAGACCTTGGGTGTACATATTTATACCCTCGGGTTGATACAAATCTTGATCAGACACGGCACATGTTTTCTAAAGATAAAAGAAAAAATATAAGTTCTGATCGGACACTAGATAAAACTTTGTAAATATAAAAGAAAAGTTATTAAATCCTATTAATAATTAATAGATATTATTAAACTATCATGTTACGGTCTTCACGATTTTTCTTGAACTCGGTCTCTTCTGGATAAACTTCCATCAGTTGATCAACGTCTTTCCTTAGCCGAATCCACTAGATAAAATACAAGTCCTGATCAGACACTAAATAAAACTTCGTAAAGATAAAAGAAAAGTTATTAAATCCTATCTTATTAATAGATATTAAATTGTCATCTTTTCTTCTTAAACTCGATCTCTTCTGAATAAACTTCCATCAATTGATCAACTTCTTTCCTTAGCCGAATCCATTAAAAAAACTATACCAAATTTTGGTATAACACCTGGAGAGGTAAATTGTGCAAGCAAGCTCAGGCAGGTTGCTCATGGTAGCAACGAAACAGGCCCTCAAGCTTAGGTGACTACATGATAAATGAGCTCGGTCGTCAAATGAAGCATGCGATTCATCGTACGAATGGACATGCATTATAACTAGCTATAATCAGATAATGACTAATAGGGAAGGCTCCTATGTATGCATCACCTAGTGCCTACTTAACATGCTGGAAAATTAATAGGAGGCACATCTCCAAACAACCGGTTTGCTTAGGCCTTCCAATGGGTATTGTGATGTGCTCCCTAATTTGGTCGAACTTCTAGAAGCTCACATGGGTTACTGTGGAGATTGTGGCAATCGGGTATCCACATGGCAAGCTTATCCGACTGGAGGTAGGGATAGATTGCGCCTGCTATATCTGTAAGCCGAACTTGACTTAGGTGTTACGATTGCCGATAGAGATAAGGCAATCGGCCTATAGTCACGGTTTGGTAAGATTGAGGGAACCAACTTAGAATAAGATAGGGTTTCCGACTTGTAAACCCTTCCTCCCAAGACTATATAAGGGGGGTAAGGGGCGTCCCTTGAGGGATATCCTAGACTTGATCAGAGATTAGATTCTAGATACGACTTCATAAGCGAGAGCTTTAGATCACGAGATCAATAAAGACACTCGGCGGATCGAATCCACCGAAACAGAGTAGGGTATTACCTCTCGAGAGGGCCGAACTGTCTAAACCTTCTTCTTCTTCTAACCCATTGTGCTTGGCGATCTCGACTGCGACCCCAGAAAATATATTGCCAAAACCAAGTTTCGACAGTTGGCGCGCCAGGTAGGGGGCGCGCGCCGAGACTCCTTCAACAATCTCGCCGACAAGCGTGATGGGATCTCCTTCAAGACTCGGCGACTTTGCCGCCAACTTCTCCGACGACTCCTCCCTCGACTCGGACTCGAACCAGTCGAAGGGAAAGATCTACTCGGCGCCGTTCGGGCTCCCCAACAGCGCCAAGATCTTCGACAACATCTTGAAGACCAAGATGCGATCCACCTTCCCCGACGACGAACTTCACTCGGCGCCACTCGAATTACCGGATGCCGCCGAGATCTGCGCCAATCTTCTCGCCTCCCCGACGGAAGCAATCTACTCAGCTGAAGACCTCTCGGTGCCGTTTGGGTTACCAAACGTCGCCAAGATCTACAGCCAACTGCTCTCCCCCGAGTTGGCGGCGATCCACTCGGAGGAGCCTGATCCCCCAAGCTCCGACTCGGACTGGAGCGATCCAGATCCGGATTTCCCAGGATCAAGGGAGGTCGCTGTCATCCTCCCGTCCTTTGGCTCCTGCTCATCTTCAGAGCTCAACGGATACCTCAGCTCCGCCGGCTTCGACAATCTCTACGGCATCCCTTCTGACGAAGCCGACAATTCCGACCGCCCTATGGATGCGAGCCGAAGTGCTGACGTCCTCATGGCCGAGCCGGATGAATCCGACTCAGCCATGGCCGAAGGCTTGCCGAAGAGGAGCGAGCTAGAGTGGAGCTTGAGCGCAAGACACCGAGGAGGACAAACAACGGAAAGACGAGGCCGACAAAAGGAAGCAGGATCGCGTGCGGCGGACGATCGCCCAGGAGGCCATCCTCCAAACACGGGTTCGCAACACCAACGTCTTCCAGACGCCGCAGCAGAACGCTGTCGCCGCACTCACGCTCTTGGACACCGTCATGGAGACGGCTCCGGCCAACGTGACTCCTATACTTGATAAGATCAAGACCATCGTTGCTGCCACGGCTAACGGCCCTCCCACCACTTCGGCGCGAAGGCCGATCGAATCCGTGGCCGAAACGCGACAAGAGCCGGCTCCCACCCCTAAAGTCGGAGACTACAGAGGCCCGAGCCGGCTCGATCGACAACCAGCCAAGAGGCCCACCTCGCGAGTCCACGCCAAGGCACCAAGAGCGGACGTGGCCGACTCTCTCCACAAACGACATGGACGTCCACCCGTCCACCACCGAGTCCGCCACAACAGTTCCGCTACCCACCCAACCAACAATGTAAGACCCCGCCGAGTGATCGCGGAAGTCCTCGATCGCCGCTACCAAGAGCGCGACCGTCGCACTCAGGAAGATCGGAGGGGATCACCCGATAGCGGCGACGATGGAGTACCAGCCTTCACTCGGGAGCTCCGCCGAGTGCATTGGCCGATTGGCTTTAAGCCAACAGGGATAGAAAGGTACGATGGCAAAACCGACCCGAATCTTGGTTAAGCGTATATACTCTTGCCATCCGAGCTGCAGTGGCGACAACAAAGCCATGGCCAACTACTCGCCCGTGGCCCTCGCAAACTCAGCCTGTAAATTGGCTCACCACCGCCAAGAGGCTCAATCGGCTCGTGGAGCGAGCCGAGGGACCACTTCATCGCCAACTTCCAAGGCACCTTCGAGAGGCCCGGCACGCACTTCGACCTTTACAATGTCATCCAAAATCCGGACGAGCCTCTGAAGGATTACATTCGTCGCTTCTCCGAGAAGCGCAACAAGATCCCGAACATCACCGATGACATCATCATCGCCGCCTTCCGTGAAGGGAGTCCGTGATGAGCCGCTTATCGGCAAGTTCGGACGAAAGCCACCGAAGACGGTGAAGCAGATGTTTGAGACGACGAATTCATACGCCAAATCAAACGACGCCATCAAAGCCGCCCATCAAGACCGGCCTGACAGAAGAGAGGACAAGCAAGCGGGAGGAAGCCGAAATCCTAAGAAGGATGGCGGCAACAACGGCAACCGGGGCCCGAAAGATCGCAAGCGCCGATCGAAGACCCGGTGGCCGCAACCTCCAATACTCAACGCCGTCCCCGAGTCGCCGCCTACGACGCCATCATGAACGCCCGGTGCACCCACCATCCGAATCACAAGCACGCGGCGAAGGATCGTTTATCTACAAGGTTCATGAACAGACGCGGCGCGCTCAACAAGAAGCCGATCGACGAGGCGGCCCGTCCGGCGCCAAGAAGAACAACGTGGCTGAAAATGCCGAACCTTTTCAAGATCCAGTGGGAGAGCTCAACCACATCTTCGGGGCCCGTTAGCTTATGAATCCAAGAGGAAACAAAAGCTAACCGACCGGGAGGTCAACGCGGCTCAACTCGAAGTCCCTCAATATCTCGCGATGGTCGGAGGTGGCCATCACCTTTGACCGCTCGGATCATCCCGACCGAGTGGTCCACCCGGACGATATCCACTCGCCCGGACCCCGTGGTCCGCAACATCGCTTAAGCGCGTCCTCATCGATGGGGGCAGCGCCTCAACATCCTGTTTGCCAAGACCATGGATGAAATGCGAGATCCCGAGGTCCGAACTCAAAGCAAGCTCAGCCCCTTCCACGGAGTTATCCCGGGCTATCTTCAACTCCACTCGGGCATATCTCCCTCCCGTCACCTTCGGAGCCCGAGAGAATTTCCGAACGGAGAACGTCACCTTCGAGGTGGCCGACTTGAAACAGGCGTATCATGCCATCATCGGAAGGCCTGCGCTTGCCAAGTTCATGGCGATCCCTCACTACACTTACCTCTCGCATGAAGATGCCGGTCCCAACGGCGTCATCACTCTTCGCAGCGATGTGAAGCAAGCCTTCACTGCGACAAGAAGAGCTGCGACATGGCCCAATCTCGCGAGAGATTACGTGGCCAACAAGAAGTCCGATTGGCCGCATCAACTTCGGCGAGGGCGAAGTCCCCGCGAAGAAGATAGCCAAATCAGGATCCGGCGACGCCAAGACCAAAAAGATCTCCCTTGATTCGTCTGATCCCTCCAAAACTGCTGTAATCGGCGCCGACCTAGATCCTAAATAGGAAAGCGCGCTCGTCACCTTCCTCCAAAATAATAAAGATGTTTTTGCTTGGAAACCATCCGATATGCCCGGAATTCCTAGGGAGGTGATCGAGCACTCTTTGGACGTCAAAGATGACGCCAAACCAATAAAACAACGATTACGCAGTTCGCACGGGATCGAAAAGACGTGATCAAAGAAGAACTTGCAAAGCTCTTGGCGCGGCTTCATTAAAGAAGTCCTTCATCCCGACCGGTTAGCCAATCCAGTCGGTCCGCAAAAAGACGGGGCAATGGCACATGTGTGTCGATTACACCGACCTCAACAAAGCCTGCCCCAAAGATCCGTTCGGGCTGCCTCGCATCGACCAAGTCGTCGACTCACACTGGCTTGCGAACTCCCGAGTTTCTTGGATTGTTACTCGGGCTATCACGATCGATCTGAAAGAATCCGACCGCTTGAAGACATCTTTCATCACGCCGTTCGGGGCCTATCGCTACATCACCATGCCTTTCGGCCGAAGAACGCCGAGCTACATACCAACGCATGATCCAAAGATGCTTCCAGACGCAGATCGGCAAAAACATTGAAGCTTATGTCGACGATGTTGTCATCAAGACCAAGCGTAAAGAAGACCTGATCGCCGACTTAGAAGAAACCTTTGCAAACATCCGGGCCTTCGAATGAAGTTGAACCGGAGAAGTGCACTTTCGGCGTCCCATCGGCAAACCGCTCGGCTTCATGGTATCACATCGCGGCATTGAAGCAAACCCAGAGAAGATCAACGCCATCTTAAACATGAAGCCCCGAGTAATCGAAAGACGTCCAAAAGCTCACTTGGCTGCATGGCGGCACCGAGCCGTTTCATATCCCGACTCGGCGAACGAGGCATGCCCTTCTTCAGCCGCTGAAGAAGACAGACGACTTCCGGTGGACCACGAAGCGACAAAGCCTTTGAAGATTTCAAAGAGTTCCTTACCACGCCACCCGTCTTGGCTTCACCTCGCCCCGGAACCCCTCTTGCCGTACGTCTCAGCCACTCACCAAGTGGTCAGCACGGTCCTTGTGGTTGAACGAGAGGAAGAAGGACGGGCCCAGAAGATTCAAAGACCAATTTACTTTGTCGGCAAGTATTGGCAGGAGCCAAAATCCGATACCCCGTGTACAAAAATTGCTTTATGGTGTTCTAATAACCGCGAGGAAATTGGCACACTACTTTGGTCACTCGGTCACCGTCATCACCTCTTTTCCACTCGGCGACGTCGTCCACAACCGCGAGGCAACCGGGCGCATCGCCAAATGGGCCCCGGAACCGATGCCGCTGGATTTAACTTTCAAGCCCAGGACGTCCATTAAGTCACAAGCCTTAGCGGACTTCTGGCCGAGTGGACTGAACAGCAAGAACACGTGCCTCGGGAAGACCTCCAACACTGGACCATGCACTTCGACGGATCCAAGAGGATCACCGGCTTGGGAGCGGGAGTTGTACTTATCTCCCGACGCGGAGAAAGACTAAGATATGTCCTTCACCTCCACTTCTCCGCATCACACAACGTCACCGAATACGAAGCTCTTTTACACGGACTGCGCCTCGCAGTCTCACTCGGGATTCGTCGGCTTATTGTGAAAGGCGACTCCCAGCTGGTCGTCAATCAAGTGATGAAAGCGGTCCGCTTAAACGACACTATGGAGGCCTACCGACAAGAGGTCCGCAAGCTTGAGGATAAGTTTGATGGGCTAGAACTCTCACATGTCCCGAGACATAACAACGAAGCCGCCGACGAGCTAGCACGTTCGGATCCAAGCGCGAAGCTGCTCCGACGATGTCTTTGTCGAACATCTTTACGAGCCAACCATCATGGCAAAGACAGCTCCCAACGAACAAACCACGAACGAAATCACCATGATCGACGCCGACTGGAGGACGCCGCTCATCAAATTCTTAACTCAGCAGGAGCTGCCGGATGACCGGGATGAAGCAGAACGCGTCCGGCGTCGTTGCCAAGCGTACGTCATGGTCGACTCCGATCTATACAAGAGAAGCCCCTCGGAATTCTAATGAGGTGCATCACACCCGAAGAAGGGAAACAATTACTCCAAGATATCCACTCGGGCATATGGAAGCCACGCGGGCAGCACGCACTGGTCGGCAAAGCTTACAGCAAGGATTCTTCGGCTTACCGCGGTCTCCGACGCGAAAAGTCGTAAGAACCTGCGAAGGCTGCCGTTTTGCCCGACAAACCCATGTCCCGGCCCGGGAGCTCCAAACAATTCCGCTTTCCGGCCGTTCGTGGTATGGGGATGGACATGGTTGGTCCTTTCAAGAAAGCTCCAGGAGGTTTCACACACCTCTTCGTCGCAATCGACAAGTTCTCCAAGTGGATTGAGGCCAAACCGGTCGCCACAATCACCGGCGATAAAGCACGAGACTTCTTCCTCAACATTGTGCACCGCTTCGGCGTCCCAAACGAATCATAACCGATAATGGGACTCAATTCACGGGAGGCATCTTCAAGGAATTCTCGCGAAGACTTCGGAATCAAGATCTCGCTATGCATCGTAGCCCACCCTAAAAGCAATGGGCAAGTCGAGCGAGCAAACGGCATGGTCCTTCAAGGCATCAAGGCTCGCGTCTTCGACCGGCTAAGCCCTTACGCTGGCAAATGGGTCCAAGAACTTCCCTCGGTTCTATGGTCGCTGCGAACCACACCCGGTCGGGCCACCGACCAAACTCCTTTCTTTTTGGTCTATGGCGCGAAGCCATGTTACCAAACGAGATAGAGTATGAGTCCCTCCGGGTCCGCAGCTTCAACGATGAACGCTATGACATCGACCGAGTGGATGACCTCACCCGATTGGAAGAGGCCCGCGAAGCAGCCCTCATCCAGTCGGCCAAATACCTTCAAGGGCTCAGAAGATACCACAGTCGCAACGTGCGAGCACGAGCTTTCATTGTTGGCGACCTGGTCCTACGCAAGATCCAGACCACCAAAGACCGACACAAGTTATCTCCCTTATGGGAAGGACCGTATATAATCGCCGAAGTGACTCGGCCCGGTGCTTACCGGCTAAAGCGCGAAGACGGGTCCATGGTGGAGAACTCCTGGAACATCGAACATCTTCGACGTTTTTACGCCTAATTTGGCTAAGGCCTCATGTTTTTCCTTGACTGCCAACCTCAAGCAAGATGACTTCTTGAGCTAGCAGTCGGGGGCTGTACACATATCAATAAAGCTCGAATTTTCCTCATCAAATTTTTGTGCACAATTTGGTTTATCATTGTTTAATGTCCTTCGACTCGAGCTCAGTGTCTAAGGACTGAGAGTTTTCCGATGACCTAATCGAGCCTAGGCTTGATGACAGCCAGACGAAAACTACTTAAGAAATTTCACGCAAAAGCTCGAATCAAGGCATTGACATAAATAAACTAAAAATAGTCACAAAGATTCCACGTCAGAGTTTCACAATTACATGATATCTACAAAGCAAAGTCAAAATACAGTTCAGAGTTTAAAATTGTTTACTACATCTAAAGAGATCTTCTTCGCCGCCTCTTGCGCCTCGCTGAGCATATCTAAGGCCTGCTCGTCTGTTGTCCCCTCAGCGAAGCCCTCCCCGATTGAATGAATATCCACTCGGGGTAGAGGGACTTGCTCGTGCAAGAGTCGACCAGCCCCATGTTGGCCGCTTCGGTGATGTTCTTCGAATCTTGCTCGGGAGCCCGGAGCTTGTCGAAGATCTCGATTGGCTCCAGCGAGCTGGCTCCAACTCCTTGATCAAACAAGGATGTTAAGATCGGCGTGGCGGCGTTAGCGACCTCTTCACGTATCTCGTCGCTGGACTTGATCCGCCCAAGCAAGACGTCGTATTGGGCTCGGGTCTTCATCTTATAAGCTGCAAGGAGTCCCGATCAGTCAAGGCTCTCGAAAAATAAAGCAAGACACGGATTTGACTTCAAAGAAGGTTACCTTCAAATTCGGCCTCCATTTCGGCCTTGTCAAGGTTGGATCGCTTCCACTGGACTTTGAAGCGAATGGACCTCCGAAGAATTTTCTACAACGAAAGAAGGTTATTAATAGCCAAGATCAACATAAGAATCATAATGAAGCTAGGAGAGGCGGACTTACTTCCAATTGAACCGCGGAGGTCAGGTCAGGTTCGCTTCCCGAAGCTCCGAGATCTCCCTCCTTAAAGCAGCCTCCCTTGATGCGGCCTCCTCCCGAGTGGCCTTCACTGTCGCCGAACGTCCTCCAGGGAGTTTAAGTGGGGAACCAGTTTCTCCAACACTTCGGATTTTGCCATCGAGCGGCAATATTCTTTCTGCATGCAAAAGCAGTAAAGTGATCGACTGAAGGATAGCGAAGAAATAATCAAAAAGAAAGACGAAGGCTTACGTTGAGCGTCGGGTCGCCTCATTCAGCTCTCGACGAGGGCATCCCTTTCATCCTTCTCGCTGCTTGCCGGCCGAGGATGATGCCCCGTCTCGCTTCCGAGTCCCGCCACTCGATTCGATCAGAGGAACCCAGTCTCAGCAGACGTAACCGGGATCTCTTCTACCGTGGTGGCAAACAAGAAAGACCAATGAAGACATGAAGGATTCAAAATTGAAAGAACAAAGGAAAGTTTCGAAGCAAGTCTCACCGGTTTCGGTGGTTGACTGCCTAGGTGGGGCAGCCGGGCTCTGTGCCGAGTGACCCTCTCGGGCGCTTGGGCCGCAGCCGTGGGTTCCCGGCGCTGACGGTTTCCGGTCGGGATACCTCGGCGGTAGTCGGGGCTCCCCTAGGGGCGCTCTCCTTCGAGGAGAACGATGCTTCTCCGAACGCTCGCACTCGGTTGCGGGCTCCGGGTTTTGGCTCGACGGCCTTGGCACTTCGGGAGCGGCCGGGGTCGCCCTTCACCCCCTCCGCAGATCTATGTCCCGGGGCCTCCCGCACAAGTGAACACAACAAAGATAAAGAAAAGTTTTCTGCGAAAGAGCTCAGGACTTTGGTTTCAGAGCATACCTAGAGGATCGGCGGATCTTCGGCGCTGTCCGCGGTGATCGCCTTAGGGGCGGGGTCTCGACTGGAGGAGCCGGGACATCGTCATCCGAATCCTCGATGATCAGCCGCCTTTTGCTTGAGCGTTTGTTCAAATCCTCACTCGGCGCAGCCCGCTTCCCGACTGGATCAGCTTGGATTTTGATCCTGCCAGTCGGCTTCTTGGCGGGACGACGTGGCGCGTCATCATGAGCCACCTTATATGGCTTGGAGGTGATAGAGGCGTTTTCCTGCACAAAAGGGAAAGTGCAACATTAAACGACAAGACGTCAAGATCGAAAGATACTATGAAGCATCCGATCGGCTTACCGGAGGAGGGGGTCGGTGGATGCTGAATGGAAGGACAGGCAGAATGAGGGCCCGCTCGACTGCGATTCCGATGAAAGAGCTTGTACATCCGGATCTTCGGATCTCGTATGTGAGTGGATCCGGGTCCTCCCGATGGGTCCGTTCCGCCTTCGTACTCGAAGGCCGGCTTCGACCGCTCCTTGATCGGCGCCGCCGGCACTCGATTAAGTGCCGAGTGATTTGTTCCCCGCGAAGATTCCTCTTCTTCATCGCCAGGATCTTCGCGAGCAGATCGTTGGCTTCGTCCCAGTCTTGGGCTACCGGCACGGTGCTCCAAGATGGTTTAGGGACAGGAGGAAGACCAACAAAGGCGGCGACGGGTTCGAGATTATTGATGTAGAACCACTGCGTGCCAGCCCTTGTTGGAAGATTTCAAGGGGAGAGAAAAGTAGTCTTTGCGGAGAGATCCGCAAAGCCGGAAGCTCGCCCCGCCAACAACGCAAGGTTGGTCCTTGTTCGGATGGGGTTTCAGGTAGAACATACGACGGAATAGATTGAAATGAGGAAGAATGCCAAGGAAGGCTTCACACACATGAATGAAGAGTGCTATGTGAAGCATCGAGTTGGGGTTCGATGGTAGATGTGAAGACCATAGTAGTCCAAGAGCCCCGAAAGAACTCGGAGGTGGGAAGGCTGAACCCGCAGTAGAAAAAGGAAGTAAAGACAACTAGCTCACCGGTGTTTGGGGTTGGGAAATCCTCCCCGCGCCGGCGCCATCCCACAAGTTCCTTGGGCGGAAGCACGCCGTGCTTCACCATCTCCTTGAGGGTATATTCCCTCACATCCGAGGTGGCCCATTGGTCGAACGGAATCCTTTTTCGTCCGCCATGAGGATGAGTTGATGGGAAGTGGATCCGCCGAGGAAGGTTGGATCTTTGGCGATGGAATGTGGGAGAGTTGGTGTGGAGGCTGGTTGTTGCAGAGATCGAGCTCTTAGATGGATGGATTTGGGAGCGCACGAGTCTAGGGTTCTCCGCGGTGAGCTGTTGAACAGTACCGTGAGAAGGGGAATCGTTTGGAAGGCGAAGAGGCGGGGACGACCTCGTGTCTTTATAAAGAAAGATTTGAGGGTTGCGTTAGGTTTTCGGTGAGTGGGCCGAGCCCATAAGAAAATCTACGGCCCGGCTAAGGTGTGGTCCGATACGTGTCCTTAGGGACTTAAGCGGATGAGCTTAAGCAGATTTGCCCCGGCAATATGCGCGTGTTCGAGTGCCCAATACCTTTAAAGATCCTTCCATACCGCGGTTTGTCTGACTTCATGAGAAGCTGACACGATGCAATTTGGAAGGTGACCAACAGCAGAGTTTTTATAGCTGCCTTGGTGAACAAGGGCTGTTTGGTTTTTCGGCATTTGGTTGGGTAATCTTACCAATGCTGTTTATTTTCCACCTTGGTGAAGATCTTTATAAGATTGAGACCAGTATTATGGCAAAAGCTATTTAATAACTTGGTCGTATTTTTCATATGATTGAAAGAACTTGTTTTCCCATGAGGGATGAATGAAATATTTATTCGGGATTACTCGGCGAATCCACTCGGTTGAGCAAGAGTTTACCGAGTGCTTTTTACCCATGAGGGATGATTGAATTATTTGTTCTGAGATGACTCGGGCAAATTCACTCGGTTGAGTATGAACTTGCTGAGTAATGAGATTTCTATGATTGCTTTAGCATGAGCTAGGCATCTACATGAGAATAATTTTTATAGTTCTTGACTATATGCTTAGTCTATTTTTGACTAACCACATAGTCGGGGCTACACCTATAATTAGGTGCATCGGGAGATGCACCTAGATATTTATTTTTGAGCAATTTTTATATATATATTTTCCACCCTTCACAGTCTTTGGAGCCACTCGGGAAGATTCAGGCAGAGATGATGGAATCACTCGGCGCCAAAAGCACTCGGTCAAAGAGATTTTTGGTTGAGTGCCGCTTTGGTCTAAGCCGAGTTATCTCGTCGACCGAAAAGGACTCGGGGCTACTGTGGAGATTGTGGCAATCGGGTATCCACATGGCAAGCTTATCCGACCGGAGGTAGGGATAGATTGCGCCGCTATATCTGTAAGCCGAACTTGACTTAGGTGTTACGATTGCCGATAGAGATAAGGCAATCGGCCTATAGTCACGGTTTGGTAAGATTGAGGGAACCAACTTAGAATAAGATAGGGTTTCCGACTTGTAAACCCTTCCTCCCAAGACTATATAAGGGGGGTAAGGGGCGTCCCTTGAGGGATATCCTAGACTTGATCAGAGATTAGATTCTAGATACGACTTCATAAGCGAGAGCTTTAGATCACGAGATCAATAAAGACACTCGGCGGATCGAATCCACCGAAACAGGAGTAGGGTATTACCTCTCGAGAGGGCCTGAACCTGTCTAAACCTTCTTCTTCTTATAACCCATTGTGCTTGGCGATCTCGACTGCGACCCCAGAAAATATATTGCCGAAACCAAGTTTCGACAGTTACAATGAACCCTGAGCTGCTACACAACATGGTACACTCAAATTTACTAACCTGTTTGGCCGTTGGCCGAAAAGCTAAAACGATATAATGAACTACCTAAAATTTGAAAATCGCAGGGTCAGTGCCTAATGGCTGGGTATGACTCACATTACTCTACGACAACTCAAAAGCCTAGTAAATATATGGTTTAATTTTCATCATTTACAAAGTGCTGCCTTTATCTACAACTGCCATTATCTAATGAACACCACTTGGTGCCATGGTGTTCCTTGGCACAACAAAATTTGTGGATCAAATCAGAGCTAGTGTAAAAGTACGTGGATCGAATCAGAGCTAGTATAAAACTACTAATTAAGTAAATTAATTAAAACATCCAGTAGCTAATGGTTCCATGGACAGCTCCATCAAAAAAATCAAAAAAGAAAAAGGGGCCAAAATCATCCACTACTGTTTTTTGTCTTCATGATGCTCATGGTTCTCCATGGTGATAGTCTTTTCTACAATTTTATTCCTCGAGGTACAATAAATATAAAATGTAGCTAATCATTTGTAGAGGTAATGATGCTGCCAAAGGTGCTCAATGAGGTCATTTTCGAGCTGATTGTGAACATCTCTGTCTCTTATATCCTTCTAATTTTTAATGAACTCCTAAAATTCAGGTGTTTTATCATGAGAAGGCTTCACCTTTTCTCCCATTTTCTCATAATTTGAATCGTTATCAACGTGCTCATCCTCAACTATCATGTTGTGCATAATGGCACAAGCCCCCATGATTTGTCCAAGGGTTTCTTCATCCCAAAATTGAGTTAGCCCCCCTAACAATAGCGAAACGAGACTGCAGAACCTCAAACGCTCGTTCCATGTCCTTCCTACAAGCTTCTTGGGTAGTCACAAAATATTTCTTCTTTTTTCTTTATGGTTCAGATATGGACTTCATAATTAAGGCCCACGATGGATATATGCCATCGACAAAATAATAACCTACTTTATATTTGTTGTTATTAATGGTATACTTCACCTCTGAAGCTTGACCTTTAGCTAGACGTGCGAATAATGAAGAACGGTGCAAAACGTTGATGTCATTGTGTGAACAAGGCATCCCAAAGAAAACATGCCAAATCCAAAGATAATTATCTGCAACAGCTTCAAGTATAATTGTAGGCTCATGCACATGCCCGGTGTACATACCTTGTCATGCCAAAGGACAATTTTTCACCTCCAATGCATACAATCAATCGATCCAAGCATACCAAAAAAACCTCTGTTCTCTGCAATGGCAAGTAATCTAGCGTATCATCTTCATTAGGTGATCTCAAGTACTCATCTCCAAAAACCTAAACAACCACGTTGGCAAACCTTCTTAAGCTCTCAATACCAGTACTCTCACCAATCCAGACATATTCATCTGTAGCATCAGCGGATACTCCATAAGTTAACATCCAAAATGTTGCAGTAATCTTTTGCAGACTAGAAAGACCATGTATACCAGCAGCGTTTCTTTTCTGCACGAAACATTCATCATGCTATTCTACAACATTCCATATGCGTACAAACAGTGTATGCTCATTTGAAACCTGCACGTCAAGAGTAATGAGACATGTATGTAATACAACTAGGGTTTAAATAAAATGGTCCAAATAAATATATTATTTGCATACCTTCGTCTAAAATAACTGTGTCCATATGTAGGATGTTCCAAAAAATAATCATCATACAATTTCATATGCCCTGCAAGTCTGTCTCGACGAAGTACTCGATGCCCTAGGATAGAACCACGATGTTTTGTTTCATCATCGGACTCATCCGCATTCATGGCCACATGAGTAACAGATTGGAAGAAAACAACATCGTCATCATCTGACAATGAATCCATCACCAGTTTCATTGAAAGGCTTCGTCGACTCATAGCGGATCCGTTTTACCTATTTTCAATTGGAGTTAGAGATCGCAGGGAAAGGGGAGGTGTGCAGGGAAGGGGAGGCGCATGGAGCAGGGGAGGCGCACGGCACTAACTCACGAGGAAGATGGAGGCCGACGGCTACAAGGAGAGGCGCATGGTGTAGGGCCAGGAAGGTGGGGCCAGGAGATGGGCTGGGTCTAATTTTGATGACGTGGCCCGTTTTGAATTATTAAGTAGTAATTTTTGTGTTCTGCTATGGGTTAACATATTTTTTGGAGAAAATTTTTAGCATAGCCACCAATACCTTGTTTTGGAAAGAATTTTTTACCGTCTTTTGGAGTTGCATTTATACAGTTTGTCGTTGAAGTGTGATGCGGATTTTTTAGCAAAGTTTTGTTTTTGGTTTTATAGCACCGAAATTTTTTGTTTACTTTATTAGAGCATCTCCAATAGCTCATCCAAAGAATGCTCTATATCAAATTTGGCTGTTTTTGATGAAAAAACATGGTTCAACAAACCACCCAAACCATCATCTAAAATAGATGATCACCCAAATTGGACTTCTGGTCATCCAAATGAAGGGGACTCTCTAATCACCCAAATGAAGGGGACTCTCACATAAATTTTAAAATTTATGTTTGGATGAAAGATTTGGGTGATCTGCTGTAGATAGAAGAGATATATGTGTCCTATTTAGATGAATGATCTTCTATTCATCTAAATTAAAAAATAAAATTTTGGGTGAACTGTTGGTGATGCTCTTAGCTACCAAATATCCCTCTGTTCCTGTACGTAGCCTTTCTGTCCAACTCATCCCGTTTCCCTTTTTTTACCACGATTGACCCATCGCCGGCCATGGCGGCGCCTCAGCCCATTGCCGCTAGCCGCCGCTGCTGCCACAGGCGCGCTGCTCGGACGTACATTGAGAGATTCTAGGTGCTTCTCCGTAATCGGAACCCATACATGACTAGATTCAATGCATTCATGCAATCAACTCAAACAAAGCTAAAATTAATCCTTCCACACAAAGAATCAACAAATCTAAATCTCCCCCACGTCGCCCACCCGCGGCGACACGGGGACGAACCCCTAGCGCCGCGCCGCCCTTCCTCCCCCTCGTCCTCCACCTCGCCGCTGCCGGAGTTCGTCGCCGAAGAGCCGACGGGCGAGCCAGGATGGCGGCGGGGAGCCCCTTCTTGGTGGAGCGTTCCTAGGGAGGGAGTGTGGAGGCACGGCGTCCGTTGTAGGAGGCCGCGGTGAGCCCTCCGGCGAGGCGGCGGCATATCCGGTGGCCGTCGTCGCCTGGATTTGGACATCCGTGGGCCGCCCTTGGCCGGCCCTGGCTCGGGCGCTAGCTCACGGCGTGAGGATGGGGGCACGGAGGACGGCGGGCGGCGGAAGGTTGGAGGCGAAGGCGCGGCCGTAGAAGACGAAGTCTGGGTCCGGTGCGGTCGGCAGCGGGGGAGGCCGAAGTCGGCGGCCTCCGACAGTGAGCTCGCCGGCACGAGGGCGAAGCCAGACGCGGCGCAGTTGCAGTTCCAGTGCGTGGGTGGAGCTGGGCTTGAGCAGCCGCATGGGATGGAGATGGTGGACTCGGCGTGTGCATGCTCACCGCCGCTTTCTTGATAGAGAGCGAGGGGGACGCCACCGTCACGACGTTCTCGGACTCGGCAGTCGGGATTCCGGCCTCCGGTGCCGGCGCGGGCTCCCACGCGATGACCTTGACCGCAGTGGAGACGCTCTCCGTTCTGCAGAGGAGGCGCTAACGGCGGCGATGGAGGTCGGCGCCGACGCGAGGACAACAGGCCAGATGTGGTGGAGGCCGATGCTTTGTGTGGTGCCACCGTCGGTAGTGGAGCCTGTTGCAGCGCGGGGAAGCATGACAAGCGGAGCTGGAGGATGGTGCGGCTCGGCGGCGCGGCCGGTGGCGGCGCGCGGAATGCGGGCGGGGGGCGTCGGTGCTTTGGTGCCTACGCGCCGACAGAGGTTTAGTTGGTGGTGGAGGCCGACAGAGGTTTAGTTGGTGGTGGAGCTCTGGGACGACAGTTGTGGATAAGCAGGGGACATACGGCGGGTGAAAACCTAGCCCAGCTTTGCTCGGGTCAGCAACGGTGTCACTCGGGCGTCACTCCGCCTCCCGAGGGCGTTGTTGTGCCGTCTCGTCCCCTCTAGCGGGCGGCCGGGTGAAAACCCAGTCCTGATTCTCTTGGAGACCTTGACAGATGGCGGCGGCGGTGCTCCGTCGCTTCTCTCCTTGGAGACGTCGTCTAGGCAGCCCCTTGCCAAAACCTCCCGATCTACCGGTTCAAGCGCGCTCTAAATTCAAGTTCTTTTTGTCTGCGCCCTAGTTTCGACAAGATGGCCACATCATAGGGCCTAGGGGGAGAGTGGTTCCTTCTTCTCTCTCACCCTCTCTTCCTCAACCCCAAAGATGTGGATAGAGCGGGACTTCGTGTCGGTTTTAAGGGTGGGTCTGGGCGATCTTGCCTGCAGTCCCCTTGTTGGCCTAGCGGCGGTCGGTCACGCTTAGCGGCGACCGATCCGGTGCTAGCATTTTCCTAGGTTTGTGTGTTTGGAGCTGTCGGTGTGTGGGTTGTTGTTTTTTCTTTTTTTGCCTTAGGGCTGTATTTTTCTCCTTCTCTATCTAATAAAAAACACTATCGTACTATTTTTCTTTTAAAAAAACAAATCTAAATCTTCTAGCTTGTCTCTGATCTCTGATCGTTCCCGCGTGACGAATACACACGAGTCATTCATCTGGAACCAACACACAAATTTAATTCAGCAATTCAGTTACCTCAGTTCACGGAACTAAAGATCCATCCACTGAAACTGGTTGGGATCGATGTGATGGTAAGCGGGAGACTGGCCGAGATTGTTGCCTCAAGTCAGGCCTCCGGTTATGCGCTCATGCGCGAGCGAAGTAGCGGGGGACCTGCTGCATAGCTGCAGCTGGCGACGTGCGTGGCAGCGCTCGCGTCGGGAGTCTGCTGGTGATGACTGACGAGGTGAGGCAGCTAGACAGACGGATGGGGACTTGCCTCAACGAAAATCCTTGTTATGACGGAGTAGGGGTGAAACGAATCGAAAACTACGTATATCATATTTGTTATTTTTTTACTCGAATTCGAAAACCCTTTTCGTATCTGGAATCAAATACTATCAAAAACAAATATGGGACGAATATGAATCGAAACGAATTTAGTAACGAAAATTGATCGGAATATAAAAACCCCTCAAACTAAACTTTATAAAACAATAAAAATAGATAGCTTAATATTTTCTCAAAATATATCAACATTTTTAATTTTTTAGGTAAACAATACATGCAACAAATTTCATATATCCATATCAACTTACTAATTTTATAAATATACAACAATGTCACAATTTTTCATATCATTATAAATCTCATACATATTAAATTTAGACATCAATAATAAAAAAAATTCAAGTGTTTTGAAAGTATATTAATATTCAGTGCATCATATATTTAATATTTTTCTCCATACAAATGTTTTGAAAGTATATTAATTTTAGCGAACCTTTTTCTTAAAAAGGGAAAAAAATAAAAACCTAGATATGATAGTTTTATTTAATTTGTTTTAAAATAGTATTTTTACTGAGAAGAACATAAACATCAATGACTGCATATATAGTTTTTAAGGTTAGGTCATGCTCATGGGCTTGTGGTCATGGGTTTCAGTTTAATGGGTCTTGGTCCATATCTGTCCGGATATCCAAAAATTTTCGGATATTTTTTGACCGATTCCAAAATCCGTTGAATAATTTATCTAGCGTATTCGTATCCATTTCTAAAAATAATTATCCGTTTCTATTTTTGTATTCGACATTATCCAAAAAATTATCCGACCGATATTTTCCGAACAGAAACATCCGAACCATTTTCACCTATACGACTGAGTCGATGTCGATTGAGCTTCCTATGAAGATCATCAATTGGTATGCCCAGCTGAGTCGATCATGGTTAGAGAAACGGAAAACGGGATGGGTCGAAAGAAATGCTTGTTACATGAACGGAGGAACCTAATAAAGTAAACCGGAAACTTTTAGTGCTATAAAAAAACAAGATAAAACTAATTTTGCCTTTTTTTCTTGAAAACTGTGATGAGGATATTGAAAACCACGATCAGATCAGCTTAATTTCCTTTCCTGGTCGACTTGAAAAAAATTGTTCTATTTACCATAAGAATATTCACCATAAAAATAAATACAACTCTACTATATTATTATAATATAAAAATACATCGATACATTTTTAAACCAAGGCAAAAGTGATGACATAGAATCTACCACCACCCCACCGAATATATTTTCTATTTGTATGTTATCAAATAATCCCTATACATAAACGATTATATCATATTTTATCTGGACAATATAACATCTATAGGTATAAAATTATCAAAAACCTCATTATTAATTTGTTTTAATCAGTGACAAAGTGGCTAGTTAATATATACCGAGGATGTTGTTATATGGGAAAATATATATATATTGTAAACCTAAAATCTATCATATAATATAAAAATATAAAAGTGACGTGTTTACGTAGTAGTTTTATGTGGATAAATTTAAGTGTATAGACGCATGAGACTTGCCTAGCGCTCGCTCTCGTGTCGCCTGTCGGCCCCCCGATTAGGCGCATGAACACGCGCGCTGGGCAGCAGAGTGGGCTGCTCTCCTATGCCCCCCTGATTAGGCGCAAGAAACGTCACCTTTTGGTTGTGGCAATTTTTCCCTTTTTTTTTTATCCTTTGACAAGCTATAACGATACTTTGAAACTTCTGCTTTTCAGCTTTTTTAAAAGTTTTCTAAAAAACTAACATACTAGCTGATACTAGCTGATGTGATGATTTTTTGTTATTAGCTTTTATAATAAATTTTTATCTTGCTTTTTAGCTTCTGGAAAACAGAAGCAGAAAAGGTAGCCAGCTAAAAAAATAAGGCCTTAATTATTCAGTGTACTAAATTTTTTCCCAGCTAATTAACTAATGACCAAAGTCCTTTAAACACACTATATCAGTCATTCTAATTAAGGCTGTCTTTGACTATGTTAAAAACTAATCCCTCACCCACGTAAAATAAAACAATTCATTAGTATACTAATTAATTAAGTATTAAATATTTTTAAAAAATAAATTAATATGATTTTTAGAGTAATTTTTATAATTTTTTAAAAAAACACGTTTGGAGACGTGCACGTGAAAATCAACAAAAATGAGTTAGGAGCTCACAAGGAACACAGCCTAATAAACGCCATATCGAGACACGTACTTCAGTAGTGCATTGGTGCATTGGTAGACTGCCTTGTCACCGTAACTTCAGATTGTTTTCAGATTGTGCAACCTGAAAAAAATAATAGATCTCTTGCTCTGCAAAGCCTACATATACGACTGCTATATCTATATAGCATGTGCTTATTCTTGATGTTATCGATGCAACAGTTTTCTTCTTGCTCCATTTCAAGTTTCAACTAACCTATTAGTTTTGAAAAGGTAGCATATATATAGGACTATTTTGTGAGACCCCACCGCAATTTTGGTAGTGCCAAATAATGTTGGTGAGTATTAGCACTATATTTACTAGGGTAATGTTGATAAATTACGTTTGAATTGCTGCCAATAAAAAGACAAATACCTAAGGGTAAAGTAAAAGCTACAATTTGACACCGACCAAAATGTCTTCGAGAGTTTATGGGCCTTTTGGTTAGATACCAAACTGTGTCATATCATCTTTTTTTAGTTTGAATAGTAATGGGATGGTTTAGTTTGAAGCGAATGTTAATACCTTGTCGGAGAAATGAGAGCCAGAATCTCCACCCATGATATCCATCTCACCAATTGCCAAGCACGACCCCTTGTGGGTTGTGCTCAGGACACATCGATCCCAAACGCGACTGCTTGGGGCATATCTACCTGGGCATAGTCCCTGGATGTCGTCCCCCGCGAACGGTGCTCGGGGCACACCCGACTCGAGCGTAGCCTCCTGTGGGCTGTGCTCGGGGCACATCAGCCTCTGAGCACGACTGCTCGGGGCATATATACCCGGGCATAGCCCACGGGTGGTGCTCGAGGCACAACCGACCGGGCGTGGCCCTCTGTGGGCTGTGCTTGGGGCACATCATCTCCGAGCACGACCCCCGTGAGTTATGCTTGGGGCACATCCATCTCTGGACGCTGGCCCCCGTGGGCTATACTCGAGGCACATCTGTCAGTTTTCTTTGGGTGCGGCCTTTCGTGGGTTGTGCTCGGAGCACTATCGAGACCTACAAGGTCTATATCTTCAAGGTGTTAAACCATGCAATCACCGACAACTCTTCCAAGCCACACTCATCATGAACTACTTCATCATCGATATCTTCGAGAATCTCGTCCAAACCAACGAGAAAAACTACGGTCAGCAATGGGAGCGGTCACGGGTGCCCGAATATGTTGGGTGCCTTGGGCACGTGGCGTGCCTCGGGCGCGCGGCTGCCTCGAGCTTGGCGGCCATCCGAGAACAAGGTGCATGCGTCTTGAGGCCTCAGGCTGAGGCCTGATCACGCCTTTTGCCTTGGGCTCTCCGAAAAGCTCTATCCCATTTATAAGCACTGGTGGCCCTGGAGGATTGGCTTTGACAAACACCATGCACGAATCCCAAGGTAGAGCAACTCGGAATATAGCTCACCTGCATGGTGAGAAGGCGTGGCGCTGTGTGAAGCTCTTTGCATACCACGTCAATCAAAGGAATAGAAGAGGCGGCGTGTAGCATGCCTACTCCGACACATATATACCGGCCGTGTGGACTCTCCTTGATGTATAAAAGGAGGATCAATGCCATCAAGAGAAAGGGAGAGAAGTATTAGCCACAGATAGGGGGATCGGGGGATTCTGGCGAAGATAGCTGCTAACCACATCATAGGGAAGAAGGTTCATCCCCTCCCATTTAGAATATCCTCGAAGAGCTTATTGTAATTTTCACCATCATCATTCATCAAAGAACACATGAGTAAGGTATTATGTCTCCGAGCGGCCCGAACATGTCTAAAAAAGTTTGCCTCCCTCGTCTCTACCGCCGTCCATGTTCATCTCTGTATGGACTCAAATCGTTGGCTCGGTTTCCACGTAGGACACCTCCTTGCCAAATCTTCAAAGGGAGGTCTTCACTTCTCCGTTGTTGGGGATCCCATCTCCGACATACCTATACTTAATTCAGCAAAATTCTAAAACATCCTTCAATGCAATTTGAAATTTGGCTCTCAATTGGCATAAATTTAGACACACTCATCTATAATTCTACCCTACCAAAATATTGGTATTGCCAAAATTTATCTAAAATTTGATATTACCAATATTTTGATAGGTACCAAACCAAACAAGCCCTTAATGTCTTTTTTGTCACCACAATTTGTCAATAGTGGGCCCACATCAAACCATAGCTAATAGCATGGTAGTCCTAGTTAACTTGTCCTTTTGAATGCAAAGAATGCCACCTTTTGGCTATGGCGATAGTCTGATTCATCGTATTGCAAAAAACAGCCAAATACGTTTTTCAAGTTAATTCACTGATGAGTAACTTTTTATACGTGAGTTTGAAGTAGTTCATCTTACATACGTCCGCTACGTGTCCCTCTGATGTGTCAGAGTAGCCTCATCGGAATTGGGTCTGCCTGAGCTAGCTGTACATTTTTGTTTCCTGTAGCCCATCAGCAGCAAGGTGAGTTGGTGGCTGCAGATAGTGTTGGATGCAGGAGACGAGATCTTTCCGTCCAGGTGGCAGCCGTGGAATGGTGGAGTGGACGGGGAGGAGATTCCGCGCCATATCCGGTCGCGGCGCGGCAGCCAATTGTGTGGCGGGGACGTGGCGCGCCGCGCGTCCACCAGTCCACCGCTCCGCCACTCGTTCGCCGTATAAAGATCTCCCTCCCGCGCCGGCCATCTCCACACACCACAAAAATCAACCAACCGACGCCCGTCGTCCTCGATCGTCACCGGTGCTAGCTAGCTCTCGGTCGTCTGTTAGAAAGATCGAAAACATGGCCGCGTCGGCGCTGCACCAGACCACCAGCTTCCTCGGCACCGCCCCTCGCCGGGATGAGCTCGTCCGCCGCGTTGGCGACTCCGGTGGCCGCATCACCATGCGCCGCACCGTCAAGAGCACGCCCCAGAGCATCTGGTACGTAGTACATATATGCACATGAATACACATACAAACAAACATATATATGAACACTACAATTGGTAACATAATTATATATATAAATGCATGTGTAGGTATGGACCTGACCGTCCCAAGTACCTGGGCCCGTTCTCGGAGCAGACGCCGTCGTACCTGACCGGAGAGTTCCCCGGCGACTACGGATGGGACACGGCGGGGCTGTCGGCCGACCCGGAGACTTTCGCGAGGAACAGGGAGCTGGAGGTGATCCACTCGCGGTGGGCGATGCTGGGGGCGCTGGGCTGCGTCTTCCCGGAGATCCTGTCCAAGAATGGCGTCAAGTTCGGCGAGGCGGTGTGGTTCAAGGCCGGCGCGCAGATCTTCTCCGAGGGCGGGCTCGACTACCTGGGGAACCCCAACCTGGTACACGCGCAGAGCATCCTCGCCATCTGGGCGTGCCAGGTGGTGCTCATGGGCTTCGTCGAGGGCTACCGAGTCGGCGGCGGCCCGCTCGGCGAGGGCCTCGACAAGGTGTACCCCGGCGGCGCCTTCGACCCGCTCGGCCTCGCCGACGACCCTGACACATTCGCGGAGCTCAAGGTGAAGGAGCTCAAGAACGGCCGCCTCGCCATGTTCTCCATGTTCGGCTTCTTCGTGCAGGCCATCGTCACCGGCAAGGGCCCCATCGAGAACCTCTTCGACCACGTCGCCGACCCCGTCGCCAACAACGCCTGGGCCTACGCCACCAACTTCGTCCCCGGCAAGTGAGCGCGCCACGAGATGATGCAAGCATGTGTACACTTGTAGTAGCCACACCGACCCTGCAGTTGCACCGGTGCATGTATGTACCTTAATTGTGTGTGTGATCGAGGAGATTGCTAGCTTTAATTAATTTCTGTCATCAGCTTTGGATCGAGAGGTAATTTAATCAAGGAGCAGGCCGTGCACCCAAGGGATGAATTAATGCTGTACCGTTAGTGATCATTCGCGTGTTACTTTTGTCCGTGCCTAAATATATAGTAAAAGTCTAATAGGTGACGGTTCGAAACCTCAATAGATGTCGGTTCTAATTTGCCTGGGTTCTCGGTTCGGAGTGAGTTGTAATGCTAATCAACAAATGAAGCCATCAAGACCGACTGCTGGAGCACTGCGAAATGTTTTTGTCGTAGTGTTTCAAGGCTAGAAGCAAATATTGTTTTATGCCCTAATGTCTCTTTCCCAAGTAGCATGCCCTCATGTCGGGACATCGGCACACCAATGGGATACAGATCCATATAGTCGATGCAAAACTCAACCACCTCCTCTGTTGTATAACCCTCTAGGATACTGCCTTCTGGTCGAGCTCTGTTACGCACATACTTTTTCATGATCCCTATGAATCTCTCAAAAGCCCACATGTTATGCAGATACACTGGGCCGAAAATCTTTATCTCTTTCACGATATGTATCACTAGGTGAACCATTATATCAAAAAATGATGGTGGAAAACACATCTCGAGTTGGCAAATGGTCACGATTACATCTGCCTGGAGTTTGTCTGGTGTGGTTGGATCGATCACCTTCTGATATATAGCATTGAAGAACGAGCACAACTTTATGATTGGGTTTCGCACCCTGTCTAGCAAGATGCCTCTAATCGCAACAGGAAGTAGCTATGTCATCAGCACGTAACAATCATGTGATTTCATGCCCACTATTTTCTTCTCTCTAATGTTGACGAGTCTTTTAACGTTAGCGGAGTAACCAGACGGGACTCAGACACTCTGCAGGCACTCCAACAGGCTGATTTTCTCGGCGGTACTCGTAACACCCTAAAATACGAAGAATCAAAAAATCGAAAGTTAAAATTCGAAGCTTACAAAAACTTTTGAATTGTTGCGTCTTATCAAATCTTATTGCCTCTTATTTGCGAGTTTCGCTGCGTGTTATAATTAAAAGTTTACTTATTTAATAGTTGGAAAGAAATCAAAAGGTTTTTGAAACCCTAAAATGAAAATGGATTTCAAAATACTAGAAATAAAAATTATGAAAGATCATATTTGTGGAAAAACCTAGGTTGGTGAAAATTTACTTTTAAAATACAAAAGTTTATTTTGGAAAAATATCTAAAATATTAAAATTTCAAATAAAAAGATATTGAATAATACAACTGGGTTTTGGATGACCGAAAGTTCTGGTAGAAACCCGGAAGTTCCGGTAGTCGGTCAAACTGCCAGGTGTCAGGCACCGCGCCGCGCCCGCACGCACGTCGCGTGCACGACGACCACGCCGCCACGCGCCACACCGCGCCCGGCCGTCCCCACGTGCGCGCCCGCGTTGAGCCACATGTCGCCACCCGCGCGCGCCTCCCTGACCCCCCTTCCCTCCGTTGCCCTCCGTCGTGTCGTCGCACGTCAGCCACATTGCGCCGTTGCATCAGCCACGTTGCGTAGTCGCGTCGCCGCACGCCGCCGTCGCATCGCCGCACCCCGCGCCCATGCCGCCCGCCGCCTATAAAAGGGAGCCCCGGCCACTCCCCCACCTCACCGCACCACTACCGCGCCCTCACTCCCTCTCCCCGCGCCGCCATCGCCGCTGCGCCATTAGAGCCCAAACCCCTTGCCGGAAGTTCCGGCTAAGCCAACCGGATATTCCGATCCACCTTCTCTGTCCAAAATTTCGTAGCAACCGGAAGTTCCGATCGGAACCGACCGGAAGTTCCGGGTTGGCTGAGTGCTCAAATTCCCCAGGTGATTTAATCTGAGTTTGGATTCAAAATCAAATATAACCTAATTTATTAACAACCATTAATTTTGTCCTATACCTTTCTTTCTAAAACTTAGATTTTTAAATTGTTTAAATGGTGTCAAGCTTAGAGTAGTCTATTCTAAATTTGACTTAGTTTAACTCTCGGGTTTATCGTTCCAATAAAATTTGGAAATACAACTAGATTTTTTTTATTATTTTGAATCCTTGATTCTTATATTTCAAAAAGTTAAAGTATTTTAACTTGACATATTGTCACCACAATATAAATTAAAATTGGTATGATCGTGAAATTTCAAAATACTATAACTCTCTCGTGTTCAACTTGGATTTTGTCGAATCTCGAACCTGAAATCGTCTAAAATCATAAACTAGTTTTAGGCATCGCTTTTATGATTTTATTTGGCATTTTTGATGATTTTAATTGAATCCTGATCGAATTCAATTGTTTCTTTCGCACGTACATATAGTGTCCGAGGAAGCTGTTGATTGCGCCGAGGATCCCAGTCAGCAAGGTTGCGAGCAAGGCAAGTCATCACTACCCTCGAACATATTGAACATGTTTGCGAACTTGTGTTGCTTTTAAAAAAATTCAAATATGCATGCTATACACAAAGAATTTCTATTCGTGCTACACCTTACCTTGACATTGAATACCCGTAGATGTATTCTTTGTAACCTATGGCATGTTGTGTCCGAAGGAAATCTTCGGCAATGCTTAGCCATCCTAAATTAGATTCATGCATACTCATGTTTACAAAATGCTATATGCTTGGGCAACTATCTTAGGGAAGGTAGTTGAGATACGGCATGTGAGACATGAGCGCCACATTGCCTTGAAAATGATGAAATGAGTTTTGGATGAAAATTGAAAATACAAAACCAATGTTTTAGACTGGGGCGGCTGGATGATTTGGGTGGATTCCGAAAAAGGCAAGTGTCGTCCCTGGTCAATTAAGGACCGAGCCATGAGACCTAAACATGAAACGAGCGTGTACAACCGTACTTCTTGAACGGATATAGACCTAGCAGAGTAAATAGCTGAGCGGAGGTAGTATCCCTGCATAGTGGTTCTTATGATTGAGATGAGGCAGCAGGCCTATGTGTGAAATGATGATTGAAAATCAAAATTGATTACAACTAAAAGAATGAGTTTCCCTTACCCCTGGAGCGCCAGAACTCCTCGCACTGCTAGGAAAGGACGGCTAGAGTGCAAGAGGATTTAAGTTCATGGAGCGGGTACTGCCAAAGTGAGGTTATTGAAAGGTTTTGCCGTGACCGTCTCATGTGTTGGGACGTAGGCTCATTTGTTGGGCAGTCATGGAGTACGGGTAAAGTGTACATCCGCTGCAGTGTGAATGAATCAATCTATTTGAATAGCCGTGCTCGTGGATATGGAGCGGCGTGACAAGTTTCTCTCTTGGCTAGACTCTAAATTTTAAAATGATGGGATGGGCTTGCATGATGATTTTATGTGCTGGTGGATCAACTTCTCGGAAAAGTGAGAAGGGGTAGATCCCCAGAAAATCATGACGATCTGGTGGCGGAAAGCTATCCTTGGAATCACAATGGATGGTGGACAGAACCGTCACCGATTTAATGAAATATGGAAATAAAACTTGATCAGGCTTAGGTCTTAGGTTTGTGAAAAGAATAGCAAAACTGGCTTTATGCAAACGACCCACAGTCGTTCTTTGATTATCCCCTATCATATGCATCCTTGTTGTGGTGGCTTGCTGAGTACGGCTCGTACTCACCCTTGCTATACGCACAAACCTTCAGATGAAGGCAATGAGTACTTGGAGGACTCGTACGCATACTACCAGGAGGGTGAGGAAGACAAAGGCGCCCAATAGGTCTTAGACTCCGGTCGTTGCCCGTGGCAATGGCATGTCGCTGCCTTCTATCTGTTGCCTTACCTAATTTCTGCTTTTGGTTGTATTCCGGACCGTTTGGTCCTAAGCACTAGACATTGCCTTTGGGCCTATATTGTAATATGTTGTGTAAGACAATTCGTGCACGCACACTTGATAATTCAGTACTGTATTTCGTGGGTATCAAACTACTCGATCCAGGGAAATGGTACTATGAACACGAATGATTCCCATTATAAAAATAGGGGTCTACAGTACTGAGGGTGTAGCACGCGGGAGGGAGGTACTGTCGGCCATTGGGACGTTCTTGAGGATGTAGCTCGGACCTGATGTTCATGTCTACGAGGTCTCTCCGGGATTTCAACATATCCTTTGTCTTGCCGGGTATGTTCAGCAGGACTCCCATCAAACTGTCGCATACATTATTCTCAACGTGAATCACGTCGATTGTGTGGTGGACATCCAAATCTTTCCAATATGGTAGTTCCCAGAAGATAGATTTCTTCTTCCAAAGAGGCTTCTCACCACCCTTGCCCGTCACGCTTGTATTGCCATGCCCCTTACCAAATATATGTTCAATATCTTTTACCTCTTCAAAAATATCTCTGCATGTACGATGTATCGGAGCTGTCCCCTTCTCCACTGTGCCATCTAAATCTCTTCTATTGCTACAGTACTAGCGACCGATAGGAAGAAACCTTCAGTGGCACATGTACACAGTCTTTCCAGAGTACCTCAGCCACCTGCTTGTTGTGTCCCGCATGCACTGCACACATGCACAACCACCTTTCACTGTTTGTCTGGATGTGGTTTTAGCCGCAAGATAATCTTTAATGGACGTGGTCTGGCCTGTTTGTCTGTATTGCCCTTAAGGTGAAGTAATCTCTTTTGTAAGCATCCCACATCTGCACCCCCCGAACCCATAGTAACTGAAGATCATCTACTACTAGCCTGAAGTAGACATCGATATCGTTGTCAGGTTGCTTGGGCCCTTGGGTTAGCAGTGGCATCATGATATACTTGCGCTTCATGCACAACCATGAAGGAAGGTTGTAGATAACAAGTGCCACTGGCCATGTGTCGACTGCTCATGTCACCGAATGGATTCATCCCGTCTGTGCTTAGCCCAAACCTTACATTCCTGATCTCGCATGCAAAACTTTTGTACTTTCTATCTATCTTTCTCCATTGAGACCCGTCAGCAGGGTGCCTTATCATCCCATCCTTCTTATGTTCTTCGGCGTGCCAACGTATCATCTTTGCATGTTTTTGTTTGCATACAGGCGCTCAATCCGAGGGATTATAGGAAAATACTACACAACCTTAACATGCACTTTCCTCTTCTTTAGGATAGGGCCACCACTGTCATCATCGGCATCATCATCATTACCTCCACCCTTATACCGCGGTGTTTCACAAACTGGACATGCATCGAGGTCTTCATAGTCACTCTGATAAAGGATATAGTCATTTCGACATGCGTTAATTTTCTGCACCTCCAGTCCGAGTGGATAGACAACCTTCTTTGCTTGGTATGTTTTTTCTAGCAGTACATGACCTGCTGGAAGGAGGTCTCGGATCAGCTGCAGAAGCTCTGTGAAGCTCTTGTCACTCTAGCCGTTGGTTGATTTCATCTGCAACAACGAGAGGACGATATGTAACTTGGTGTTCTCCTCGTTGCATCCTGGATAAAGCGGTATTTTTGAGTCCTCCACCATGGCTTTGAACTTCTCGTATTGTCTGTCATCGCTATAGGCTGTCTCCCCATCCCGCAACATCTGATCCAACCCATCCGATTCGTCATTGTCATATTCACCTTCGTCAGCAGGCAACTTCACATTGTCTTCGTGCATTGCATCACCATGATTATCCACATTGTCATTCTCATCTTCACCATGATTGTCCTGACATGTGTGATTACGCATGAAACCTCTTATTAGCAGATGCTCGTGAACTTGTTTTGCAGGAAACTCTCTCCTTCCTGCAATCAGCACATGGACAATGCAAATATTCCGTCATGCTCAACAACCGGGAACTCGTGGCCCCAATCACGAATTTGGTTACTCCCCTGGCATACTCCAAGGTACCGCGCTTCGCATTGTTCATCCCTCCTTCATCCATCGGTCCTACGGTAATTTTTAAATTAACCGCTAAGATATATATATATCACTTAAATCTGTAAATGAATCAAAATAGTGGTCATTGATCTTTTTAAAAATTGTGACATCTTCACCATATAAATGACATTATTTTATTTTGGTTACATAACTCTAAATTGAGAGTCTCTTCAAATTTGACAAACCAAAATACTTCGAAGTAAAGAAAGCGACAAAACAAGCATGTAGTAATCTTGCATTGAGATATTCAACATAAAAGGTGTCATGCATCTACTAGCATACATACACAAATGATAAAAAATACCATAAAGAATGACGTATACAAATGAAGAAAACTTGCACAAAGAATGAAAATGTACTAACCTTTAAACATAAAAATATGCAAATCTCTTGATATTTATGAAATTTTTCAGCAAAACCTCTCACCCCCGTTTGGTTCTACACATAAAGACCGATTCAAAAATGAGCTAAGTGCTGACAAGTGGTATATGTAGGTGGTCGAGATATAGGTGCCAGTTTTGAACAAGAACCGACATCTATATTATTAATCTTATAGTGCAAGGAACGATATAGGTGTCGGGTAAATAGTAAAATTGGCACCTATACTATAGGTGCTGATTTTTCCTTTTGAGCTGACACCTATTCGGGAAGAATAGGTGCCGGTTCCTATTAAGAACCGGCACCTATAGTATAGGTGTCGGTTTTACTATTCACCCGACACCTATTTGAGACAATAGGTGCCGGTTCTTAACATGAACCGACACCTGTTTATTAGCCGCCACCTATAGATATAATAGGTGCCGGATTTACTTTGACCGGCACCTTTTGGGATGATACCCATGAGCTTTTTTTAGTAGTGATAAGATCTCAAAATGAAGCCAACTAAAACAATACCAATTTGTGCGTCGACCCAACAAATCGGTGCAGGACCCCAGCGTTGCGGGCTTGCATGATGCGTCTCGCTCTCGTGCTTGCGCTAGACTGCAAGCGGCTATCTATCGTGCCCACGTGGCCTGGGTCAATCCATCGATGGCCAGCCCACCTCGCCCTAACCACCCATGACCACCAGTCAACGCTCAAAAGTTTTTTTTGAAACACACCACATAGGTATGTGCTCATATACACATGTACATTCACATTTCAAGAAATACATACATATATCATATCAACACTTTCAAAGACTGATCGAGCTGTCATATTTTGATATTGATGAAGTTATGTTGATGCCAAATCCGTACCGCCACTGTAGATCTCGCATGTCCAAAAAATGTGTCGACATCAAAACACACGCTGACCTAGGAGATCTGCTTAGCTCCGGTGCAGGTCCTAAAATTGATGAAGGGCGGACGTGCCAGTCAGTTTGATCCTGCCACTAACAAGATGTATAAAGCAACAAAACATAAAGCATATCAGCCGATAGGCCGATAACAAAAACAGTCGATCGGCTGATAAACCGATAACATGATTCCAGCCAGTGGCCAATGCAGCATACTAGCCGATGTCGATATAGCCGATCGGTTGGTAGGCCGATGGTGTGATTCCAGCCGATGGACAATACAGTTAGGGTTCCAATCCATCGGCGATGTGCTGTGCAAACATCTATATAAAGGCGATCGACCGACGATAACATGATGATATAGTAACATAAACCAATCGTAAAATACACTTTGATATGAATATCAAAGCACACATCGGTTGGAGGTCTGATGGCATAAAATCCGACTGATAAGCAATGATCGGTAAATACTCTGTTGTCATCGGCTAATAACCAACTCATATACAATCCTTGCAAGCAGATGCAACGTCCATGATAACTCATTGGCTGAAACCCTGATGAAACAATGATTGATGCCTACTGACATGAATAAATCTAACTTACAACCACAACCTCATAGGTCAGACCTAACCGATGCAGCATAAAGTTAATGATTGCCTGATAGATTTAAACCAGCCGACATAACACCGATCAAAGTGGTCATGTGTTAAATTTAACCAAGACAACAAAACTATCAAAGAGAAATTTAACACATCAGATAAGACCGGCTAACCCTCCGATGAAACATTAGCATAAACCTATCAGCTTAAAAAGACTTAGATTATCAATAACAATCTAATAGGTCGGATCTAACCGATGTAACATGAGATTGTATGTGATAATCTAATACTCAACGAGCCAATAGATCTGTCTAATGTGATGGATATAACAAATTTATCTAAAGTGACATTATGCTTAAAGAAACATCAATTTGATCAGAATATCGGACCTAACCGAGAAAGTCCTAACTAAGCCGATGTGTCTATAAACAGTTATGGGACTAAAGATAGAGATGATATACCTGGGCCGGCAGAACATTGGACTTACCCCTTCACCGGAGATCGAAGCCGATGCAGCTCCGCATCGGGTGCCAAGTTTCGTCGGATGATGAATAAAGTATAAAACGTAAAAGGTGGCGATGCACTGAATTATATTGGTCGTGAGATTGATATTACATGAACCTCGGGCTTACATATTTATACCCGTAGGCTGATAAAGATCCTAACAGATTACAAATCAAAACTTTTTTAAAGATAAAAGGAAACAAACCAAGTCCTTATTGGACACTAACACATTTTCCTAAAGATAAAATAGAAAGTTAACAAACTCTTCCTAATTAATAGATACAAGCTGTATCCTTACTGGACTCGGTTTCCTCTGGATAAGACCTGATCTCGAACCGAATCTAACAAGAATCCGACTGTTGGAGATGTAAATAACATAAAACCCCCATCAACCGATGTAGGACTCTAGGCCGATACTAGCTTTGAGCCGATATGAACTTTGGGCCGATAGGGACTCCATCGGCTGATGCAGAACTCCAAGTCGATACTAGCTTTGAGCCGATATGAACATTTAGCCGATGGGGACTCCGAGTCTTACCAAATTCTGGCGTTAACACATGCCCCCCAGTTTTGGATTATGAGAAGTCATGCTTCCAAATTATCCTTGCCTTGATCGCCCCAAAACTGATTCTTCTCTTCTTCTTGACATCGGCTCTCGTAAGCCGATACCTTCTGTAGTAGATGAACCAGGCTGTCAAACTCATGGAAGAAAAATTTAACTTTGATTGGCACTGACAACCCTTGGAATGCGAGTTCTGGCAGTTACTCATCACTTAAATTCAAATTATAACATCGGCTGTGGACATTACAAAACCTTTGAATATACTCCTTAGCTGATTCCCCTTCTTGCTGTTTAACTGAAAACAAATCTGCAAGCTTCAACTCATCAACCCCAGCAAAGAAGTACAGGTGAAATTGCTTCTCAAGATCAGCCCAACCTCTGATAGAATTTGGTGGCAATGATGAAAACCGTGTGAAAGTCAATCCAGATAAAGACAATGGGAAAAGTCTAACTCTCCGCCGATGCCTCCCCACATTGAGCTAAGAATCGGCTGATATGTTCCATTGTAGATACACTCTTTTGCCCTGAAAACTTGGAGAAAGTCTGAAACCTTGTATCGGCTTGGAAGTGGTACGCTATCAATCCATTCAGGATATGGCGGCCGATACACAGAAATTTGATTTTTGGGTTTAATTCCAAACTGCTCCTCCATTACTTTCGTAATTGTATCATCCCAATATTCTTCAGACTGATACCTTTGAGTTTTCTCTGGCCGATACTGTTGTTGTGGACCTCTATGCTGATACTGATCACCCCGAACCAATATTGTCGTTGCCGATGATGTTGAGATCGCTGATCAATTACCCTGGAAACTATCTCCTCGATCAAACCATATAATGTACTTATCAAAACTCCAGATTGATCGAACACAACACGATGAATGATTTCATCAACCATCTCTTGAAGTGTCTTGTCGTCCATCGTCTCAGAAGATTGCTCCTTCTCTTCATTCATCAGCTTGAGAGATTGTTCTTCCTCGGCCTTGACTGCTTTATCAGACATCTTGTTGCAATTATGGGTCCCACAAGCCGTGTAAAACTCTGTTGTCAACAACACGGTCCCACCAGGCATGCCAAAAAATGTGTTGACGCCAAAGCTGTACCGCCGTTGTGGATCTCGTGTGTTCAAAAACTGTGTTGACGTCAAAACACACGCTGGCCTGGAAGATCTGCTTAGCTCCAGTGTAGGTCCTAAAATTGATGAAGCGCAGGCATACCAGTCAGTTTGAACCTGCCACTGACAAGATGTATAAAGTAGCAAAACATAAAGCATATCAGCCGATAGGCCGAATAACCAAAACAATCGATCGGCTGAAAAGCCGATAGCGCGATTCCAGCCGATGGCCAATGCAGCATACTAGCCGATGTCAATATAGCCGATCGGATGGTAGGCCGATTGTCGGAGACGACCTGGCCCTTCCGTTATAATTGCTAGATGAGATGATTCACTTCAAATCATCCAACAAGCATAATGAAACGTCCGACATCCAGAGAGAGGGATAACTGAGACATTGCTGGGCCTTTAGCCTGCCAATCAACTTGAGCCTGAAGTGTGCCTGTCAAACCACTCGAAGGTGGCGACCAGATGTGTTACACACTCAGGAGACATGACAAAAATGGCTAAAGATCTACAACATCTCAATTATTCCTAACTCGTACTCATGTGAATCTAGCTCCCAGGATATGTGCTAGATTCACACTTTCATCACAAGCATGAATATACATAGCGAATACACTTAAATTGAACAAAACTTAAAGGATTACAACACTTAGATAATTACATAGGCCGACCGGTCAAATAAATATATCAGAGAGCAGCGAACAGCAGTGGCTTACTACCCATTCCATAAGCACACTGACTAGGGGTTTACCTCGTTAAGTTCTCATCCTAGAAACAGTCAATTTCCTCGCATCGCTCAAAACACTAAGTATACACCTGTAAGCAAAGTAGATATTCCAGTGACAAGAGTCAGTACATTAAACAAGTTAATGTACTGGCAAGCACCGAGACAAGCCTAACACTCTACATGTACAACACATAATCAAGGTAGACATATTACGGTTCATCTTTGCATAAAGCAAGTTTTATTTGTATAAACGTTTTCAAAATCAGTTTTACTTCAAAGGAAATTCCAGCGAGCTAATTCTTTGCATATGGGCATTAAGATAGTCACAAATCATGATTAAATATACACCTCAATGCCCTCCATGGCAACAAGGAGATTATTCGCAAAATTCAACATGTTTTGAAGGTAATTTCACATTTAGGAGGAAAAATACAAGTCTATACTCAATACATATCCACACGTCGCTTGTGACCGTGAGCCCGGCTAATCGATTATTTTAGACTCCTGCAGAGTTTGTATACTTTACCCACATGATGTGAATCGCTCACTTGAAGTGAAGCGCTCTAGTTTTGCTCGGTACCCGTCGGTACCACCATACTCAACACATTGAGTACAGACTAGAGTTCACAACGAAGCCTTTATACTACTTAGTCCCTAGCCTTGCACCAACACGATACGTGTTCTCCCATCCTGGGCATACTAGAAATATAACCCAGAACCGTCAAGTGGCATGGCCCCGCCTTAACTTAACGCCGTGGTGGTGGACATGACAGTAACCCACCCACGTGGCATGATATCATTATATTGGACAGACTTAATCGCCTAAACTACCACGACGGGGTAAATAGAAAGTTTCTCTGGGTTATCCGAACCCATACACACCGGCCTACCATAATGCAAAGCTATTGCTAAGTAGATTATTTGGCTTAGGTCATCCCATACTAACACATATGGTTGTCCTGTATACGAAATGAACATACATTGAGTGAAGTCCTTAGGTTGGTATGGGCACACACTTCCCCTATCGGTGCACAACTAATCATCATATGTGCACCACTTGTGGCCCAAACCTAAAATGTAAGTTTTCCACCATTTTATTCATCAAAATCATAAGTATTTAAGTTCTGTCCAGATTATCTAAAAAAATAAAATTTTCATGTTTGTGATGAGCCCATAATGACAAGGAAAACATTTTGAGCATGGCTAAGCATTATAGTCCCCTAGTGTTATCAAAGCTTATGATATAAAATGATATAGTCATATTTTTCCTAAGGTTAGGAATGAAGGCTATGAACATATGTGGGGTTAATGTGATAGTGCAAGTGCAAGTACTAGGAGTTTGTCTAACAAGTTTAATAAGATTTTAATTCATTAGTGTACAATCAACATACAAGATTTACAAACATTTTTAATAACCTCCAAAACATGGGATCTAGGTGATCAAAGATATGGAGGTGGGACTTGCCTGGGAAATGTCAGCATCCTAATCACTTCTTCACTGTTTAAACATTCATATATAAAAAGTATACGTTATGCAATTAAACACCGAAATACGAGAAAAATCCAAAATGTTCTAAATGTATGATTTTTGCACATTGAGTAGGTACTGATATAAAATGATTTTTGGTGAAAGAATTTTGATTTTATCTTATCCTATTTAGCAGTTATGATTTTTAGAAGTTTTATCGGGTCGTAGCGACATAGGATCAGGCGCTGTTTGGACAGGGCTCCTATAATTAGATTTTTGTTAATTTTACTCCACAGAGGGGTGGAGATAGGTTTTATAAGATCAACACATTTGGTTTCATAATTTTTGGAGTTATTACGAATTTCCTATGGGTTTTACAATTTATAATGTGTTCTAGGTACATAGTCTCTACACCTATATGGCTTTAGAGGTTTTGTTTTCAGAGCATGTTCTATTTTCTAATTTGGTATAAAAATAAATAATTTAATTAACAAATCTAATCTTTGTTCAAATTTTTAGAGTTTAATCTGCTCACTACCTATTCTATAAATTAGGGAGTGTTCCCATGTTAGCTATTTAACACATCAACCTAGGATTAGTCTTATGAGCTAAGTGACCTAAACTTTAGTGTATAGTGTATAAGGAGGAAACTATGGCCACACTGGTATATTAAGTTTTAATTAGACTTATCTTGGAGCTAAGGTGCATATACATCTTTATACATATGTATGTATAAAGTACTTAACCACTATAGTGATTTGCATACCAGTTGTCTGTTTAATACTTTTTGACACTTTTGGTGTATGTGTTGACATATTCTATTTTACCTAGTTGGAGTCACCACTTGCTGGTTTAATATAAACTTAGTTCACCCAAAATGGATTAGAAATGAATTTACCACCAATTTTATAAGTGGATAGGTGCATAAAAGGGTTTATTTCTTATATAAATATTTGAGTGATATTTTTGTACAGTAGGTATATGTTTTTATTTTACATTTGTAATGTATGTATATTGGTGGTTCTACAGAGCTTCGGTTTGCTCAAAAAAGATTTAAGATGAATTTTATACAAATTCCTAAAGTTCAGCCTACCTAAACTACAAAATTTTAGCATTAATGGTTTTGAGGGCATTTGGTACTAGGTACCTCTATGCTTTTATTTTTCCTAAACAAAGGGTATGAGGTGAGGAATCCATATCATCTGAGTTTGCCCAAAAACAAGTTGATTTGAATTTTCTATGTATTTTAGAAGTTTGTGGTGGCCCTATGGGTGATTTCCCTTATTTTAATTTTAGAGGAAAAGTTTGTACAGTGTGGGCCATGTTTTATATTCCTAAGTTAAAGTTCAACACCTAGAGAATCTGTATAAATTTGTTCCACCCCAAAATGTGTCCAAATGAATTTTGTGTGATTTTTATAAGGTATGGTTTGTTTTCTACAAGGAAATATGTTTCTGTTTTTAGTCTTGTGTCTCTTGCATGTGGGCCCCATGGGTCAGAGGCTGTGAGAGAGAGGGGTTTGGCGCCGGTTGGGATGGGCCCCCTTAGTCAGCGACTGGCGGTTTTGCAAACAAACCCCTGGGGTCCTTTGGAATAGAACCCAAGGTCCAGGACACGTGGTTGATTAAGAATTTATTAGGAGTCCTCGGTGTTTTTTTCACATTTTACAAATGGGTCCTGGGTCCACACGTCATTCGAAGAGCGTTTACAGAAAGAACCTTACATCTTTTAAACATCTGGTAATTATAGTTCTAGGCGCTTAATGATGTGGGGTCGGCTTGTCATAGGCACGGGTGAGGAAGAAGACAGCAGCTATGGCAGGGTTCGGCTGGCCGGCGGGCACTGTCGGCGGCGACGACGGCGAATGGCTGCCCGGCTGAGGAGGCAACCAATATGAGAAAGGTGGAGAAGATGATGGCAAATCCATTGGTGGTCTCCTGTCGGCTGTGGCGGCCGGAGTCGGCGGTGGGGTTGTTGCGAGGGACTTCGACTCGGATCAAAGAAAGTTAGAGCATGTACGAGAGGGTTTGAGTACTCAGGAGGCTCACCGAGTGGTTGGGGAAGCTTGGCGAAGCCGGGACAATGGCGGCGGCATGAGGACGAGGTCCGACGGCGGCGGCTTCTCTCCGGTCGCACGGTGTCGGGTCGGCTCGGCCTTCCTTCCGCTACGAATAGGTGTGGAGTGGTTTAGTGATTTCTCGGGGATGCTCTTCGCATAAGGATTCGGCCGGAGACTCACCGTGGAGGGCGAAGCAACTTGCGGCAGCACATGGCTGGAGTTGGGAAAGATAAGTTCGATCTCCCTTCACACAGCGCCATTGGTCGCGATTTTTGAGGGGGAGTGGCGAGGGAGTTCAAGCGAGGGAGGTGACGCGGTTCTCTGGCCTTGCCTTGGTCGGACTTGGCTGGAACGGTGTCGAGTACGAAGCGGCGGCGCACCGAGGCGTGCTCTAGGTGTCGTCGGTGATCTTCGTGTTCCCACCGATTGGCTGCACGTTTTGAGAGCGTGTCAAAAGAGGAAATGATCGGCATGATGAAGTGATAAGGGAACGCTAAAAAGAGGAAGACGACTGGGGTTCTGTGGCGGCGGCGGCCTTCGGCTTTCTCACGGTCGGCGACGGGGATAAGAGCGAGGGAAACAGCGAGGGGTGTCTCTCTCGGTTTGTTTGGCCTGGGAACAAAGAGTGTGGTTGGGCGACGGGTTTAGGGGTGGTCAAGGGCGAGCTTAGCACCGGAGACGTCGTCGCCACGTGTTGAGCTCGTCGGCGGCTTCGATCTTCGGTGCTTCTTCCTCTGTCTGCCTTGTTCCCCGGTCGGCTCTGTGTGTTCCAAGCGGTGGATCATGTTGTACTCGGGTGGAGTTAGCTTGAGCCGCTGTCTGTGGGTCCAGAGCGAAGTGACAAGACAAGGGAGTGAGAGGGATGAATTTTTGAGTTAATCTCCGAATTATTTTTCTTCCTAGACTTTAGAGCTTCTATTTAATTATGTGGGCATGGTAAATTCGTGAGATTTTTACTGAGGATAGATGATCATCCCTAGGTTCCATTTTCCTTGGTTTCACTCAAAAATCAGTTGTGGTTTACCCTCAGTAATTCAATAAATTCAGGGTATTTTGGAAATCATTTGAAATTTTAGAGGGCCAAGACAGAGGAGAAAAATTCTAGAAAAATTATATTTCTTCATGTTACTTGACCTAGTATTTGATTAAATTATTTCATATATATACTTATGTTTATTTTAATGATCTTTTGGGCAAGGTGGCATTTTAGCCGATTGAAATTATTAATTTTCCTATTATGGGGCTGTTTTATGTAATTTTTTGGGGCATCAAACCCAGGTGTTAAATTGCACAAAAATTAACTTAAGTTTTACATAATGTTTAGCACCTACATGAATTTTCTCATGATTTTACCTTTCATGGCTTGTCCTAGAAAATTAGGGTGGCCTTCCAAGGTATAGGTGTTTACTTTACGTACACGCGCCTTTTTAAAATATTTGGGTTCATATTATATTTCCTCTTGGGCCAAGAAGATGATCTTTGGTTCAAATTTTCATGTTCACTGGTCATCACCCACGATTAGTTGTAAGTTTGCTTGGTAAATTTAAATCGTCTAGGCTATGCGCATATGACCTATAATGAGATGTGTTTTCGAAAATCCGGATACACGTAAATAACCTAGGTCAAAGTGGCTTTACGTTAGCATGCATGCTTCTTCATGAGCTTGCATTTTTTGTCCTAGGTTGTAAATGAAAAAGTTTTTAATTCGTTCCAAAATTTCGTTTATCATACAAAAGTCTAGGTTAGTCCCACCTAGGTTTATAAAAGAAAATTTTTGGCTCCCAAAATCGAGAAACCTTACTTTTATTTTATTCGAAAAAAATTTTGTTGACCCTAGAATTTGGGTATATGACACCGATGGCGCGATTCCAGCCGATGGCCAATGCAGTTAGGGTTCCAATCCATCGGCGATGTGCTGAGCAAACATCTATATAAAGGCGATCGACCAATGATAACATGATGATATAGTAACATAAACCGATCGTAAAATAAACATTGATCTGAATATCAAAGCACACATTGGCTGGAGGTCCGATGGCATAAAATCCGACAGATAGGCAATGATCGGTGAATACTCTGTTGTCATCGGCTAACAACCAACTCATATACAATCCTTGCAAGCCGATGCAACGTCCATAATAACTCATTGGCTGAAACCCCGATGAAACAATGATTGATGCCTACTGACATGAATAAATTTAACTTACAACCACAACCTTATAGGTCGGACCTAACCGATGCAGCATAAGGTTGATGATTGCCTGATAGATTTAAACCAGCCGATATGACACCGATCAAAATGGTCATGTGTTAAATTTAACCAAGACAGCAAAACTATCAAAGATAAATTTAACACATCAGATAAGACCGACTAACCCTCCGATGAAACATTAGCATAAACCTATCAGCTTAAGAAGACTTAGATTATCAATAACAATCTAGTAGGTTGGACCTAACCGATACAGCACGAGATTGTATGTGATAATCTAATACTCAACGAGCCAATAGATCTGTCTAATGTGATGGATATAACAAATCTATCTAAAGTGACATTATGTTTAAAGAAACATCAACTTGATCAGAATATCGGACCTAACCGAGAAAGTCCTAACTAAGCCGATGTGTCTATAAACAGTAATGGAACTAAAGATAGAGATGATATACCTGGGCCGGTGGAACATTGGACTTACCCCTTCGTCAGAGATCGAAACCGATGTAGCCTCGCGTCGGGTGCCAAGTTCCGCCGGATGATGAATAAAGTAGAAAAATTAAAAGGTGGCGATGCGCCAAAATGTATTGATCGTGAGATTGATATTACATGAACCTCGGGCTTACATATTTATGCCCGTAGGCTGACAAAGATCCCAACAGATTACAAATCCAAACTTTTCTAAAGATAAAGGAAACAAACCGAGTCCTTATTGGACACTAACACACTTTCCTAAAGATATAATAGAAAGTTAACAAACTCTTTCTAATTAATAGATACAAGCCGCATCCTTCCTGGACTCGGTTTCCTCTGGATAAGACCTGATCTCGAACCGAATCTAACAAGAATCTGACTGCTAGAGATGTAAATAAAAAAAACCCCATCGGCCAATGCAGGACTCTAGGCCGATACTAGATTTGAGCCGATATGAACTTTGGGCCAATAGGGACTCCATCGGCTGATGCAAAACTCCAAGCCGATACTAGTTTTGAGCCGATATGAACATAGCCGATGGGGACTCCGGGGCTTACCAAATTCTAGCGTTAACAAGTTACCATGAACGTTTTACTATCATATGTATACACCGCTTGTCACTGAATGGAAAATTAATTGTAAATATGAATACATGTTATCTAGGACTTAAACCTAGTGAAAAGGAAAAAAATTGCTAGGCCAAAATTCCATCATCCCATTGGTTTATGAAATAGGTCCAGTTTGACTGGTTAACGAAAAGGAGAGAATATGAGTCCGATCGAGGAGTTGAGCCCGTCGCTACTCACAAGCATCAGGCGCCGCTGACTCCATCGGATCCGGTTGTCCGCCCTTGAAGCCATCGCAGGGGACCATTTTTGGTCTGGGAAGAGGCAGAAACCGAGCGGGAAACGTCGGTTTTCGTGAAGATCTCCATATCAAAACCTAGATCTGTAAGTGCTTCGATTCCTTTCAGTTTGTCTGCACCTAGAACATATGTTTCTTTTTAGCCACTAATCGGTATAGTGTAGAATATTCATCATCGTAAGTTGTAACTTGTATAGAAATAGACCATCCAGATTTTGTAGACAAACTTTTAATATTCTTATGCCAAATTAAGATAGTATATGCATCATTTTTTGAACTAGGAGAGCCAAGCTCCTCCATTTTCATTAATAGAAATTTAGGTTCAAAACATCCCACCAACTCACCACTTTAACACTCCCCTTCTCCAAGCACTACTATAGAAATAGGGATTGGTGCCACTCGGGAACCCTCATTTGTGCTGGTTTCTCAACCGGCATCCCACAAGCGACACTAATGAGGAGGACTCAAAGGTACCGGTTTTGGAGTCAGCACCTTTGAGGCTCCAGGAATGCAAAAAGAAAAGGCTCAATACAGAAAGGAGGAGGGGTGGAAAGGAGGAGGGGTATGACATCCTAGCTTAATTAGGATTTTGTTTGTGTGGCCCATAAAAGCTGTGTGCGCGTGTTTAATATCACCTTGCTAGTTTAGCAAGAGCGAAACCAACATATAATGGCTTATCTCTCCAACCATGTCACTTTCGGGTTAACCCTTTTACACGAAGCAATGACAAAAGTGTAAGTGGGGTGGTATGTGTAAGTGGGCCCATCCGTCGGATAGGCTAGCTGCGCGGTTCTAGAGGGCAGGCTATTACAAGGGGCAAGGAGGAGAGAAGGTGCGGGTGTTCAGGATGAGGCTTGACCAGGTTGGCTCGGCTCCTCCTAGGTGTCGGGTTTTTTGGAAAAACTGGTACTAATAGTATTGATATTAGTTTTTCTATAGAACAGACACCTTTGAGCAACTGTAGATGCTGGTTTTATATTTTTTTCGTCCCGCGAGGGCGAAAAATGTTAATAGGTGCCGGTTTTAAATGAACCGGCACCTATGAGTCGGTTTCTATTAGGGTTTTTTAAGTAGTGAGGTGTCCTCCACTATGGTTAGGGGAGGACATACTAGTACAAAAAGCCTAATAGGTGTCGGTTCGAAACCCCTAATAGGTGTCGGTTTTGGACCCGATACCTATTGGTCGGCACCAATGACCAAAGTCATTGTCGGTTTTCAACGGCACCTATTCGGATAAATAGGTGCCGTTCTCTATAAGAACCGGCACCTATTGAGTCTAATAGGTACTGGTTTTTAATAGGAACTGGCACCTATATTGCCGAATAGGTGCTGGTTCATATATTTTTGTCGACACCTATTAGGCGAATAGGTGCCGGTTTCTATAGAGAACCGGCACCTATTCCCCTGAGAACACAAAAAATAATATTTAGCATTAAATTTGTATTGCTCACTTGTACTTTGCATAAAACATTTTACAGTCAAACTTTATATTTTGCACTGGTATTACACATACAGCAAATACAACACATGATCATGCAACATATACATGGATACATGGATACAGATCTCAGATACACAGCTGAGACAGGAGAGAACCATTGTTGGGTTCCAAATATTTTGACAGTGCTGGATAGGGTCTAATTGATCTGTAATCATACACAAATCTCAAATTGGAAATAATTAACAACAGTTTGTTGCTCATCAGATGGAAGCTGGGTTCTATTTCCAAATTCCATTTGGTTATTTATATTTGCAGTGCAACTCTGCTACCAAAGCTAATTAAATTAATATTGAAAATGGTGCATATCTTAGTCTAACTAGATAGAAAGGAACCATAAGCCCCACATATTAACCGATCCACATATTAACTGGTCAAAAACAGAAAACCGTATCCTATCCCATATAGAACACTAATGAGTAGCAGGGTCAAAGATATCTGCGCTGTTGTTGGACATTAAGATTAGACTGGATTAGCACCGTATCCTATCCCAATTTTTCAACTTCAGAGACAATGGGGACATGATCTGTCAAAAATTATCCACAGCTCCTAAAGTGAGATTTGGACAAGCAATACAGCTTGATATTTGATAGTAATTGATGGTAGTAATATCATATAATACACAAAAAACTAGCAACTTCAGAACTAAGAGGCGCCATTTACTCCTAATAAACATGTAATAGGTCCATTTCTACATCAGCGAGGTTCCACATCCTATTCCTAGAGACCAAAAAACAATTGGTTCATGGACCAAGGTTATATGAAAGGTAAAATCAGCACCGTGATTAAACAAGTTAAGATAATAAAATAAAGGGTCATTTTTTAAGCACAGATGAATTAGTGCGCAAAAGATAACCACACGACCTAAATGAATCAGATTCACTTGGTTGTGCTTCTCTTGATGAACCATATTAAGAACTAGTAAAACTACCATATTAAGAAATTGATTCAGCATAGTTAAATTAACTCAAGTTCCTAAGCTCAGAAATAATCAAAGAAACAAAGGACATCGTAGCAACATATATTACTAATACATCTAAGGACAATGCTTAATTTAGATTTTAAAAAATAAGCTAGTGTGTTTAAAGCAGTTGGGATTGAGAACCTCTCCAGTGAGCATATTCCAACTTGCCAATATCAGCCAGTATGCAGTCTGTGTCTGGATGTGGGCTGATCCGCCTGACAATTACTAGTTTGTACTACATTTATTAAGGAAAAAACATCATTGAATCATACATGTTTGATGACAAAAGAAAGCAAGCATCATGCTAATGATCTCCATAATTAACCATTGATTCTCAAACAGTGCAGCACGCCAAATAAACATAGCCCAAAAGAATGCAATGTCAGCAACAGAACTAGTACACAGGTTGATCTTACTTTGTTGATTCCAAATCGTAAAAAAAGCACGTTTATTTGGAAAACCGTTCACTGGCCTGAGAGATTTGTTTTACTCTAACGCAGGTCTAAAGTATTGCTTCTTAGGTCCATAGGCGTGCCAGTTGATTTGATAGCCAATCGGTTGGTGGCTGATGACGTATCGTCTGGTGTTAAGCCAAAGTGGTATGCAGTGAATCGGCTAGGATAATTAAACCTAATCAATCGGCTGGAGATATTCATAATACATAATCTAAATATCAAGATATATTTAAACTAAGTGATTGGGATAGATCAGTAGCGTACTGAGACAGTATCAACCACTTATATTCAAAAGCACCTCAATATATAGATTATATATTTATAGCATAGCCGATGTCATAGATTTAATATGTATCGGCTAGTACTCCGATACCACTTTATACTAAGATATCATTGTAGATTAAATACATTAAACAAGAATCGATCAAGTGCTAAGATGACTTAACATATCGATAACAAGCTTAATATATTTAACTATAGTGAGATCTTAATATAAAGGGTAGCTTTAACATATCAAGTAAATATAAAATGAACAAGACAGTTAAAATAGATAAGATCGGCTGAAACATCGATACTATCTCTAGAAGTGATCATAAAACAAGATAAATCTTTTATGATTCTAAACACGACTTAATAGGTCAGACCTAACCGATGCAGCATTAAGTATGAAAAGAAGCATAAGATCAAAACAAATCTATGAACACCGTTCGAGATGGTGGGTACACTGTATATCTAAATTGACCACGAAACCTAACCCTATCGGTTGTTGTCTAATAACAGAGACTAGCCGACTAGGGTTAGATCGCATTACCGATCTAGGTTATACAACATATATGATAAATCAATGATTTACGTAAACAAAATTAGAGTATCATGATGATGGAAGTACTAATTCCAAGAACACAAGCTGCCATGACAAGATTTACCTTTTCGCTAGAGATCAAATGATGCAGCCAACTAGAAGCAAGAACTCATTGAAACTACTAAAAGAAAAGGATGGCGATGGGCCGAAGGTTGTATTGAATTTGATTGTTAATTATTTATACGATCCTGGGTCATATTTATACCCAGAAACAAGATAAGTCTGTGGCGGACATGATTCCTATCTCTATTACAATTTGAATTACATATATACGCCTAAAACAAACTCCCATCGACATTATCTATAAGAAAACTATTTAAAATATCCTAACTAACAGATACAATTGTCGTTCTTGGACTCTATCCATGTATGGTAATCCTCATGAAGCACTTTAATCGAATCCGAAGATAATTCTAATGTCTTTTCCCCGAGATCGATCATACCAGTCATCCTTATCGGAATCGGCTACATCAGCTATCCTTGTCTGATTCGGTATCAGCTGACAGTCACCTTAGCCGATTCGATCACCAACCGATGAACTCCTTAGCCGATTTGGTCTGCACTTGACGCGCGCTCCGTTTCCAGAAGAACTGAACTCTCTCAAAATCGGCTTTGGCCTTAGATCCAAACCTGATAATTCACTTACCAAATTTGGTCATTAACATACTTCTATTTTCCAAGGTAAACATAAACTAGGTATGAATATGTATATTTAAAAAAACAACAGAACTCCAATATATTTGTACTCCTCTCTATATTAATTAATTATCAATATTTGAACTACTCTGTCTATTTAGCTCCAATCAATATTCTTGTAATTCCAGATATATCCAGATTACTCCAATATATTCCAGATTATGGATAATAGAAAACATATGTTTGAGGCCCAAAGTTGCAGGTTGGCCAGCTACACCCTGCCTACAATTTATGCATAAATAATTGTACTCTTCTAATTAGTTATTGAGGAATTTCTTGAAGATGACAGGACAAGATGGTTTTTTAGTCAACTTTTAGGTTTGACAATTTCCAATGCAATTCAACAAATATCAACATCAAGATGCTCGAAGAAGGTGAAGAACTAATCCACAGCAATTTACCAATTTCCACAGCAAGATGCTCGAAGGCGGGCGGAGGCGGCGGGCGGAGGCGGCGGCGGTCGAAGGCGGTCAGAGGCGACGGGCGAAGTCGCTGGCGCCATCGGAGAAGCGGTGTGGAGGTCGCCGCCGGGGGTCCCTCGCTGAGGTTGCCATCGGGGTCCCACTCCCGAGCGGTGGCACGCTAGATCCGGTGGCACACGAGCTCCCGAGCGGCCGGATCTGGTGCTCCCGAGCATACGGAGGGGACGGGGCATAGGCATGGAGGAAGGAGAGGACGACGGGCGGCGGCGCCGGATTCGGTGATGGGGCGGCGAGATGACCTGAGGAATGGAGGAGTCGCGATTTATAGGGACGGGGAGCTCGCTGGAGACGAAGATGGGCGGTGACGGGGCGGCGAGTGTGTGTGAGAGAGAGATGGGGCGGCGATGGGGAGGATGGGGAGAGATGTCGGATGGATAAGGATGCTTTGGGTGCGGTCGGCTCGGTGGATAAGGATGTCGGATGGCCGGATGGTCTCGGCTTGGTTTTTTCTTATAGGTGCTGATTTTTCTAAAAAAACCGACACCTATAATATATTATATGTGTCAAAACCGACACCAATAATATAGGTGTTCGGATTTTTTAAAAACCGGCACCTATTATTTTAGTATAGGTGTCGGTTATTTTAAAAAACCAATACCAGTAGTATAGGTGCTGGTCTTTAGAACCAGAACATATTGTTTCTTAAAGGTGCCGGTTTTTCACCTATAAACCGGTCCCTATGAGTGTTTTTTTAAGTAGTGACAATTAACATCTAAGTTGTTTTTCAGGAAACTATCAAAACAAAACACCAATATCCTGCTAACTAAAAATTACCCAAAACAAATTGTTCAACAACTTCTTGGCAAAGCCCCAGAAACAAACAGCAGGACACAAAAACTACAGCATGCTCTCAAACAACACCAACCTCTGTGTTCTTTTGTGTTCTCAGCATTGTAGCCTCCTTGATCTGAAGCTCCAGAGCACTATAGATCTCACTTCCCACTCACCTTAGAAGCCTACTCCCTCCTGAAGATTTCTTGCCTCTACCTTCTTGCTCTGCAATATGGCCCAATTGAAGATGTGGTAACTAACCTGGAAACAACTTCAATTGGATCATTACTGAGTATGTGTGTGTATGTATGTATGTGTGTGTGTATGTATATATATATATATATATATATATATGTGGCTCTATTTCTCAATTTCCAAATCGACGATGGCACTGCATCAATCCCTACAGTAATGAGCTTCGTAGGGTATGTGTACGGCACTCCCTTTGCATGCTTCCCGAACTACAGTGTATTTTTTAAAAAATATCTATAAAAAGTTACTTTCAAAAATTATGTTAATCCATCTTTTAATTTTTATTAGGTAATATTTAATTAATCATATGTTAATGAGTCATTTGGTTTTACGTGCATGCGTGTCTTATTGAATTTGTTTAGCTAGGTGCCCATTAAGTTTTGCATCCCATTTGGTATGCCACAGTCAATGACACAATCCAAAATGTTCCATATAACCTAGCTAAATGGCAGTGGAAAAAAAGATGACCAACGCTTTCTTTGTCATTGCAAAATTGACATTTGTTTTTCCTTTTCCTATCCTCTTTTCATGAGGTTATCTTTAGTCAACTGTTTCTAAGAGCTAACCAAATGAACACTTTGAGTTTAACTGGAATTTGAAATTTTCACATCTTCTTGAAAGCACTACTACAGATCCTTTTATCTGTGATGGCCCATAACATGCCTGAGATTTACGAGTTGTCGCAACTAAGTCATTTCAAATGGGCCTCAGAAGAGACCGACAAAGATATAGTCGCACAGACATGTCATATGTGCATAAATCTAGAGCCCGTCACAGATGACACATATCCGTGACGGGCAAAAATAACGGACCAACAAAGATAACAAATGTTATCTTTGTCGGGCCCCAATATCAGCCCGTCACCGATGTTTATCATTGGTGACGGGCTCTAGCTCATGGCCCGATTGAGATAACAATTAGGCCTATCACCGATGAGTACCTTCGGTGACGGGCTTGAAGATGGGCCTAACAAAGATAACTGTTATACCTATCATAGTTGCTAGTTCGTTGGTCTGTACAGATATTTATTATGTTCTATAAATACACCAATCAGAAAGTGGAGTGGTTATCCCACTGTTCACGGTCTTGGTGGGAGGAGGAAGGGGGCGATTTTTTGTCTTTTTTTCAAGAAATCAGAAAGTGCAAAAGTAATTAAAAAATAGTAGTCATTTCTCATAAATCTAGTAGATACTTACCTACAAAATGTTATTTTAATATTTTTTTCATTTTTTGCAGCTTAGCGATGGATCAAAGTTGGATGTATGGGAAAACTGTGCGGCGAAGAGTATCAAAATGGCGTGGTAAATTTTATAAACGTCACGGAGAAGGGTAGGAAAAGAAGAAAGAGCGATTGCATGTGTTGTCCATGTGCAGATTGCAAAAATAAGAATGTGTTTCGTAGCATAGTGGACGTACACGCTCATCCAGAGTGGCCAAACGGCCGCCGCAGGCACGGCCCGCCCAGCACGTCAGCGGCACGGCCTGCTACGCACGGCCCGTTAGGCACGGCTCAGTAGCGGGCCGTGCCGTGCCGGCCCACGGGCCGTGTCCTCGGCCCAAGCATGGCCCGTGGGGTGGCCGGGCCGTGCCGTGCCGGCACGGGCCCGTTAAAGGCCCACGGGCCGAAGTCGGCCTGATAGCATTTTTGCACCTTTGTTTCGGCTGTTAAGGCACACGGCTGTATTTTTGTCGCTACGGTGCACGTTACGGTGTTGCTACGGTGTTTGCTATAGTGATTGCTACAGTAACGGGCCGTGCCGTGCCGGCCCACGGGCTCGGCCGGCAGCCCAAGCACGGCACGCCCAGCCGTGCCGTGCCGGCCCGGCCCGTTTCACCCACGGGCCGTGTCGTGCCGTGCCGCTCGATGATGGCCGTGCTCGGCCGGCCCGTTTCTACCCGGCCCATTTGGCCACCTCTGCGCTCATCTGATACAACGAGGATTCATGGAGGGCTACACATGTTGGGTGAAACATGGAGAGCAAGAATCAGGCAGTGGTGCAGCTGCAGACAGAAGTGATGCACAAAATCAAGAATATGAAGATGAACATTACATGTTTGTATCTTCTCCACTGGGCGGTGAAAGGATTGATGTGGATCATGATCTGCTGCAAGACATGTTACATAACGTTGGACCTAGCCTACAATGAGAGAGATTCCATGAAGTTCAGCAGGTTGGTCAGTGACTCGGAGAAGCCTCTATACGCTGGATGCAAGGCAAAACACACAAAATTATCAGCTACCTTGGAGCTAATGAAGCTAAAGGCAAGTAGTGGATGAACAGACAAGAGTTTCACACAGCTTTTGGGAATTCTGAAGATCATGCTTCCAAATGAGAACTCATTGCCCGAGACGACATATGAAGCAAAACAGGTTTTGTGTCTCCTGGGGTTAGAGGTCCATAGAATTCACGCTTGTCCAAACGACTGTATATTGTATCACAAGCAATATGCGGACCTAGATGCTTGTCCTGTCCGCAAGGCTTCTCGATACAAGAGAACGAAAAGTGCTAATGAAGGAAAGAAGTCAAAGTGGGGTGGTCCGGCCAAAGCCGTGTGGTACCTACCTATCATCAATCGTTTCAAGAGAATATTTGCCAACCCCAATGAAGCAAAGTTTGTACGCTGGCATGCCACAGAGAGAAGGAACAATGGTATGCTAAGACAACCCGTAGATTTCATTCAATGAAGGAATATTGATCGAATACCTAGATTTCACAGCCGACCCTAGAAACATGAGAGTATATTTGTGTACGGATGGCATGAATCCTTTTGGAGACATGTGCAGTTCTCATAGCACGTGGCCGATTTTGATTGCAAACTATAATCTACCATCATGGTTGTGCTTCAAAAGGAAATACATTATGCTATGCCTGTTAATCCAAGGACCAAAACAGGTCGGCAATGATATTGATGTGTTCTTGGAGCCTGTTATCGATGACCTTGAGACTCTCTGGAAAGAAGGTGTGAAAACTTAGAATGCGTACGGCCAGGAGAACTTCAACCTACGCGTTCTATTGTTCTGCACCATTAATGACTATCCTGCACTAAACAATCTTTCTGGACAAACCGTGAAAGGAAAGAAGGTCTGCTCTGACTGTCTGGAACATACACGCAGCAGGTGGCTGAAGAAATCCAGGAAGATGGTTTACATGGGTCATAGGAGATTGCTCCCTCTCCAACACGCATTTAGAAGGAAAAAGAAACTTTTCAACGGTAAGAGAGAACTTCAGACTGCACCCAAGGATCTGTCCAGAGATGAGGTCCACAACATGGTCAAGGACCTAACTAATGAGTTTGGCAAGAAAAGAAAACAAAGTAAGGCAACGAACAAGGGTATGTGGAGGAAAAAATCCATATTTTGGCGACTTCCTTACTGGAAAGATATCGAGGTCCGTCATTGCATTGATCTTATGCACGTCAAGAAGAATGTGTGTGAGAGTCTGGTAGGGCTACTGCTGAATATTCCCGGGAAGACAAAGGATGGGTTGAACGTGCGCCTTGATCTACAGGAGATGTATATTCGCAGTGAAGTCCTGTATATAACAGATGCAGAGACAGGCAAAGTGTACCTCCCTCCAGCTTGCCACACATTGTCGAAGGATGAGAAGATTGCAATGCTATCATGCCTTAGAGATATCAAAGTTCCATTAGGCTATTCAGCAAGGATAAGTAAGTACGGCAAATTGGACGAGCTAAAGCTGGTTGGAATGAAGTCTCACGATTGCCACGTGCTCATCACGCAAATCTTGCCAATTGCTATCAAAGGCATTCTACCACCCAAAGTCCGCCACACGATCCAACGTCTATGTGCCTTCTTCAGTGCAATCGGTCAAAAGGTTATAGATCCTGAAGACCTAGACGGATTACAGACTGATATTATCAATACCCTCTGTCACATGGAGATGTTTCTTCCTATGTCTTTCTTTGATATCATGACTCATCTACATGTACATCTCGTGAAGCAAACAAAATTATGTGGCCCTACATTTCTAAGAGAAATATATCTGTTTGAGAGGTACATGGGAGTTCTAAAGTCTTACGTGAGAAACAGAGCAAACCAGAGGGGAGCATCATTGAAGGCTACACGATCGAATAGGTTATTGAATTTTGCGTTGATTATATGGCCGAGGTCGATCCTATCGGAGTACCAGCGTCTCGTCACGAAGGAAGGTTGTCAGGCGCTAGCACAATAAGGAGGAAAAGAGTTGTGCCTGATCGAGCCTCCTATTCGCAGGCTCATTTCGCTATGCTCCAACATATGGCAGAAGTTGACCCATACTTTGAGGAGCATTTAGCAAAAATCCGACAGGAGAACTTGGGGCGATCGGACACGTGGATTAAGAGAGAACATAACTCCAGGTTCAACGAATGATTCAAGAAGCGTATTACAATGTCGACAGATGATTCAATTGAGACAGTACGGTTGTTGGCGATGGGACCGTGTTGGGAGATAGACACATGGCAAGGATACGATATCAACCGTTACACGTTTTACACCATACAACAAGATGACAAAAGCACAGTGCAAAACAACGGAGTCCGTATAGATGCATTCCAGGATCAAGGTGGGTCCAGCACATACTACGACCGCATTGAACAGATCTAGGAGCTAAACTATGTGGGATTCAAAGTCCCTCTGTTTTGATGCCGTTGGGTGAATATACGCACCGGTGTCAAAGTCGACAAGAAAGGTTTCACTTTAATAGATCTATCCAAGGTTACATACGCCGATGAACCATTCGTGCTTGCGAAACAGGTCGAGCAGATATTCTACTAAAAGACCCTGCAAACAAGAAGATGCACATCGTCAGGGATGGCAAGCGCCGAATTGTTGGGGTTGACAACGTCGTCGATGAAGAAGAATACAATCAGAATCTTCATGTCAAACCTCACATCGACCTTGACGATGATCCTCAAGAGGATGTGGCATATGCTCGATCAGATCATACGGAAGGCATAACCTTGTGACTGATGACTTTGTACTTATTTGTTTTGCTATTTGTTGTAATGAATAAAGTATTTTGTATTAACAAGACTTTTTGTGTAAATTATTTAGTGAATTATATGAAAATAGTAATTAATATAGTGAATTAAGTTAATTTGGATATTTATTTAGTGACTTAAATAAATTATTGAACTTTCTTGAATTATCATGTGAATTATATGAAAAGAGCAATTCAAATAGTTTCAATAATTCACTTAAATAGTAATTTATATAGTTTATTTAATTCACTAAAATAGTTTATACGAAAATAGTAATTTTGAACTAAAATAGTAATTTCGAAAAATTACAAGTGGAATTATTTAGTGAATTATTCAATGAAATAAATAAATACTAGTGGAAAAATTGTATCGATGACAGGCTTTATATTATAGACCGATAGGGAAGATGTCCAGAGCAAACGGGCTTAAGCTTTGAGCTCGATAGAGATGATTAACTCACTTATCGGGTTTAAACTTAATGCCCATCACCGATGAGTCATCGGTGACGGGCCTTAAGTTCATTCCGACAGAGATGGTTAATTTACTAATCGGGCTTCAAGTTTAGGCCCGTCACCGATGAGGTCATCCGTGACAGGCCTTATATCAGGCCCGTTACTGATAAAATTTTTCCATCGGCCGTTTGGGCGTTGAACTAGACATCATCCGTGATGGGCTTTATATTAAGCCCGATTGAGATGACTCATCTCAATCGGGCTTAATGTAAAGCCCATCACCGATGTGATTCCAAATCTGTTCAGATCTATACATTAGCGCGAAAAATTTCTAAGTCCCTCACTCTCACTCAGAACCCTAGCATTGTCGCCGTCTCCAAAGCACGTCGCCGCCATCCCTTGTGCCCTCCCGAGCCCAGCGTCATCGTCCCCGAGCACGTCACCGTCGTCCCCGAGCCCGTCGCTGACGTCCCCGAGCACCACGCCACGTCTTCTTCCCTCGCCGCCACCGAGCGCCGCCGTTCTACCCTGCTCCAGGCCGGTTAGTGTCCATGCATAACCGTAGCCCTTCTTGATGTGCCATGCATGTGTTTAAATCTGAGGTTGCTCATCGTCTTTGCTGTCCCCGAGCCCGTCGCCATAGACTAGCCACCTTCTTCCCTCATCGCAAGCCGTCGTTCGACCCCTCATCGCCACCGAGCGCATGTGTGTATAATGTGAGATGAAGTGATGTTGGTGTTGTGAGATGAATCTTGTGAATGCATGCTGTGAATCTTGTGAATGTATTGTGAATTTGTGTGTATTATTCAGTGAATGTTGTATGTGTGGCACTGATAATTGTATAATGGGATTGTTATAATTGGATGGTTGCAAAGCTATGTTCTGATAGGATTTATGCAGACCTTATGAAACTCAATTCTTCTTTCTTTATTTCCAATCCCTCTTCTCTTCATGAAATTAATTTTTTTGATTTTATGATGTTGCAAGCTATTTAGAGGATGTCGCAGAACGATGGAACACTGTCGACGACAACTAGTGGGTCCACAAGGTCATGGACCCCTAGGAGCGGCGATAGAATCCCAAGGGAGAGGTACACCATAACAGAGGTGGACCTCGTAGGAAAGCCGATCGCACCGAAAAACGTGTGCAAGAAATTTAGCTCAATTTGCGGGATAATAGGGAGGTAGACCTTAACGATCTTGGTTGATAACGTGAAGGATGTGCCGGAAGTGGAGAAGGAATATGCATGGCTGAAGTTCAAGGAGAGCTTCGACTATCCCGCAGCCGACGAGGAAAGGCTAAAGACTTTGGCCTTCAGGTCATTTGGAACTGCTTGGAAGAACTTCAAGTCTAGGCTAGTCAACGAGTACATCAACAACCCTAGTGCCGGGGAGCCTTTCGGGGAACACCCCTTCATCACGCAAGAGGTGTGGGAGCAGTTCGTCAAGAAGAAAACAAGTGAGGAAGCCCGAGCGAAAGCCGAGGCTTTTAGGGCACTCCAGGCTCGAAACGTGCACCCGCACCGGCTTGGCACAGGAGGATATGCCAGAAAGATGAAGATATGGCAAAAAGAGGATGAGGCGGCAAAGGCATCCAATACGTCGCCTCCTTTTGCTGATATCCCGCACCAAAGGGCAAGGAGCTAGGCAAGGGCAAGGGCTGTGAAGAATAGCGATGGAACAATCACTTTGCCAAATGCCCAAGCCCAACAAGTTTACGAAAATATTGTAAGTGTCTCACCTTAATATGTTTATTTTCTTTAGAAAAATCGTACTATCGATTTATACTGGACTCATTTGTACTACAAAAAGAGTTGGTTGTCATGAGACAGACCTCCCAAGAGGCATGCTCTGATAGACGCGAGGATGACATCCTCACTCAAGCGTTGGGCAACAGTGAACACCGTGGACGTACAAGTGGGTTGGCGCTTTAGTCCCTTCGAAATATGGATTTCCTTAATACATGGGACAATACAAGAAGCAAGCCCTATCGAAGGTGGAAAAAGATGCCCGGCTGATCAAGAAGATCCGGGAGCAGGTCAGAGCCGAGATAAGCTCTGAAATACAGGAGAGGATGGAACAGGTGGAGGCCCAGATCAGGGAATAGATACGACAAGAGCAGCAGGCCGCCGAGCAAGCCGTCGTTCCGCACCGAGATAGTCCTACACAAAGGCGGAGCAGTTGCGCATCTACTGAGGCGGTAGAACCTCAACAACCAGTCCTAGCTGCCGTTGATCAAATAACGGTATAACTCTCGGCCACAATGCATAATAGTCTTGACAAATCCTTCTAATATAGTATTCTAAAACTATGGATGAATCTATCGTAGGAACCAGCAAACTGCATTCTATTAATTAAGGTGATGTCATCCTTCACTATTATGGTGGCCGAGGGACTTGCCTTTAAGCCAACCCCAGATACAAGAGTGCATGGGGCGCAACTCATGGCCGGCACGGCGAAAGTGCAAGTTGACACGGTCAAGAACGAATGGGCTCGTTTCCCACTACAGTACCGACCAAACAACGAGATCCTAACCCTAGAAGCTGCACGTGAAAGTTTTATCCAATGGCCCAAGGAGCTTATTGAAATCAAGTTGACTCCGAGGTCAGCCACTCCACCGAGCACTCGACCACCGCCCCGACCGACACCTGCTCCTTCAGCCCCTCCAGCCCCTCCGACTCCCGCTGCTCCACAAGGTCAAATGGAGGCTGACAACACGACTAAAGAAATTAATCCCACACCGCTCAAGAAATTAAGGAAGGCGTGTTCTTCTCCTCTGTAAATAACTAACGACAAACCTGCGGCAAGAGGGAGAGGAAGAGCCCAAGGCAAGGCGAAGGCCTCACGTCTACAACCAAAGAAGCTAGAAATGAGCAAGAACGTACCTCCGGCGGCATTCTCACTAGGCATGCCTTTGGTTGGAGACGACGCCCTACGAACGATGGGCAACGCATGCAGGGAGCTCCACATGTACTACATGGAGAGGACAAGCAAGAGGACGAACAAGGAGATTGACATCATAGGTCATCACGGTAAAGAACCATTTTTTGGGCCTGAAAACTACATCGTCATAGACTTCATGGACTTGTTCGACCTCTACAGACTACGAGCAGTGGACACAAGTCTACTCAAATGCTACTCCTTGTAAGTATTATTGCGTTCCTCAATTTTGGTAAAAACAATCCTTATAACACGTTTATAAGAGCGTTTGTCTTATGTGTAGGCTAAGTTGGAAGTGGTGCCAGAGAAATGCACCGGGAGTGGCCTTCTTGGATCCACAAATTGTCTCGGTCGCCAATCTAGATCATGATAGGAAGTCCATGGTGGACTACATTTTTAAGACCTTGTTGGCCCAACAAGACAAGCAGTACTTTCTCTGCGCCTATAATCAATGTAAGTATGTACCCTAAATATATGCAATTGCATGACACGTAGTGCTTTAGAATTTAAATTTCACTATATTAATGTCGCAGTGCCCATTAGATCCTTCTGGTCATTACGCCAAAGTGGAGCACATGCCACTACGTAAATTCCAAAATCAGTAAGACGTATGACTGGACCCCGATCCAAGAAGCAATCAACAAAGCGTGGGGAACATATGTGAAGAAAGGAGAGCGGCATAGCAATTATCAACAAACCCTCATCCACAAAAAGGACATCCCCGTCAAACAACAAGTAGGCGACCAGTGCGGATTCCATGTGTGCCACAACATACGATTCCTGTATAACAATAAGTTCAAGACTATGACTGATTTTGAGGTTTGTCATCTCAATTGTGATATGTACTAACTACTTCGAGTTATATATATCGATTGACTAATTTTGAACTATGTACATGTAGGAAAATATATGTCTGTGCCTACCAGCTTTGACGGGATTAGAGAAGAAATAGCGAACTTTATAGTCCATGATATAGTATATCCCACAGGAATGTTTAGAGTAAAAGTACAGGGTTAAAGTCAAAGATATGAAATAGCGGACTTTTTGAATATTTTGGAATTAATGTCAAAGACATGTAAATATGTAACACTTATGATATTATTAAATTATAATTTTGTCAAATATGTTTTATACTTGCAATATGAAATATATGAATAATGGATGTGTATGTGAATAGATATATGTGAATGTATGTGAAATATCTCTGTTTTTATCATTTTTGCAGGGGCATGGCTAGCAAAGGCCTGAGGCTAACCAAAATAATAATATTTTTTTGGGAAAACTCATTGGTGATGGGCTTTAAATTATGCCCGATGGAGATGTTAGTCATCAGTGACAGGCTTAAGTAAAAGCCCGATTGAGATGTCAGTCATCCGTGACGGGCACTAAATAGGGTTCGTTTGAGATCATATCATCAGTGTCGGGCCCTTATTTGACTGGTCTTGTGGGTCAAACATATCGGTGATGGGCGGTAGTTTAGGCCCGACAAAGATAAATGCATCGGTGACGGGCTTTTGCCCGACAGAGATGACTACTCACATCAGTGACCTTGCGCCATGACGGATGTCATACCCGACACAGATAAAGGTTATCGTCCGATTGAGATGAGGATTACCATTGCAGTGAAGAGTAACCACTTTATTGTATTTTCACTGCATGATAAAATGATTCGACAAAAAAATCCCAATTTTGATGAGTATTCAAACCAGCTTATCCTGTTAGCTTCACTTCACAACTTCTTTTGATTTTTCCCCATTTTATAGCTCTCTCCCCAACCAGAGTTCTTCTGAATCTAAAACAAAAAATCCTAACCTTCAGTGATCACTTTAGCCATTGACACATTTTTTTTATAAATGTTATATTGTATAGGTCTGGGAATTGTTCAAGCAAAGATTTGTCACCTATCCATTTATCTTCCCAGAATAAAGTCCCTTTCCCATCCCCAATTATTCTCTTACAATATTTCAGAAAGTCCTCTTTTGATTTCCATTAGACAAGACCAAAAATGTGAATCACCAACCCTATGTTTGACCAGAGACAGAGTTTTTTTTTCAAATATTTGTTAATAATAAGTTCATGCCATAGTGCCTTCCTTATTTTCCAATTTCTATAGCCATTTCCTTAACAATGCAATATTCATTACTTCCAAATATGTTAGCTGCTTCACATGATTGAATTCACCTATCAAATGTTAGGTGTCTCTGTGTAGCAATTTGTTGGTAGTACTGTCATGAACCTTATAAGATTTGAATTCAGATCAGACACTTTCCCTCATGAAATTGCTGCAGTGGTATTGCGAACTTTTTTTTAAGATAAGCTCCTATTTCAGAAAAAAAGTGTTTTTCGTTATGCTGTTACATCTTCATGTGCATCTGGTGGTTCAAATGATGCTGAATTAACTGAATCTTTTGGGTGCCGAATTAATGGATCAATGGGTAAACACCTTCTTAGTTTCATCAATGTTTTACATTTATTTATTACAAAGATCTATGTAATGATGACAAAAGTGCTATTGATCAATTATATTTTTTTCGATGTATACACGTATAAATAGTAATATAAAAGTATATGCATTTTACAGTACATACACAACTGCAACACCTCACTGACAACGCATGAAAAAAAGAATAAGATGATACATACTCCACTACACTTTGTCACTAATCATGCATTGCTGCCAACAGTGAAAAAATTGAATTTTGTTTCTACACTCACCAAATAATCTTCGTTCTTTTTCTTAACAACAATACGTCTCCACATTAACTCATTCGCTAAGCTGTTTTAAGCTGTTTATAGGAGACGCGCAAAAAAACCTGTCCTCGCACTCCCGCCTGGGCCGCTTGCTGCTTGGGCCATGCGCATGCCATGCCACCTTATTGCCTGATGGGCCTGCTGCCTCGTTGCTGATCTAGCTAGGTCAAGAGAACAGGTCACCTCCATTGATCCGTCAGCTAGTTGTTACAAAGCCCATTCAGATTGATGATATTTTTAACTATACTATCTTTTTATAAAATTAATAAATATATGAATGCATTTAGTTTGTTACCAAATAATGGTAATGTCTATAAAATTTTGACAACAACACATTTAATCTATCCTATCAAAATTTGGCAATATTGCTAATTTGTCAAAATTTTGGCGTTTCCAAATTTTAAAAAGGTTTATTTTGGCAGTAATCTGAACAGACTCACAGTAATCGCATTACTGTAGCATGCACATTGTCCTCTTTCTCTTCTTTTCTTCACACTTCTTTGAATTACACCACGACTTTTCAAGCGCTTGCACACACAACTCATGTAGCCCACTATAAACATCTCCTAACATAATGTCTATCCACCATATGTCTCTATCACAACCAGTGGCAGAGCTAGAGATGTCGTGAAGCCCGGACAAATACTAGTGTTCTTCGGTAATCGACTAATTTTTTCGGACATCAAAGGCTGTCTACAATGGAGACACTAGTAGCGGAGCCTAGACGGCTGCCTGACCTACCCAGGAGCTAGCTCCGCCACTGATCACAACACCACATCATACATATAGAAGCACTTGATTTGTCGAGATAAACAACTATCAGTGACAAACAGCTTGTCGGAAAAGACTTTTTGTCAGCACAGTCTACAAGGGGGACCAGCACATGTGTTCAACCTTATCACCCGATGTTCTTAATTGTTCTAGACCTTGGCTTCTCCCTAAGTATTGAAAGCCCGTAGATGGCGTCTAGAGAGGGAGGTGAATAGGCGATCCTGGAATTTTCTCAAGAAAGCAGCAGTAAAACACACAGGCACCGAAACTTCCGGTACTTGAACCTCGGAACTTTCGATCAGCGTAAGCTGTCCAGAACTTCCAGAGTTTCTTTTCGGAACTTCCGATGTTCTGCGACTTAAGAGGATATGAAATCAAATTTAAACTATTTCTACAACAAGTTTATAGCTAGCAACAGGAAGGTACAGACAGGCAATATAGATATGCAACCGGAAGTAAAGACAGTACACGAGACACAAGGGGTTTTCCCGAAATTCGGATTCAAAGAATCCTATTCTCCATTGAGAAACTCCGTGGAGTTGGGTCTCAATTAACCCCTTGCCTCACCAAGCATCTCCAGGAAGAAGTCTATGGTCTCCAACTCCAACGTTCCTAGGTTCTTGCCTAGAGATCAAATGACCACTAAGATCCAAATCCTCTAGCGTGAACCACAAACATGAGTTGCTCTACCTAGACAACCTCCTAACGACCAGCTTGGTTTACACTATCCATACCTCGTTTCCTTGCGGAGGAGAGGAAATCCTTCACAAATTTTCCCGGGCCAATCCACAATTCTCCGGATGCTCGCGGGAGACACTTAACCGTCTAGAAGATTGCTCTCCAAGAGTAATAGGCACCACACCATAGCCCTGCAAGAATCACTAAATGCTTAAGTCATCCTAGCTCTCTCACTCTCACAAACCTCCCAATCACTCAAATCTCTCACAATTTGGTTATGTGGCTCAAGAATTGAGTTGGAATGGGCTAGAACACAATGGGAGAGGTTAGGGGATAGAAAATGAAAGTTGGATGCTCAAAAGTGAGCTGGGGACAAGGTGGGATATTTATAGGAGGATTACATCACCTAGCCGTTACTCACAAACTCAGCTGAAATACTATCCGAAAGTTACGGTCTGGGATCATCGAAACTTTCGGCCAACACTTAGGACATTTTGCGGCTGCGAGGTGATGAAGTCCGGAAGTTTCGGATTTGAACCTTGGAACTTCCGGTTGGGTTTCTCTGCCTTGGAAAGGGTGAAAATCCAAAAATCGCTCCAAAAAATCTCACTCAGGTGGAATCTGACTAAGAGCACTTAGATCATCTTATGACATGAGTTTCACCCCTATTAATAGTACGGTTTTTCCTAAAACTCAAGATTTAAGAAAAATAAAACTATAAACCATCGTCGAAACTTTTCTCCTTTTTGCAATGGATGTTTGAGGGTTCTCCTTTCTCATATCCTGCACAACTAAGAATCTAGGGACTAATTCTCCTACACACATCTCAATTAAATGCATTAGTCCCTTAATTAAATTGTTATTAACCACCAAAACCTAATTAGGGGCTAGATGCACTTTTAAGTGCAAGTATAATCCTGGTCTTTCATTGATCAATGTTGACCCTTTTCTTGACTCCTCTCTAAGCGTAGTCCTGTGCTGCAAACATTTTCTTTCTTCGACTACATGCTATATGTGTTTTCCTTTTATCCACGTGATAGTTTGTCCCCTTTACTCCTCGAACGATTGTTTTTCATACCATACATTTATAGAAAAAAGAATCGACTCAACTCTATAAAAAATTCAACTCAAATTGTAAAAGTTTCTATCAAATTTGAAACCGTCATCCCAAAACCACGATCAAAGCCTTTCTATTGATCATAACCTTTCTTTCATATAAAAATTAGAAACTTTCACATCAAAATTTTGGAAGTTTCTACCAACAGCCTGCACTACCAATTCAAAACCTGCAATTTAATAATCAAATTCTTATACTTTCAATTGTGTCTCTGAAAGATTATACTCTAAAAGCAGTAACTCCCTTGTCACAAAAAATGAAATTCAAATGTGCCCATAATTAACATGGTCGACAGAGGAAGGTCACCATGTCCGAATATATAAGGAGAAGAAGAAGGTGCATAACCTTGTCAGCTCGATGGGGATGATGTAAGGTGGAACAAGTCACTGGGTTAGTTGCATAAGTGGAATAGGGGAAGTCGACATGCTCTCTCACCATGTAAGAGGTGGGGATTGTTGGATGCCTGGATCAGCAGGCTCACCCATAGCGTGTCACACCAAGTCTCACGAGGCAGGACAACCCGTTTGCTATGTAAATGAACCAAGTGCACGTTGACATTAGGGTTGTCAAGGAGCCGAGCTCGAGCAAGCTTGTTTGCCCAGATTCGAGCTCGACATAAGCTCGAGCCGAGCCTCGAGCCGAGCCTATTACACCTTCAAGCTCTTAGGCAAGCTCGATTCGAGCTCGAGCTTGGCTACCGTGCTCGGCCATAAGTAGTATAATATATATTTTAATAAATAATCTTATAATTATTTTTCTAGTTAAGCATACTAATAAAAGAATAGAAAAGTAATAAGATAAATATTATGCTAACACATGCTAATTTGTTGGATAAATAGATATTAATATATATTTATCTATTAATTTATTAAATCAATAAGATGAGCGAACAATATAACTATACACAGTCACTCAGTAGAAACTCGAGCTCGGCTCGGGAAAACTTGCGAGCTTTTCTCAGGCTTAGGTTCGGCTCGTTTGGAGCTCGAGCCGATCTCGCATTGGGTCTAGGATGAGCAAGCTCAAGCTGCTCGTGAGCCATAAGCTTTTTTTACAACCCTAGTTGACATAAATGGAAATACTGTGGATAAGGTGTTTGCTATGTTCTTGCGAGATAGTGTTCGCTAATTAGAAAAACCCCCTTAATGTCATCTATCATGCCATGCAACAACAGCACATATATACAGTTTTAGAAGCGCAAGCAGAGGAGGTGGTCAACTTCGAGGGAGAAAAAAAGTTCCCTTTATTTAAAACCACTAAGTAATCGATTTTCTCTATTTTTAAGAAACTAACCGGTAGCCAATGAACGTGTGCTAGATGTGCATGCATTCAGTTTTGGCATATGTTTGTCGTTAACACTCGTGCTACTCCAGAGCATTGTATAAGAAAATGCTTGCTTTCGGCAAAAGGGACAAGCACAAGCAATAGCAAACATTACAGATCACTACAGGTTCTACGCATGCATATGATCAAAGAAACATTCGTATCTCTGCAAGCACAACCGTATGTTTGTACGTAGGTAGGGGGGGACACACACACATACATATATATATATATATAACAGGTAGTGTTTCCATCTAAAATTTTGTTCTGTCTGGCTATTTTGCAGAAAACCTCTTGAGTTTTTTTCGAAATAAAGGGTCATGGCCCAAGGAGCGATCCACCTCGAATTTGATCCAATTCCAAGGTCATCTCGCGCCCAACACGAACCAGGCCCAAAATCCTTAATAGACGACCAGATGCACGGCACACTATACGTGCGACCACTATCATTTTTGGCTCGTTGGTTGTTTTGGGAATTTTCTTTTTGGCCCAGCCTGTGCGATCAATTCGGCCCGTTATCAAATTTGGCTGCACGTTTTCAGACTTTCTCTTTTGTAATTTTTTATGGGCTTTATTATTTAGCAGGCCAGCCTAATTCGTTCACACACATCAAATCGGACTTCTTTTAGGAGGCCTACTATTAAACCTATGTGTATATTTTGTATAGGTACGTACGCATACAAAGTATATATCTATAACTATCTATAAAACAAGTAGTATTTCCACCCAAAATTTTGTTCTGCCTGGCTATTTTTGCAGAAAACCCGTTGAGTTTTTTCGAAATGGAGGGCCGCGACCCAAGCAGCGATCCACCTCGGATTTGATCCAATTCCGAGGCCATCTCGTGCCCAACACGAACCAGGCCCGAAATCCCTTATGGACGACCAGGCGCACGGTCCACTATGCAAGCGACCACTTCCGTTTTCGACTCATTGGTTGTTTTGGGAATTTTCTTTTTCCGCCCAGCCTGTGCGATCAATTCGGTCCATTACCAAATTTGGCTGCACGTTTTCATACTTTCTCTTTTGTAATTTTTTATGGGCTTCATTATTTAGCAGGTCAGCCCAATTCGTTCACACACATCAAATCGGACTTCTTTTAGGAGGCCTACTATTAAACCTATGTGTATACTTTGTATAGGTACGTACGCATACAAAGTATATATTTTATATCTATACATATTTATATCTATATCTATAACTATCTATAAGCAAGTAGTGTTTCTACCCAAAATTTTTGTCCGTCTGACTATTTTGCAGAAAACCCCTTGAGTGTTTATAAAATTCACCCATAGTCCCAATGCTGAAAAGAAAGGGAGCGCTTGGATGAAAAAAGACCTCCTGCGCCCCTCCCGCCCGTCCCCCGCCGTGCTGCGCCCTCCTGCCGTCGCTCCTCGGAGCTCCCGCGCGCGCGCTGCGCCCTCCCCCGTCTGCATCCGTGCCACGCCCCGACTTCACCCGTTGCAACGCACGGGCATAATTGCTAGTATGTATGTATGTATGTATGTATATGTGTGTGTGTATATATATACTGTGCGTCTATAATGCGCCTGGGTGCATTCCAGGTACAGAATGCACCCAGGCCAACCGACCCAACCAATCAGGCGCACCAATCCACATGCAAACCCACCGGCTGATTCGTCGGGACCGACACTAAAGCACCGGATCTCATTAGAACTCTGAAGTTAAGTATTCTTGGACGAGAGTAGTATTAGGATGGGTGACCTCCTGGAAAATCCTCCGGCGAAGTTGCAACTGGCGTTTAGATTAGGTTGTAATCAACATACCAAGTGTGTTGCAACTGGTCAACTACCAGACCTGCACGCCAGTTGCAACTGGTGTTTAGATAAAGTTGCAACTCCACTGGTGTTTAGATGAAGGTGCAACTGTGCGGGCAATCGATGATATCGGTGTGTCACAACTGGTGTTTAAATGAAGTTACAATTGGAGTTGCATCCAGTTGCAATTGGGCGGACGGTGATATTGGTGTGTCGCAACTGGTGTAACAAACTGGTGGAGTTGCAACTGATGTTTAGATGAAGTTGCAACTCCACTGGTGTTTAGATGAAGTTGCAACTGGGTAGGCAATCGGTGATATTGGTGTGTCTCAACTGATGTTTAGATGAAGTTGCAACCAGTTGCAATTGGACGGTCGGTGATATTGGTGTGTCGCAACTGATGTACAAACTGGTGGAGTTGCAACTGATGTTTAGATAAAGTTGCAATTTGTGTGTAAATAAAGTTGCAACTAGATTTTTCAAAAGGTTCACCCACTTCTCATGAGGTCACCCATCCTAATACTACTCTTGCCCAAACATGCTTAACTTTAGAGTTTTAATGAGATTCGCTACCTAGTGAGATCTCGGTTGTTGTGTGATTAGTTCAAGCGTACACATGAAGATAAGGTTTGGACGAGGATATCTATGTCTGTGTCTCGGTTTGGGCTCGGTCTGCGTCACGCGCGCCGCGGCACGACTCGGTCACGCGCGCGCCTGGTTGGTCCGCCCGACCCCTGTGCAACGTAGGGCCCTACCCCACACATACATATATATATATATATATGTGTGTGTGTGTGTGAGAAACAAAGCGCGCGCGCTCTCTCTCTAACCTAGCTAATGAAGCCATGAGCTACAGTTCGACGACATAGCTAGCTAGCTTATTAGGCAGGTTGTCCAGTGTCGTACTTACCGAGCTGTCTCACATGTACAGTGCCACACGCAGAAGCATCCCATGGTGCAACGCTAACACCAAGCTCTACGTGCCACACTTCTGATTTGTCCATGCATGCATGGTCACTCTCATATCTCCGTTCCATCCATTCATTGGCCCTCGATCTATCATCGCATGCATGCAACTCCTAGGTATGGTACTCCAGTAATAACTCCACTCTCGATCGATATGATCGTCGTCAGACCCCACACCCACCAACTACACACACATCCTTCTCGAGCCTTGAACAAGCTACCCATCACCTTTCACTTTTATATAAAGGCAAACAGCGATGATCTTTTAGGTGAGAATTTACTGTGTGGTTGATATGACATTATTGTGTACGACATATGCAAGAAATGTATGGCAAAATAGTATATATATGATGTGGCTTCAGGTCATTTATATATTAGTATGAAGCTAGCTAGATAGCTAGTACTTTAATTTCTCCCTGCAGGTAGATCTCATTAACAAGAAGCTACTAGCTGGCGTTGTCCATGTTCGCCAAATATTGTTGGACTTGTTTAGAAAAAATGGAAGTAATTAATCTTAGTTGGTACTACTCAATATGCATGCAACCATCCATGCATGGAGAAATTTGGGTTGTCTGCATCTAAGCTGGACATACTATTACAGATACTGCATACTGCATCTTTATGTGAATGTGTTAAAGTCTTAAATAAAAAGGAATGTATAGCATGTCATCACAAAAATGCTTGATATAAACCTAGACCCATATCTGAACTAAAACTCTAATTGCAAAATTTAGCAGTTAACTGAACTCTTTACCTACAATTTTTTTTAAAAAATAAAAATTGTCTGGTGGCTACTGGCCGGACAGTGATTTACATATGTAAAGCTTGCACGCATAGTCAATACTAGTCATGCATGTCTTACAAGCACAGCAGCACGCGTACGCACGTACGCACGTAGGATCGGTCGAGCTAGCGGCTGGCAAGTGTTACTATACAGGCCAGGTGCAGTAAAATGCATTTCAGACAGGACGATGTGCAATGATCCGGTACACACGACCAGGCCGGCCGGCCGGCCATTAATTTTTCTTCTCATCTATTGCTCCTTTTTCTTTTTCTTTTCGGCGTCCTCTAGCGTTTGTACTGGAGACAGTGTCTGCGCCCGCGAAAGAAGGATAAAAAATATATATACATATATACGTGTATGTGTATACACACACCAGAGAAAACAACAGTAAAACGTAAAAAGAAAAGGCGACGCAGCATGCATGCATGAATGAGAAAAAGCAAAAGTCCGGAAAGCCATCGCAAAAGAAAGAAAGAGAGAGAGAGAGAGAGAGAGAGCGGCCGGCGCTCGCTTTAGGGAGCAGCGAAAGCCCAACGGGCGTCACCGATCGGCCGCCCTGCAGCAGCGAGCGTTGCATCCGCATGCACTTGCAGAGAAGAAGCTAGCTAGAGGTAGACGACGACGAGGCAGCGAAGCGAGAGCAAGCGCTGCAAGCGGGAGAGAGCGAGTGATGGAGACGTGAGAGAGAGAGAGAGAGAGAGAGAGAGAGAGAGGCCTAGGTGCACGCATGCCATTTGCGTCCATCCAGTTCACGACAAGGGAATATAACATGCATGTTTCGTCGATGCAGCAGCAACACCAGCCGCCCTTTGTTTATTACCCACTATATATAAACCTAGCTACACATCCACTAGTTTACATATACACATTGTAGAAGGAGAAAGTAAGAGAGAGACAGTATAACTCCTACCTCACACATTCTCATTCTCTCTATATAGGAGTATCTATATATCTGTCGTCGATCTTCTAAAACTAGTACGCACATTCTATCTGTATGTCGCTCCGATGTTCATGAGAAAGTTGTTAAAATAATCAAAGCATGTTGTTGCAGGATCAGTGTCTTCTCTCTTTCCAGGATCATTGTCTTGAAGGGATTAACGCAGATGTGATTAAACTATTGCCCGAATCTCTCTGACCCTTTTTCTTCGGACATCACTGATCTGGCCGTAATAAACAGGTTATTCCCTGTTTACCTATCCACGGTCTCCGATGCAAGTTTGCAGCGAGGAGGATCGGAATGGAAGCGGCACTTGCAGTAAAAAAAATTGAGGCATCGAAAGATTAGGTAGGTACGTACGGCCAGGATCGTCCGTAGCTGGGATGAGAATTACCAGCAGATAATATATTGTTAGTTCTTGTTTGGAGCGAGTAAAAAATTAGTAGTAACATTTAAGCCATAGGTAGGAAGCAAACCAAAGAGAGACATCGCACAGTGGATTCTGACATGACTGTGCATTCAGGCGTGATTACTTTAAGGCCAAGACAGGATAAGGCTGCTGATATCTTCACTGAGACAGCTCGAGATTAGATAACTGCTGCCAGGTGAGCTCCATTGGCGTTACTTAAGCCAGCTTCAACACAATTCGAGCATGGAGAGTTTGGGCATGTGTGTCTTATCTAATGAGCACCGTTTCACTCGCTAAGATATATGGGCGGACAAGTTGGTACAAATGGTTGAGCATATATCATCACCTCACTGACAGCATTTTGATGAAAGCTTTGATAAATGACATCTCTCTTAGCTCTAAATCAGCATACACATCGTGTCATGCGAAATATATTATGAAATATATTATTGGCTGTACTACTGTGGTCAATTTAGATGCATTGTACTGGAGCACCTATTCGATAATTTGCAAATACTATTCGATAAGAGTAAGGAAGAATGGAACTAGTACTAGTACAACTTAAAAGGAGGAGGCATGACCTGCGTGAATTACTCAAAAATTCACACAAGGTTCAAGCTTGAAACAGCAGTCAGCAGTGCCGCTCCTAAAGAAAGCAAATTCAGCCGGGGACTTTCTGCGCCCAAGACTCCCAACACTCCCCACGCATATCACACCAAGACACCGGCTCATGGGCTCGTGGCACGCACAGTGGCACACCTCAGAGAACCGCTGGATCTTACCGTGCATCTCACCTTACCCTACATGCGTAGTAGTACTCCTCTTGACGATCTATCTATATTTACACATAGACTCAGGGCCTAGGAGAGGGCTAGAACCAAACGGAACCAGAACCCACAGGGCCACTACGGCAAAAGCACGGAGGAGTAGGGGTATGTAGCACACTCCGGGCAGCGTACATCATCTGGGTGTTCCGATGATAGGAGCAGTGTTTAGGAGAAAAGCTCTCTGCTGCTGCATTCAGGCTGCAGCAGCACTAGCTGAGAGAGAAGAAGAAAAAGGCGACAGGGGAGACAGACAGGACGCAATCATGCCGACCCCCTCAAAACACGACTCGATTCCAACCTACACAAACGGCACAACCACAAACGTCCACGCCCAGTTTCCTTGGACTCTCTCCTATGGTCACCTGCACGCCTCTCTCCTTGAAAAACGTGACACATTCTCTCCGCTCCTACTCCCAGCCCAGGTTCTCTCTCCTGGGGGGGATGGAGCGAGCGAGCGAGTACGAGTAGTTTTTTCTACCAGCCCCATAACATCGCATCATCGCATAATGGAAGAGAGAATTGAAACAAGTTGCAGCACGACCACAAGACGACAAGCTGCCCCGTGACAAAAATTTGCTGCTTATAAATAGGCACATGCCCACTACACTACCACCAAGTCCACCACCACCACCGCCATCACCACTACTACCCCCTCAAACAACAGAAGAACCCCCACCACCAAGCACATACGGGCAAAGTAGCCAGACAAACGGAAACTCAAAGAGGAGAGAGTGAGTTCCTTTGATCATACAGTTGTTTTTGGCCAATCATCCGAGGAGAGATGGGGATGCAGAGCAACGACGGCGCCGTCATGTTCTCCTCCATCGCGCTGCTGCAGCAGAGGTTCAGGGAGCTGGAGAGGATCAAGGAGGAGCGGGAGGAGAGGCTCATCCAGATGCTTGCTCCTCGCTCCGACCGCTCCCACAGCGGCGCTGCAGCCGTCGTCATAGCCACGGCTGCTCCAAGGGAGGCGCCGGTGAAATGGTTCTTCCACCCGGAGCTATTGTATCCATGCAGACCTCTGCGCGACATGGCTGCTGCTACTTTACTTCCGGTCATCCCGGCCACCATCGACTGTGAATTCAAAACCTTCCAGCTCCACGGCGAGTCGCTCGCCGTGGACCTGTGGCCTAGTAAGGCCTACAAGCATGTATCCAGTGAAGTTGATGTCGACACCTCACTGCACCTCTAGATTACTACTACTGCTACTAAAAATGCTATCCTAAGCTGTTAACCTTCCAAGCATCCACCAGTGTTGCTGCTCTCGCTGTTTTGGGTAGCCTAGTATGTTTCTCCTCTTCTTCTTTGGTTTTGTAACAAGGGGCAGGAGGGTGGTGAGTTGTAATTATTGCCAGTAGTAAGATTGTGCTGGTTGTTTCCCTGTTACCTTGTCGCCGCTGAATTGCCGGCATCTTCCAATTGGGTACTGTTATCGTCTGAGTAATAGAGTAGCTCTGCAGGGCAACCATTTTCTGATGTATCAGTACACTCCTCATCATCGCTATCGGAAGAATCACCAGGGTTCTGTTTCTTCCGTTTGATGATCTTTTTTGAAATCATCCGGTTAACCCCCTTGCTATCAACATCTACACATTCGCTGCTAATTGGCTTGAAACGAACTTTGCCAACCTTTCTTGCATTAGCTTCTAGTATCTGCAAAGGAAGGCCAGAGATTTAGAAAAAGTGCCAAAAATTATAATTAGTAAGTAGAACACGATGCAAGTTAAAGCACAACTGAAGAAGCTTCAGATTCTTAAGGACCAATGCTAACTGCAAAAGAAGATCTGGAGACAACTAAATCAAAGCTCTGTACAAAACGCCAGTGCAAAGTAACCAAACCTAACTGACTATTTTGTGATTGTTTCTTTCCGCTACCGGCTCTTTTTCTTGAGTTTTTTATTAGAAAATAAAAATAATATTAAAACAATTAGATCTTGAGCAAGATAATTGTACTACTTTATTTCCCTTCATAAAATAGAATATTTAAAATCCACTTTTTCCTAGTAAGGAAATGGTCAGGATGAAAAAAATATGGCAAGCATAATAATTCTGTGCAACTACTCTTGTGCTAAACATGTGAAAAATAAGCTAGCTTTGGAATTTAATCCAGCCCGACTAGGGATTTAAGTATGTTGATATGCTTCCTTTTTGTGCTGAAGACAAATATACATTATAATACATGGATTTGCCTTCATACAGTTTTAGTAATGCAACTGTTTTATTATATATTTATCTAGGGAACATAAGTGTAATTAGGTCAAAAAAAAACAAGAAATTAATTGTTTCCTAGAACCATGTTACTTTTCAAATTACTCCTTTCCATTTGATAGTTCACACCTTAGAACATGTGTTATGCTCAAAATTATAGAAGTGGTTGTATGAAAATTGTATTACACTATAAATTCGAGTGGTCTAAACTTGCAGAAAAATAATAATTGTCGGTCACAGCTCAGGAACTGTAAAAGAGCAAATAAAAAAAGAAAGAAATGAGTACTGAAGGAAACAGTTTTACTGTGGCCTATGTACACAGAATAGGCATGGACACGATAAAGGAACTGGACATGAGAATTTTTCATCATCTGGCTCGAGCAAGATGAAAGAAAAAAAACCATAGAAGATCCATAATAGAATAAGGTCGAGTCTAACTAAGAAAAGCTTTATCAGATTCCGTTTTCCGAAGTTGCACCTACAACAGGATAATGGTTTTTTTTCTTTCTATAGAGAAGTGACTGCGCGAATATCTTCCAACTGAAAAGAAAGTAGTGACGTAACCCGGTAAATAAAGCCTTGAACAAATCCAGCTTCCTTTCTTTTTACTTAACTTTTTCAATTTTTCATGTTTTCCCCCGATTTGAGCTTTAAGCAAATAAAGCATATGCAATTACAAGTCTATTGATATGTAAGATGAGTTTGAAGAAACTATTGTGGAGACGGTGAACCAAAATAAGGGTACCAAAAGCAGACATGGAAATTGAGCAGTATAGCCCACTATTTGATATGGTGGATAAAGAATTTCGAGAGGTGCAATGAGTTAGACATTTTTTTTCCATTTTCAAGAACTAAACTCCAGCCAGATTTGGCAGGTAGATATTGTAGGTTGATGGCCAAGTGGGATTGGTTAGGCCAGCGAGGAATAGTTGCATGATGTGCCAATATTATTTTACAGTGCATAGCACGAGGGAACCTATGACAAAGACATGGTCCATGGGTTGCTAAAATTATGGGTTAAAGAAGCGTGGTAATCTGTAGGTCACTAGTTATTTAGCACATTGTATTAAACAGACAAATATCATGAGATCGACAACTACCCAACTGAAGCCCTGCAGAGTCCTTCCTTCTCATGCCTTCAATCCAAATGACAGCTCTTCAGCAGCAGCCTCCTCTTCAGCAAAAGCTCTCCCTGCTGTCTCATCCTTCCTCCACCTGGCTTCAGGATACGGTGGAGAACATCCATAGGAAGACATCTCAGATGATGCCTCATGTGGGATGAACTTCACAACTGTGATCATAAGGGGATCCTAGTGTGGTCTTGAGAAGCAAACCACGGAACAGTAACTTAAGTCCATGCCCCAAAACCTGCTTGCCACGAGACATCACGACCCTTGCACAGGGATAAGGAACCAAAGAGGCCAGAGTTTGGATCTGACTTGACACAAAGGAAAAAAGGTTTGACCTTCGGCTGGTCCTTGATGATTCAGGCCACACCACTTTGCTGATGTAGTTTTGAAATTCCGCCCTAAGCAGAACACATTGTCTGAGATAGTGTTCACATATGGCCTTTGTACTCCCTGTGTGCTTCCAATTTTTTCTAAAGTTATGTATGTTGTGTGTGTTTGGGGGTTATGTATGGTGTGGATAATTTTTTGGAGTAAGACCACCATGAAGGTCTAAGTGCTCTGGTTCCAAAAGTTCAGGAGTAAAGATATCCAATTGTGCAGTTCATGGGGTTCAGTCAAAACCCAAAACTTGCTACCTTGAGGTGGTAATGTTGATTTTTCCATTGCCCATACTATGTTCAGGATAATAACTGAAGTACTGAACTCATATTAGCTATTCTCAAAAGGTTATATATCAAAAAATGAAAAACAAATTATCAGAACACATAACTGAACATTTCATCCTATGTAGAAATAAAAAGGTTTTTAAAAAGGCAAGGTAGTACAAATAGAACATGAACAAAATGGAAATGCATCACCAAAGGAAGTTTTGGACATGACCCAAATAACATAAGCCAATTTTGTTGGATGATATTTGTGTATCCAGACGCATGAGAAACCATTCCGGTTTAGAAAAAATCACTAAAAAATATAGATGCAGGAGATGTTCATCTCTGCTTACAAAAAAAAAGAAGTTTTGAAATGTATCCTACATAATGAAATGATATGAACAACCAGGGTAGCTAGGAACATCAATCCGAGTTCCTATTTTGGTCATTGGTTAAGTCTCTGGTGTGAAGTTAGAAAACATCTTGTGTATGTATATGGGTTGGGGTGTGTGTGTGTGTGTTTGTGTTTGGTGTTGTGCCTCGTATGTTATTCTTTAACGAGATGACAAGCAGTTCTCCTGCGTTCGAGAAAAAAATTGTACCCTACATAATATTTTTAAAAAACAAGCAAAGGCCATTTCTAGAAAGTAGATCTAGATCTGTTTATTCCTCTTCGTTTTCCTAATATGCGGAATAAACCATCTAGAGTAATGTTGGCTCATACATTCAAATAATAGGCCGTGGTGGACAAAAAACTAACCCAGTGTGATCATTTCACAAGGTCCTTCAGCTTGCATTATACCAGCAGTCATTTTAAATCATGTAGGAAGTAAAGACCCTAGGGGTGTATATAGCGATTATTCATCACTGTTTCTAATCGGAGGACTTAGCAAACACAATTCAGGATAGTGTTGGCAAAGAAAAAAAATTCTAGAACGATCTTTCTAGTAGCAATTGAAAACAAGAAAACCTCAGAAACACTGGTAATATACATCTGTACTAGAGACCTAGTGTCTGACCCTGCTGCAAACAAAATATAAACAAAGTATTGTACCACTTACCTCAAGTTCATAAGCCTGAGTTCTTTCTCTATCATCTTGGTTATCAGATCCTTCTTCTTTATATTCATCATTTTCTTCTCTGTTATCCTTTTCGAGTATAACTAGCATTTTCCCACCTTCTTCTGGTATATAGCCAAAGGATTCACAGACAAAACCAGACACCGTCTCATACTGATGACCCTGCAAACAAATGTTTTCCATATTCCAAGTGAACCTTGTATCCAGCATATGGTGATTGCAGTAGCACATTCCACTTTAGAAAATTATGCTTAATATACGTCAAGTGCATATATTATTCTAAAGCTAGCACTTAGCAAGATGTGTTATTGACGACTCAGCAGAAAATCTCAAAGCACTCAATCAGCTCTGCTAAGTAAACGAAGAAGCACTCAATCCTCAGGAATTAGTTCGGGACAAACTTCACATGTTCAAGACAACTCTTGAAATTGATATTATAATGATTAACAGGATTTCATATTCAAGAATAAGAAGGAACAGCCACAGGAGATGGGTCGTACATATGGAAATATGGACTGAACTGATTCGAACATATCAAGTTGCATATAATATGTGGAAAATGCATTTACTTACCCTTGGAGAACATATAGTTAACTCCAGTCAGATATGTGTCACCATGGAAACATTTAGTCAAATTATTTGAATATTATTATTTATAATGATCATACAAATGATTTTGCCTTGGAAAATAAAAATATAATAGTTTTGCTAGATTTTCGAGATATGTTGGTGACCAAGATTTCAATTTGATTGCCATGCCAATGTCCAAAATTACATTTGTGATTGTAGAAGTAAACAGCAACCGTAGAAAAAGCAAAGACCAAACAAGAAATAACACCTCTGGTATTTTAACACCAAGTTCTTCAGATAGGTGGTCTATTGATGTATTTGCATCAACGTCAAATGTTCCATCATCCAGCATCACTATATAACCTGTTTTCTTCTGGATTTCCTCCTACAAAGGTAAAAACATTAGCATAAGGAAATGAGTATGTCTACTTAAGCAAGAGCAGCAAAACGGATCATGGTCTAAGGCCGCGTTCGTAAGTGATTTTCAAAACACTATTCTCCTCGTTTTCCGTTAGCACGCTTTTCAAACTGTTAAAAGGTACGTTTTGTGCGAAATTTTTTTATATAAAAGTTGTTTTAAAAAATCTAATAAATTTATTTATTAATTTTTTATATATTAATACTTAATTAATCATATGCTAATCACGTTTCTCGTTTTACGTGCGGCTAATCAGCCAAACCGAAAATCACATACGAACGCGGCCTAAATGCAATATGTTGTTATGACTTAAGACTAAGAGAACCGGCAGGAATCAGGCAGTTATAACTCAAACAGTAGCAGAGGCAGCGCCACTTCATCCCTGCCAGTTTGACAACTTAATGCCAAGTTTTTATGAGACTCTTGAGTTATGTTAATTCAGAATGATTCTTCATGATGCCAGTTGATTCCCACCATTAATGTGATCAGAGAAAAGAAAAGCAGAAATATCACTTCCATACAGCGTGTGGTAAATGGCATTAGACTCTGAATTGTAAAATTCAAATCAAAAGGTTCCCCAAAATAGCCAACCTTTGAATCATTCTCATCGAAGATTTCTCCAACTATTTCTTCCACAACATCTTCTAATGTTACAATCTGCAAATTTTTAGCAGCAGTCAGCAAGACTTCCAGAAGTAAGAGATGCATGGGATAAGTAATGAACAGAAAAGCTGTTTATGATTATTCACAGAACATAGGACATAGCTGGTGCAAGAGTGTGAATAATTATTTAACAAAATAGGAAACCTTCTAAAACTGAGGTTCATCCAGAAGGCATATATAATTCCCTACAAGTACATTACAGAGCAATAGTTACTGAAATGTACTTGTGCTGTAAAGACATTTAATGATTTTGATTTCATGATCGATGTAAAGAGTAAAACACGTTTGACCCTACAACTTGCAAGACAGGTATTTGCATATACATATGGGACCAGGATCTATGTAGTGGTAAATCCTCAATTGCCAAAGATGAGAGTCGAAAATCATCAATCCTCCCTCAAAATATTGTCACACATCTGCGGTTCTGAATATACAGACCACTCACTGTCCCATCAAAATGCTGGCAAGCAAGGTTTATAAAATCAACTACAGTCGTGCAGTTACTGTTACGTAAACCAGAACCTGCCCTCTTTAAGCAATCAGGTTCGTTCATCCCTGTTACCCCCTCATTTTGTTTATTCTTGCCTTCTCAGTTAAATTGTGAATACTACAGTCCATTTTATTCTTGCTTCTTGGTTAAATTACAAATACTACAGTCTAGTTTGGAGCATCTAATCATTAGTTATAATATAACAAATTCGTGAAACAAAAAATAAAACAAGATCTTCATATAACAGCAGAGGACTCCTCTGCGGTGTTTTGTTCAAAACAAAAGAGAAAACGGTCTCTATTTTTATATTTGACAGAAACCAGGTGAAACTGAACTGGGCAGATTGGAGAGAACAAATGGATTTCCTATTGAACAAGAACAACAAACCATGAAAGAGCAAAGGTTCTAAGTTGAGCTAAAAATATTGAATTTCCAAATATATGACCAAATATGAATTAAAAGATCCCCTTCAAATAACCCATGATAAATGGAATCATTAATAAGAACCATAAGTAGAAAGCCAAATCTATTTTGTGAAAGTATAAGGAACAAAGATTGGTTTAAAAAATCTTACACCAATAGTCCCACCATATTCGTTGAGGACCACTGCCATATGAACCTGCCTGATGCGAAACTCTCTTAGCAAGTTCCAAACAGACATTGAATCTGTCAAGACAAAATATCACATTTTACATACATGACATGTAGACAAGAGGAAACATTAAGACATAAATAATGCAATGCCCTAAACAAATCTAGATTTGGAAAGCATCCATTGAAATAGCAAATAAATAGGTTAGATGGATGCTGCAGAAAGACAGTACTCAAATACTTGTAATGTTCTGTATCTGTCTTTAGATTTATCAATGGACTTCTTTGTAATGAGTATCCTATCGTGAAAGTTTACCTGGAACAAAGTATGTGGGCATATGTGCAATTTCCTTCACAGTAATCTCCTTCAACTTCTCAACCTTCAAAGCAAAATGCATCTTTCTTCAGAAAATCCTTAATCCAAACAAATATGAGTCACCTACTCATCCTTTTCTACTTTAAAAATTCAAATAGTAAACAAGAGACCGACCTCTTCAACATACTCGAGCATATCCATGGCGTAAGCAATTCCAACAATATTATCTATGCGTTCCTCAAACACTGGAACTCTGGAAGTAAGAGCTGCAGAGGTCAACAACAAGAATTGAAGATGCATACAAAAAGTTCACAGCTGAGATACCTAGAGTACTGATGAGTTTCCCATAAGTTTTTGAAATCAATCAGTGTTGCGGTAGCATCAATTGCAACTACATCCACCAGAGGCGTCATTACCTCCCTGACATGTGTATCTTTAATCTCTAGTACATTCTCGATCATATCCTGTTACAAACGTCACTCATTGAATTTAGCTGATCAAGAATAACTAGTTAAGAGTTCAGTGCAAGCAGGGATGAATCAGAAAGTCTGAACAGTACAATACAGAAAACATATTGCAGTGATAACTTTGTGTTCATCTAACTTTAAATTTTGAAGTGTTCTTTCGGAGCATTTCAGTAAAAGAAATAATAATAGATAGTGAGAACATTTATTGCCTCCTTATGGTCAGTTAACTCAAGATTAAACAATCCTTTGACGAATAGCCGTGTAGAATGAGAACTCTGAATGCAGAAAGGATTGATATGCATGTACTAGAAAGTTGCCTACATAAGCCTTAACAAATGCAATCACCATCAGAAAGCTCTCCAAGCCATGAATAAGAACCCCATAGTAAAATATAAAAGCTTACCATCTGATGGCACAATAGTAAAAAAAATATTAGGATCAGATAGTTGCCTACTGTTCTGTGTTTTTTTTTCTTTTCATCAGTCTGTTGCTTCGCCAGCGGGTGTTGTGTGAACTTTACTCCTTAATATAAAGGTGTGCAAGTCTTTTGCGCATTCCCAGGAAAGAAAACATATGATCTAGCACAGACTATAAAAATAACTAAATAACATTTTTTGGTATATCATGGTGTTTAGTGTTTACAACTTTAAACAGTAAAACTTCAACATAGCAACTCCAATTCAAAGTACAAAGTGACATAAATAACGAAAATAAACTTCTAGTGAACATGTGCACACACTGGCCAGTATATGAAAAATAAAACAAATTCACAAAATTAATAATAATCAAGAAGGCAGTAAACAACAACATAGGTAAGCAAAATATATACATTACATTATTATGATATTATCTAACCTGTTCGTCTTCTGCAATCGCACCACTCAACTCTGCACCTCGTAACATTAACTTCAGTTCATCCTCAGTAACATATGGTTCACTGAAAAAAATGTGTAAAACGCACAGAATTTCGTGTCCTTAAAAAATGTATGGCCATTTTGGTTTGCAACCCTACCAAACATCCCCTCAAAAGTTTGCCCTACCAAATATTTTGGCATTACCCATAAATTTGTTTCTTATTGGCGCCAATCCAAACACAACTTATCAACTCTACCCTACCATTTTTAAAAAAAATCTGATGATTATTTAAAAATCTTCGCACCTCTAGTTCTGAACATGTTTAAATTGCACAACAATACTTATACAGATATTAGGTTCAAAATGTACAGTTGAATCCAAACCCATCATAGTGATAGTTGTGTATATAGTATACAAATATCCAATACTTAAGATAGCTGATAACCACCTATTCGGTTAATCCATATTTGAATCCTTGTTGTACATGAGTTTGGTCGAGTTGGTTAAAGATATTGGTGCATATTTTGTGGAACCACCCATGCCATTTACATCCTTGACTAGTTACCTTTAACACTAATAACTTGGAATAACTACAAACCACTAGTAAGATTCACTTAAACAAATTAATATAGGAAGTACTAAAATAACTTTGTTCCCATGCTTATCAGAACGATAGAAATTTAGAGTTTATGAGCATAATCACTATATGCTTCAAAACTGCCATCTAGTTAAAATTTGAAGGAACAAATTGTAACCTGTTGGAGTTGTTTATGAAGGACACATAACTTATATTATTTTAAGTTTTGGTTCTCAGTTAATCAAGAACAACAATTAACAGTGCTACACATGCACAAAATATACATTAAATGCCAGTATTATGTATGCCTACCTTCTTCCCTTCAGGCCTAGAATCTTTAGCATCCCCATAGACAGAAAAGTGACAATTCGCCCAACTGGATACAGGACCAATGAAAGCCATGCAACCGGTCTGATACATTACAATAGATATACAGCATTAAACATCGTATTAACAAGCAAGCTATTTCAACAAATATTTGAAACTAAGTCCTGCTTACATTTGTCTCACCTTACAACAAACCTAGCAACCTCTGTAGCATTATGAACTGCAACACTTTTGGGTGTGATTTCTGTAAGAAGTAAGATGGCAACCTGAAAAAAGTGGGGCTCCACAGTTAGACGTCATATAAACATAAGAGAACATTGTTTATTATGAGTAGATCAGTGTGAAAGAGACGACATACAGTCATGACGCCTGTTGCTGCACTGACACCTGCTTCACCAAACATTGCAGTTGCCGCCTCAGTAACAATTGCTGTTGCGCCAATGTTGACCACACTTTCATAGAAAAGTATCCCAGTATGAGGAAGAAAATAATAAGGGGGAATCCAGTTTATGCCACTGAATTGCATCCAATGTCCACAATACACCACTGGCATCTTCCAAACGTGTGGTTCCAAGCCCCAAAAGTTTGTCTCACAATGAGTGGCATATTGTGGGTATGGATTGAACTCAATGCCATAACATGGATTATAAAAAAATACAATAAACATGGCAGAACACATAGGTTTAATAAATTACGTTGTGCCAATGAGTATGGTAGTCAGGAAGCGAGTAACATCACTTCGGAGCATTCTGAAAACACCATTCTCGGGTTCCTTTTCAGCCAACTCACGAACCTAGTGCAACAGAAAAGCAAAATTTAAGCATCAATTGTTTAGATATGAAAAGGAGTACCATCAACCAACAGGGTTTAATGAATGATAAACAAGGAGGGGACTTATGCATATGTGCCATGGAACAACAAAAGGAATGCTATGTCAAACTATAATCCCAGCAGATATGCACACATGAAACTATGGACTCAACGGTATGGTCATATGCCTTGCTAATGGATTGAATTAAATTTTGTCCATCCAGATCAAAATCGAAACTCAAGCATGCTGATTTGGGAGACGATGACACCAAGAACAAATTGTAACAACTAAATTATTACAGAAGCTTAAAACTAAATGTTAGATTAATGTTATTACCAACTAAACCTAGAGCTTAAATCTTGACCCTGAAGATAAAGCCGCACTAAACTTAAAATGTGCAAATAACTTGACCTACCACTGGGTGCCCACTGTGACAGTGCACATTCCCCTGACAATTCTAGGGGTATCAGTGCACGTCTCCTGTTTGAAGTAGTGCATATGTTAGTGTGGTGTTAAGGAAGTGAGAAAGGTGTATTGTATGTATTTCTTTCAAACCATAAATACATCAAAAAAGCTTTGGGACCTGGTAAGTATTTACAGGGTCAGTACCAGCTCAGGATCATGCAAAAACACCAGCACAGGAAGCAACTAAGCCCCTGCACAAACTGTTGGTCGTGTTTGAGTCTGCTTAAGATGAAGATTAAGTGCAGGCACGCAAAACGAGAAAATCATTAACGCATGATTAGTTGAGTTTTAACTATTTCAAACTTAAAAAATGGATTTGTTTGATATTTTAAAACGACTTCTATATAGAAAGTTTTCATATGGAATATACCTGTTAGCAGTTGAAAAGCGTGCTAACGGAAACTGAGGTAAAATCTGTATCTTAAGTAGAAAAGAACGGACTTAGACCCGTTCTTTTCTAATTAAGATACAAATTTTGCCTTGGTTTCCGTTAGCACGCTTGTTCAGTAATGCCTAATGACCTAGTGCCCACCCGACAACACCCAAAACCAACATCAAAGATGTATTTATATGGTTTCCACCTTCGTCATGTAAACCCGTGTCCTTCCTACCTCAATGGCTCAATTGATCATGGAAATTTAAAAACTAAACCCCAAATACTAGCCATTGGCATCACCATGCCCATACAATAGCTGATCTAGCTAGACTTATGTTACCACCATCACCCAGTGAAGCAAATGTTATGCAACAATTAGACATTGTGTAATTAATTTATATCAGGGCACTTGATAGTTGGTAGACGCACCTTCCAAGGCCATAGCGTAGTGATGGAAGTTTCAGCCATGGAGAAAAAGGCCGAGAGGCCAAGCAACACAGCGAGAATAATCCCCTGCTCTCTGAGCAGCTGCAGAATCTGCAGCACCCTCGGCCAGCCCCCACGCAGCGCCATCCCGCCAAACCCAGCCGCCGCCTCCACCGCCCCAGACGCCCCCGCCGCTCCCGCCCCCACCACCGCGAGGGCCCGGTGGCACCACGCCGCCGCAAGCGCACCGCACGCCAGCGCCACCGCGAACCTCCTCACCGCCGCCGCCGCCCTCCCAACGCCACCCTCGACCTCCACCCCCGGCGGATGAGTCACCCGCAAGGGCAGCGCGGAGGCGGATGCCGGGGAGGGCAGGCGGGACCTCGTGCTGGGGCCGGGGACGCAGCAGCGGCTGGAGGAGGAGCGGAAGGGGAGGAGGAGATGGGGGAAGTGGAAGGGGGCTTGGTGGGGGCGCGGAGGGACTGGAACTGGAGCCGCGGGTGCCTCCCGCTGGCGAGCAGCAGCGATGCCGTGGAGGTGGAAGGCGACGACATGGGGCCGCTCGCCGTTGCCACCGCCGGCGGAGAGAGAGAGAGAGGGCGGGCGCGCGGAGGTGCGGGGAACTAGGCGGCGAGGGGGATGGTGGGTGGTGGTTGCGCGAGGGGAGAGAAGGGAGAAGAGGAGGAAGAGGATGACGCCATGGTTGGAGGTGGGGCGGCCAATGCGCACGAGCGAGCGAGCGAGCAGCCACCCGCGACCCCACCTACTGCCACTTGAGTCGACGCCTGGTCCTACCAAATATCGTGAAGAGTCCAATATGGACAAGAGTAAAGGTGATCTAATTTTATCTATGTCATATAAATTAAAAAATTAAAAAGCAACACATACATATGAATTAAAAAGTTTAAAAGCAACGCATACAATAAGTTATCTTTAACACATAAATTTTAATAACTCTAATGCTCTTATGATTTTATTAGAGTTTATATAAAGGTTGCTCTTACAAAAGGTGACTCTTTTCCTTTGTTGTCACTTCTCTCTTTTAACTCATCAAATGATCCTACATGGTATCGAGGGTGAGTGTTTAAGGGTTTATAGTTTTTGCTCGAAGCAACCTTAGTTTAGTGGGCCGCTTATTGTTGGGCATGTTTTTGGTTGTTCGGTGATTACAACATGTCAAACAACTTTCTTAAAATCCATCTCACTGATTGTTTCTTAAAGACCTTCTCCCATATATCTTTTCACTCTATAATGGATTGCTTATGTAGAAATGAGAAAAGGGGATACACTTGCATCCCTCAAATATAAGGATGTGGCTGGGTGGATAGAGTTAAAAAAAGATATATAGTATGCAAAGGTGGCATTAGGTTTGACCAATCAATTCAGCCATCACAAACTCAAGACCGATCGGTTCTAGACAAAATTGAAGACTAAGCAAAATTGAAGACTAAGACCTATAGTGTTCAATTAATTTGGTTTGGTCTTAGTCATGATCGAAATAAGGGCAACAAAGATATTGATAAAAAAATTCACAACAGTTGTGGAAATTACCAACAAAAAACACCAAATCCCTCTCCAGATTCCCGTCTCCTCCATTGTTGACTGGCTCTGATGTCAATGTCGTTATCGGAGCAGCACCCACCTGCTCTATCGACTTCTTCGCAGTACCTGTCGTCGGGGCCCACTCCATCACAAGGAGGACGTGGTGGCTACTAGCACAACGAGCCGACGACCACACTATGACTTGATGGTGGAATTGAAGGAATACACGTAGACTACGATAGTATAAATTCAAAAATTTCTATTGTGCACTCCAGGATAGCATGCGAGTAAAGGACTATAGATTGTTACCAATTGACGCGTAAGGCAGCGAAACACTACGTTGGAGAAGTCGGTCCAATGTACGCGCGTCGGGGAGGTTGCAGAAGTAGCCGATGACCACGATCCGATTGCCCGACCGCCGACTCGCCTCACTGATCTACACCGTAACGTAGCAGTGTCTCTACTGGTATTGTAACGTCCCACCCTTCCCGGGCTGGGCCCACCTACATATGGAAGCTCTTTAGGATCTTAGACTGCCCTCACAGACCAACACCAGTCTTTTCTACACACTTTGTCCTCACTCGTGTAGAAGACCGACGTCCTCGTCATGTCGGTCAACCCCAGGCCACTGCACACTTTGCCCTCACTCGTGTAGAAGACCGACGTCCTCGTCATGTCGGTCAACCCCAGGCCAGGAACCTCCCCTCTTGGCCACGTCCGTGCGTCCAGTGCCGGCGCATGTGCCAATACCACTTGTAACGTCCCATCCTTCCCGGCCTGGGCCCACCTACATCTGGAAGCTCTTTGGGATCTTAGACTACCCTCACAAACCAACATCAGTCTTTTCTGCACACTTTCTCCTCACTCGTGCGCACCCGGGAAGAACTTCCCGGTTGGTCACCCATCCCCAAATTACACTTTCTCCTCACTTGTGCGCACCCGGGAAGAACTTCCTGGTTAGAACTTCCCGGTTGGTCACCCATCCCCAAATTACACTTTCTCCTCACTCGTGCGCACCCGGGAAGAACTTCCTGGTTGGTCACCCATCCCCAAATTATCCTAGGCCAAGCACGCTTAACCTCAGAGTTCTTAGGAGATGAGCTTCCGGAAAAGAAGTTGCAACTTATTGGTATGAGTATTCTATTAATCCTATTAAGCCCTGGGACAGGGTGTTACAGGTATCCACACGTCCAAGGGTGGAACGCCAATCGCTTGTGTGCTAGCACTCGACGCGTGACTAGGGTTTGGCTCAGAGGTGGCGGCTAGGTTTGCTTGTGGCAGATCTCAACTCACATCTAATGTGAATTGCTTGTCTTACGATCTCCACCCCTTGCCCCTCTATTTATAGAGTTAGCCAACTGGGTCTAGAGGACCCATCAAGACTCTATCTCTAATCGGATCCTTATCCGAACTAAGCCTTATCCGAGTCCTTATTCGAGTCAAACTCGAATACCTGTTCCAACCCGTTAAGTGTATGACCCTATAGGTTTATGTATACTTGGTTACGATCTGAGAACACTTCTCGGCCGACCTGTCAACAGTGGCCCCTAGCAAAGCGTATTGACACCAAAGTATACATAAAGATCATATCGGCTGAACCTGTAATGTGTGCACAAATTCCTTTGCCTCACGATATCAATTAAGATATATGCAAGACATGTGTCATCCTATCAATAGCTTAATCATTCACTCGATCTTGTATTAGATTATATATTTGTTGATTGACTCCTCAATCAACTCGACATGGTCATACACTTCCATAATCCATTACATCGAGGGTCCCAGAGATATATCTCCTGTAGAAGGGAAAAATTTCATCTTGATCATTCACATCTCACTACATGTTTCGTAGAAAACCCAAAGACTACTTTTATAACTAGTTACGGCGTAGTGTTTGGTAGTCCCTAAGTAAGTCATTACACATGTTGGAATACATGATGATATCAGGTCTAAGGACTTTGCACCAACACTACTTGAGACCAACTAATGGCACATTAAATCCTTGTAGTGTCTCAAGGTGGGTCTATCCAACAACATGTTCTCTAACATGTGTTCACGTTATTGATTTTGTATCTCCATACCATGAGCCATGAGACATGATCATCAATTAATACACGCGCTGATCTTAGAATCATATTCGTTCCATACATATGATATATGATCAAGGATCATTTAGAAATAGATTCATATCATATAAAAGAGTCTCATGAATAAGTCACATACTTATTGATCAATACAAGTTGTCTATTTCATGAAACAGAATAACACTTTATTCATTAATACATAAACATTGACTGTGATATCCAACATATCTATGTTGCCTCTAGGGCATATCACTTATAGGAACATGGTGGTAGTCGATGGCCTAGGCAGTGTGTCACGCCCGAAAATTCCACTACTGGAGAGATGACCTTTGATCCACTTGCCAAAATCAACAATAGTCCCGGTTGCAATAGGAACCGACACTAGAAAATATTTTTAGTCCTAGTTAAAAAAGGTAACGGCTCTCTAGGATCTTTAGTCCCGGTTAGATTCTTGTCAGAGGCTGTTAGGGCGCCGGGGATCTTTAGTCCCGGTTGGTGACACCGTGGACCGATGGTCGACAGAGTTTATTCAAGGCGTACATTATTTTTTGAGTGTGGCCGATGCCAACAAGCATAAGGGATTTATACGTTGTCCATGCAAAAAGTGCAAAAACGAGAAGGAGTATTCTACATCAAGAATTATTTATGCCCACTTGTTTTAGTCAGGATTCATGCCTCACTACAATTGCTGGACATCGCACGGAGAGGTGGAGGTTGCAATGAAAGAAGATGAAGAAGACGACAACAACATTCTGGACTGTGGTCAATACGGTGGGTTTGAAGAGAATACAACAGGCAAGGCGGACGGGGATGCTGAAGAAAATGACGGTGCCGATGACCTTGGTCAGATGTTGCGCGACGTACAGGAGGACTACGAAGGTAAAAAGGAGGTACAGAAATTGGAGCATATGTTAGCGCATCACAAAACGTCCTTGTACCCAGGTTGTGAACAGGGGCATAAAAAATTGGGTACCATGCTAGAATTCTTGCAATGGAAGACCAAAACTGGTGTCAGTGACAAGGCATTTGGCGAGTTACTAAAAATCGTGAAGAACATTCTTCCAGAGGGAAATGAATTGATTGAATCAACATACGAGGCTAAGAAGTTAGTCTGCCCTCTAGGATTGGATGTACAGAAGATACACACATGTCATAACGATTGTATCCTCTATCGTGGTGAGGAGTACGAGAACCTAGAAGCATGTCCGGTTTGTAAAGCACTTCGATACAAGATTAGACGAGATGATCCAGGCGAAGTTGACGGACGACCTTCGAAGAAAAAAGTTCCTGCTAAGGTGATGTGGTATTTTCTTGTAATACCACGACTGAAACGTCTGTTCAGGAACAAAGAGAATGCAAGGATGATGCGCTGGCATGCGGAAGAACGCCAACAAGACGGCATGCTGAGACATCCCGCCGATGGATCACAGTGGTGAAACATCGACAAAACATTTAAATAGTTCGGCGAGGATGCAAGAAACATAAGGTTCGGCTTAAGTATGGACGGCATGAATCCTTTTGGAGAGATGAGAAGCGGGCACAACACTTGTCCTGTAACGATGTGTATGTACAACCTCCCGCCTTGGCTATGCATGAAGTGGAAATACATTCAGATGCCGGTTATTATTCAAGGCCAAAGCAACCTGGTAATGACATCGATGTGTACCTGAGGCCACTGATCGAAGATCTAAAACTGCTGTGGAAGAAAGAAGGTGTCCCCGTGTGGGATGAGGATAAACAAGAGTAGTTTAACCTATGAGCATTGTTGTTCGTTACCATCAACGATTGGCCTGCACTTGGCAACCTATTCGAACAGTCAAACAAATGGTACAACGCTTGCACTCCCTGTATGGATGACTCCTTGTAAGAAGGTAGTGTACATGGGCCATCGTCGCTTTCTTGTTGCAAGCCACCCTGTCCGAAGAAGAGGCAAACATTTTGATCAAAAGGCAAACCATCGTACTAAGCCAAAGCATCGCAACGGAAAGACCATGTTTGCCATGGTGAAAGACCTTAAAGTAGTATTTGGAAAGGGACTTGGCAGCCAACCTATAGCAAGTGAAGGTGGTCACGCGGCGATGTGGAAGAAAAAGTCCATTTTTTGGGAGTTACCCTATTGGGAAGTCTGGGACGTCCACCACGCAATCGACGTGATGCACCTCACTAAGAACCTTTGCGTAAACCTGCTGGGCTTCCTAGGTGTATATGGAAAATCAAAAAATACACTTGAGGCACGTAATGATCTAAAGCATGACACAACGCGACGACCTTCACCCGCAACCAAAGGAGAAAGGGGCCCATTACTTAAGTCCAGCCATCTACACTCTGATCAAGGCAGAGAAGGAAATCATGTTTGAATGCCTAGAAAGCATCAAGGTACCGTCTGGATACTCCTCAAATATAAAGGAAATATAAGCACGGAGGACAAGAAGTTCACAAACCTAAAGTCTCATGACTGCCACATGTTGATGACACAACTGCTCCCCGTTATAATTCGGGGTATCCTTCCCGATAATGTCCGGGCAACAATAACAAAGCTATGTGCTTTCCTGAATGTAATTTCACAGAAGATCATCGATCCAGATAGACTAGAAGACTTTCAAATTGATGTGGTCCAATGTCTTGTCAGCTTTGAGATGATCTTTTCGCCCTTCTTCTTTAATATCATGACACATCTCCTATTCCACCTTGTCAAAGAGAACCATATTCTCGGTCTGGTATTCCTACACAACATGTTCCCTTTCGAGAGGTATATGGGCATTTTAAAGAAGTACGTCCGTAACCGTTCTCATTTGGAGGCCAACATCGCCAAGGGATATGAAACAGAGGTCATTGAGTTCTGCGTCGACTTTATTGAAGACCTTCGTCCCATCAGGGTGCCCTAATCAAGCCATGAAGGGAGACTACGAGGGAAGGGGACTCTTGGAAGGAAGGCAATAATGACTGTAGACAATGAATTGTTCAGAAAAGCACATTGGACTGTTTCGCAACAATTTTCCTTGGTGGCTCCTTACATCGAGGAGCACTTGGCGATTTTTCGCTTGGAAAACATCGGTAAGATGAATGCTTGGATTACACGCCGTCACATTGATTTTTTCCCTGCTTGGCTACGACGACATCTCATGGGCAACGGGAACATTGATCAACAACTAGCCTTCTTGGTGAGGGGACCATCTTGCTCGATCACCACATTCCAGGCATATGAAATCAATGGGTACACATTTTACACACGTGTCCAAGACTTAAAGAGCATAAATCAGAACAGTGCTGTCCACATCGATGCCGTGGGATACGATGATATGACTAGCACATATTACGGTAGCATCGAGGACATATGGGAACTTAACTATGGATCTCTGAAGGTCCCTTTGTTTCGGTGCCAGTGGACTAGGCTGAGTGGTGGAGGCATAACCATTGATGCAAGTGGGATGACAACGATCGACCTTAGCAAGGTTGGATACTCAGATGAACCCTTCGTCATCACCAATGATGTACGACAAGTTTTCTATGTGAAGGACATGGCTAGCAAAGCAAAGAAGGGAAAAAGGGTCTGACGAGCCAAGGCGCCACGTGGTTCTCCCATGCAAAAAGAGAGGACAGGAGTGACGAAGATTACAATCAGTTTGATGGGCAACCTCCGTTCGCGGTGGCAATTGACCCGAGCATCCTCCTATCAAATGAGGTCACCCCTTACTCACGCAACGATCATACTGAAGGAACAATAGTCTAGAGAAAGTACATGAGGACAACCATCACTTAGCTAAATTTTTGTATGGATGATGTAAATTAGATTGAATTTATTGTATTTATTATAAATTATTGAATTTATTGTAAATTATTGAATTTATTGTAATTTAAACGGGGGTCTCATACGTGTTTCAGCCGACCGAGACGCCCGTCCCTGTGAAAACGGGTCTCGTATATGTTTCGGCCGACCGACCACCCGTCCCTATGAAAACGTGGGTCTCATACGTGTTTCGGCCGACCGACCGCCCGTCCCATGAAAACATGGGTCTTGTACGTGTTTCGGCCGACCAACCGCCCGTCCCGTGAAAACGTGGGTCTCGTGCGTGTTTCGGCCGACTGACCGCCCGTCCCGTGAAAACGTGGGTCTCATGCATGTTTTGGCCGACCGATTGCCCGTCCTGTGAAAACGTGGGTCTAGTGCATGTTCAGCTGACCGACCGTCCCTCCCGTGAAAACGTTGTAGTTTATAGTTTGTACGGAAAAAAAGAAAATCAACCTCGCCATCCTCCTCTCTCTCTCATCTCCTCTCCACTTCCTCTCTTCTCGACCTTATCTCCCTCACGTCATCCTCGTCTCTTTCTCTCCTCTCCTCTCCACTTCCTCTCCTCTCCACCTTATCTTCCTCACGTACGTAATCCTCTCCTCTCCACCTTATCTTCCCCACGTCATCACTATAACATAGAGTACTATTTTCAAGTGCATTCTGCCGTGGTCGAAAATAGACGAGGGATTTACGTCAAGTCGACAAGAACTGTCCCAATGGAACTGCCGAATGATTTGACAAATAAAAATATGCCGTCGAAACTTGTTATTTTTCTTATAAATACAAGTTACAGTTAAAAAACAAAATGTAATACACATCTATAATTTGATTATATATATCAATATATAGTATGATGACATTAAATTTATTTAACGAGTAGCTCGACAATATTTCATCTATATTATCCTCAGTTATATATTTAGTGTTAACTCGATCTACATCTATACATTGGGAATCATACATATATTAACTGGATAATTTTTCCTTGTCAGAATTCCTTGATCAAGTCCTCGAACTCACAACAATCAAATGGCTGATCGTGAGGACGAACAGTTTCTCCTTGACGAGATTGTACAGGGTAGCAACCAATACTTCATTGAGGAGGGGAACAAGGATCCTAATCAATACCTCAACGAGGAAGGGAACGAGGAGGATAATGAGGCCACTCCAGCCATTGGAGAGGAGAGGGCATGCGGGCAATGCGGTGTCAGTAAGCGAATTGAGGGTCGCTATGTCATAACTGAAGTGGCACCGGACGGTCGGCCAAGTGCCCCAGCTGACGCCACAAGGAAGTTTGTGGCATACAGCGGATGGGTGGTGAGGGATCACGTGCCCATCAATGTTGTGAATTGGAGGCGATCAAGGACAGGAGGAGATGAGCAGAGCTATCTCCCGGACACAGAGAAAGAGATGCTATGGACGACAATACTGCAGACGTTTACCATCCCAGAGTCAGAACAGGCAAGGGTCAAGGAATGGACATTAAAGAAGATGGCTGAGCTCTTCAGGAACGATAAGAATAAGTTAAACAAAAAATACATTCTGAAGGGCTAGAACCCAGACTTTGACAAGTTTCCAAAGCTCAGAGATCACTGGAAGGCCTTTGTGCAATACAAGACAGGGGAGCAAGCGTAAGCCCTCATTGAGAAGAACAAGACCAACGCAGGCAAGAAGCAGTACCATCACAAGCGAGGGTCTGGCGGCTATCAAAAGGTAGTGCAGAAATGGGAGCAGATGGAAGCTGACCTGGAAGCGCGAGACATGCAAGAATCAAGCAAAGGTACAGAGATGGTCGTGGGAAGATACTCAATGGACTATTTCTTCGATGGAGGTGACCACTTCTTTATCCGCTTCGAGGACATATTTGACCTATACCAACTGGATGCCCTCGACGTCTTTCTTATAGCCACGCGAGTTTTGTAAGTATCGTTCAGTTATATTTATTTTGTTTCTTAGCTCCTTGTATTTAGCTGACTAAAATTCTTTTAACCGTTGTAGAATGGCTATCCAATATTGCAACAAGCAAGAATGTAACAAATATGGATTCATGGACCCCCGAAAAATTAACACCGCGATGGTAGACCAATATCCGACGCAAACATAGGAGAACATCTACAATATGCTGGTGCAGTAACATTACAAGACATTTGTACTTCTGCCATACAACACAGCGTGTTTGTACTACCTTTCGTACCAATTTCAATCGCGTGCATACATATAGTTTCATATATGTCATCTCACGCAATTTGCAGATTCCACTGGGCTCTTTTTGTAATTGACGTTGAGAGCTCGCGGATCCATGTCTTTGACTCAATGGATAAACCAGAGTCTACGTACGCAAAGATTTTTGAAATGTTAATCAGGTAATGACATCTTACTTGCTATTGCATATATGTAGTTCTCGGATAATTACTCGCTAGCTTTCAACTGCACATAGGGCATGGGCACGGTTCCGTGAGACGGTTCGTGGGAATTGGAAAGAAAAGCTTTCTGTGAGGATGAATTTTCCAATGAGTAACATGCTCCAAAGTTATATTGAAATATATATTAAAATAGAAATGTATATTAAATTTGTCGTCGTTTCTCCTTTAGTGTGCAAAACAGGCGAAGGGGACAAACTTGTGCGGCTACTATGTCTGCGACTACATTCACCGCCTAGTTACCCAAGTCACAGGCCCCCAGGATCTAGATGTACGTATAAAACCATTCATACATTACATCTCAATTTTTTATTGATTTCAAATATTTATTTCTCGTTTATTCGAATGACAGCTTATGCACATAAGGGACAAACTCCCCCACGCGAGTTTCATACAGGCTGCTCAAGAAGAACTGATGGGATTTCTCAACGAGCAGGTTATTGATCCCGCGGGAGAGTTCTACTTTAGTTCGAGCACCATAGACCCTGGATCCACAACGTAGAAAGTTTTTTGTAACATACGTTATAGAACAATAATGTAATATATGTGTGTACATATTTTGGTAATATATGTATATATTTCCTTAATTAAGTGTATTTATATGTGTGTAAAATATATATTTATATATATATGCATGTTGCATATATATGTATAAATATATATGTGTAAAATATGTATACATATATATATATAATTAACAAGCAGCAAAGAGCAAAATTAAAAAAAAGGAAAAAAACCTTTAATCCCGGTTGGTAACACCAACCGGGACAAAGATGGCGGAGCGAGGCACGTGGCACCGTCATCTTTAGTCCCGGTTGGTGTTACCAACTGGGACTAAAGATCTTTAGTCCCGGTTATTTGAACCAGGACTAAAGATGCCGATCTTTAGTCCCGCTTTCGTTGTCCCGGTTTTATACCCGAGACAAAAGGGGGTTACAGACCGGGACAAATGTGGGTTTCCCCAGTAGTGTTCATTACCATTTTCTGAACTAATTTATGCATTAAACCATCGTCCATGAATCAACCGAGGCATATAAATAGACAATTTGAATATACATTACAACAAAACTAATGCGGTCAATACTTATAAAAGATGCTCTTAGTCCTCACCACAAAGAAAACTGCAGAGGAAAAAGAAAAACTAACAAAGCTTTAGCTCCACTCCCATAAGAAGCTTAACTGGGGTCTAAGTCAAGAGTCTTCTCATTCTAAATCCTTCTTCAACTAATATTGGTGATTATTGCAAGGTGAATACATGGGATATTCTGTAAGCCATACAACAAATATGCAAATGCATGGGATAACAAAGAATGACATAGTAGGGCTCATTTGCAAAAGCAACAGAATAGTAAAACAATAGAGTAACTAAATATCAATATTAGACAACTCTGAACAACCAAACCCAGTTGCATAGATCCAATCTCTCCAAACAGGAACTAACCATTCTATACCAGGAATTAACCAATTACTATAATTTATAATATTATTATTATTGATGAGTAGTGTGAAACTAATCACGAAAAACATTATTATTCTCGCCCATAATCACGGACATGGCCATTCGAACAGTTTTATTCTGGCCAGTACAAATTTACCTATAAGACACGATTCTACACATGTTACTATGCCCTGAAATACCACCATGGTACTCAAAGGGAAATTATAACAAAACCCTTCGCATATCACAACCCAAAGCAGTTCACTATTCCCGGACCGTAGTCTTTCGAAAACTCGAAACATACTCCTAGCGACCCCTGTGGGCTTATCTCCGTCACTTTTTAGTATGGTGCCCCACAATGAATCATGTTATACAAAAAGTCTATTCATTGCCCACACTGGCTTATGGTTAGTACAGTAAATGCTTCACAACAATAACTCGTGAACCGGTCCTTAATTGTTATGAGCACGACCAACACAACCATGCGCTCACAACCCATAAATTACTCAACCACGACCAACTGTAGCGAGCTACCATTAGTTATCCATCATTAATCAGGGGTGAACCATTAGTTATCCCACATAAAATGACACTGATGTTTCTAGGCATGGCTAAGCAATTAAACTAAACATCTAGTTGAATCAATATATAAAGTCCAAGCTAGAGTGCAAATTGGCCATACAAAGGAATAGGTTCACACCACCCAATAAAAATCAAAAATAAATGCACCTTTGAAATAAAGCGAGAATTTAAATGTTTTGGGATCTATGCAACTTGCCTTACAAACAAACATCTTCAATACGTCTTCGGGAACTCCTCCAATGAACAAGCGATCATTCGAAATGATGGAAACTACACTCTAACACCAAAACAAGAAAAAGACTAATAATAACCAAATAAACATTACAAATAGAGTTCATAAATAGGTAGAGCTTGAATTTAGATAAATTATGAGACTTGAACGACATCATTACGAGTTCGTATGAATTGGTTGAATTAATGAAGTTTTAATCAATTAAACCTATGAAGAAAACAACTAAATGATTTAATGCATCATATTTAATTATTTTTGAACTGAAAAATAATAATGATGATGTCAGCCCTAGAAGAGAGAGGAATTGATGCCATTGACAAGTGGAACCCACGGGTCATAGGGATGAAGGGATGGGTCTATCATAGACCAAGTCCACAGAGATGATTCACGGTGGACTACGGGATTGGATGGCTTGGATTATTTTGACTTGGCTTGTTCTAGATCCGACGGCTCAGATCGAACTCGGTCTAAGGTTTAGAGATGGAGGCCACGTGGCATCCAATAGGCAGCAACGGTGGACAGGGTGCTGACATGGCGATGAGGTGGTGGCATCACCACTATTGACGGTTGTTAAATACTAACTTTAACCGTCAACTTCTGCATAAAAGAATACAAAATTGAATATCAAACTTAGTAGTCAGGGTTTATTACTAACCGTTTTCATGAGTATTGGTAAATATTTGTATGTGGGTAATTTTAGATGAAAATACACCTACCATGCGACAAAATGTATCGTCGACCAATCATATGCGAGCACAATGATATGAGGGCCTACATGATAGTCAAAACCGACTTAATTTGGGCTAATCCATGGTACACCATCATAGGGCTCCATCTGTGAGCCTCCCTAAAGAAGGTCGGTGGCTGAAGGCGGTGGGCTGGTTCGGCCGAACCACCCTTGACACCCCCCGGCCACCTCCTTGCTTGTGGCGATGCTCCATTTGATGGTGATGGTGGTTGTGGGTGAACCGACCTCAACAACCGTCATTCCAACCGCCATATGAAGCTATAAAGGAGAATTCACTTCATTTCACAACACACAACAAAGTGGAGTATGACTCACTTTCATACATTAGGCATCACTTTAGTAGTGTTGAAAAAAGGTAGAGAGTGAGGGCAAGTTCTAGAAGAGTGCCAGAATTGTCGGTGCTCTCTCTTTGCTTGTACCTTGGTGGATGCTTTCTTAATAAAATAAGTGTTCGAGATTTCCTTTTGGTATTTAATTAGTTTACTTAAGTGGGATATATCCTTATCATTGAGGTTTCATCACTTAGTATTATTATTAAGTGCTCTAGTACTAGGACTCTGTATAAAGAAGGAAGTTCCTGCGTGAGGGTAAAGTAGTAATCAATAGCTTATACATGGTGTCTAGGTTAACGGTTATATTCGTTTGTTGTGTGCTCCATGAAAAGTGTGATAGGCGGCAGGTGGTGATAGCCCTGTTCGTCCTTCGTATCTCTCCATATTCGGGTACATCATAGAACTATAGGCCAAACTCAACTTGGCAGACAAGGGGAGAGCCGGTGTCCGAAGCAATCAATAGAGTTTTACCTTAAACTTAAGTTTAGTTAATTAATTCATAGGAATCCTCTCTAGCCTAAGCCTACCATTAGTTGTTGTCCTTGGTTGAATCCTATTCCTGGATATACACACATGTTCCTTGTGATTCGATACCCTTGGAATACTTTGAGGTGAAGTGCAACAGCGGTATCCGTGCGCTTGCAGATTTATCTATGATCATAACAAATACCAACAAACATTTCTAGCGCTGTTGCAGGGGAACGGTTGTTGTATCATCTTCGAACATAGTTTATCCTTGTACCTTTTCTTTTAGTTTAATCTTTTCTCTTCTATTCTACCATGGAGCATCAATCTATTCAAAACCTTTATGCTCCAAAGGTCGAGTTCTGTGAGCCATCACTTTCTTCAAAACCCATTCTTTCACCTAGCTATGAACTCTGTCCTGGCTTTATAGCCATGATTCGGGAGCAATCCTTCTCTAGGCATGATACGAAAATCCCTATCATCATCTGCGAGAATTTGAGCAATTGTGTTCCTGTCTGACAACCATAGGCATGACGCAAGAAACCTTAAAGTGGAAATTGTTTCCCTTCTCTCTTACGGAGGGGGAAAAGCAATGGTACACCCATACCGTTAGGAAGACACACGGTGAATGGGAGGAACTAAAAAGTAGGTTATGCCTTGCTTTCTTCCCGTTAACCCATGTAGTCTTCCTGGAGGTTCTCAGCTTTTGACAGAATGAGATGGAATCTATCGGTGTAGCCTGGGCACGGTTCTCCTTGTTTACTCAAGCTGGCCCAGACCTGTCTTTACATGATCATGTGTTGTTACAACATTTCTGCTTGGGTTTAGACAATGAGTCTTCTATGTATCTTGATACTTATGACGGTGGTTCATTTGCACACAAAACAACGTAAGAAGGAAGTGAACTATTGGATCGCCTGGAGAACAACTCTTTTGTTCGTTGCGAAACCATACAAGAAATCAAGCATACACATGAGGAAGCATCAACTATCAAATAGAAGCATAAACCCTCTGCTTCCCAAGATTCCACCGTTGAACCCTCACCCAAACCTCGGGAACCGGAGGAAGAAGAAAATCGACCTTCGGAATTCCCTTTCAAGTTTAAGGTTTTTAAAGATTATGAAAACACCTCAAACTATTCTTGTCAAAAGAGACCATTGGTCCCATGTAGTTCCCCTGAGCTGCTCGAGTAAATCGTACTCAAAGAGACAGTGTAGGAATTAACTACCATCATGAGTGATGAGTGGTTAAGCGAGGTGGAGCTTTTCTCTGAAGCAATTCAGATTAGCTCCCTGTCCTTAACTATTCCATGTCTTGCGAGAGAGGCCATGGTGAAAACTCTTTATAATCCCATTGTCGGTGTAAACATTATGTCTGCAACCTTCGCATTAACATGCTTAGGGGATGAACCGTTGGTGCCCACAGACAAAACCTTCCAGAGCCCATCTGGTACTATCATTGAAGGTTATGAGATTATTCGCAAAGTGCCAATAAGGCACAATGATGTCAAGGCCATCCTAGACTTCCACGTATTCGAAGTCTCCAACTTCGACCTTCTCATAGGCCATCCTATAGAAAAGCTCCTCATAGATGTGCCACAAATCAGAGTCATCGACATAAAACTCGCGAGAGAAGTTTTTTCCATCCTGATCTTACAATTGAAAAATTCTTTGACGGAACCTACCCCCGAGTCCGAGCCAATCGAGGAAGTGTTGGCTATATCTCCTTTTGAGTCCCCGAAATTCATCCTTGAAGATGATGCCAACGCATTCATTGAAGAGGAGGACGATCCTGGAGCGATGATCGAGTAGCCCAAAACTAATCCACCTTCATGACCTCTGATTGAACTTAAACCTCTACCTTTAGGCCTTCGCTATGCTTTCTTTACAAGGTGATACAGAGTCACCCATCATCATAAGTGACAATGTTTCTGATGACAAGACCTCCAAACTTACAGCCGTGCTAGAAAAACATCACTCTGTTCTTGGCTACTCGCTCTAAGACCTCAAAGGAATTAGTCCGGCCCTTGTATACATCGTATTCCTCTAGACCTGTCTTGGATGCCGTCTAGGGAGCCTCAAAAGAGGCTAAACGATGTCACGAGAGAGGTCATTAAAAAACAAGTCTTCAAACTCCTTCATGTCGGGATAATCTATCCCATTGTTTATAGCGAGTGGGTCAGCTCACTCTAGGTTGTGTCTAAGAAGCGAGGCATGACGGTCGTTGAAAACTCTAAAAACGAGTTGATTCCACAATTAACCATCATGATATGGAGAATGTGCACAAACTATAGAAAGCTTAACAAGACTATTAGGAAGGCAAATTTCCCGCTGCCCTTCATTGATGAGATGCTAGAGCGGCTTGCAAATCACTCCTTCTTATGTTTCCTTGATCGCTATTCTTGCTATCATCGAATTCCCATCCATCCCGACGATCAAAGCAAGACCATGTTCATGTGTCCTTACGGAACGTATGCTTACTGACGGATGCCGTTCGGGTTGTGTAACACACCTGTGTCATTCCAAAGGTACATGATGTCTATCTTCTCCGACAGGATCAAGGAAATCATGGAAATTTTCATGGACGACTTCTCTGTATATAGATAAAACTTTTGATCACTGTTTGGAAAACTTAGACAAGGTCTTGCAACGGTGTCAAGAAAAAGACTAGGCACTTAATTCTGAAAAGTGCCACTTCATGATCCATGAAGGTATAGACCTAGGACATCGAGTTTTTGAAAGGGGAGTAGAGGTGGAAAAAGCTAAAATTGAAGTAATTTAACAGCTTCCACCTCCTACAAATGCTAAAGTAGTCCGTAGCTTCTTGGGTCTTGTAGGGTTATATTGTCGGTTCATTAAAGACTTTTCTTTAGTCGTTAGACCCTTAACCAACATGCTAGCTAAGGATGCTCCCTTTAACTTCGATGATGAGTGCTTAAAAACTTTTAGCATCCTAAAAGAAAGTGCTCATTTCAGCACCAATCATTCAACTACCGAATTAGTCGCTACCGTTTGAAATCATGTGCGATGCAAGTGATTTTACTGTATGGGCCGTTCTTAGCCAAACTAAAGATAAGAAACACCATGTCATCGCATATGCTTGTAAAATGTTGATAGGAGCTCAGTTAAATTATTCCACAAGTAAAAAAGAGCACGTGGACATCATTTTTGCAATTGACAAGTTTGGATCTTACTTAGTTGAAGATAAGGTTATTTGTTTACACTAATCATGTTGCACTTAAATAGCTGCTCACTAAGAAAGATGTAAAACCTCGGCTTATTAGATGGGTTCTGCTACTCCAAGAATTTGATCTTGAAATCAAAGATAGAAAGGGAATAGAAAATTTTGTAGCAGATCATTTGCCGCGTATGCAAATAATTAACATGCTGGAGCTGCTGATAAATCATTTTCTACGGGATGACATGCTATTAAAGGTGATAAATGTGAAACCATGATATGCAAATTTCGTGAACTTCATGGTCACATGATATGTACCACTGGGGGAAAACAAAAGAAGACTCATCTACGAGAGCAGAACACACTTGTGTGATGAGCCATACTTATATAGAGTCTGTGCAAACGACCTTCTCAAAAAGTGTGTACCAACATTTGAAGGCACCCAAATCGCTGGGAAATATCATGCGACACCATACGGAGCCCACTATGTTGCGTTCTGTACACCGACAGAGATCTGGCATAGTGGATTCTTCAGGCCAACAATGTATGAAAATACAAAAGAATTCATTCGAAGGTGTGCAAAGTGTCAAAAGTATGGAGCTATAACCGCTCGTGATGTGATGCCCCTAACATACAACCTTGAAGTGGAACTATTTGATGTGTGGGGCATCGACAACATGGGACCGTTTCCAATGTCCCAAGATCACGAGTATATCCTCGTGGCTGTCGACTATCTGTCCAAATGGGTGGAAGCAATGCCATGCCAAGCCGCTAATAAGACTTCCTGAAACCTTTTACAAGAGCTTGGGGGACAACACAACATTGCAACTCTATACCATCCCCCCAAAAGTGGTCAAGCAGAAATATCCAACAAACAGATCAAGAATATTCTGCAAAAGACCGTACATGATATGAGGAAGACATGGAAGAACAAGTTACCCGATGCACTTTGGGCAAATAGGACCGCATACAAGACATCCATCTATATGGAAAAACATGTCTGTTGGTATTTGTTATAGTCATAGATAAATATGCAAGCGCATGGATATCGTTGTAGCACTTTACCTTAGAGTATTCCAAGGGTATCAAATCACAAGGAACTTGTGTGTATATCTAGGAACAGAATTCAATCCAAAGACAACAACTAATGGTAGGCTTAGGCTAGAGAGGATTTGTTAACAACAAAATTTGGCATATTCGGTTAGATATGGAGCGAGATTGGCGGCGTTATTTTGGTAACCAAAAACGGAAAATTACATCGGCCGAGGATGTATCGGCAAGCGTGTATTAGTTCTGGAGGTTTCCAATAAGTGATAGGAGTTCGAGTTCTTGTTGAATTCGGTTGAAGGGACTGAAAATATTACCAAAAAGAGATCGGATTCAAGAAGAAGCGGCATGAAGAGTTATCTATAAATTAGGCAGGGTTGATTTTTTTCTGTAATTTTAGGAAGGATGGGTTAGAGTCCGGTTTGGGCTTGTAATTTTTGCTTTATTTTTAAGAAAGTTTGTGTCGTGTCCGATATAGACTAGTTTATGCTCATGGGTATAAATATATACACCTAGGGTCTTGTAAAAATAACAACAGTTCAATACACACTCTCGACGCATCGCCACCTTAGTTTTATAAGTTTTCATCTCGATGAATTCTTGTTTCGAATTGGGCTGCATTGGTTAGATTCGATCTCTAGCAAGAGGTGAGTTCCGTCTATAGTTGCTTGTATCGGCAAGGCTAGAGCTTCGATCGGTTGAGTTCGACACTCTATTTCGGTCGATAAAAGCATTAAGTTGTCATATACATTATCTAATTTAAGTTGTTAGTACTGTTTACTCGTATCGACTGATTCATCTAGGGTTTGCTGATATCGGTCAACCTGCTCATGATGACTTAGGTTGTTTAGTTCACCCTAAAAAATAATCAAAGACTTGTTTAGATCTTACCCTTTATTTCATACTTAGTGCTACATCAATTGGGTTTGACTACTAAGTCATGATTGAAATTGTAAGAAGTAACTTGCTCTTGGGTTGTCGATAAGGGTAGGATTGGGGTTTCAGCCGATCTTACATGGTATAACTATTTTGTTTTAAGATCGCATGCTATCTTCAACTTAATATGTTATATCAATCCTTTAAATCTATGAAGCTTGTTATTAGTCTCACATTGTCTTGGTTAAGTCTGATTTGTTGAGATTATAATATGTTTAGTAGATTTAATTAAGGTTGATAGTCTTATATAAGGCTGTATCAGAGTTATAGCCGGTATACTACCCAAAAACACTTGAGCTATTTCATTGGCTATGATATAAATCCATATGATTTTAAATTTATCTGATCTCGGTTATAAGCAATTAATATTGTCTCGATTGGGTCTGATATATCATAATTGCTTGTGGCTAAGAAAAAGATTAAATTAGTAATTGCATGTTATTTACATCTACAGCTGATCATGACTGTTTTGGGTCTAATCTATAGATATCTGCACATCGGCTAGTTATTTAGAACATATAATTATGTACATAGTTGACTTTAACATTATAAGTCCTATGTTGCATCGGTTGGGTCCGACCTATTGGATTGGTTTTATTAAGGAAAAGTTGTTTGTGATTATATTTAATATAAATATAGTCTATGAGCGGCAATCTTCTACCTTACAACTGATTCGAGTTGTTTGTATCGACTAGGTCATTACGATACGATGTCTGTCTATCGTTTATCGTCTTTTAACGTTACCATTGTCTATCTTGTTGGTTACAGGATCAGACCAACTGGCACGCCTTGAACCTGAAGCTTTGGACCTACACTGAAGTTAAGCAAGACCATCGTGTTTTCGCACAGGATTCCTATGGATTAGTTAACTAATTAAAGTTAAAACCCTATCGATTGCTCTGGGCACTGGCTCTCCCTTGGTCAGCAAGCTGAATCCAGCCTGTAGCTCTATGATGTACCCGAACGTGGAGGGATATAAAGGATGGACATGGTTGTCACCACCTACCGCCAACCTCACTTTCCGTTTAGCACACAACAAAAAAAGGTAACCGCTAATCTAGACACCATGTCTATGCTATTGATTACTGCTTTAGCCTTGCGTAGGAACTTCCTTTTTCATCCAGAGTCCTAGTGCTAGAGCACTCAATATAAATACTAAGTGACAAACCCGCAACGATGTAAATATATGTCACTTAAGCTAGGAAATTAAATACCAAAAGAAAATCTCGAACACTTACTTTATTAAAAGAAGCATTCGCCGAGGTACAAGAGAGGAGAGAGTGTCAATAGCTCCGGCACTCCTTCGGACCTTCCCCTCACTCTCTACCTATTTCCCACACTACTAAAGTGATGCCCAAAGTATGAAAGTGAGTTGTACTTCATTTTGTCATGTAATGAGAGTGAAGTGAGTTCCTCCTTTTATAGCTTGCTTATGACGGTTGCTGAGATCGGTAACTCCCTCATCCGTCATTCATAAGCAATCCTAGGCGTCCACGTGGAAGGTGGAGATGAGGGGCCCCACCTTTCTCCACCGCCTTTCTCCATAGGCAGCCAGGTGGGCCCCAAAGGTGATGCACAGTTGGTTAGGAAAAATTAAGTCGGTTTTAGCTGACATGTGAGCCTTTCAGTCCTTGTGCTCGCGTGTGATTGGACGAAGATACATTTTGTCATATGACGGCTATGTTTTCATCCAAAAATCACATGCATACAAATATTTACCAAGACAAGTGGAAATGGTTAGTAGTAAACCCCTACCACTAAGTTTGATACTATATTTTGCATTCTTTTATACAATAATTGGTGGTAAAAGGTGATATTTAACAACCGTCAACAACACCCCTACATATATCCATTACTCGTCCCTAAGTAAAGCTCATGGATTTCAACACACCAGTTGTCGACGGGTGGTCGATCAGTCCTCCAAGGGGGTTGCCTGAGGAGGTGAAAGAGTGGTCGGGGCATCCTACCGATGGATCTGATGGTCGACTCGAGAACAATGCAAGCCAAGATTTTAGATAGGTTCGGTCCTCCCGGAGGGTAACAAGCCTACGTCCTGTGTTCTTTGTTGGGGTGGTGTATGAACAAGATTTGTGTATAGGTGAGAGTTTAAGATTAGATTTGGCCTCCCCCTCGCCTCCCCTCGCCTGTGCGACCTGCCCTTCCTTTTATAGCCCAAGGGAGGCAGTTACAAAGAGGCTTGGGACACAAGGAAGCTTGGCCATAAAGTAAAAGCAAGTACAACGTAATCTGAAAAAGTACATAGAAACCCCTTGGACTCTAGTCGCCGTGGGTATCTTCTGCGCACTCTTGCCTCGGGATCCGTCCTCAACAGGTACCACGTGCGCAGTCCTGTTGGTGACGTCATCTTCTGTCAAGCTGTCCCCTCTTTGTCCCCTCAGCGAACCTTGCTAAGTACGCCTCCTTCCCGATGAGAAAAGCTTGTGCTTTCCAGGTCAGAGGCGTTCGCAGAAGTTGGGTTAAGGGATTTATGGGGTCTCCTCTGGAGAGGTCAACTCCACAATACCACATAACCTCCCAGGAGTCCGGTTATGCGTGAAACAGTACAGATACAAGAACTTCGTATAATATTACAAACCATTAATATTTAAGTACAAACCATACAATACAAGAAAACCACGACGCTTCCACAGGGATAGCCCGAGTGTAGAGTCGACCTAGAAATCGTACTCGTCTTCCCAGTCCTCTAGGGTACTTGGGAATTCTTCATCTGCTTCGGGGTTTTCTAAAAATGTTATATGCAAGGGTGAGTACCAATGGTACTCATCAAGCCAAACTAGATATAATTTTATGTAGATAATCATGGATGCTATATCGACAAGAGAAACAAATTATCAAAATATGTAACATCCTGAAAATCGAGGAAATTAAAATCGGAACGTAAAAGTCGGAACTTACAAAAACTTTTGCCTATTGCCTGTTTGATCATGTTTGTTGCTTCTTATTTGCCAGCTCAGTTGCATGAATTTAGTTGTGAACAATTCCTCTCGGTGTTTGTGAAAACCAAACGATTTGGATTTTCGTTGGGAAGGAAAATCTCGAAATATAAGGTTAGGAATCTTTAAAATAAAATCGGAAAAGGGATGCGGATTTATGAATATATGTATTTGAGACATAAAATAATAATTGGTGATTATGGAAAATTAATTAGGGAATAAAATGGACAAGGGATTTATATTTAATCTAGGAAATTTATTTGGAATTAAAAGTGGTGATTTATGGATTTAGGAAAAAGAATAAAATTAAATATGGGAAATGTATATTTAAAAATAAATAAAGTTGGTGAAAAGTTGAAAATATATTTTTAATTAATTTTGGGAATACTATGAATTTTTTTGGAATTTTTAGTGTGAAGGAAAAATTGGAAATTGAAAATGGAATTGAAAATCGGGAATATTAAAAAATGGCACTGTTCATTGATCACCATCACGCTCGGACGCGTCTGCGGCCTCGGCCGCGCCCGCGCGCGCGCCAGCCGTATCGCGCCGCACTGCCGCGCCGCGCGCGCCACACGCCGCGCGCCGCGCCCGCCCCGCGCCTCGGCCGCCGCCGCGCCGCGCTCGCGTCACGCGCCGCCGCCGTACCGGCCCCGCCCGCGCCGAACCCCGCTCGCCGCGCCGCGCGCGTCACCGCCGTGCCGCGGACCCCGTGCCCTCGCCGCGCCACGTGTTTCCACCCGTACCGCGCGCGCCGCGCCGCGCGTCGCCACGTCGCCGCACGTCGTCCGTGCACCCGCGCCCGGCCCGCCGGACACCGCCGCGTGTGCAAAGCCGCGCCGACCCCCCTTTCTCCCCGTTGCCTCGCTCGGTTGCGCCTATAAAGGAGGGGCAAAACCCTCCCACTTTTCCCCCCACCTCGCCGCCTCTAGCCTCGCCCTCTCTCGCCGGTCCCCCTTCCCTCTCCCGAGCGCCGCCGCCGCCACGAGCCACCGAGCGTCCTAGCCACCGTGCGCCGCCATCGCCGGAGCCCCACCGCCCTCCCCGAGCATCGCCATCGCCGGTAAGCCCGAGCCACCACCCCTTTCCCTCGCGCTAGCGCCGGCCGCCGACCGTAACAGAGAGAGCAGAGAGAGAGGCGCCGGTCGAACACCTTGTGGGCCGATGAACAGTGTGCAGAGAAAAAGAAAAGAAAAAGAAAAAGAAAAGAGAGAAAAGAAAAAAAGAAAAAAATAGAGAAAAATGGGAAAAATTATGGAAAATTATGGAAAAATATTTTGAAAGGATTTGAGTGAATTTTTGGGCAAAAATAAATTATTTTCTTGTATATTTTCTTGGAGCAAAATTTGAAAAAAAAAATCGAAATTGGACTTTTCCGAGATTTCGTTTCGCGTCATTTTTTTTCTGGATTTCGTTTAATTCTTTCTCGCCATTTAAATATGTTTCTCTTTTGTGCTCGAACCTTCAAAACCTCGGGCACAAATCCCTTCGTTGATATTCCTAAATCTATATTCTCAAATAATTACGATCGTCGTTTTTGCGAAAACCCTAGGGCATCGACTCGAGTTCTAACCCGGATTTTTCCCTAGCAATACTCGCCCGAACTCAAGTAGAACTCTAGGCTAAATATTTGGAGTCTTTTTCATAATTTTTATGGTTCTTTTCGATCTCTCGGTCTTTTATTGAATTTTAATTCAATGCAATTGATCTTTCGCACGTACGGATAGCACCTGAAGAAGCAGGCACCGACCCTGTTGAAGACCCCGCTCAACAAGCGTGCGAGCAAGGCAAGTCATCACACTCTTTGAACATATTGATCCCAATTGCGAAATGATGTTGTTTTAAATCTTAAACATGCATGCTATACACAAAGAATTACCTATACTTGTTATGTCATGCCGTGTTATGGATTACCTTTAGAATTATTCCTTGTAACCCTTGATGTGATACATACAACCGGAGAATATCTTCGGTAAACTGCTTAGCCATGCTATTGTTAGATTCATGCATACTCATGATTTTATGAAGAGCTTTATGCACTGGCAACTATCTTAGGAAAGGTAGTTGAGATACGGCATGTGGAGACATGAGCGCCACATTGCCATGAGAATGATGAAATGAGTTTTGGTGAAAATTGAAAGTACTAAACAAATGTTTAGACTGGGGCGGCTGGATGATTTGGGTGGATTCCGGAAAAGGCAAGTGCTGACCCTGGTCAATTAAGGACCGAGCCATGAGATAGCCAGGAAACGAGCTAGTACAACCGTACTTCTCGAATGGGTATAGACCTAGCGGAGTAGGTAGCCGAGCGGAGGCGGTACCCTTGCATAGTGGTTCTTATGTATGAGATGAGATTTGAAAGGGATGATGGGAAATTGGAATTTATTATAACTTGATGAATGAAGTCTCCCCTTACCCCGGGTGCGCCAGAACTCCTCTCACTGCTAGAAAATGACGGCTAGAGTGCATGAGGGCTTAAGTTCATGGAGCGGGTACTGCCGAAGTGAGGTTATCGAAAGGCTTTGCCGCGACCGTCTCATGTGTTGGGACGTAGGCTCATTTGTTGGGAAGTCGCGGAGTACGGGTAAAGTGTACATCCACTGCAGTGTGAATGAATCAATCTATTCGAATAGCCATGCTCGCGGATATTGAGCATCGTGACAAGACTTTCGCTTGGCTAGACTCTAAACTTTAAAATGATGGGATGGGTTTGCATGATGACTTATATTCACTGGTGGATCAACTTCTCGAGATGCGAGAAGGGGTGGACTCCCCAGAAAACCATGACGAACCGGAGGCGGGAAGCCATCCTTGGAATCACGATGGATGGTAGACAGAACTGTCGCCGATTTAATGAACTATGGAACTAAAACTTGACTTGGCTAGTTGTTAGGCTTGTGAAAAAAGTTGTGAAAATTGGCTTTATGCAAAAGAACACCAGCCATTCTTTGAATGACCCTATCATATGCATCACTTCCATGTTGGCTTGCTGAGTATGGTTGGTACTCACCCTTGCTATACGCACAAACCTTCAGATGGTGGAAATGAAGACTTGGAGGATCCCTATGCCTACTACCAGGAGGGCGAAGAAGCTGATGGCGCTTGCTAGGTCTTAGTCTCCGATCGTTGCCTGTGGCAATTGACAAGCCGCTGCCTTCATTCCGCTGCCTTACCTAATTTCTACTTTTGGGTTGTATCTGGACCATGAGGTCCTATGTGATGGATATTGCCTTCGGGCCTATTATTGTAATAATTTCGATGTAAGACTATTCATGCATTTGCACCTGATTATTAGACGTATTTCGTGGGTACCAAACTACTCGATCCAGGGAAATGGTACTATGAACACGAAAGATTCCCGTTCCAAAAACGGGGTCAACAGAGCTGGTATCAGAGCAATGTGACTGTAGGATAAGACCAACTGGTGCCCTACCCCTGACTAGCTGGCTAAAGGGAAATATCCCTACGTAGGATCATTTCGCAAACTATTATTTTTGAAAAACAAACATACTTTTTCATATACCTTTATCCCCTTCTCTTACTCAAATTGTTTTGATATTATCTCTCTCTCTCGCTGACCCTAAGTTGCTTTCAAAAGCGGATGTCGGACCATATCGGAGTGTGGGAAATCACATTCCACGGGATGAAGGATTCGTGGCGCAACTCCGAGTCATTCTTGTGGTGCCTAAGGTACCTAGAGGCACCCACCTACCAGATTAGGAGGCATGGCACCGAAGGATACCCGGTATGGGAGGCAGCAGTTTCAGTTGAGGCCCACATGGGGAGTGAGACACCTTATTGCTTCCACACCCGTTACCACCGAGATCTGGTAGAAGCAGCTCTTCAAGACGCGACCCGTGAAGCGTTCCTCCGCCTCAACGCTATTCACCGTGCTGAGCTCACCGTGACTGAGTTTGTATACCACCCCTACCGCGAGGAAGGCAATCCGGTCTGCACCGTGGAAGCCACCCCCTGCTGCTATAATCCTATGGTCACCCGTCTATCCCACTGGGCAGAAACAGCGGATGACTGCTATGAAGAGGCTTTGCTCGAAATCGACGACCAGCAACGACGCCTCAATGATCTGGTCGAGGAACACCAAAGCTGTGGGGATCAGATCAACTTGCTATAGACCCAGCTACAGGCTAACGGTGCCCAGTACGAGCAGCTCTCTGACAGTTACATGGCCCGCCTTGGTGGAGCTGGAAGAACAGCTCAGGAAGAGCAAACAACAGGTCAACCAGCTGGAAGAGCAACTTTGCTCCCACCCTGTCCCTGCTGCAGGTACTTCCACCGAAGTTGTACCAACACCTCCTGCCCCGGTGCCCGACCACTACTACCTCATGACTCCAGCATGCCTGAACACTTTTCAAGCCATGATGAAGCAAGCCTTTATGTTGAGCATAGAGTCGGCACCATACCTGATAGACCCCACTGCTGCTACCTCAATGGAACCTACCTCGAACTCCATGTCTGTACCATCTGAGCCTAGTTCGGGAGAGGAGAACCCCATCCAGATCAGCACCGACTCAGAGTCCGAGACAGAGCCTATGGAGATCAAGTGGGAGTCCAGTGACACTGATCCAGCGGAGGAGACAGCACCTACTCGTCGCCTGACTCACATCGGAGGTCTCCTCACCCGCAAGACCGCCCGGAAGAGTACCCGACCACCAAGCAGGAAGATCAAGCATGACTCCGAGGCCACTACCTCTGAGCCATGGGAACTTCGATTTGCTTCAGCTAAGGATCACCCCCTTCCTGCACTTGGTTCCTGCGGTTGGTTGGATGACTAGGCGAGAGGACCGCCCAACTTTGACCTTGCTTTGGATGGTTTTTGGCAGTAAGGATCACACCCTTCCCCCTAGTAGCCAATGGCAGTAGTACGATGTTAGCTTTCGCATTGTGTCATGTGGGACTGTGTATGTGCAGTCCATTGTATCCCCATTAATGTAATCGCTATGGACCTATGTAATGTTTTATGGTATGTTATTAATGAGTTTATTCCACCATGCTTGCTCTGTTCAAAGATCATTTAAAAACAACTTGAAGTGAAATCACCTAGAAACCATGACCTTAAGTGGGTCCAATCTCTTAACTCATCTACCTCCTTCAGATGGCGCATCGTCGCAGAGCTTCAACATCCAACGAGAATCCACCGGAGCCTAATCCCTCCACCCTAGCGGAGGTCATGGCTTTGCAAACCCAGTTGCTTCAAGCTATCGCCAACAACCAATGGAATCTCGGAGGATCAAGCTTGGGAGAATTTATGCGAGCTAAGCCGCCTACATTTTCCACGGCCGACGAACCAATGGATGCCGAACACTGGTTGAGAGTAATAGAAAAGAAGTTGACCCTCGTTAGGGTACGAGAAGCCGACAGAGTCATTTTTGCCACCAATCAATTGGAAGGCCCCGCAAGTGATTGGTGGGATACCTACAAAGAGACACGGGCAGAAGACGCCGAAGAACCAACCTGGGAGGAGTTCACAGCCGCCTTTCGTGAAAATTTCGTACCCGCCGTGGTCATGAGAATGAAGAAGAACGAATTCCGAAGGTTGCGCCAAGGCAACACCACAGTGTAGGAATGCCTGAACAAGTTCACGCAACTCGCTCGATATGCCACTGGAGACTTGGCAAACGAGGAGGAGAAAATCGATAAATTTATCGAAGGATTGAACGATGAGCTAAGAGGGCCAATGATCGGTCAAGACCACGTCAGCTTCCAAAGCCTTATCAACAAGGTTGTACGATTGGAACATGACCAGAAGATGGTGAAAAACAACCGCAAGAGGAGGCTTGCTATGGCCCGCCCACTTCAGGGAGCGCCTCATCGTCCCAAGGGAGCCACCCCGTCCGGATGGAAGCCAACCGTCATGGCAACCAGTCGTCCCCCTGCACCCGACCACGTCAGCAGGCCGACTGCACCCCAGTTCCGTACCCCGACGCCAACTCTGGCCGCTCCAGGAAGAAGAAATGTGAATTGCTTCAACTGTGGAGAGTTTGGGCACTACTCCAACAGCTGCCCCAAGCCACGCAACACTCCCGTGCGTACCGGTGCCAATGCAACGGCTGTACGAGGAACCACTGCTCCTACCGCGGGACGCGGTCTGTTTAGGACGCCACAACCCAATGAGACTGCTACCGGATTCCGGCGCGGACAAGTGAATCATGTGCGTGCCGAAGATGCGTAGGAGGATCAGAACGTGCTGATGGGTATGTTCTCTATCAACTCTACCCCAGTTAAAGTCTTATTTGATTTCGGAGCATCGCATTCATTCATATCTTTGCAAGTAAGCAAACAATACCACCTACACCAGGTAGAACTTAAGAGACCCATGTTGGTACACTCGCCTGGGGGAAACATAACCGTACCCCATGCTTGCATCAATGTGCCCATAGGGATTAGAGACGTGGTATTCCTTTCAAACCTCATGGTACTATCACCCCAAACTATTGATATCATACTTGGAATGGATTGGTTGACTAAGAACAATGGAGTCATAGACTGTAGCCAAAGGGAAGTCACAGTATCCACCCCATGGGGATCACCAATGAACATAACCATGGACCAAAACCCGATGCTATGTGAGCAAGCTGAGGGAGTATTCACCTTGCTACCTTTGAGCGGGATGCCAGTAGTGCAAGAATACCCGGACGTATTCCCTGAGGAATTGCCCGAAATACCCCCTGATCGTGACATAGAATTTATCATCGACCTAATGCCTGGTACTGCCCCCATATCCAAGAGACCTTACCGAATGTCGGCAAACGAACTAGAAGAACTCAAGAAGCAAATCAGAGAACTACAGAAAAAGGATTTGTACGCCCTAGTTCTTCTCACGGGAACCGGTACTCTTCGTCAAAAGAAGGATGGAAGTATGAGAATGTGTGTAGATTACCGATCGTTGAATGAAGTGACCATTAAAAACAAGTACCCACTACCTCGAATTGATGACTTATTTGACCAACTCAAGGGTGCACAAGTGTTCTCAAAGATTGATCTTCGGTCAGGATACCATCAGCTAAAGATTAGATCCGGAGATATTCCCAAAACAACATTCTCTACGTGTTATGGCTTGTACGAGTTCACCGTAATGTCCTTTGGGTTGACCAATGCCCCGGCGTATTTCATGAATCTGATGAACAAGGTATTCATGGAATATCTGGATAAATTCGTGGTGGTGTTCATCGACGATATTCTTATCTACTCCAAAGACGATGAGGAACATGCATAACACCTACGACTGGTACTGGAGAAGCTACGAGAGCACCAGTTGTATGTGAAATTTAGTAAATGCGAGTTCTGGCTTAAGAAAGTCGCTTTTCTTGGCCATGTAGTCTCAGCCGGAGGAGTAGCGGTAGATCCTGCCAAGGTCGAAGCTGTTACGAAATGGAAGGCACCCAAGTCAGTAACGGAGGTTCTGAGTTTCTTGGGATTGGCCGGATACTACCGAAGGTTCATCGAAGGGTTTTCCACGATAGCCCAACCCATGGCTCAACTTTTGAAGAAGGAGAAGAAATTCGTGTGGAACGAGAAGTGTCAGGAGACCTTTGACCAACTAAAAGAAAAGTTAACCACCGCCCCAATCTTAACCCTACCTGACAACCGGAAGGATTTCGTGATATCTGTGATGCGTCTCGGCAAGGACTCGGAGGCGTATTGATGCAGGATGGAAAGGTCGTAGCATATGCCTCGAGACAGTTACGATCCCACAAGGAAAACTACCCCACACATGACTTGGAATTAGCGGCAGTTGTTCATGCATTAAAAATCTGGAGGCACTATCTGATCGGAAATCACTGTGATGTGTACACTGATCACAAGAGTCTGAAATACTTCTTTAGTCAGTCCGATCTCAATCTACGTCAGAGACGGTGGTTGGAATTGATCAAGGACTACGATCTAGGAATCCATTACCACCCCGGCAAGGCGAATGTAGTGGCCGATGCGTTAAGCCGTAAAGCCCAATGCAACCATATGAGACTGGAAGGCATGGCCAGTGAGCTCCAAGAAGAGATGGCTCGACTTAACCTACACCTGATTCCTCATGGAGAAGTGAACTCACTAGAAATCAAACCTCTTCTGAGGACTCAAATAGAAGAAGCTCAGAAGGGTAATGAAGAAACTCAAGCGATCAAAGAGCACATGGCCGCTGGGCACGCGAAGGAATTCTCGGTAGATGACAAGGGAACCCTGTGGTATAAGAAAAGAATTTACGTGCCTGAACAAGGTGGTTTGAGAGGATTGATCCTAAAAGAAGCACACGAATCAGCCTATTTGTTACATCCGGGAAGCACGAAGATGTACCAGGATTTGAAGGAGGAATACTGGTGGCCCAATATGAAGAGGGACGTAGCCGAATACGTGGTCGTATGCGATGTATGCCAAAGGGTAAAAGCCGAGCATCAACGACCGGCAGGGTTGTTGCAGCCACTCAAGATTCCCGAGTGGAAATGGGATGAGATAGGCATGGATTTCATCGTTGGACTACCCAAAACTGCAGCAGGATATGATTCCATTTGGGTAATAGTAGATCGGCTCACCAAGACCGCCAGATTCATCCCCGTAAAGACTAACTACAATAGTGCCAAGTGAAGGGTTACGCGGAGGCTACGCTAGCCGAAAACAAAAACTTTTAACCGCGCAAACCAGGAACACTTGCAAGTAAGGGCCTATAGATCGTTACCGATTGGAGTGTGCAGCGGAAACAGCCAATCAGGGCTATCCGATCTGGAACTGTGCTGGTCGATGACAGCCGATTCCCGGGGACAACCGATCCACCAATCAGCCGATTCGCAGATGCCACAGCCGATCCGAGTTGTCCGACTGTGTTCTGGCGCCTCGCTCCGATGCGCTCGACCGCAGCCGATTCCTCCACAGCCGATCAACAACACGCAACGTAGCAGCGCCTCTCGGTATCCACACGTTCGGGGACAGAACACCGAACACCCGTGTGCTAGCACGCGATGCAAGGCTAGGGTTTGGCTCGAAAGTGGGGAGGGTTTCCGTGGAGATTGATCTCGGCGACTTCTGTTGCGGATTCAGTTCAATGCAGTCCAGCAACTCTCCACCCCTCGCCCCTTTATATAGAGTTGGCCGATTGGGACTAGTGGCCGATCAGGACTCTATTTTGAATCGGATCTCATCCGAATCTCATAGAGTTGGCCGCCCATACGTCGTAAGACCATAGGACTCTATCCGATCGTATCCCTATCCGATCGAGCCGTATTCGAGTCCAACTCGAATGCCTGTTCTTATCCCCTTAAGCGTGCGACCACAGTAGGTTCGGGTATACTCGGTTTCGGCTATAGTCTAACTTAGCCGATCGTCGGCTCGAGTCCAACTCAGCCGACCGTCATCAGCGTGCCTAGCAGCATATATTGACACCATAGTATACAAGAATAATATCGGCTCTGAACCTGTAATGTGTACACAGATCCCTTTTCCTCACGATACCAATTAAGCTATAGGCAAGATGTGTGCCATCCCTTCAATAGCTTAACCATTCACTCGAACCGTATTGGATTATCCGTCCGTTGATTGACTCCTCAATCAACTTAGCATGGCCATGCATTTCCATAATCCATTACCTCGAGGGGCCCAGAGATATCTCTCCAAAGGAGGGGCAAATTCCATCTTGATCACTCACATCCCACTCCATGTTTCATAGCAAACCCGAAAACTACCTTTATAACTACCTAGTTACGGAATAGCGTTTGGTAGTCCCAAAGTAGGCTACTACACATGTTGGAATCCATGGTGATCTCAGGTCTAAGGACTTTGTACCAACACTACCTGAGACCAACTAATGGCACATTAATTCCTGTAGTGTCTCATGGTGGGTCTATCCAACAATGTGTTCTCTAACACATATGTCCATGTTTATTGATTTGGTATCTACATACCCATGATCTATGAGACATGATCATCAATCAATAAACATGCCAATCTTAGAATCATATTAGTTCCAATAATATTATATATGATCAGGGATCATTTAGAAATAGATTCATACATATAGAGTCTCAGAAATAAGTCATGTACTTATTGATCAATACAAGATGTCTATTTCATGGAACTGAATAACACTTTATTCATAAATACATAAACATTGACCATGATATCCAACATCTCCATGTTGCCTCTAGGGCATATCACTAACGGATTAGCCAATCAGGAGCTATCCGATCCGGAACAGTGCTGGCCGATGACAGCCAATTTGCCGACAGCCGATTCCTGGGAACAGCCGATTCACCAATCAGCTGATTCACCGAGTAGCCGATTCGCCGAGTCGTCCGACCGTGCTCGCGCACCTCGCTCCGATGCGCCCGACTGCAGTCGATTCCACCACAGCCGATTCGTAGCCGACGAACAACACCGCAACGTAGCAGCACCTCTGCCGGTATCCACACGTCCGGGGACAGAACGCCGAACACCCGTGTGCTAGCACAAGATGCAAGGCTAGGGTTTTGGCTCGAAGGTGGGGAGGGTTTCCGTGGAGATTGATCTCGCCGACTTCTGAAGACACGCGTGATCAGACTGATTCGGTTCCAATTTGCATGCCGCAGCTCTCCACCCCGCACCCCTTTATATAGAGTTGCCAGTTGGGCCTAGAGGCCCATTAGGACTCTATTTTGAATCGGATCCTATCTGAATCTCATAGAGTTGGCCGGTCGGACTTCGTAAGCCCATAGGACTCTATCTGATCGGATCCCTATCCGATCGAGCCGTATCAGAGTCCAACTCGAATGCTTGTTCTATCCCCTTAAGCGTGCGACCCTGTAGGTTCAAGTATACTTGGTTTTGGCCCGAGTCGAACTCAGCCGACCGTCGGCTCGAGTCCAACTCAGCCGATCTGTCAACAGCGGCGCCTAGCAGCATATATTGACACCATAGTATACAAGAATATAATATCGACTCTAAACCTGTAATGTGTACACAAATCCCTTTGCCTCACGATACCATTAAGCTATAGGTAAGATGTGTGCCATCCCTTCAATAGTTTAACCATTCACTCGAACCGTATTGGATTATCTGTCTGTTGATTGACTCCTCAATCAACTCGGCATGGCCATGCACTTCCATAATCCATTACCTCGAGGGGCCCAGAGATATCTCTCCAAAGGAGGGGCAAATTCCATCTTGATCATTCACATTCCACTCCATGTTTCATAGCAAACCCGAAGACTACTTTTATAACTACGCAGTTACGGAATAGCGTTTGATAGTCTCAAAGTAGGCTACTACACATGTTGGAATCCATGATGATCTCAGGTCTAAGGACTTTGTACCAACACTACCTGAGACCAACTAATGGCACATTAATTCCTGTAGTGTCTCATGGTGGGTCTATCCAACAACGTGTTCTCTAACACATGTCCACGTATATTGATTTGGTATCTCCACACCATAATCTATGAGACATGATCATCAATCAATAAACATGCCGATCTTAGAATCATATTTGCTCCAATAATATGATATATGATCAGAGACCATTAGAAATAGATTCATACATAAAGAGTCTCATAAATAAGTCACGTACTTATTTATCAATACAAGATGTCTATTTCATGGAACTGAATAACACTTTATTCATTTATACACAAACATTGACCATGATATCCAACATCTCCATGTTGCCTCTAGAGCATATCACTAACAGTCTCCCACTTGCACTAGAGTCAATCATGTAAGTATCTAATACCCATTGCTCTTGTGTGCGCCTCATGTTTCGGCTGAGGGAGAGGTTTTATCAATGGATCGGCTATGTTGAGATCCATGTGCACTTTGCATATCTTGACATCACCTCTGTCCACAATCTCACGAATGAGATGATATCGTCAAAGTATGTGTTTGGACTTCTGGTGTGACCTCGGCTCCTTGGTAATTGCCACCATCAAGCACCTGAGGGAGCTGAATAAGTCGGCCAAGGCGATCCCTGGCATCGAGGAAGAGGACATGGCCATTGTCGATGAAGTAAACGCCATCAAGGACGAAGCACTATCGGCCATAGAAAAATTCTTGGGGGTGTAATAGGACTTAGTCTCCAAAACTCTTGATGTCTTCGACTCGTATTTCGACTATTGTACATATGACTTTGTAATCGGCTCGTTGTGCGCATAGTGCTGATCGGATGCCTTCTGCCGATTTATTTGTTCCCATGTCCTGAATGCTTTAAAAATTTCAAAACCCCAAAATTTTTTGAAGTCCTATGACTCTGATTTCTTTCTTTGTATTGTATATGCCCCTTAATTTTCTCAATGATGTCGTCAGCATTGATAAAATTACAAAACTAAAACCATCCAACACTGGTCGGCTAGATTAAGCCGATTGGAAAGATCAGAGGGGAAAAATTTAAGTAAAAATGTCCTAAAGGCAATGTGTGTAACACATTGGCTAGCATGGATCGGCAAGGACTTAGCCGAATCATGAGTTGATGCAAACACTTGGGTAATATTTCTTCAAGTATTTGCCATTAAGAGCTCTTCCAAACACTTCTCCATCTAATCCTCTAGCATATAGGCTCCCTTGGAGACGCATTTGTGGATCTTGAAAGACCCTTCCCAATTAGGTGACCACTTGTCGAATTTGCTGTCTCTTGAGCCGATCGGCAATATCAGCTTCCAAACAAGCTCGTCTTCTTCAAAAGACTTGGGTACAACCTTCTTGTTGTAATGATGAGCCACTCATTCTTTGTCCCTAGTCACCTTTTCCAATGCATGCATCCTAGATAGAATGAGGTCTTCGGACTCATCGACCATCAGATTATAGTAATCATCGGCTGTCAACTCATCCTGTAATTGAATCCTTCTTGAGCCAATGATGTTCTCCCATGGCAAAACTGCTTCGTGTCCGTATACCAAGTTGTATGGAGGTAGTTGGATCGATCCATGGCAAGCCATCCGATAAGCCCACAATGATTTGGCTAATCGGCTATGCCATTGCTTTGGGTAGTCAGCGATCTTCCTCTTTATCAACTTGATTAAACTTTTATTTGAAGCTTCAGCCTGTCCGTTAGCCTGAGCATAATATGATGACGAATTCAGCAATTTAATCCACATGCTGTCGGCAAACTGAACAAACTCATCGGAGACAAAGATAGATCCCTGATCTCTAGTGATAGTGTGGGGGACGCCGAACCTGTATATGATATGTTCCTTAACAAACTCGATCGCATCCCCGGAGTCGACCTTTTTCAAGGGAATTGCTTCCACCCACTTGGTAAAATAATCAGTTGCCACCAATATAAACTTGTGTCCTTTGCTCGAGAGTGGATTGACCTGGCCGATCATGTCAATTCCCCATCCTCTGAACGGCCAAGGCTTAATGATAGGGTTCATAGCCGATGCTGGTGCTCTCTGGATGGCTCCAAATTTTTGGCAATCTTGACAGCCCTTGCAATATTTGAAGCAATCTTCCAGCATCATCGGCCAAAAATATCCTGCCCTTCGAAGTAACCACTTCATCTTATGAGCCGATTGATGAGTGCCACAGATCCCCTCGTGCACCTCTCCTATGGCAACCTTCGCCTGATCAGCACTTAGTCATTTAAGTAGCACGCCATCAATCGTTCGATAATATAAATCTTCATTGAGCAAGACATATCGTAGAGCCTTGTAGCGCAGTTTTCTTGAAGCCGACTGAGAAGGGTTCTATAGATGATTGTAGACATCAAACCTCCAGTCGTTGGCTGAGATGGTGGCAATCTCCACTTCAATTTCTTTTGTCAACGGCTTGTAGCCCGATGCCCCCTGAGCCAAATCATTTGCCTCTAAGTTCTGCTCTCTGGGGATGTGTTTTAAAGTTACCAGCCGAAAGTTGTCCATCAAATCTCGGCATCTTTGATAATAGATCATCGGCGCATTATTTTTGCATTCATACTCTTTGGATAGCTGGCTAATGACCAATAATGAACCGTTGACCCTGACTCATAAAACTTTCAAGACTCCTCATGGAGATATCTTAGAAAGTTATGGGATTTTGCAGAACGTGACTATGGGTCACAAAAATCTTGAGGCAATCCTAGACTTTCATGTGTTCGAAGTTTTAGACTTTGACATTCTGATCGGGCATTCGCTTGAAAAACTTTTCTTAGATGCACCAACACTAGGAGTCCTCAATATCAAACTCGGGAGGGATTCATTTTCAATTCCTATCTCTAGAGCTATGAACTCCATAGCTAAGTCCTCTCCTGAATGTGAGCCTATCGAGGAAGTTTTGGAGGTTTCTCCTTTTGAATCCCCAGAGTCTTTCCTTGAGGAAGAAGCTACCTTCTTTACTCAAGAACCAGATGACTGTGGAGAGACAATTGAGCTGCCCACGTCAGAACCACCATCACGACCTCCGATAGAGCTCAAACCTCTACCTTCTGGCCTTCGATATGCTTTTCTACTCGGAGATATGGAATCGCCTGTCATCAGTGACAAGCTTTCCGAGGATGAAACTTCCAAACTCATCTCCATCTAGAAAAGCATCGATCTGTTCTAGGCTACTTACTCCAAGACCTCTAGGGAATCAGTCCCACTCTCTGTACCCATTGCATCCCTATAGACCCAACTCTCACACCTTCTAGGGAACCTCAAAGGAGGTTAAATAATACGATGAGAGAGGTGGTGAAAAAAGAGGTCTTCAAACTCCTTCATGGCGAGATAATTTATCCCGTTCCCTATAGTGAGTGGGTCAGCCTAGTTCATGTAGTGCCAAAGAAGAGAGGTATGATGGTCGTTGCCAATTCTCAAAATGAATTAATTCCGTAACGTACTTTCACTGGATGGAGAATGTTCATAGATTATCGGAATCTTAACAAGGCTACTAAGAAAGATCACTTTCTGCTTCCTTTCATCGATGAGATGTTAGAACGGTTAGCGAATCATTCTTTCTTTTGTTTCCTTGATGGGTATTCTGGCTATCATCAAATTCCCATCCATCTCGACGACCAAAGTAAGACCACATTCACATGCCCCTATGGAACGTATGCCTATCGCAGGATGTCTTTCAGGTTGTGTAATGCACCCGCATCGTTTCAAAGGTGCATGATGTCTATTTTCTCAGACATGATCGAGCAAATCATGAAAGTTTTCATGGACGATTTCTCCGTCTATAGAAAAACTTTTGATCATTGTCTCGAGAATTTAGATAAGGTCTTAAAAAGGTGTAGGGAGAAGGACCTGGTACTTAATTGGGAGAAGTGCCATTTCATGGTCTGTGAAGGCATAGTCCTTGGGCACCTTGTGTCCGAAAGAGGGATAGAGGTGGATAAAGCTAAAATCGATGTTATCAAAAGACTTCCACCTCCTATCAATGTCAAGGGAATCAGTAGCTTCCTAGGTCATGCGGGGTTCTATCGTAGGTTCATCAAGGATTTCTCTCAAATCGCTAGACCCCTCACAAACCTCTTAGCTAAGGATGTTCCCTTCGACTTCGATGATGAGTGTCTGTGCTCCTTTAATATCCTTAAATAAGCACTCATCTCAGCTCCTATCATTCAACCCCCCAACTGGTCGTTGCCATTTGAAATAATGTGCAATGCTAGCAACTTTTCTATAGGAGCAGTCCTTGGTCAAACCAAGGACAAGAAACATAGTGCCATAGCCTATGCTAGCAAAACTCTAACATGAGCTCAACTTAACTATGCTACCACTGAAAAAGAGCTCCTAGCTATTGTTTTTGCTGTCGATAAGTTTAGATCTTACTTAGTAGGAGGCAAGGTAATAATTTACACTGATCATGCTGCTTTGAAATACCTGCTCACTAAGAAAGACACTAAACCTAGGGTAATTAGATGGATTCTTCTACTCCAAGAATTTGACATCGAAATCAAAGATAAAAAGGGAGTAGAGAATTTAGTAGCATACAACGTGTCTCGCCTGCATTATGTGCAGGACCTACCCATCAATGAATGCTTACAAGACGAGCATGAAAGTTTCTTTCTTGAATATGAGGAACCTTGCTCTCTTAAGATATCTTTAGAACCTGTCACATTTTATGCCACGAGCACATACAACCACCTTAAGACCCTCACTAAAGAAATGTTTAGAAGGTTGGTTATAGATGCATTTGTTTACCATAAACATTGCAAATTTCGTGGTTGCTCTTTTGGCACTAACCTTGCAGCTACAACTTCAACGGTAAATCAACAACTGATGGTGAAGCTGGGAACTACATCACCAATGGTGGCTGTATTGTAAGAATTTCCCATGGTCGAGCTTTTGACCATAAACCAAGCACTGCGAGGAGGTAGCCAGATTATCATTTCCTTTCATAAATAAAAAGCAAGAACATATTTTAGGGATAAGTTTGCCCTTGGGTATTTTTGGTCACTAACCATTTCAGATTAAGATTAAAAATAACGATGGTCATGCTATACCCAAGAACATGGGAGCTACATCAACTATAGTACCCTAGTGTTTCTGGTGATGGAACAAGTTTTGAAGAAGGCTCGACACCACACACTTGATTCTTGATGTCCCGCGACAAAAAAAATCCAAGTGTGGGGGAGGATGGTACGTATCTCATAACAAATTACATTCATGTCAAAATTTCATCTTGGTTTAGAAATGATGATAGTTATAACTTGCCTTGCTAAAAAAACTTGAAAAAAGGTTTGAAATGTCCTGCTTTCGACATTAAACAAAGCCATATCGGGAGGTACCCGAAGTTCGCCATTCATATACTCATACTTATCTTCATATGAATATAACTGGATCATATGCTTCCTCTAGTGTTTATGTTGAGTCAATTTTAATCTAGCATTGGTTGAGTATATGGAAGTTGGTAAAATAAAATTTCAAAAAATAAAATAAAATAAAAATTAAAAGAGAGAAGTAAAACAGGTAAGAAAGGTAAGAATTCCTTTTGCTATTATTCTTTTTGTTTGTTGCTATTATTTAGCACACACAAAGTCCCCATGAGGATTCAAGGTAAGTTTCCAGGTAAGTTTTATTTTAATTGAATAAAGTTCTCTGGTTTGTCACACCGGTAGGATTATTTCTTGTTTGTCTCCACTTATGTTGTGTCCAATAAAGCTGTACGTAAAAAAAATAAGTGTGGGGGTGTCCCTCGCTTTGACATGAACAATCCCTCGGACCACCTCCAGATCGTTGCACATTCTAGCACGATGATGACACAGAAAACACGACAAGACCTCATATGGAACAATCCCAAATTCGGTCTCGCGTGTTGTCATGCTCTCCCGTTGCATAGGTTTGCAACTTTTATTTTTGCACCTTGCATACTAATAAATTGTGCTAGTGTCTTAAGCATGAGCCTACATAATCTTGGAGACATGACACATGTTGGTTGGCTTACATGCACTTTATTCCATGACTACCACTCATTTGCTGTGAAATCAATTACTTAGGGATAGCATGTTATTCGAGCTATTGATCTATGAGAGATAGTCTGGTAATGAGCAACTTTGTTTCATGCTGCATAAATACTTAGGAATTTATTTTGCAAAAATCTAGAAAACCATAACTTTGAATTCCTCGATGATGTTTTATTCCCACCAAAGCCATATGTAAACCTTATACATATGCTACTTGCTATCATTTTGAGTTTGGTCAAATATTTAGACCCTTGGTAGAATCTTTTCATGTTCCCGTTGATTAAAGTCTTGTTCATATACACCACATGAAAAATTTTCTCTCCCTTTACATTAGAGGTTTAGCCCAAAAATATTTCCATATTGTCCACATCCATATATATATATGCAGATTTGTACTTCAGGAATTTGCATCCACTATAGTCATCCCCAAAATAAAGGCTCCAATCAATTAGTGATCCTCCTACCCTTGCCAAATGAGACATGATCTATAGAAATATAGAATAAAAAGATTCATGATGCTCATGAAAAAGAAGAAAAAAATCTTCTCGAGCAGAATGACTATAAAAAAAGAAAAAGAGAAAAAAAGAATCATAGCCATGTTCTCTAGAATAAAGTAGGAGGAGGATCATTCAAACATAGGAGCCATCGAAACAAATATTTTTCTTTTTTCATTTTTTCACCCACATATTCCTATCCACATAAACATGCACAAGCTTGGTGTCGAAACTCGGTTTCGGCAATATAATTTCTGGGGTCGCAGTCAAGATCGCCAAGCACAATGGGTTAGGAGAAGAAGAAGGTTTAGACAGGTTCAGGCCCTCTCGTGAGGTAATACCCTACTCCTGTTTCTGCGGATTCGATCCGCCGAGTGTCTTTATTGATCTCGTGATCTAAGGCTCAAAGCTAAAAGCTGATCTAACATAGGATTCTCTGATCTAGAATCTGATATCCCTCAAGGGACGCCCCTTACCCTCCTTATATAGTCTTGGGAGGAGGGCTTACAGATCGGAAACCCTATCTTACTCTAAGTTGGTTTCCTCAATCTTACCAAACCGTGACTGTAGGCCGATTGCCTTATCTCTATCGGCAACCGTAACACCCAAGTCATGTTTGGTTTACAGATATGGCAGGCGCAATCTATCCCTACCTTCAGTCGGATAAGCTTGCCATGTAGATACCCCATTACCATAATCTCCACAGTAGCCCCCGAGTCCTTTTCAGTCGACGAGACAACTCAGCTTCAAACCAAAACAGCACACAACCAAAAAACTTCTTTGGCCGAGTGCCTTTTGGCACCGAGTGATTCCATCATCTCTGCCGAATCTTCCGAGTGGCTCCAAAGACTGTGAAGGGCTGGAAAATATCTAAAAAATTCTCAAAAATAAATATCTAGGTGCATCTCCTGATGCACCTAATTAGGTGTAGCCCCCGACTATATGGTTAGTCAAAAATAGGCTAAGCATATAGTCAAGAACTATAAAAAATCATTCTTATGTAGATGCTTAGCTCATGCTAAAGCAATCATAGAAATCTTATTACTTGGCAAGTTCATACTCATCTGAGTAAATTTGCCTGAGTCATCCCAGAACAAATAACTCAATCAACCCTCATGGGTGAAAAGCACTCGGTAAGCTCATGCTTATCCGAGTGGATCTGCCCGAGCAATCCCGGAACAAATATTTCAATCATCCCTCATGGGAAACGAGTTTTTTCAATCATATGAAAAATATGACCAAGTTATTAAATAGCTTTTGCCATAACACTGGTCTCAATCTATAAAGATCTTCACCAAGGTGGAAAAATAAATAGCATTGATAAGGTTACTTGATCAAATGCCAAAAAACGAAACACCCTCGTCATCAAGGCGCTATAAAAACTTAGCTGTTGGTCACCTTCCAAATTGCATCGTGCCGGCTTCTCATGAAGTCAAGCAAACCGCGGTATGGAAGGATTTTCAAAGGTACAGGGCACTCGGACACGCGCATATTGCCAGGGCAAATCTGCTTAAGCTCATCCGCTTAAGTCCCTAAGGACACGCGTCGGGCCACACCTTAGCCGGGCCGTAGATTTTCTTATGGGCTCGGCCCAATCACTAGAAAACCTAGCGCAACCCTCAAATCTTTCTTATAAAGGCACGAGGTCGTCCCTGCCTCTTCATCTTCCAAAAATTCCCCTTTTCGCAGTACTGTTCACCAGTTCACTGCGGAGAACCCTAGACTCGCGCGTTCCCAAATCCATCCATCTAGGAACTCGCTCTTTGCAACAACCAGCTTCCGCAGCCAAAACTCCCACGTTCCTTTGTCAAAAAGCCCGACCTTTTTCGACCAGATCCACTTCCTATCAACACCACTCTCATGGCGGAGGAAAAGATGATTCCGTTCGACCAATGGGCCGCTTCGGATGTGAGGGAATCCACCCTCAAAGAGATGGTGAAGCACGGCGTGCTTCCGCCAAAGGAGATCGTGGGATGGCGCCCGGCGGCGGGGGAGGACTTCCCAACCCCGAACACCGGTGAGCTCGTCGTTTTCACTTCTTTCTTCTATTGCGGGTTCAGCCTTCCCACCTCCGAGTTCTTCCGGGCTTACGGATTACTATGGGCTTCAACTCTACCATCGAACCCCAACTCGATGCTTCACATCGCTCTCTTCATTCATGTATGTGAAGCCTTCCTTGGCATCCTCCCCACTTCCAACTCTTCCGCCGCATGTTCTATCTCAAACCACATCCAAACAAGGACCACCCATGCGTCGTTGGCGGGGCAGTTTCCAACTCCGCGGATCTCTCCGCAAGGAGTATTTTTCTCTTCCCTTGAAGTCTTCCAACAAGGGATGGCATGCGGCTGGTTCTACGTTAGCAACCTTGAACCCGGCTCTGCCGCCTTTCATCGGCCTTCCTCTGTCCCGAGTCCAACTTGGAGCACTGTCCCAGTAGCCCAAGATTGGGACGAGGCCAACAGCTGCTCGCGAAGATCTGGCGATGAAACAAAGGGGTCTTCGCGAAGAGCAAATCACTCAAGCACTTCATTAGGTGCCGGCGCACCGATCAAGGAAGCGAAGCCGGCCTTCGAGTATGAAGACGGAACGGACCCCAATCGGGAAGATCCAGATCCACTCAAATACGAAATCCCGAAGATACGGATGTACAAGATCTTCTCGCTGGAATCGCAGTTGAGCGGGCCCTCATTCTGCCGGTCCTCCCCTTTAGCATCCACCGACCTCCTCCTCCGTAAGCCGAGGTTACTTCATAACATCTTTCAATCTTGATATCTTGTCTCTTAGCGTTGTGCATTCTTTCTTCTGCAGGAAAATGCTTCTATCACCTCCAAGCCATACAAGGTGTCCCACGATGACGCGTCGCGTCGCCCGCCAAGAAGCCGTGGCGGGATCAAGATCCAAGGCGACCCGGTCGGGAAGCGAGCGGCCCAGTGGGGACACAAACAAGCGGGCGAGCAAGAGGAGGCTAATAATTGAGGATTCGGATGACGACGCCCGGCCCCTCCGGTCGAGAACCCGCCTCTAAGGCGATCGCCGCGGACGGCGCCGAAGATCCGCCGGTCGTCCCGGTATGCTCTGTAACCGAAGTCCGAACTCTTTCGTTAAAAAACTTTCTTTATCTTTACCCCTGCTGTGTCTACTTTCGCAGGAGGCCCCAGGACATAGATCCTGCCGGGGGAAGTGAAGGACCGACCCCAACCGCTGCTCCCGAGGTGCCAAGGCCAGCAGAGCCAAAGCCCCGGAGCCCACAACCAAGTGCAAGCCCTCCGGAAACAACCTTCGCCTCCGAAGAAGGATGCCCGGGAAGGAGCCCCGGCCGCCGGTCGGGAGATCCCGACCGGCAACCAATCAATGGCCGGGAATCCTCGGGCCGCGGCTCGAGTGCCCCCGACCGAGGGCCACTCGGCGCGAGTCGAAAAAGGAGGCCGGCCGGGCCGCCGCCTAAAGGCGGCCGCCGACCGGTGAGATTTGCTTCAAAGTACTCTTTTGCTCTTTCAGTTTGAATCTTTCATGTCTTCATTTGTCCTTCTTGTTCGCCAGCCACAGTGGAAGAGATCCCCAGGTTGCAGTCCTCTGAAACCTGGGTCCCCCCGATCAGGATCGAGTGGCGGGACGCGGAAGGCGAGAGGCAGGGCATCATCCTGGACCGGCAAGCCGAGAAAGATGAAATGGATGCCCTTGTCGAGAGCCTGAACGAGGCGACCTGGCTGCTCAACGTAAGCCTTCGTCTTTCTCTTTAATTGTATTATCATTATCTTTCAGTCGGTTACTCTTCTGCTTGCGCGCGCAGAAGGAGTATTGCCGCTCCATGGCAAAATCGAGGTCTTGGAGAAGTTGGTTCCCCACCGAACTCCTTAGAGGACGTTCGGCGACAGTGAAGGCCACTCGGGAGGAGGCCGCGTCAAGGGAGGCGGCTTTAAGGAGGGAGATCGCAGAGCTTCGGGAGGCGAACCTCGACCTCCGAGGATCAATCGGAAGTAAGCCCGTCTCCCCAAATTTCTTCATGATTCCCATGTTGATTTCGGTTGTTGACGATCTTCTTTTGTCGCAGAAAATTCTTCGGAGGTTCATTCGCTTCAAGTCCAGCTAGAGGCAGTCAGCCTCGATAAAGCCGAGATGGAGGCCGAGTTTGAAGGTAAGCCTCTTTGGAGTAAAAACTTCTTGCGCCGCTTCGTCTCCGAGTGCTTTGAATGATCCGAGCTTTTGGCAGACTTACAAGGTAAAGACCCGAGCCCAATACGATGTCTTGCTTGGGCGGGTCAAACAAAGCGACGAGATCGGGAAGAGGTCGCTAATGCCGCTATGCCGATCTTGGTGTCCTTATTCGATCAAGGAGTCGGGGCCGGTTCGTTGGAGCCGGTGGAAATATTCGACAAGCTGCGGCGCTCCCGACCGGTACCGGCCAACATCACCGAAGCGCCAACATGGGGCTGGTGCGGCTCTTGCACGAGACCAAGTCCCTCTACCCCGAGTGGATATCCACTCGGTTGGGGAAGGCTTTGCGACGGAACGACCGACGAGCAGCCTTGGACATGCGAGTGAGGCGCGGGAGGCGGCGAAGAAAATATCCCTTGATGTAGTAAACAATTTCAAGATTTGATTTGTCTTTCGACTTTGTTTTGTAAATGTCGCATAACCATAATGTTCGATGTAGAACTTGTGATATTTTTAGTTTATTTATGTTAATGCCTTGATCCGAGCTTTTGCGTGAAATTTCTTAAGTAGTTTTCGTCTGGCTGTCATCAAGCCTAGGCTCGATTAGGTCATCGGAAAACTCTCGGTCCTTAGACACGAGCTCGAATCAAAGGACATTAAACAATGATAAACCAAATTATGCACAAAAGTTGATGAGGAAAACTTGAGCTTTATTGACATGTGTACCCCCGATTGCTAACTCAAGAAGTCATCTTGCTTGAGGTTGGCGACAAGGAAAACATGAGGCCTTAGCCGAATTAGGCATAAAATCGTCGAAGATGCTCGATGTTCCAGGAGTTCTCCACCATAGACCCGTCTTCACGCTTTAACCGGTATGCAGGGCCGAGTCACTTCGGCGATTATGTACGGTCCCTCCCATAAGGGAGATAACTTGTGTCGGTCTTTGGTGGTCGGATTTTGCGTAGAACGAGGTCGCCAACAATGAAAGCTCGTGCTCGCACGTTGCGGCTGTGGTATCTTCCGAGCCCTTGAAGATATTTGGCCGACGGATGAGGGCGCCTCACGGGCCTCTTCTAATCGGGTGAGGTCATCCACTCGGTCGGGGTCGTAGCGTTCATCGTTGAAGCTGCGGACCCGGAGGGATTCATATTCCATCTCATTTGGCAACATGGCTTCTGCGCCATAAACCAAAAAGAAGAGAGTTTGGCCGGTAGCCCGGTGTGGTCCGCAGTGACCATAAAACCGAGGGAAGTTCTTGGACCCACTTGCCGGCGTAAGGGTTTAGGCGGTCGAAAACGCGGGCCTTTATTCCTTGGAGGACCATGCCGTTGGCTCGCTCGACTTGTCCATTGCTTTTGGGATGGGCTGCGATGCGTAGCGATCTTGATTCCGAAGTCTTCACGAGAATTCCTTGAAGATGCCTCCGTGAACCGAGTCACGTTGTCGGTTATGATTCGTTTGGGATGCCAAAGCGGTGCACGATGTTGAGGAAAAAGTCCCGTGCTTTATTAGCAGTAATTGTGGCGACTGGCTTGGCCTCAATCCACTTGGAGAACTTGTCGATTGCGACGAAGAGGTGTGTGAATCCTCCTGGGGCTTTTTTGAGGGACCGACCATGTCCAGGCCCCATACCGCGAACGGCCAGGAAAGTGGGATTGTTTGAAGCTCCTGGGCCGGGACATGGCTTTGTCTGGCGAAAAATTGGCAACCTTCGCAGGTTCGTACGACTTTATCCGCGTCGGAGACCGCGGTAAGCCGAAGAAACCTTGCCCTGTAAGCTTTGCCGACTAGAGTGCGTGCTTGCCGCGTGGCTTCCGCATATGCCCGAGTGGATGTCTTGGAGTAGTTGTCTCCCTTCCTCGGGTGTGATGCACCTCATTAGAATTCCGGAGGGGCTTCTCTTGTATAGATCGGAGTCAACCATGACATATGCTTGGCAACGATGCCGGACGCGTTCTGCTTCATCCCGGTCATCCGGCAGCTCTTGCTGGGTTAAGAATTTGATGAGCGGCGTCCTCCAGTCGGTATCGGTCATGGCGACTTCGTTCGTGGTTTGCTCGTTGGGAGTTGTCTTTGCCGTGATGGTTGGTTCGTAGAGATGTTCGACAAAGACGTCTATTGGGGCAGCTTCGCGTTTAGATCCGAACTGTGCCAGCTCATCGGTGGCTTCGTTGTTATGTCTCAGGACATATGAGAGTTCGAGCCCGTCAAACTTGTCCTCAAGCTTGCGGACCTCTTGCCGGTAGGCCTCCATAGTGTCGTTTAGGCAGGACCAGTCTTTCATCACTTGATTGACGACCAGCTGGGAGTCGCCTTTCACAATAAGCCGACGTATCCCGAGTGAAACTGCGAGGCGCAGTCCATGTAGAAGAGCTTCGTACTCGGCAACGTTGTGTGAGGCGGAGAAGTGGAGGTGAAGGACATATCTTAGCCTTTCCCGGTCGGGAGATCGGCACAACTCCTGCTCCCAAGCCGGTGATCCTCTTGGATCCGTCGAAGTGCATGGTCCAGTGTTGGAGGTCTTCCCGAGGCACGTTTTCTTCTTGTTCGTCCACTCGGCCGAGAAAGTCCGCCAAGGCTTGTGACTTTATGGACGTCCTTGCCTTAAAAGTCAAGTCCAGCGGCATCAGCTCTAGGGCCCACTTGGCGATGCGTCCGGTTGCCTCGCGGTTGTGGATGACATCGCCGAGTGGGAAAGAGGTGACGACGGTGACCGAGTGACCCTGAAAATAGTGTGCCAATTTCCTCGCGGTTATTAGAACACCATAGAGCAGTTTTTGTACCTGAGGGTAGCGAATTTTGGCTCTGCCAATACTTCGCTAACAAAGTAGATTGGCCTTTGAATCTTCGAGCCCGTCCTTCTTCTTCGCGTTCGACCACAAGGACGTACTAACCACTTGGTGAGTGGCTGAAACGTGGCAGCGAGAGGTTCTTGGGGTTGAGGCGAGGCCGGGACGGGTGGCGTTGTAAGGAACTCTTTGAAATCTTCAAAGGCTTTGTTGGCTTCCGCGGTCCACTGGAAGTCGTCTGTCTTCTTTAGCGATCGAAGAACGGCATGCCTCGTTCGCCGAGTCGGGATATGAAACGGCTTAGTGCCGCCATGCAGCCAGTGAGCTTACGAACGTCTTTACGGTTACTCGGGGTTTCATGTTTAAGATGGCGTTGATTTTTTCGGATTTGCTTCAATGCCGCGATGTGACACCATGAAGCCGAGCGGTTTGCCGATGGAACACCGAAAGTGCACTTCTCGGGTTTAACTTCATTACGAAGGCCGGATGTTCGCAAAGGTTTCTTCTAAGTCGGCGATCAGGTCTTCTTTCGCTTGGTCTTGATGACAACGTCGTCGACATAAGCTTCAACGTTCTTGTCGATCTGCGTCGGAAACATCTTTGGATCATGCGTTGGTATGTGGCTCGGCGTTCTTCGGGCCGAAAGGCATGGTGATGTAGCATAGGCCCCAAACGGCGTGATGAACGATGTCTTCGGCGGTCGGATTCTTTTAAGCTGATCGGTGATAGCCCGAGTAATGATCCAGAAACTCGGGAGTTGGCGGCATGTTGAGTCGACGACTTGGTCGATGCGAGGCAGCCGAACGGATCTTTGGGGCAGGCTTTGTTGAGGTCGGTATAGTCAACGCACATGCGCCATTGCCCCGTCTTCTTGCGGACCGGGGGGGTTGGCTAACCGGTCGGGATGGAGGACTTCTTTAATGAAGCCGGCGGCCAAGAGCTTTGCGAGTTCTTCTTTGATAGCGTCTTTTGGATCTGCGCGAATCTGCGTAATCGTTGTTTTATCGGTTTGGCGTCATCTTTGACGTTCAAAGAGTGCTCGATCACCTCCCTAGGAATTCCGGCATATCGGATGGTTTCCATGCAAAAACATCTTTATTGATTTGGAGGAAGGTGACGAGCGCGCTTTCCTATTTGGGATCTAGGTCGCGCCGATTCGGCGTTTTGAGGGATCCGACGGATCAAGGGGATCTTCTTGGTCTTGGCGTCGCCGGATCATGATTTGGCTATCTTCTTCGCGGGACTTCGCCCTCTGCCGAAGTTGATGCAGCCAATCGGACTTCTTGTTGGCCACGTAGTCTCTCGCGAGATTGGGCCATGTCGCGGCTCTCCTTATCGCAGTGAAGGCTTGCTTCACGTCGCTGCGAAGAGTGATGACGCCGTTGGGACCGGCATCTTCATGCAGAGGTAGGTGTAGTGAGGGATCGCCATGAACTTGGCAAGCGCGGGCCTAGATGATGGCGTGATATCTTGTTTGAAGTCGGCCACCTCAAAGGTGACGTTCTCCGTTCGGAAGTTCTCTCGGGCTCCGAAGGTGCTGGGAGGAGATATGCCCGAGTGGTGTAGAAGATAGCCCTGGGATAACTCCGTGGAAGGGGGCTGAGCTTGCTTTCGGTTCGGCCCTCGGGATCGCATCTCATCCATGGTCTTGGCAAACGGGATGTTGAGGGCGTTGCCCCCATCGATGAGGACACGCTTAAGCCCGATGTGTCGGACCACGGGGTCCGGGACGAGTGGATAGCGCCCGGGTGAACCACTCGGTCGGGATGATCCGAGCGGTCAAAGGTGATGGCCACTTCCGACCATCGCAGATATTGAGGGACTTCGGGTTGAGCCGCGTTGACCTCCCGGTCGGTTAGCTTTTGTTTCCTCTTGGACTCATAGGCTAGCGGACCTCCGAAGATGTGGTTGAGCTCCCCCACTGGGTCTTGAAAAGGTTCGGCATTTTCAGCCGCGTTGTTCTTTTGGCGCGGACGGGCCAGCCTCGTCGATCGGCTTCTTGTTGAGCTGCGCCGCGTGCATTTCGGCGAACGCTTGTAGATAAAGCGAGTCCTTCGCCGCGTGCTTATGATTCGGATGATGGGTGCACCGGGCGTTCATGATGGCGTCGTAGGCGGCGACTCGGGGACGCGGCCACTAAGTCCTCAGATCGGCGCTTGCGATCTTTCTGGCCCTGGTTGCCATTATTGCCGCCATCCTTCTTAGGATTACGGCTTCCTCCCACTTGCTTGTCCTCCCTTCTATCGGGCCGGTCTTGACGGGCGGCCTTAATGGCGTCATTGGATTTGGCGTATGAATTCGCCGTTCGAACATTTGCTTCACCGTCTTCGGTGGCTTGCGCCGAACTTCCCGATGAGCGCTCATCACGGACTCCCTTTTGGAAGGCGGCGATGATGATGTCATCAGTGATGTTCGGGATCTTGTTGCGCTTCTCGGAGAAACGACGAATGTAATCCTTCAGAGGCTCGTCCGGCTTTTGGATGACGTTGTATAGGTCGAAGTGTGTGCCGGGTCTCTCGAAGGTACCTTGGAAGTTGGCGATGAAGTGGTCCCTCAGCTCGCTCCACGAGCCGATTGAGCCTCTTGGCAGGCTCGTGAGCCAATTTACGGCTGAGTTCGCGAGGGCCACGAGCGAGTAATTGGCCATAGCCTTGTTGTCGCCACTGCAGCACGGATGGCGAGGGTGTATACTGGTTAGCCAAGATTCGGGATCGGTCTTGCCATCGTACCTTTCAATCCTGTAGGCTTAAAGCCACTCGGCGGTGCACTCGGCGGAGCTCCCGAGTGAAGGCCGGTACTCCGTAGTCGCCGCTATCGGGTGATCCCCTCCGATCTTCCCGAGTGCGTCGGTCCCGCTCCCGTAGCGGCGATCGAGGACTTCCCGCGAGATCACTCGGCGGGGTCTTGACGGCTGGTTGGGTAGCTGGGCTGCGGCGGACTCGGTGGTGGACGGTGGACGTCCGTGTCGTTTGTCGCGGGAGTCGGCCGTCCGCTCGTGGTACTTCAGCGTGGACTCGCGGGGTGGGCCTCTTGGCCGGTCATCGACCGATCGCTCGGGCCTCCTATAGTCTCCGACCTTAGAGGCGGAAGCCGGCTCTTGTCGGCGTTTCGGCCACAGATTCGTCGGCCTTCGTGCCGAGGTGGTGGGATGGCCGTTAGGCTGTGGCGACGATGGTCTTGATCTTGTTGAGTATCGGAGTCACGTTGGCAGGAGCCGTCTCCATGACGGTGTCCAAGAGGGTGAGCGCGGCAACAGCGTTCTGCTGTGGCGTTTAGAAAATGTTGTCGTTGCGGACCCGTGTTTGGAGGATGGCCTCTGGGCGGATCGTCCCGCTGCACGTAGGTCCCGCTTCCTCTTATCGGCCTCGTCCTTGCGTTGTTTCTCTTCTTCGGCTGTCTTGCGCTCGAGCTCCACCCTGGCACGCTCTTCTTCAGTAAGCCTTCTGGCCATGGCTGAGTCGGACTCGTCCGGCTCGGCCATGAGGACATCAAAGCACTTCGGCTCACAGTCCATGTGGCAGTCGGAGTTGTCGGCTTCGTCAGAAGGGATGCCGTAGAGGTTGTCGAAGCCGGCGGAGCTGAGGTATCCATTGAGCTCCGAAGATGAGCAAGAGCCAAATGATGGGAGGATGACGGCGACCTCCCTTGATCCTGGGTAACCCGGATCTGGTTCGTTCCAGTCCGAGTCGGAGCTTGGGGGTGTGGGCTCCTCCGAGTGGGTCGCCGCCGACTCGGGGAGAGAAGTTTGCTTGAAAATCTCGGCGGCTTTGGTAACCCAAACGGCACTGAGAGGTCTTCATCTGAGTAGATCGCTTCCGTCGGGGATGCGAGGAGATTGGCGTAGATTTCGGCGGTATTCGGTAATCCGAATGGTGCCGAGTGAAGTCCGTCGTCGGAGAAAGTAGATTGCATCTTGGTCTTCAAGACGTCGTTGTAGATTGTGGCGCTGTTCGGAAGTCCGAACGGTGTCGAGTGGATTTCCCCCACTGACTGGTCCGAATCCGAGTCGAAGGAGAAATCATCGACGAAGTTGGCGGCGAAGTCGCCGACTCTTGAAGGAGATCCCATCATGCTTGTCGGCGAGATTGTTGAAGAAGTCTCGACGCGCACCCCTACCTGGCGCGCCAACCGTCGAAACTCGGTTTCGGCAATATAATTTCTGGGGTCGCAGTCAAGATCGCCAAGCACAATGGGTTAGGAGAAGAAGAAGGTTTAGATAGGTTCAGGCCCTCTCATGAGGTAATACCCTACTCCTGTTTCGGTGAATTCGATCTGCCGAGTGTCTTTATTGATCTCGTGATCTAAGGCTCAAAGCTAAAAGCTGATCTAACATAGGATTCTCTGATCTAGAATCTGATATCCCTCAAGGGACGCCCCTTACCCCCCTTATATAGTCTTGGGAGGAGGGCTTACAGATCGGAAACCCTATCTTACTCTAAGTTGGTTTCCTCAATCTTACCAAACCGTGACTGTAGGCCGATTGCCTTATCTCTATCGGTAACCGTAACACCCAAGTCATGTTTGGTTTACAGATATGGCAGGCGCAATCTATCCCTACCTTCAGTCGGATAAGCTTGCCATGTAGATACCCCATTACCATAATCTCCACACTTGGTCATGAGTACATGATTAGCTTTCTTCTTGGATCTTTTATTTGACTTTACAAAATATTTGATGCAAGCATGCCACATGATTTCCCTACCTTGAGCTCCACATAAACCTTATTAGAAGTAGGAGAAATTAAGGCGAGCATTGCCTTGGTGAGGAATCAAATACTTTTGAGTGACTCGAGAGATTCATTAGAGGAATAAAGTTATGTTTTTTATTTTTTGGAAACCTTATCAAAACCCCAAGTTATTTAATGCAGAAGAATTATAGTAACTTATATCTAGACTGTTCCATTTTTCAATAACTTAGAATTATATGTTAGACACATACAGATTCACAGTTACGAGTAGGTCTGAGAATAACTTGTATGTTAGCATCATACCAATAGTGTATCATCCACCTTAGTAATCTCGACCTTTACTCAAGGACGAGCAAAGACTAAGAGTGGGGGAGTTTGTTGATGATCACTATCACCCAAAATCCGACTGTCAACTCCTGCATAAGTGGAACAAACTTGGCACATCAACATAGCGGTAGGGGTTATTTACTAACTCTTTCCACGAGTGTTGGTGATTTAATATATGCATGTGACTTATGTATCAAAATGAAGTGAAAGTGTGCTTTCATGGCAAAGAAACACAACTCCAACCAATCGGCGATCGCCATGTTAGCTTCCTACGGATCGGAGGGCCCACAAGTCAGGTGCAAACACCCAGGAACAGCCTTAGGGGCCCACAAGTCAGTGCCTGGAGAAGTTTGGTGGGGTGTGGCACCAACCAGGGTTTGGCTGAACCCTGGTTCGGCCGGACCATGGATAAGGCCAAATCGCCCCATCTTTCACGTGGCGACTCCACAGGTGTCCCCAATGACGGTTAGGGGGTTATGGCAGTTGGTAACCGACTTCCAACCGCCATTGAGGGCTATAAAAGGAGTCACTCTACTTCATTTCAACACACCTCCAAGAAGATTAAAGCTTCACTCCAAAGGCTTAGTGAATAGGTTAGAGAGTGAGGGGAAGCTTCGAAAGGAGTGCCCCAAATGTCAGAGTTTTCTCCGAGGGGTAGTTCGGAGGAGTGCCCGGAGTTTTGGTACCGACCTTTGGCCTTGTACCTTGATGAATGCTTTCTTCAATAAAATAAGTGTTTTTGTTTACTTTGGTTGTTAAGCATTTACATTGAGTACTTTAATTTACTTTAATTTTGCTTGCGGGATCACCGCCCTGAGTTGGGTGCTCTAGTACTAAGACCCCTGATTAAGACGGGTGTTCTTGCGCAAGGGTAGAGTAGTATTCGATAGTTTAGACGTGGTGTCTAGGCTAGATTTTACCTTTGTTTGCCTCTTACTCCACGGGTGAGAGGTAGGCGACAGGTGGTGACAGCCCTGTTGTGGGGTCTCCTTCGGAGAGGTTAACTCCACAATACCACATAACCTCCCAGGAGTCCGGTTATGCATGAAATAGTACAGATACAGGAACTTCGTTTATTATTACAAATTAATAATGTACAATTACAAGTTATACAATATAAAAAGACGCGACACTTCCACAGGGATAGCACGAGTGTAGAGTCGACCCAGAGTTCGTGTTCTTCCTTGGCTTCGGGATTTCCTGAAGTTATTATATGCAAGAGTGAGTAACAATGGTACTCAGCAAGCCAAACTGAATACAATTTTATATGGATAGATATGCATGCTATATCGACAATAGAAATAAATTATAAAAATATTTCTAACATGATGATATATTCTATTCTTTTATAGAATATTTCATATAAATATTTAAGAATATGAATCATAATATAAATCTTAATTTGATACTATATTCCACCCCTTCCTAGATGTAATTAAACATGAGTATTCAAATTTTATAATAGCATATTTAAGAAAAGTGCTCATGCCATTAAGCTGGATTCACCCATAGACACAACTCCATTAACCAGGAGTATGGTGTATTCGAATACAATAAACTCTGCAACGTTTGCCCAGCTTTACCCGAGGATTAACCTTAGTTAGCCAGACTAAAGTGTAACATAGCATTTATATAGTTCTAACCTTTTCTGATGTGTGAACGAGACCGGCGAGCTATCTTAATAGGGGCACAAATTCTACCAACAATTGGTGTCTTCACCCCTATTTAATATCTGTTCATCACACACTTGCCCCATCTTGGTGAAACCTGCGGTGCTATCTTAACGGACGGTACCGATCTGGTTAGTATCGACGTTGTTATCCGCTGTTTACATAGCTGTCCACCAATGAGACTTTACCAATACTACAATCTCCAATGCTATTATGCTCATTAATATATCTCCTAAGTCCCCAGGGAGATCAGAGAGAAATATATAAATGCTATGTCGGTATAACCAGTCCATCGGATGGGCGAAACTATGTCTTTATTCTGGCACAAGAGTTTTTATATTTTCTGGCATACAACCAAAACCATTCTCATATCACATGAGATGATAGGACTTATATTTGCCTATCCCTTAGAATAATAGATCACTTTTCTATTTTGCCACATGAAATAACTTCTTATGAGCATGAATGAAATACTAGTACATGTGATAATGCTTAATCTATCATGGTGATAGTTTTATACCTAGTCCAAATTATCAAGGTGTTTTCTAAGGAGAAGGAGAATATATCTAATCACATGAAATAATAATCTTCTCCTTTCCTATACATGTAAGGTGTCTTTAATGCATGAAATAATAAGATGTTTCTAACGTATAAAATAACAACCTATATGAACTAAAATATTCCTTAAATTTACGTGAAATAATGATGTATAAATCTATATAATATCTAACATTTTTTTAAGTAACAAGTTATATCTATCTAACCCATCCCGCGAAGCATTTTTATCCATGTTATTTAAAACATAATAATTTATCACTTTTTAACTTGCCTTTAGGACCAATGGTCTTAACTCCTTTAATTTCTTGAATAGTAGCAAAGATGCTTGCGTCGACGATGTGGTCGAGCTCAGTTTCTTTTGCGAATTCAACATCGTGATCTATCGATGAACGATAAAATAAATCAATCAAACAACTCCAAATAAACACCAAATAAATATAGAATTTCAAAAAGAGTTTAAAAGGTATTTTTGAGGTTTTAAAGGGAAAATTATTTGTTAGATTCTAAAACTTAAATTTTAGGGCTTGAGTAAAATAAACAAAAATAAGAAGAGTATTTGAAATATTTTAAAGGGAAAAAATAGTTAGTTTTTAAAGTTTTAAATAAGAAGGTTATTTGTTAGGGTTTTTAAAGTTTAAATTTGGGTTTGTTTAAAAATAAAAGGGTCGAAAGAAACATTTCAAATATTTTTATAAGGAGAATAAATAAGTTTAAGAAAAATGGAAGGGATTTAAAGTAAGATTTGGGAAAATTCAAGGAGGTTATACTATTTTTATAGGGTCATTTGTCAAGTTTAAAAATTGAAAATTTGGGCTTGACTTAATATAAAATAATTTATACAAATTTGAAGTTAAAAGTATTCCTAAAAAGAATATAAATAAATTTAAAGAAACTAGGAGAAATTTGAATTTGAAAAGTTTAAAAGGATCTATTCTTAGTTTTAAAGATTTAAGTTTGGATAAATATAAATATAAAAGAGTTTTAAATATTTTTGAAAGATTAAAATAGTAGTTAAATAAACTTAAAAGCATATAAGAATTTAAAAATGAGATTTTTAAGGGATCAAAGGGTTCAACCTATTTTTCTAGGGTTTTTCCTATATTTTTCTTATTTTTCTCTCTTTCTACTATTTTTACCTTTTAAATAAAAGTAAAACAGAAAGAGGAAGAAAAAAAGAAAAAAAGAAAAAAATTTCTACTATTTTTACCTTTTAAATAAAAGTAAAACAGAAAGAGGAAGAAAAAAAAAAAAAAAGAAAAAAAATGGCCCAAGGCTGGATTTGACCTAAGGACCACCCATTCCTCTCCTCGCTCACTCTCCACTACGCTACCTCTTTGTTTCTATCTTTCTTTTTCTTCTTAATCGTTTTCTTCTTTCTCCCTTCTCTCTTTACTGTTCCTCTTCTTCCTCTGCTCTGTTTTTCCAGGCTGGCCGTCGATGAGAGATGAAAGCACGTAGCGGCAAGGGTGGCCGGACTTCTAAGTCTAAAGGGTCTATCCCCATCTATGAAGCACGGGGATTCCATTTTTGGGTTCGGTCAGGCTGGGAAGGTGGTGAGGCGGGCTACCGGCGGCAAGCTGGTAGTGGCGACAACGACATTTGTCGCCATGGTAGTCCGGTGATGGTATGGGCTAAAGAGCAGGTTTGAGAACATCCAGGGAGTGCTAGGAAGCTAACCACGATGGTAGTTTGACCGAAAAAGCTCTGTGGTATGTTAGCAATGTGCGTGCGGTGGTGGCTGAAGCAGGGGAATTCCGACGGCATGCCGACGATGGGTTTCCTGTAGTGTTCAAGTTTGTGGAGAATATGGCAATCAGATACCCACATGGCAAGCTTATCCGACTGGTAATAGGGATAGGTTACGCCTTCTAATTATGTAAACCGACTATGACTTGGGTATTACGTTGCCGATTAGATAAGGCAACGGCTCATAGTCATGGTTTGGTAAGATTGAGGAAACCGACTTAGAGTATGATAGGGTTTTCGGCTTGTAAGCCTGCCCCCCAAGACTATATAAGGGGGGTAAGGGGTGTACCTTGAGGGATATCAGATTTCATACGCAACACAAGAGCAACAGATCTTGAGATCAATAAACACTCGACGGATCGAATCCCCGAAACAGGAGTAGGGTTTTACCTCACGAGAGGGCCTGAACCTGTCTAAATCTCGTTTTCCACCTAACCCATCGAGCTTGGCGATCTTGACTGCACCCCCAAATTTCTATTGCCAAAACCAAGTTTCGCCAGTTGGCGCGCCAGGTAGGGGACCGCGTGTCAAGTTTTCTTCTTCAATCTCACCGGCGAGCGCGATGGGATCTTCTTCAGGCATCGACGACTTCGCCACCGAAGGATTCAACAAGCTCTCCTTCCCCGACTCGGATTCGGACCAGTCGGGAGGGGGAACCCGCTCGGCGCCGTTCGGGCTACCGAACAACGCCGAGATCTACAATAGGCTTCTGACTTCCGAGTTGGGTTCCTCCCACTTGGAAAGAGGAGTCCACTCGGCGCCATTCGGGTTGCCGAACAATGCCGAGATCTTCGACGCAGTTCTGACTTTCAAGATGGGGCCCATCCCCCCGGAAGGAGGAATCCACTCGGCGCCGTTCGGACTACCGAACGCCGCTGAGATCTACAGCCATCTTCTGACCTCCCCGTCGGAATCGACCCACTTGGGAGGAGAAATTATCTCGGCACCGTTTGGATTACCGAACGCCGCTGAGGTCTACTACAAAATCCCCTCCCCCGAGTCGAGATCGACCCACTCGGAGGAACCCCCGTCATCAAGCTACGACTCGGACTGGAATGATCTAGATTTGAGCAACCCGGGCTTAAGGGAAGTCGCAGTCATTCTTCAACCGTTCGGGTCATGCTCATCCACGGAACTCGATGAGTACCTCAGCTCTTCAGGCTTCGACAATCTCTACGGCATCCCCTCGGACGAGGCCAACGACTCCGACTGCGACAAGGACTATGAGCCGAAGTGCTTCGACGTTCTCATGGCTGAGGTGGCCGAGACCGACTCAGCAATGGCCCGCAGGGTCGCAGAGGAAGAACAAGCCAGGCTTGAGAAGGAGCGCAAGCTGGCAGAAGATGAGAAGAGGCGCAAGGAGGAAGCCGATAGGAGAAAACGGGACCTGAGGGCGACTGGACGATCCGCTCGGGAGGCCATGGTTCAGACGCGAGTCGACAACACCAACATCTTTCAGACACCCCAACAGAATGACGTTGCCGCCCTCACCCTCCTCGACACCGTAATCTAGACGGCGCCCGCAAACGTGACACCAATCCTGGACAAGATCAAGACCATCGTCGCTGCTACAGCCAACTGCTCTCCCTCCACCTCAGCACGAAGGCCCCGACTGAGTCCGTGGCAGAAACGCCCAACAGAAGCCGACTTCCGCCGCTGCGGTCGAAGGATTATAGGAGGCCCGAACAAGATCGGACGACCACTAGGTCAAGAAACCCCTGCCATGAGGCCACGCGGAAGCATCAAGAGCAATCGGCCGACTCCCGCGAGAAGCGGCATGGACGACCACTCGTCCACGACCGGGTCCGCCGCAGCAACAACTCCGACTACCGAAGCAGCCTGCCAAGGACCCCGCCGAGTGATCTGCGGGAAGTCCTTGACCAGCGCTATCAAGAACGAGGTCAGTGCTCCCGCGAAGATCGGAGGGGATCGCTCGACAGCAACGACGATGGAGTACCTGCGTTTACTCGGGACCTGTGCCGAGTGCATTGGCCGAATGGTTTTAAGCCGACAGGAATCGAGAAGTACGACGGAAAGACCAACCCCGAGTCGTGGCTAACCGTGTACACCCTCGCCATCCGTGCAGCAAGAGGAGACAACAAGGCCATGGCCAATTACTTACCTGTTGCCCTCGCCAACTCAGCCAGGAACTGGCTCACGAGCTTGCCAAGAGGATCGATCGGCTCACGGAGCGAGTTACGGGATCACTTCATCGCCAACTTCCAGGGCACCTTTGAAAGGCCTGGGACCCACTTCGACCTCTACAATGTCATCCAGAAGCTAGACGAGCCATTGAAGCACTACATCCGGCGCTTCTCGGAAAAACGCAACAAGATCCCTAACATCACCGACGACATCATCATCATCGCCTTCCAGAAGGGAGTCCGTGATGAACTGTTGATCGGAAAATTTGGGTGTAAGCCACCGAAGACGGTGAAGCAAATGTTCGAGACAGTGAACTCCTATGCCAAATCCAGCAACACGATCAAAGCGGCACGGCAAGACCGGCCTGACAGAAGGGACGACAAGCAGTCGGGAGGAAGCCGGCATCCTAAGAAGGATAATGGCAACAACAACCAGGGCTAGAAGGATCGCAAGCGCCGCCCTGAGGATCTGGTTGCCGTGACATCCAACTCCCAACGCCGCCCCCGAGTCGCGGCCTACGACGCAATCATGAACGCTCAGTGTATGCATCATTCAAACCACAAGCATGCGGCCAAGGACTGCTTTATTTATAAGCAATTCGTCGAACAATATGCGACACAGCTCAACAAGAAGCTGACTGACGAAGCCGGTCCATCAGGGACCAAGAAGAACAACCCGACTGGAATACGGAGCCCTTTCAAGACCCTGTAGGTGAGCTGAATCACATCTTCGGGGGGCCGCAAGCTTATGAGTCCAAGAGGAAGCAGAAGCTAACCGACCGTGAGGTCAACGCGGCACAACCTAAGGTCCCATAATATCTACGGTGGTCGGAGGTGGCCATCACGTTTGACCGCTCGGATCATCCTGATCGAGTGGTTCACCCGGGGCGGTATCCCCTAGTACTAGACCCGGTGGTCCGCAACATCAAGCTGAAGCGCGTCCTCATTGATGAGGGCAGCGCCCTCAATATTTTGTTCGCCAAGACCCTGGACGAGATGCAAATCCCGATAGCCGAATTGAAGACAAGCTCAGCCCCCTTCCACGGAGTTATCCCGGGGCTATCATCCACGCCACTCGGGCACATCGCCCTTCCAGTCACCTTCGGAGTTCGCAAGAACTTCCGGACGGAGAATATCACTTTCGAGGTGGCCGACTTCGAGACGGCCTACCACGCGATCATCGGAAGGCCTGCACTCACCAAGTTCATGGCGATACCGCATTATACCTACCTCTGCATGAAGATGCCCGGCCCCAACGGCGTCATCACCCTGCGCAGCGACATCAAACAAGCCTTCACTTGCGACAAGGAAAGCTGCGACATGGCCCAATCTCGTGAGAGATCGCGTGGCTAGGAAGAAATCCGATTGGTTGCATCAACTTCTGGAGAGGGTGAAATCCCCGCGAAGAAGATAGCCAAGGCGGGACAAGGCGACGCCAAAACGAAGAAAATCTCCCCTGATCCATCGGATCCTTCCAAAACTACTGTAATCGGCGCTGAGCTAGATCCCAAATAGGAAAGCCGCTCGTCACCTTCCTCCAAAATAATAAAGATGTTTTTTCTTGGAAACCATCTGATATGCCTGGAATTCCTAGGGAGGTGATCGAGCACTCTTTACACGTCAAAGATGACGCGAAACCTATCAAACAACGATTACGCCGTTTTCCTCAGGATCGAAAAGATGTCATCAAGGAAGAACTCACAAAACTCTTAGCCGCTGGTTTTATTAAAGAAGTTCTCCATCCCGACTAGTTGGCTAACCCCGTCTTGGTTCGGAAGAAGACAGGACAATGGCGCATGTGCGTTGATTACACCGACCTCAACAAAGCATGCCCCAAAGATCCATTCGGGCTGCCTTGCATCGACCAAGTCGTGGACTCGACAGCCGGCTGCCAGCTCTTAAGCTTTCTGGATTGTTACTCAGACTACCACCAAATCAGCTTGAAAGAATCCGACTGCCTGAAAACATCGTTCATCACATCGTTTGGAGCTTACTGCTACATCACGATGCCCTTCGGTCTGAAGAACGCCAGAGCCACATACCAATGCATGATTCAAAGATGCTTTCAAATGCGGATCGGCAAGAACGTGGAAGCTTACGTCGACGATGCCGTCATCAAGACCAAGCAGAAGGAAGACCTGATTGCCGACTTAGAAGAAACCTTCGCAAACATTCGGGCCTTCAGAATGAAGCTGAACCCGGAAAAGTGCACGTTCGGCGTACCGTCAGGAAAACTGCTCGGCTTCATGGTGTCCCATCGCGGCATTGAAGCTAATCCGAAAAAATCAACGCTATCCTGAATATGAAGCCCCGAGTAACCGAAAGATGTTCGAAGCTCACTGGTTGCATGGCGGCGCTAAGCCGATTCATCTCGACTCGGCGAATGAGGCATGCCTTTCTTCGGCTGCGAAGAAAACGCGACTTTCGGTGGACTACGGAAGCCCACAAAGCCTTTGAAGATTTTAAAGAATTTATCACGACGCCGCCCGTCCTAGCCTCACCTCAGCCTCAGGAGCCCCTGCTACTGTACGTCTCAGCGACTCACCAAGTGGTCAGCACGGTTCTTGTGGTTGAGCGCGAAGAAGAAGGACGAGTCCAGAAGATTCAGAGGCCAATCTACTTCGTTAGCAAAGTGCTGGCAGGAGCCAAAATTCGCTACCCTCAGGTACAAAAATTGCTATATGGTGTTCTGATAACCGCGAGGAAATTGGCGCACTACTTTCAGGGACACTCGGTCACCGTCGTCACTTCCTTTCCACTCGGCGATGTCATCCACAACCGGGAGGTGACTGGGCGCATCGCAAAATGGGCCTTGGAACTGATGCCCCTGGACTTAACTTTCAAGGCGAGGACGTCTGTAAAGTCACAAGACCTAGCGGATTTCCTGGCCGAGTGGACCGAACAACAAGAAGATGTACCTCGAGAAGACCTACAATACTGGACCATGCACTTTGATGGATCCAAGAGGATCACGGGCTTGGGAGCAGGAGTCGTGTTGATCTCCCCGACTGGGGAAAGGCTAAGATATGTTCTTCACCTCCACTTCTCCGCCTCACACAACGTCGCCGAGTACGAAGCCCTGCTGCATGGACTGCGACTTGCTGTTTCACTCGGGATACGATGGTTGGTCGTGAAAGGAGATTCTCAGCTGGTTGTCAACCAAGTGATGAAAGACTGGTCCTGTTTAAACGACACCATGGAGGCCTACCGACAAGAAGTTTGCAAACTTGAGGACAGGTTTGATGGACTGGAGCTATCCCATGTCCTGAGACATAACAACAAGGCAGCTGACGAGTTGGCACAGTTCGGGTCCAAGCGAGAAGCTACTCCAACAGACATTTTCGTAGAGCATCTCTATGAGCCGACTGTTGCAGCAAAACCAACTCCCAACGAGCAAGCTGCAGACCAAGTCGCCATGATCGACGCCGACTGGAGGACACCCTCATCAAATTTTTAACTCAGCAAGAGCTGCCGGAAGACCGGGATGAGGCGGAACGCGTCCGACGCTGTTGTCAAGCTTATGTCATGGCAGATTCTGATTTATACAAGAGGAGCCCTTCTAGAGTCCTAATGAGATGCATCACGCCATAGGAAGGACGACAACTACTCCAAGATATCCACTCGGGTATATGCGGAAGTCACGCGACAGCACGCACCTTGGTGGGCAAATCCTACAGACAAGGTTTCTTCTGGCTTACGACGGTCTCTGACGCCGACAAAGTAGTCCGAACGTGTGAAGGTTTCCAGTTCTTCACTCGGCAAAGTCATGTCCCAACCCAAGAGCTACAAACGATTCCATTATCCTGGCCATTTGTGGTATGGGGCTTGGACATGGTCGGTCCTTTCAAGAAGGCCCCAGGAGGACTCACGCATTTGTTCGTCGCAATCGACAAGTTTTCCAAGTGGATCGAAGCTAAGCCGGTTGCTATGATCACCGCTGACAAGGCACGAGACTTCATCCTCAACATCGTACATCGGTTTGGCGTCCCAAAAAGAATTATAACCGATAACGGGACCCAATTCACTGGAGACATCTTTAAGGAATTCTGTGAAGACTTCGGCATCAAAATCTGCTATGCATCGGTCCCACATCCCAAAAGCAATGGACAAGTTGAGCGTGCCAACGGCATGGTTCTTCAAGGCATCAAGGCCCGAGTGTTTGACCGGCTAAACCCTTATGCCGGCAAATGGGTCCAAGAGCTCCCCTCGGTTCTATGGTCTCTACGGACTACGCCCAGTCGGGCTACCAGCCAAACTCCTTTCTTTTTGGTCTATGGCGCAGAAGCCATGTTGCCGAACGAAATGGAGTACGAATCTCTCCGAGTCCGCAGCTTTAACGATGAACGCTACGATCAAGACCGAGTGGATGACCTCACCCTACTGGAAGAGGCCCGTGTGGCAGCCCTGATCCAGTCGGCAAGATATCTTCAAGGACTCAAACGATACCACAGTCACAATGTTCGATCACGAGCTTTTATCGTTGACGATTTGGTTCTATGCAAGATTCAAACCACCAAGGACCGTCACAAATTATCTCCACTATGGGAAGGACCATACATAATCGCTGAGGTGACTCGGCCAGGAGCATATCAACTAAAGCGAGAAGACGGATCCATGGTAGAGAACTCCTGGAACATTGAACATCTTCGACGATACTATGCTTAAATTGCCGTAAGTTTCATGTTATTCTTGACTGCTGACCTCAAGCAAGATGACTTCTTGAGTTAGCAGTCGGGGGCTGCACATATGTCAATAAAGCATGGTTTTCTTCGACAACTTGTTTATATTTGGTTTATCATTGTTTAGTGTTTTGATTCGAGTTCAATAGATAAGCACTGAGAATTTTTTGATGACCTAATCAAGCTTAGGCTTGGTGACAGTCGGACGAAAATTACTTAAGAAGTTTTCTATGAAGACTTGGGTCAAGGCATTAACATAAATAAGCTAGACATCAACAAGTTCACATCAAGGGTTACAAGCAACATTCACAAAGCAATCAAGATCGAAAATGGTTCACTACATCGGCGGCTACTTTCTTGGCCGACTCCTGTGCTTCACTAATCAATTCCAAGGCCTGCTCGTCTGAAGTGCCATCGGCGAAGCCCTCCCCGACTGAATCAACATCTATCCGGGGATAGAGTGACTTGGTCTGCGCAAGGGCGAAGCCCGCTCCCATGATGGTTGCCTCTAAGATGTTGGCCAGGTACTGATCTGGGGCCCGCCTAAGCTTGTCGAAGACCTCGATGGCGTCCAGCGAACTGGTCCCGAGCCCATGATGGAACAGCGACAAGAGAATCGGTGTCACCGCGTTAGCAACATCATCCCTTACGCTTTCGGCCCTTCGGACCCTTTCAGTGAAGACATCATACTGGGCTCAGGTTTTGACCTTATAAGCTGTCAAAGGCATAAGATTACACAGATACCCAAAGATGAAGCAAAATGAAGAATGTTATCTTGAAAGAGCTTACCTTCGAACTCAGACTCCAGCTCGGCTTTGCTGGTGTTGGCTTCTTCCAACTGGGTCTAAAGCACGTGGACTTCCGACGAGTTCTCTGCAACAAGAAAAGTTGTCAACACCAAGATCAAAACAAACTGCAAGTAGAGGCATAAAAAGACTAAGGAGATCAAGCTCACTCCCGACTGAACCCCGGAGGTCGAGGTTCTCCTCCCGGAGTGCGGCTATCTCTCTCCTTAGAGCCGCCTCTCTCGATGCAGCTTCTTCTCGAGTGGCCTTTAGCTCCTGCTGGATGTTCTCCAGGGAGTTCAAGTGTGGGACCAGCTTCTCGAGTGCATTCGATTTGGCCATTGACCGGTAATACACCCTCTGAGTGCAAGTTCAGAGTTAGTCGACTGAAAAGCAATCATAAAGCTACAACAGAAAAAGAGCAAAACTTACGTTTAACAGCCGAGTAGCTTCGTTCAGGCTGTCTACAAGCATATCCCTTTCTTCATTCTCCTTTTGCTTGTTCACAATGATGCCCTGTTTCAGGCCCTTAGAATCTCGCCACTCAATCTTGATTGGAGGGACCCAGGTCTCAGAGGACTGCAACCTGGGGATCTCCTCCACTTTGGCTGATCAATTCAAAAGGAGTGAATGAAGACACAGGAAAAATGGACTGGAGATTAAAAGATGAAAGATCGCTTCGAGGCTTACCAGCTTCGGTGGCCGAATCCTTGACTGGTATTTCCCGGCTGCTTTTCCCTTCTTGGTTCTTACCGACTGATTCTCAGTCGGGGTCCTTCGAGTGGCAGCCGGGGTCTCTTCTGTGGCCGATTGGTTTCCAGTCGGGGCTTCCCGGCTAGCTGTCGGGGGCTCTTCCCTTGGGACATCCTCACTGGGAGGAGTGGGCTTCTCACTCGGAGCACTCTCACTCGGGAGAGGGCTCCGGGGTTTTGATTCTGCAGGCTTTGTCGCCTCAGCTACAACAGATGGCATAGGGCCTTCACTCAGCCCAGTGGGGTCTATATTCTGAGGCCTCCTGCAAGGAGAAAGACAGGAGCAATCAGGATGAAGGCAGAGAGGTTTTCAACAAGAGCACAACTTCAGTCACGAGACGTACCTGGTCGAACGACGAATCTTGGGAGTAGTTTTTGGTGATGGCCTTGGAGGGGTCACTTCAGCCTGAGGGACTGGGACATCGTCGTCCGAATCGTCAATCACCAGCCTCCTCTTACTCGCCCGCTTGCTGATGTCCTCGCTGGCAGCGGCCCTCTTGTCAATTGGGTCACTCTGGATTTTGACGCCGCCAGCTGGTTTCTTGGCAGGCCACGCCGGCACATCATCGTGATGCACTTTATACGGCTTTGAGATGATGGAGGCGTTTTCCTGCAAGGGAGATTCTTTCTACACTAAGAAGTGCGACATCAAGATTGAAAGACAATAAAGAAGCCTAGTCAGCTTACCGGAGGAGGAGGACGATATAAGCTATATGGGAGGACCGGCAGCATAAGGCTATGCTCAATTCCAATCCCAGTCAAGAATATCTTATACATGCGGGTCTTCAAGGTCTTGAAGCTGAGGGAGTCACGGTCTTCCCGATTGGGGTCCCTCTCGCCCTCGTACTCGAAGGCAGGCTTGGACCTCTCCTTGATCGGCGCCAATCGGTTCCTGATGAAATGCTGAGTGATTTGTTCACCCCGAAGGCCCTTCTTCTTCATTTCCAAGATGTTTGCCAGAAGCTTGTTGGCTTCATCCCAATCTTGGGCTACTGGCACGGTGCTCCAGTTGGACCTTGGCACAGGAGGAAGGCCAACGAAGTTGGGCAGACTGGGTTCGAGGTTTGTAATGTAGAACTAGTTTGCGTGCCAACCCTTGTTAGAAGATTTCAAGGAAAGAGAGAAATAGTCTCGGCGGAGGGATCCGCGGAGCTGGAAGCTGGCCCCACCAACAACGCAGGGCTCATCCTTGTTCGGATGCGGCTTGAGATAGAACATGCGTCGGAAGAGTTGGAAGTGGGGAAGGATGCCAAGGAAAGCCTCGTAAACATGGATGAAAAGAGCTATATGGAGCATGGAATTGGGATTCAAGTGGTAAAGTTGAAGGCCATAGTACTCAAGAAGACCTCTAAAGAACTTAGAGGTGGGGAGGCCGAAGCCACAGTAAAAGAAGGAAGTAAAGACGACGATCTCACCGGTGTTCGGAGTGGGGAACTCCTCACCGGCCGCCGGACGCCAGCCGACGATCTCCTTGGGAGGGAGAACTCCGTTCTTCACCATCTCCTTGAGTGTCGAATCCTTGACATCCGAGGTCGCCAATTGCTCGAAAGGGATCTCTTTCTCTCCCGCCATGGATGTGGTTTTGGGGGAAGTGGATCTAGCTCGGGGGATGGGGATTTGAGATGGGGATCTTTGGAGCTGGATGCGGAGGCTAGCTTGTGGAGAAGCGCGAGTTCCTGGATTGACGGATTTGGGTGAGCGCGCGAGCCTAGGGTTTTCCGCAAGCAAGCTGGTGAACAGTGCTGTGAAAGGGGAAATTTTTCTGGGAAGACGAAGTGGTGGGGATGACCTCGAGGCTTTGTAGAAGATTTGAGGGTTTCGCTGAGTCATCTAGAAATTAGGCCGAGCCCATGAGTGACTTGCGGCCCGGCTAAGGTGTGGCCTGACACGTGTCCTTAGGGACTTAAGTGGATGGACTTAAGCAGATTTGCCTTGGCAATATGCACGTGTCTAATTGCCTAGTACCTTTAAAAATCCTTTCATACCGCGGTTTGCGCAGCTTCATGAGAGGTTGGCACGATGCAATTTGAAAGGTGACAAACAGTTAAGTCTTTCATGGTGCCTTGATGACAGGAACTGATTGGTTTTTATGCATTTGATTAAATGATTATATCAATGCTACTTTTCCACTCTGGTGAAGATCTTTTTAGATTGAGACCAATATTATGACAGGAGCTATTTAATATTTTGGTCATATTTTTCAGATGACTGAAAAACTTGTTTACCCATGAGGGATGATTAAAATATTTGTTCCGAGATGACTCGAGAAGATCCACTCGGGTAAACGTGAGCTTACCGAGTGCTTTTCACCAACAAGGGTTGATTGAGTTATTTGTTCTGAGATGACTCGGGCAAATTCACTTGGGTAAGCGTGAGCTTGCCGAGTGATGAGATTTTTTATATTTGTTTTAGCTTAAGCTAAACATTTATTTGAGAATGATTTTTTATAGTTCTTGACTATATGCCTAGTCTGTTTTTGACTAACCACATAGTCGGGGGCTACACCTAATTAGGTGCATCAGGAGATGCACCTAGATATTTATTTTTGAGAATTTTCTGAGATATTTTCTAGCCCTTCACAGTCTTTAGAGCCACTCGGGAGATTCAGACAGAGATGATGGAACCACTCGATATCAGAAGCACTCGACCAAAGAGTTGTTTGGCTATGTGTTATCTTGTTTCGAGGCAAAGTTATATCGTCGACTGCGAAGGACTCGGGGGCTACTGTGGAGATTATGGCAATCGGATACCCACATGGCAAGCTTATCCGACTGGTAATAGGGATAGGTTACGCCTTCTAATTATGTAAACTAACTATGACTTGGGTATTACATTGCCGATTAGATAAGGCAACGGCTCATAGTCACGGTTTGGTAAGATTGAGGAAACCGACTTAGAGTATGATAGGGTTTCCGGCTTGTAAGCCTGCCCCCAAGACTATATAAGGGGGGTAAGGGGCGTACCTTGAGGGATATCAGATTTCATACGCAACACAAGAGCAACAGATCTTGAGATCAATAAACACTCGGCGGATCGAATCCCCGAAACAGGAGTAGGGTTTTACCTCACGAGAGGGCCTAAACCTGTCTAAATCTCGTTTTCCACCTAACCCATCGAGCTTGGCGATCTTGACTGCACCCCCAAATTTCTCTTGCCGAAACCAAGTTTCGACAAGAAAGTTAGGGGAAACAAAGATTTGAATATATAGAGCATAAATATGCCTTTAATTTGGAGAAAACTTAATCAGGGGCGATGAATTTTGGAAGATTGCTTGGGGCGGCGTGAATTAGGGTTCTTCAGTGTTCTTCGGATTTCTTCAAAATTCAATTAATACGGTGTGTAATTGCTAGGGTAACCTTGGGAAAAATATGGAGGGAGAAGTAAGTATTAACTTTTATAAATAAACTTTTGCCTGGCATGGTCTATTTACAGAACTTCTTAGTCGGTTTTGAGCTCAGGGTATACTCCGGCAATGGCGGTTCGAGGGAATGTCGGTTCGTTGGATTGGTTTGATGACGATGACACTCCAATTATACATTGCCACTTGTGCTAGGGGATAGTGATGGCCAACGTTGGTTTGGTTCTCCGGTGGGCATAGGTCGACGCCCCTGGCATGGCGACCTAAACAACGGCGGCTGGAACAGAGTGACCATGGCACTGTGGCTAGGGTCGTTTGCCATGGATAGACTTGATGATAATGGCACATCAATCGTGCGTCGATGCGGGTTCAAATTGGAGATGGTGACCTTAAGTCGGTTTGGGCTCCGGGGATGAAATTGGCGTCCACGGCGTGGTTGGGTTGTCGCGGGAAACCGAACCAAGGAGCGGGAAGAAAGGAAGGAAGAAAAGAAGAGAAAAAAAGAGGAAAAAGAAAATGGGGAAAAGGAAAAATAAAAAAGGGAGAATAAAAGGGAAAGATTAAATTGGGGAAAATTTTAGAAAGGTTTTGATTTAAAATTTAGAATTAATTTAATTTAGTTTTTAGGAATTTTTCTCAAATTAAAAGTTAAATTAGGATTTTTTTAAAAAAAAGAAATAAGGATTTAATTAATGTTTTGATATATATTTTTATTTTTAATTTGAATTTAAGGAAATTTTAGAAAGAATTTAATTTAGAGTTTGAAATTAATTTAAATTCAATTTTTTTGAAATTTCTTCGAATTAAAGATTAAATTAAAATTTTTCAAGAATAGGAGCAAGAATTTATAAATTTGGGCTTTTTAAATTAAAATAAGAAGAATAAAAAATAATGTAAATTAATTTTAAGAGATTTTGAATGCTTTAAAATTTAACACACAATAAACTTTGAAAGTATGGATGTTTGAGGTTGTTACGGATCCACCCTCCTTAAAATAATCTCGTCGCCGAGATTCGACCGAGTCTCAAATAATTGTAGAAACTTCTTTGGTTGGTTTTCTTAAACACTTCATGAATTGCGAGATATGAAATATCGGGTGTACTTTTTCTTAACTCCGGCAGTAGATGGGGTTGATAGGGAACTTCTCCTCTTTTCTTAAAAAAAAATATGATATGATCCGACATATTTCAGAGATAGTTTCTCTTTTATTTGAAACCTGTGTATACCCTTGAATGGTGCCATCTTTAAAGAGACAAAATCTCTAATTTTAAGACTCAAGTCCTTTGTACCTCTCAGTTTCTTTCCTATAATCCTGATTCTTTTGGAGGGTCATTTCCTTTAATTCTTTCATATCTAGGACGCAAATATGTTCCGAAAATGTAAATCCATCTGTATCCTTTGCAAAATCCGATGAATTGTCTTTCTATAATCGTTGTTTAATCTTCAAGATTTGTGGGTTATTTTAATGTACCTTCTTTATTTCATCTTCCAAAAATAGGTCTCACTTCCATCTGAGCCACCCTTAATTTACCCATAATTTCTAACCTTAGTTTTTGGATTTCTATCTGTAGTGGCTCTGGGTACTCTTTGACCATATTATTACTGCAATAGGCTTTCCAACTCAAAGTATCGGGTACAATGTTAGCTTTCCCCTAGTTGATACTGGATGTCCAGATCATAGTCTTTTATTAGTTCAAGCTATCTTTATTACTTGGTTTTAGACCGGGTTGTGTGAAGATGTACTTAAAATTCTTATGGTTCATAAACATTTCCCTCTATTTGTGATTGGATAATGTCTCCATATTTTTAGTGCATGACTCATCGCTGCTAATTCCAAGTCATGAGCTGGATAACTTTGCTCATGTGGTTTGGGTTGATGAGATGCGTAGGCAACCACTCTTCTTTCTTACATTGATACATATCCTGGTCCTTGATGACTAGCGTCACAATAGACCTAAAAGTCTTTCCTATTGTCTGATAAAATTAATACTAGTGTGGTGGTCAATCTTTCCTTGAATTCCTAAATACTTTTCTCTCACTTATATATCCACTTAAAAAAGATACATCCTTTTTAACAGGTATGTAAGAGGTCTAGCTATCTTGGAAACACTTTAATGAAACATCGGTAATACCTTGTCATTTCAAGAAAACTTCTAATATCCCTTACTGTTGAGGGTTGTCCCCATTCTGATACTGCCTTCACCTTCTCTAGATCCACTTTTACTCCCTCAGCAGTTATGATATGTCCCAAAAACTATACTTCCTCCATCCAAAATTCACATTTTGAAAACTTGGCATATAATTGTTGTTCTCTTAATTTCTCCAGAGCCAGTCTCAAATGGTCCTTATGCTCTCCTATAGTGGAGGATTAGATGAGAACATCTATGAAAACCACCACAAATTTATCCATGTATTTCATATATGTCTTATTCATAATATTCATGAAAACAACCGATGCATTGGTTACTCCAAAGGGCATTACTGTAAACTCGTATAGCCCATACCTGGTAATGAAGGATGTTTTGGGTATGTCTTCCTTTTTAACCCTTAATTGATGATAGCGTGACCTCAAGTCTATCTTTAAAAACATCTTGGCTCCTTTCAACTGATCACATAAATCATCAATTCTTGGCAGGGGATACTTGTTCTTAATTGTGTCCTCATTTAGGGCCCTACAGTCTATACACATTCTTAATGTTCCGTCTTTCTTCTTTGCGAACAACACTGGGGCTGTCCACTCCGAGACACTTGGCCTTATAAATCCTTTGTCCTCTAATTCCTCTATTTGCTTTTTCAACTCTGCTAACCCCGGTGTTGCCATTCTATATAAGGCCGTTACTATTGGTTTAGTACTGAGTCTCAGCTTAAATTGAGAACTCAATATTTCTTTCCGGTGGCATTCCGAAAAGGTCTATTGGAAATACATCCAGAATTTCTCCAACGATCGGTATTTTCTAACTCCTTCGGCTACTATAACATTCAAAGCTTCCGGTAATACTAGTAATAGGGGTTTCTTAGCTTTGTACTCCACTTCTTTATCCCCTATACTTATTAACCGAATAACCTTATCCTTACTATCCATTCCCCCCTTATGCTTATGCAACCAATCCATTGTCAAAATCACATCTAACCTTTGCATTTCCAGGAGGATAAGGTCTGTCGTGTCTAGCTTCCTCTCAACATCCAGCAAAACCAATCGTCTGCTGCCAGAGGCTCAGAGGCAGTGGCGAACGTTGGTGGCTTGGTCCTCTGATCCATCTGGATCCCACAGACGATCCTTCGACACCAGTGCTTCAGGTTGATAACTTGTTCAAACAACGTGGTGTAATTTCGATCCATGGTTTCCATAAGCTTAATAACATTGTCCTGGTTAACCATGGTTTGTTGCTTTGTGGCTTGCTGCTCTGCAGCCTATTGCTCTGTGGTCTGCTGCACTGCAGCCTGTTGCTCTATGGTCTGCTGCTCTGCAGCTTCATCTCCTTCTGTTTCCAACATCTTATCTTATTCTTTGGGTAGATCTGAAACAACTTATTTATAAAATCGTTGATTACAGTGTTCAAAGTTAAGAATTGAACGGATAAGATACGAACTCAGAATGAAAATAAGAAGCAAGGGGATAGGAAACGATGATGGACAGAGTCATGTTTAAAATTTTCTTTTTAAAACTTTTTATTTTAAAATGACGAGAAACTATACTAATTGCTATGGAACTCGAAAGTCCCATGCTTTAACTAGAAGCCACAAAGAGAATACATTACATGACTCATCGTTCTATTTTGACGGATAAGCTGTCGACTGACTTTGGACTAATTAACTTATCGATAACTTTATTCTAAAAGGCTAGCTAATACTGACTCCTATTCGACTATCCAACCTTACTATTTCCTAGCGTCTCTCGATATTTTTGAAATAGTTGAGTAGTTGAATAAAACAAAATCCTTTTTAACAGAGGGAAGGTACAAAGGAAAGAAATAGATAAGAGGGGTCAAGAATTTGAGAAAAGGATAGATAGAAAATTTTTACACATATTTTTAGTTTTTGAAAATAATATTTCAAATTCAGTCTAACTTACCTAGGTCAACCTACAATCAAGCTCTGTTCTGATACCATCTCTATGGGGTCTCCTTCGGAGAGGTTGTAACATCCTGAAAATCAAAGGAGTAGAATTCGGAACGTGAAAATCGGAACTCACAAAAACCTTTTGGATTAATTGCTTCTTATCGTGTTTTTCGTTCTTACTTGCCAAGCTCTGTTGCATAAGAGTTCTTTTTGAATTGCTTTGATGTGAAGTTGGATAAAAACCTTAAGCTTTGATATCCTAGGTGGGAGTAATAATTCAAAATAGATATTTGGAGAAGGGTAAATACATAATTTTGTGGATTTACAAAAGATTCTTGAAAAGAATATATTTTGGTTTAAACCCTAACTGGTGGAAGAAAAGTAATAAATATTTGGATTTGGATGATAAAAATATTTTGAAAAGGAAATATGAATTTAGAAATTAATCAAAGACCCCAATTTATTGATTTTAAAAGAAGAAATAAAAATATGAAAAATATATTTTGAAAAATAAAAAGTGGGGAAAAGTTTGAAAATATAATTTCAAAATTATTTTGGGAATATTGGAATTTATTTTGAATTTTTAGGGTGAAAGGAAATGGAAATGGAAAATAGGAATTTAAAATCGGGAAAAAGCAAAGGTGCACTTGTTCATTAGCTCGCGGTGTTCGACCAAACCGTCGGCCACGTTCGCGCGCGCAGCCGAGCGCCGTGCCGCGCCGTACCGGACGCCCTCGCACGCGTGCTCTCGCGCGACACCGTCCCGCGCGCACTGGCCGTCGCCGTCGTCGCGCCACTCCGCGGTCGCCGAAGTCGCGCCGCCGACGCGCGCTAGGCCGTCGCCATGTCGTCGCCGTCTTGCCGCGTGAGCGCCGCGCTGTACAGTTCGCACGCACCGTCCTCGCCGCGCCACCGTACGCACACACATCGGCTGCGTTGCCGCACGTCGCGCACGATCTCCCCTGCGACCGCGCCATGCCGCCGACGCTGCGCCATTGCTGCCGTCGCGTCGCCCTCGCCGTCGACCGCCTATAAAGAAGCCTCCCGGACCGGCCCTCAACATCAAAAATACTCCCCAGTGCTCACTCGTGCTTTCCCCCCATTTCCCCAAAGATTAGCCACTACATTGCGCGAATTTTGGGAAAGATCGAGCTCGGCGGAAGAACCCTAATTCGACCGCCGTGCGACACTCCGAAATTCGTCACCCTCGGCCGATTTCTTCCCGAATTAAAGGTACCATTATCATTCCCGTGCTCTAGGTATTATTTCCCCTAAGCTCCCCGAGCCAAATGGTCGCCGGAAAATCGCCGGCGACGAACCCCTCGAATTCCCCTGTCTCGGCCGCAGAACCACCTCCGCCGCCGTCGCCGGCCGCTGCGGTGCCTCTCCGGCCGAACCAACCCCACCTTTAGCATCCCTAGGGTTCACGATGCTCGTAGACCTCTCACTTTAGCCGAGCTTCGCCGGATTTTTGCGCGACGAGCGCCACCGCCGCCGAACCACCTCGCCGTCGCCAGCCCTTTCCGCCGCTCCCCGGTCTCGGCCGAGTGGAGAAATGGAACCCTTGTGGTCCCAGGATGGTGTAGCGCCCCTCTTTTCCCTAGCTCCGGCCCTCCTCGCCGCCGGCACCCCTCCCTCACCGTCGGTCGCCGGTGGAAAACGAGAGCGGGGAGAGGAAGAAAAGAAAAGAAAGAGAAAAAAAATAAAAATGGAAAAGAAAAATAGTAAAGGAATTAGGGTAAAGGTAAAAGAATTATTTTGGAAATATTTTTGGATAAAAAAAATAATAAGGTTTTTGAAATATTATTATCTAGGAATGAGTATAATATTCTTTTTCCTTCCAAAAGAAATACTTTGTGAAAATAATTTATAGATTAAATTTTTCCTTTTTATGAATTCAAATATTGTCCGACCTCTAAATTGTTATCGAAGTTCACATGAGACCTTTTTGAATATTGGTTAAGCATGAATGACATTATTCGGTCGTTAGAATTTCAAAACCCCTAACAAATATAATTGCAACATTAAAGATAAATTATTGGAGATATGGAAATTGGAAAACTAATTATTCTAGGATATTTTCAAATTTAGGTACAAAATATATATTTATTACGAGATGATTCGCTCGGTTTAACTGAACCCCATTTCGTTGATTCAACTATTAAAATTTCCGAAGTTTGAGGTTGTGTTTGGAATCCGCTTTCGCGATCATTTTGAAATCTTTTTCTTTTTCGTTGATATTGTTGAATTTTAATTGGATTCAACCCTTCTTTTCGCACGTACGGATAGCGTCCGAAGAAGTGAACACTGACTACGCGGAAGACCCCACTCAACCAGCGTGCGAGCAAGGCAAGTCTTCACACCCTTTGAACATATCGATCCCAATTGCGAAATGATGTTATTTTAAACTCTAAACCTGCATGCTTTACAGAGTTACCTATACTTGTTATGCCATTCCTTGCTGTTGATTACCTTTAGAATTGCTCCTTGTAACTCGCGATGTGATACAAACAACCGAAGAATAACTTCGGTAAACTGCTTAGCCATGCTATACTTAGATTTATGCATACTCATGACTTTATGAAAAAGCTTTGTGCTTGGGCAACTACCTTAGGGAAGGTAGTTGAGATTCGGCATGTGGAGACATGAGCGCCACATGGCCATGAGAATGAGGAACTAAGTTTGATGAAAATTGAAAGTACTATACAAATGTTTTAGACTGGGGCGGCCGGATGATTTGGGTGGATTCCGGAAAAGGCAAGTGCCGACCCTGGTCAATTAAGGACCGAGCCATGAGATAGCCGGGAAACGAGCCAGTACAACCGTACTTCTCGAATGGGTATAGACCTAGCTGACTAGATAGCCGAGCGGAGGCAGTATCCTTGCATAGATGGTTCTCTATGATGTGGTTATGGGATGAGAATGAGGCTGCGGCCTTTGTTATGAATGGTGGGATTAAACTAATGTTAATTAAACTTAAAGATTGGAAATGTCTTCCCTTACCCCGGGTGCGCCAGAACTCCTCTCACTGCTAGAAAAGGACGGCTAGAGTGCATGAGGACATAAGTTCATGGAGCGGGTACTGCCAAAGTGAGGTTATCGAAAGGCTTTGCCGTGACCGTCTCATGTGTTGAGGCGTAGGCTCATTTGTTGGGCTGTCGCGGAGTACGGGTAAAGTGTACATCCACTTGCAGTGTGAATGAATCAATCTATTCGAATAGCCGTGCTCGCGGATATTGAGCATCGTGACAAGACTTTCGCTTGGCTAGACTTTGAACTTAAAAATGCTGGGATGGGTTTGCATGATGATTTTATTCGCTGGTGGATCAACTTCTCGAGAATACGAGAAGGGTGGACTCCCAGAAAATCATGACGAACCGGAGGCGGGAAGCCATCCTTGGAATCACGATGGATGGTAGACAGAACCGTCGCCGGGTTAATGAACTATGAAATTAAAACTTGATTTGGCTAGACGATAGGCTTGTGAAAAGAATTGTGAAAAGCGGCTTTACGCAAAAATAACCCTAGCCATGTTCTTTGAATAACCCTATCATATGCATCATTTCTGTGTTGGCTTGCTTAGTACGGTTGGTACTCACCCTTGCTATACGCACAAACCTCCAGCTGATGGAGTTGAAGAGCCAGAAGATCCATACGCATATCACCAGGAGGACGAGGGAACTGACGGCGCATATTAGACCTTAGCTCCGGTCGTTGCCTGTGGCAAATGACGAGCCGCTGCCTCTTTCTGCTACCTTATCTAAACTCTGTCTTTTTATGTTGTATTCGGACCATAAGGTCCTGTGGGATGAACAATGCCTTCGGGCTTATTAATGTAATAATGGTATTGTAAGACTATTCGTGCATGCGCACTTGATTATCGATCGTATTCGTGGGTACCAACTACTTGATCCAGGGAAATGGTACTATGAACACGAAAGATTCCCGCCTCAAAATCGGGGGTCCACAGAGCTGGTATCAGAGCCATGTCGACCGTAGGCTAAGACCAAATGGCGCCCTACCCCTAACTAGATGGCTAAAGGGAAATATCCCTACAGTAGGATCAGTTTTAAACTATTATTTCCGAAAATGCAAATATATCTTTTCTACATCTGTATTTCTTTTTACCAAATGATTATGATAGCTCTCTCTAGCTAACCCCAAGTTGCCTATACAAGCAGATGTCAAACCACGACGGAACCTGGGACGTCACTGTTCCGCGAGACGAGGGGTTCGTGGTACAACTTAAGTCCCTACTATGGTGCTTGAGGTACCCAGAACCACCCACTTATCACACCAAAAGGCATGGCTCCGAAGAGTATCCAGCTGGGAGGCGCTGTATCCATAGAAGCCCGCATGGGAAGCGAGACATCTTCGCTTCCATACCCGCTACCACCGGGACCTAGCGAGCGGCTATTCGGGATGCGGCTCGCGAGGCCTTCCTTCGCCTTAATGCGGAACACCGTGCCGAACTCACAATGACAGAGTTCGTGCATCATCCTTACCGTGAAGAGGGCAACCCGGCTCGCACCGTGGAGGCTACCCCCTGCTGCTACAACCCGATGGTCACGCGTCTATCGCGTTGGGCGGAGAGACAGCGAGACGAGCATTACGAGGAGGCCCGCTCGAGATCAACGATCAGCGATCACGCCTCAATGATCGATCAACAGCCACCAAGGCGTGGAGACCGAGATAAGCATCTGCCGGGACTCACCGCAGGCCAATGGTGCTCGGTATGAGCAACTCTCGGACCGCTACATGGCCCGAGGGGAGGCTCGTAGAGCTGGAAGAGCAGCTCGGGAAGAGCAAGCAGCGAGTCAACCGGCTAGAGGAACAGCTGCGCACTCGTCCCGTCTACGCCGCAGTACTTCCACCGAGCCGTACCATCACCTCCCGCCCCGTGCCCGACCACTATTACCTTATGACTCCAGCAAGCTTAGATACTTTTCAAGCTATGATGGAGCAAGCTTTCATGTTGAGCACGAGCCCGCACCGACACGGTAGACCCCACTCTGCCACATCCATGGGACCCACCCCGAGCTCCGTACCGTACCATCCGAGCCGGGATCGGGAGAGGTAACCCCATCCGGATCTACACCGATACGGAGTCGAGACAGAGCCCATGGAGATCAAATGGGAGTCTAGCGACACCGACTCAATGGAGGAGGAAGTTCCCCCTCGTCGCCTGACTCACACGGGAGGCCCCCTCACCCGCCAGACTGCTCGCAAGAGTACGCGGCCACCGAGTCGGAAGATTCGGCGTGACTCCGAGGCCACCACCTCCGAGCCGTGGGAACTTCGGTTTGCTTCGGCAGCGGACCACCCACTTCCGACGCCTGGCTCTTGCGGATGGTTGGATGACTAGGCGGGAAGGACCTTCCCAGCTCGGCAGCACTTCCTATTTCCCCTTAATTAGTTGATGTAGTGGACGATATAATTATTATTGCTATCCTGGCATGAAGGACTGTGTGTGTACAGTCCGTGTACCCTTATGTAATATGATGAACCGAGCATCGCCTTGCGATGTCTTAATTCGTATGCTTATTATTATTTTACCTTGTCTCGTTGATTGAAGATCATTCAAAAGAACTTGAAGAAAGATCCCCGGAACTATAACCTAAACTAGTCCGATCTATTAATTCATCTACCTTCTTCAGATGGCACATCGTCGCAGAGCCGCAGCAACCAACGAAAACCCGCCGGAACCTAACCCCTCCACCCTGGCGGAGGTCATGGCTAGGCAAACCCAGCTACTCCAAGCGATTGCTAATAATCAAGGAGGTCGAGGAGGATCGAGTCGGGGAATTCATGAGAGCTAAGCCGCCCACTTTTCGACGGCCGAAGAGCCTATGGATGCCGAAGATTGGCTAAGAGTGATAGAGAAGAAGCTAACCTCGTCGAATCCGAGAAGCGGATAGAGTTATCTTCGCTACTAACCAGTGGAGGGTTCCGCGAGTGACTCGGTGGGACACCTACAAGGAGACACGAGTGAAGACGCCGGCGAACCAACATGGGAGGAATTCACGGCTGCGTTCCGTGAGAATTTCGTGCCAGCTGCAGTGATGAGCATGAAGAAAAACGAGTTCCGCAGACTGCGTCAAGGGAACACCTCAAGTACAAGAATATCTCGAACAAGTTCACCCAACTTGCCCGTTACGCCACCAGTGACTGGACGAAGAAGAAAAGATAGACCAATTCATTGAGGGACTAAATGATGAACTGAGGGGACCAATGATTGGGCGGGATCACACCGGTTCCAAAGCCTCATCAATAAGGTCGTCCGACTTGAGCATGACCAAAAGGTGGTAGACAATAACCGCAAGAGGAGGCTCGCTATGGCTCGCCCATTTCGGGAACGCCACAACGCCCCAAGGGAGCCACTCCGTCGGATGGAAGCCAAATGTTCTGGCAACCGGACGTTCTCCCGCTTCCGACCATGTCAACAGGTCAGCTACACCTCAATTTCGTACGCCCACACCAACCCTAGCCGCTCCAGGAAGAAGGAATGTGAGCTGTTTCAATTGCGGAGAATTCGGGCACTACTCCAATAGCTGCCCAAAACCACGCAACGCCCCGTGCGCACGGCGCCAATGCAACGCCCGTCCGAGGAACCCCACCCCGCGGCGGGACGAGGTGCTTCGGACCCCGCTACCCAACGAGGCCGCCACCGGGTTTCGACGTGGTCGGGTGAATCATGTGCGGGCGGAAGAAGCTCGGGAGGACCGGAGCGTATTGATGGGTATGTTCTCTATCAACTCTGCGCCGATTAAAGTTTTATTCGATTCGAGCCTCGCATTCATTCATATCTTCCCAAGTAAGCAAACAACACCACCTACACCAAGTAGCACTTAAGAGGCCTATGTTGGTACACTCACCGGGGAGACATAACCGTACCCCATGCCTGCATTAATGTGCCCATACGGATTAGAGACGTGGTGTTTCTCTCAAACCTTATGGTGCTATCACCCCAAACCATAGATGTCATACTTGGAATGGATTGGTTGACCAAAAATAATGGAATTATAGACTGCAATCGAAGGGAAGTCACGGTATCCACCCCATGGGGATCACCGATGAGCATAACTATGGATCGAACCCAAAGCTATGTGAGCGGGCTGCGGGAGTGTTCACCATGCTACCCTTAGGCGGAATGCCCGTAGTACAAGAATACCCGGATGTGTTTCCGAGGAATTACCGGAATGCCCCGGATCGCGACGTAGAATTTATCATCGATCTAATGCAGTCTGCCCCCATATCCAAGAGACCTTATCGAATGCCGGCCAACGAGTTAGAGGAACTCAAGAAGCAGATAAGGGAACTACAAGAGAAGGGATTTGTACGCCCCGCTCTTCTCCTGGGAGCCCCGTACTCTTCGTCAAAAGAAGGATGGGAGTATGAGAATGTGTGTGGACTACCGATCGCTGAATGAAGTAACTATCAAGAACAAGTACCGCTACCTCGAATCGATGACCTATTCGATCAACTTAAAGGTGCGCAGTGTTCTCCAAGATTGATCTACGGTCGGGATATCATCGTTGAAGATTAGAGCCGGAGATATTCCTAAGACGGCGTTCTCTACACGTTACGGCTTATACGAGTTCACAGTGATGTCCTTTGGATTGACTAATGCCCCTGCATACTTTATGAACCGATGAACAAGGTATTCATGGAATACCTGGACAAATTCGTAGTGGTGTTCATCGACGATATACTTATCTACTCCAAGAACGATGAGGAACACGCGGAGCATCTACGACTCTTGGAAAAGTTACGAGAGCACCAACCGTATGCAAAATTCAGCAAATGCGAGTTCGGCTCAAGGAAGTCGCTTTTCTTGGCCACGTGGTTTCAGCCGGAGGAGTAGCGGTAGACCCCGCCAAGGTCGAAGCGTCACGGGATGGAAGGCACCCAAGTCGTGACGGAAGTTCGGAGTTTCTTGGGCTTGGCCGGTTATTACCGACGGTTTATCGAAGGGTTTTCCACCGTAGCCCGACCTATGACTCAACTTCGAAGAAGGAAAAGAAGTTTGAATGGAATGAGAAGTGCCAAAAGCCTTCGACCAATTAAAAGAAAAGTTAACCACTTGCCCCAATCTTGACCTTACCCGACAACCGGAAGGACTTCGTGATGTCTTGTGATGCATCCCGGCAAGGATTGGGAGGAGTGTTAATGCAGATGGGAAGGTCGTAGCGTATGCCTCGCGCGATTACGACCCCACGAAGAGAATTATCCCACACACGACTGGAATTAGCCGCGGTTGTACACGCATTGAAGATCCGGAGACACTATCGAGATCGGGAACCACTGTGATGTGTATACCGATCACAAGAGCCTAAAATATTTCTTTACTCAGCCTGATCTCAATCTACGACGAGGCGATGGCTGGAGTTGATCAAGGATTACGATCTAGGAATTCATTATCATCCCGGCAAGGCAAATGTAGTGGCCGATGCGTGAGCCGCAAAGCCCAATGCAACCACATGGGATTGGGAGGTATGGCCAGCGAACTTCAAGAAGAAATGGCTAGACTCAATCTACACCTAATTCCTCACGGAGGAGTGAACTCTGTGGAAATCCAACCTCTCGAGGACTCAAATAGAGGAAGCTCAAAAGGGGAATGAGGAAACCCGGAAATCAAGGAACGCATGGCGCGGGACGCGCTCGGGAGTTTTCGTAGATGACAAGGGAATCTGTGGTACAAGAAAAGAATATGTGTGCCCGAACGAGGCGGTTTGAGAGGACTGATCTTAAAGGAAGCCCACGAATCGGCATATTCGTTACATCCCGGAAGCACGAAAATGTACCAGGATTTGAAAGGAGAATACTGGTGGCCCAATATGAAGAGAGATGTAGCCGAATACGTAGCCATGTGCGATGTGTGCCAAAGGGTGAAAGCCGAGCATCAACGGCCAGGGCTTGCTGCAGCCACTCAAGATTCCCGAATGGAAATGGGACGAGATAGGCATGGATTTCATAGTGGGACTACCCAAAACTACGACGGTTACGATTCCATTTGGGTAATAGTAGATCGGCTCACCAAGGCTGCCAGATTTATACCCGTGAAAACTAACTACAACGGTGCCAAGCTAGCGGAACTATATATGAGTAGGATTGTATGTCTTCACGGTGTACCAAAGAGGATCATATCGGATCGTGGTACCCAATTCACATCTCATTTTGGAGCAAAGTCCACGAGGCACTCGGAAGTCATCTCGCTTTCGCACCGCCTATCATCCACGGCCGATGGGCGGCGAAAGGACGAACCAAGTCTTGGAGGATATGCGAGAGCTCGTGCATTGGATTTCACCAAGGATTGGGAGAAATGCTTGCCGTACGCCGAGTTCTCTTACAACAATAGCTATCAAGCCGGTTTGAAGATGTCGCCAAACGAAGCTCTATTTGGTCGCCGATGTCGGACCCCATTGATGTGGTCGAAACCGGTGAACGAACCGTATTCGGGCCCGACATAATCGGGGAGGCGAGGAAAAGGTTCGCCCGATTCGGGACCGACTACAAGCTGCTCAATCACGACAAAAGAGCTACGCGGATACTCGACGAAGAGAATTGGAATTCAAAGAGGGTGACTACGTGTATCTAAAGGTCTCACCACTACGGGGAACACAGAGGTTCAAAGTCAAGGGGAAACTCGCACCACGATACGTGGGCCCATTCCTGATAAGCGCTAGGAGGGGAGAAGTGGCTTACCAATTGGAACTGCCCGAGAATCTCTCCGATGTCCACCCAGTATTCCACGTGTCGCAGCTGAAGAAATGTTTGCGGGTACCGGAAGAGCAAGCCCCGTTAGAAACCATCCATGTCCACAGTGATCTTACCTACCCGGAGCATCCAATCAAGATACTAGACGAAGCAGAAAAGAAGACACGAACCAAGTCGTGGCGCATGTACAAAGTACAATGGAGCAATCACACAGAAGAAGAAGCTACCTGGGAGAGCGAAGAATTCCTGAGGACAGAATATCCACACCTATTCAGCAACCGGTAAGAAAATCTCGGGGACGAGATTTATTGTTAGGGGGGTAGGTTTGTAACATCCTGAAAATCGAAGGAGTAGAATTCGGAACGTGAAAATCGGAACTCACAAAAACCTTTTGGATTAATTGCTTCTTATCGTGTTTTTCGTTCTTACTTGCCAAGCTCTGTTGCATAAGAGTTCTTTTTGAATTGCTTTGATGTGAAGTTGGATAAAAACCCTAAGCTTTGATATCCTAGGTGGGAGTAATAATTCAAAATAGATATTTGGAGAAGGGTAAATACATAATTTTGTGGATTTACAAAAGATTCTTGAAAAGAATATATTTTGGTTTAAACCCTAACTGGTGGAAGAAAAGTAATAAATATTTGGATTTGGATGATAAAAATATTTTGAAAAGGAAATATGAATTTAGAAATTAATCAAAGACCCCAATTTATTGATTTTAAAAGAAGAAATAAAAATATGAAAAATATATCTTGAAAAATAAAAAGTGGGGGAAAAGTTTGAAAATATAATTTCAAAATTATTTTGGGAATATTAGAATTTATTTTGAATTTTTAGGGTGAAAGGAAATGGAAATGGAAAATAGGAATTTAAAATCGGGAAAAAGCAAAGGTGCACTGTTCATTAGCTCGCGGTGTTCGACCAAACCGTCGCCACGTTCGCGCGCGCCACGCGCCGAGCGCCGTGCCGCGCCGTACCGGACGCCCTCGCACGCGTGCTCTCGCCGCGACACCGCCTGCGCGCCGCCGTCGCCCGGTCGATCGCGCCACTCCGCGGTCGCCGAAGTCGCCGGCCGCGCCGCGCTAGGCCGTCGCCATGTCGTCGCCGTCTTGCCGCGTGAGCGCCGCGCCCTGTCGTTCGCACGCACCGTCCTCGCCGCTCCAACCGTACGCACACACATCGGCTGCGGTTGCCGCACGTCGCGCACGATCTCCTGCGACCGCGCCATGCCGCGACGCCTACGCCATTGCTGCCGTCGCGTCGCCCTCGCCGTCGACCGCCTATAAAGAAGCCTCCCGACCCGGCCCTCAACATCAAAAATACTCCCAGTGCTCACTCGTGCTTTCCCCCAATTTCCCCAAAGATTAGCCACTACATAGCGCGAATTTTGGGAAAGATCGGAGCTCGGCGGAAGAACCCTAATTCGACCGCCCGTGCGACACTCCGAAATTCGTCACCCTCGGCCGATTTCTTCCCGAATTAAAGGTACCATTATCATTCCCGTGCTCTAGGTATTATTTCCCCTAAGCTCCCGAGCCAAATGGTCGCCGGAAAATCGCCGGCGACGAACCCTCGAATTCCCTGTCTCGGCCGCAGAACCACCTCGCCGTCGCCCCCGTGCGGTGCCTCTCCGGCCGAACCAACCCCACCTTTAGCATCCCTAGGGTTCACCGATGCTCGTAGACCTCTCACTTTAGCCGAGCTTCGCCGGATTTTGCTGCGACGAGCGCCACGCCGCCGAACCACCTCGCCGTCGCCACCCTTTCCGCCGCTCCCGGTCTCGCCGAGTGGAGAAATGGAACCCTTGTGGTCCCAGGATGGTGTAGCGCCCCTCTTTTCCCTAGCTCCGGCCCTCCTCGCCGTCGGCACCCCTCCCTCACCGTCGGTCGCCGGTGGAAAACAGAGCAGGGGAGAGGAAGAAAAGAAAAGAAAGAGAAAAAAAATAAAAATGGAAAAGAAAAATAGTAAAGGAATTAGGGTAAAGGTAAAAGAATTATTTTGGAAATATTTTTTGGATAAAAAAAATAATAAGGTTTTTGAAATATTATTATCTAGGAATGAGTATAATATTCTTTTTCCTTCCAAAAAGAAATACTTTGTGAAAATAATTTATAGATTAAATTTTTCCTTTTTATGAATTCAAATATTGTCCGACCTCTAAATTGTTATCGAAGTTCACATGAGACCTTTTTGAATATTGGTTAAGCATGAATGACATTATTCGGTCGTTAGAATTTCAAAACCCCTAACAAATATAATTGCAACATTAAAGATAAATTATTGGAGATATGGAAATTGGAAAACTAATTATTCTAGGATATTTTCAAATTTAGGTACAAAATATATATTTATTACGAGATGATTCGCTCGGTTTAACGAACCCCATTTCGTTGATTCAACTATTAAAATTTCCGAAGTTTGAGGTTGTGTTTGGAATCCGCTTTCCGCGATCATTTTGAAATCTTTTTCTTTTTCGTTGATATTGTTGAATTTTAATTGGATTCAACCCTTCTTTTCGCACGTACGGATAGCGTCCGAAGAAGTGAACACCGACTACGCGGAAGACCCCACTCAACCAGCGTGCGAGCAAGGCAAGTCTTCACACCCTTTGAACATATCGATCCCAATTGCGAAATGATGTTATTTTAAACTTTAAACCTGCATGCTTTACGAGTTACCTATACTTGTTATGCCATTCCTTGCTGTTGATTACCTTTAGAATTGCTCCTTGTAACTCGCGATGTGATACAAACAACCGAAGAATAACTTCGGTAAACCGCTTAGCCATGCTATACTTAGATTTATGCATACTCATGACTTTATGAAAAAGCTTTGTGCTTGGGCAACTACCTTAGGGAAGGTAGTTGAGATTCGGCATGTGGAGACATGAGCGCCACATGGCCATGAGAATGAGGAACTAAGTTTGATGAAAATTGAAAGTACTATACAAATGTTTTAGCTGGCGGCCGGATGATTTGGGTGGATTCCGAAAAGGCAAGTGCCGACCCTGGTCAATTAAGGACCGAGCCATGAGATAGCCGGGAAACGAGCCAGTACAACCGTACTTCTCGAATGAGTATAGACCTAGCTGACTAGGTAGCCGAGCGGAGGCAGTATCCTTGCATAGATGGTTCTCTATGATGTTGGTTATGGGATGAGAATGAGGCTGCGGCCTTTGTTATGAATGGTGGGATTCAACTAATGTTAATTAAACTTAAAGATTGGAAATGTCTTCCCTTACCCCGGGTGCGTCAGAACTCCTCTCACTGCTAGAAAAGGACGGCTAGAGTGCATGAGGACATAAGTTCATGGAGCGGGTACTGCCAAAGTGACGTTATCGAAAGGCTTTGCCGTGACCGTCTCATGTGTTGAGGCGTAGGCTCATTTGTTGGGCTGTCGCGGAGTACGGGTAAAGTGTACATCCACTGCAGTGTGAATGAATCAATATATTCGAATAGCCGTGCTCGCGGATATTAAGCATCGTGACAAGACTTTCGCTTGGCTAGACTTTGAACTTAAAAATGCTGGGATGGGTTTGCATGATGATTTTATTCGCTGGTGGATCAACTTCTCGAGAATGCGAGAAGGGGTGGACTCCCCAGAAAATCATGACGAACCGAAGGCGGGAAGCCATCCTTGGAATCACGATGGATGGTAGACAGAACCGTCGCCGGGTTAATGAACTATGAAATTAAAACTTGATTTGGCTAGACGATAGGCTTGTGAAAAGAATTGTGAAAACCGGCTTTACGCAAAAATAACCCTAGCCATGTTCTTTGAATAACCCTATCATATGCATCATTTCTGTGTTGGCTTGCTGAGTACGGTTGGTACTCACCCTTGCTATACGCACAAACCTCCAGCTGATGGAGTTGAAGAGCCAGAAGATCCATACGCATATCACCAGGAGGACGAGGGAACTGACGGCGCATATTAGACCTTAGCTCCGGTCGTTGCCTGTGGCAAATGACGAGCCGCTGCCTCTTTCTGCTGCCTTATCTAAACTCTGTCTTTTTATGTTGTATTCGGACCATAAGGTCCTGTGGGATGAACAATGCCTTCGGGCTTATTAATGTAATAATGGTATTGTAAGACTATTCGTGCATGCGCACTTGATTATCCAAGATCGTATTCGTGGGTACCAACTACTTGATCCAGGGAAATGGTACTATGAACACGAAAGATTCCCGCCTCAAAATCGGGGGTCCACAGAGGTCAACTCCACAATACCACATAACCTCCCAGGAGTCCGATATGACGTTGGTTTCATTCGGCCTTGCCGATACACAGAATGGGTTTCCAATATAGTTCCAGTAATCAAGAAAAACGGCAAACTTAGGATGTGCATCGACTTCAGAGATTTAAACAAGGCTACCCCTAAGGACGAATACCCCATGCCAATAGCCGACCTGCTAGTAGATGCAGTCTCCGGCCACAAAATAATAAGTTTCATGGATGGCAATGCTGGATATAATCAGATTTTTATAGCCGAGGTAGACATCCATAAGACAACTTTCAAGTGTCCAGGGGCAATCGGCTTGTATGAATGGGTCATTATGACTTTTGGGTTGAAGAACGTCGGGGCTACATATCAAAGGGCCATGAACTACATTTGTCGAAACTTGGTTTCGGCAATATATTTTATGGGGTTGCAGTCGAGATCGCCAAGCACAATGGGTTAGAAGGAGAAGAAGATTTAGACAGGTTCAGACCCTCTCGTGAGGTAATACCCTACTCTGTTTCGGTGGATTCGATCCGCCGAGTGTCTTTATTGATCTCGTGATCAAAAGATGAAGGCTAAAAGCTAACCTCCTATCGGAATTTCTGATCTAGAATCTGATATCCCTCAAGGGACGCCCCTTACCCCCCTTATATAGTCTTGGGAGGAAGGGTTTACAAGTCGGAAACCCTATCTTATTCTAAGTCGGTTTCCTCAATCTTACCAAACCGTGACTATAGACCGATTGCCTTATCTTTATCGGCAACCGTAACACCCAAGTCAAGTTCGGCTTACAGATATAGCGGGCACAATCTATCCCTACCTCCGGTCGGATAAGCTTGCCATGTAGATACCCGATTACCACAATCTCCACAAGTAGCCCCGAGTCCTTTTCAGTCGACGAGACAACTCAGCTTCAGACCAAAGCAGCACTCAACCAAAAAATTTCTTTGACCGAGTGCTTTTGGCGCCGAGTGATTCCATCATCTCTGCCTGAATCTTCCCGAGTGGCTCCAAAGACTGTGAAGGGCTGGAAAAATATATATAAAAATTTCTCAAAAAATAAATATCTAGGTGCATCTCCTGATGCACCTAATTAGGTGTAGCCCCCGACTATGTGGTTAGTCAAAAATAGGCTAAGCATATAGTCAAGAACTATAAAAAATTATTCTCATGTAGATGCCTAGCTCATGCTAAAGCAATCACTGAAATCTCATTACTCGGCAAGTTCATACTCATCCGAGTGAATTTGCCCGAGTCATCTCAGAACAAATAATTCAATCAACCCTTGTGGGTAGAAAGCACTCGGTAAGCTCTTGCTCATCCGAGTGGATTTGCCCGAGTAATCTCGGAATAAATATTTCATTCATCCCTCATGGGAAAACAAGTTCTTTCAATCATATGAAACATATGACCAAGTTATTAAATAGCTTTTGCCATAATACTGGTCTCAATCTTATAAAGATCTTCACCAAGGTGGAAAATAAACAGCATCGGTAAGATTACCCGACCAAATGCCAAAAAACCAAACAGCCCTTGTTCACCAAGGCAGCTATAAAAACTCAGCTGTTGGTCACCTTCCAAATTGCATCGTGCCAGCTTCTCATGAAGTCAGGCAAACCGCGGTATGGAAGGATCTTTAAAGGTATAGGGCACTCGGACACGCGCATATTGCCAGGGCAAATCTGCTTAAGCTCATCCGCTTAAGTCCCTAAGGACACGTATCGGACCACACCTTAGCTGGGCCGTAGATTTTCTTATGGGCTCGGCCCACTCACCAGAAAACCTAGCGCAACCCTCAAATCTTTCTATAAAGATGCGAGGTCGTCCCCGCCTCTTCATCTTCCAAACGATTCCCCTTCTCACGGCACTGTTCAACAGCTCACCGCGGAGAACCCTAGACTCGTGCGCTCCCAAATCCATCCATCTAAGAGCTCGTTCTCTGCAACAACCAGCCTCCACAGCCAAATCTCCCACGTTCCATCGCCAAAGATCCAACTTTTTCCAGCCAGATCCACTTCCCATCAACCCATTCTCATGGCGGAGGAAAAAAGGATTCCCTTCGACCAATGGGCCGCTTCGGAAGTGAGGGAATCTACCCTCAAGGAGATGGTGAAGCACGGCGTGCTTCCGCCAAAGGAGCTTGTGGGATGGCGCCCGGCGGCGGGGGAGGACTTCCCGACCCCAAACACCGGTGAGCTTGTTGTCTTCACTTCCTTTTTCTATTGCGGGTTCACCCTTCCCACCTCCGAATTCTTTCGGGGGCTTCTGGACTACTATGGACTTCATCTTTACCATCTGAACCCCAACTCAATGCTTCACATAGCACTCTTCATTCATGTGTGTGAAGCCTTTCTTGGCATTCTTCCTCACTTCAATCTATTCCGTCGCATGTTCTATCTGAAACCCCACCCGAACAAGGACCAACCTTGCGTTGTTGGCGGAGCAGGCTTCCAGCTTCGCGGATCTTTCCGCAAAGACTACTTTTCTCTCCCTTTGAAATCTTCCAACAAAAGGCACGCAGAGCCGGTTCTACATCGTAATCTCGAACCCGGCTCGCCCGCCTTTGTCGGTCTTCCTCCTGTCCCAAGCCATCTTGGAGCACCGTCCCGTAGCCCAAGATTGGGACGAAGCCAATGATCGCTCGCGAAGATCCGGCGATGAAGAAGAGGAATCTTCGCGGGGAACAAATCACTCGGCACTTCATCAGTGCCGGCGGCGCCGATCAAGGAGCGTCGAAGCCGGCCTTCGAGTATGAAGGCGGGACGGACCCCAATCGGGAAGACCCGAGATCCACTCACATACGAGATCCCGAAGATTCGGATGTACAAACTCTTCTCATCCGGGATTGCGGTCGAGCGGGCCCTCATTCTGCCAGTCCTTCCATTCAGCATCCACCGACCTCCTCCTCCGATAAGCCGACTGGATGCTTCATAGTATCTTTCAATCTTGACATCTTGTCTCTTAATGTTGTACTTTCTTTCTTCTGCAGGAAAACGCCTCTATCACCTCCAAGCCATACAAGGTGGCTCATGACGACGCGCCGCATCGCCCCGCCAAGAAACCGGCTGGCGGGATCAAAATCCAGAGCGACCCAGTCGGGAAGCGTGCGGCGCCGAGTGGAGACTCGAACAAGCGTGCAAGCAAGAGGAGGCTGATCATAGAGGATTCGGATGATGACGTCCCGGCTCCTCCAGTCGAGACCCCGCCTCTAAGGCGATCGCCGCGGACGGCACCGAAGATCCGCCGGTCATCCAGGTATGCTCTGAAACCAAAGTCTGAACTCTTTCGCGGGAAACTTTTCTTTATCTTTGCTGTATTCACTTTCGCAGGAGGCCCCAGGACATAGATCCCGCCGGAGGGTGAAGGGCCGACTCCGGCCGCTGCTCCCGAAGTGCCAAGGCCGTAGAGCCAAAACCCGGAGCCCGCAACCGAGTGCGAGCGTTCGGAGAAACATCCTTCGCCTCCGAAGGAGGACGCCCTAGGGAGGAGCCCCCGCCGGTCGGGATATCCCGCTAGAAAGCGATCATCGCCGGGAGACCGAGGCTGCGGCTCAAGCACCCCCGACTGGGGGTCACTCGGCGCCGAGCCCGAAGAAGAAGAAAACCAGCCCGGCCGCTCCACCTAGGCAGGCAGCCACCGAAACCGGTAAGACTTGCTTCGAAACATTCCTTCGTTCTTTCAATCTTGAATCTTTCATGTCGTCATTTGTCTTTCTTGCTTGTCAGCCACGGTAGAAGAGATCCCCAGGTTGCAGTCTTCTGAGACCTGGGTTCCCCCGATCAGAATCGAGTGGCGGGATTCGGAAGGCGAGAGACAGGGCATCATCCTAGACCGGCAAGCCGAAAAGGATGAAAGGGATGCCCTTGTCGAGAGCCTGAATGAGGCGACCCGACTGCTCAACGTAAGTCTTTTGTCTTTCTCTTTGATTATATCATCGTTATCTTTCAGTCGGTCACTCCACTGCTTTCGCGTGCAGAAGGAATATTGCCGCTCAATGGCAAAATCTGAAGTGCTGGAGAAGCTAGTCCCCCACTTAAACTCCTTGGAGGACGTTCAGCGACAGCTGAAGGCCACTCGGGAGGAGGCCGCATCAAGGGAGGCGGCTTTAAGGAGGGAGATCGCGGAGCTTCGGGAAGCGAACCTCGACCTCCGCGGATCAATCGGGAGTAAGCCTGCCTCCGGCTTCATCATGATTCTCATGCTGATTTTGGCTATTGATAATCTTCTTTCGTTGTAGGAAATTCTTCGGAGGTCCACTCGCTTCAAGTCCAGCTGGAAGCGGTCAGCCTTGACAAGGCCGAAATGGAGGCCGAATTTGAAGGTAACCTTCTTTGAAGTCGAATTTCGTGTCTGCTTTATTTCCGAGTGCTTTGAATGATCGGGACTTTTTGCAGCTTATAAGATGAAGACCCGAGCCCAATACGACGTCTTGCTTGGGCGGATCAAATCCAGCGACGAGATACGGGAAGAGGTCGCCAACGCCGCCACGCCGATCTTGCTGTCCTTGTTCGATCAAGGAGTTGGGGCCAGCTCGCTGAGCCAATCGAGATCTTCGACAAGCTTCGGTGGCTCCCGAACGATACCGAAGAATATCACCGAAGCGGCCAACATGGGGGCTGGTCGGCTCTTGAGACCAAGTCCCTCTACCCCAGTGGATATCCATTCGGTCGGGAAGGGCTTTTTGAGGGGACAACGGACGAGCAGCCTTAGATCTGCGAGTGAGGCGCAAGAGGCGGCGAAGAAGATATCTCGGATGTAGTAAACAACTTCAAGCTCGATCCGTATTTCGACTTTGCTTTGTAAATGTCATGTAACCGTAACATTTTGACGTGGAACTTTGTGACTATTTTTAGTTTATTTATGTCAATGCCTTGATTCGAGCTTTTGCGTGAAATTTCTTAAGTAGTTTTCGTCTGTCATCAAGCCTAGGCTCGATTAGGTCATCGGAAAACTCTCGCCCTTAGACACCGAGCTCGAGTCAAAGGACATCAAACAATGATAAACCAAATTATGCACAAAAGTTGACGAGGAAAACTTGAGCTTTATTGACATGTGTACAGCCCCCGACTGCTAGCTCAAGAAGTCATCTTGCTTGAGGTTGGCGTCAAGGAAAATATGAGGCCTTAGCGATTAGGCATAAAATCGTCGAAGATGCTCGATGTTCCGGAGTTCTCCACCATGGACCCGTCTTCGCGCTTTAGCGGTATGCACCGGGCCGAGTCACTTCAGCGATTATATACGGTCCTTCCCATAAGGGAGATAACTTGTGTCGGTCCTTGGTGGTCCGAATCTTGCGTAGGACCAGGTCGCCAACAATGAAAGCTCATGCTCGCACGTTGCGGCCGTGGTATCTTCCGAGCCCTTGAAGGTATTTGGCCGACGGATGAGAGCCGCCTCACGGGCCTCTTCCAATCGGGTGAGGTCATCCACTCGGTCGGGGTCGTATCGTTCATCGTTGAAGCTGCGGACCGGAGGGACTCATACTCCATCTCGTTTGGCAACATGGCTTCGCGCCGTAGACCAAAAAGAAAGGAGTTTGGCCGGTGGCCCGACGGGTGTGGTTCGCAGCGACCATAGGACCGAGGGAAGTTCTTGGACCCACTTGCCGGCGTAAGGGCTTAGCCGGTCGAAACGCGAGCCTTGATGCCTTGAAGGACCATGCCGTTTGCTCGCTCGACTTGCCCATTGCTTTTAGGGTGAGCTACCGATGCATAGCAGATCTTGATTCCGAAGTCTTCGCAGAATTCCTTGAAGATGCCTCCCGTGAATTGAGTCCCATTATCAGTTATGATTCTGTTTGGGACGCCAAAGCGGTGCACGATGTTGAGGAAAAAGTCTCGTGCTTTGTCAGCAGTGATTGTGGCGATCGGCTTGGCTTCAATCCACTTGGAGAACTTGTCGATTGCGACGAAGAGGTGTGTGAAACCTCCTGGAGCTTTCTTGAAAGGGCCAACCATGTCCAGCCCCCATACCGCGAACGGCCAGGAAAGTGGGATTGTTTGAAGCTCTGGGCGGGACATGGCTTTGTCGGCGAAAACGCGCAGCCTTCGCAGGTTCTTACGACTTTGTCCGCGTCGGAGACCGCGGTGAGCCGAAGAATCCTTGCCTATAAGCTTTGCCGACTAGAGTGCGTGCCGCCGCGTGGCTTCCGCATATGCCCGAGTGGATATCTTGGAGTAGTTGTCTCCCTTCTTCGGGTGTGATGCACCTCATTAGAATTCCAGAGGGCTTCTCTTGTATAGATCGGAGTCGTCCATGACGTACGCTTGGCAGCGACGCCGGACGCGTTCTGCTTCATCCCGGTCATCCGGCAGCTCTTGCTGGGTTAAGAATTTGATGAGCGGCGTCCTCCAGTCGGTGTCGGTCATGGCGACTTCGTTCGTGGTTTGCTCGGTGAGAGCTGTTTTTGCGGTGACGGTTGGTTCATAGAGATGCTCGACGAAGACGTCGTTGGAGCAGCTTCGCGCTTAGATCCGAAGCGTGCTAGCTCATCGGCGGCTTCGTTGTTATGTCTCGGGACATGTGAGAGTTCTAGCCCATCAAACTTGTCCTCAAGCTTGCGGACCTCTTGTCGGTAGGCCTCCATAGTGTCATTTAAGCAGGACCAGTCCTTCATCACTTGATTGACGACCAGCTGGGAGTCGCCTTTCACGATAAGCCGACGTATCCCGAGTGAGACTGCGAGGCACAGTCCATGTAGAAGAGCTTCGTACTCGGCGACGTTGTGTGAGGCGGAGAAGTGGAGGTGAAGGACATATCTTAGCCTTTCTCCAGTCGGGGAGATCAGCACGACTCCTGCTCCCAAGCCGGTGATCCTCTTGGATCCGTCGAAGTGCATGGTCCAGTGTTGGAGGTCTTCCCGAGGCACGTGTTCTTGCTGTTCAGTCCACTCGGCCAGGAAGTCCGCTAAGGCTTGTGACTTAATGGACGTCCTGGGCTTAAAGGTTAAGTCCAGCGGCATCAGTTCTAGGGCCCACTTGGCGATGCGCCCGGTTGTCTCGCGGTTGTGGATGACGTCGCCGAGTGGGAAAGAGGTGACGACGGTGACCGAGTGACCACGAAAGTAGTGTGCCAATTTCCTCGCGGTTATTAGAACAACATAAAGCAATTTTTGTACCCGAGGGTAGCGGATTTTGGCTCCCGCCAATACTTCGCTAACAAAGTAGATTGGCCTTTGAATCTTCCGGGCCCGACCTTCTTCTTCGCGTTCAACCACAAGGACCGTACTAACCACTTGGTGAGTGGCGAGACGTACAGCAACGGGGTTCTGGGGTTGAGGCGAAGCCGGGACGGTGGCGTGGTGAGGAATTCTTTGAAATCTTCAAAGTCCTTGTCGGCTTCGTGGTCCACTGGAAGTCGTCCGTGTTCTTGAGAGTCGAAGAAGGGCATGCCTCGTTCGCCGAGTCGGGATATGAAACGGCTTAGTGCCGCCATGCAGCCAGTGAGCTTTTGGACGTCTTTCGATTACTCGGGGCTTCATATTTAAGATAGCGTTGATCTTCTCTGGATTTGCCTCAATGCCGCGATGTGACACCATAAAGCCAAGCAGCTTGCCTGATGGGACGCCGAAGGTGCACTTCTCCGGGTTTAACTTCATTCTGAAGGCCCGGATGTTTGCAAAGGTTTCTTCTAAGTCGGCGATTAAGTCTTCTTTCTGCTTGGTCTTGATGACAACATCGTCGACGTAGGCTTCAACGTTCTTGCCGATCTGCATCTGGAAACATCTTTGGATCATGTGTTGGTATGTGGCTCCGGCGTTCTTTAGGCCGAAAGGCATGGTGATGTAGCAGTAAGCGCCAAACGGCGTGATGAACGATGTTTTCAAGCATCGGATTCTTTCAAGCGATCCGGTGATAGCCCGAGTAATGTACCAAGAAACTCGGGAGTTCGCAGCCGGCGTTGAGTCGACGACTTGGTCGATGCGAGGCAGCCCGAACGGATCTTTGGGGCAGGCTTTGTTGAGGTCGGTGTAGTCAACGCACATGCGCCATTGCCCCGTCTTCTTGCGGACCAGACTGGGTTGGCTAACCGTCGGGATGAAGGACTTTTTAATGAAGCGGCAGCCAAGAGCTTTGCGAGTTCTTCTTTGATCGCGTCTTTTCGATCCTGTGCGAACTGCGTAATCGTTGTTTTATCGGTTTGGCGTCATCTTTGACGTTCAAAGAGTGCTCGATCACCTCCCTAGGAATTCCGGGCATATCGATGGTTTCCAAGCAAAAACATCTTTATTATTTTGGAGGAAGGTGACGAGCGCGCTTTCCTATTTGGGATCTAGGTCGGCGCCGATTACGGCAGTTTGGAGGGATCGACAAATCAAGGGAGATCTTCTTGGTCTTGGCGTCGCCGGATCCCGATTTGGCTATCTTCTTCGCGGGGACTTCGCCCTCCGCCAAGTCGATGCAGCCAATCGGACTTCTTGTTGGCCACGTAATCTCTCGCGAGATTGGGCCATGTCGCAGCTCTCCTTGTCGCAAGTGAAGGCTTGCTTCACGTCGCTGCGAAGAGTGATGACGCCGTTGGGGCCCGGCATCTTCATGCGAGGTAAGTGTAGTGAGGGATCGCCATGAATTTGGCAAGCGCAGCCTTCCGATGATGGCATGCTATCTTGTTAGTCGGCCACTTCGAAGGTGACGTTCTCCGTTCGGAAGTTCTCTCGGGCTCCGAAGGGTGACTGGGAGGGAGATATGCCCGAGTGGTGTTGAAGATAGCCCGGGATAACCCCGTGGAAGGGGCTGAGCTTGCCTTTAGTTCGGCCCTCGGAATCTGCATCTCGTCCATGGTCTTGGCAAACAGGATGTTGAGGGCGCTGCCCCCATCGATGAGGACGCGCTTAAGCCTGATGTTGCGGACCACGGGGTCCAGGACGAGTGGATAGCGCCCCGGGTGAACCACTCGGTCAGGATGATCCGAGCGGTCAAAGGTGATGGCCACTTCCGACCATCGCAGATATTGAGGGACTTCGGGTTGAGCCGCATTGACCTCCCGGTCGTTAGCTTTTGCTTCCTCTTGGACTCATAGGCTAGCGGACCCCGAAGATGTGGTTGAGCTCCCCCACCTGGGTCTTGAAAAGGTTCGGCATTTTCAACCGCGTTGTTCTTCTTGGCGCCGGACGGGCCAGCCTCGTCGTCGGCTTCTTGTTGAGCGCGCACGCGTCTTTGAACCGCTTGTAGATAAAGCAGTCCTTCGCCGCGTGCTTATGATTCGGATGATGGGTGCACTGGGCGTTCATGATGGCGTCGTAGGCGGCGACTCGGGGACGGCGTTGAGTATTGGAGGTTGCGGCCACTAGGTCTTCGGATCGGCGCTTGCGATCTTTCGCCCGGTTGCCGTTGTTGCCGCCATCCTTCTTAGGATTTCAGCTTCCTCCCGCTTGCTTGTCCTCCCTTCCGTCGGGCCGGTCTTGGCGAGCGGCTTTAATGGCGTCGTTTGATTTGGCGTATGAGTTCGCCGTCTCAAACATCGCTTCACCGTCTTCGGTGGTTTGCGCCCGAACTTGCCGATAAGCGGCTCATCACGGACTCCCTTCTGGAAGGCGGCGATGATGATGTCATCGGTGATGTTCGGGATCTTGTTGCGCTTTTCAGAGAAACGACGGATATAATCCTTCAGGGGCTCGTCCGGCTTCTGGATGACGTTGTAGAGGTCGAAGTGTGTGCGGGCCTCTCAAAGGTGCCTTGGAAGTTGGCGATGAAGTGGTCCTCGGCTCGCTCCACGAGCCGATTGAGCCTCTTGGCAGCTCGTGAGCCAATTTCGGCCGAGTTCGCGAGGGCCACGGGCAGGTAGTTGGCCATGGCTTTATTGTCGCCACCTGCAGCTCGGATGGCAAGGGTATATACAGTTAACCAAGATTCAGGGTCGGTCTTGCCATCGTACCTTTCAATCCCTGTAGGCTTAAAGCCACTCGGACAATGCACTCGGCGGAGCTCGCGAGTGAAGGCCGGTACTCCATCGTCGCCGCTATCGGGTGATCCCCTTCGATCTTCCCGAGTGCGTTGGTCGCGCTCCCGGTAGCGGCGATCGAGGACTTCCGCAGATCACTCGACGGGGTCTTCGGTTGGCTGGTTGGGTAGCCGGAACCTTGCGGCGGACTCGGTGGTGGACGGGTGGACGTCCGTGTCGTTTGTCGCGGAGTCGGCCGTCGCTCTTGGTACTTCAGCGTGGACTCGCGAGGTGGGCCTCTTGGCCTGGTTGACGACCGAGCCGGCTCGGGCCTCCTGTAGTCTCCTGACTTTAGAGGCGGAAGCCGGCTTTTATCTGGCGTTTCGGCCACGGATTGATCGGCCACCTTCGCGCGAAGTGGTGGGATGGCCGTTAGCCGTGGCGGCGACGATGGTCTTGATCTTATCAAGTATAGGAGTCACATTGGCCGGAGCCGTCTCCATGACGGTGTCCAAGAGCGTGAGTGCGGCGACAGCGTGCGTTCCGTGGCGTGCTCGGAAGATGTTGGTGTTGCGAACCCGTGTTTGGAGGATGGCCTCCGGCGGATCGTCCGCGCACGTAGATCCCGCTTCCTTTTGTCGCCTCGTCCTTGCGTTGTTTCTCCTCCTCGGCTGTCTTGCGCTCAAGCTCCACCCTGGCTCGCTCCTCTTCGGCAAGCCTTCTGGCCATGGCTGAGTCGGACTCATCTGGCTCGGCCATGAGGACGTCGAAGCACTTCGGCTCACAGTCCATGCGGCAATCGGAGTTGTCGGCTTCGTCAGAGGGGATGCCGTAGAGGTTGTCGAAGCCAGCGGAGCTGAGGTATCCATTGAGCTCTGAAGACGAGCAGGAGCCGAATGATGGGAGGATGACGGCGACCTCCCTTGATCCTGGGAAATCTGGATCTGGATCGTTCCAGTCCGAGTCGGAGCTTGGAGGATTAGGTTCCTCCGAGTGGATTGCCGTCAACTCGGGGAGAGAAGTTGACTGTAGATCTTGGCGGCGTTTGGTAACCCAAACGGCACCGAGAGGTCTTCATCTGAGTGGATTGCTTCCGTCGGGGAGGCGAGAAGGTTGGCGCAGATCTCGGCGGTATCCGGTAATCCGAATGGTGCCGAGTGAAGTCCGTCGTCGGAAAAGGTGGATCGCATCTTGGTCTTCAAGATGTTGTCGAAGATCTCGGCGCTGTTGGGGAACCCGAAAGGCGCCGAGTGGGTCTTTCCTTCCGACTGGTTTGAGTCCGAGTCGAAGGAGGAGTCGTTGAAGAAGTTGGCGGCGAAGTCGCCGAATCCTGAAGGAGATCCCATCACGCTTGTCGGCGAGATTGTTGAAGAAGTCTCAACGCGCGGACCCCTACCTGGCGCGCCAACTGTCGAAACTTGGTTTCGGCAATATATTTTATGGGGTCGCAGTTGAGATCGCCAAGCACAATGGGTTAGAAGGAGAAGAAGATTTAGACAGGTTCAGGCCCTCTCGTGAGGTAATACCCTACTCCTGTTTCGGTGGATTCGATCCGCCGAGTGTCTTTATTGATCTCGTGATCAAAAGATGAAGGCTAAAAGCTAACCTCCTATCGGAATTTCTGATCTAGAATCTGATATCCCTCAAGGGACGCCCCTTACCCCCCTTATATAGTCTTGGGAGGAAGGGTTTACAAGTCGGAAACCCTATCTTATTCTAAGTCGGTTTCCTCAATCTTACCAAACCGTGACTATAGGCCGATTGCCTTATCTTTATCGGCAACCGTAACACCCAAGTCAAGTTCGGCTTACAGATATAGCAGGCACAATCTATCCCTACCTCCAGTCGGATAAGCTTGCCATGTAGATACCCGATTACCACAATCTCCACAACATTTTTCATGACTTAATCGGCTTCTTGGTTGAAATCTACATTGATGATTTTGTCATCAAATCCAAGGAGGTTGAAGATCACATAGCCGATTTGAGAAAAGTCTTGGAGAGGACCAGAAAATATGGCCTGAAGATGAACCCCACGAAGTGTGCTTTCGGCGTATCGGTTGGGCAATTCTTGGGATTTCTTGTTCACGAGAGGGGGATTGAAGTGACGCAAACGAGCATCGATGATATCAAAAGCATTCAGCCTTCGCAGGACAAGAAGCAGTTGCAGTCTTTGATCAGCAATGTTAACTTTATCAGGCGCTTCATCACCAACCTACCTGAGAAGATGGAGCCATTCACGCCTTTGCTACGACTAAAAGCCGATCAAGCATTTACTTGGAGGGCAGAGCAACAGAAGGCTTTAGACAACATCAAGGATTATCTGAGCTCTCCTCCAGTATTGATTCCTCCACAAAGAGGAGTGCCTTTCAAGCTATATCTATCAGCCAACGAGAAATCTATCGGCTCAGTTTTAATCTAGGAGTTCGAGGGGAAGGAGAAAGCAATTTTCTATCTCAGTAGAAGACTTTTGGATGCAGAAACAAGGTACTCTTCCGTGGAAAAGTTGTGCTTATGCCTATATTTTTCATGTACAAAGTTGAGGCATTATTTATTGTCCAACGAGTGCACGATAGTCTGCAAAGCCGACATAGTTAAATATATGCTATCGGCTCCAGTTCTGAAAAGACGAGTTGGGAAGTGGATTTTTGCCTTGACGGAGTTCGACTTGCGGTATCAAGCTTCGAAAGCAGTTAAAGGGCAAGCCATAGCAGATTTTATTGTGGAACATAGAGATGACTCAATTGGCTCAGTTGATATCATGCCTTGGACACTGACTTTTGATGGATCTGTTTGCACAAGTGGATGCGGCATCGGCTTGGTAATCATCTCACCCAAGGGGGCAAGTTTTGAATTCACGTTTACAATTGCGCCTCACGCTACAAATAATCAAGCCAAATATGAAGTTGTCCTCAAGGGTTTGCAGCTGCTGAAGGAAGTTGAAGCCGATGCTGTTGAAATAATGGGCGATTCACTGTTGGTCATCAACTAGTTATCAGGGGAATATGAATGCAAAAATGACGCGCTGATGGTCTATCACAAAAAATGCCAAGAGTTGATGGATAGTTTTCAGCTTGTCACCTTGAAGCATATCCCTAGGGAGCAAAATTCAGAAGCAAATGATCTGGCTCAGGGAGCATCGGGCTATAAGCCGATGACAAAAGAAGTTGAAGTGGAGATTGCAACCTGTTAACGACCAAATTTGGTAAGCAAATTCCTGAGTTTGAAGCAAGGATTGAAGCGAAATCGAGGGAAACATGCGATCCTCAGAGGCAGAGGCTACATCGGCTGAGTCCGAATCGGCTAAGGAGTCAGTCGGCTGAGTTCGAGTCGGACAAGGATAGCCGATAGCCGATTTCGATTGGAAATGGAAGATGGGACCAGTCCCGGAAGGAAAGCGTGAAGATAATTGTTGGATTCGGTTTTCAAGTGCTTTGAAGATATTGCCATCTATGGATAACGTCCTATAACGGCAATTATATATTTAAATTAGGATATTTTGTATGGTTTCCTTATAGATAATGTCGGTTTGTTTAGAATATTTGTAATTCAATCTATAATAGGAATCATGTCCATCACAGACTCATTGTGTATCCGGGTATAAATATGACCCGAGACCATGTAATTAACAACACACAACTCAATACAATCTCGGCGCATCGCCACCTTTTGTTTTACTTTCGATTTCGACAAGTTCTTGTCTCGTCTTTGGGCTGCATCAGATTTCAATCTCCAAGTAAGGTAATCTCTTGTTACAAGTGGTTTGTGTTATCGGGGTTAGTGCTTCCATCATCATGATACTCTGATCTTGATGTCACAAATTGCTTAATTTATCATATACGACATATAATTTAGATCAATGTCTAGATCTATCTCATGATTGGCTAACGCTTCTTTGAAGACAATGGCCGACAGAGCTAGATCTAGAGGTTGATTTAGGTTATATGGCGTATCCACCATCTCGAAGGGTTTTCATTAGCTTATATAGATCTCATGCTTCTTTTTGTACTTAATGCTGCATCAGTTTGATCTATTAAGTCGCTTTTAGAATCATATAGATCTATTCAGCTTACTGACTGCTATTAGAGATAGTATCGGGGTTTCAGCCGATCTTACCTGTTTTAGCCATCTTATATGTTTTATTATTGCTAGATGTGTTAAAACCACCTTTTATATTAAGATCTTATGTTAATTAAATCTGCTAAGCCTGGTATCAATCTGTTAAGTCATGTTAACAATCGATTGATCCTTTTTTAGTATATTTAATTTAGAATAATATCTTAGTATAAACCTGTATCAGGGTACTAGCCGATTCACATTAGATCTATGACATCGGCTACGCCTTGCAAATCACCAAAGGTGATCCAATTTGGACCTTCACTAGAGTTAAGCAGACCTCTCAGGCCAGTGCGTGGGAAATTTCTCATCAACACGCTTTTGGCACGCCCAGTGGGACATCTGAAACTTCCAAGTCCAACATAATTGTTGAAGTCATGTCTATTGACGTGGACCAGGAAAACATCATACTCGTCACGATGAACAAGCTTTCTGCCGAACAGCAAGCTGAATATCGACAGATGATAGAACGATTGCAATCTCACTATTTGCGGTCCTTCACCCAGACTAGGTCTGAGGCAATCGTTCAGAAGTACAAGTTTGTGATCCCCGAAGAATTCGACTTTGGAGCCACCTCTAGCAAGAGCAAGGGGAAAGGAAAGATTGAGGAGGTCAAACGGGAGGAAGACGGCTCGAACTCCACATCCAAGTATGGTGGCTCCGATATGGCAAGGTCAAGCTCAAGAGGCACAGTGAACAAGCCTTGGCCCGATTTGATTGCCAACGTCATGCGTGATCAGTTCGGCCTCAAGCCCAAGGAGTCTGGCAAGATGTATTGGTACCCTTATCCAGAATACTTCGAGAGGGTCCCCCTCCCAAACCGGTACAAGGTGCTAGATTTTTCAAAATTCTCTGGGCAGGATAACATTTCAACATACGAACACGTTAGCCAATTTTTGGCCCAATGTGGAGAGGCATCGGCTATGGATGCGCTCAGAATGAGATTGTTTCCACTCTCTCTATCGGGATCAGCCTTTACCTGGTTTTCTTCGCTACCTTACAACTCGGTGCAAAGCTGGGCCGATCTTGAGAAGCAATTTCACAGCTTCTTTTACTCCGGCACCCATGAGATGAAGTTGTCGGACCTCACTGGCATCAGGAAGAGCCATGACAAATCGGTTCAACACTATATTAATTGTTACAGGGACATGAGGAACCGGTGCAACAGCCTGGTGCTGTCAGATGCATAGTTAGCCGATTTAGCATTCCATGGCCTTTTGGCGCCTATCAGGGAAAGGTTTTTGGCCCAGGATTTCGAGAGCTTAGCCCACTTGGCCCAAAAGGTGACAGCGCATGAGCAACGTTTTTAGGAGGCCAAGAAGGCGTTCAAGAAAGTCAGCCACGTCGCCTATGCCTCAGATTCAGATTCAAGCGACAGCGATGCTAAGGTAGCAGTAGCTGAATGGACAAAGAATAAGAAGGCGATAACATGTCAGTGGTTGAAAAAATTGGCTAGAGAAGATAAATATGATTTCGATATCACTAAAGCCGACATGATTTTCGATCTGCTACTGCAGGAAAAGCAAATCCAACTCCCGGCCAATCACATCATTCCATCGGCCGAGGAATTGAAGAAAAGAAAGTACTGCAAATGGCACAACACCGGCTCTCATAGTACTAACGACTATAAGGTGTTCCGCCAACAGATTCAGTCGGCTCTAGAAGCGGGAAAAATCAAATTTGAAGATTCGGCGAAGCCGATGAAGGTCGATGGCAATCCCTTTCCCGTCAACATGGTCTATGCTAGTCAAAGCCAAGCTGATCAGCAGCCCAGAATGATAGATAGCTTAGTCGGATCCAGGCAGGAATATGGAGAAAAAAGGACTGGCGCGGACTACCAGGAGGACCTCAAGAAGCCGACGAAACTTGATTCATTTCTCGTTAACATGGTTTGTGCCAATCGCTGATCAGCTAATCGTCGTCCATGGAAGACGGATAGCCTAGTCAGATTCATGAAGAAACATGAAGAAAAGGAGACCGGCAGGGTATACTAAGAACATCCAAGGAGATATGATCGGCAAGAGGGGGCTCATCGTCAGCAGCCTGATGGCTTCGATCCCCATTGGAGTTGTGACTTCTTCAAGTTTTGCTGGGAACAGGGGATGAGATTGCCTTCAATCCAAGACTGCCCGGCATGCAGTGGACACAAAGATCAACCGGCTGAGAGCTCCAGCCGATTTATACCCAGGGCGGTTCAGCTCAATCAAAATAAGGGGCCTGTTCATCAACGGCTGGGCCCCATCCATCAAGATTTCTTTCAAGAAGACTCGAAAGACGATGAAGAACAAGCCGCCAACCCTCAATGGTGCCCTTCCGACATTTTCACAAAAACACAAAATCAGAAGGTGCAACGGCTAAAGAGCGAAGGTCGGCTGAAAGAAGCCTAGGCCGAGATCGACTATTGGCTGAGAAAGAAAAAGGAACAAAACCGCCCAAGGAGACAATGGCGCGTAAAAAGGAATGCTGCCCCAGTCGATGAGAGTCTAGCCGACCAGGCCAAGACGACGGCTAAAGGGAAAGGAATAGCTGCTGCATCGCAACATGGTGTTCATATTGCCAGCCGAGTTTGAAGCTGCCGAAGCCGATCCAGATGCAGTAGAGGTGACCTTGGCCAAATTACTGTTATCCCCAGAACAAGCAATATTTGAAAAACCTGAGGGGACTGAGCATCGACACCTGAAGCCCCTGTACGTCAAAGGATTTATAAATGGGAAGCCGATGTCAAAGATGTTGGTCGATGGTGGAGCTGTCGTCAATTTAATGCCCTATGCTACTTTCAAGAAGATGGGCAAAGGAGCCAATGACTTGATCAAGACAAATATGGTGCTCAAGGATTTTGGCGGAAATCCATCAGAGGCCAAGGGAGTTCTCAATGTCAAGCTGACCGTCGGCAGCAAAACCGTGCCCACAACGTTCTTTGTCATTGACGGGAAGAGGTCATACAGCCTGCTGCTCGGAAGGGATTGGATCCACGCCAACTGTTGCATCCCTTTGACAATGCATCAAAGCTTAATCCAGTGGCAAGGCGATAAGATCGAAATCGTGCCAGCCAACAACCAATTGGAGACAAAGAGCCCCAATTATTACTTTGAGGGCGTCGTGGAGGGCTCGAGCATCTACACCAAGGACACCGTGGACGATCTGGATAGCAAGTTAGGGCAAGGTTTTATGTCGGTCGACGAGCTTGAAGAGGTTGATATAGGTCTGGGAGATAGACCTAGGCCGACATATATTAGTAAAAATCTTTCTTCTCATTTTAGAACCAAGCTTATTGATTTATTAAAGGAATATAAAAATTGTTTTGCTTGGGAAAATATTTTGAGATGCCTGGTCTTAGCCGATCGATTGTTGAACATCGGCTCCCAATTAAGCCAGGATATCGGCAATACAAACAACCTTTCTGGAGGTTTAAGGCCAATATGTATGATGCAATTAAAGCCAAAATCGCCCAGCTATTCGATGCTGGTTTCATTCGGCCATGCTGATACGCAGAATGGGTCTCTAATATAGTGCCAGTAATCAAGAAAAATGGCAAACTTAGAGTGTACATAGACTTCAGAGATTTAAGCAAGGCTACCCCTAAGTACGAGTACCCCATGCCAATAGACGATCTGCTAGTAGATGCAGCCTTTGGTCTTCATTGATGGCAATGCTGGATACAATCAGATTTTTGTGGCCGAGGAAGACATCCATAAGACAACTTTCAGGTGTCTAGGAGCAATTGACTTGTATGAATGGGTCGTCATGATGTTTGGATTGAAGAACGCCGGGGCTACATATTAGAGGGCCATGGACTACATTTTTCATGACTTAATCGGCTTCTTGGTCGAAATTTACATTGATGACGTTGTCGTCAAATCCAAAGAGGTCGAAGATCACATAGCCAATTTGCGAAAAGTCTTGGAGAGGACCAGGAAGTATGGCCTAAAAATGAACCCCACGAAGTATGCTTTCGGCGTATCGGCTGGCCGAGATTTCTTGTTCATGAGAGGGGAATTGAGGTGATGCAAAGAAGCATTAATGCTATCAAAAGTATTCAGCCCCCACAGGACTAGAAGCAGTTGTAGTCTTTGGTCGGCAAAATTAACTTCATTAGACACTTCATAGCCAATTTATCGGAGAAGATGGAACCGTTCACGCCTTTGCTACGGTTGAAAGCCGATCAAGCATTTACTTGGGGGGCAGAGCAACAGAAGGCTTTGGACAATATCAAGGATTATCTAAGTTCTCCTCCAGTGTTGATCTCTCCACAAAAAGGGTACCATTCAGGCTATATTTATCAGCCGACAAGAAGTCAATCGGCTCAGTGTTAATCCAGGAGCTCGAAGGAAAGGAGAAAGCATTATTCTATCTCAGCAGAAGACTTTTGGATGCAGAAACAAGGTACTCTCCCATGGAAAAGTTATGTTTGTGCCTATATTTTTCATGTACAAAGTTGAGACATTATTTCTTATCCAACGAGTGCACTATAGTTTGCAAAGCCGACGTAGTAAAATATATGCTATCGGCTCCTGTTGTGAAAGGATGAGTTGGGAAGTGGATATTTTCCTTGACAGAGTTCGATTTAAGGTATCAAGCGCCCAAGGCAGTGAAAGGGCAAGCCATAGCCAATTTTATTGTAGAACACAGAGATGACTCAATCGGCTCAGTTGACATCATGCCCTGGACATTGACTTTCGATGGATCGGTCTGCACAAACGGGTGCGACATCGGCTTGGTGATAATCTCCCCCAGTGGGGCAAGCTTTGAGTTTGCTTTTACCATCGCGCCTCACTCTACAAACAATCAAGCTGAGTATGAAGCCGTTCTCAAGGGCCTGCAATTGCTGAAGGAAGTTGAAGCCAACATTGTCGAAATAATGGGTGATTCACTATTGGTCATCAGCCAGTTATCAGGAGAATACGAGTGCAAAAACGACGTGTTGATGGTCTATTATCCAAAATGCCAAGAGTTGATGGATAATTTTTGGCTAGTAACCTTAAAGCATATCCCTGAGCAGAATTCGGAAGCAAATGATTTGGCTCAGGGGGCATCAGGGTACAAGCCGATGGCAAGAGAAGTTGAAGTGGAGATTGCGACCATCTCAGCCGACGACTGGAGGTATGATATTCACAACTATTTACAGAATCCTTCCCAATCGGCTTCAAGGAAATTGCGCTACAAGGCTTTGCGATATGTTTTACTCGACGATGATTTATACAATCGGATGATTGATGGCGTGCTACTCAAGTGCCTAAGTGCCGATCAAGCCAAAGGTGCCATAGGGGAAGTGCACGAAGGGGTTTGCGGTACTCATCAATCGGCTCACAAAATGATGTCGCTGCTTCGAAGAGCCGGGTATTTTTGGCCGACTATGCTTGAAGATTGCTTCAAGTATTATAAAGGTTGTCAGGACTGTCAAAAGTTTGGAGCTATCCAGAGAGCACCAGCATCGGCTATGAATCCAATCATTAAGCCTCGGCCGTTCAGAGGAAGGGGGATCGACATGATCGGCCAGATTAATCCACCCTCGAGCAAAGGACACAAGTTTATATTGGTGGCGATCGATTACTTTACCAAATGGGTGGAAGCAATTCATTTGAAGAAGGTTGACTCTGGGAATGCAATCGAGTTTGTCAAGGAGCATATCATCTACCGATTTGGCGTCCCTCAAACTATTACCACGGATCAGGGATCTATCTTTGTCTCAGACGAGTTTGTTCAGTTTGCCGATAGCATGGGAATCAAGTTGTTAAATTCTTCACCATATTATGCTCAGGCTAATGGATAGGCAGAAGCCTCCAACAAAAGTTTGATCAAGTTGATAAAGAGAAAGATCTCTGAGTACCCAAAACAATGGCATAGCCGATTAGCCGAATCACTCTGAGCTTATTGGATGGCCTATCATGGATCGATCCAGATACCCCCTTACAAGTTGGTCTACGGGCACAAAGCTGTTTTGCCATGGGAGAATGTCATCGGCTCAAGAAGGATTCAGCTCCAAGATGAGTTAACAGCCGATGATTATTACAACCTTATGGTAGACAAGTTAGAAGACTTGGTCTTATCAAGGATGCATGCTCTGAAAAAGTGACCAGGGATAAAGAAAGAATTGCTCGTCATTATAACAAGAAAATTGTGCCTAAGTCTTTTACAGAAGGTGAGCTGGTCTGAAAGTTGATACTGTCGATTGGTACAAGAGATAATAAATTCGGCAAGTGGTCACCTAACTGGGAAGGGCCTTTTAAGATCCACAAGTGCGTCTCTAAAGGAGCTTACATTCTAGAAGGATTGGATGGAGAGGTGTTTGGAAGGGCTCTTAACGGCAAATACTTTGTAGACCCCCATTTTTATAACAGGAATCATTCGTGTTTATAGTACCATTTCCCTGGATCGAGTAGTTTGGAACCCACGAAATACAGTACTGAATTATCTAGTGCGCGTGCACAAATTGTCTTACACAACATATTACAATATAGGCCCGAAGGCAATGTCTAGTGCTTAGGACCAAACGGTCCGGAAAAAACCAAAAGCAGAAATTAGGTAAGGCAGCGGATAGAAGGTATCGGCATGCCATTGCCACAGGCAACGACCGGAGTCTGAGACCTCTTGGGCACCTTCGTCTTCCTCACCCTCCTGGTAGTATGCGTACGGGTCCTCCAAGTCTTCATTGCCTTCATCTGAAGGTTTATGCATATAGCAAGGGTGAGTACCAGCCGTACTCAGCAAGCCACCACAACAAGGATGCATATGATAGGGGATAATCAAAGAACGGCTGTGGGTCTTTTGCATAAAGCCAGTTTTGCAATTCTTTTCATAAACCTAAGACCTAAGCCTGATCAAGTTTTATTTCCATAATTCATTAAATCGGTGACGGTTCTGTCCACCATCCATTGTGATTCCAAGGATAGCTTTCCGCCACCAGATCGTCATGATTTTCTAGGGGTCTACCCCTTCTCACTTTTCCGAGAAGTTGCTCCACCAGCACATAAAATCGTCATGCAAGCCCATCCCATCATTTTAAAATTTAGAGTCTAGCCAAGAGAGAAACTTGTCAAGTCGCTCCATATCCGCGAGCACAGCTATTCAAATAGATTGATTCACTCACACCGCAGTGGATGTACACTTTACCCGTACTCCGTGACTGCCCAACAAATGAACCTATGTCCCAACACATGAGACGGTCACTGCAAAGCCTTTCAATAACCTCACTTTGGCAATACCAGCTCCATGAACTTAAATCCTCTTGCACTCTAGCCGTCATTTCCTAGCAGTGCGAGGAGTTCTGGCGCTCCAGGGGTAAGGGAAAACTCATTCTTTTAGTTGTAATCAATTTTGATTTTCAATCATCATTTCACACATAGGCCCGCAGCCTCATCTCAGTCATAAGAACCACTATGCAGGGATACTGCGCACTACGTAGTTTTCACCCTGTGCCAACGGTCAAAAACTGTTGCAATAAGACTAATTTAGTTGTGATAACAATCTATCGCAACGAAGTGACTAGCGTTGCATGGTGTGGTAATAAAGTCCGTTGTAATAAGTTCTGACAACTCTTTTAGTTTAGTTGCAATAAATATGGATATTGCAACATCATTTAGCGTTGTGACACATGGTAAGCGCATCATATTTTAGCGTTGCAAAAGGTTCTGTTGCCACGATGTGGATGTTGCAAATGGATCAATCGCCACAACAATCATCGTTGCAATATTGCATACTGCAACACAAGAACGATGTGGCGAGATGCGGTACTGCCACACAAAGTGTCCCGTTGCAATAGTGTTCTCTATCTATTGCAACGTAAACTTCAGTGATGCATTAAGCTCGGGTGCCTTATTGCCACGTTATGCTCCTGTTGCCATAGTTAAAAAATGCAACACAAATATGGTGTGGGGGCATACACTATTACAACGCAACACGGCCCGTTGCAATAGTGTCTCTCCGTCTATTGCAACACAAACTTCACTGATGCATTAAGCTTGGGTATCATATTGCAACGTTATGATCCTGTTGCATAGTTAAAAACTGCAACATAGATATGATGTGGGGCGATGAGGTGTTGCAACGCAACATGTCCCGTTGCAGTAGTCTCCCTCTATCTATTGCCACGTTATGATCAATGTTGCAATAATAGCTTTTAGCCATGCAAATAATCATAGGATTTGCAATGACTTTATGATTGGCCTAAAACATTTTTTTACTACAAATTTAATACCGATGGCAATGCAAATTTTAAAACATTGAACACACAATAGATTTCACCATAACTCAAATAGTTATTGCATTGTGATACAAACGATGATCCAAAAGTTCATTACAAGGTACTAATATATAGAATCCAAGACAAGGTACTAAAATATGGAACTCAAATAGTATGGAACACTCCAAAAATAACTCTGCAATTGGGTTTGTCTTCGTTGGGTACGTTGGCAGCAGTGAGGGGTGCAAGTTGGCCAAATCTCAGCGCTCAGCTCAAATCTTGTCAGTCTGCTGTAAAAAACTGCATGAAAATCATTAATTACCCGCCGGTTACCGTAATTAAATCAATTGAAATATTACAATATTTATGACTGCCACATGTTTAATTTGCAAATAGTATAGCTTACCATGTCTTTCTTTTTCCGTGAACGAGTTTTGACAGCATTTTGCATGAGTTGATGTGTAAAAATAAAACTTGGTGCAGAATTAGCAACATTCTTTTGAAACAAAATTTTGCTAACGAGTCGACTTGATTCTTGTTCACAACGATGATCTGCTTTTTGAGTGGTCAAGACACTTTGTGGAGCATCCTATAAACAACACAACAAATAATAAACTTGATTTGTATCACTATACAAGTAATAGGTTTGTCGTGCACAGAATGAACATTTGTTACCTCCTTCGATAGTGTCTTGTCATGCACAGATTGAATAGGTGTTGGCCCTATAACAACTTCAGTGGCAGAAGACGTGTTCTGTGTATATAGACATAAGCAATTAAATTAAGCTCAAGGGTACTCACAAACAATAGAACAGGGCATGGAAAAAATTAGGAAAATCATCTCTGAAATGTTGGAACAGAACAGGGGTTCTCACAGATTGAACATTTGTTACCTCCTTTGATAGTCTTTTGTCGTGCACAGATTGAACAGTTGTTGGCCCTGTAACTACTTCAGCTGCAGAAGACGTGTTCTGCGTATATAGACATAAGTAATTAAATTAAGCTCAGGGGTACTCACACACAATAGAACAGGGCATGGAAAAAATTAGGAAAATCATCTCTGGAATGTTTTTTGAGCTGGAAATAAAATTGCATGAAACACTAGGTCAAGTTAACTCCCTGGACACCATTACAGAAATATGTTTAGGCAGCTCGCCAGTCCAATAATTTGGCCCCATAGCTGCAAGATTGTGAGCTACAGAGTTACAAGCCCTTGGGCAGTGCTCAATAGAGCAAACAACAAAATGATAAGCTACAGATCTGGTTTTCGAAATTAGCAGGGCTACAGAGGACCTGTCAATACATGGGCTTCTTAAAGCATTCACCGCATTTATTGCATCAGAACAGGCTATCACTAGTTATATCATAAAAAAATTTAATACTAGTAGCACTTGGAGAAAATAGGAGCAACTTCATACCGTAGTGATACTAATAGCAACTTCATACTAGTAGCAACTTCATACTGGAGTAACTTCAATAGTTCAAGGTAGCAACTTTAATCAGAACAAGAATCATTAATAGTGGTACTCACATCAATAGCCTCATTCCCGAGTTTCAGCTTGGGCAAATCCTATGTTTTTTGTGGCAGCCGGGGTGGTAGTCTATGAATCGGCAGGCACAGATAACATCAGTGCATATTGATATACAAAATAATCATGGCCACATATTTTGTGATACAGCTTGAAAATTATACAACAGAACAGGGGTGCTCAGCTTTCACATTATTGGTTATAATTTGTCACACCCTGGGTTTTTCTCTAATTCATTTAAATAATTTACCCTGAAATAATCAGAATTTCTGAAATTAACCTAGAGTCAACCAATAATTTTAAAATACAATTAATAAATGGAAACAACATGGTAGGATTTTTCTTGAATTCGCATGTCAAAATACGCTAACGATTTTTCTTGAAATTTTTAGAGCACTCTAAGTATTTTTAATCAATTAAATAAGAAATCGGGAATTAATTAAGCCCCCAAAAATCCTTTTTCCCTTTTTCTTTTCTTTTTCGTACAGGCTGCACAGTACTCCCGCCCTTTCCTTTGGGCCGTCGGCCCGATTCCCTCCTCGGCCCAAGCCGCCCGCGCGTGTGCCCCGATCGTGGGCCGAGGCCCGCAACGCCCGCCGCAGCGCGCAAGTCCGCGGGCGTCCTCGCCGCGAGTCACACGACGGTGGGCCCGCCTGTCGGGTTTCCGTCCCTACGCCCGGTCGGTCCGCGCCGCCGCCATGCGCGCCGCCGCTCCGCTCCTTTCCGTTTGAATCCGAGCCACGTCGGCCCGGCCGGGCTCAATCTCGCGACGCCGTTTCCATCCCCGCAACCCCGCACCCGATGGAAACCCTATCCGCGCGGAATCCGTCGCCGATTGTTTCCCTCTCTCTCGATTCAGTGAACAACGGCGAAGAATCCGCGCCGTTTCCGTGTTTGTTTCGGCCCCGTTGTACCCCTATAAAACTCCCCCATCGCCGCAGCGCGTTTCCCTTTGTTTCCCGTGCGCTAGCCCCAAATCCGCCGTCGCCATCGTCGCCTTCTCCGTCGCCGTCGGTGCGCCGCCGCCCTCTTCCTCTTCGGTTTTGGTCTCTCCCGAACCGCTCCGCGCGCATCATTCCGCCTCCGCCATGTTTTCCCGCGCCCGCGCACCCTCCGCCGCCGTCGCCGGTGTCGCCGGAGGCCGGCGGCCGCCGCGCGGCCATGGCCGGCGGGCGAGCTCGAGCCGCCGCCCAAACCCTAACCCTAGCGCCGCTCCCTGCGCCGTCCGATCTTTCGGATCGGGCGGATCCGCACCGTCCGTCGCGATCGATCCGTCGCCGTTCGATCCGGTCGCCGCACGCCCGATGGTTGCCGCGTGTCCGCCCTCGGCCGCCGCCCGAACCCTAACCCTAGCCGCGATCCGCACCGTCCGATCCTTCGGATCGGGCGGATCTGGACCGTCCTCGCGCGCAAGGCCGTCGCCGTTCGATCGCCGCCACCCTCCCCGATGCGCGCCATGTGCCCCTCTCTCCGCCGCCGCCGTGGACTCGGTCCACCGTGGACCGCGCCCGCGCCGCTGCGTCGGCCGCTTGCGCCGCCGACGTCGGCCCTACCGCTTGCGCCATGCTTGCGTCACCCGGGGGCTTAATTGCGCCGTTTTAATCTTTTCAGTTTAGGTTAAAAATCGCAATTAAACTTCTAAAATTCATATCTTTTGAATCCGAGCTCCGTTTTAGCCTATTCAAATTTCATTAAATCCAGGAAAATGTCAAGAATCCATTAAAAATACTTTTCAGTATTGTTTCAGTAGACTTTTAGGGTGTTTGTTGAGTGCTTTGTTTGTCGTGTAGATCCCGAGTTTTCCGGCGAGCCCGTTCTCTTCGAAGTAGTCGCCGAGGTTCCTCAGTCTCCAGAGCCAGGCAAGTCATACCTTACATTGACCATATTGTACCTATTTTATGTAAATATCTCTTTTTTCTTCAAATGCTGCATATGTTTTAGAATGTCATTTTATGGGATAATTATACCTATTGTACTCAACCATAGGATTGTTTACCTTATACCATTGATAACTTGGGGTTCAATATGACTAGATGTTAGCTTAAGGTTTGCTTAATTATGCTTAGCGCAGCTAGCTCACTTAAGGGAATCACACTAATCAAGTTTCATTACTGGAAGTTAACTCTCGAGATGATGTTAAGTTGTGAGCATGTCTCTAATAATATTGATTTATGAAAAAGGTGGGTCGTGAGCACATGGTTGGTCTTTGGTTAGCGTGCTCATGACGATTAAGGACCGGTTCTCGGGAAACCACGTAAGAAATGCCGTGCATACCACAAGCCGCATGGGTAATGGTGGGCGTAGCGTAGCATCTCTAGTTGACGTATCCCGGAGAGGGTGGGCGTGATGGAGTTGGGTCAGCCCGGTTTTAAGGGTTGATCAACTTCCGGATTCACCGCGGCACTAGAGGGCTGCCCATTGCCCGATGGGAATGGGGCGAAACCTTGGTGTGGTACGATTTACTAGAGGGGTTATGTGAAGGGTCTGTCACGGTTCCTTTCCGGGCACCATGGTGGTGCACCGGCGCACGGTAACGTGTTGTGGGATTGTGTCTTGTGGGTACAGATTGTACACCTCGATCGAGTAAAAACTATTCGAATAGCCGTGCCCACGGTTACGGGCGATCGACCAGATTCACCTTGATTAGTCTCATCTATTTATTTGAATGAAATGTTGAAGCATAACTAGTGCAGGTGGATGGATGGGCTGTTGCAACATGGTTTGAGCGTTGGACGGTGTTTATTTAATACCGCTTAAATATTACTGCTTTTTTTCTTGTCTTCAAATATTGTTATTATATTCGCAAATGCTGTTTATGCAAATTGAACCTCTTGACCTTTCCTTGTTATTTATCTTGCATCATGTCCCCTTTTAGGTGTGACTTGTTGAGTACGGTGGTTGTACTCGGCCTTGCTTCTTTTTCCCCCTTCAGTGCCAGAGGTTGAGATCAAGGTCTCCGAGGAGGTGTAAGCTTGTTCTCGTCAAGGTTTAGCTGTGGAGTTGGTGTTCCGCTTCGCTCGTGTCGAGTTTAGCTTGAGTCAGTTTTTTTTTCCTTTCCGATGCATTTGTGTAACTCTTTTATATTGTTTCTAAGACGAGGATTCTGTATTATCAATAACGTCGATTTGTGTACCTCGGCTGATGCCTGGACGAGGGTGTAATGCACAAATTAGCTGTAGAAATTCTGGTGTGAATTTCTGGGCGTGACATAATTACAGTACAACAGAACTTGATGGGAGAACGAACGGGGTACTCACATACAACAGATCGATCGGGGTACTCACAATAAATCGAACGGAATCATTAATAGTGGTACTCACATCAATAGCCTCATTCACAGTTGGTTGAGTTTCAGCTTGGGCAAATCCTATGTTTTTTGTGGCTGCCGGGGTGGTAGTCTGTGAATCAGTAGGCATAGATAACATCAGTGCATATTGATATACAAAATAATCATGGTTACATATTTATTAAAAATATATTACATGTTCCATTCTTCCTTCTCTCTGTTGTGCAACCAAAGATAGAAACTCTCTCTTCGGTTCCTCCATTGCATTTTTGTCTTCTTGCATTTGTCTCCTAGTTTCTTCCTTGTCCCTTTCCCGCTCGCGACTTGTTCTTCAAGTTGTGCCTTTAACTTCTCAACCTCACCTTGCGCTCAATATTTCTTTGTTTGGCTACGAGAGGAGGCATTGGCTTGTTCTTCTAGTCTCTCGCTCGCATGGGTGCGAGATGGGTCTTTGCTAAGTAACCATGGCCATGGACTCGTATGACATATTTTTGATGGTATCATTGTAACATTTTTGGAACACTCGGTCTTCCTCTTCTCTAGGGAAGACATGTTCATCGAAAGTGTTTCGCCTCGCGATTTTGAAACATGCATGCTCCGATGGAAAAAAAGAGTACAAGGTAACGTTCTGTGGCGCCTTATAAACCAAGATAATGTTTCATTTCACTCACATAAACTTCCCTAGATGCAGGGTCGACCATTCTTCACCCTTCATGTGAGTATGCCTCCATAGTTTCAAATCGGTTGGCTCTTCACCATTTTCGGTCTCTCTGTCACAATGCAGACAATGTTAACAATTTAAATTTCAAGAACAAATGTCTACGTTGGATAAGTTTAGTTATCAATTACCATCTCATAGCTACACTATGAGAATGGTTTTGATCCCATCAAATGCTTGGTCTTCTGTTTCTTGCGATTTTCAGAATTCTTGCTGCTGCGTCTCGAAAAACATTGTAGAAGGGCATGAATGTCATATTACAGGAAGGATGTTTCATTCTATAAGAAATCGTGCATACGGTACCTTGAAAGCTGTAGTTCCAAAATATAGCAACAAGTAGTGCCACTCAACAATGTCTAGATCTTTAGGCTTATATTTCATTCTCTCCTCATAAGTATCGTACGCCCTGTAGGTAGCACTAAACGTTGTGCGCCATCCTTTGTACCGTTCGTTTGCTACAACTTTTATCTTTTCCATGGGATTCTCAATGTCCTGAAAGTCCCACCTACTCTGTTCGCACATAAAACAATGATAAGGTTAACGTCTTATATTATGAACATGCATTGGAAAAAATTCACCATACCAGAATGTCGTTAGCAATAGCATCTTTGACATGTTCCTCAATATCTTTCCACACCTTCACTCCAATAATTGGCGCTCTTTTCCACACAAACAGTACCACCTCATCCACAAAATGGCGTTCGTTTGGTTCGACGGGACCTTCAGTTTTTGCAGAAAATTGTATTGGTAGTTTTTTTTTCAGCCTTCATTCGCTGCTTGGCTATACTAAAACCTTTTAGGCATCCGCGTCCTATTTTTTTAATCGGTTCCGATGGTCCTTCCAAAGCATGTCAAAGGGAGTTTATCAAACATCTATCGGAAAGGGCACATTTAACCTTAAAATAATATGAGGTAGATACCAATACCTTTTCCTTGGTGCCTCTGCTTCCGACCATGACACAGTCGTTTTGCTTTTGATACACACTCATCTCTGGTTTGATCACCTAAATATGACACTGCATTCATATTATATTTAACATTAGCGTGTTATGTATTTGATCGGTTAAATGATAATGGGCTCTTCCAAAAAATATTAAAAATATCAGGAAGACGGCCGGTTTCCCTTAACCATTCTATGTAAGTTCTGATTGTTTCCTCCCGAAAGTCGTCCTTCAAATCTGTAGGTTCGTGAATATATGTTAGTGCACATGGAAATTTTAAATCCTGTATGCATGGAAAGTGATGTATAAATGGAGCAGTACTTACCCATATCATTGTCATGGTTTTGGAGGTCCGCAAGCCACTCCTTGTATGCATCAAGTAAATCATCCGCCATCTGTTCAGCACTACGAACGTCAACCGGAAGTCGTTTGATGGGTGTTATGCTTACTGGTTGGTCAGACTCTTCATTCGTTGACAATACTATTCCAATTGTCTTCTCTTTCTCATTATCTTCTATCATTGACTGGACATCACGACTAAAATCAATCAGTTTAAGACTTGCTAGTGCACTGCTACATCGTTTCTTGTAGTACATGTAGTCTCTCATAGTGTAACCCACTCTTTCTTTTAGTTGTAGCAATGAAACAAAAGTGATGTCATCTCGTTCAATTGAGATCTCGTAGAATTCTTGTTCTCGATCTTCCCCCTTGCAATGGACTTTTAGCAGCCATCTGTTAGCCTTGTCACTGCCAAGAGAAAAAATAATTTAGCAAACAAAACATGCTTCTAACAACTAAAATTGACTTAACCAGAAAAGTTGTGAAAAAACTACAATTGTATGTCAGCTGCTTAATTTTACTATGTTCTGGAAAGGTAAATACAATAGTTAGGATGTTATAAATATTCATTGAGTTTGACAATCCGCAATACATAAGGAGAAATAAAGTTGTTAGCCTTAGTAAAATGGGTTCATAAATTCATAATTTGCTTGCATGTATACTACTTGTCGTTTTGAAGAAGAGACAAATTTGACTGGTCATTGATATGTCCTTAGCTAAAAACTAATGAAATATTATTCTCTATATGTCATTTATTCTTGTTGTCTTATGAACTGGAATAACGAGCTACTTGGGCCTATAACATGGGAACGGTAACATAAAGGGATTAGAAGATGGCAAAGTATATGTTCAGTTATAGAAAAAGCTAGGGCTGCTATGTATTCTGTGAGCTAGAATCTGATGCATTGATAATTTTGTTCATTGAAATGGAAATTTGCAGCAGGAACTAATAATAATACAATCCTCAGATTTTGAAATGTAATACAAATCATTATTAAAACCCCAAATACAATCCTCGATCATTATTAAAACCCTAAATATTATGGCACAAAGTAGTATTGAACTCTACTGTATTAAAACCCCATACTAATTGTTCTCTGCTTCATCAGCGTCGACACCATCTGGAAGCGCGATTGCACGAATTACACCCTTTCGCAGGGTCTTGGTGGTGCTTTGTAACACTCTGAAAATCGGGGATTTAAAAATCAAAAACTAAAAATTGGGACTTACAAAAAACTTTTGGTATTATCGCATCTCGTCGTGTTTATCGCCTCTTATCTATAAGTTTTGTCGCGTGATATAGATGAAATAAAAATTTATTTAAAGAATGCAAAGCCAAGGGAGTTTCAAAATCCAAAAAGAAAGGAAATTTAAACAAATAAAGATCCGAAATAAACAAAACAAAATTAATTGATTATAAAAAAAATATATATATAGGGAAGTCTAGGGTTTTGAATCAAAAATCATATTTTGGAAAAATTAAAATATAGATTTGAGGGAATAATATGTAAGACTTGGGAATCTATAAAAATTGTTTGAAAAGTATATAATTTTGGTATAAACCCTAAAATAGTGATTGAAAAGTAATTAATATCCAAATATGAATAATAAAAATATTTAGAAAATAAAATATGAAGTTGAGAAAGTAATTTTAATAAAAAAATCCTAACTTTTAAATTTAAAAGAAAAGAATAAATTAGGGATGAAAATATATTTTGAATATTGAAAAGTGGGGAAAATTTGAAAATGTATTCTTAAATAAATTTTGGGAATATTAGAATTTATTTTGAATTTTTAGAATGAAAGGAAAAAGAATTGGGAAAATGGGAAAGTAATTCGGGGAAAATAGGACCGAGCACTGTTCATTGTCGGCCACGTGTTCGACCCGGCCCCCTCGCCACTGCGCGCCGCGCGTCGCGCGCCCGGTCGCGCCACGCCGTCCCCACCGCGCGCCACGCCGCGCGCGCCGTGCGCTGTCGGCACGCCACGCACGCACCGACCCGCCCGCGCCGCCCCGTTGCCGCACGCCGCGCCGTCGTCCTTGCGCCGCCCGCCGCCTGCCGTGCGCGCGCGCCACCGCCGCCTCGTGTTGCGCGCCGCCGCCCTCCCCTCGTGCGCGCGTGCCCACGCCGCGCGCCGACCGCCCTCTCCGCACGCGCCACGCGGCCGACGCGTCGTGCCGCGCCGCACGCCGCCGGACCCCCTCTCATGCGTGCTCGTGCCGTGCGCCGCCCGGACCCCCATCTTTCCTCCGGCCACGCCTATAAACGGGTGGCCCAAGCCCCTCTCTCCTCACCACCGATTTCCCTCCTCCTGCAGAAGCCGCGCCGCCGCCGGAGCTCCGTCGCTACGCCATTGCCGCCGCCGCTTCACCGGTGCCGCGTCGCCGCCCACGCCGTTGCGCCTCCAACGGTAAGCCGCCCTTTTCTTCCCCTTAGCCAACCACCGCCGTGCGCCGTATTCCCACCGTCGCCGCCGAGCGAGGAGAAAACAGAGAAGAGGGAGAGAAGAGAGTGAACAAAGGGAGGAAAGGAAAACAGAGGAAGGAAAAAAAAGAAAAGAAAAAGAAAAGAGAATATGAAAGGAAAAAAAAGGAGAAAAATAAAAAAAAATAAGAAAAGAGAAATTTTGGAAAAAGAATTAGGAAATTTTTTTTAAGATATTTCATGAAAATCTCTGGGCAAAATGACATATTTTTCTTCAAAACAAACTTGGTTTCCAAAATAATTCGGGACCAATTATTAAACATGTTTTCCAAATTATTTAATCATAGCATTCATTTATCCTTCAAAGAAAATTATTTATGTCTTAAACTTATCTCCAAAATATTATTCTTGATCTATATTTTTGCTAGACTTAAAACCTAGATTATTAATATAATACTTAGCTGCCTTGATTATTTTTGGGATCGATTACTATTAACCCTAGGTCGTACTATCCGAAACTTATTGATTGTCGCATAAATTATTCGTTTGGGATTTTGTTTACGACTTAGTTCCTCATCACATAATATTTATCATATAGATTTTCTAAAATTCAGAAATCTAAGCGATATACAAGTCTAGCTTCTATCAATTAATTTCGATTTATATTATTATAAACCCTAGGACTTCTCGAACCAAGAAGTAATTTGATGAAATTGAAAGATAATCACTTTCTTTTATTAATTGAATCATCAACTCTAGTATTTCTCAAACTTTAAGCATATTAAAATAAATATCGCATCCTTCTTAACAAAAGCGGATTCAATACAAAACTTCGAATCCTTATAATCCTTTCGCTCTAACCCGGATTTCGTCGAAACTCGAGCCTAGGTTCGCATAGAGTCATAGCCTAGTGTTAGGAGCCGCTATTGCGATTTACTTGGTTTTTCTTTTGGATCTTGCTGGATTCTACTTGAATTCTAATCGAATTCAAATTTGATTTCTCGCACGTACGATTAGCGTCCGAGGAAGGCGTTGAGTACACAGAAGACCCCAACCAACAAGTGTGCGAGCAAGGCAAGTCAACACATCCCTTTGAACATATTGATCCTACTTTGTGAAATGATGTTGTTTTCAATTACAAATTGCATGCTATATACAAATGAGTACCTATTTTTGATATATCCTGCCTTGATATTGAATATCCTTAGAAATATTCTTTGTAACCTTCGATGTGATACAACCGGAGGTTATCTTGATAAAATGCTTAGCCACGCTTATACTAGATTCTTGCATACTCATGATTTTACAAATAAGCCTCGTGCTTGGGCAACTATCTTGGGAAGATGGTTGAGACACGGCAAGTGGAGACATGAGCGCCACGTTGCCTTGATCATGTTGGAAATGGCTTTGATGAAAAATGAAAATACGAACCAATGTTTTTAGGCGGGCGGATGGATGGATTTGGGTGGATTCGGAAAAGGCTAGTACCGTCCCAGTCGGTTAAGGACCGAGCCATGAGACTACAACTTAGAACGAGCCGGCACAACCGTACTTCTCGAATGGGTATAGACCTAGCTAATTAAATATCCGAGCGGAGGCGGTATCCTTGCATAGTAGGTTCGGTGTTGGCGTTGAGGTAAGGGCTTGCCGGTGGGGGTGCACCACGGTGGGTGCACGGACGATAGTTAAGGGCCTTCCGGCGGGGGTGTACCGCTGGATGGTACTCGGCGAGATCGGGCGGGCGATCAACATGAAGAAATGAAGACATGAAGATGGAAAGTTCAAAGTTAGAGCAATTCCTTCTCTTACCCCGGAACGCCGAGAACTCCTCTCACCGCTAGGAAATGACGGCTAGAGTGCATGAGGGCTTAAGTTCATGGAGCGTGTACTGCCAAAGCGAGGTTATCGAAAGGCTTTGCCGTGACCGTCCCATATAGAGGGATGTAAGCTCATTCAATGAGTAGTTGCGGAGTACGGGTAAAGTGTACATCCCTTGCAAGTGTGAGTCAATCAATCTATTCGAATAGCCGTGCTCGCGGTTAATGAGCGACGTGACGAGTGTTTCCGTGGCTAGACTCATAAATCTTAAAATGATGGGTGGGATTGCATAATGATTTTCATGTGCTGGGAACCCAACTTCTCTATCTGGGAGAAGGGGGAAGACACCCCAGAAAACCATGACGAATCGGAGGCGGAAAGCTATCCTTGGGATCACAATGGATGGTGGACAGAACCGTCGCCGACTTAATATACTATGGACCTAAAACCTGATCTGGCTATACGTTAGGTTTGTGAAATGATTTGTGAAAATTGGCTTTGCGCAAATAAACCATAGCCATCCTTTGAATGACCCTATCATGTGCATCATTCCGTGTTGGTTTCTGAGTACGTTGGGTACTCACCCTTGCTATACGCACAAACCTCCAGATGAAGGAGAGGAGGAAGACCCGTACACATACTACTAGGAGGAATGAAGACAATGGAGCGCAACAGGTCTTAGTCCCCAGTCGTTGCCTGTGGCAATCGGCGTGCCGCAGCCTTCCGTCTGCTATCTTATCTAATTTCTGTTTTTGGTTGTATCCGAACCGGTAGGTCCTTTATGTATTGGATATTGCCTTCGGGCCTATTATTGTAATAATTTCAATGTAAGACTATTCGTGCACTTTGCACCTGGTAATTCAGAACTGTATTCGTGGGTACCGAACTACTCGATCCAGGGATAAGGTACTATGAACACGAATGATTCCCGTCCTCAAAAATGGGGGTCTACAGAGCTGGTATCAGAGCAGTGCGACTGTAGGATAAGACCAACTGGCGCCCCACCCCTTTATAGCTGGTCAAAGGGAAATATCCCTACATAGGATTATTTTGGAAATACAAACTATTTTCACAAGGCAAACATATTTTCTCTCTCACCCCCCAATTTCTCTACAAACATTTGATTTTACCTTTTTCTAAACCCTAAACTATCTTCAAAGATAGATATAGGACTGTGACCCTGTTAAAGCTTGAGAGATTGTTTAGTCCACCCGCTAAAGCAATAAGAGTACACAGAACAAGGTCCCAACCGAGCTTAACTGTTCTTTTGATTTTTTTCTCTCGACAATAGATGGGAAAGAACAAGGGCAGGAAATCAAGATCTCAACAATCTCATGGATCAACACAGAGCGACCTTATGGACATTCCACCTTCTTTCCCTATGAATCCGACCTTAGCCCAGATAATGGCTAGCCAGACACAATTGATGATCATGATGGTGCAGCAAATGCAACAACACCTTCAAGTTTTGGGTTCATGTCCGAGCAACGTCGGTATGTTCCGACTCAAGCCCCGATGACTCTGCGAATATCTTGTCAAGCCCACGAAAGCGTAACGCGCGACCCACCATTAGGAGGGAAGGAAACGCTTGGCCCCCGCTACGGCTTCATGGAACAAGGATATGGAATAAGGAACAGTGCAGGGGAGAAACACACCGGAACCCCGATCGAGGGAGAGATACCGTGCGGAAGGAAGGACAAGGAATTCAATTCAATGACCGGCCAAGGGCTCAGTTCGCCATCCAACTCCAGGAAGAGGAAGTCACCAAAATGGACCACAGGTGGTACTGGCAGGATGATCATCACGAGCACAGTGTGTACCCCTAAAGATGCTGAGAAGATTCCCCGATGTCTAACGAGGAATGTGCACTGCTTCAACTGTGGAGAGTTAGGGCATTATGCCAACGACTGCCCTAGGACAATTGCCGCACCGTTTCGCATTCCAACACCTATCCTGATAGTCTCAAGGAAAAGGAATGTGACTTGCTTCAACTGTGAAGAATTTGGGCACTATGCCAACCAATGCCCCAAGCCACACAGCACCCCTCCTCTTACTGGTGCCAATGCAACCGCCATAGGTGGCAACCCCAGATCGGGCGAGGCTCAAACAACTAGACAAGGAGTCTGCATCAACTCGGGTCTTGCTTTGGATGGAATTAAGACAGCAACGACCATGCCCCTACCCTTATGTATGAAGACCCTAGATCGATATTAGTGTTGTTGTGTTGTGTTGTATGGACTACACATGTCTAATGTATCCCCCTGATGTAACATCTACGAACTAATATGAAGCTCCATGTTATGTCTTAAATGAGTTTATTCCACCATGCTTGTTGTGTGCAAAAGATCATTTGAAACAACTTAACGTAAACAAAAAGAAAGAAACGGGATCGATTAGAATCGTGACCTTAGTAGGCTAATCCCTTACCCCATCTATACTTTTCAGATGGCGCACCGTCGTAGAGCCTCAGCAGCTACTGAGAACCCGTCGGAACCTAACCCTACCACCCTAGCAGAGGTCATGGCTTCACAAACCCAATTGCTTCAAGCCATTGCCAACAACCAAGGACAACATGGAGGATCAAGCTTAGGTGAGTTTATGAGAGCCAAGCCACCCACCTTCGCTATGGCAGAAGAACCTATGGATGCTGAAGATTGGCTGAGAGTAATAGAGAAGAAGTTAACCCTCGTCCGAGTACAAGAAGCCGACAGGGTCGTTTTCGCCACTAATCAGCTGGAAGGTCCCGCAAGTGACTGGTGGGACACCTACAAAGAGACTCGGGCTGAAGATGCTGGGAGAACCGACATGGGAAGAATTCACGGTTGCTTTTCGTGAAAATTTCGTACCAGGCGGTTATGAGGATGAAGAAAAATGAGTTCCGTAGGCTGCGCCAAGGAAACACCACGGTACAAGAGTACCTTAACAAGTTCACGCAGCTTGCCCGTTACGCCACAAGCGATCTGGCAGATGAAGAGGAAAAGATGGACAAATTTATTGAAGGACTGAACGATGAGTTAAGAGGACCGATGATCGGTCAGGACCACGCTAGCTTTGAGCCTCATCAACAAGGTCGTAAGGCTTGAGCATGACCAAAGGACGCTTGAAAACAACCGAAAGAGAAGACTTGCTCTAGCCCGCCCGATTCAAGGAACGCCCACGACCTAAAAGAGCAACACCAACGGGTTGGAAGCGCCGTCACAATGACCAATCGCCCGTTCCACCGCAACGCCGACGGGCCACCCGCCACCCCTTTCCGTACCCGGCACCTACCTTGGTGACCCCAAGACTTAAGAACGTGAGTGCTTCAAGCGTGGGGAATATGGACATTTCGCCAATCACGCGCCTAAGCCACGTAACACCCCGTCCGTCGGAGCCAACGCCATTGCTGTAAGAGGGACCCCTACCCCGTACACTGGACCTTGACTGTTTGGGACACCCCAACCGATGGAGGCCACCACGGAATCCGCCATGGCCAAGTGAACCATGTGCATGCGAAGAGGCCCAGGAGGACCGGATCGTGCTAATGGGTACGTTCTCCATCCATTCGCACTAAGTTAAAGTTTTGTTCGGTTTCAAAACATCGCATTCTTTCATAACCTCGAGGACAAGCACGGGACCACGGACCGAGACTCGATGTTGTGTGAGCGAGCCACGGGAATATTTACGCTACTATCCATGGCCAATATGCCAGTAAGATCAGGATTACTCGGGCATATTTCCTAAGGATTTGTTGATTATGCCTAAAGCAATGCTTAAAATTTATTTTAAGGGGGGTAGAGTGTCATGACCATGGATCTTTAAATGGTACCCCATGTTGTAGCTAGATGAAACCGAACCTTCTTCCGTCAACCATACCCAGGATCACAATCATACCATATAAGGTCACTACCCATCTATGTAATAAAGGTCTCTAAAATTTTGGAGTAGCAAGTCTATTATACAACTTAAGAAAAGCTTAGCAATAGACATACTAAATATTGTATGTTTAAAAGATCATTCTTTAGACAGACACCGCCACCATCTGTTAGTCAATTGGACATTACACCTATTCACAGCAGAACAAGGTTTAGATGGATCTAAGCCCCTCAAAATATAGTTAGATTCATATACTTTACATGGGAAACTAGTTGGAACGCTAGTAGCAATCCTAGCAATCAATGTCATCCAACCACCCTTCGACAAGCAAAACCCAACAACCTAAACCACCGAGCACCGGTTTAGACAAAACATCCAATGTGCTCCCGATATAAAGACAAAAGGGAGATTCGGGCGTGTAGCGCGATCCATACATAAGGGGACAAATTCTAGGAACCATCCATTGACTACCTAATCTATTAGCAACCCCAGAAAAGAGAGAAAAACAATGGGTGCCAACACGACGAGAAGACAAACCGCCTCACAAAGGAAATCCTGGTAACCATCCTCTGTCGCATCCCGCCACGCCTCCAAACAAAAACCAAGTGGGTATAGCACCCAAGCCGATAAAGTACTAATAGCCGCTCCGACATACCACACTTTTGCCCACACCCATCGCCAGCGGCGACCCTTTCGCGAATGCAGCCTCCCCGGCCGAAGAGCCTCGACACCACTATCCTCCGAGCATCGTCTCCGGCGACGAATCCACCCATCGCCTGAACCGATGAGGAAACATCTCCTCCCACCCTAGAGCCTGCGACCGCAAGCCCTAACCGCCGACGAAGTCCGCCTCTGCCAAGAACCCATCGCTCTACTTCGCCTTCGTCATGGAGCCCTCGCTCCATCCCTCCTTCACTCGAGCTGCTTCGCCTCCACTTACCCTCTAATCTGCTAGCCGGGACAAGTGTGAGAGACAAGCCACCTCTCTCTCCCCTTTCCTTAAAAAAAAAAAGAAGCAAGGGCACACATCAAAAGATTCCCTATGGGAATATTAGATTAATAGAACCACTAAAGCCTAGAGTACCTAGAGCGGGTTTCTAAAAAAAAAAGAGGAAGATAATATTGTTATCGAAACAAAGAATCGCAAATACACGTAGGGATCACCTTAAGAACTCGTGATCTATGTTCGCCTTATCATAAACCATCGTCCTATCCATCATTTGTTGGGATGAAGTCCTAAGTAGAACAGTCATATATGAACCAACAGACTTACAACCACAACCCAACCCAAATCTCGGGGACGAGATTTATTTTAAGGGGGGTAGGTTTGTAACACTCTGAAAATCGGGGATTTAAAAAATCAAAAACTAAAAATTGGGACTTACAAAAAACTTTTGGTATTATCGCATCTCGTCGTGTTTATCGCCTCTTATCTATAAGTTTTGTCGCGTGATATAGATGAAATAAAAATTTATTTAAAGAATGCAAAGCCAAGGGAGTTTCAAAATCCAAAAAGAAAGGAAATTTAAACAAATAAAGATCCGAAATAAACAAAACAAAATTAATTGATTATAAAAAATATATATATAGGGAAGTCTAGGGTTTTGAATCAAAAATCATATTTTGGAAAAATTAAAATATAGATTTGAGGGAATAATATGTAAGACTTGGGAATCTATAAAAATTGTTTGAAAAGTATATAATTTTGGTATAAACCCTAAAATAGTGATTGAAAAGTAATTAATATCCAAATATGAATAATAAAAATATTTAGAAAATAAAATATGAAGTTGAGAAAGTAATTTTAATAAAAAAATCCTAACTTTTAAATTTAAAAGAAAAGAATAAATTAGGGATGAAAATATATTTTGAATATTGAAAAGTGGGGAAAATTTGAAAATGTATTCTTAAATAAATTTTGGGAATATTAGAATTTATTTTGAATTTTTAGAATGAAAGGAAAAAGAATTGGGAAAATGGGAAAGTAATTCGGGAAAATAGGACAGAGCCTGTTCATTGTCGGCCACGTGTTCGACCCGCCCTCGCCGCTCGCGCCGCGCGCGCGCGCGCCGGTCGCGCCACGCCGTCCCCACCCGCGCGCCACGCCGCGCGCGCCGTGCGCCTGCTCGCACGCCACGCACGCACACCCGCCCCGCGCCGCCCGTGCCGCACGCCGCGCGGCGTCGTCCTTGCGCCGCCCGCAGCCGCCGTGCCGCGCGCCGGCCACCGCCGCCCTCGTGTTGCGCGCCGCCCGCCCTCCCTCGTGCGCGCGTGCCACGCCGCGCGCCGACCGGCCCCTCTCCGCACGCGCCACGCGCGACGCGTGCCGTGCCGCGCCGCACGCCGCCGGACCCCCTCTCATGCGTGCTCGTGCGTGCGCCGCCGGACCCCCATCTTTCCTCCGGCCACGCCTATAAACGGGTGGCCCAAGCCCCCTCTCTCCTCACCACCGATTTCCTCCTCCTGCAGCAAGCCGCGCCGCCGCGGAGCTCCGTCGCTACGCCATTGCCGCCGCCGCTCACCGGTGCCGCGTCGCCGCCCACGCCGTTGCGCCTCCAGAAGCCGCCCTTTTCTTCCCCTTAGCCAACCACCGCCGCGCGCCGTATTCCCACCGTCGCCGAGCGGCGAGGGAGAAAACAGAGAAGAGGGAGAGAAGAGAGTGAACAAAGGGAGGAAAGGAAAAACAGAGGAAGGGAAAAAAAAAGAAAAGAAAAAGAAAAGAGAATATGAAAGGAAAAAAAAGGAGAAAAATAGAAAAAAAATAAGAAAAGAGAAATTTTGGAAAAAGAATTAGGAAATTTTTTTTAAGATATTTCATGAAAATCTCTGGGCAAAATGACATATTTTTCTTCAAAACAAACTTGGTTTCCAAAAATAATTCGGGACCAATTATTAAACATGTTTTCCAACATAGCATTCATTTATCCTTCAAAGAAAATTATTTATGTCTTAAACTTATCTCCAAAATATTATTCTTGATCTATATTTTTGCTAGACTTAAAACCTAGATTATTAATATAATACTTAGCTGCCTTGATTATTTTTGGGATCGATTACTATTAACCCTAGGTCGTACTATCCGAAACTTATTGATTGTCGCATAAATTATTCGTTTGGGATTTTGTTTACGACTTAGTTCCTCATCACATAATATTTATCATATAGATTTTCTAAAATTCAGAAATCTAACGATATACAAGTCTAGCTTCTATCAATTAATTTCGATTTAGATTATTATAAACCCTAGGACTTCTCGAACCAAGAAGTAATTTGATGAAATTGAAAGATAATCACTTTCTTTTATTAATTGAATCATCAACTCTAGTATTTCTCAAACTTTAAGCATATTAAAATAAATATCGCATCCTTCTTAACAAAAGCGGATTCAATACAAAACTTCGAATCCTTATAATCCTTTCGCTCTAACCCGGATTTCGTCGAAACTCGAGCCTAGGTTCGCATAGAGTCATAGCCTAGTGTTAGGAGCCGCTATTGCGATTTACTTGGTTTTTCTTTTGGATCTTGCTGGATTCTACTTGAATTCTAATCGAATTCAAATTTGATTTCTCGCACGTACGATTAGCGTCCGAGGAAGGCGTTGAGTACACGAAGACCCCAACCAACAAGTGTGCGAGCAAGGCAAGTCAACACATCCCTTTGAACATATTGATCCTACTTTGTGAAATGATGTTGTTTTCAATTACAAATTGCATGCTATACACAAATGAGTACCTATTTTTGATATATCCTGCCTTGATATTGAATATCCTTAGAAATATTCTTTGTAACCTTCGATGTGATACAACCGGAGGTTATCTTGATAAAATGCTTAGCCACGCTTATACTAGATTCTTGCATACTCATGATTTTACAAATAAGCCTCGTGCTTGGGCAACTATCTTGGGAAGATGGTTGAGACACGGCAAGTGGAGACATGAGCGCCACGTTGCCTTGATCATGTTGGAAATGGCTTTGATGAAAAATGAAAATACGAACCAATGTTTTTAGACTGGGGCGGATGGATGGATTTGGGTGGATTCTGGAAAAGGCTAGTACCGTCCCAGTCGGTTAAGGACCGAGCCATGAGACTACAACTTAGAACGAGCGTACAACCGTACTTCTCGAATGGGTATAGACCTAGCTAATTAAATATCCGAGCGGAGGCGGTATCCTTGCATAGTAGGTTCAGGTGTTGGCGTTGAGGTAAGGGCTTGCCGGTGGGGGTGCACCACGGTGGGTGCCGGACGATAGTTAAGGGCCTTCCGGGGTGTACCCTGGATGGTACCTGGGCAGAGATCGGGCAGGCGATCAACATGAAGAAATGAAGACATGAAGATGGAAAGTTCAAAGTTAGAGCAATTCCTTCTCTTACCCCGGGAACGCCAGAACTCCTCTCACTGCTAGGAAATGACGGCTAGAGTGCATGAGGGCTTAAGTTCATGGAGCGGCACGCAAAGCGAGGTTATCGAAAGGCTTTGCCGTGACCGTCCCATATAGAGGGATGTAAGCTCATTCAATGAGTAGTTGCGGAGTACGGGTAAAGTGTACATCCACTGCAGTGTGAGTCAATCAATCTATTCGAATAGCCGTGCTCGCGGTTAATGAGCGACGTGACGAGTGTTTCCCGTGGCTAGACTCATAAATCTTAAAATGATGGGTGGGATTGCATAATGATTTTCATGTGCTGGGAACCCAACTTCTCTATCGGGAGAAGGGGAAGACACCCCGAAAACCATGACGAATCGGAGGCGGAAAGCTATCCTTGGGATCACAATGGATGGTGGGAGGAACCGTCGCCGACTTAATATACTATGGACCTAAAACCTGATCGGCTATACGTTAGGTTTGTGAAATGATTTGTGAAAATTGGCTTTGCGCAAATAAACCATAGCCATCCTTTGAATGACCCTATCATGTGCATCATTCCGTGTTGGTTTGCTTGAGTACGTTGGGTACTCACCCTTGCTATACGCACAAACCTCCGGATGAAGGAGAGGAGGAAGACCCGTACACATACTACTAGGAGGAATGAAGACAATGGAGCACAACAGGTCTTAGTCCCCAGTCGTTGCCTGTGGCAATCGGCGTGCCGCAGCCTTCCGTCTGCTATCTTATCTAATTTCTGTTTTTGGTTGTATCCGAACCGGTAGGTCCTTTATGTATTGGATATTGCCTTCGGGCCTATTATTGTAATAATTTCAATGTAAGACTATTCGTGCACTTTGCACCTGGTAATTCAGAACTGTATTCGTGGGTACCGAACTACTCGATCCAGGGATAAGGTACTATGAACACGAATGATTCCCGTCCTCAAAAATGGGGGTCTACATGCTTGTACCACCGCCGGTGTTGTCTAGCTTGTCCGATTTTGTCATCTTTAGGATCTGAGGAAAAACAAATATTCAAAAGTGACTGCAGAGAACTTCTAGGTTCAAAGAAATTAATGGCGTGCACAAGTGAAGGGCAGGTGTCGCTTCTGCGTGCTGCTGATCGCCACCGGTGTCTGATGGGCGTCGGCTGTTGTGGGCGTCGACGTCGGCGTCGGTTGAGCTTGAGACGTCGCAGGTGACTCACCGTGCTGCTGATCGCGCAGCTTCGAGGGCGTCGGCATTGGGTAGGATCGGCGTGGTGCCGATCGCCGCCCTGCACCGTGATGGAGGAGACGTGGGACTTGGGCTGTGTGCAGAAAACTGAAAGGGCGGATCCTACGCGCTTGATTGAGGAAACAAAATGGCAAGCCAATTGCCGCCTACCTATCTGGATGCCGCAATGAAGCTAGGACCAGGCGAGACTTTTCCTCCAGGCCCATGTGTCAGAGTGTGGGTTTAATTTTATCACTTAAAAAATTCTAACGCCAACAGCTTGAAAATTGAAATTAAGCGCCGCAGGAGAGCGGCTTACGGTTCAATCAGGCGCGGTTAGCAAAAATATATATAATTTCTTCACTTAAAAAATGCACCCATGAAAAGATCAAACTGATGTATATTCTCTCAAGTTTGACATATTATTTATGAGACGAGACGAAAATAGTATAATTATATTTATCATAAATGTATTATGTCAAACGACAAGTAGGGTCTATATATATATATTCTCTCCCGTCTTAAAATAGATGTCTTTCTAGCAAACTACTTTGAAGTTGGAGGTACTTTGAATTTAAACATCTATAAGTAACCTAAAAAGACCATTTATTTTGATACGACAAATCGGAGGGATGTACAATATTGATAAGAACAGTCACATATTGTGCGCATGTAACAAGTTTCGTGCGCATTGTTTCCGTTTCATCCTCTAATTCGGAGTCGGTTTTTAAAACGGTCATAACTTTCACATACGGACTCCGATCGAGATGTTCCATATATGAAAATCGATGAGAAAAAAATTTTAGATGCATTCGTCCGCAGATTTGCTGTGTTCGGCAATTTTATTTTTCCTAGAAAAGCCTCAGAAAGTTACCTTTTTGAGCTCGGAAGTTTTTTCTGATTTTGAGCGTGTCTTCTGAATTTTGTACAGGCCACATTTTTCGCTTCTTTAGGCTCAAATTTTTTGTGGTTACCTCTCGTGTGCTCCTAAGTCCAGAAAAAATATTAAAAAAATAAAGAGAAAAAGTCAATTTTTTTCAAAAAACAACTTTAGATGAATAGGAAAAATAGAGATGGACAAAAGAGAAACAATATATAGGATTATCAATATTTGATTAAATTTGAATATTATTGCTTAAAAACTATATTTAATGAATTTATTTGGCCCTATTTAATAAATTATTTTATTGTTAACCTTAGCGGACCAACCCTACAAGATCCAGGTATATATATATATATATATATATCCTTATGCGCATCGTTCTCTACCGATCCAACTGATGTATATTCTCTCAAGTTTGACATTTTATTTTTTTCATAAGTTGTCAAAGTAAACTATAGGTATGAGAGCTTGTTTAAAAGTTTGTAATCACATCGATTAATTGTTCCCTTGGTAAAAAAAGTTCTAATTGGAGCCATATTACATTTCGTTTTTTAATTATAATTCGAGTTGGTGTATCCAAATGTTTGGATGGGTTTGAGTAAAATGGAGCTTACCCCGGAACTGCCAAATAGAAGTAGGTTGGGACGGATGGCAGGATTTGTGTAGCCAGGTTATTTTAAATTCAAAATTTAACTCTATAACTAAATTTAAGGTAGAACGGTGTATTTATTTTCTAAAATCACTTCTTGTTTCGCTCTTTTTTTAGTGGAGGTCTCCAGCTTTAAAGAAGATATAAAGTCGGAGGTGTAGCTTTGTTAAACGGGCTATAAATTAAACGCGATAGTTGGCGAATGCATAGGGACTCAGCTGATCATAAAACTTTTCCAAACATTCATGTAAATTAGTGAAAAATATAGAAATGGTCCAATAATATATGATACCCTGCTAATTGACCCCACGTGTCAAACTTCAATGCCCACTACGGCACCACCGGTTGTCACTGCCGTAACTGTATCTGTCCATTTATGAAAAAATATACGATGAAAACCATAATAAAAACCAATCGAAAAATAGTTGTCTGATATTTGTTCATGTCATCGTAATAAAAATTTTACTCGTAGATTTATTTATGAAGTAAAATTTTTATTTTTAATGATGTACATGAATCTTAGAGATTTATTTTTATTCAACGATAATTTTTAGATTTTTACTGTATATGTAATTTGTGTTATATATTTTTCGTGGGGTCACAAGAAATTTGTGACAAACCCAATGTATTGTTCAACTGTTCCACGCACGTGCAAAAGCTATCTTAGTTAGGCAAGGGCTCTCGCAAGACAATCGGACAATCAAGATCGAGAATTCCAAGAGCCTGATCGAAGCTTTCTTAGTCAAAATACACGCGATTCAATTCCAGACTTCCACTTGACCTTAGTACCGTCGTCTCTAATCCCGCCAAGGCACCAAAGAAAATTTAAGCAAACGAGCACTGCCTCCTTCTCTAAACGTTAGTTTAACGTTGGTTAGTTTAATTTTAAGGTAACCAAAGTTAAAAAAGAGGACTCAGATTTTGATTATTGCCAGTTTGCTATGAAGCGATGAGCCGATCCGGATTAGAATCCAGAGCTGAAACAATAACGAAGATCATGTTGTGGGGCCAAGCCCCCCATGTGACATGGACACCTTTACATGCTTGCAACGAGACAACGACGACAGCACAAGCAGATAAAGAAAAATAATACTAATATATAGCCACCGATCCATCCCCTACAAATCTCGTGGCGGAAGACAAGGCAAGCCCGTCTTTGGCTGCTCTCACACCTTCTCGCTAAAGAAAAGCGCCAATGGAGATGACCCTGCCATTGCTCGCCGCCGCCGTCCTCGCCGCGTTCCTGTTCTTCTTCCTCGTCAAGAACAAGTACTTCTGCTCGTCGCCGCAGACAGAGAAGCGGCTGCGCTTGCCGCCGGGGCCGTGGCGGCTGCCGCTGGTCGGGAGCCTGCACCACGTCCTGCTGTCGCGACACGGCGACCTGCCCCACCGGGCGCTGCGCGAGCTCGCCGGGAGGTACGGCGCGCTCATGCTGCTCCGGTTCGGCGCCGTGCCGACGCTCGTCGTGTCGTCGGCGGAGGCCGCCAGGGAGGTGCTCAAGACGCACGACGCGTCCTTCGCTAGCCGACACCTGACGCCCACGCTCTCCGTCTTCAGCCGCGGGGGCCGCGATATACTGTTCTCCCCCTACGGCGACCTGTGGCGCCAGCTCCGGAGGATATGCGTGCTCGAGCTCTTCAGCGCGCGCCGCGTCCAGTCGCTGCGCCACGTCCGCGAGGACGAGGCGGGGCGCCTCGTCCGCGCCGTGGCCGAGGAGTGCGCCATGGGTGGAGGCCGCGGCGCCGTGGTCCCCATCGGTGACATGATGTCCCGCATGGTAAACGACTCCGTCGTGCGCTCCGCCGTCGGGGGCCGGTGCGCGCGGCGCGACGAGTTCCTCCGCGAGCTCGAGGTCTCCGTCAGGCTCACTGGTGGGTTCAACCTGGCCGACCTGTACCCGTCGTCGTCGCTGGCGCGCTGGCTCAGCAGCGCGCTCCGAGAGACCGAGCGGTGCAACCGGAGCGTGCGCGCCATCATGGACGACATCATCCGCGAGCGCGCTGCAGGCAAGGACGACAGCGACGGCGACGGCGAGGACGACCTCCTCGGCGTCCTGCTCAGGCTACAGAAGAACGGCGGCGTGCAGTGCCCCCTCACCACCGACATGATCGCCACAGTCATCATGGTAACCCCAATTAAGCAACCGATTAATCCCTGATGTTTACAAAACATTTTCGAAAGATTAAAATGGTACGAACTCGCCACAATAGACTGAAATCACTCTAGAAGAAGTTCACTTTTACACAGTTTTCTTTGGTCATTTTCAGATTTACTATTGAAAATGACCTCAAGAAATACTTACAAACTACGAATTGCCGATAATTCTCAGGAAATTTTTGCGGCCGGGAGCGAGACAGCATCAACAACGCTTGAGTGGGCAATGTCGGAGCTAGTGAGAAACCCACAAGTCATGGAGAAGGCCCAAACAGAGGTGAGGAAAATGTTGGAGGGACAAGACAAGCTAACCGAGGACGACATGAGCAGGCTAAGCTACCTTCACCTGATTATACAGGAAACACTTCGCCTACACGCGCCAGCCCCGTTCCTCCTCCCTCGGGAATGCCGTGAGCAATGCAATGTCATGGGCTACGACATACCTGAAGGAACTAGAGTGCTTGTGAATGCTTGGGCCATAGCAAGGGATACTAGGTACTGGGAAGATGCTGAGATTTTCAAACCAGAGAGATTCAACACGAATCTTGTTGATTTCAAAGGAAATGATTTCGAGTATATCCCTTTCGGCTCCGGTAGGAGGATCTGTCCTGGGATAACACTTGGGCTAACCAGTATGGAGCTTGTGCTTGCGAGTCTTCTTTACTACTTCGATTGGGAGCTTTCTGGTGGCAAGAGGTCTGAAGAGATTGATATGTCGGAGGCATTTGGAATTACTGTGCGCAGGAAATCGAAGCTTATGTTGCATGCTACACCACGTATTCCGTATTTGCATTAACAGTGTGTTTGACGCGCTCGTACGTACGTATATATACCATGCATGTTGCACAATTGTATATTGAAATTCTTCACGCTTCTCAGGCTATAGAACTAATTTTCCCTTAATTATAGATGGAGGAACTGGTCATAAAATGCTTCACTTTCATGTATTATCAAATGGACTAGTTTTATGTTTCGAAGAAATACATACAGTGCCCAAGATATGTGATGCCACCTACATTGTAAGGCATAAATCAACAAATTTGCTATTCTATATGATATTACCTTTTCGCAAATGTATGTGTGCCTATACAAAATTAGGAAAATGAATTAGACATTCCGTAGGTTCACCGGACAGTGCAAACTTTTATTTCTGCCAAATGCATACTTCACAGTAAAAATTAAACTAGGTGGCCATGGTTCGTTCTTTGCTTAAGCACACCCTTCCATTTTATTTTTCTATGAACAATTACTGGCTGACATTTTGTTTATTTAAATGCGTGGGTATAGGTATGCAGCTCGATGTCATCGCTGGATCCATCCAACGGTAGCTATAGCTCCATAGCGCTCGTGTCGTCCATCGGCCAGTACATACACATACTCGCTTTCTAATGTTTTTGAAAGGAAAATAGCATGATAGTGTCTTTTCATTGAATAAAATGGGAGAAAATTATAACCCTAAGGCAAAAAAAGGAAAAGGTATACAGACTATTTGCTGTACAGTTTATACATATGGTGATAGGAATGCACAAAGATGCTTTGCTTCTACCAATCCCGAGAGCCTTGCCTCATCTTTAATTCTCAACAGGAGCTGACTCGTTGTTTGTCCTTTATGCTGAAAAATCCTGCGATTTTTTTCCATCCAAATTTCCAGACAACTAATAGAATGAGAGATTTCAATCCCTTTTTTGGCACTCCTGCCGTGGTTGCTAGATTTCCCCACCATCGCTGCACCGAGTTGGGCTGGCCCCACTGCAAGTGATCAATCTGGGTGTACCCTATCCAAGCTACTATTTGCTGCCAGGTTCTCCTGGTGTATCTACAATTTGCCACCATACGCAATGTTGTCTCAGGCGCTTGTTGACATAGCGGGCAGTGGCCATTGTTTTGTCGGCCTCTTGCTGCTAGGCGATCGGAGGTCCATACTCTGTTTTGGATTATTAACCAAGCGTGATACTTGCATCTCCCCGGTGCCCATGCACTCCAGATGAGGGAATTGAAAGGCGTGATTGTTGTTCCGCACCCTTGAGCATGGTAGGCCGATGCAGTCGTGTACGTTCCATGGTTCGTGAATTTCCATCTGATCTGATCCTCCTCGTCCTCGGTGAGTTGGATCCCTCACACTTCCTCTCAAAGGGTAACCAGCTGGGCAATAAGATCCACCGTTATTGGCCGGTTCGTTTGAAAGACCAAATCTTGCACCCATGCATCATTTTCTTTTCCTTCTCGCAGCTAGTTGAAATGTAAGCTCTCTTGCTTTCTCCTCTGGAGATTCATATAGTTCCTCTCAATTCAATTCTTTACCGTTCGTACCTTCCTTCAACTCTTTTCAACCCAGTGGAGTGAAAAAGCTAGGAAAAGAAAAGGAGACTAAAGCGAGGAAGTAGACCTAGCGATTTGCTTGTCTTCTTGGACATTTTGTATACCAGGGGCATGACGTCCTTCGGATTTTGGCCTCCTTCCAGCCAAGCTGATTCCCAAAACCGCGTTGTATTTCCATCACCGATGGTTTTCACTGTGGCCGCAGCAAAAAGGTTCCTATCAGTCTCGTCGCAAGGCGTCTCTGATCCTACCCATGGTTTCGTCGGATCCTTCCATTCTTGCCATAGCTATCGTAAACGCAAGGCCCTTGTGAATTTTTGCAGGTTTAGGATCCCCAGGCCTCCCTGCTTGGTGGGTAGACAGGTTCTTGCCCAGTTGACCTTGCACTTTCCTCCGAGTATGTCCCTCGTGTCTGCCCATAAGAAATGGCGTCGTTTTTTATCAAACTATTCCAACGACTCTTTAGAAACTTTCAAGGCAGTTAGGAGGTAAATTGGTTGTACCGTGAGCACAGACTTAACCAGGGTTGCCCTCCCTGCTAGGCCTATGTTCTTCCCCCTCCATCCTGTTAGCTTTCCTGACATATTGTCGAAGACCGGTTGTAGATCCACTTTTCATAGTCTCCCCAACACTATAGGAAGTCCCAAATATTTGATTGGAAAGTTTGCTCGCGTGGCAGGTATGCCCTTGAGAACTTCATCAAGCAGATTTTTGTCACATCAGATTGCCGCCACTTGGGACTTTTGGAGGTTGGTGACAAGTCCAGTGGCTTTGGAAGCTATCAAGAATGCTTGTGAAAGACATTACATCACTGCATAGAGGGTTGAGGAAGATAATGGCGTCGTCCATGTACATTGAGATGCGTAGCCTCGACGTTCGGCCGCGCAGCTTTCAAATCATCCCCATTTTTGTTTCCTTGGTAAGGATTGCCTGGAGGGGGTCAATGGCGAGAATGAAAAGGAGAGGTGACAAGGGGTCTCCCTACCGAAAGCCTCTACCATGCAAGATTCGCTGCCCTAGGAGGCCATTAAGAAGCACACATGAGGTGGAGGTGGAGAACAAAGCTCCCAGCCAATCAAGCCACCGGGCTGGGAATCCCCTATGCTATAGAAGGGATAGGAGATAGTCCCATCGCACATATTCAAAGGCCTTCGTAACGTCCAGCTTAAAAACAAGCATGGCCCGCCTAAGCCAATGATATCTTCTAACCATGTTTCTCACTAGAAGGTAATTATCATGGATGCTTCTCCCTTGAATGAAAGCGCTTTGGTTAACTGAGATCAAGGAAGCCATATGAGGTCTTAATCGTAGTGCGAGCGTCTTGGAGAAGATTTTTGCGATACTGTGGATTAGGCTTATTGGCCTGAAATCCCCAACTCTTTTCGCCCCCTTCTTTTTCGGTATAAGAACTATATTTGCGGAGTTCAGCATGCTGAGGTGTGAACATCTGAGGTTGTGCATCGAGTTAAAGACCATCAGAATGTCAAGCTTTATGATCTGCCTACACACTTTGAAGAAAAGCCCAGTGAACCCATCTGGTCCGGGTGCCTTATTTGTTGGCATTAGCTTGATTGCCCTAGAAATTTCTTGCTCGTCGAAAGGCTCTCCCAGGGCGTTTAAATCCATCTGAGGTAAGTTCAGGCAATCCCAATTAAGGTCAGCCTGCCGTGCCGTCGGCCTCCCCATACTTCCATGAAGTGGTCAGTGATTATCTTCTCCTTTTCCTGGTGCGTGGTAGCCCATCCATTATCCCTTTGAAGCTTTTGGATGACGTTCTTCCTCCTATATGCATTGATCCTTAGGTGAAAGAATTTTGTATTGGCATCGCCCTCCATGAGATATGTGACCCTGGAAGACTACCTCTTTCTTGCCCTTTCAATAGAGGCCAAGGCAATGATCCCACGTTTGAGGCCTGATCTCAGCCTAATCTCCTCCACAGTGAGATCTCTATTTTCTTGTGCCACCTCGAGTCTTTGAATGACATCTAAAGCCAATTTGAACTGAATCTTTGCTTCCGTGCAGATTGACCGCGCCCGCTCCTTTAGACTGGCCGCCGTGCGCTGCAACTTGTGGTTTAGCCGGTGCATCGGCTCAGTATGTGGTGTAGATTCATTCCAGGCCGTCTTCACCCGTTCTTTGAAACTTGGGATTTTGACCCAAAAGTTTTCAAACCTGAAAGGTCATGGTCTCCGTGGTCCCTGAGTATTTGACAGGAGGAGGGGGTAGTGATCTGAGAGTGTTAACGTTAGAATTTGGTAAGCCTTGGAGTCTCCATCGACTAAGTGTTTATATCGGCTCAAAGCTAGAATCGGCTGAGAATTCTGCATCAGCCAATGGAGGTTTTTTATTGTCAATATCTCCAGTAGTCGGTTCTTGTTAAATTCGGTTTGGGAAGATCTTATCTAGAAGAGACCGAGTTCAGAAAGATACGGCTTGTATCTATTAATTAGGAAGAGTTTGTTAGTTTTTTATTTTATCTTTAGGAAAGTGTGTTAGTGTCCAATAAGGACTCGGTTTGTTTCTTTTTATCTTTAGGAAAGTTTAAATTGTAATCTGTTAGGATCTTTATCAACCTGCGGGTATAAATATGTAAGCCCGAGGTCCATGTAAATCATTTCTTGATCAATACAACTCTGCGCATCGCCATCTTTTTTTATTTGTTCTACTTTATCATCCGACGGAACTTGGCACCTGACGCGGGCTGCATCGGCTTCGATCTACGACGAAGGGGTAAGTCCAAGGTACTGCCGGTTCAGGCAATCGTATTGGCTACGTCAGCGTCGTCCAAGGCTGCATCGGTACATTCGACCTCTTGGATTGCTTCGATTCGGTTAACATCTTTGCCTGATTATTTATCATATGTCTCTGTTGAGTCTAGTCCTAGTATCTCGATTTGGCTCTATCGGCTGTCCCTCGTTTTAGGGTTTCTGTCGATACCGCCTAAATTGATATAATATATTAGATTAGCTTAGGTATCCACCGCCCTGATAATCGGTCAAGGGCTTGATTGTCTAGATATTGCGTTTCTTTTCATACTTAGTGCTGCATCAGTTCAGTTTGATCTACTAAGTCATGATTAGAACCGTAATCTCTAGCCTGCTTGTTGACTATCAATAAGGGTTTCATCGGGGTTTCAGCCGATGAGTTATCTAGATATTACATCGGCTATGTTATGAATACATATAATCTTTGTCTTGAGGTACGTTTAGACATAAGTGATTTATACTATCTCGGTACGCTACCGATCTATCCCAGTCACTTGGTGTAAACATACTCTGAGACCTAGATTATATGCTATTAATATCTTCGGCCGATCGAGTAATCGTCAATCCCATGGACGTTGCATCGGCTTGTAAGGATTGCGTACCAATTGGTTTTTAGCCAATGACAACAAAGTACTCGTCGATCATTGCTTATCTGTCGGATTTTAATGACATCGGACCTCCAGTCGATGTATACTATAACCATCGGATCAATATTTATTATATCATACCATTGTTTGTCGATTGGTTTATTATCTGATTACATTATCATCAGCCGATTGTCTTTATATCATTATTTACACAAGTGTTGGAATCTACATCGAAAATATAGCCGATTATTCAAAACGGTAACTGCATCGTCTGACATCGGCATCGGCTGGAATCAACCGATCAACTGTTTTGGTTATCGGCCTATCAGCCGATATACTCTATGTTCTGTTGTTTTGTATATCTTGTCGGTGGCAGGATAAAACCGACCGACACGCCCGCACTTCATCAATTTTAGGACCGCACCGGAGCTAGCGAGATCTCCCTGTGCGGCGTGTGATCGACGTCAACACATCTTTTGGCACCACAACAGCGGTACGGATTTGGCGTCAACAGAGAGCCCTGTGGAAAGGGCCTGCAATCCATGGTCCAAGAAGGCCAGATCCCAGGCTTCGTTACAAAACAAACGGTCGAGCTTGACCAAGGTGGCCCTTTGTCGCTTGTTGCTCCATGTGTACTTCCTATGTTGAAGAGGAATCTCCCGTAGCTCGCAGTGATCAATGGTTGATCGAAATCGCCGCATCCGCCCAAGGTTTATGTTACTGTTATTTTTGTCCCTCGCACGATATATCATGTTAAAGTCACCCAGAAGCAGGCAGTCTTCTCCCTGGCTGGGTTTTAGGGATCTGATGTGCCTTAGAAAAGCATCCTTAAGGTTGTTCCTCAAGGGACCATAGACACCGGATAGCCGGAACGAGACTCCTGATTGCACTAGGGTGATTTCCGCCGTAATCGAGAAGCAGCCAATTCTAACTCCTTGGACATATATGAACGCACTGTTCCAAAGGAGCAGGGTGCCACCTCTTATACCCCTGACCGGTTTGAAGGCATACTTGTCCAGTTTGTAACCTCCCAGGAAACGGGCAAGTCCGTCATCGACACTTTGGAGCTTAGTTTCTTGTAAGCAAGCCAAGCTGTAGCTTGTGTCAAGCAATAGTTTATGGATCACATTGCAGCGTACTGGTGAATTCAATCCCCTCATGTTCCAGGAGAGAATGTCAATGTTTGTTCCCATTGAGAATTGTTGACCACACGGAAGTCTTCTTTGCGAGAAGAAGCCCAAAATCTCGTAGATAAAGGAGGGGATTTATGAGGGATGCCGGTAAAAAAAGGCCTACTTGTAGATCGTGTGATCGCCTTTCGGCTCAGGAAAACCACCATGCACGAGCGGGTCTTGTCCTTTTTTCGGCCCAAGGGCAAATAAAAGAATCTCTTGAAAAGGTGACTAAGGCCGCAACCTTTTTTGAAAACAAGTCTTCTAGCGGGCCCCATTATGTAGGGCCAAAAATTTAGTCCGTCAAGGATGTGCCACATGTTATGGGCCTGGCCCTCGTTGAACTTGCGTGGGTCAGGGAGGTCATGGGCCTGGCCATCGGAGTTAGGCCCGTCTAATCGGCAATGGTTGGGGAAATAGTAAAGGGGGAAAACTCGGCCCAAAGTATTGGCCCAATGGGCCCAATGGGGGTGCTCGGCCCAGCTTTGACCCCGCCTTTGACCTCCACCCTGACGGAGACGCGTGGACCGGCTAAGCACTGTGGCTTTACACGCAGGTGTTCGGCCGGGGTTTGGGCGCTATGGTAAGCGGCGCAACGTGCACCGCCGCTTGTGCTGCCCGCGCCTCATCCTCCCAGGCCGCAACAGATGCCATGCGTCTCGTCCTCCGTAGCGAATGACTTCTCTCTGGGGGCGCGGGGCTTTGCCAGATGTGGTGAGGGGGTTAAGCTGGACGGCGGCTCACCGCCGCCCGAAGGGCGTCGCAGACATGGCGGTGCAGATCCGAAGCCGAACGGTGCCACGATTAACCGAGCTAAATAACCAGCTGTCCAAGTACATAGAACGGGATAACCGCCAAGATTAACAAAAGGCGGGGGCGAACGGCCGACACGTAGGCCGCCGGGATTTTCCCCCCTTTTCCGCCAAAACAGAGTACCCGGCCTACCGCCGGCGGCCACAGCAAAATAGCAGGAAATACTTAGTTGGAGATACATGCGGAAGTTGACAAACACCCCAGTGAGCTCTCCCACGGTCATGTCAGGCGGTCAGGTCGTCGACTTCATCCGCGCCTCAGCAATGCCCTCGCCTTAGTACCGAAACAGTGGCATGCATATGCGCGACCAGGAGGAAAAGGTGTTGTTTCTAAATATAAGTATTTTTCTTGTATACCAAATTGTTTAGCATAAGATAAAGCGGGAAGATTCCATTTCAGTTATCTTATTGGCCGAAGTTTGACTTTTGAATTGGTTGGATTTTTCTCAAAAGCATATAAGCATGTGATTAGCAGAAAATGTTTTGATTCTCATGTATTGGAATCATTATTAAAGAAAAACTTATATTGTATATTAAATTTGAAGCCTAGAAACATTTAATACTTACCTTAGGAACGGGGGAGTAGTATTAATTAATTTCATTCCCGTTGTTGAATTAATCACGGTCGTGAGACCACATGACCATCTAGGTATGTTACATCAGATCTGCTTCTCACTTTCTTCTTCAATTAAGTTCCACCAACTACAAGCCAACCAATTCTCTCCCGCAAAAAGAAAAAAAGAAGTTTCACAAACCAGCCAACCAATCTCTCTCTCACTCTCATGCTTGCACTATATTATCGCTTGATAACCACGTGAAAGCACGAGAAGAAAATACCTAAACCAGCCGGAAAGATCACGTACTGATGCATTATTCCTAGCTATATATATTTAGCAGTAGCGTTAAACGGAGTGCTCGTCTCCCACCCAAACATTGGTTCTCGCTGCTCTCTCCCTCCCAACCTTTACCCTAACATTGGTAAGGCTCTTCGTGTGTCCCCTTTCATCCCCACTCCCTCTTCTCTTCCTCTTCTTCTCTTCATGTAGTTATGACTTATGAATATATACTTAGGCCATTTTCTATCTCTCACTCTCTTTTTTTAATGTAGTTATGAATATATATTTAGACTATAACAATGGATAATAGGTATTGGAAAGATCCAAATATTATTAAACCAGAGAGGTTCATGACGAATCTTATTGATTCTAAGGGTAGTGACTTGGAGTATATCCTTTTGGTTAGAGTAGGAGATTATGTCCTAGAGATAGCACTTAGGCTAACTAGTATGGAGCTTAATTATATGCTTACGAGCCTTCTTTATCAATTTGATCGGGAGCTCGGTGGCAAGAGGTCAAAAGAGATTGGCATGTTCGAGACATTCAGAATCACCGAAGGCATGAAATCGAAGCTTGCGTTGCACGCGACATCACGTATTCTATATTTGCATTAGTAGTTCTCGCTTTTACAAATATATACCAAGCATGCTATATGCATGCAAAAATATAAATATATATATATATATATATACACACACACTAGCAAAATACCCGTACGTTGCAACGGAACGACGACGCAGGGAGGGGAACAGGCTGAGGGCGAAGGTCCAGGCGTCGGCGCGGGGACTCCGAGCAACGACGGGGGAGGGGCGCAGGCGCGGCGCGGGGTGCGGCGTGGATGGGAACGGAAGAGAGGGACGTAGGAGGTCTTTTTTCATCCAAGTCCTTTCTTTCTTTTCAGCATTAGGATTGTGGGTTAATTATAAACCCTCAAGGGGTTTTCTGCAAAATAACCAGACGGACGAAAATTTTGGATAGAAACATTACTTGTTTTATGGATAGTTATGTATATATATACATATATATAACTTTAAAAGCAAGGGTATCTTCAACTTTATGTACCACCGGACCTTGATTAAGAAATAGTATCAGATAGACATTTAGTCTAAGTTAATTTAATTTCACCAAATTAAGTCAAAAATATAATGAAAATAGATATTGACTTACTAATACTTTAAACCGATTAGAAATTTGGTAAAAGTTTAAAATATCTACGACTCGAATATTATTAGTTAGAAAAATATATTGATGAATAGGATAAGTTGCATGTATATCGATGGCGGCGCGCTAGCTCACGTGTGCAGCATGTGCTTGGCCGCCACTCAGGGCAATGCACGACGACGCAAGAGGCGCGTGAGTCGGGCTCGCCTGCTGGAGGTGAGGAAAGTGAGGCAACAATGGAGCGAGAGGTTATATGGATCGAAAATTTTATAGATTTGGAAAAAAATGATTTGATGATCAAAAAGTTATAGATTTTTTAAGTAGTTAAGATAAGCTCTATGAATAGCCAGACGGATTGCGGGTTAATTTCGAAAAAACTCAATGCGGGTTAATTTCGGAAAAACTCAAAGGGTTTTCTGCAAAATAGCTAGGCAAAACAAAATTTGAGTGAAAACACTACTTTGCTTTATAAATAATTATATATATATATATATATATATATTGGAATGCACCTCACTTGTAAGGATAATGCTATTTACTTAGAGACAAGAAAAGGTATTCCCTCCATCATAGAATGCTTTACTTTTATGTATTGTTAAATAAATTGCTACTTACTTTCCGTAAAAGATTGATTATAAGATTAAAATTTTGTCTCTAAATATAAGAAATTTCAGAATACGATTTGTCCAATCCACGGCCATATTTAATTTTCTTATCCCACAATTAATAAGGGCATAATAGTAGTTTTTCTTCATTATTAATTAATATCTTCAAAAGAATCTAGAATCCCTTGTACATAGTGCAATTCAACAAATTTTTTCTATTCTCTATTATTATTATAAACTCAAACATTTTATTAAGGAAGACAGAGTTTAGGGGATTATTCCCCAGCACATCGCCACGAGACGTCACAACTCATAACAAAGGAAAAGCTAACTGAACAAAGGAAACAAACTACCTAATGAAATCAAACAATAGTAAAGGAGCAGATAGATAGGGAGGTACGGCATTGCAGCGATGACTGCATCTTTGGGCATCTTTCAACATGCACACCGCTTTAACATACTGGTAACCCTCTTCAGCTGTCTTCATGGGATTGGCACAATTTATAGGTTTGTTGCTGAGCTGTAGATTTTGGTGTAAACTTAATGTCGAAACTTGGTTTTGGCAATAGAAAATTGGGGGTGCAGTCAAGATCGCCAAGCACAATGGGTTAGGTAGGAAACAAGGTTTAGACAGATTCAGGCCCTCTCGTGAGGTAATACCCTACTCCTGTTTCGGGGATTCGATCCGCCGAGTGTTTACTGATCGCAAGATCTATTGCTCCTAAAGTCAATAGCTCTTGCTAATGAATCTGATCTAACCTCTGATATCCCTCAAGGGACGCCCCTTACCCCCTTATATAGTCTTGGAAGGCGGGCTTACAAATCAGAAACCCTATCTTACTCTAAGTCGGTTTCCTCAATCTTACCAAACCGTGACTATGAGCCGTTGCCTTATCTAACCGGCAACGTAATACCCAAGTCATAGTTGGTTTACATATTTGGAAGGCGCAACCTATCCCTATCTCCAGTCGGATAAGCTTGCCATATGGATATCCGATTGCCACAATCTTCACAGTAGCCCCCGAGTCCTTTGCAGTTGACGATAAAACTCAGCCTCGAACCAAAGTAGCACGCAGCCAAACAACTCTTTGGCCGAATGCTTCTGGCACCGAGTGATTTCATCACCTCTGCTTGAACCTCCCGAGTGGCTCCAAAGACTGTGAAGGGCTGTAAAATATCCAAAAAATAAGCACCTAGGTGCATCTCTTGATGCACCTAATTAGGTGTAGCCCCTGACCGTGTGGTTAGTCAAAAACAGACTAAACATATAGTCAAGAACTATAAAAAATCATTCTTATATAGACGTTTAGCTCAAGCTAAAGCAATCATAAAAAATCTCATCACTCGGCAAGCTCATACTTACCCAAATGAACTTGCCCGAGTCATCTCAGAACAAGCAGTTCAATCAACCCTCGTGGGTGAAAAGCACTCGGTAATCTCATGTTTATCCAAGTGGATCTATCCGAGTCATCTCGGAACAATCATTTTAATCATCTCTTATGGGTAAACAAATTTTTCAATCATCTGAAAAATACGACCAAAATATTAAATAGCTTTTGCCATAATATTGGTCTCAATCTAAAAAAGATCTTCACCAAGGTGGAAAGATAGCATTGATATAATCATTTAATCAAACGCTTAAGAACCAAACAGTCCCTGTCATTAAGGCAACTATGAAAAGCTTCACTGTTTGTCACCTTTCAAATTGCATCGTGCCAACTTCTCATGAAGTTATACAAACCGCGGTATGAAAGGATTTCCAAAGGTATGGGGCACTCGGACACGCGCATATTGCCAAAGCAAATCTGCTTAAGTTCATCCACTTAAGTCCCTAAGGACACGTGTCAGGCCACACCTTAGTTGGGCCGCAAGTTTCTCATGGACTCGGCCCAATTGCGAGAAAACCTAACGCCACCCTCAAATCTATTACAAAGCCTCGAGGTCATCCCCGCCACTTCGTCTTCTCAGAAAAAATTCCCCATTCGCAAAACTGTTCATCAGCTTGCAGCGGAGAACCCTAAGCGCTTGTGCGCGCCCAATCCACCGATCTAGAAGCTCACGCTTCGTCTCCAGCCAGCCTCCGCATCCTCCTTCACAGGTCCCCATCTCAAATCCCCATCTTCTAGGCCAGATCCACTTCCCCTCAAATCACATTCATGGCGGGAGAGAAGAAGATCCCTTTTGAGCAGTGGGCTACCTCGGATGTTAGGGAGTCCACCCCCAAGGAGATGGTGAAACACGGAGTCCTTCCTCCTAAGGAAATCGTGAGCTGGCGTCTGGAGGCCGGTGAGGAGTTCCCCACTCCAAACACCGGTGAGCTCGTTGTTTTCACTTCCTTCTTTTATTACGGTTTCAGCCTCCCCACCTCTGAGTTCTTCAAGGGGCTTCTTGACTACTATGGTCTTCAGCATTATCATTTGAACCCAAACTCCATGCTCCACATAGCCCTTTTCATCCATGTGTGCGAAGCTTTCCTTGGCATCCTCCCCCACTTTCAACTCTTCCGACGCATGTTCTATCTTAAGCCGCATCCGAACAAAGACCAGCCCTGCGTCGTTGGTGGGGCAGGCTTCCAACTCCGCGGATCCCTCCACAAAGAGTACTTTTCTCTCCCCTTGAAATCCTCCAACAAGGGCTGGCATGCAAGCTGGTTCTATATCGCCAACCTTGAACCTAGCCTACCAAACTTCATTGGCCTTCCCCCTGTGCCTAGGCCCAACTGGAGCACCGTGCCAGTGGCCCAAGATTGGGATGAAGCCAACAGGCTGCTAGCGAAGATCTTGGAGATGAAGCAGAAAGGTCTTCGAGGCGAGCAGATCACTCGGCACTTCATCAGGAGCTGACTGGCTCCGATCAAAGAGCGATCCAAGCCAGCTTTTGAGTACGAGGGCGAGAGGGACCCCAATTGGTAAGACCGCGACTCCCTCAGCTTCAAAATCTTGAAGATTCGCATGTACAAGGTCTTCTCGACTGGAATTGCAGTCGAACGCAGCCTCATGCTGCCAGTCCTCCCATACAGTCTATATCACCCTCCTCCTCCGGTAAGCCGACTTAACTCCTTCATTGCCTTGCAATCTTGATGTCACACTTCTCAGTGTTGTAAGAATCTTTCTCGCAGGAAAATGCCTCCATCATTTCGAAGCCATATAAAATACATCATGAGGATGCACTGGCTCGGCCTGCCAAGAAGCCAGCCGGTAGCGTGAAGATCCAGAGCGATCCAGCCGAGAAGAGGGCGGCCCCGAGTGAAGACATCAGTAAGCGGGCGAGCAAGAGGAGGCTGATCATTGATGACTCGGACGACGATGTCCCCGCTCCTCAAGCAAATGTGACCCCTTCGAGGCCGTCACCGAAGACAGCGCCCAAGATCCGTCGATCGACTAGGTACGCCTTACGACTGAAATCAAGCTCTTTGTTAAGAATTTCTTCATCTTCATCCCGATTGCTCCTGTCCTTGTTTTTCAGAAGGCCTCAAAACATTGATCCCACGGGAAAGTGAGGGCCCAACACCCTGCAACGACCGAGGCATCAAAGCTGCGGAGCCAAAACCTTGGAGCCCTCTCCCGAGTGAGAGTGCTCCGAGTGAGAGGCCCTCACCTCCCAGTGAGGATACCCCAAGGAAAGAGCCCCCGACCGCCAGCCGAGATCCCCCGACTGGGAACCAATCGACCACAGAAGAGCCCCCGGCCGCTACTCGAAAAGCCCCGACCGAAAATCAGTCGGGCGAGAGCCAAGAAAGGAAAAGAAACCGGGAAGTGCCGTTTAAAGATTCGGCCACCGAAACCGGTAAATCTTGAATCAATCTCTAGCTTTTAATCTCGGGTTTAATCTTTACGTATCTTTATACGCTTCTTCGACCCATTCAGCCAAAGTGGAAGAAATTCCCAGGTTGCAGTCCTCTGTAACCTGGGTTCCTCCGATGTAACACCCTGAAAATCAGAGAATTTGAAACCGGAAATTAAAAATCGGAACTTACAAAAACCTTTTGGTTTTATTGCTTCTTATTGTGTCTTCATTCTTATTTGCCAGCTCAGTTGCATAAGAGTTCTCTTGAACTTTGTTTGATGTGAAATTGGGATCAAAACCCTAAAAATAAAATCCCAAATTGGGAAGAAAATTCCAGGATCTATATTTCAAAAAGGACAAAAATACAAACTGTAGAATTACAATAGTAACCTGGAAAATATAAAGGTTGGCATAAACCCTAGAAGGATAAGGAAAAGATAATCCAAATTTTGAATTTGAATCATAGGAGATAATCTGAGAATAGAAAATAAAATTGGAAATCCTTTTTTAAAAAAGCAAAGGGATCAAATTTTTGGAAATATAAGAAGGGAATAAATCAAATATGAAAAATATAATAAAAATAGGGAAAATGTTTGAAAATATGAATCCAAAATTATTTTGGGGATGTTAGAATTTATTTTTGAATTTTAGGGTGAAAGGAAATAGAAATTGGAAAGTTAGGAAGTTAAATCGGGGAAAATGGGAAAACACATGTTCATCCGGCCGCAGGTGTTCGACCGGTCACTCGATGCCCGCACACGCGCGCCACGCGTCGCCCACCGTGCCGCGCCGTACCGGAAACCACGTGCACACGCGTTCTCGCCGGCGTCACCTTTCCTCATGCATAGGAGCTCACCGTACTGTCGCGCCATGCCGAGCGTACTGCAGTCGTCGCGCCGGTCACCACCGTACATCACGCGTCGCCAAAGTCGCCGCTCGCCACGTCGCCCACGTCACCTCGTACACCCGCACAGTCGTGCCCGTACACCCTCGCCGTGCTCGCCATGCCGCCGTGCGTCCTTGCCGTACCCGCTGTGCGTCACCCACGTTCGCGCATGTTCGAAGCCCATGCCGGCCGTTCGCCGTCGCGTCATCCCCTTTCCGTCGACAGCCTATAAGAGCCATTCCCAAGCCGAGCTCCAAACACGGCAAACCTTCTCCATTATTTCCTCGTGCCTTTCCCCCTGTTTTCCCCAAAAGTTAGCCACTACAATATTCCAATTTCGTGAAGAACCGAAGTCCGGCCGTGAAGCTCACCGTGAAGACCGCCGGAGAGATTTCTTGGATTCCGCCGCGATTCGGTCGAGTTCTTGACAAATTACAGGTGAGAACATGTTCCCTACAGCTAGCCCTTTCTTTTCCCTAGCTTGCCGAACCCGAACCGCCACCGGAGCCCGCCGCCGGCAAGCCCCGTTGTGTGCGCCCTATCCGGCCACCGACACCCCGCCGTCGCCAGCTCACCTCGGCGCATCCCCGGCCGAACCAACACCTCCTCTAGCATCCCTAGGACTCACAGATGCTTGGAGACTCCTTGCCTTCGCCAAAGCATCGCCGGAGTCCGCCGCCGACGAGCGCCGCTGCCGCCCTGACCGCCTCACCGTCGCCTGCACGCCTCGCCACCCATTTTGCTCGACCAAGCCCGGAACGGAATCCCCGTGATCGGTAGGTGGACACAAGCCCCGTAGGTTCCCTAGTCCGGCCGCCCTCACCACCGTTCGCTCTCCTTCCGTCGGTCGTCGACGCTGGCAGGGGAGGGAGAGGGAATAAAAGAACACAAAAACGCAAGAAAAAGAAATAGGGGAGAGAAGAACGCTGGCGCGGTGGAGAGAGATGAGAGAGAGGAGCGTGAGGTCCCGCATTCGAACCCCATCCCGCGCCATTTTTCGTTTTTATTTTATTTTTCTTCCTTCTCGAGCCCACATGTCAGAGAGGCGCAAGGAAGGAGCAGCGCGGCCCACACGTCAGACAGAGAGAGAGAGAGAGAGCAGAGGGAGGAGAGAAGGGGCAGGTAGAAAAAAAAGAAGAAAAGGAAAGAAAAGAAAGAAAAAAATATAATATATAAAATGGAAAAAATGAGGAAAAATTCTAGAAAAATTTGAAAATATTTTTGGGAAATATTTGTGCTAAAATATATGGTTTTCTCATATCTTTCCTCGGGGAAAAATTCGGACTTCGAAATGAGATTTCGGTACTTTGCTTTGCGCGTAAATTTTTCTTGAGATTTATTTATTCTTTCTTGCCAACAAAAAAAAAAAAAAAAATAAAATAAATAAATAATAATAAATATGTTTTGGCCTTTTAATAAAAAATCTTTCAAACAACATTTATAGGTTTATCGCCTTATCTATTAATCAGTATTTTGCGAAAACCCTAAAACAACCCTTACTCGCTTTCGTTACTCGGATTTCATTCAAAATCCTTCCCTAACTCAAATGAAATCATAGGGTAGATATTTTTGAGTTCTTTTATGGTTTTTCTTGATCTTTTATTCGATCTTATTGGATTCTAAACAAGTTCACTCTTTCTTTTCGCACGTACGGTTAGCACCTGAAGAAGCAGGCACCGACTCCATTGAAGACCTCGTTCAACAAGCGTGCGAGCAAGGCAAGTCATAACACACTTTGAACATATTGATCCCAATTGCGAAATGATGTTGTTTTAAACTTCAAACATGCATACTATACACAAAGAGTTACCTATACTTGTTGTGCCATGCCTTGTTATTGATTACCTTTAGAATCATTCCTTGTAACCCTCGATGTGATACATACAACCGGAGAATATCTTCGGTAAACTGCTTAGCGATACTATTCTTAAATTCATGCATACTCATGATTTTATAAAGAGCTTTATGCTTGGGCAACTACCTTAGGGAAGGTAGTTGAGCTACGGCATGTGGAGACATGAGCGCCACATTGCTTTGAACATGATGAAAATGGTTTTGATGGAAAAACAAAAATATGGAACCAACGTTTTTAGACCGGGGCGGATGGATGGATTTGGGTGGATTCCGGGAAAGGCTAGTACCGTCCCTGGTCAGTTAAGGACCGAGCCATGAGACTACAACTTAGAACGAGCCAGTACAACCGTAGTTCTCGAATGGGTATAGACCTAGCTGATTAAATATCCGAGCGGAGGCAGTATCCTTGCGTAGTAGGTTCAGGTGTTGGTGTTGAGGTAAGGGCTTGCCGATGGGGGTGTACCACTGGTGGGTGCCTGGACGAAAGTTAAGGGCCTACCGACAGGGGGTGTACCGCTGGTTGGTACCTGGGCAGAGATCAGGCATGCGATCAACATGAAGAAATGAAGACATGAAGAAAAGGACATGAAGATGGAAAGTTCAAGGATAGAGCGATTCTTTCTCTTACCCCGGGAACGCCAGAACTCCTCTCACTGCTAGGAAATGACGGCTAGAGTGTTAGTGATATGCCCTAGAGGCAACATGGAGATGTTGGATATCACATCAATGTTTATGTATTTATGAATAAAGTGTTATTCAGTTCCATGAAATAGACATCTTGTATTGATCAATAAGTACGTGACTTATTTATGAGACTCTTTATGTATGAATCTATTTCTAAACGATCCCCGATCATATGTCATATTGTTGGAACAAATATGATTCTAAGATCGGCATGTTTATTGATTGATGATCATGTCTCATAGATCATGGGTATGAAGATACCAAATCAATAAACATGGACATATGTGTTGGAGAACACATTGTTGGATAGACCCACCATGAGACACTACGGGAATTAATGTGCCATTAGTTGGTCTCGGGTAGTGTTGGTACAAAGTCCTTAGACCTGAGATCACCATGGATTCCAACATGTGTAGTAGCCTACTTTGGGACTACCGACGCTATTCCGTAATGGGTAGTTATAAAGGTAGTTTTTGGGTTTGCTATGAAACATGGAGTGGGATATGAGTGATCAAGATGGAATTTGCCCCTCCTTTGGAGAGATATCTCGGGCCCTCGAGGTAATGGATTATGGAAATGCATGGCCATGCTAAGTTGATTGAGGAGTCAATCAACGGACAAATAATCCAATACGATTCGAGTGAATGGTTAAGCTATTGAAGGGATGGCACACATCTTGCATATAGCTTAGCCGGTATCGTGAGGCAAAGGGATTTGTGTACACATTACAGGTTGAGCCGATATTATATTCTTGTATACTATGGTGTCAATATGTGCTGCTAGGCGCCGCTGTGATGGTCGGCTGAGTTGGACTCGAGCCGACGGTCGGCTAAGACTATAGCCGAAACCGAGTATACCGAACCTACGTGGTCGCACGCTTAAGGGGATAAGAACAGGCATTTGAGTTGGACTCGGATACGGCTCGATCGGATAGGGATCCGATCGGATAGAGTCCTATGGGCTTACGACGTATGGGCACCAACTCGTGAGATTCGGATAGGATCCGATTCAAAATAGAGTCCGATCGGCCACTAGTCCCGGTCGGCCAACTCTATATAAAGGAGGGAGGGGTGGAGAGCTGCGGTACGTCAATTGCATCACGTGCAACGAAGTCGCCGAGATCAATCTCCACGGAAACCCTCCCCACTTTCGAGCCAAACCCTAGCCTTGCATCGCGTGCTAGCACACGGGTGTTCGGCGTTCGTCCCCGGACGTGTGGATACCGGTAGAGGCACCTGCTACGTTGCGCGCGTTGATCGGCTTCGGATCGGGGCAATCGGAGCGATCGGCTGTGGTGGAATCGGGCTGCGGTCGGGCGCATCGGAGCGAGGCGTGAGAGCGCGCAACTCGAATCGGGCGATTGGCGAATCGGCTGTCTCCGGAATCGGCTCACTTCCGATCGGATTGCCACGATTGGCTATTCCGCTGCACTCTACTCCAATCGATAACAATCTATCGGCCCTTACTTGCAAGTGTTCCTGGTTTGCGCGGTAAAAGTTTTTGTTTTTCGGCTAGCGTAGCCTCCGCGTAACCCTTCGGTGGTATCGAGCTAATCTTGCTTAGTTCGGGTTTTAGATTGGATCGGAACAAGTTTCGCGCACGGGTTGATTAGATCAATCGGTTTTACGGGATCTGTTGAGGAGAGTTAATGGTAATTGCGTTCCTTGATAGTGTATCGGAACGGCGTAATGTGATTACGTCGAAGCAATTTCCATATAACTCGGTTTGAGTTGGGTTCGAGATAGCGTTCCTTGATAGTGTATCGGAACGGTATAATGTGATTATGCCGAAGCTATCTCATAGTCCGATCTTGTTAGCTGCCTCGCGCCTACGCAAACCATCTCCCTTGATAGTGTATCGGGACGGCATAATATGATTATGCCGACATGGTTTCCTTAAGTGAATTCATAGATTGGATCTATGAATTTCGTGTGCGTACCCCCTTATAGGTCGTCTCGATGCCGTAGCTCTGCGATAAGTAGAAAACGTTTCTACGCCTAACTTGTTTTTGCAGAGAATGCTTTGAGATGGTATGGCCCTATTGTATGTATGAGATGTATGAGATGCATGTGATGCATGTAATATTCTTTCATATGTGCAATCCTGTAATATTCTTTCATACATGCAATGCTTGTAATATTCTTTCACGACTGCGAGTCGATGTAATCTTCAATTAGAGCTTCTATAGTAGTAGCTTAGTTTGAAGAAATCAAGCATCATGCACATTGAAAGATGGTGCCGAAGATGGAGATCCTCGGTGCCGACATGGAGATGGAGATCACCATGTGAAGGGGGCCATACTATTTCATTATATGCTATTCTACTGTTTTCATATGTGATATGTTTGTTTGATAGGATAGCATCCCTCGCAAAATTAAGTAGTAATGATGCCCTTCCAAATGTTGCACCCGTCACCGTTATGCTCGTCAATGGTGGGTCCGCCAAAGCGAGTGCCATTCTCTATCATAACACGAGGGGTATATGTCGACATATACATGCAGGAGCATTTGGTTTACTTAACAAGGCTATCAAAACAGTTTTGGGCCTTGGGGCATAGGTTGGCGCCGGGGCATGGAGATGCCACACCAACAACAAGAGTCACATAGAGATGTGATTAGCAAGGTGTTGCTTACCGATGTTACTAATTTTCTAGCGGTGATGCCAAAGCTCACTAGAAAATTAATTAACATGTGGATCTTGACCCAATACGTAACCTAGAGGGAAGGTGAAAATACGTAATGGGAGTCTAATGTTAAATTGTTTAACAATAGACATAGCATAAACATTGTGCTAAACTTTGCTTTTCGTTGTAGAATAAATGGCGGCTAATACTACACCCAGTACCTTTAATTTGCGATCTATTCTCGAAAAGGAAAAATTAAATGGAACAAACTTTATGGATTGGTATCGCAACTTGAGAATTGTTCTCAAGCAAGAGCGTAAGGAGTACGTTCTTGAAGTACCCTATCCCGAGGATTTGCCTAATAACGCCACCGCAAGCGCACGGAGGGCTTATGAGAAGCACACTAATGATGCCCTAGATATAAGCTGTCTCATGCTTGCTACAATGTCCCCGAGCTTGAAGCAATATGAGAGCGCGATGCTCACACTATTATTCGGGGCTGCGTGGCATGTTTGAGAACCAAGCTCGGGCCGAGAGGTTCAACACCTCAAAGTCCTTGTTTGTGTGCGAGCTTGTTGAAGGGAATCCCGTCGATCCGCATGTGATAAAGATGATTGGCTATATCGAGAGTCCGGAAAAACTAGGTTTTCCCCTTAGCCAAGAGTTGGCTGCGATATGATTCTCCGGTCGCTCCCTCCGAGCTTCGAGCCATTCATATTGAATTATCACATGAACAATATGGATAGGACCTTGGTTGAATTGCATGGGATGCTAAAGACAGTGAGGAGAGTATCCAGAGAAACGGTCATCATGTGATGATGATGCGAAGGCTAAGCGCAAACCACTGTCAAGAAGCTTTGCACCAAGAGGAAGTTAACTCCCGATGAGATCGCGAGTGCCTCTAATGCAAAGAAGGGCAAGAAGGGGTCGGCGGCATCGATGCCGTTTGCTTCTATTGCAAGGAGACAGAGCCCTTTGGAAGAGGAGCTGCAAGAAGTACATGGAGGATCTCAAAAAGAAGCAAAGTACGACTTACGCCGGTATTAATGTTATAGACATTAATCTTGCTACTTCACCTACGACTCTTGGGTATTTGATACCGGATCGGTAGCTCATATTTGCAAATCGTTGCGGGAATGAGAAGAAGTAGAGGATTGAGAAGGGCGAGGTGAACTGCGCGTCGGCAATGGAGCAAGCGTTGCTACGATTCTTGTTGGCACATTACCACTTCATCTACCTTCGGATTAGTTTTGGAATTAAATAATTGTTATTGTGTTCCAACACTATGTCAAAACGTTATTTCCGCTTCGTGTTTGCAAGCGGAAGGATATGATTTTAGATCAATGAACGATGGTTGTTCAATATATCTCGAGATATGTTCTATTTTCATGCTCCATTGGTGAATGGATTATACGTTTTGAATCTTGAAGCGTCTCCCATCTATAACATTAATACGAAAGACAACTCTCTAATGATATAAACCCCACGTTTATCGGCATTGTCGCTTAGGCCATATAAATAAGAAACGCATGGAGAAGCTCCATAAGGATGGATTGCTTCACTCATTAGATTTTGAATCATTTGAGACATGTGAGTCTTGTTTACTTGGTAAGATGACAAAGACACCTTTCACGGGACATAGTGAGAGAGCAAGTGACTTATTGGCACTCGTACACATCGATGTATGTGGACCAATGAGCTCAACGGCCGAGAGGTGGTTATCGTACTTTATTACCTTTAAGATGACTTTAGTAGATATGGTTATATCTACTTAATGAGGCATAAGTCCGAATCCTTTGAAAAGTTCAAAGAATTCCAGAATGAAGTACAGAATCATTTAGGGAAAACAATCAAGTTTCTACGATCAGATCGTGGAGGGAATACTTGAGCCAAGAGTTTGGTAATCATCGAAAGATTGTGGAATTGTTTCACGTTGACTCCACCGGGAACTCCACAATGGAACGGAGTGTCCGAACGGAGAAATCGCACCTTGTTGGACATGGTGCGGTCGATGATGAGCCAAAGTGATCTTCCATTATCCTTACGGGATATGCTCTTGAAACAGTGCGCTCACACTAAATAGAGTTCCATCTAAGTCGGTTGAAAAGACACCATATGAGATATGGACAGGGCAACCCCTAGTTTGTCTTTTCTCAAAATTTGGGGATGTGAGGCTTATGTAAAACGTTTACAATCGACAAGCTCACACCCAAATCGACAAGTGCTTCTTTGTGGGATATCCCAAGGAAACTAAGGGATATTACTTTTATAATCGGGAACAAGGCAAAGTGTTTGTCGCCCGACATGGTGTCTTCTTGGAGAAAGAGTTTCTTTCAAGAAGGGTTAGTGGGAGCAAGGTGCATCTTGAAGAAGTTCAAGAAACACCGGAAAATGTTTCGGCGACTACGGAACCACAACGGGAGGAACAAAGTGTTGCGCCACCGGTTGTAGATACACCGGCCACGGAGTCGAAAGATCACGTCGTGCGCGACAGTACACAGTGCGGAACAACGTGATATATTGTTGTTGGACAACGATGAACCTAAGACCTATGAGGAAGCGATGGTGGGACCCGATTCCAACAAGTGGCTTGGAGCCATAAAATCCGAAATAGAATCCATGTACGACAATCAAGTTTGGAACTTGGTTGATCCACTGATGGTGTCAAAACCATTGAGTGTAAATGGGTTTTTAAGAAAAGGCCGATATGGATGGAAATGTTCACATCTATAAGGCGCGATTGGTGGCGAAAGGTTTTAAACAGATTCAAGGAGTTGATTATGAGAAACCTTCTCGCCCGTCGCAATGCTTAAATCTATTCGGATTATCCTAGCGATTGCTGCATATTTCGATTATGAGATATGGCGAGATGGATGTCAAAACGGCTTTCCTAAATGGAAACCTAAGCGAGGATGTATACATGATACAACCTCGGGGTTTTGTTGATCCGAGAATCACTGGAAAGATATGCAAGCTACGAAATCCATTTATGGATTGAAGCAAGCATCTCGGAGTTGGAATATTCGTTTTGATGAAGTAATCAAAGGGTTTGGTTTCATCAAAAATGAAGAAGAGGCCTGTGTTTACAAAAAGGTCAGTGGGAGCGCAATTGTATTTCTAATCTTATATGTGGATGACATATTACTGATTGGAAATGATATCCCTATGCTTGAATCCGTCAAGTCTTCATTGAAAAATAGTTTTTCCATGAAAGACTTAGGGGAGGCAACATATATATTAGCATTCGGATCTATAGAGATAGATCCAAGAGGCTAATTGGATTAAGCCAAAGTACATACATTGACAAGGTGTTGAAAAGGTTCAACATGCATGATTCCAAGAAAGGTTTCTTGCCCATGTCACATGGCATTAATCTTAGCAAGAATCGGTGTCCTCGGACACATGATGAGCGGAATAAGATGGGTATGGTTCCATATGCTTCGGCAATTGGATCCATCATGTATGCCATGCTTTGTACACGCCCGGATGTCTCGTACGCTTTGAGTGCTACGAGCAGATACAGTCGAGATCCAGTGAAGGTCACTGGACTGCCGTAAAGAATATCCTTAAGTACTTGAGAAGAACTAAGGATATGTTCCTAGTCTATGGAGGTGAAGAAGAGCTCGTTGTAAGTGGTTACACAGATGCTAGCTTCCAAAGGACAAGGATGATTATAGATCGCAATGCGGGTTCGTGTTCGCACGAACGGAGGCGCGATCGCTGGAAGAGTTCCAAGCGGGATCCGTTGCTGATTCTACAACGGAGACCGAGTACATTTGCTTCGGAAGCCGCAAAGGAGGCTGTTTGGATCAAGAAATTCGTTTCGAGCTTGATGTGATGACTAGTACGACTGGTCCAATGTCTCTCTATTGTGACAATAGTGGAGCCATTGCGCAAGCCAACGAGCCGAGGTCACATCGAAGTCCAAACACATACTTCGGCGATATCATCTCATCCGCGAGATTGTGGACAGAGGTGATGTCAAGATATGCAAAGTGCACACGGATCTCAACATAGCCGATCCGCCGACAAAACCTCTCCTCGCCGAAGCATGAGGCGCACACAAGAGCAATGGGTATTAGATACTTACATGATTGACTCTAGTGCAAGTGGGAGATTGTTAGTGATATGCCCTAGAGGCAACATGGAGATGTTGGATATCACGTCAATGTTTATGTATTTATGAATAAAGTGTTATTCGGTTCCATGAAATAGACATCTTGTATTGATCAATAAGTACGTGACTTATTTATGAGACTCTTTATGTATGAATCTATTTCTAAACGATCCACGATCATATGTCATATTGTTGGAACAAATATGATTCTAAGATCGGCATGTTTATTGATTGATGATCATGTCTCATAGATCATGGGTATGAAGATACCAAATCAATAAACATGGACATATGTGTTGGAGAACACATTGTTGGATAGACCCACCATGAGACACTACGGAATTAATGTGCCATTAGTTGGTCTCGGGTAGTGTTGGTACAAAGTCCTTAGACCTGAGATCACCATGGATTCCAACATGTGTAGTAGCCTACTTTGGGACTACCGGACGCTATTCCGTGCGGGTAGTTATAAAGGTAGTTTTCGGGTTTGCTATGAAACATGGAGTGGGATATGAGTGATCAAGATGGAATTTGCCCCTCCTTTGGAGAGATATCTCGGGCCCCTCGAGGTAATGGATTATGGAAATGCATGGCCATGCTAAGTTGATTGAGGAGTCAATCAGCGGACGGATAATCCAATACGGTTCGAGTGAATGGTTAAGCTATTGAAGGGATGGCACACATCTTGCCTATAGCTTAGCGGTATCGTGAGGCAAAGGGATTTGTGTACACATTACGAGTTCGAGCCGATATTATATTCTTGTATACTATGGTGTCAATATGTCTTGCTAGGCGCCGCTGATGCAGTCGGTGAGTTGGACTCGAGCCGACGGTCGGCTAAGTTAGACTATAGCCGAAACCGAGTATACCTGAACCTACAGGGTCGCACGCTTAAGGGGATAAGAACAGGCATTCGAGTTGGACTCGGATACGGCTCGATCGGATAGGGATCCGATCGGATAGAGTCCTATGGGCTTACGACGTATGGGTAGCCAACTCGTGAGATTCGGATAGGATCCGATTCAAAATAGAGTCCTGATCGGCCACTAGTCCCGGTCGGCCAACTCTATATAAAGGAGGGAGGGGTGGAGAGCTGCGGTACGTCAATTGCATCACGTGCAACGAAGTCGCCGAGATCAATCTCCACGGAAACCCTCCCCACTTTCGAGCCAAACCCTAGCCTTGCATCGCGTGCTAGCACACGGGTGTTCGGCGTTGTCCCCGGACGTGTGGATACCAGTAGGCGCTGCTACGTTGCGCGCTGTTGATCGGCCGGATCGGCGCAATCGGAGCGATCGGCTGTGGTGGAATCGGGCTGCGGTCGGGCGCATCGGAGCGAGGCGTGAGAACGCGGCCGGACAACTGGAATCGGCTGATTGGCGAATCGGCTGTCTCCGGGAATCGGCTACACTGTTCCAGATCGGATTGCCCTGATTGGCTATTCCGCTGCACTCTACTCCAATCAGTAACAATCTATCGGCCCTTACTTGCAAGTGTTCCTGGTTTGCGCGGTAAAAGTTTTTGTTTTTCGGCTAGCGTAGCCTCCGCGTGACCCTTCATAGAGTGCATGAGGGCTTAAGTTCATGGAGCGGGTACTGCCAAAGTAAAGATATTGAAAGGCTTTGCCATGACCATCCCATATAAAGGGATGAACGCTCATTCAATGAGTAGTTGCGGAGTACGGGTAAAGTGTACATTCACTGCAGTGTGAGTCAATCAATCTATTCGAATAGTCGTGCTCGCGGTTAAGGAGCGACGTGACAAGTTTCTCCCGTGGCTAGGCTCATAAATTTTAAAATGATGGGTGGGATTGCATAATGACTTTATGTGCTGGGGAAACCAACTTCTCTATCTGAGAGAAGGGGTAAGACACCCCCAGAAAACCATGATGAATCAGAGGCGGGAAGCTATCCTTGGGATCACAATGGATGGTGGACAGAACCGTCGCCGACTTAATATACTATGGACCTAAAACTTGACCTGGCTAGATGTTAGGTTTATGAAATGATTTGTGAAAATTGGCTTTGCACAAATAAACCATAACCATCCTTTGAATGACCCTATCATGTGCATCATTCCGTGTTGGCTTGCTGAGTACGTTGAGTACTCACCCTTGCTATACGCACAAACCTCCAGATGAAGGTGATGAGGAAGACCCGTACACATACTACTAGAAGGAATGAAGACAATGGAGCACAACAGGTCTTAGTCCCCAGTCGTTGCCTATGGCAATCGGCATGCTGCTGCCTTCCGTTTGCTATCTTATCTAATTTCTATTTTTCGGTTGTATCCGGACCGGTAGGTCCTATATGTATTGGATATTGCCTTCGGCCCTATTATTGTAATAATTTCGATGTAAGACTATTCGTGCACTTTGCACCTGGTAATTCAGAACTGTATTCGTGGGTACCAAACTATTCGATCCAGGGATAAGGTACTATGAACACGAATGATTCCCGTCCTAAAAAACGGGGGTCTACATCCGATCAGAATTGAGTGGCGGGATTCCGAAGGCCAGAAACAAGGCATCATCTTGAACAAACAAATGGAAAATGAAGAAAGAGATGCGCTTGTGGACAGCCTGAATGAAGCGACTCGGTTGTTAAATGTAAGTCCTGATCCTTTTCTGTTGTAGCTTCATCATCTCTTTTCAGTTGACCAACTTCAAAACTCGCATGCAGAGGGTATACTGCTAATCAATGGCTAAGTCCGATGCACTCTAGAAGTTGGTCCCGCACCTGAACTCTCTGGAGAACATCCAGCAAGAGCTGAAGACCACTCGAGAGGAAGCTGCATCGAGGGAAGCAGCCCTAAGGAGAGAGATAGCCGCACTCCGGGAGGAGAACCTCGACCTCTGGGGTTCAGTCGGGAGTAATCTTAGCCCTCTCGGTCTCTTTATGTCTTCAATTGTAGTCTGTGCTGATCTTGGTCGTTGATAACTTTTCTTGTTGTAGAGAACTCGTCAGAGGTCCACTTGCTTCAGGCCCGGCTGGATGAAGCCAACATCACCAAGGCCGAGTTGGAGACCGAGTTTGAAGGTGAGTTCTTTCAAAGCCGCGTCTTTCGTTTCGCTTCATCTTCAGGTATTTTGTGTGATCGTGTATCTTCGGCAGCTTACAAGATTAAGACCCGAGCTCAGTACGACGTCTTGATTGAGAGGATCAAAAAAGCTGAGAGCGTTAGGGAGGATGTTGCTAATGCGGCGACGCCGGTGTTGTTGTCGCTGTTCCATAATGGACTCGGGACCAGCTCGTTGGACCCGGTCAAGATCTTCGACAAGCTCCGGAGGGCCCCTGATCAATATCTGACAAACATTTCTGAAGCAGCCGTCATGGGAGCGGGCTTCGCCCTTGCACAGACCAAGTCGCTCTACCCCCGGGTAGATGTTGATTCAATCGGGGAAGGGTTCGCCGATGGTACTTCAGACGAGCAGGCCCTGGACTTGATTAGTGAGGCACAGGAATCAGCCAAAAAGGTGGCCGCCGATGTAGTGAATCACTTTTGACCTTGATTGTCTTGTGAACATTGTATGCAACTTTCTGATGTAGACTTGTAAATATTCAGCTTATTTATGTTAATGCCTTGATCCGAGTTTTTATGTAAAATTTCTTAAGTAATTTTCGTCCGACTGTCACCAAGCCTAATCTTGATTAGGTCATCAAAAAATTCTCAGTCCTTATACGTTGAACTTGAACCAAGGAACATTAAACAATGATAAACTGAATATGCATAAGTTGCTGAAGAAAACTATGCTTTATTGACATATGTATAGCCCCCGACTGCTAACTCAAGAAGTCATCTTGCTTGAGTTTGGCAGTCAAGAAGAGCACGAAACTTAAGGCAATTTAAGCATAGTATCGTCAAAGATGTTCGATGTTCCAGGAGTTCTCCACCATGGATCCGTCTTCACGTTTTAGTCGATATGCACCTGGCCGAGTCACCTCAGCGATTATATATGGTCCTTCCCATAGGGGAGATAACTTGTGACGCTCCTTGGTGGTCTGAATCTTGCGTAGAACTAGATCGCCAACGATAAAAGCTCATGCTCGAACGTTGCAACTGTGGTATCGTCTGAGCCCTTGAAGATATTTTGCCCGGATGAGGGCTGCCTCACGGGCCTCTTCCGGTCGGGTGAGGTCATCCACTCGGTGCAGGTCGTAGCGTTCGTCGTTGAAGCTGCCGGACTCGGAGGGATTCGTACTCCATCTCGTTTGGCAACATGGCTTCTGCGCCATATACCAAAAAGAAAGGAGTTTGGCCGGTAGCAAGACTGGGCGTGGTCCGCAGAGACCATAGAACCGAGGGGAGCTCTTGAACCCACTTGCCGGCATAAGGACTTAGGCGATCAAACATGCGGGCCTTGATGCCTTGAAGAACCATGCCGTTGGCATGCTCAACTTGTCCATTGCTTTTGGGATGTGCAACCGACGCATAGCAGATTTTGATCCCAAAGTCTTCGCAGAATTCCTTGAAGATGCCTCTAGTGAATTGAGTCCCATTGTCGGTTATAATTCTGTTTGGGACGCCGAACCGGTGCACGATGTTGAGGATGAAATCTCGTGCCTTGTCAGCAGTGATTGTAGCAACCGGTTTAGCCTCGATCCACTTAGAAAATTTGTCAATTGCAACGAATAGGTGTGTGAATCCTCCTGGAGCCTTCTTGAAAGGGCCGACCATGTCTAAGCCCCATACCGCAAACAGCCAGGATAATGGAATTGTTTGTAGCTCTTGGTGGGACATGGCTCGCGAGCGAAGAACCGGCAACCTTCACAAGTTCGTACCACTTTGTCGGCGTCGGAGACCGCCGTGAGCCGAAGAAACCTTGTCTGTAGGCTTTGCCCACCAAGGTGCGTGCTGCCGCGTGGCTTCCGCATATGCCCGAGTGGATGTCTTGGAGTAGCTGTCGTCCTTCCTCAGGTGTGATGCATCTCATCAGGACTCCGGAGGGACTTCTCTTGTATAAATCAGAGTCGACCATGACGTAAGCCTGACAACGACGTCGGACACGTTCTGCCTCATCCCGGTCTTCCAGCAGCTCTTGCTGAGTTAAAAATTTGATGAGTGGTGTCCTCCAGTCGGCGTCGATCATGGCGGCTTCGTTTGCAGTTTGCTTGTTGGGAGTTGGTTTGTGTTGACGAGAAATCTCTCTCACGCGCTGGCCTGGGAGATCTGCTTGACTCCAGTGCAGGTCCTTCTTAGCTGCCTACAGTGTGTAGAGCGTGCCAGTTGATTTGATCTGCCAATCAACAAGAGAAAATACAAGAAAATATTCGTTAAGCGTTAGGTCAAATCCCCGCGGGATCGGCCGAGGAAATCCATGAACGTATATATGCTATTCCAGGCCATATTTGGGCCAAACGACCAAAGCGCATCGGTTATGCCAAGACGACCATCGGTCATCCGATCCAAATATGACGAAGAATAATAAATATACGAGATCAATAGACCAACCGATCCGGGAAACTTAACATCAAATCGATTGATATCCCAATGAATCTTGTGCAGGCGCAACATTCCTAGATTAAAGATGTAAGCAAGCACAATCTAGACATAAAATACGATCCTACTGCAGATCTAATAACAATTATATTAAAGGAAACACATTAAGATAAGTAAGGTCGGCTGAAACCCCGACGCTATCCCAGATAATGTAAGTCCAAAAGAATAGATTGCCAACAATTCTAAAGACGACTCAATAGTTCAGTCTTGATGCAGCATTAAGTATCAAAAGAAGCATTCAATCTATTACTTTCGACTTACACTCCGTAAGATGGTAGATACTGCATACGAATCAACCAGCCCTCAAATCTAGCCTTGTCGACCACATACCCCCGAAAAGATGAGTCAACCACAAGATAGATCTAAGCACCAAATTGGTTCATATGCATTATATGATACATATCGTAGTAAAACTATTGAATCCAATGTGTCATTGCGATGGAAGCATCAGAAACAAGTAATCTCACCACTAACGACAAACATTTACCTGAGTTTGGGGATCGAGACGATGCAGCCCAAAGCCAAACAGGGTGTTCGTCTAAAAGGAAAAGGATGGCAATGCGCCGAAGATTAGATTGATTGAATCGTCCTTATACAGAGGGTCTCGGGTCCTATTTATACCCAAGATACAAATATTTGTAACAACTTCGGACTCTATCTAAACTACTTTTAAAACATCATATCATCCCTAGCGAGATCCATTACAACTGACAATTTAACAAACTCCTAAATTACAGATACAGCTGCCATTACAAGACTCTATCCATAGGTGGCAATATCTTTAAACGCGCAATTAACATCCGAATCCCCACTTATCTTCAAGTTTCTGCATTGGACACGGTTTTATCTCTTCGAACTCGGAATCGGGTCGTTGTTCCATTCAACCCATTCTCGGCCGACCGCCACTGCGCTCGATTATTCTTTTAGCCGATACGGCTTCGACCTCAGCCGATCCGATTCCACCTTGCTTTCTTAGGACTTAGGAACCTCATTACCAAATTCCAGTGTTAACACATGCCCCCCAAGTCCGTAACATAAAGTGTTGTGGATTTGTTTACCTATTCAAACTCCCACTCCCTTCTTGGCCCGAATCGTCTCGGCTTCTCCCCAAGGGCTCTTTAAATATCCACTTTCCTCGGTCGAGCCACCCACGCTCCCATCGTGCACTCGGCTTCCTTCTCAAACAAACTTCTTGCCCTTCTCTCTCTCCTCTGGCGACTCCATCGGCGTTCGACACCTTCCACATTCTTCAAACCCCATCTTCGTCTCCGACCTTCCCGATGGCCTCCGCTGCGACCTCAAGCACCTCCAACTCGCCGGCCACCATGCGCCCGCCGCGACCGCAACATCGCCTGCCGCCATCACTGGAACTGCCCCAGCCGCTACCACGAACGAATTCCCTCAGGTATTCCTTTTTTTTACTTTATAATCTTACCCTCAACTCGTTCCTCCAAACACCCCTATACCAATAGTCCGTTTGGTAATTTTCAATAGTACTTCATCCCGCATTCTTACTAATTAATACTTTTCTCATTCCAAACTATAAAACACCATCACCTCGATCGGTACTTTTTCTCCTTCTTCAAATTGTAGCACCTCTCTCACCAAGTGCTCATCCCCAATTTAACACAAGAGGAAAATACTTCCTTGGCCTATCGGCGATGGACCCAAGCGACGTGATCATAGCGAAACCAACCGCATGCCTTTCAACTTGTCAAACCATCTCTTTCCCACTGGAACGGGACGTTCAAGGCTTGGCCGTCTACCGACACAGCCTGGACCGAATGGTACAAGAGGATACAATCGGCTAAGTACACCCAATGGGAAGAAAGAAAGCTTGCCCAATGCTTGGAACTGTCCATCGCCAGCATGGAAAAAGGCGAACCACTCCTATCGGCTGCAGCCTACTTTTGGAACGACAGTTTCAATGCCTTCCTCTTCAGGCAAGGGCCGATGACCATCACACTAGCCGATGTGCATATGACAACTGGGCTGGACATCGAATCATCGGCTAATCCATGTGTCTTGAACCGAAAAGGTCAACACCAGTTTAAAACCAAAGCCATCGGTGGATGGAGTGGTTTTATTGCCCAAAACATGAGAGATGGAACAGTCAGCCATCGGGAATACACCGCCTTCGTGATGATGTGGCTGCAAAATTTTTGTTCTGCGGATCGAGCTGTGGGCCGACCGCTAATTGGCAAATAATGGCTGAAATCTTAGCCGACGGAACGAGTTCGCATTGGGAAAATACCTCCTCGGCTACACATATCAAATGTTGCATCAAGCCGCCACAAAAATAGCCGCCGCGCCAGTCCAACACCGGTGGCCCCTGGTGGTTTCTCCAAATCTGGCTGGTGTTGGCCACCCAAAACGTGGCCGGTCGGCCCCGCCTGACAGATGCTGGATTCCCAAGGCTAGAGCCAATCGAAGATGAAGAAGGCGGCCAGATCACCACCAGGCGATGCACCAACTATGGAGAAGCAGCCGCCGCCCATACAGGTTCAAGGCAATCGGCTGAGCTGTTGGCCGATTGGTTCACAGCTTTTTACGACGGGCTATCCCGCGACAACCGTACCTGGTATTTCTACCCCGACCAAGGATCTTTTGAGCTGCCGATCGATTTCAAATGGGACGACCTCAACTCAGCCGACAGTCCAAGGTGTAGAAAATTGTTCTTCGCCTCTTTATCTCCCTGCATTCTGCCGACCGGGGTTCACCAAGGCCGATCGACAGCCCGAAGTTATGAATTCTACTACCCGGCATCGGCGGCGAGACAATTCGGCCTCGGGCAACTTCCCATCGGCTTCTTTTACGCCGATAAGATCGAGACCAGAGGAGCGGTCGGCCAAGATCTGATGATGAACTGGCTGCTGAACATAGCCGGTCCTACCTTCGGCGATGCCGACAGAATCACCCTGTCGACGAGGAGAAGCGCCGCTTACGACCGATGGTGGTTCGAACTTAGACGCCACATTTTTCACCAACGGCCGTCTTGCTACATTGACTTGCTTCTGCCGGACGAGATCCCCTCGGTATATTTCTACTCACAGCCGATTATTCCTTTCCTACGACTCATTCATCGACCGCATCAGCCGATTTAACATTCGTGCTTTGACTTCGCAGGAAACAGAAACGGAACAGCCGACGGTAAGCGACTCTGGGCGCCCCATCAAATACAAACCAGGCATTTTGGACACGGGGGGCCTTGCTCCGTCGGCCATCGGCTGGGGGGCGCCCAAACTTTCATCTTTATTGCGAGGGCAGGTGTGCCATCCGATCGCACCAAAAAGGAAGACGGCGCCACCGCCGCGTTCATCGGCTGCGCCTGCCCCCAAAAGGGCAAAAAAGATAGAACTGATCGCCTCGGCCGACAGCCCTCCTCCTCTAGATCCGGCCGTCGAGCGGTTCCTCAACGCTGCTGTCGACGAAGAGGCGCCAGTAGCCGTCCAGGCGACGGTCGAGACCGGGGCTTCGAGTCCTGAATCGGTAAATGCCCCAACTGACACTCCGCCAGCCCCAAGCCCGCCGACGAGACGCCCTCCCGTAAGTTTTTACTTCGTTGTTCCTGGTTTTGCGATGTTCACCCGTATCTGATTTGTCTGTTCCTCGTAGTTCAAGAAACTGGCCGGTTGCGTCCCTCGCCCTGCTTTGCCGGTAATCAGCTCTTACCCCTTTGCTTGTGACAATCAATTAGTTCGTCTGCTAATCCCTTTTCCCTTTTGCAGCTTCCGTGATCTCCGCCGGCCGCTCCCCAGGCGTTGGGCGAATGTACCACGCCTGTTGGGGGCGGCGACGATGACATGGGCAAGGAAAGCCAGACGGCCGCGGGGAATGATCCAGCCGAACCGATAATCCCGACGACGGCGCCAACGGTAAGCGGACCGGTCCCGACCATTGGTTTTGCCATGCCCCTGACCCTTTCTTTCTTCTGCAGCACGTGGCCGATCTCCTCAACTTTGACTTGTTGGAGTTCGAGGAACCCGGCAATGCTGGCGAGGAAACGCTTGCGGCGTCGGCTGAGAACCTGAAGGCCACCCTGGCTGATATCGGCAACCGACCGGACGCCTCATTAGATGCGTTGGTGGTCGCTGCGGCTCCATACGCGCACGGTTCGGGGATATCCAAGACCGCCGGATGCTGTAGCTGAAGCCATCGCGCCGGCGACCTTCATGGAAGCCTACCGGCTAAAATACGAACGAGCTCGGCGGCGAGTCATTGATCGGCGTGAGAGTCAGGCGCGGTCGGCTGCCATCCAATTGACCAAAGACGCCATTGAAGCCCTAAAAGCCGCCTTCGACCGCCTAAAAACTGAGCCGGCAGCCAAGCTTGAACAACTTCGTGCCCGCCGGGACCAACTGGTAGCCGATCTCATTCAGATTACAAACGAGATCGATGTCCATGAATAGTATATGGCCGATTTGTCGGCCGGGGTTGAAGCGAGCGTAGAAGTATTGGGGCGGCCGTTGCGCATTTACGGGGCTTGGTGCGAGTGCTCGATCGGTGGCGGGGTCCGAGGCCGACGACCTCAGGGCAATCGGCGAGGTCGACCGAGTTAGGGCGGCACTCTATCGACGATAGCCAATTTTCTAAAGAAATGAAGATTGTAAAATGTCCGACCTGCGAGGTCGGCTTGTGTTTCTCGACATGTGCTTTGTGATGTAACCGGACAGCCTGTATCAATCGTGTTTGTATCGTTTAGTTCGAAATCGCTCAGAAGTGACGCCCCAACATTCAACGTCCATCTCTCGGTTATTCGACTCTCTAGCCATCGGCTGATAATATCCGATTACGTCGTCGCCCTGTTTTCGTAGGCCGACCCCCTCGAATCTGTACTCCGGGAACCCGTGAGTCCTGGGCGACAGTATCCATACGTGCGCAATCGCGGCTTTCAACGATTCCCGACGCCCTTAATAATGATCTCTTTGACTCCGGGTTGGCGCGACCTTTCACATCTAAGAATCGTATCTTTTCTTTCTATAAATGGGCTTCCCCGACTCTTCTGAATAACTCACGGCCGAAAGCGACGAACTTTCAATAGTGAAACACCTAGTCCTTTGATTCTTCGGCCAGGCTTTTCATGGCATCTTCTAGTTCGTCGGTGAACCAGGTGGTTTCTCAACTCCTCTACTCTCACCGATTTCTATTTTCGGAAACTCCGGGACGGAATCCATTGCAGCCGCCGCACCCGCTTCGGGTGATCCAGGGAATCATGGAGACGTCGTACGAGCTGTCGGTCAGCCAGGACCGACGGGTGAGGGCGCACCTAAAGCGCTTTAGGGAGTTGGAGGCTCGCCACCTGGCGGCCAGGCCGCCTTTCCACCTCGGTGGCATTCCGGCTGCTGCCCCCATGGCATACCCGACACTCGCGCGCCTCGACCGGCTGGAGGGGAGGCAAGCCCAACTCGCCAACGAGTTGTTGATCACCACCACCGACATAAGGGTCACTCGGTTGGAGCATCTGATCCTGGATGCTCTAGAAATGGAAACTGCGGAGCCCTTCGAACGAGCCCTGGCGGCCATTAGGGAGTACCTGGCAAACATGTAATCCAAGACGGCCTCGCGCCGACTCTGAATAAAACGCGGTTTAATGTTCCTGGGTTCCTTCTGACTTGAGGTTTCTTCAACTCCCTGGCTTGATTAGTCAAAAGTTGGCTTTTTCGACCATGCGTATTGTCTGATTGTCTCACGCATGTGTAGTGTATGTGTATGCCCCCCAAGTTTTGGTGATAGCTGCGATGTCGACGAAACTTGTTGATAGTAGTTATGTTGATCGCTGCCGGGGGGTCCTGAGCCGATCATGGGGCGTGGGAGGGGAAAGCGAATGCCTAAAGGCGATGCCCCATAAGGCATCGGCTGTCGTGGGTCGGCCTATTGTGGCGATAGCCAACTCACGCATTGATCCACACGCTCGGGTAGTATTTCTTTAGATATTTTCCGTTGAGGGCCCTTCCGAATACCTCCCCATCTAGTCCTTTCAGCATGTAGGCTCCTTTGGATACACATTTGTGGACCTTGAAAGGTCCCTCCCAATTCAGCGACCATTTGCCGAATTTGTTATCTCTGGATCTGATTGGGAGTATGAGCTTCCAAACGAGCTCGCCTTCCTCAAATGATTTAGGGACGAATTTTTTATTGTAATGTCTGGTTACCCGTTTCTTATCTTTTGTTACTTTTTCTAAAGCTCTCATTCTGGATAAGGCAAGATCCTCCGACTCGTCCATCATGAGATTATAATAGTCGTCGGCTGTGAGTTGGTCTTGCAACTGAATGCGTCTTGAGCCGATTACGCTTTCCCATGGAAGTACTGCTTCGTGCCCATAGACCAGTTTGTATGGGGGAACTTGGATGGACCCATGACATGCCATCCGATAGGCCCACAATGCTTCGGCCAATCGGGTTTGCCATTGTTTGGGATGCTCAGATATCTTTCTTTTGATCAGCTTGATTAAGCTTTTGTTTGACGCTTCGGCCTGACCGTTGGCTTGTGCGTAATACGGCGAAGAGTTAAGCAACTTGATCCCCATGCCGTCGGCGAACTGAATGAATTCGTCCGAAACAAAGATGGACCCTTGGTCGATCGTTATCGTTTGCGGAATGCCGAATCGGTAGATGATGTGTTCTTTGACGAACTCGATTGCGTCTTTAGAATCCACTTTCCGGAGGGGAATCGCTTCTACCCATTTTGTGAAATAATCTGTGGCCACTAGTATAAACTTGTGCCCCTTGCTTGAAGGTGGATTGATCTGGCCGATCATGTCCATGCCCCACCCTCTGAAAGGCCATGGCTTAATGATTGGGTTCATGGCCGACGCCGAGGCTCGTTGCACTGTGCCAAACCTTTGGCAGTCTTGGCATCCTTTATAGTATTTAAAACAATCTTCTAGCATTGTCGGCCAGAAATACCGGGCTCGGCGAAGTAGCCACTTCATTTTGTGTCCCGACTGATGTGTGCCGCAGATTCCTTCGTGTACCTCCCCGATAACCACTGTGGCTTGATCGGCGCCCAAACACTTGAGCAGTATGCCATCGATTGTCCAATAGTATAAATCTTCGTCGAGCAATACGTACCGCAGTGCCTTGTACCGTAGCTTCCTTGTGGTCGATTGAGAAGGGTTTTTGAGGTAATTGTAGACGTCGAATATCCAATCGTCGGTTGTGATGGTGGCGACGCCTATGTCGATGTCTCTTAGCATCGACCGGTAGCCTGATGCCCTTTGAGCCAAGTCATTGGCCTCCGTGTTCTGCTCCCTGGGAATATGCTTCAAAGTGACTAGCCGAAAACCTTCCATTAACTCCCAGCACCGTTGATGATAGATCATCAGTGCGTCATTTTTGCACTCATATTCTCCTGACAATTGACTAATGACGAGCAACGAGTCTCCCATTATCTCGACCGCGTCAGCCTCCATCTCCCTGAGTAGGAGTAGCCCCTTGAGAACGGCTTCATACTCGGCTTGGTTATTCGTAATGTGGGGGTCGATGGCGAAGGCGAACTCGAAGCTTGCTCCCTTGGGGAGATAAGAACTAAGCCGATTCCACGCCGTTGGTGCACACGAGCCATCGAAAGTCGGGTCCAAGGCGTGATTTCTACGGAGCCGATTGAGTCGTTTCTATGTTCCACGATGAGATCGGCTAGGGCCTGTCCTTTTACTGCCCTTGGAGCCTGATACCTCAGATCGAACTCGGTCAGCGCGAATATCCACTTTCTGATCCTTCCTTTGAGCACTTGAGCCGATAGCATGTACTTGACTACGTCGGCTTTGCAAGTTACAGTGCATTCATTGGATAGCAGATAGTGCCTTAACTTTGTGCATGAGAAATAGAGGCACAGACATAACTTTTTGACGGGTGAATATCTAGTCTCTGCATCTAGTAGCCGCCGGCTAAGATAGAAAATGGCCCTTTCCTTGCCATCGATTTCTTGGATCAGAACGGAGCCGATTGACTTGTCGTCGGTGGACAGGTACAGCTTGAATGACATTCCTTTTTGCGGGGGCATTAGAACTGGAGGAGAGCTTAGGTAATTTTTTATGTCATCTAACGCCTTCTGTTGCTCTGCCCCCCATGTGAATATCTGATCGGCCTTAAGCCGAAGCAATGGTGTGAACGGCTCCATTTTCTCTAAGAGGTTAGCTATGAACCGTCTAATGAAGTTTATCTTTCCGATCAATGACTGGAGTTGTCTTTTATCCTTAGGGGGTTGAATTGTCTTAATGGCATTAATGCTCCTTGGTGTTACTTCAATTCCTCTTTCATGAACGAGGAACCCTAAGAACTGCTCGGCCGACACGCCGAACGCACATTTAAGCGGATTCATCTTCAATCCATATTTCCTCGTCCGCTCAAGCACCTGCCTCAGATCTACAATGTGGCTTTCTATCTCTCTCGATTTGACGACGACATCATCGATGTATATCTCTCCTAGTGCACCGATCATGTCGTGAAAAATGTAATTCATCGCCCTTTGATATGTTGCCCCGGCGTTCTTTAGGCCGAACGTCATCACCACCCACTCGTAGAGGCCGATCGCACCTGGGCATCGAAAAGCTGTCTTATGGACGTCCTCTTCGGCCATGAATATCTGGTTGTACCCTGCATTGCCGTCCATGAAGCTGATGATTTTATGGCCTGAGGTGGCGTCGACAAGCAGGTCGGCTATTGGCATTGGGTATTCGTCTTTTGGGGTTGCCTTGTTTAGGTCTCTGAAGTCGATGCATATTCAAAGTTTGCCGTTCTTCTTCAATACCGGGACGATATTAGAGACCCATTCGGCATATCGGCAAGGCCGAATGAACCCTGCGTCGTATAACCGAGTGATTTCGGCTTTAATTGCGTCGTACATGTCGGCTTTGAACCTCCTAGGAGGTTGTTTGAATGGCCGATATCCTGCTTTGATTGGCGGTGATGGACCACTATCGATCGGCTTAGACCGGGCATTTCGAAGTATTCCCAAGCGAAGCAATCTTTATATTCTTTTAATAATTCAATAAGTTGGGATCTACAAAGAGGAGATAAATTTTTACTACGTACGTCGGCCTTGGCTTGTCGCCGATCCGATGTCGATCTCTTCTAACTCGTCGACCGACGTGAAGCCTTGTCCTAACTTGCCATCGTCTTCGTCCGCGGTGGCTACGCCGAGCACGCTGGATCCCTCCACCATGTCTTGTTCAAAGCAAGCAGTGCGGCTCGTCGCTTCCGATGGGCTGTATTGTTGAATTGGACACGTTTAGAAAATCGGCTTGCCGACTTTCCCGATAAACATTCGATGCCTTCGATTTCCCAAAGCGGCAAATCGGCACGACGATACTAAGCGGCTGTCGGGCGGCACGATCTCGATCTTGTCGCCGTCCCACCGGATGAGGCTCGGTGCATTGTAGAAGGGATGCAGGTTAGCGTGGATCCATCCCTTCGAGCAGCAGCGTAAGACCCCTTCCCATCGATGACAAAAACGTTGTGGGCACGGTTTGTTGCCGATGGTCAGTTCGACGTTGAGAACGCCTTTGGGTCTCTGATGGGTTGCCGCCGAAGTCCTTGAGTACCACGTTGGTTTTGATCAGGTCTTCGGCCCCTTTGTTAAGCTTTCTGAAAGTTGCGTAAGGCATGAGTTTGACTGCCACTCCCCCATCGACCAGCATTTTGGAAATCGGCTTGCCATTGACGAACCCTTTAACGTATAACGGTTTTCGAGATGCCGATTTTCGGTCCCTTCGGCTTGTCGAAGATGGCCAGTCGGCGAGATCATTAGTTTTGCCGGTCATCTTCGATAGTATCTGCGTCGGCTTCGGGGGCACTGAATTCGGCGGGCAACACGAAGACCATGTTGACCGATGCGGTAGCTTTACTCTTCCCCTTGGCTGCCCTTCTGGCTTGGTCGGCGGGGCTTTCTTCGCCTTGCTCTTCGGTGGCCGTAGCGTTCTCCAGCTTGGGTACCCACCGTCTCTTAATCTTGCCCAGCCGACGGCGTTGTTCGTATATCATTTGTCTCACCTCGTCCTCTCTTCCGTTACGCTTAAGCCGCTGAATTCTCCTCTTCTGGGTCTTCGTAAATAGATCGGACGGGCACCATTGGGGGTTGGCCGATCCCTTCTCATCGGCCTCCTTGTTACTGCGATCGTCCCCTTCCTGATTCTCGTCGATGAAGAAGTCTTGATGAATCGGACCGAGCCGATCGTGGACTGATCGCTGTCTCTGGTTTAGTTGGACGGCTCTGGGGATGAACCGGACTGGGCTTGCGGACGACGAGCTCCTGTGTTCGTCATGGTTGTGATGATCGTTACATGTCGGGCAGTCTTCCAGTGTTGGTAGTCTCATGCCGGATTCCCAGCAATGCCTAAAGAAGCCGCAATGCCAATGTGGATCATCATGGCTTGCTATGTTCCGCCGGCTTTGGACTCTTGGCTCGTGCCGACGAGGCGCTTCGTCGTAAATTTCTTCACGCCGAGATCGACATTGATGGTGGTATCGGCTTCGTTCGTGGATCGGCCGTCGGCCAGCCGACCTGATGACTGGGCGTACCATGTTGATCTGTGCGGTGGGGTTTCCAATCTGGCCCTCTCCTGTTTCGGCCTTGATCACCGTATCGGCTAAGCCGTACGCCATTCTGTCCTGCCGATCAGCTCGTCCGAGGCCGGCATGGACTGTGTTGACAGGGAACAGATTGCCGTCTACTTTCATGGGTCGACTTGAATCAGCGAACTTCAACTTCCCGGCCTCGATGGCCAATTGGATTTGCTGCCTGAAGACTTTGCAATCGTTCGTGGCGTGAGATGTGGAGTTGTGCCACTTGCAGTATTTCTTCTTTTTCAGTTCTTCGGCCGACGGGATCACATGATTTTCGGGCAACTGAATCTGTTTCTCTTTTAGTAGTAAATCAAAGATCTTGTCGGCTTTAGTGATGTCAAAATCGTATTTTTCTTCTTTAGCCGTCTTCAGCAGCCACTGGCAGACGATGGCCTTCTTGTTCTTAGCCCATTCGGCTGCCGCCACTTTCGTTTCATCGTGTCGGATCCGTAATCTGAATCGATGACGACTTGCGTTATGGTCTTGACGGCCTTCTGGTTTCTTGGAAACGTTGTTCATGGACCGTTACCTTCGCCAGGTGGGCTAGACTTTCGAAGTCTGTGCGAAAATCTTTCCACGATTGGCGCGATCGGACCATGGAAGGCTAAATCGGCCGTGGGCGTCGATAGCACCAGTGTAGCATCGGTTTCTCATTTCTCTAAGCGCTGAATGTAGTCCTGAACCGATTCATTATGTTTTTGCCTGACACTGGTGAGGTCCGACAACTTCATTTCATGGTTGCCAGAATAAAAATAGCTATGAAACTGTTTCTCAAGATCAGCCCAACTCTGAATCGAGTTGTAAGGCAATGAGGAGAACCAAGTGAAGGCCGATCCTGAAAGAGAAAGGGAAATAGCCAAACTCTCAAGGGTCGAGCCGATGCTTCACCACATTGTGCCAAGAATCGGCTGATATGCTCATAGGTAGAGACGTTGTCCTGTCCCGAGAACTTGGAGAAGTCCGAGATTTTGTATCGGTTGGGCGGTGGGACCCTTTCGAAATGCTCGGATAGGGGTACCGATACATGTTTCTGAGTCTTTTGGTTTGAGGCCGAACGATCTCGCATAACGCTCGCAATTAGTTCGGCCCAGGCCCTATTATCTTGCTGTATCGGCTCGTATGGGTCATACGGCATGTGTGCCTGCCGATACATCTGTGGCGGTGTCTGAGGCCGGTAATGGTGATCCTGACGACCTCCTTGGTACTTGGTGCGGTAGCGACGATCGGAGGGCGCAGTAGGGTTCTGTGGTGGCGTTGGCGGGTGCAGGAGCATTGTCGGCCCGGAGCATTCTCGCTGTCTGCACGATCAATCGGCTCGGCGCCGATTATGATGGAACATGTCGAGTTGACCTTGAGGCAGCGGCTGTTGTCGGTTTAAAATAGTGACTGCGGGTTTCACGGCCGTCCCGCTTGGACTCAAGTGGCCGACTCCTCCTGGTGGGTTGGGTTGCGCTATTAGTGGAAGCGACCGATCTTGGGTGACTAGTGTCCTGTAATCAGGAAACTGACCATCCGTGAAATATGTGGGGCCCCTTTGCAGCTGCTCGGCCACCTTGGCATCAACCACGTGAGAAATCATATTATTGAGGGTGTTGACCAGGATGCTGCTCTGGTTGACCAGCGCGTGATGGACGGCCGAGTCGATCCGATCTTGCAAAGAGTACACGGCCTGATCATCCTGCACTTGAGTTCGTTCTTCCACTTTCTGTTTGCCCTTCGCATCACTTGACGAGGATGCTATGGTATCGTTGAGGCTGAACTTGTACTTTTGGTACACCGTTCCAGACCTCGTTTGGATGAAGGATTGAAGATAATTCTTCTGAAGTTCCTCCACCATCTTCTTATACTCGGCCTGCTGTTCAGCCAATAGTTGATCCATCTTTACAGGTACGACATTGTCCTGTGTGATGCCAGGGATCTTGGGGTCGACCATCTTGCCGGCCGAGTCTATTCGTCCGAGTCGAACTGACAAAGACAGTCCCATTGGGTGTGCCAAGAAGCGTGTTGACGAGAAATCTCTCTCATGCGCTGGCCTGAGAGATCTGCTTGACTCCAGTGCAGGTCCTTCTTAGTTGCCTACAATGTGTAGAGCGTGCCAGTTGATTTGATCTGTCAATCAACAAGAGAAAATACAAGAAAATATTCGTTAAGCGTTAGGTCAAATCCCCGCAGGATCGGCCGAGGAAATCCATGAACGTATATATGCTATTCCAGGCCATATTTGGGCCAAACGACCAAAGCGCATAGGCTATGCCAAGACGACCATCAGTCATCCCATCCAAATATGACGAAGAATAATAAATATACAGATCAATAGACCAACCGATGCTGGGAAACTTAACATCAAATCGACTGATATCCCAATGAATCTCGTGCAGGCGCAACATTCCTAGATTAAAGATGTAAGCAAGCACAATCTAGACATAAAATACGATCCTACTGCAGATCTAATAACAATTATATTAAAAGAAACACATTAAGATAAGTAAGGTCGGCTAAAACCCCGATGCTATCCCCAGATAATGTAAGTCCAAAAGAATAGATTGCCAACGATTCTAAAGACGACTCAATAGTTCAGTCTTGATGCAGCATTAAGTATCAAAAGAAGCATTCAATCTATTACTTTTGACTTACACTCTGTAAGATGGTAGATACTGCATACGAATCAACCAGCCCTCAAACCTAGCCTTGTCGACCACATACCCCCGAAAAGATGAGTCAACCACAAGATAGATCTAAGCACCAAATTGGTTCATATGCATTATATGATACATATCGTAGTAAAACTATTGAATCCAATGTGTCATTGCGATGGAAGCATCAGAAACAAGTAATCTCACCACTAACGACAAACATTTACTTGAGTTTGGGGATCGAGACGATGCAGCCCAAAGCCAAACAGGGTGTTCGTCTAAAAGGAAAAGGATGGCGATGCGCCGAAGATTAGATTGATTGAATCGTCCTTATACAGAGGGTCTCGGGTCCTATTTATACCCAAGATACAAATATTTGTAACAACTTCGGACTCTATCTAAACTACTTTTAAAACATCATATCATCCCTAGCGAGATCCATTACAACCGACAATTTAACAAACTCCTAAATTACGATACCTGCCATTACAAGACTCTATCCATAGGTGGCAATACCTTTAAACGCGCAATTAACATCCGAATCCCCACTTATCTTCAAGTTTCTGCATTGGACACGGTTTTATCTCTTCTGAACTCGGAATCGGCTGTCGGCTGTTTCATTCAACCCATTCTCAGCCGACCAGCCCTGGAGCCAATTACTCTTTTAGCCAATACGGCTTCTGACCTCAGCCGATCCGATTCCACCTTGCTTTCTTAGGACTTAGGAACCTCATTACCAAATTCCAGTGTTAACACATGCCCCCCAAGTCCGTAACATAAAGTGTTGCGGATTTGTTTACCTATTCAAACTCCCACTCCCTTCTTGGCCCGAATCGTCTCGGCTTCTCCCCAAGGGCTCTTTAAATATCCACTTTCCTCGGTCGAGCCACCCACGCTCCCATCGTGCGCTCGGCTTCCTTCTCAAACAAACTTCTTGCCCTTCTCTCTCTCTCCTCCGGCGACTCCATCGGCGTTCGACACCTTCCACATTCTTCGAACCCCATCTTCGTCTCCGACCTTCCCGATGGCCTCCGCTACGACCTCAAGCACCTCCAACTCGCCGGCCACCATTGCGCCCGTCGCGACCGCAACACCGCCTGCCGCCGTCACTGGAACTGCCCCAGCCGCTACCACGAACGAATTCCCTCAGGTATTCCTTTTTTTTACTTTATAATCTTACCCTCAACTCGTTCCTCCAAACACCCCTATACCAATAGTCCGTTTGGTAATTTTCAATAGTACTTCATCCCGCATTCTTACTAATTAATACTTTTCTCATTCCAAACTATAAAACACCATCACCTCTGATTAGTACTTTTTTCTCCAGCGGCATCAGTTCCAGGGCCCACTTCGCGATGCGCCCAGTCGCCTCCCGGTTGTGGATGACATCGCCGAGTAGAAAGGAAGTGATAACGGTGACCGAGTGACCCTGAAAGTAGTGTGCCAATTTCCGCGCGGTTATCAAAACACCATATAGCAGTTATTTGTACCTGAGGGTAGCGAATTTTGGCTCCTGCTAGCACTTCACTGACGAAGTAGATCGGCCTCTGAATCTTCTGGACCCGCCCTTCTTCTTCGCGCTCGACCACGAGAACCGTACTAACCACTTGGTGAGAGGCTAAAACGTACAATAGCAGGGGCTCTTGGGGCTGGGGTGAGGCTAGGACGGGCGACGTTGTGAGGAACTCTTTAAAATCTTCAAAGGCCTTATGGGCTTCCAGAGTCCACTGGAAGTCATCCGTTTTCTTTAACAACCTGAAGAAAGGCATGCCTCTTTCGCCAAGTCGAGAGATGAATCGGCTCAGTGCCGCCATGCAGCCATTAAGCTTTTGGACATCCTTCTGGTTACTTGGGGGCTTCATCCTCAGGATCGCGTTGATTTTTTCTGGGTTAGCTTCAATGCCGCGATGTGACACAATGAAGCCGAGCAGTTTGCCCGACAGCACGCCGAACGTGCACTTCTCCGAGTTCGACTTCATTCTGAAGGCCCGAATGTTCGCAAAGGTTTCTTCTAGGTCGGCAATTAGGTCTTCTTTCTGCTTGGTCTTGATGACAACATCGTCGATGTAAGCTTCCACGTTCTTCCCAATCTGCATCTAAAAACATCTCTAGATCATGCGTTGGTATGTGGCTCCGGCGTTCTTCAGGCCGAAAGGCATCGTGATATAGCAGTAGGCTCCAAACGGTGTGATGAACGATGTTTTCAAGCAGTCGGATTCCTTCAAGCTGATTTGATGGTAGCCCGAGTAACAATCCAGAAAGCTTAAGAGTTGGCAGCCGGCTGTTGAGTCCACGACTTGGTCGATGCGGGGCAGTCCGAATGGATCTTTAGGGCAGGCTTTGTTGAGGTCGGTGTAGTCAACGCACATGCGCCATTGCCCCGTCTTCTTCCGGACAAGAACCGGGTTAGCCAACCAGTCGGGATGCAAAACTTCCTTGATAAAACCGACGGCTAAAAGCTTTGTGAGCTCTTCCTTGATGGCATCTTTTTGATCCTGCGCGAACCTACGTAATCGTTGTTTAATTGGTTTTGCGTCATCTTTGACGTGTAAAGAGTGCTCAATCACCTCCCTAGGAATTCCAGGCATATCAGATGGTTTCCAAGCAAAAACATCTTTATTATTTTGGAGGAAGGTGACGAGCGCGCTTTTCTATTTAGGATCTACTTCAGCGCCGATTACGGTGGTTTTTGAGGGATCCGATGGATCAAGGGAGATCTTCTTAGTTTTGGCGTCGCCGGTTCCCGATTTGGCTATCTTCTTCGCGGGGATTTCATCCTTTGCCGAAGTCGATACGGCCAATCGGATTTCTTTCTGGCCACGTGATCTCTCACGAGATTGGGCCATGTCGTAGCTCTCCTTGTCGCAGGTGAAGGCTTGCTTTACGTCGCTGCGTAAGGTTATGACGCCATTTGGACCCGGCATCTTCATGCAGAGGTAGGTATAGTGCGGTATCGCCATGAACTTGGCGAGTGCAGGCCTTCCAATGATCGCGTGGTAGGCCGTCTCGAAGTCGGCTACCTCGAAGGTGATATTCTTCATCCGGAAATTCTCTCGAACTCCGAAGGTGACTGGAAGGGCGATGTGCCTGAGTGGCGTAGATGATAGCCCTGGGATAACTCCATGGAAGGGGGCTGAGCTTGCCTTCAGTTCGGCTCTCGGGATCTGCATCTCGTCCAAGGTCTTGGCGAACAAAATATTGAGGGCGCTGCCCCCATCGATGAGGATGCGCTTGAGCTTGATGTTGCGGACCACTAGGTCTAACACCAGTGGATAGCGCCCCGGGTGAACCACTCGGTCAGGATGATCCGAGCGGTCAAACGTGATGGCCACCTCCGACCATCGTAGGTACTGTGGGACCTCAGGTTGCGCTGCATTGACCTCGCGGTCAGTTAGCTTCTGTTTCCTCTTGGATTCATAGGCTTGCAGCCCCCCGAAGATGTGATTCAGCTCGCCCACGGGGTCTTGAAAAGGCTCCGTGTTTCCAGCCGGGTTGTTCTTCTTGGTGCCCGATGGACCGGCTTCATCAGTCGGCTTCTTGTTGAGCTGTGCCGCATATTGCTCGGTGAACTGTTTATAAATAAAGCAGTCCTTAGCCGCGTGCTTGTGGTTGGGATGATGCGTGCACTGAGCGTTCATGATAGCGTCGTAGGCAGCGACTCGGGGGCGACGTTGGGAGTTGGACGTCGCGGCATCTAGGTCTTCAGGTCGACGTTTGCGGTCCTTCTGGCCCTGGTTGTTGTTGCCGTTATCCTTCTTAGGATGTCGGCTTCCTCCTGATTGCTTGTCGTCCCTCCTGTCAGGCCGGTCTTGGCTCACCGCTTTGATTGCGTCGCTGGACTTGGTGTACGAGTTCGCCGTCTCGAACATCTGCTTCACCATCTTCGGTGGCTTGCGCCCAAATTTCCCGATCAACAGCTCATCACGGACTCCCTTCTGGAAGGCGACGATGATGATGTCGTCGATGTTGGGGATCTTGTTGCGCTTTTCGGAGAAGCGCCGGATGTAGTCCTTCAAAGGTTCGTCCGGCTTATGGATGACGTTATAAAGGTCGAAGTGGGTTCCAGGTCTCTCGAAGGTACCTTGGAAGTTGGCGATGAAGTGGTCCCTTAACTCACTCCACGAGCCGATCGAGCCTCGTGGCAAGCTCGTGAGCCAGTTCCTGGCCGAGTTAGCAAGGGCAACAGGCAGGTAATTGGCCATGGCCTTATTGTCGCCTCCTGCCGCACGGATGGTGAGGGTGTACACGGTTAGCCACGACTTAGGGTCGGTCTTGCCATCGTACTTCTCGATTCCAGTCGGCTTGAAACCATTCGGCCAATGCACTCGCCGCAGGTCCCGAGTGAAAGCGGGTACTCCATCGTCATTGCTGTTGGGCGAGCCCCTTCGATCTTCGCGCGAGCGCCGATCTCGTTCCTGATAGCGTCGGTCGAGGACTTCCCGCAGATCGCTCGACGGGGTCCTTGGCAAGCTGCTTCGGTAGTCGGAGTTATTGCTACGGTGGACCCGGTGGTGGATGGGTGGTCGTCCGTGCCGCTTCTCGCGGGAGTCGGCTGATTGCTCCTGATGCTTGCGCGTGGTCTCGTGGCGAAGGTCTCTTGACCTTGTCGTCGTCCGGTCTGGCTCGGGCCTCTTGTAATCCCGTGACCTCAGCGGCAGGAGTCGGCTTCTGTCGGGCGTTTCTGCCACGGATTCGGTCGGTCTTCGGGCTGAGGAGGAGGGAGGAGCATTGGCTGTAGCCGCGACGATGGTCTTGATCTTGTCCAAGATTGGCGTTACGTCGGGGGGCGCCGTCTCGATCACGGTGTCCAGGAGTGTGAGGGCAGCGACAGCGTTCTGCTGTGGCGTTTGAAAGATGTTGGTGTTGCGGACTCGCGTTTCAAGTATGGCCTCTTGAGCGGATCGTCGGCTGCCCTCGAGATCCCTGTTTTCTTCGTCATCTTCCTCCTTGCGCTTTTTCTCTTCTTCCGCCGCTTGCTCTCTTGCTCAAGTCTGGCCCATTCTTCTTCTGCGAGCCTACGGGCCATGGCTGAGTCGAACTCGGCCACCTTAGCCATGAGGACGTCGAAGCACTTTGGCTCGTAGTCCTTGTCGCAGTCAGAGTCGTTAGCTTCGTCCGAGGGGATGCCGTAAAGGTTGTCAACGCCTGAGGAGCTGAGGTACTCGTCGAGCTCCGAGGATGAGCATGACCCGAACGGTTGGAGGATGATCGCGACTTCCCTCGAGCCTGGGTTGCTTGGATCTGGATCGTTCCTGTCCGAGTCGTAGCTTGATGACGTGGGCTCCTCCGAGTGGGTCGACCTCGACTCGGGGGAAAGGAGCTTGCAGTAGATCTCAGCGGCGTTTGGTAGTCCAAACGGCGCCGAGAGGTTTTCTCCCGAGTAGATTGGTTCCGATGGGGAGGTAAGGAGACAGCTGTAGATCTTGGCAGCGTTTGGTAGCCCGAACGGCACCAAGTGGATTCCTTCGTCAGAGTGGATGGACTGCATCTTGGAACTCAAGATTTTGTCGCAGATTTTGGCGTGGTTCGGCAGCCCGAACGGCGCCGAGTGCGTTTCCCCTCCCGACTGGTTTGAATCCGAGTCGAAGGAGGAGAACTTGTTGAAGTCGTTGGCGGCGAAGTCGCCGGTGCCTGAAGAAGATCCCATCGCGCTTGCCGGCGAGATTGTCAAAGAAGTCTTGATGCGTGGGCCCCTACCTGGCGCGCCAACTGTCGAAACTTGGTTTCGGCAATAGAAAATTGGGGGTGCAGTCAAGATCGCCAAGCACAATGTGTTAGGTGGGAAACAAGGTTTAGACAGGTTCAGGCCCTCTCGTGAGGTAATACCCTACTCCTGTTTCGGGGATTCGATCCGCCGAGTGTTTATTGATCTCAAGATCTGTTGCTCCTAAAGTCGATAGCTCTTGCTAATGAATCTGATCTAACCTCTGATATCCCTCAAGGGACGCCCCTTACCCCCTTATATAGTCTTGGGAGGCGGGCTTACAAATCGGAAACCCTATCTTACTCTAAGTCGGTTTCCTCAATCTTACCAAACCGTGACTATGAGCCGTTGCCTTATCTAATCGACAACATAATACCCAAGTCATAGTTGGTTTACATATTTGGAAGGCGCAACCTATCCCTATCTTCAGTTGGATAAGCTTGCCATGTGGATATCCGATTGCCACAATCTCCACACTTAACAAAACTTAGCAAAGGGTTTCCACCAAGTTCACTATTGAATCTAAGGATCTCTGAATGCAATCCTATGAACCAAGTTGCACAAAAGTCGGTTGAAAGTCGGTGCTCAACCAGAATGATGAACCCTGCATGGTTTATGAAACCAGAAAGGAAGATATCTCCAAACTCCAGGAAACACTTAGTGGTGTTGGGATTACGATGGCGGGGATTAAACCTGTGTCTTGCTTGATCAAGCTAGAATATCACAGTGAAAATGGAGGTGAAGATGACCTGAAGATGCCTCAAATCTATCAGAATCACATTGCTCCCTTGATCACCAGTCGACGATGGAAGTGTAGCCACCAACTGATGGAGAAAGATGGCAGCTAACTGCCCCACAGATGACAAGCCGATGGTGGAAGCCCAACCGCCAGTTGAGGTAGACGGTCAAGATGAAACTCATCGCCCCTAAACCACCGATCAAAGACGAAAGCCCATCTGCCAGCTAAGAGAGATGAAGCAGCTCACCACCCCTAAAGTCGCAATGGAAGCCCTACCACTAGCTAAGAGGGACAAAGTAGTTCTCCTTCCCTAGGACCACCACCCGGCGACGGAAGCCCAGCCACCAGCTGAGGGGGATGAAGCAGCTCGCCAACCCCTAGACTACTAGCCGGTGACAGAAATACAGCCACGAGCTAAGGGGAATAAAGCAGCTCACCGCCCCATAGACCACCAGTCGACGACGGAAATCCAACCATCGACTGAGGGAAATGAAGCAGCTCACCATCATCCCCTTAAGCACAAGCCGGCAACGGAAGCCTAGCCGCTAGCTAAGGGAGATGGCCTGTAAGCAAATCTAAGGGAAGCAGACACCAACAACTACCGTCATCTCCAAACGTCATGGAGTAAACGCCCACCGAACCATAGAACGGGACTAACCTGACACATAGGAGGACCTAACTACTAGGGGAAACCCAAACCTAGACTACTCTATAATACTAGAGGAGGAGGACCAACCCCTCATTTGAATGTCGCCATCTCGAGCTTCCTAGAACCACCTCCGTGTCGGAGAACAAGCTCCTCAACCTGGAAATCGATGAAACCCCCTCCCCTTTTGTGAGTTCAACCAAGGGAGCAAGAGTTTAGAGCATGAATTATCACGAGAGTAAATGAGACTAAAGCGATTATATAGGTTCGGGCCACACTGAGCATAATACCCTACTTTCGTGGTATTCTTTCCTTGCTCTTCAGTTCAGCGGCTAATTTATAGAAGTACTACAAATATTGTGGAGAGTTTCTAAGGTTCGATCCCCCCTTTTAGTGGCCTTGTCTCTCCCGTCATAGTTAGCGGGAGAATACCACAATGCACGTATCTTGATAGCTGTATCCTAACGTACAATGATTAGGTATGTGAAGTCTTGTCACTTGTAGAAGAGTGGGCCTAGCTATTGGATCTTTGGGAGCTCCTCACAGGGCCAAGCTTGGGTGGATATCGTGCTGATGTTGGAAATTTAGTCATAATTCAACATATTTTAATCAAGAAATATAACATAATAAACATGACATATGGAATAGAGAGTTATTCTTGCATGGTGGTAAACATGAATATGCTAACAGAGACAATAGCATCTAAAAACATGTTTAACATTGAGATGAGAAGAACATACTTGGAGAACGCTCAGGATCCAGATGCGGCATTGTTGGTGATGTTTGTTGCTGCTACTATTCATGTTCCCTCCTTCTTCATTGACGTTGTTCCCCGTACTGGTCAACATTGACGTAGAGGAAGTAGAGCCTGACATAGATGAAGCAGTGCCGAGAGCAATCACAAGAAGAACGCGCTCCCCCAAAACTTGATCGCTTGCCTATCCATGTAGGTACAGAGTTTCAGAGGCCTGCTCGTCCCGAACACTTGTGCATGCAAGTGCTCAGAAATTGGGGAGAGCTAAAGCAACACAGGAACAGAAGGTGGGAGATGTGTATCGAGGTTGAATCAAAGTGTCAGGGGAGATGAACAGATGAAGCTAATTTGTCTATCCCAGAGGAGGGATTTAACAATGAATGTGAGAGGAACATTACAGAATTGATGATACATTATGGTCTCGTCCGTTACTGGTGTAACATCACCATTGATGCCCATCGATACGCCTTTGTAAAAACAAACGGTAGGAAGGCAAGCAACCCATCCCGTCCCGTCGCACGCACACCATTGCTGGCTAAACTCGGCGCGGTGCGTGCGCGTGACATTCCCACCACCACCTCAACTACTCAATAGGTGCTCTCAATTAGCAGCCTATTTAAGTTGAGGTCCATTCTCATTGGTTTTCATGGTGGTATTAATCTTTTAACATTAATTGAGGGCCTTTGAAATTACTAGGATTAAATTGGCCAAGCCCATTTAATTCTAACAATCCCCACCAAATTTCAAGGCTCACGGGAAATGTTCTCAGTTCTGTTTATGTTTGTTAACCAGTATTTCGGTGGAGACTGTTAAATTGAATTTCCACCTAGAAAAGGAGCTACATCAAACCATAACTGAACAATGAACTATGCCTTAAATTGTCAGTCTTGTGCAGTTAGGCTTCACTCAATTCCTTAACTCATACTAGGTTACCGTTAGCATCTCCTCTGTTTGGAGCATATAAGTCAAACTCCATGCCTTTTCATGAGTATCTAGAGATTACACAAATCTCATAGACTATGATTAGCAATTGGATTCATATAGGTATGTTCCTTCTAAGATGTTCTGTAGGCCAACATCTCTACTTTAAGAAAAAACCACTCGGATTACACTAAGGTATGCACCAACCTATCATACAAACAAGGATATAAGTACATCAAACACGTGAGCCTTTTGCGAGGGTCTCTCCTTCCAGTCACCCAATAGCTTGTTTCGCCATCCTAATTCATGAGATCTCCGATCACATAGGATAGGTTACCACTATTGTGTAACTCAAGTCGGTTTCAAGCCCATCTCACTTGATGCACTGTCTATCATATTACGCAATAGGCCCTTAGTGAATTAATCTGTCATATTTTTAGCAGTCTGGACATAGTTCAATGCTATGACTTTGAAATTTTTCAGCTTTCTGATAGACTTAAGTCTTCTCTTTATATGCCTAGATGAATTCATGTTGTCCTTTGAACTGTTCACATTAATAATCACCGTTTGATTATCACAATTCAGCAGGATAGCTAGTACCGGTTTTTCAACCATCGACATATCTATCAAGAGTTCTTCTTCAATTGTTGACCATGTTAAGATGGTCTGCTTGCAAGACTTCCAGGAAATAGCATTACTTCCAAGTGTGAACACATACCCACTTGTGGCTTTTATCTCATCAGCATCAGAAATCCAATTTGAATCACTATAGCCCTCTAGTACTTTTGGGTATGCAACATAGTGAATTCCATAGCCCACAGTGCCTTTTTGATAGCGCATTACTCTTTTCAGAGCACACTAGTGATCATCTCCTAGATTTGAAACAAACCAGCACAACTTGCTCATAGCAAATGAGATGTCAGGTCTCGTTGCACTAGCCAAATACATCAAAGAACCAATAATCTGGAAGTATCTCAGTTGATCCCTTGTTATTTTTAGGTTTTTCCTTAATAACACATTGGGATCGTAAGAGTAGGAGTTGGCTTGCAGTCACTATAACCAAAGTGACTCAAGACTTTATCCACATAGTGAGATTGCAGGAGAGTAACCCCACCATCATCTCCCCTTAGTAGTTTAATGTTAAGAATACCATCAGCCACCCCCAAATCTTTCATCTCAAAGCTTTTGGACAGAAAGTCATTGACCTTCTCAATCACATTGAGGCTGCTCCCAAAAATCAATATGTCATCGACATATAAGCACAATATCACTCTCTTTTTCTCACCATAGTGATAGTACACGTATTTGTCAGCTTTATTCATAACGAAGCCAACAGATGTCAGAATTTTGTCAAACTTCCCATTCCACTGCTTAGGTGTTTACTTAAGGCCATACAAGGACTTCAATACCTTACAGACCATTCCCTCTTGACCTTCTAATACAACCTGTCTGGTTGATCCATATAGATCTCCTTCTCCAACTCCCCAAAACTTGTCTTAACGTCCATCTAATGAACGAAAAGACCACAAGAGACTGCCAAAGCAAGTAGTACTCGAATCATTGTCAAGTGAGCAACCGACGAATAAGTGTCGAAAAATCCTCACCTTATTTTTGGGTATAACCTGTGGACCCCCATTTTTGGAACGGAAATCATTTGTGTTCATAGTACCATATCCCTGGATCAAGTAGTTTGGTACCCACGAATATAGTACTGAATTATCAGGTGCAAAGTGCACAAATAGTCTTACATCAAAAGTATTACAATAATAGGCCCGAAGGCAATATCCATTACATATAGGACCTACTGGTCCGGATACAACCAAAAGCAGAATTTAGATAAGATAGCAGTCGGAAGGCAGCGGCATGTCGATTGCCACAGGCAACGACCGGGGACTAAGACCTAGTAGACGCCTTCTCCTTCTTCGCCCACCTGGCAGTAAGCATAGGGGTCCTCCAGTTCTTCGTTTCCACCATCTGAAGGTTTGTGCGTATAGCAAGGGTGAGTACCCAACGTACTCAGCAAGCCAACACGGAATGATGCACATGATAGGGTCATTCAAAGGATGTCTATGGTTTATTTGCACAAAGCCAATTTTCACAAATCATTTCACAAACCTAACATCTAGCCAGGACAAGTTTTAGTTTCATAGTATATTAAGTCGGTGACGGTTCTATCTACCATCCATCGTGATTCCAAGGATGGCTTCCCGCCTTCGGTTCGTCATGGTTTTCTGGGGAGTCCACCCCTTCTCGCAGTTCGAGAAGTTGAGTCCACCAGCACACAAAATTATTATGCATCCCCACCCATCATTTTAAAATTTATGAGTGTAGCCACGGGAGAAACTTGTCACGTTGCTCATTAACCGTGAGCATGGCTATTCGAATAGATTGGTTTACTCACACTGCAGTGGATGTACACTTCACCCATACTATGCAACTGCTCATTGAATGAGCTTTCATCCCTTCATATGGGATGGTCACGACAAAGCCTTTTGATAACTTCGCTTTGGCAGTACCCGCTCCATGAACTTAAATCCTCTTGCACTCTAACCATCCTTTCCTAGCAGTGAGAGGAGTTCTGACGCTCCCGGGGTAAGGGAAAACTCACAAAATTCTCATTCATTACTCAACACTTAGGCCGCAGCCTTATCTCGATAACCAGAACCACCTCTTCACTCAAGAACCACTATGCAGGGATACTTCCTCCGCTCGGCTATCTACTCCGCTAGGTCTATACCCATTCGAGAAGTACGGTTGTACTGGCTCATTCCAGGTTATAAGTCTCATGGCTCGGTCCTTAATCGAGCACGGACGGTTCTTGCTTTTACCGGAATCCACCCAAATCCATCCATCCGTCCCAGTCTAAAAACATTGGTTTTGTACTTTTTATTTTTCCATCAAAACTATTTTCATCATGATCAAGGCAATGTGGCGCTCATGTCCCCACATGTCGTATTCCAACTACCTTCCCTAAGATAGTTGCCCAAGCATGAAGCTTCTTGGTACAATCATGAGTATGCACGAATCTAATATAAGCATGGCTAAGCATTTTACCGAAGATATCCTCCGGTTATATCACATCGAGGGTTACAAAGATTATATCTAAGGGTAATCAATTTCAAGGCATGGTATATCAAGCATAGGTATTCATTTGTGTATAGCATGCATGTTTGAAGTTTAAATCAATATCATTCCGCAAAATAGGTTCAATATGTTCAAAGGGAAGTGTTGACTTGCCTTGCTCGCACGCTTGTTGGATGGGGTCTTCACCATAGTCAGTGCCTGCTTCCTCGGTTGCTATCCGTACGTGCGAAAAATCAATTGAATTCGATCAGAATTCAATAAAATTACCAAGAGATCTAAAAGAACCATAAAAACGACTTCAAATATTTAGCCTAAATTTTTAATCGAGTTTGGGCAAGAGTTTTGGGATGAACTCCGATTTAAAGAGCGAGTTTGGAATTTTTAGGGTTTTCGCAAAATACCGATCTAATTGATTAAGGCAATAAAATTAAAAAGGCATTGATCAAAAGAATTGATATTCAAAGTTTTGGAGGTCCGAATACCAAAAGAACATATTTTTAATGGCAAAAAGAAAATAGACAAACTCCGAGTAAAAACGACGCGAGAACGAGATCTCCGAAATTCCTATTTTTGAATTCCAAATTTGCTCAAATAAAACACACGAGAAAACAATATATTTTTGCCCAAATATTTTCCCAAATTTTTCCTAATTTTTCCCTATTTTTCTATTTTCCTTTTCTTTCTTTTTCTTTTTCTTTTTCTTCTTTCTTTTCTTTTTCTTTTCTCTTTTTTCCTTTCCTTCCTCCTTCCCTCTTCGCTCACCCTCTCTGTTTTGGTCGGCAGCGCGCAAGGGGAGGGGAGAAGAGAGAGAGAGGGGGTGTTGTCTCACCGGCGACGCGGCGGTGACGGCGGCGACGCAGCGCAAAGTGGCGCGAGGCGAGGCGCGCGCGCGGCGGCGCTCCCGAGCGGCGGCGGCGCGGCTTCGACGCGGGCAGCGCAAGGCAGGGCACGGCACGGCGAGGGAAGAGGAACGGGAGAAGTGTGTGGGGAAATGGAGGGCTCGCCCCATCTTATAGCCGTCCGGCGGCGGCGCGGCACGCGGCAACGCGCGGGATGGGGCCGGCGAGGACGGGCGCGATGCGACATCATGCGGGTGGGGCGTGCGGCGCGCAGCGCGTGGCGCAAGGCGCGGGGTGCATGCGTGGGCGACGCGCGGCGTGGCGACGCGGCGAGCGCAGCGCATGGCGCGGCGGGCGGGTACGGCGCGGGCGCGGGCACGGCACGGGCGGTGGGGTCGGGTGCGGGCGCAGCACGTGGCGCGCGGTGGGGGGGTCCGGGCGCGGCGAGCGCGGCGGCGCGAGGGTGGGGCCGGGCGGGTCGCGTAGTACGGCAAGATGCGGCGTCGAACACTTGTTGCGTAATGAACAGTGCCAATTTCTAATTTCTCGATTTAATTTCCTATTTTTCCATTTGTTTTTCTTTCACCTCTAAAATTTAAAATAAAATCTAGCACACCCAAAATTAAGTTGTAGAATGTGTTTTCAACCTTTTCACCCACTTTTATTATTTTAAAAATATATTTTACATATTTAATTTAATTCTTTTTCTATGTTCAAGAAAATGTGTATTTAATTCAAAAATAATTTTCTAAACCTCATATATATCCTCTTAAAAATATTTTATCACTCATTTTGCTCACTAATTAACATTGCTCCACCACAAAAATAATGTTTTGAACCAAAGTATATTTTTACAAGTATATTTTGTAAATCCACCACCCTTTCCTATTTTATATTAAAATTTCCAACTCTATACCTCGAAATTTTTCTCCCCACGGAAATTCAAATCATTTGTTTTTTCTCAAACATCAAGATGAATCACTCTCTTTATAAATTTTATGCAACAAAGCCGGCAAATAAGAAGCAATAAACACGATGAGAAGCAATAAGCCAAAAGTTTTTGTAAGTTCCGATTTTTAATTCCCAGTTTCAAATTCTTCAATTTTCAGGGTGTTACAAACCTACCCCCTAACAATAAATCTCGTCCCGGAGATTTCTTACCGTTCGCGGAATAGGTCCGGGTACTCTGTCTTCAAAAAGTCTTCTTTTTCCCAGGTGGCTTCGTCTTCAGTGTGGTTGCTCCATTGCACCTTGTACATTCGCCACGTCTTGGTACTAGTCTTTTTCTCGGCTTCGTCCAAAATATTCACGGGGTGTTCGGGGTATGTGAGGTCTTCGCTGATAAGGACGTCTTTCGAGGGAATTTGCTCTTCCGGTACTCGCAAACATTTCTTCAGTTGTGATCCGTGAAAGACAGGCTGTACATCGGAAAGATTTTCCGGCAGGTCCAGTTGATAGGCCACTTCGCCTCTTCTGGCGCTTATTGGGAAAGGTCCAACATATCTTGGCGCCAGTTTTCCTTTGACCTTGAACCTCTTGGTCCCTCTTAGTGGCGAAAATTTTAGGTACACAAAGTCGCCTATTTTGAATTCCAACTCCCTTCGGCGAGTGTCCGCATAGCTCTTTTGCCGGGACTGGGCTACCTTAAGCCGATCTCTTATCAGACGAACTTTCTCTTCGGCTTCCCTAATGATGTCTGGTCCAAATACGGCTCGCTCACCGGTCTTCGACCACATCAACGGGGTTCGGCATCTTCGTCCAAACAAAGCCTCGTTCGGCGACATCTTCAGACTAGCCTGGTAGCTGTCGTTATAGGAGAACTCTGCATAGGGCAGACATTTCTCCCAGTCCTTAGTAAAATCCAATGCACAAGCTCTTAGCATGTCCTCAAGGACTTGGTTTGTCCTCTCGGTTTGTCCGTCGTCCGAGGGTGATAAGCGATCGAAGGCGAGGTGAGTTCCCAACGCCTCGTGAAACTTATCCTGAAGTGAGATATGAATTGAGTACCATGATCTGACACAATCCTTTTGGGTACTCCATGTAGGCACACAATTTTGGACATGTACAGCTCTGCCAATTTAGCGTTGCTATATCGAGTCTTGACCGGGATAAATCGGGCAGTCTTGGTAAGTCTATCCATGATCACCCAAATGGAATCGTATCCTGTAGCAGTTTTAGGTAGTCCCACTATAAAGTCCATGCCTATTTCATCCCATTTCCATTCAGGGATCTTGAGTGGTTGTAGCAATCCTGCCGGTCTCTGATGCTCAGCCTTGACTCGTTGACACACATCGCAAATGGCTACATATTCCGCCACGTCTCTTTTTATGTTGGGCCACCGATTCGTTTTCAAATCCTGGTACATCTTGGTGCTTCCGGGTGTAGCGAGTATGCCGACTCATGGGCCTCCTTGACGATCAGTCCTCTCAATCCTCCTTTCTCTGGTACGTAAATCCTTTTACGATACCATAGGATTCCATCGTTGTCGGCTATGAATTCCTTAGCCAGTCCTTCGGCCATGCGCTCCTTGATTAGCTGGATTTCCTCACAATCCTTCTGGGCTTCCTTAATCTGACTTTGGAGGAGAGGTTGTATCTCCAACGAATTCAGTTGTCCATGAGGAATCAGCTGTAGGTTAAGCTGAGCCATTTCTTCTTGAAGCTCGTTGGCCATACATTCCATCCTCAGTTGGTTGCACTGGGCTTTGCGGCTCAAAGCGTCAGCTACAACATTGGCCTTACCTGGGTGGTAATGGATTCCTAGGTCATAATCCTTGATTAGCTCTAGCCATCTTCTCTGGCGCAGGTTAAGATTTGTCTGGGTAAAGAAATATTTCAAGCTCTTGTGGTCCGTGTATATATCACAGTGGTTTCCGATCAGGTAGTGCCTCCAAATTTTCAAGGCATGCACCACTGCGGCCAATTCTAAGTCATGGGTGGGATAATTCTCCTCATGCAGTCGCAGTTGTCTTGAGGCATAAGCCACAACCTTTCCATCTTGCATCAACACGCCTCCTAATCCTTGTCGAGATGTATCACAGTATATGACGAAGTCTTTCCGGTTGTCCGGTAGGACTAAGATCAGGGCGGTGGTTAACTTTTCTTTGAGCTGGTCAAATGCCTGTTGACACTACTCAGTCCATGCATACTTCTTTTCCTTCTTCAATAGTTGGGTCAAGGGTCGAGCTATCTTAGAAAATCCTTCAATAAACCTCCGGTAATATCCAGCCAATCCTAAGAAACTTCTAATCTCTGTTACTGACTGGGGTGCTTTCCACTTGGTAACAGCTTTGACCTTGGCGGGGTCTACTGCTACGCCTCCAGCTGAGATCACATGTCTGAGGAAAGCTACTTCCTTAAGCCAGAATTCACACTTGCTGAATTTGGCATATAGCTGATGCTCTCGCAACTTCTCTAGTATCAGGCGCAAATGTTCTGTGTGTTCTTCATCATCCTTGGAATAGATGAGGATATCATCAATGAACACTACCATGAACTTGTCCAGATATTTCATAAATAATTTGTTCATGAGGTTCATGAAGTAGGCTAGGGCATTGGTCAGTCCGAAGGACATCACTGTGAACTCGTACAAGCCGTAACGTGTAGAGAACGCAGTCTTGGGTATATCCTCAGTCCTAATTTTCAGCTGATGGTATCCAGATCAAAGATCGATCTTTGAGAACACTCGGGCTCTCGTGAGCTGATCGAACAGGTCGTCGATTCGAGGTAATGGGTACTTGTTCTTAATGGTAACCTCATTCAATGACCAATAGTCTATGCACATTCTCATGCTTCCGTCCTTTTTCTTAACAAACAGCACTAGGGCTCCCCATGGTGAAGAACTAGGGTGTACGAAGCCTTTCTCTTGTAGTTCCCTTATCTACTTCTTAAGTTCTTCCAATTTGTTCACTGGCATCCGGTAGGGTCTCTTAGCTATGGGGGCGGTGCCAGGCATGAGGTCAATGATGAACTCTATGTCTCGGTCTGGGAGCATTCTCGGTAGTTCCTCAGGAAATACATCCGGGTAATCCTGAATTACTGGCATTCCAACTATGGGTAGCATGGTGAATATTTCCGTAGCTCGGTCATAGAGCATAGGGTCTTGATCCATGGCTACTGTCGTCGGTGATCCCCATGGGGTAGATAAGGTAACCTCTCTTCGTCCACAGTCTAATACCCCTTGGTTCTTGGTTAACCAATCCATTCCTAGTTTGATGTCCAGGGTTTGGGGTGGTAAAACCATAAGGTTGGACAGGAATACCACGTCCTTGATCCGAATGGGCACATTAATGCACGCATGGGGTATAGTTATATCTTCCCCAGGTGAATGCACTACCATTGGTCTCTTAAGGTCTACTCGGTGCAAGTTGTGCTCTTTGTTTATTCTTGATGATATAAATGAATGCGAAGCTCCAGAATCAAACAAAACTTTAACTGGTGCAGAATGGATAGAAAACATACCCATTAGCACGCTTTGGTCCTCCTGAGCTTTCTCAGCACACACATGGTTAACATGACCACGGCGGAATCCGGTTGTAGCTTCCTTTGGTTGGGGCGTTCTGAACAAACCGCGTCCAGGTGCCGGAGCGGGGGTTCCTCATACTGCGATGGCGTTGGCTCCGGTGCGGTTGGGGGTGTTGCACGGCTTAGGGCAGCTGTTGGCGTAATGCCCAAATTCCCCGCAGTTGAAGCAGTTGACATTCCTGGTTCTTGGGGCTGTCAAAGTAGGTGCTGAAGTGCGACACGGGGTTGCAGGTGGCCTGCTGACGTTGTCGGGTGCGGCAGGGTGACTGGTTGTCACTATGGCTAGCTTCCAACCTGACGGGGTTGTTCCTTTGGGTTGCTGGGATGTCCCTTGAATTGGACGGGTCATTGCAAGCCTTCTCTTTCGGTTGTTTTCAACCGTCTTTTGGTCATGCTCAAGCCTCACGACCTTGTTGATGAGGCTTTGGAAGCTGGCGTGGTCCTGACCGATCATCGGTCCTCTCAGCTCATCGTTCAGTCCCTCGATAAACTTATCCATCTTCTCTTCTTCGTCTGCCAGGTCGCTTGTGGCGTAACGTGCAAGCTGCGTGAACTTGTTAAGGTACTCTTGTACCGTGGTGTTGCCTTGGCGCAGCCTACGAAACTCATTCTTCTTCATCCTCATGACAGTAGCAGGTACGAAGTTTTCACGGAAGGCAGCCGTGAATTCTTCCCAAGTTGGTTCACCGGCATCTTCGGCCCGGGTTTCCTTGTAGGTATCCCACCAGTCACTTACGGGACCTTCCAGCTGATTGGTGGCAAAGATGACTCTGTCAGCTTCCCATACTCGGACGAGAGTCAACTTCTTCTCTATTACCCTCAACCAATCTTCAGCATCCATGGGTTCATCTGCCGAGGAGAATGTCGACGGCTTTGCTCTCATAAATTCGCTGAGGTTTGATCCTCCGCGTTGTCCTTGGTTGTTGGCGATAGCTTGAAGCAGTTGGGTCTGTAAAGCCATGACTTCCGCTAGGGTGGAAGGGTTAGGCTCTGGCGGGTTCTCAGTAGCTGCTGGGGCTCTACGACGATGTGCCATCTGAACAACATGGATAAGGTAAGAGACTTGATTTGCTAACATCACGATTCTAAAGAATTTTTCTTTGAGTTGTTTAAGGTGATCTTTCAAAGCAAGCTTGGTGGAATAAACTCATTTATGACATAACATGGAACTTCATATCAGTTCATAGATGTTACATCAGGGGGATACATTGGACATGTGTAGTCCCATACAACACAATACAACAACACTAACATCGATCTATGGTCTTCATACATAAAGGGGTAGGGGCATGGTCATTGTTGTCTTAACTCCATCCAAAGCAAGACCAGAGCTGTTGCAGGTATCCAAACTAGTCATCCAGCCATCCGCATGATCCAGGTGCTGTTTTGGCTCTTGAGGTTTACTGGTGTTGCAAGTCATGCGGTCGTCTCGAGACTGAGGGCTTGGGCAGTGGGCAATTTTTGTATACATGTCCTATTCCGCGACAGTTGAAGCAACGCCAGTCTTCTTCTGTCGGTCTCGAAAGAGGGCATTTATTGAAGAAGTGTCCCAACTTACGGCAGTTGAAACAGATCATACCCGATTTGTCACGAGGTGCATTCTTTTGGGTATGCAACACGCCTTTGTTACCACTATTGGCCTTCATCGGAGTTGGGGTTGTCTCAGGATCCAGAACATCTCCTTTATTAGTGGTACCCTCCAAGAGTTGATTTGCGGATTATCGGAATACCTTTTGATCCTTCTTCTGCTTGTCTAAGATTATCATTAGTTGACAGTCCTTAGATACATGATCGGTCCCCTCACAGAAGAAGCACATAACGGCACTCATGGGGCATTCTTTTGGCATGTGGGTGTCTTCACCGCAGCTACAGAGGAAGTTGCACATACCTGCAGTGTGTCCAACTTCTCCACAACGAGTACATGCCTTGGGTCTCAGCTCTCCTTCACTATCACTTCCCATGTTTTCTTCTTCATCATCTCCAGAAGACATCTCTTCTGATGTATCGTCTTCTGGTTGGGGTGGTCCATAAAGCTGGAGATGTCGGGTTAGCTGACGCGCACCACGGAAGGTGTTGTTCCTTAGGTGTCGGGGAATCTTCGCAGCATCTCCGAGCGTAAACACCATGCCTGTGACGATCATTTTGCTATCACAACTTATATCCCAGTCTAGTGACTTTCTCTTATTGTGCATCGCTTCTTTTCTTGGGTCAGGATCTGGGTATACCCATCCCTTGTTCCATTTCCGATCATGACCTATCATCTGTTTTGAAGATAACTTAGGGTCAGAGAGGGGTAATATCAAAACAATTTTAGTAGAGGAAATGGGGACAAGAGTATGAGGGAAAACATATTTGTTTTGTGAAAATAGTATGTATTTTCCAAATAATCCTATGTAGGGATATTTCCCTTTAACCAGCTATTCAGGGGTAGGGCACCAGTTTGTCTTATCCTACAGTCGCACTGCTTTGATACCAGCTTTGTGGACCCCTGTTTTTGGAACGGGAATCATTCGTGTTCATAGTACCATATCCCTGGATCGAGTAGTTTGGTACCCACGAACACAGTACTGAATTATCAGGTGCAAAGTGCACGAATAGTCTTACATCAAAAGTATTACAATAATAGGCCCGAAGGCAATATACATTACATATAAGACCTACTGGTCCAGATACAACCAAAAGCAGAATTTAGATAAGATAGCAGTCGGAAGGCAGCGGCATGTCAATTGCCAAAGGCAACGAGTGGGGACTAAAGACCTAGTACACACCTTCTCCTTCTTTGCCCACCTGGCAGTAAGCATAGGGGTCCTCCTGTTCTTTGTTTCCATCATCTGAAGGTTTGTGCGTATAACAAGGGTGAGTACCCAACGTACTCAGCAAACCGACACGGAATGATGCACATGATAGGGTCATTCAAAGGATGGCTATGGTTTATTTGCACAAAGCCAATTTTCATAAATCATTTCACAAACCTAACATCTAGCCAGGTCAAGTTTTAGTTCCAAAGTATATTAAGTCGGTGACGGTTCTGTCTACCATCCATCGTGATTCCAAGGATGGCTTCCCGCCTCCGGTTCATCATGGTTTTCTGGGGAGTCCACCCCTTCTCGTAGTTCAAGAAGTTGAGTCCACCAGCACACAAAATCATTATGCATTCCCACCCATCATTTTAAAATTTATGAGTCTAGCCACGGAAGAAACTTGTCACGTCGCTCATTAACCGCGAGCACGACTATTCGAATAGATTGGTTTACTCACACTGCAGTGAATGTACACTTCACCCGTACTCCACAACTGCTCATTGAATGAGCTTTCATCCCTTCATATGGGATGGTCACGGAAAAGCCTTTTGATAACTTTGCTTTGGCAGTACCCGCTCCATGAACTTAAATCCTCTTGCACTCTAACCATCATTTCCTAGCAGTGAGAAGAGTTCTGGCGCTTCCGGGGTAAGGGAAAACTCACAAAATTCTCATTCATTACTCAACACTTAGGCTGTAGCCTTATCTCGATAACTAGAACCACCTCTTCACTCAAGAACCACTATGCAGGGATACTGCTTCCTCTCGGCTATCTACTCCGCTAGGTCTATACCCATTCGAGAAGTATGGTTGTACTGGCTCATTCTAGGTTATATGTCTCATGGCTCGGTCCTTAATCGACCAGGGATGGTTCTTGCCTTTACCGGAATCCACCCAAATCCATCCATCCGCCCCAGTCTAAAAACATTGGTTTTGTACTTTTTATTTTTCCATCAAAACTATTTTCATCATGATCAAGGCAATGTGACGCTCATGTCTCCACATGTCGTATTCCAACTACCTTCCCTAAGATAGTTGCCCACGCATGAAGGTTCTTTGTACAATCATGAGTATGCACGAATCTAATATAAGCATGGCTAAGCATTTTACCGAAGATATCCTCCGGTTATATCAAATCGAGGGTTACAAAGATTATATCTAAGGGTAATCAATTTCAAGGCATGGTATATCAAGCATAGGTTTTCATTTGTGTATAGCATGCATGTTTGAAGTTTAAATCAATATCATTCCGCAAAATAGGTTCAATATGTTCAAAGGAAAGTGTTGACTTGCCTTGCTCGTACGTTTGTTGGATGGGGTCTTCATCGTAGTCTGTGCCTGCTTCCTCGGTTGCTATCCGTACATGCGAAAAATATTTTGAATTCGATCGAATTCAATAAAATTACCAAGAAATCGAAAAGAACCATAAAAACGACTCCAAATATTTAGCCTAAATTTTTAATCGAGTTTGGGCGAGAGTTTTGCGATGAACTCCGATTTAAAGAGCGAGTTTGGAATTTTTAGGGTTTTCGCAAAATACCGATCTAATTGATTAAGGGAATAATCTTAAAAAGGCATTGATCAAAAGAATTGGTATTCAAAGTTTTGGAGGTCCAAATACCAAAAGAACATATTTTTAATGGCAAAAAGAAAATAGACAAACTCCGAGTAAAAACGACGCGAGAACGAGATCTCCGAAATTCCTATTTTTGAATTCGAATTTGCTCGAGATAAAACACACGAGAAAACAATATATTTTTGCCCAAATATTTCCCAAATATTTTTCCTAATTTTTTTGGATTTTCTAATTTTTCCCTATTTTTCTCTTTTCCTTTTCTTTCTTTTTCTTTTTCTTTTTTTCTCCTTCCTTTTCATTTTCTTTTCTCTTTTTTTCCTTTCCTCCTCCTTCCTCTTTCGCTCGCCTTCTCTCTTTTCGGGCAGCCGGCTCAAGGCGCAAGGGAAGGGAGAGAGAGAGAGAAGGGAGGGTGTTGGCTCACCGGCGACGCGGCGGTGACGGCGACGACGATAGCGCAAAGTGGCGCGAGGCGAGGTGACGGCGCGACGGCGGCTCCCGAGGGCAGCGGCGCGGCCGCGCGGGCGGCACAAGGCGAGGCGACGGCGCGGCGGGGAAGAGGGAACGGGAGAAGTGTGTAGGGAAATGGAGGGCTCGCCCATATAGCCGACCAGCGAGGAGAGAAGAGGGGGTCCGGCGTGGGCATCGGGGCGGCGGGGCACGCGGCAACGCGCGGGACGGGGCCGGGCGAGGCGGGCGCGACGCGAAGTCGTGCGGGTGGGGGCGGTATGGCGCGGCACGCATGGCGCAGGGCGCGTGGGTGCGCGCGCGGGCAGCGCGCGGGGTGGCGACGCAGCGAGCGCAGCGCGCACTTGGCGGCGGGGGGTACGGCACGGTAGCGGGCGCGGGCGGGTCGCGTAGTACGGCGGTACGGCGTCGAACACGTGTTGCGCAATGAACGGTGCCAATTTCTAATTTCCGATTTAATTTCCTATTTTCTCATTTCTTTTTCCTTTCACCTCTAAAATTTAAAATAAAATCTAGCTCTAAGTTGTAAAATGTATTTCAACCTTTTCACCCACTTTTATTATTTTAAAAATATATTTTACATATTTAATTTAATTCTTTTCTAAATTCAAGAAAATGTGTCTTTAATTCAAAAATAATTTTCTAAACCTCATATATATCCTCTTAAAAATATTTTATCACTCATTTTGCTCACTAATTAACATTACTCCACCACAAAAATAATGTTTTGAACCAAAGTATATTTTTACAGTATATTTTGTAAATCCACCACCCTTTCCTATTTTATATTAAAATTTTCAGCTCTATACCTCGAAATTTTTCTCCCCACGGAAATTCAAATCATTTGTTTTTTCTCAAACATCAAGATGAATCACTCTCTTTATAAATTTTATGCAACAAAGCCAGCAAATAAGAAGCAATAAACACGATGAGAAGCAATAAGCCAAAAGTTTATGTAAGTTCCGATTTTTAATTCCCAGTTTCAAATTCTTCACTTTTCAGGGTGTTACATAACCCTTGGCCTCAAGCCTTGCATTCTACTTTTTAATTGTATCATCAGGCCTAAGCTTTTTTTTGAATAAGGACTCTCGACAACTTCCCAAGTATCATTAGACATAATTGAGTCCATCTCACTACGTACTGTTTCCTTCTAATAGTCAGCATGAGGAGATGGATATGTCTCTTCTATGGTTTTTGGGGTGTCATCCACAAGGTATACAATGTAGTCATTACCAAAAGACTTTGCAGTCCTTTGTCTCATACTCTTTCGAGTAGCTACAGTGTTATCCTACTTAGAATTTTTCATAGGCATTTGTTCATTGTGTTCTATTGGCACAAAAGACTTAGGGGATACAATAGGTTTTTGACTAGAAGTTCTATCTGCATCTTTCATGAGAAATTCATTCTCAAAAAATGTAGCATCTCTGGACTCAAAAATTGAACCAATCACATGTCAGGTACTCTAGAATTTACAATTAAGAATTTATATCGCACGCTGTAGATAGAGCATAACCAAGGAACACACAATCTACGGTTTTTGGTCCCAAGTTTGCGCTTTTTGACTATAGGCAAATTGACCTTAACCAAACATCCCCATGTGCGACGCATGTATGAGAGAGTTAACCTTTTCTTTTCCCATTTCTCGAATGGTGTTACTTCTTTATTCGTAGTAGAAATTTTATTCATGACATAACACGCAGTCAATATAGCCTCAGCCCACCATTCCTTGAAAAGCCCTGCAATGTCTAACATAGCATTCACCAACTCAGTTAGAGTGCGATTCTTTCTTTCAGCAACCCCATTTGAATGGGGTGAATAGGGAGGCATCCTCTCGTGAATAGAATGAAGTAAACCCATTTGAAAGATACCCCCACCTTGATCAGACCTTAACCATTTGATTTTTCTTTCAAGTTGGTTTTCTACCTCAGCCTTATAGATTTTAAAGTAATGCAATACTTTATATTTTATTTACAATAAATACATATAGCAAAATCTAGTGAAATCATCTATAAGTGTCATGAAGTTCATTTCGCACATATCGGAATGAACAAGTTCTAACGGTGCCAAATTTCTCACCTGTGATATGCCTTGTGAGCCTTGCGAGGTTGTTTTGCTTGAACAGATGTATGACACTTATAACCTTTGGCCAAAGTGAATTTCGGGATTAAACTCATGTTAGCTAAGCGCATCATACAACCAAAATTTACATGACAGAGTCGCGAATACCAAACATTGGACTCATCATCATGGCTCATATGGTTCACAACATTATTACATGCACCATCCAAAGAAAAGCAAAATAAGCCTCCGCTATCATAATCTTTACCACCAAATGATCCATATTTAAATACCACACATTTATTGGACTCAAATGCAAGTTTAAAACCATATCTACAAAGTAGAGAACCACTAACAAGATTCTTCTTTATTGAGGGGACATGCTACACGTTCTTCAGTTGCACGGTCTTTCTCGAAGTATACTTCAGATCGACCGTACCAACACCATGAACAGCTACATATGAACCGTTCCCATCAGCAAAGAGGAACCTCTCTCGACCTGATAAGAAGAAAACAAGGAAATATCAGCGCATACACATGAATATTAGCATCAGTATAAACCCACCACTCAGATAAATGAAAAACAAAGAGAACTGTTGGTAAAAATTTACCATACCCCGATGTTCCTCCTCCATCACTAATAACCATGTTTGTAGACTTTTTGTCCTTGCAATCAGGAGAATCCTTGGCACAATGACCAGGCTCACCACACATAAAGCAGTTGCCCTTTGCCTTTCCCTTGCCTTTCTTCTTAAAATTAGTTGTAGTCTTGGGTTTGACATCATGTTTGACCTTCTTATTGTGTGGGGGGTTTGAGAGTTCTTCCGCACCAAATTGGTGCTAGAACCTCCCTCAACATTTTTGTCGTGGTTGTCCTTTGTCCTCGTCTCCTCCTCAACACCCAAAGAGCCAATGAGATCAGTAACACTGAACTCTTGCCTCTTTTGTTTAGAGAAGTGGCAAAGTCTGACCAAGAAGGTGACAATTTGGCAATAATGACACCTGGCACAAAATTGTCAAGCAACCCGCAGTTATTGTTCTCAAGTTCCTTTGCTAGAACTTGAATCTCATGAGCTTGCTCTACTACAGAATGGTCATCGACCATCTTGTTGTCATAGAGTTGCTCCATGACATACAGCTTACTGCAAGCATTGAAAACTCCAAACTTGGTCTCAAGTGCATCAAGTTCCTTTGCTAGCGCTTGAATCTCATGAGCTTGCTCTACTACAGAATGGTCATCGACCATCTTGTTGTCATAGAGTTGCTCCATGACATACAGCTTACTGCAAGCATTGAAAACTCCAAACTTGGTCTCAAGTGCATCGTTGATGCTCGTCAGTTACGCATTTGCCCATAAAAACAAAAATGGTAAGAAGGCGAGCAGCTCATCCCGTTGTATGCACGCCACGGCCTGGCTAGCTCGTCTCGGCTTAGCGCGCGCATGTGTGGCAGTCCCACCATCACCTCAACCGCTCAACAGATGCTCTCAATTAGCAGCATATTTAAGTTGTGGTCCCGTCTTGTTGGTTTTCAAGGTGGTATTAATCTCTTAACATTAATTTTTAGCCTTTGAAATTAATATGTTTAAGGGTGTGTTTTAGATCCAGGAAAAATTTTTGGTAAAATGTCACATCAATACTTTGGACACACATTTGAAGTATTAAACATAGACTAATTAAAAAACAAATTACAGAATCAGTCTGTAAACGACGAGACGAATTTATTAAGCATAATTAATCCGTCATTAGCACAAGTTACTGTAGCACTTTATTGTCAAATCATAGTCTAATTAGGCTTAAAAGATTTGTCTCGTAAATTACATGCAAACTGTGCAATTAGTTATTTTTAGTTCATATTAAATACTTCATTTATGTGTCCAAACTTTTGATGTGACAGGGTGTAAAATTTTGGCGATGGATCTAAACAGACCCTAAATTGGGCCAAGCCCATTTAATTCTAACAGCTGATTCACCATATGTCCCCCCGGCAAAAGGATGCTTGGAGCAAAAGCCTGGAGCACTGCTGATGCCCATGGAGTCCACATATTGGCCTCAGGTGGAAGAACGTCCGAGGATGCTGTGCAGCCCGTGCCCTAGTCACCGCCAAAGGGCCGTGCTCCGCGGCCGGCCCGGCACGCCGTGAATAGTACCGGCACGGCCCGGCACGGCCCGGCACGGCCCGGCACGGCCCGGCACGGCCCGATAGACAAACGGGCCATGCCGGCACACCCCGTCCATCCGTGCCATGCTTGGGCCAGCCGCCGAGCCCGCGGGCCGGCACGGCATGGCACGGCCCGCGGCACGGCACGGTCCGTTTGCGCGTGCGGTCGAATGGGAGCGCGACACATGGCAGGATGGGAAGAAAGGCTACGCAACGGCTCTTCGGTGGTCCAATGGGAGCGCGCCACGTGTCACCAACGGCTCTATGGCTGTTCAAATTTCAAATTAGCCGTTGGAGACCAAAAAAATCATAAAAATTCAAAAAAATTGCAAAAAATCAGAAATTTTGCCCTATAAATAGGGCATGAACCCGAGCCATTTCTCCTCACCCCTCACTTCTCATTTTATGCTCTCAAGTGCTCTCAAGTGCTCTCTTTGCTCTCAAGTGTCCTTTTTTTATTTTGACAAAATTTGCTCAAATTTTGTTAAAAATCAAAATTAGTTTCGTAGTTCAATAGTTTGATCGCAGAAGTTTGAAGTTCTCGCAGTTGGAAAGATGTAAGTAATATTCAAATTTGTGTATTATTTGTATTGTGTTTATGAATTTGATAAATATTTTACAATTTGTTTATGTCGGTTTAAAATTTCAGAATGGATCCGAACTATCCACACCAGTCGTCGTCTTTCACTTTGGGTGATTTCGACCCCAACTACATGCCGGGGTTTGAAGATGCCTCCGGATCGGCTCCAACTCCACCATCTGTGGAGGAGGTACCGGTTCAGACGGCTGCGGTGGCTTCGGAAGGATTATCTTCCGGATCCGTGAGCGAAAGTGTTTCGACATGCACTGGCCCAAAAAGATCGAGAACCTCCGTTGTATGGCAACACTTCGACGAGATAAAGGAAACAGCCCCGGACGAAAGGGAGGTATCAAAAGCTCGTTGTAGAATATGTAGGCAAATATTATCTGCTCGTGGTTCTGCTGGTACAGGTCATCTCAAGCGCCATGCGGAGTCGTGTGCCAAGAAGCAAGGAATACAACTTCGACAACAACAACTTATGCTAAACCCGGATGGTACGGTACGTAGTTGGGAGTACGATCCCATGGTGTCTCGAGAATCTCTTGTCCGGTTAATCGCCAAGCAAGATTTACCCCTGAACATTGGAGAGACTCCTGATTTTGAACAATACATTCAGCAATCTCATAACCCTAGGTTTAAATCTATAAGTAGGCAAACGATAACTAGAGATTTAGAGAATGTTTATCAGAAGGATTCAAATGCACTTAAGGAACTGTTTAGTACATGTACTTTCTCTGTTAGTGTAACTTCAGATATATGGAGTAGTAGATCTAGGCAAGATTATCTTAGCGTTGTTGTTCACTTTATTGATGATGATTGGCAATTACAAAAGAGAGTTTTAGGGCTTAGGTTAATAGATGGCTCACATACAGGCAGTGTTATCCTAAACGGAATTAAACGGCCGTCTAAACGGTTTTAAACGGTAAACGGAGGTTACCTATCCTGTTTTGCACCTATTCGGTTTCCTAAACGGTTGACCCGTCTAATCGGTCTGGGACGGAAAAAACGGTCTACAAAACTTAAACAAGGTGGTTTTTAGGTGGTTTGAACCAGTTTAATCCACTGTTTAGGACAGGACAGCGCGGGAAAAGCCAAAAAATGGAGCCGACGAGCGGGTACAACCTAAACAACACGCTGCTCACAAGTCCTCACAACTCAAAGAGAACGCACGCTGCCGCCGCCGCAACACCTCCGCCGCGCCGCCGCCCGCGACCTCCGCCCGCGAACCATAATTGCTTTATGTGTATGTTTAATTATGTCTCTATGAATATTTGAATGCTTGCTAGCTGCTGGAATTTTTGTTGTCTGCAGTTTGAACACATAAAGGATTGTTCAAATTGGTATGATATGAGCTAAGATCAAAGATTAGAAGTTCAATTTTATTATTTATACATGTAAAATCATGCTATTTATACATGTAAAATCATGCTACAGTAGCAAACCGTTTAGCCCGTCTAAATTCGTGTAAACCGTTTAAACGCTAAACTCCAGGTCACCGATTGTTTAGCAAAACTGTTTAGGAAAACAAAGATACAGAGAAAACATAGCTGAAAGAATTAGGGAAGTAATTAATGAATTTAATCTTGCTGATAAGATATTTCTTGTCACCCTAGATAATGCATATGCTAATTCTCGTGCTATGGAAATATTGCAACCTTTATTTTGTGTTTATGCTCAATCGTTTCTACTACATCAGCGTTGTGCATGCTATATAATTAATTTGATTATTAAGACTGGCATGAAAAGGGTTCATAACCATATTGATGCTGTTCGTCAAGCAATCGCGTGGTTAACTGCTTCGAACCCACGGATTGGTGCGTGGAAAAGGTTTTGTCATGCGGCCGGTAAGAGAGCTCGTAAGTTTGCCACCGATGCTGAGCATCGGTGGAATTCAACATATTTAATGTTAAAAGTTATTTTACCTTATAGTGAATTACTTACGGATTTTGTTCAATCACGTGGTGGCCCACAAAACAATGACGGGTCGTCAATACTGAATGAGCATGTTTGGGCAATTCTCCAAAAATATAACCAATTTTTAGAAACTTTTTATGATTGTACTCTTACTCTGTCACAAATTTATTATCCAACTTCTAATATAATTTTGCACAATATTCTTGAAATTGCTTCTCTATTTAAAGAATATGAAAATGATGATGTTCTAACTGTCTTTCACATGAAACAAAAATATTTTAAATATTGGAAAAATATACCTATGTTGTATGCGTTTGCTTTTGCTTTGGATCCTAGGTGTAAATTAAGAGAATTGTCTACTATTTTATCACTTCTTGGTGATACTTTAGGTATAGATTATAGTTCTTTCTATACTGAGGTTAGAAGTAAATTATATGAAGTTTTTGGAAGATATGAACTAAAGTTTCAGGGAGTTCGACAGCAGAGACCCCCTCCTATCCCCACTACAGGTAAGAAGAAGATACAGTGGGGTCGTATTTGGGGTGGATCTTCTTCAAGCCAAGGTGGTGGCAGTTCGTCGACTACAAGTGGAGACGGCTCTTCGCATGCTCTGGCCGAAGAGTTGTCCGGTTATTTGGACAGCGACGCCATCCACCATGAAGCACAAGACTTCAACGTTCTCGGGTGGTTGAATGACCACAAGTTAGCATATCCCGTGCTTTCAAAACTAGCACGGGATGTGTTGACGGTGCCCGTCTCGACGGTGTCATCCGAATCGGCTTTCAGTCTATGCGGCCGTATCATCGAAGACCGAAGGATGAATCTGAGCAGTGACCACGTCGAAATGCTACTCAGCGTTAAATACTAGGAGCTTTCTCGACAACATGCCCAATATACTGCGGAGAACCAAGAATTGGCCGCCCAGTTCGAGCAACTCTACCTGGATCCAGACCAACCCCAGTAGAATTTTGTTAGACGTAGTTCTGACCTTTGAGCTGTACTCTTTTCTTTGTCATGGTTTTCTCGGTTTTCTCTACGAGTTTTTACATGACAAAGTTTTTAACGAGGCAGCATGTATCATTGTATCCTATAATGATATAATCATCAATAAAGGTCATTACTATTTTTAACAAATTTTTTCAATATTTTCATAAATGTGGATTTATTTTTAACATTACTAAGTCATTATTTTTTAAAAAAACTTTATTTTTTAATTTTTATTTTTTTAAACTTATGTGATGTTTATTAAAAAATTGTAAAAACGGCCCGTGAGCTCGGCGGCTCGTGGGCCACCGGCGTGCCGTGCTGCACGGCCTGGCCCGGCTCCCCACGTGTCGTGCTTGGGCCGAAGCCTAGGCACGTGGGCCGGCATAGCACGGCTCGTTTCATGAAGCGGGCCAAACGGGCCGTGCCGAAACGGACCGTGCTGGTACAGGCCCATGCCGTGCCGGGCCGGACCGCCCGTTTGGCCGTGACTACCGTGCCCTCCCTTCGTAAGGGAGATGATGGAGCGCATGATGGCTGTGCAGGCATCGTCTCATCACCTCGGTCACACGTTGGGTAGATATATGTCGCTTCTCATTTAGTGCACAGCTTACTTTGTTGACGACAGCAAAAACATGTTGCGTGTCGTCATGGTTAATGCACTGTCGTTGCCCTGAGCAGCCTGCATGGGTCGAACTCGGTGGTAGGCGATGATTATATATATATTCTTTAAAAAATATTTACAAAAACAAATACCCAAATAAAAAATTACAAAAATATAATCCTCTCGTCCTCCCATAGTGCGGGTATATAAATCACCCAAGGGAAGGGCAGGAATGTGGTGTGGCAGACAAGGAGAGGGGTGCATCGCTGCAATTTTGCAGGCGGCCCCATCATGCCCTCTCCTACGACGATTTATCGTCGGAAGGAGGCAACCTGCAATATCACATGGGAACCCTTCCCGGGCAGGGTGCCGCCTGAAAAATGGCATTCCCCGTTCTAGGGGAGGGTGATTTATGCACCCAGGCTATAAAAGTTGTCCCTCCACTTTAAAAATCTCATTTTATTCCGCAAAATTCCAAAAAAAGAAAGAGGAGTGAGGGGAGGGGTAAGAAGGAAGCGGTGGAGCCCTACCAGATTGTGTTGTCGACTGCAGGTAAATTTTTTATCCCTTAACATTTCAACACATTGGTATTAGTAGAGATAACATAATTTCTAGTTATTAATTAGTATAGAAATTTTATGTTAGTAGTAAAATATAATGTTTGAGGGTAGATCTAGTATGTACATATGTTGAATAACCCTTATGACATGTTTATTTAGTTATACATGTAGTAACATAGTTAGCAATTGTGTTTAGTTTAATATATTATAACAAGACTTTAATACTTGAATAGATATGTCAAGTAAGCTGATATTCAACTTGTATTATGGTGAAGGCAATGTTCGATATGGTCAGAATGGGATAGATCTGTCTAAGTTTAAGTGTGTGGATAAGGACATTGATAGGGCTGTCGAAAGGAGTTTTAGGGGTGTATGCAATTGGTTGATGAGAGGCTTTAAAATAGATCCATAGACCCATGGCCTTAAATTTATGTTGTGGTTAACGGTCAACCCGTAGGCTATATTTAGGAACTTATGCCTATGGATTGCACTGAGACATGGAGAAGATATGTTGAGATGACATATGAATGTTGTTGGCCACTTTCCATTCTCGTTCAGGTATACTAGAAGAACACACAGTGGATGTGGGTATGGGGGAAGAGGGGGAAGACGAGGGATCAAGTATGCCTAGTAACATGGAAAGTATAAAAGTGGAAGTCACAGAGCAAGGCAATCCTGAACTGTAATAAAATAGGGTGGAACAAACCGAGGATGACAAGTGGTCACGCGTGCTCGTCATGTCTTTTCAAATGTTAGCATAGTGTGTTACAATTTACTTTCGGTGCCTATGTTATTTCGTTGTCCGAAGAGCTAATACACACACAATACAGTGCTTATTTGTCACGATCAACTTGCATATACATGGCCATGGCCGGAGAAAAAAGTGTCGGTATATACTCGTTTTATTAGTAATTATAAATATTTCTTACTTATTTATTAAATATTAAGGTTAAACTAAAAGATTCAATTTTATCTCATTGGTGAAATTTTGAATTTTGAATTTGTTGGATTACACTCATCAACGCCTCACTGAAAATGCTTGAATTCTCGTATATTTTATATGATGCATAAAACTTGATTATTACAAATGGGTTGTATAATTTAAGAACAGAGGGGTTGTATTAATATCATTAATATCATAAAGAGTAAATTTTACTTTGGACACCTATTATTATGGATGTTTCACTTTAAACCACTCTTTAATCAATGTTTTTATTTTGGATAGGGTAATCTTATTTCATTTTTACTTTAGTTTCACTTTGGTTTGTTTCCCTCTGGACCACCTTAACAGTCTTGTCAAGAATACGAATTATTTCAACTACACCAGTTTTTACTCGTTAATGAACTTCCACAGTGATATTTAGATTGTTTTGACATATGATAAATTGATGCAAATGAATAAAATAGTTAAGGGTGATCCAAATTATCACAAAAGGTAAATTTACATGATTCAAAATGAAAATATTTATTAAAAGTATATAAAATAACATAATAAAAAAGATGATCCAAAATAAAATTTACTCTATTATATCTATCATAAATAGCATTCTGATGATGGCCATTGAATTAATCACGGTCATGAGACCATGATCTCCCCTGGGCCCCGGCCGTTTGATAACACTATTAAGTAGGTACACGTAACATATGATTAATTAAATGATTAATTAATTAAATTTTAATTATTTTAAACTTAAGAAATATATTTATCTCATATTTTAAAACAATATAAAGTTTTCGTGTAAAATGTACTATTTAATCATTTGAAAAACATGCTAATAAAAGTCAAGGTAAAATAAAATGCTAATAAAAATTAAGCTAAAATTTATGTGTTAACCAGAAAAGAAAAGAACATAACGAATAACGAGGCTAGTTGTACTAGTATAGCCAGACATATCACATCAGATCGACGTCTTCTTTCTTCTTCGATTGAGTTTCAGAGGGCGTTTGATAGGCTTCAGAATCTAGAGTTTAGAGCTGGTGAAAGGTGGCTTCACCTTACTAGTTTATTTTTTCGAGTGCTTCATCTAGATCTGTTTGAAGTTAAAGCGTTTGGCAGGACTCCAGCTTTACTCCACCAGGATCCAGGATCTAGAGCCCGCCAAACGCCTCCTCAATTGCCAGCCAACCAATCTTCCTCTCGTGATGCACCATTATTATTAATATATTTGTCCTAAAATATAAAATATAAAGACTTTTACTTATATAGTAAAAAATAAATGAAATTAAATGTGAGAAGGTTGTAATTGATGAAAAATAATATGTGAAAAATTTGAATGATGAAAGTTTGTGATTGGTTGAAAAAGGAATATAGAGAAAAAATTGTTATATTTTAAAATAAATTTTAAATATTAAAAGTTGTTATTTTAGGAAGGAGGAAGTACTTAGCAATGTAGCTGCAAAAGTAAGAAACTGTTTATTTAACATGTTGGTTTAATACTTTCTCCGTTTAAAATATAGTAAAATATAACGCATAATATTATGAATCTGGATGGACAATTTATTTAGTATTAGGTTAGGACCGAGGAAGAATTTTTTTTGATAGAAAACAGCAGAAAAATATTTACCATAACGAGGAAAATAATTTGTAATGGCCTTAATCTAGTGTTTCTAGCCCTGATTTCCAATTTGGTTGTTCTACTTCATTTACTCTAAACACATGTTGACCAAATTCCTCAAAGTTTTGCCTATAAAGCTTGGCTAAAGCTATATATGTTAAAGATCAGATCATTTCTTATATATGCACCGGATGTCCCGTGTTGCAATAGTTGTTACTTCAATAAAAAGGGGTGTGCAAAATAAATTTATATGCGTGTGCCAATTTAATTCCTGATGCTTATTACAAAATATTTTTAAAGATGAAAAGGTTATGAACTCACGACACTAATTAAATCTGGAAATTCATTACAGTATTACAGGGTTCTATCCTTTTCAGTTTCGTCATCTTGAGAATTACAATTGAAAATGACCTCTAGACACACTTACAACTACGGATTGCTTATAAATCTTTTCGAATTTTTTGCGGCGGACTGAGACAGCATCAATAATACTCGAGTGGTTGTGAGAAATCCACGACTCATATAAAAGGCTCAAATAGAGGTGATGAAGATCTTCGAGGGACAAGATAAAGCTAAAGATAACAAAAGATATATACTCCCTCCGTTTCTAATAAATTATGCCATCAATTTTTTAATACGTTTAATTATTCATCTTATTAAAAAATATTTATTTATGATTAAATAGTTTTATGCATGAGTTATATTTTTTAATTAAGGCAAAATTGGTTGTTCATATTTTCGCTTTAATAACATTGTCCTTAGAAAAACATATCTATATTTTTATAACGTCATATATCTATAATCTATAACTATCTATAAAACAAATAGTGTTTTCACCCAAAATTTTATTTTGCCTAACTATTTTACAGAAAACCTCTTGAGTTTTTTTAAAATTAACCCATGATCCACGATTATTTTTTCATCTATAAAGCAAGTAATGTTTCCATCCAAAATTTTATTCTATTTGACTATTTTGCAGAAAATCCCTTTAGTTTTTTGAAATTAACCCGCAATCCACTTGACTATTTTGTAGAAAACCCCTTAAGTGTTTATAAAATTAATCACAGTCCGCCTGGCTATTTTGCAAAAAAACCCTTGACTATTTATAAAATTAACCCGCAGTCTCAATGCTGAAATAAGCCTGAGGTGAAGACATAAAGAAAAAATATAAATTGGCATTACATGGAGCTTCAACTTTGAAATAATTATGATAAAATAAAATGACGCCCCTTACAACGCACGAGCATATTTACTAGTTATATTAAAAATGAAGATGGTATATGGGAAATTCTCTACCTGCACCAGCCCTATTGCTTCTTCCTCGAGGATGCTAGTGGGCATTCGGGTAAACCCAGAATTTTGGATCGGGTATTTTAGGTTTTTAAAAAGTTGGATTTTCAAAAATAAAATCCAAAATATAATCCGAACCTCTTATTACCCAAAATTTCGGGTATCCAAAATTTTGGGTTTGGGTTTCGGGTAACCCGAATTACCCATATTACATGTTTCAATGGATTGTTTGAATTTTAGCAGCCAATGTAATAAATAAATAAATATCTAGCACTTTCAACGGAGCAAGTAGTCATATAGTCATGTAGTCAACAGAGCAAGTCACTAGAATTGCCATTTGCCAGAAACAAAATAAAAAATCAAACCATGAAGAATGGACTGAACGACTGGTACAAGAAGCTCCATACAAAAGAATATATTACATCATAAAAATATGCATCTCAAAAATTGCGTCATCACTCTGTAGACGTGAATGTGTCAACTCAACATATAAAAGTAATGTTCTCAGTATCGAGTTTAGGCAACAATGACCTTATCAAAACAGAGGCAATATGCGACCGTTTGAATATTTCGAGTACCGAATGTTGTAACCCAATTGTATCCGAAATAAAATCGGGTTTTTAGGTTTACTATTCGAATCAGGCTTTGGGTTTTGGGTTTTTTGGTTCGGAATCGTTTTTTGGGCTCGGGTTTTATGTTCACTTATAAGGGATGCCGTGTGCCATGTGGCTGCTAACATACCGGAAGGAATTAATGTTTCTGAACGTACGCCTGGGCTATATCAAGGGATATTAGGTACTTGGAACAACCTGAGGTTTTCAAACGAGAGAGGTTCATGACGAATAATGTTGATTTCAAGGCCAATGATTTTAAGCACATCCCTTATGATGCAGGTAGAAGGATAAGTCCCGAGATAACATGGGGTAACTAGTATGGAGCTTATGTTATGTCCATCAACTTTTTTTACTTGAACAATATTATTATTGGCCGGCGTCTGTTTAGTAGTTCTGCGGTATACGTATGTAGCTCGATCGATGTCCATTCAACGGTTGCTATAATAGCTCCACAGCGCTCCATCGGTCAGTACGCACGCTCATTTTCTGTGGATGTTAGTATCGAAAAAATGCATATGCGCGGTCGCGGGCTCATGGCCGGATAAGAAAGTGTTATTAATATTGTGCTTGGCCAATTCACATGCTTCAATCTGTCGAATAAATCACAGCCATGAGCCCACGATCTCTGTCTACTACTCCCTCCGTTCATAAATGAATATTACTTGTCACAGGATACTATTTATATTATATTTAAATTTTAATTGTTCGTGTCTCTCAAAAATCTTATAAATACTTAAAAGATATATATTACCATACTATAAAAGCAAGTTGTATCCTAAATATAGTCATTAAAATGAAATAGCACCAATTAATAATGTTAATTATTTAGAAATGGTGAGAGTACTACCCAAACCATATCACATAAATCTGTATCATTCTGCTCCGATTACGTTCCGCAAAATACCAAGCCAACTCCCCCCTTCCCCCTCTCTCTGCATGCTTCTCCATCGTATGCTTGGTAACATTTTTTTTGAGGGGACCATCACATAGTAACTTGATATAGCAACGTAACTGCAATACTGTAGTACGAACTATTATTCGGTTTAATTACTATTTCTCAACTTCAAATTAAATTAGGTAGATGAACTCCTAAATTTTAAAACCAGACAAACGGCATAGACCTTTTTTCAGCACTAACTTTTAAACCATGAAATAAACATACATGTAAAAGTTTTATCCATATTTTTGCTTTGTTTGTTTTTCCACATCTTCTTAACCTAGCCATAGCTCGCATAATCAGTGTAGAAGAGAGGAGGCTAACACATACTACCTCCATAATAAAAACATTTCTGGGCTTGAATATGAACATAGTTGTATGTCTAAATTCAAATCTAGAAGTGAGTTTTTTTAATGGAGTTATGTAGAGGGCATGCTTGAAGATGTGGTTGATAACTTGGTAAAAATTGGTGATTACTCAAAACCACAAGCAACCAAGCTCAGGTATGTAATTCCTCCTGTTTTAAAAGTTTAGGAACCGATTTTATTTGGTTTTGAAGTTTGAGTATGAAAACTGGACTTTAAAGGGACTAACTATGGCGCCATATTTTTCACCAGAAAATACTAAAATCATTTTTACATTATAAATTACATATATTTATGCAAGAAATAATTTGACACTTAACTTATATCATAACTGAACTACATATCTAAAAAGCTACTATGTAAGCTCTACCAAAAAATAGATAAATATAGAAAATTACATACACATATAACTGCATACGCAAAGTGTAACTGTGATGTAACTTATGTACTCTTCAAACATGATGTAAGTATATTTTAAGAGATATTTTACTGTGGTTGTTTCTACTGGTTCCTTCGTGCACTGATTTATCCTGGCCATCAAAAATTATATAACGAATTAGAATTAAATAAACGTGCTTAAAAGTAATTAAGTAATTAGCTTTTTTTTCTTTAACGAGACGGTTCCTCGTAACGTGATTCGTTGCAGTACGTCCGCGCCGCCTTGCCTCCCTCCGCGCCTGCCCGGCCGCCTCCCTCCGCGCCGCCTCTCCCCGCGACATGTAGGCTATAATTTCAAGGTTGGTTGTTCTAATCAAAACAACATAAAGAAGGCCAACGGGGCAAGGGACAACTTTCATGTTCATGTGAAGAATTACCTGCATAGCTAAATATAGAATTCACGGTCCTTGTACTGTGGAAATCTGTCCAACCAATTTACCAGAAAATTATATGCGTCCTCGGCTACAAGGAAGATAGGTGCCAAAAACATCTCAAATGCTATATAATGGTCAACAAAAATATAATATGCGGATGATAATACTAAATTACCTACAAAACCATCATTCAGTTTGGTCAGGTCAGAGGATGTGTTGGTGTAGAAGAAGCCAACCCCAAGTGAGGACTCCAAGAACAGCAAATTGGCCTCTGGCAAGATCAACGCAAAAAACAGAGAAATATGTATAGCATTTTATTCATTGACTCAAACCAATTGGAACAATCTGTAACAAACTAAAACGCAGTGTGTTTGCACTACCTTTGTTCCATGCGAATTTGTTAAATTCAAGCCCATCTCCATTTCTGCTAACTCTGAGAGGCCCTAGTTCAGAGCCAGCTCCATATCCAATTGATGAGCAACCTGGCCCTGCATGCATATGTTCATTCATGTAACAATGTATACCAAAAAGCTCACATTTTTACTGGCGAGAGGCACGCACTTGGCACATAGGAAATACACAAACTGCAACGAAAATGGAGAAGTAAATGATTCAGACATTATCGCACAACCTCCATTGAGCCAGAGCAGGAGAGGCTTCTTGGAGGGCAGTGACTGGGCCTCAAAGAACCAGTAGAAGAGTGACCTACCATTCTGTCTGTTGACAGTGATGTACCCTCAGAACTGAAAGATCTTTGGGCTGCTTGGCTGCCCGGGGAGGAAGGCCACCCTATCAGCTTCCTGCTGCTCGTTGTAACCAGCAGCAGCATAGCAGTGCAAACTTTGCAGCGAGGAAAAGAAGAGGAGGAGAAGAAGAACAAAGATGAGATGTTGTCGTTTGTGTGGAGATTGGGATGGAGGAAGAAGAAGCCATCTTGCTACTGCTGCTGCTGCTTCTGCTTCTGTTGCCCTAAAAAACATCAAAGATTTTAAACCGCATGGCCACGAACTCCGCCGCCACCGCCCGCACAGCCACGAAAGCCGCCGCGGCTGCCCGCACGACTGCAAACGCAAGAACGTTGTCGAAACTTGGTTTCGGCAATAGAAAATTGGGGTCGCAGTCAAGATCGCCAAGCATAATGGGTTAGGAGGAAAAGAAGATTTAGACAGGTTCAGGCCCTCTCGTGAGGTAATACCCTACTCCTGTTTCGGGGATTCGATCCGCCGAGTGTCTTTATTGATCTCATGATCTTGTGTATCTAAAGCTGAAAGCTCATCTAACTTCTCATGAAGCATATGATCTAAAGCCGATATCCCTCAAGGGACGCCCCTTACCCCCCTTATATAGTCTTGGGAGGTGGGCTTACAAATCGGAAACCCTATCTTACTCTAAGTCGGTTTTCTCAATCTTACCAAACTATGACTATGAGCCGTTGCCTTATCTAATCGGCAACGTAATACCCAAGTCGTAGTTGGTTTACATATTTGGTAGGCACAACCTATCCCTATCTCCATCGGATAAGCTTGCCATATAGATACCCGATTGCCATAATCTCCACAAAGCCCCGAGTCCTTTTCGCGACGAGACAACTCAGCTTCAATCCAAAATAGTACGCAGCCAAAAACCTCTTTGGCCGAGTGCTCCTGGCGCCGAGTGATTCCATCATCTCGCCTGAATCTTCCCAGTGGCTCCAAAGACTGTGAAGGGCTGGAAAATATCTCAAAAAATTCTCAAAAATAAGTATCTAGGTGCATCTCCTGATGCACCAAATTAGGTGTAGCCCCCGACTATGTGGTTAGTCAAAAATAGACTAAACATATAGTCAAGGACTATAAAAATCATTCTTATATAGATGCTTAGCTCAAGCTGAAACAACCTCATCACTCGTCAAGCTCGTGCTCGTCCGAGTGAATTTGCCCGAATCATCCCGAGCAAATAACTCAATTAACCCTAGTGGGTGGAAAGCACTCGGTAGGCTCACGTCTATCCGAGTGGATCTTCCCGAGTCATCTCGGAACAAATATTTCAATCATCCCTCATGGGTAAGAAATCAATTCGCTCGGTAAGCTCATGCTTATCCGAGCTGATCTTCTCGAGTCATCCCGAAAATTTGCCCGAGTCATCTCGGAACAAATAATTCTTATATAAATGCTTAGCTCAAGCTAAAGCAATCGTAGAAAATCACATCACTCGGCAAGCTCATGCTTATCCGAGTAGTTCGCCCGAGTCGTCTCGAACAAACAATTTAATTAACCCTTATAGGTAAGAAATTAATTCACTCGGCAAACTCATACTTATCCGAGTTGATTTTCCCAAGTCATCTCGGGACAAAAAAATTTAATCAACCCTCGTGGGTAAAAAACACTCGGCAAGCTCATGCTCGTCCGAGTTAACTTGTCCGAGTCATCTCGGACAAATAATTTAATCAACCCTCATGGGTAAAAAACACTCGGCAAGCTCATGCTCGTCCGAGTTAACTTGTCCGAGTCATCTCGGGACAAATAATCTAATCAACCCTCGTGGGTAAAAACACTCGGCAAGCTCATGCAAATCCGAGTTAACTTGTCCGAGTCATCTCGGGACAAATAATTTAGTCAACCCTCGTGGGTAAAAACACTCGCGAGCTCATGCTCATCCGAGTTAACTTGTCCGAGTCATCTCGGGACAAATAATTTAGTCAACCCTCATGGGTAAACAAATTTTTCAGTCATTCGAAAATACGACCAAAATATTAAATAGCTCCTGCCATAATATTGGTCTTAATCTAAAAAGATCTTCACAAGGTGGAAAAATAGCATTGATATAATTATTTAATCAAATGCTTAGAAACCAAAAATCCGTCATGATGACCATGAAAAGCTTAATCGTTTGTCACCTTTCAAATTGCATCGTGCCAACTTCTCATGAAGTTATGCAAACCGCGGTATGAAAGGATTTTAAAGGTATTGGGCTATGTGACACGTGCATATTGCCAAGGCAAATCTGCTTAAGTCCATCCACTTAAGTCCCTAAGGACACGTGTCAAGCCACACCTTAGCCGGGCCGCAAGTCTCTCATGGGCTCGGCCCAATCACGAGACGACTTAGCAAAAACCCTCAAGTCTTTTACGAAGCTTCGAGGTCGTCCCCACCACTTCTACTAATCATCTTGGTCTCTTTATGCCTCCGATGTGAACTTGTAGGTATCTAGCTTATTTATGTTGATGCCTTGACCTAAGTCTTCATAGAAAATTTCTTAAGTAATTTTCGTCCGACTGTCACCAAGCCTAAAACTTGATTAGATCATCAAAAGTTCTCAGTCCTTATCTATTGAACTCGAATCAAAACAATAAACAATGATAAACTAAATATAAACAAGTTATCAAAGAAAACCATGCTTTATTGACACGTATGCGCCCGATCACAACTCAAGAAGTCATCTTGTTTGAGGTTGACATCAAGAACAACATAAAACTTACGGCAATTTAAGCATAGTATCGTCGAAGATGTTCAATATTCCAGAGTTCTCCACCATAGATCCATCTTCGCGCTTTAGTCGAAATGCTTTTGGCCGAGTCACCTCGCGATTATGTATGGTCCTTCCCATAGTGGAGATAATTTGTGATGGTCCTTGATGGTCTGGATCTTGCGTAGAACCAAATCATCGACAATGAAAGCTCGCGCCCGAACATTGCGACTCGGTATCTTCTAAGTCCTTGAAGATATCTTGCCGACTGGACCAAGAAAGATTTTCTTCGTTTTGGCGTCGCCTTGTCCCGACTTGGCTATCCTCTTTGTAGAAATTTCACCCTCTTCGATGTTGATGTAGCCCGGATTTCTTCCCGGCCTCGTGATCTCTCACAAGATTGGGCCATATCGCAGCTTTCTTCGTCGCAGTGAAGGCTTGTTTGACGTCGCGCGCAGGTGATGACGCCGTTAGGGCCAGGCGTCTTCATGCAGAGGTAAGTGTAGTGTGGTATCGCCATGAATTTGGCGAGTGCGGGCCTTCCGATGATCGCGTGGTAGGCCGTCTTTGAAGTCAACCACCCCGAAGGTGGTATTCTCCGTTCGGAAATTCTCGCGAACTCCGGAGGTGACTGGAAAGGCGATGTGCCCGAGTGGTGTGGGCGACAGCCGGGATCACTCCGTGGAAGGGGGTGAGCTTGCCTTCAACTCGTTCTCGGGATTTGTATCCCATCCAGGGTCTTGGCGAACAGAGATTGAGGACGCTGCCCCCATCGATGAGGACACGCTTCAAGCATGATGTTCTGAACCACCAGGTCAAGTACCAAGGGATACCGCCCTGGGTGAACCACTCGGTCAGGATGATCCGAGCGATTAAACGTGATGGCCACCTCCGACCATCGTAGATGTTGTGGGACTTCGGGTTGTGCTGCGTTGACCTCGCGGTCCATCGCCTTTTGTTTCCTCTTGGACTCATAAGCCCGCGGCCCCGAATATGTGATTCAGCTCGCCCACGTGGCCTTGAAAAGGCTCCGAATTTCCAATCGGGTTGTTCTTCTTGGTTCCCGATGGACCGGTTTCATTAGTCGGCTTCTTCTTTAACCGTGCCGCATATTGCTCTGTGAATTGCTTGTAGATGATGCGTGCACTGAGCGTTCACGATCGTTCATGATCGTGTCGTAAGCCGCAACTCGGCGACGTTGTTGAGAATCGATGTTGTGGCAACCAGGTCTTCGTGCCGGCGCTTGCGATCTTTCGAGCCCGATTGCCGCCGCCGTTATCCTTCCTCGGATGCCGGCTTCCTTTCGAGTGCTTGTCATCCCTTTTGTCGTGGTCTTGGCGTGCCGCCTTGATTGCATCGTTGGACTTGGCGTAGGAGTTCGCCGTCTCGAACATTTGCTTCACCGTCTTCGGTGGTTTGCGCCGAACTTCCCGATGAGCAGCTCATCACGGACTCCCTTCGGAAGGCGGCGATGATGATGTCATCGGTGATGTTCGGGATCTTGTTGCGCTTCTCGGAGAAACGACGAATATAATCCTTCGGGGCTCGTCCGGCTTCCGGATGACGTTGTAAAGGTCAAAGTGTGTGCCGGCCTCTCGAAGGTTCGTTGGAAGTTGGCGATGAAATGGTCCTCGCTCGCTCCACGAGCCGATTGAGCCTCTTGGCAGGCTCGTGAGCCAATTTCGGCCGAGTTTGCGAGGGCCACAGTGTAATTGGCCATAGCCTTGTTGTCGCCACCGCAGTGCGGATGGCGAGGGTGTATACGCTAGCCAAGATTCAGGTCGGTCTTACCGTCGTACCTTTCAATCCCCGTAGGCTTGAAGCCACTCGGCCAGCTGCACTCGACGAAGTTCCCGAGTGAAGGCCGGTACTCCGTCGTTGCCGCTATCGGGTGATCCCTCCGATCTTCCCGAGTGCGTCTGGTCGCGCTCCCGGTAGCGGCGATTGAGAACTTCCCGCAGATCACTCGGCGGGGTCCTCGGTTGCTGGTTGGATAGCTGGAACCGTTGCGACAAGCTCGGTGGTGGACGGGTGGACGTCCGTGTCGTTTGTCGCGGAGTCGGCCGTTTGCTCCCGGTACTTCAGCGTGGACTCGCGAGGTGGGCCTCTTGGCCGTCGTCGACCGAGCGCCTCGGGCCTCCTATAGTCTCCCGACTTCGAGGTGGAAGCCGGCTCTTGTCCGGCGTTTCGCCACGATTCGGTCGGTCTTCGTGCCGAAGTGGTGAGATGGCCGTTCGCCGTGGCAGCGACGATGGTCTTGATCTTGTCGAGTATTGGAGTCACGTTGGCCGGAGCCGTCTCTATGACGGTGTCCAAGAGCGTGAGTGCGGCGGCGTGTTCGCTGTGGTGTCCGGAAGATATTGGTGTTGCGAACCCGTGTTTGGAGTATGGCCTCCGGCGATCGTCCGCCGCACGTAGATCCCGCTTCCTCTTGTCGCCTCGTCCTTGCGTTGTTTCTCCTCTTGGCGTCTTGCGCTCGAGCTCCACCCGGCTCGCTCTTCTTCAAGCCTTCGGCCATGGCTGAGTCGGACTCGTCCGGCTCGGCCATGAGGACGTCGAAGCACTTCGGCTCGTAGTCCATGCGGCGTCGGAGTTGTTGGCTTCGTCGAAGGGATGCCATAGAGGTTGTCGAAGCCGACGGAGCCGAGGTATCCGTTGAGCTCCGAAGATGAGCAAGAGCCGAATGACGGGAGGATGACGGCGACCTTCCTTGATCTCGGGTAACCCGGATCCGGATCGTTCCAGTCCGAGCCGAGCTTGGGGTGTGGGCTCCTCCGAGTGGGTCGCCGCCGACTGGGGAGAGAAGTTTGCTGAAAACCTCGGCGGCGTTTGGTAACCCAAACGTCACTAAGAGATCTTCATTTGAGTAGATCGCTTCCGTCGGGATGCGAGAAGATTGGCGCAGATTTCGGCGGTGTTCGTTAATCCGAACGGTGCCGAGTGAAGTCTTTCGTTGGAGCGAGCAGATCGCATCTTGATCTTGAAGATGTCGTCGAAGATCCCGCGCTATGGGAGCCCGAACGGCGCCGAGTGGTCTTTCCTCCGACCGGTTTGAATCCGAGTCGAAGAGGAGTCGTCAAAGGAGTTGGCGGCGAAGTCGCCGAATCCCGAAGGAGATCCCATCACGCTTGTCGGCGAGATTGTTGAAGAAGTCTCGACGCGCGGTCCCCTACCCGGGCGCGCCAACCGTCGAAACTTGGTTTCGGCAATAGAAAATTGGGGTCGCAGCAAGATCGCCAAGCATAATGGGTTAGGAGGAAAAGAAGATTTAGACAGTTCGGGCCCTCTCGTGAGGTAATACCCTACTCGTTCGGGATTCGATCCGCCGAGTGTCTTTATTGATCTCATGATCTTGTGTATCTAAAGCTGAAAGCTCATCTAACTTCTCATGAAGCATATGATCTAAAGCCGATATCCCTCAAGGGACGCCCTTACCCCCTTATATAGTCTTGGAAGGTGGGCTTACAAATCGGAAACCCTATCTTACTCTAAGTCGGTTTTCTCAATCTTACCAAACTATGACTATGAGCCGTTGCCTTATCTAATCGGCAACGTAATACCCAAGTCGTAGTTGGTTTACATATTTGGTAGGCACAACCTATCCCTATCTCCAGTCGGATAAGCTTGCCATGTAGATACCCGATTGCCATAATCTCCACAAACGTCTTTGCGTAAACACTACACTCTGACCACCTCATCTGACCAGATTTACATGTTAATTTATTATACTATCCATCCATTCTTTTACAGTTTCTCTCGATTCCTCCTAGTTCTTTCTCTTTATTGTTGGATCTAAAATGATGAACGGTCTTCATTTTTTTAACCACCATAAAAGTTCTAATATTTTAATCCTTATGATTTATCACTACTTTGCATTGACCAAAGAAAACAAACACGGAAAAAGACAAAGCGACAGCTAGGTAATATCTCACACCCTTAACAGGTCTTAGAGCATCTCCAAGAGTGTTTCTAAATGAATCTCTAATTTTGTTTTAGAGAATTTTCTTTAAAAAACTAGCTCCAACAGAGACTCAATATGGATCTAAAAAATTATAGGTTCTCTAAAATCAAAATCTCATGCTCAAAACTGAGAATAGAGTCTTGGTTCTCTAAAATAGCTCATATCACCGTAAGAATTATTTTACTGCGAGGCCTACACGAAAAAAACATATTTGCGTCGTCTGGTGCCTGCGCCGCCTGCCGCCATCCTACATCTCGTCGAAAAAGCTTGCCGCTGCATCTTGGCGCATGCCACCGCCTGCATCAGTTGGCTACTCGGTTTAGTCACCCGTGTATGTAAAAAATTGGTGCCGCTACTACTCGACATAGTGAAATCTCCAAGCCTATTTATTTTTCACTCTATGGATGTAGAATACCGATGCAAACACGACTTTTGTGATTGGAAAAGGGAAAATAGAGAATCAATTTTGAGAATCTGTTGTATCAATTTTTTATTTCATTCTCTAAACTTTTTAGAAATTCTCAAAATGAGCTTTTTTGAGAATTGTTTTTTGAAAATTTGTTGGAGATGCTCTTATACCGTGTTCTTTTCAGATTTTAAAAACTACGTAAAATAAAAAATATAATTAGTATATAATTAATTAAATATTAATATATAAAAATTAATAAATAAATTTATTAAATTTTTAAGCTTTCGTATGAAAAGTATCATTTAGTCAGACGATCGGATTAGAGATCGAGCAGGCAGCACTGGAAACGGGCTCGTGGGTATGCGATAGCACCAAATCTCAGCGTCATTCGGAGGGTGACCGATCTGACTGTAATTAGCCAAAAGTTATGGCGACATAAATCCAGCAATCCCGTTTTTAAAAAGTATATATTGTGACTCGTGTGTGCACATATCGCCAAAAAAAAAGGAATAGGGGGATTGTTGATATCACAAATTTTAGGATTTAGATCCTACACAAAAAGTTCCTGCATGTCATTATGAACAATCTAATCCATAGCACTATAATCATCCGCAATGGGTCCATCTCTAACAATTTAATTAGAACCATTTGCGATCATCGATCTCTAATATTTTTTATCTAGGGGCGAATCTAAAATTTTAGCTTAGAGTATGTTGCAAAAAATTCAGAAATAATTATAAAATTAACAACGCAATTAGGTATATATGTAATAAGTAACACGATAAAGTTTTAATTCTTAGATTAAATAGAAAGGATCCATTAAATATAATATAAATATTTTAAATATCATACTGATAATTGAAAATATATACATAAAAGAGTATCAAAGACTCACAATGCTATTTTTTTGACTAATTTATTCGACGATTTTGAAGAGATGTGAATGTCTTAATTATATCGTCTTCATCAACTTGAAAAAAAATATCTCGCTCAATGAAAGTGGCCGGCTCACGAGCGGCATGAGGACAGTGCAAGGGTGGTGGTCGGCACAAGGGTGCGGGCGGCGCGCGGGCGGTGGCCGACACACGGGTTCGGCAGCACTGGTTCAGACGTTCGAACAGTCCCAATCTTTCACTCTTCCCGAGTTCCGACTTCCGAGTTCCGAGGCGACGAGCCATACTGCCATAGGAAACAGCGGTTGCGGGCTTGTGGTTGAAGTCCCGAGTCTTCATGCGACGTGATGGACGGGACGAGATTCATGTTGGAGACAAGATTCGCGCTGAAGAGAAAATATGTTATTATACATTTTAATTTTTTAGCACATAAATAAACATATATATATATATTATACCCCTTACCCGTGGATCTTAAGGTATATCAAAGGCCCACCCGACAAACCTGTCTCTATCCTAAAATATAACAACCTAATATTATATTATATGACACATCCTAGTACGGGTTATGTAGATCCGAAGAACCAGGATGTGTCTTCTGCAATACTAGATTGCTGTATTTTGGGAGAACGATAATAGTTGAAATATATATATATATATATTCAAGATATAGCTAAAAAAACTACCCATTAGTTACGAGCGCTCATCCATAACAGCCTCGGTTTGTCAAAGTGAAGGAAGAAATTATGGTGAAGTTGATTCGTGAGCAGTCACAGTATTATATACATTCTATTGTGAATAATAGCTTAACTTAATAAAAGAATGTATTCATTGTTAAAAAGGAGGAATTCCATCTTAAAGAAAAGAAAGAGCGAATCTTTAAAAGGGCGAGGCTTTTTCTCTCTCAGTCAGCAAGAGCTCTTCCAAGCGAAAAAGAAGGTGCTCACTGCCATTCCATCCAACTCCCATCCACATCGACTGACAGCTTCGGTCGTCAGTGGCAGTGGTGGAGATGGGGTCCAGGTTGCCAGGTACATCTCGTATTAGGTTTTATCGTTTTCTTCCTTTGTTTTTTTGTTCTTGTACGGCGCAATAGATCGTCGATGTCACGTTCAGGGTTTGTAATGCCGCCGCTTGTAATGCCGACGGAATATGCCGTGCCGCTTCTCGATGGCACGGCGATTTTTGTCAAAATTTACGAAAGCCGACGGCAATAAACAGTAACAAATTTGAATTTGAACGATTTCGTGCATACTACGAAAATCGCGCGAAAAACCATGAAAACCGCGTGAAAACCGCGCAAAAACCGCGAAAACCGCTCAAAAACCGCGAAAACCGCGAAAAACCATGAAAATCATGAAAACCGTAATTTAAATCGAAATCCACGTCTGCCGCGGTTTTCGTGAAAACCGCGCCATATACCGCGGTTTTCGCGACAAACATTGCGAAATTTATATATTTTTATAAAAATATATTTTTTTGTGTTAAAATGAATTTTTTAAAATTTTTTAAATTTTCACGAAATTATTTAAACGAAACCGCGGTGATGCCATGTCGTACCCCACGAAACCACCGAATTTCGCGGCTTTCGTGACGAAATTCGTGAAATTGTGTTCTCTGGTCACGTTCTATTGTCTCGATATCAAGCCATGGATTTCAATAATGGCCTTCCGTGGCTTTGTCTCCGAGATTGCCTACGACGTATTCAAATGAAAGTAGCGACGAATCTGAATTTTAGCGACATGTTGCTAAAAAATTCAATATAAGATTATGATATATTTATAAAATTAACAACGTGATTAGATATGTATGAATTAAGTAACACGATAAAACTTTAACTTTTACATTAAATAGAAATAATCCACTAAATACAATGTAAATAATTCAAACACCATACTAATAATTAAAAATATATGTATAAAAGTGTATCAGAGATTTATTCTGACTAATTTATTCGACTCTTTCAAAGGGACACAAATGTCTTAATTATATTATCTTTATCAACTTGAAAGAAAATATCCCGCTTAATAAAAGTGACTAGACAATCATCCAAAAGACTATTTTTCATCTTATTTCGTAATTTTGTTTTCAATAAAACCATTGCATAAAATATTCTTTCAACACTTGTCGTTGCCACAATAGAAGCAATACTAATTTGAGAAGCTCATAGACCATATCATACACTTTGTGTCTTTTCGTTTCGACAAACTTAATTGATATATCAATAATATTTTTTAAATATTTGAAACTATCATCTTATGTTATGTCATGTCATTAATAATTCATGCAAATTATTATTTGAGAATTTCTTTGGTAGACTTAGCTAATTTGTGTAGCTTCCGTACGTCAAAAGAATTACATGAATTAGAAGGATTGAAGGCCGACATACAAAACAATAACTTCATATTAATATCATCAAACCAATTATCAAGTTTTTGATTTGTTTGATCAATGACGAGATTTACGCTGGAGACAAGATTTGTGCTGGAGAAAAGATATGTTGTCATATATTTTTATTTTTTAATATATATATATTATATCTCTTTATGCGTGGACCCTAAGATATGTCGGGACCCATCCAACCTACCATCCGCCCCTGATTGAAAGTGCAGCGGATCTACAACACAACAGGTTGCACCAGCCGTCATTTTCACCTCCTGCAAAGTTGTTGGCCTGGCCTCCTTTTGTCATCGGCAACGGATCCTCATGGAGCATCTGAATTCTCAAGTATGTTGCCAAATATGCCTGAACCTCCAACCACGAATACCCCAATAGGGTTTGCTTCCTGACATTCTTCTACGACTACTCATGGTCTTTCTTCTTGCCGCTGCTCCTGACAGACCAAAGAAGGACTCGATTGCTCTTTCTATTTTTGTAGAAGTTCTCTTTGCAAATTTCAGGACTTTATGATTAGTTGGCCATCTTTGAGGGGCTTTCCTGTAAATCTGCTTGTACTTGCAGTTGTTTATTACTGTATAATCTGTACTGAGGCCTTATCCTCGGTGGTTCGTTTTCAAAAAAGAAAAAATCTTTGGTCTTCAAGCCAGAAGCCCGGGTCAGGGCTATGTGATCCAATGGGCCAGGCCCATTCGACAAAGAGCTTCTCATGGGCCTTCTCTGATTTCGGATCGGGTGAAATTGGAATCAACCATTGCCTACCAAGAAGAGGCAGAAAGAAGTGTTGCGAGAAGGTGCAGCCTTGAGATGACAATAGGTATCCGAAATCCGAGTATCTGACGAATTTTACCTGATAAAGAGACGAGTATGAGAGGAATTTTCTATCCACGGATACGTTTTTGATGAAAACACGTACCCATCGGGTATGTCGGGTACGAGTGTGGGTATGTACTACTCATACTCGTCTACCCACGGATAAAAAATACCCGTATAAAAAAGTCTAGCTGCCCTCCCTCAGCCCATTTAGCTTATATGGCTCATATGGCTCATAAGCCCTCTCTCAAGTGAAAGTGTGAAACCCTAGTTTTAGTGTTCCTCTGTTAACGACTAAATTTAGTAAGCAAATCCCCGAGTTTGAAAGGAAGGATTGAAGCGGAATCAAGGGAAGCACGTGATCCTCGAAAACAGGGGATACATCGGCTGAGTCCGAATCGGCTAAAGAGCCAGTCGGCTGAGTCCGAGTCGGACCAGGGTAGCTGATACCTGATTCCGATTGAAAATAGAAGATGAGACCGATCCCATCAGGGAAGCTTAAAGATAATTACTGGATTCGGTTTCCAATGTACTTCAAAGACGTTGTCATCTACGGATAACGTCCTACAATGATAATTGTATTTTTAATTTAGGATATTTTGTATAGTTTCCTTATAGATAATATCGGTTTGTTTTAGGAATATCTATAATTAATCTGTAATAAGGATAGGAATCGTGTCCGTTACGGACTCATTGTGTATCCGAGTATAAATATGACCCGAGACCATGAAATCAATAATCGAATCAACTCAATACAATCGCGGCACATCGCCACCCTTTTATTTTACTTGCAATCTCGACGAGTTCTTGCCTCGCTTTTGGGCTGCATCAGGTTCCGATCTCCAAGCAAGGTAATTCCTTGTTACAAGCGATTTGTGCTATCGGGGTTAGTGCTTTCATCATCATGATACTCTGATCCTGTTATTGCAAATTGTTCAATTTATCATATACGACATATAATCTAGATCAATATCTAGATCTATCTCGCGATCGGCTAGCATCTCCTCGAAGATAACAGCCGACAGAGCTAGATCTTGGGATTGATTTAGGTTATATGGCGTATCCACCATCTCGAAAGGTCTTCATTAGCTTATATAGATCTCGTGCTTCTTTTTTATTAATGCTACATCAATTTGATCTATTAAGTCGCTCTTAGAATCATATAGATCTATTTGGCTCAATGATTTTTATTAGGGATACTATCGAGGTTTCAGCCGAACTTACCTGTTTTAGCCATCTTATATGTTTTATTAATGCTAGATGTGTTAGAACCGCCTTTTACATCAAGATCTAAGTCTATTTAAATATACTAAGCTCGACATCAATCTGTTAAGTCATATTAACAGCCGATTGATCCATGTTTAGTGTATTTAGCTCAGATTAATATCTTAGTATAAAACTATATCGGAGTACTAGCCGATTCACATTAGATCTACGACATCGGCTAGGCTATAAATATATATAATCATTATCCTAATGTGCTTTTAGCCATAAGTGATTTATAATGTCTCGGTATACTGCCGATCTATCCCAGTCACTTGGTCTAAACGTGTTTTGGGATAGCGATTATATATTATGGATATCTATAGCCGATCGAGTAGGATCTAATCTTAACCAAACTGTATATTTCTTGTTTTCTTATTGGTTACAGGATCAAACCAACTGGCACGCCCTACACACCGAAGGCAATCCAATTTGGACCTGCACTAGAGCTAAGCAAATCTCTCAGGCTAGTGCATGTGAAATTTCTCATCAACACGCTTTTGGCAGCCCAGTGGGACCCTTGCAGCACTTAGATCAGGAACAATGGTCGACATCAAAACTTCGAAGATTGATCAGGATAACATTATCCTGGTCACGCTGGATAAGCTGACTCCGGAACAGAAGGCTGAAATTGAGGAGATGATGAACAAGTTGTAGAATCAATATCTGCACTCCTTTGTTCAAACTCGGTCGGGTACTATCGTCCAAAGATACAGGAGAAGACGAGCCCGAGCCGAGCCTCAGCAAAGACAAAGGGAAATAAAAGATGGAGGAGATCAAACAAGAAGAGGAAGGCTCACAACTCCACACACTGCAGGACAGAATCAATTCGACCGTTCACCATGCTCTTATCAACCAGTCTGGGATATTGGTCAACACTTTGAATAACATGATCAGCACAGTGGTGGACTCCAGAATAGCCGAGCAGCTACCAAGAGGCCCAGTTTTCCTCCCTGATGGTCGATTCTCTGGCTACAGGACCTTGTCAACACAAGGATTGCCGATTCCTCCTCCAGGGCAGCCGATTGCTCCAGGATCGGTCCCCATCCAGCTGAATGTCCAATCATCGGCTACAAGGCCGCCACCCAAGGTTTTGATCAGGCAGCAACCTCAGTATTCAGGCCATGAAGTCCCAACGGTGTCCCAGGAGCAAGTGGAATCCATGTTCAACGCCAATCGGCAGCCCCTCACCAACAAAGCGCCGATTGGCAACCATACACCGAGTTTCCCTCAAAATCCAGTTGGTGCGCAGCTTCCCCCTGAACAACAACATCCAGTGATGCCTCAGCCGCCTCCCGCCATGCCTCAGTTCACACACCAATATCCAGGGGGCAACTTCGGCCAATATTATCAGCCTCATTCACCCCAGATGCAGTATCGGCAAGCTCCATTTCAGTATGATCAGTACGAGCTGATACAACATCAACAAGCTCAAGAGGCACAACAGCAAAACAAGCCTTGGGCCGATCTGATAGCCGACATAATGCGAGATCAGTTCAGCCTCAAACCAAAGGACTCTGGCAACATGTACTGGTACCCCTATCCGGAGTACTTCGAGAGGGTTCCTCTGCCGAACCGGTACAAGGTACCAGATTTTTCAAAATTCTCTGGGTAAGACAACATTTCAACATATGAACACGTCAGTCGATTTTTGGCCCAATGTGGAGAGGCATCGGCTACTGACGCGCTCAGAGTGAGGTTATTTCCACGCTCGCTATCAGGATCGGCTTTCACGTGGTTCTCTTTCTCTTCCTACAACTCGGTACAAAGTCGGGCCGATCTTGAGAAGCAATTTTATCGCTACTTCTACTCCGGCACCCACGAGATGAAGTTGTCGGATCTCACAGGCATTAGGCAGAAACACGACGAATTGGTTCAAGACTACATCCAAAAATTTAGAGATATAAGGAACCGATGCTACAGCCTGGTGCTGTCCGATTCACAATTGGCCGATTTAGCCTTCTAGGGTCTTCTGGCGCCCATCAGGGAGAGGTTTTCGGCCCAAGATTTTGAGAGCTTAGCCCACTTGGCTCAAAAGGTAGCGGCGCATGAGCAACGATTCCAGGAGGCCAAGAAAGCTTTCAAGAAAGTCAGCCACGTCATCTATGCCTCGGATTCAGATTCAAGCGACAGCGACGCCGAGGTAGCAGCAGCCAAATGGGCCAAGAACAAGACCATCACCTGCCAATGGGTTAAAAATTCAGCTAAAGAGGAGAAGTATGACTTCAACATTACAAAAGCCGACAAAATTTTTGATCTCGCTACTTCGAGAGAAGCGAATCCAACTTTCGGCCAATCATATCATCCCATCGGCCGAAGAATTGAAGAAAAAGAAATATTGCAAGTGGCATAACACCGGCTCCCACAACACCAACGAATCGGCTATTGAGGCGGGAAATATCAAATTTGAAGACCCCAAGAAGCCGAAGGTTGATGGGAATCCTTTTCCCGTTAACATGGTCTACGCCAGTGGTGGTCCAACCAATCGTCGGCCCAGGAGATCGGCCAGCCAAGTCAGATTCATGAAGGAGTTCGATAACGAGGACTCAGCCAACCGCCAGCCCAGGAACATGGACAGCCGACTCCGATTCTAGATGAGGTTCCAGAAGGAGGAGGAGGCCCGACGCGACAAGCCTTATCAGAGGATGCCCGATCGGCTGGGGGTAAGCCTACTTCCGTCGCCATGACGGCTGTGATCCCCACTGGCGATGTGAATTTTTCAGATTCTGCTGGGAGCAAGGGATGAGGTTGCCCACATTGGAAAATTGCCTAGCCTGCAGCGAGTTCAGGGAGGATGAGTTCAGGGACGAGCCGACAGAGAGCTCCAGCTGATGTGTCCCTAGGGCTGTTCGGCTCAACCAAAGGAAACTCTCAGTCCACAAATGACTTGGCCCAATCCATCAGGACTTCTTCCAGGACGAAGATGAAGAAGATGATGAAGAAGAACAACCTGCAATGGTGCCCCTCTGGAATATTCACGAAGAACCAGAAGAGAAGGATTCAGAGGATGAAGAGCAATGGGCAGGAGGAAGAAGTCTGTAACATCCTGAAAATCGAAGAAACTAAAATCGGAACGTAAAAATCGGAACATTCAAAAACCTTCGCTTGTTGCTTTTTCCTCGGGTTTGTTGCTTCTTATTTGCCAGCTCAGTTGCCTAACTCTAGTTGTGCTCAATTCCCTTTTGGTGTTTGTGAAAGACTTGGAGTTTGTCGGAGAGAAAAAATTCGAAATTCAGAATTAGGAATTTTAAAAGGAAACCGGAGGTGAAATGCAGGTTTATGAAAATACGAATTTGTGAAATAGAATATTAATTGTGGATGGTGGAAGATAAATTAGGATATAAAATAGACAATAAAATATTTGGGGGACTTACTCAAAATCTAGGGGATTTTTGGAATTTAAAAATGGTGAATTATGAAATTAGGAAAAAGGAATTTAAATAAATAAATATGAAAAATATTGTGGAAAAATAAAAGTGGAGAAAAAGTTGAAAATATAGTACTAAAAATTATTTTTGGAATACTGGAATTTATTTTGAATTTTTAGAAGGGAGGAAAATAGAAATAAGAAATTAGAAATGGAAAATCAGAAAAATATGAAATGGCACTGTTCACACCGCGCCAGTGCTCGACGCCGTACGGCCGTATGCGCCGCGCCACGCGCGCCACGCGCGCGAGCACACGCGCCGGACCCGCCGCGCCCCGCGCCCCGTGCGCGCGCGCCCGGCCCGCCCGCCCCGCGCCCGCTCGTCGCGCCACGCGCCGCCGCCGCGCCGGACCCCCGTGCCGCGCCCTCGTCGCCACGCGCTCGCCGCCGCACGCCCTGCCCGTGCCGTGCGCCATCGTCGCCATCCATCGCCGCGCGCGCGGACCCCCCGTGCTCCGCGCGCGCGGGCAACCCGCGCCCGGCCCGGCCCCTTGCGCCACCGCATGGCGCCGCCCCGCCGCCCCCTCCCTCCCGTTCCCTCCTCCCGGCCACGCCTATAAAAAGGCCGAGCTCCCCGCCCTCTCCCGCACCGCAGCCGCTCTCTTCTTCTTTTCCGAGCGCTCCCGCCGCCCTAACCACCACAGCGCCGCTGTCGCCGCGAAGAACGCGAGCCGTTGCCGTCGTCGCCGGCGCCGCCGACGCCCGAGCTCCCGCCGCCCTAGCCGCCGTTAGCCGCCGTCGCCGGTAAGCCCTCCGTCGCCCCTTTTTCCCCCATGCGCTCGCGCCGGCCGGCCTCTGTTTTCGCCTGAGCCTCGGTCGAACATGTTGCGGGCAATGAACAGTGGCGCAGAGAAAATAAAGAAAAAGAAAAAAAGAAAAAAAGAAAAATAAAAATAGGGAAAATTTTGGAAAAATTTTCGAAAATTTGGAAAAATATTTTAGGAAAACTTGAGTAAAATTTTGGGCAAAAATAAATTATTTTCTTGTATGTTTTCTCGGTGCAAAAATTTGAAAATCGAAATCGGACTTTTTCCGAGATTTTGTTTCGTGTCATTTTAAATCCGGATTTCGTTTAACTCTTCCTCGCCATTTAAATATGTTTCACTTTTGTGCTCGAACCTTCAAGACCTCGAGCACAAATTCCTCCGCGGATATTTTCAATTCTATTTTCTCGAACGAATCGCGATCGTCGCTTTGCGAAAACCCTAAGTCATCGGCCCGATGTCAAAACTTGGAGTTTTCCCTGGCGATCCTAGTACAAACTCAAGTAAGAATTTAGGCTAAGCGCTTGGAATCGTTTTTGCGGCTTTTACGGATCTTTTCGACCTTTTGGTGTTATATTGGACTCTAATCGGATTCGATTGATCTTTCGCACGTACGGGTAGCACCTGAAGAGGCCGGCATCGACCCCATTGAAGACACCACTCCACAAGCGTGCGAGCAAGGCAAGTCATCACACTCTTTGAACATATTGATCCCACTTGTGAAATGATGTTATTTTAAACTCTAAACATGCATGCTATACAGAGTTACCTATACTTGTTATGCCATACCTTGCTGTTGATTACCTTTAGAATTACTCCTTGTAACTCTCGATGTGATACCAATAACCGGAGAATAACTTCGGTAAATTGCTTAGCCATGCTATACCTAGATTCCTGCACACTCATGACTTTATGAAAAACTTTGGGCAACTACCTTAGGGAAGGTAGTGGAGATGCAGCCTGTGGAGACATGAGCGCCACATGGCCATGAGAATGATGAACTAAGTTTGATGAACATTGAAAGTACTACACAAATGTTTTAGACTAGGGCGGCCGGATGATTTGGGTGGATTCCGGAAAAGGCAAGTGCCGACCCTGGTCAATTAAGGACCGAGCCATGAGATAGCCGGGAAACGAGCCAGTACAATCATACTTCTCGAATGGGTATAGACCTAGCTGATTAGATAGCCGAGCGGAGGCAGTATCCTTGCATAGATGGTTCTTTATGATGTGGTTTGTGTGATGAAGATGAGGTTGCGGCCTATGTTGTGGATGCTGAAATTAAATCGATATTAATTGAACTTAAAGATTGAGGAATTCTTCCCTTACCTCGGGTGCGCCAGAACTCCTCTCACTGCTAGAAAATGACGGCTAGAGTGCATGAGGGCCTAAGTTCATGGAGCGGGTACTGCCAAAGTGAGGTTATCGAAAGGCTTTGCCGTGACCGTCTCATGTGTTGGGACGTAGGCTCATTTGTTGGGTTGTCATGGAGTACGGGTAAAGTGTACATCCACTGCAGTGTGAATGAATCAATCTATTCGAATAGCCGTGCTCGCGGATATTGAGCATCGTGACAAGACTTTCGCTTGGCTAGACTTTAAACTTAAAAATGCTGGGATGGGTTTGCATGATGATTTTATTCGCTGGTGGATCAACTTCTCGAGATGCGAGAATGGGTGGACTCCCCAGAAAACCATAACGAATCGGAGGCGGGAAGCCATCCTTGGAGTCATGATGGATGGTAGACAGAACCGTCGCCGAATTAATGAACTATGGAACTAAAACTTGACTTGGCTAGTTGATAGGCTTGTGAAAAGATTTATAAAAATTGGCTTTACGCAAAAGAGCCTCAGCCATTCCTTGAATAACCCTATCATATGCATTACTTCCGTGTTGGCTTGCTGAGTACGGTTGGTACTCACCCTTGCTATACGCACAAACTTTCAGATGGTGGGAATGAAGAATCGGAGGATCCTTACGCCTACTACCAGGAAGGCGAAGAAGCTGATGGCGCTTACTAGGTCTTAGTCCCCGGTCGTTGCCTGTGGCAACCGACATGCCGCTGCCTTTATTCCGCTGCCGTATCTAATTTCTGCTTTTGTGTTGTATCCGGATATGTGGTGAACATTGCCTTCGGGCCTATGAATGTAATAATTTCGTTGTAAGACTATTCGTGCATGTGCACCTGGTTATTCAGTACTGTATTTCGTGGATACCAACTACTCGATCCAGGGAAATGGTACTAAGAACACGAAAGATTCCCGTTCCAAAAACGGGGGTCCACAAAGTCCAAGAACAGATCAATCATCGGCTGCGACAGGGTAAGAAACACTAGCGAGTCAAGAGGAAAGATGTCGCCTCAGCCGATGAGAGTCCAGCCGACAAGGCCAAGAGGGCGACAAAAGGAAAAGGAGTAGCTACTGCATTGGTCAATATGGTGTTCATCTTGCCAGCCGAATTCGAGGTTGCCGATGCCGATGCAGACACAGTAGAGGAGACCTTGGCCAAACTAGTACTGTCCCCGAAGCAAGCAATATTTGAAAAACCTGAAGGGACTGAGCATCGGCACCTGAAGACACTATACGTTATAGGATTTGTAAATGTAAAGCCGATGTCAAAAATGTTAGTCAATGGAGGAGCCGCCGTCAATTTAATGCCATACGCTACTTTCAGAAAGCTGGGCAAAGGAGCCGACGACCTGATAAAGACAAATATGGTGCTCAAATATTTTGGCAGGATCCCATCGGAGGCCAAAGGAGTTCTCAATGTCGAGCTGTCCGTTGGTAGCAAAACCGTGCCCACAACTTTCTTTGTCATCGACGGGAAGGGGTCATACAGCCTGCTGCTAGGAAGGGACTGGATTCACGCCAACTGTTGCATCCCTTCGACAATGCACCAAAGCTTAATCCAGTGGCAAGGCGACAAGATCAAAATCGTGCCAGCCAACAGGTCAGTCAACGTAGCCAATGCCGACTTAACCTTATGGGAGGTCGACGACATCGATTGCCTGTTTGGCAAAGTTTGGCAGGCCGATTTTCTAAAGGTGTCCGATTTTGATATACAACCAATTAGAGACGAAGAGACTCAATTATTACTTTTAGGGCGTCGTGGAGGGCTCGAGCGTCTACACCAAGGACACCATGGATGATCTGGATGGTAAGCTGGGGCAAGGTTTTGAAGGGTTACGCGGATGCTACGAAAGCTAATAAAAAAATCTACTGCGCAAACCAGGAACACTTGCAAGTAAGTGTCAATAGATCGTTACCGATTGGAGTATACAGCGAAAATAGCCAATCAAGAGCTATCCGATCCAGAACAGTGTCAGCCGATCACAGCCGATTCGCTAACAACTGATCCGACGTAGCCGATCCCGATGTCGGAGCTGATCCAACCTCAGCCGACTCGCCGATTCCACAGCTGATCTGCCATAGCCGCCTTGCTCCGATGCCTCTGACCGCAGCCGATTCGTAGCCGACGAATAGCACCGCAACGTAGCAGCGCCTCTACTGGTATCCACACGTCCGGGGACAGAACGCCTAACACTCGTGTGCTAGCACAAGATGCAAGGCTAGGGTTTTGGCTCGAAGGTGGGGAGGGTTTCCGTGGAGATTGATCTCGCCGACTTCTGTTTTGCCAAATCAGATTGATTCGGTGCAATGCAATTCCACAACTCTCCACCCCTCACCCCTTTATATAGAGTTCCGACTGGGTCTAGTGGCCAATCGGGACTCTATTTTGAATCGGATCCTATCCGAATTCATAGAGTTGGCCACCCATACGTCGTAAGCCCATAGGACTCTATCTGATCGGATCTATATCCGATCGAGCCGTATCCGAGTCCAACTCGAATCCTTGTTCTATCCCCTTAAGCGTGCGACCATGTAGGTTTAGGTATACTCGGTTTCGGCCCGAGTCGAACTCAGCCGACCGTTGGCTCGAGTCCAACTTAGCCGATCTGTCAACAGCGGCGCCTAGCAGCACATATTGACACCATAGTATACAAGAATATAATATCGACTCTGAAGATGTAATGTGTACACAAATCCCTTTGCCTCACGATACCAATTAAGCTATAGGCAAGATGTGTGTCATCCCTTCAATAGCTTAACCATTCACTCGAACCGTATTGGATTATCTGTCTGTTGATTGACTCCTCAATCAACTCGGCATGGCCATGCACTTCCATAATCTGCGGAGATTATGGCAATCGGATACCCACATGGCAAGCTTATCCGACTGGTAATAGGGATAGGTTGCGCCTACTAATGATGTAAACCAGCTATGACTTGGGTGTTACGTTGCCAATCAGATAAGGCAACGGCTCATAGTCATAACTTGGTAAGATTGAGGAAACCGACTTAGAGTATGATAGGGTTTCCGACTTGTAAGCCCGCCCCCCAAGACTATGTAAGGGGGGTAAGGGGCATCCCTTGAGGGATATCAGACATATCGACTTTAGGAGCAACAGATCTTGAGATCAATAAACACTCGGCGGATCGAATCCCCGAAACAGGAGTAGGGTATTACCTCACGAGAGGGCCTGAACCTGTCTAAACCTTGTTTTCCACTTAACCCATCGAGCTTGGCGATCTTGACTGCACCCCCAAATTTCTATTGCCGAAACCAAGTTTCGACATAATCCATTACCTCGAGGGGCCTAGAGATATCTCTCCCAAAGGAGGGGCAAATTCCATCTTGATCATTCACATCCCACTACATGTTTCGTAGCAAACCCGAAGACTACTTTTATAACTACCCAGTTACGGAATAGCGTTTGGTAGTCCCAAAGTAGGCTACTACACATGTTGGAATCCATGATGATCTCAGGTCTAAGGACTTTGCACCAGCACTACTTGAGACCAACTAATGGCACATTAATTCCTGTAGTGTCTCATGGTGGGTCTATCCAACAACATGTTCTCTAACATGTGTCCATATTTATTGATTTGATATCTCTATACCATAATCTATGAGACATGATCATCGATCAATAAACATGCTGATCTTAGAATCATATTAGTTGCAATAAGATGATATATGATCAGGGATCATTTAGAAATAGATTCATACATATAGAGTCTCATAAATAAGTCACGTACTTATTGATCAATACAAGATGTCTATTTAAGGAACTGAATAACACTTTATTCATTTGTACATAAACATTGACCATGATATCCAACATCTTCATGTTGCCTCTAGGGCATATCACTAACAGGTTTTATGTCGGCCGACGAGCTTGAAGAGGTCGATATAGGTCCAGGAGATAGGCCTAGGCTGACATACATTAGCAAAAGTTTGTCTTCTCATTTCAGAACCAAGCTTGTTGATCTGTTAAAGAAATATAAAGATAGCTTTACTTGGGAGTATTTTGAGATGCCTGGTCTTAGCCGATCGATTGTTGAACATCGGCTCCCCATTAAGCCCGGATATCGGCAATACAAATAGCCTCCCATGAGGTTTAAAGTTGATATGTATGATGCGATTAAGGCCGAAATTACTTGGCTATATGATGCTAGGTTTTATTCGGCCCTGCCGATACACAGACTGGGTTTCCAACATAGTTCCAGTGATCAAGAAGAATGACAAACTTAGGGTGTGCATCAATTTCAGAGACCTAAATAAAGCTACCCCTAAGGATGAATACCCCATGCCAATAGCCGACTTGCTAGTAGATGCAGCCTCCGGACACAAAATAATAAGTTTTATGGATGACAATGCTGGATATAGTTAGATCTTTATGACCGAGGAAGACATTCATAAGACGACTTTCAGGTGTCCAGGAGCAATCGGCTTGTATGAGTGGGTCGTTATGACTTTTGAGTTGAAGAACGCTGGAGCTACATATCAAAGGGCCATGAACTACATTTTTCATGACTTAATCGACTACTTGGTGGAAATTTATATTGAGGATGTTGTTGTCAAGTCCAAGGAGGTTGAAGATCACATAGCCGATTTAAGAAAAGTCTTAGAGAGAACCAGCAAATATGGCCTGAAGATGAATCCCACTAAGTGTGCCTTCGGTGTATCGGCTGGTCAATTCTTGGGTTTTCTTGTTCATGAAAGGGGATTGAGGTGACACAAAGGAGCATCAACGCTATCAAGAGCATTCAGCCTCTGCAGGACAAGAAGTGGCTGCAATCTTTGATCGGCAAGGTTAACTTCATCAGGCGTTTCATTTCCAATCCGTCCGAAAAGATGGAGCCGTTAACACCTTTGTTGAGGTTGAAAGCCGATCAAGCATTTACTTGGGGGGCAGAACAGCAAAAGGCTTTGGACAACATCAAGAATTATCTGAGCTCCCCTCCAGGATTGATCCCTCCGCAAAAGAGAGTGCCTTTCAAGCTATATCTATCGGCCGACGAGAAGTCTATCGGCTTAGTCTTAATCCAGGAGTTCGAAGGAAAGGAGAAAGTAATTTTCTATCTCAGTAGAAGACTTTTGGATGCAAAACAAGGTACTCTCCCATGGAAAAGTTGTGCTTGTGCCTATATTTTTTATGTACGAAGTTGAGGCATTATTTGTTATCCAACGAGTGTACAATAGTTTGCAAAGCCGATGTAGTTAAATATATGCTATCGGCTCCAGTTCTGAAGGGACGAGTTGGGAAGTGGATCTTTCCCTTGACGGAGTTTGACTTGAGGTATCAAGCACCCAAAGCAGTTAAGGGGCAAGCCATAGCCGATTTTATTGTAGAACACAGAGATGACTCAATCGGCTCGGTTGATATCATGCCTTGGACATTGACCTTTGATGGATCTGTTTGCACACATGGATGCGGCATCGGCTTGGTAATCATCTCACCCAGGTGGGCAAGTTTTGAATTTGCTTTTACAATTGCGCCTCATGTTACAAATAATCAAGCCGAATATGAGGCTGTCCTCAAGGGTTTGCAACTACTGAAAGAAGTTGAAGCCGATGCTGTCGAGATCATGGGCGATTCACTCTTGGTCATCAGCCAGTTGTCAGGAGAATACGAATGCAAAAACGACGCGTTGATGGTCTATTATCAAAAATGCCGAGAGTTGATGGATAGTTTTTGGCAAGTTACCTTAAAGCATATCCCTAGGGAGTAGAATTCGGAAGCAAATGATTTGGCTCAAGGGGCATCAGGCTACAAGCCAATGACGAAGGAAGTTGAAGTGGAAATTGCAACCATCTCAGCCGAAAACTGGAGGTATGATGTTCATAGTAATTTACAGAATCCTTCCTAGTCGGCTTCAAGGAAATTGCGCTATAATGCTTTATGATATGTTTGCTCGACGATGACTTACCTTATCGAACGATTGATGGCGTGCTACTCAAATGTCTAAGTGCTGATCAAGCCAACGTTTCCATGGGAGAAGTGCACGAAGTGATCTGTGGTACTCATCAATCGGCTCATAAAATGAAGTGGCTGCTTCGGAGAGCTGAATATTTTTGGCCGACTATGCTGGAGGATTCCTTTAAATATTACAAGGGTTGTCAAGACTGTCAAAAGTTTAGGGCTATCCAGAGGGCACCAGCATCGGCTATGAATTCAATTATCAAGCCTTGGCCGTTCAGAGGATGGGGAATTGACATGATCGGCCAGATTAATCCACCCTCAAGCAAAGGACACAAGTTTATATTGGTGGAAACCGATTATTTTACCAAGTGGGTAGAAGCAATTCCTCTGAAGAAGGTTGACTCTGGGGATGCAATCGAGTTTATCAAAGAGCATATCATTTACAGGTTTGACGTCCCTCAAACCATCACAACCGATCAGGGGTCTATCTTTGTCTCAGACGAGTTTGTTTAGTTTGCTGACAACATGGGGATCAAGTTATTAAATTCTTCGCCATATTATGCTCAGGCTAATTGACAGGCAGAAGCCTCTAACAAGAGTTTGATCAAGTTGATAAAAAGGAAGATCTCTGAGTATCCAAAGCAATGGAATAGCCGATTGGCCGAATCATTGTGGGCTTATCGGATAGCTGTCATGGATCAATCCAAGTGTCTCCTTACAAGTTAGTCTATGGACATGAGGCTGTTTTGCCATGGGAGAGTGTCATCGGCTCACGAAGGATTCATCTGTAAGATGAGTTAACAGTCGATGATTATCACAATCTGATGGTAGACAAGTCAGTGGATTTGGTTTTATCAAGGATGCGTGCTTTGGAAAAGGTGACTAGAGATAAAGAAAGAGTGGCTCATCATTATAACAAGAAAGTTATGCCTAAGTATTTTGAAGAAGGCGAGTTGGTCTAGAAATTGATACTGCCGATTGGTACAAGGGATAACAAATTTGGCAAGTGGTCACCTAACTGGGAAGGACCTTTCAAGATCCACAAGTACGTCACTAAGGGAGCCTACATGCTAGAAGGACTGGATGGAGAAGTGTTTGGAAGGGCTCTTAATGGCAAATATTTGAAGAAATACTATCTCAGTGTTTGGATCAACTCATGATTCGGCTAAGTCCTTGCCGATTCATGCTAGCCGATGTGTTGTGAAATTACACACATCGTCTTTAGGAAAATTTCAGGCTAAGTCCTTGCCGATTCATGCTAGCCGATGTGTTGTGAAATTACACACATCGCCTTTAGGAAAATTTTACTACAAGTTCTTCTCCCCTTTGATTTTTCAAATCGGCTAAGTCTAGTCGACAGGTGTTAGTTGGTTTTATTTTATAATTTTATCAATGCTGAAGGCAATATTAAAAACATAGGGGGGCATATATCATACAAAATCAGAGGACTTCAAAATTGTTTGGGACTTTGAAAACTTTTGAGACAGCCAAGACATGAAGACTGAAGGGATCGGCAGCAGATGTATTATAGCCTTCGAGGCATAGGCATTCAAGACACAACTTGCCGATTACAAAAGTTATATATATTACAGAGTGTTTACAAGGTTTTCAAAAGTTACCCTATTACATGCCGAGAAAGTTCTTGATGGCCGATATTGCTTTTTGCTTGATAGCTTCGATTTGGTGAATCGTTGCATTATCAGCTTTTTCAGTGCCTGGCATCGCTTTTGATGATTTGCTCAGATCTCCCAAGTACCCAATGGATGATGCCAGCTTGGCTCTTTGGTCCTCAATAGCCTTAGGGAGATCGGCTAGTATTTTCTCTTCGGAGGCGATCTCAGCATCACACTTCTCCAATTTTGCAATCAACTCGGCTCGTTCTAGCTTCTGCCGATCAATCTTTGCTTGGGTAGCCGACGGACCCACGACCAACTCATCTAATTTAGCCTTATCAGCAATAACGCTCTGGCGGTTGGTCTTGATCATGGTTTCCAAGTCGGCTTGCACTTTTCTTTCAATCATGCGTCGCATTGCCCATTCCAGCTTGTACCGGTATTGATCAATGAAGGCAGCTTGAGAGATCGTATCGGCAAGATATTCTGGTAGTTGGCTCTAGATGTCATTGAATCGTGCTTTGATCGGCCCACAATCTGTGACCAACAGGTCCAAAGTGATGTCCAGCCGACGGATGATGTCCAAAAGCTTTTCTTTAAGCTCGTTGGCTATTTGGGTTTGGTCTTGCTTGTAACCTCTTCGTCCTCGTCGATGAATTATTTGATGTCGAATGGAAGAATGTCGGCTAGAGTCTGCAGGTAAAAGGGTGAGGTGATCAGGGTTAAAATAAGTGCAAATAGCCGATATCACCCTTGAAGAAAAGCGTTCTTACTCTGACAGCGCGAGTTGGCGCTTGTTCTTCCTCTTCGATGTTATGGCTACTCCTAGCCGATGGAGTCCTTTCGCTTGATACATGGGAGCAGCCGAAGGAGATCAAGGGGGCTAAAAAAACAAGTGTTAATCCAAATCGGCAAGGTAAAGGATGGATAAGAAAAGACAGAGTCAGAGATTACTGGAGAAGCTGGACGTGGAGGCCAATTTGCCAATCTTTTATACTGCAAGAAGGAGTTCGGTTAGGGATCAAATGATTATATTTTGGAATCAGACTGAAGGAATCAAGATACATACCAACGGGCGAGCAGGGTGTCTAGGAGGTGATGGTGTCTATTGGGGTTGATCGTCGGCTGACGGTGTTGATGCACTATGGCTTGAGCTGCTTGTTTTGGCTGCCTCTTCGATGATCCGAGAGATTTCTTCTTTCATGACCTCTTTGTCAATGGCTTCTTCTATGCTTGGATCAAGGGAGGGTAGGCTGTCGGTTGGTGCGACGGGCTTCGGCTTCTTTTGTTTCTTGGTTGGTGCAGCCGATGAACCTGCAGCCGACGAGGCTGGCCTCTTCTTCCTCGACACGGCTTCACGAGTCTGGCCATGAAGCAAAGTCTTGACTTTTGGCGCCTTGAAGCCGATGAGCGATGGAGCGTATCCTCCACCATTTGGGATTAGCTCTCGGCGGTAGTTGATTTCAACTCCTGAGTTGCTCACCGCAGGAGGATCTGAGTCTGTCGTCTGCAAGTAAGAAGTTGGCTAAGTGTTAGATGATTACAATAGTAGATTTCTTAGGAAGAGAAGTGCATGAAGGAAAAAGTACTTACGACAGGGATCGATTCCGGTTGGAGAGTGGTGAGGTACATGGAGGAGTGCTGATGGAAGATATGTCTTTTAAGCTCAGTCCACCACTTGTCGTAGGCTGCACTTCTCTTATGGACCAGCTCTAGTATCCCAATGCTGCCGAGAGGGGGTTTCTCCATATTCATTAGCCGATCCATCATTATCCTTGAGGTGATCTCCCCTCTCGTCTCAATCTTATCGGCATAATAAAAGCCGATTGGCAGCTGTCCAAGGCCAATTTGTCTGCCAGCCGATATGGGATAGTAGAATTCATATGACTTCACAACATTGCGGCCTTGATGGATCCCAATCGGCAGTATGCAAGGAGTGAGCGCTGTGGTGAAGAGTTCTCTACACTTGGGTTATTTTTCTGAGTTCACCTCATCAAAATTCAGCTCAATAGGCAGTTCAAATTCTGCACAGTCCTTATAAAACAACCAAGTCCGATTGTTTTCGATAAAGCCATCATAGAAAAGAGTGAACCAGTTGGCTAGCAGCTCGGGTGTCAGCTTGGATCCAGGGTGAACAGCGGCAACCTCTCCAAAAGACAAGCATCTTCGAGTGGTTACTTCTTCCCCTTCATCATCCTCAGTCGGCTCCACTAAGGGGAATCGTGCATTGGCTAGACTAGGTCGTCCAGAGATCTTCTGAGTTAACAACACTAACCATAGCTGCAAGAGCCACCAGGGGTCTCCAGTGCCTATCGTTACATCAGCTGCTATTTTAGCCGATGCCTGATTCAGGATTTGATAGTGGTAACCCAGTAGAAACTTGCCTAAAGGGATTTGGGTCCTGTTGACTAAGGCCTCGGCTACCACCTGCCAGTTTGCTGTCGGGCCACAACTAGAGCCACATAAGACGAATTTTTCCAACCACATCATGAGGAATGCGGCGTGCTTCCTAGGGCTGATGGACCCGGTACCCATGTTCATATTGATATAGCATGTCCAGCCCCCGATGGACTTGGTCTTGAAGGAGTACTGACCTTTGTTGTCCAGTCGATTTGGGTTAGCCGATGATAATATATCCAAGCCAGTTATCATAAATACATCGGCTAACATAGGGGTCATTGGGCCTTGTTGAAAAAGAAAGGCATTGAAGGTATTGTTCCAAAAGTAACATGTGGCCGATATAAGTGGTTCGTCCTTAGACATATCGGCTACAGAAAGAGCTAAACATTGGGCTATGCCTACTTCCTCCCAATGGCTGTGCATGCTGGCCTCCATTCTCTTATACCAAGAGGGCCAGGATTTGTCAGTCGAAGGCCAAGATTTGAAGGTACCATTCCAAGGCACTAGGCTGGGGTTTGATACTCTATAGGGCATCCTATTGGTTTCGACATTGATGATATCAGATGGGTCCTTATTGCCGATAGACCCTAGGTAGTATCTCTTGTCATTGATCAAACTGGGAATTACTATTTGGTGGGCAAGATGCTACAAATTAAAAGAAAAGTGAAATCAAGATTCTTGAAGCTTAGAGTTCAGATCTATGAATAAAGACGGAAAAGAAAGGGATTTAGCCGACGGGGCGTACCTCAGCAAACTCAGCGAGAGAAGAACCAGAGGGAGCAGCGAAGGCCGCCATTGGCTTGATTCCGGTCGCCGGAGGAAGGGGATCATCGCGACGAGGTCGAGAACACCGAGGAAATCGTCGGGGAACTCGAGAACGTTTCTGGCTAAGGCTTGTCTGGATTCCAAAAGTGACGGCGTGAGTTTGTTCGACACGTAAAGGACGTTATTTAAAGAGTTTCGTAATGGCCGAAACAGACTCGCCCTAGGGTTTTCTCTGAGGATAGGATTGCACAAAATCCGCAACAATATCAATATCGCGGACTTGAGGGGCATGTGTTAACGGCCAAATTTGGTAAGCAAATCCCCGAGTTTGAAGCAAGGATTGAAGCGGAATCAAGGGAAGCGTGTGATCCTCGGAAACAGGGGCTACATCGGCTGAGTCCGAATCGGCTAAGGAGCTAGTCGGCTGAGTCCGAGTCGGACCAGGGTAGCCGATAGCCGATTCAGATTGAAAATAGAAGATGAGACCGATCTTATCAGGGAAGCTTAAAGATAATTACTGGATTCGATTTCCAATGTACTTCAAAGACGTACATCTTATCCTGTCAGCGCCTCGCGCCATCGTCGCCGCGCGTCGCCGACCCGCGCCGGACCCCGCCCGCGCTCACGACGCCGTACGCGGCCCCGCGCCCGCGCCGCGCCCTTCCACCACGTCGCACGCGCCCGAGCCGGCCCGAGCCCTAGCGCCGCCGCATGGCCTCCGAGCTGCGCGGCCCCTCCTCCATCTTCTCTCCCGGCCGCGCCTATAAAGGGCCGCCGACCCCGCCCTTTGCCGCACCGCCACCGCCCTCCCTTCTCCCTTCCCGAGCCCAAAAGCGCCGTCGCCGCCGTGCGCCGAGGTCCCCCGTGCCCCACCGCACCTCCCCGAGGGCCGCCGTCGCCAGTAAGCCCCGCCGCCGCCTCTGTTTTGGTGCGCCACGGTCGAGCACCTAGCGTGCAATGAACAAAGTGGCACCGTAAAAAGAAAAAAATAAAATAAAATAGGAAAAAATTGGAAAAATTTTAGGAAATTGGGAAAAATATTTTGGAAAGATTTGAGTAAAAATTTTGGGCAAAATTAAATTATTCTCCGGCATGTTTTTCGGTGCGAAAATTTGAAAATCAAAACCGACTTTTCCGAAATTTCGTTTTGCGTCGTTTTGAATCCAAATTTCCTTTAGATCCTTCTCACCATTTAAATATGTTTCTCTTTTGTGCTCGGACCTTCAAAACCTCAAGCACCAATCCCTCCGCGGATATTTTCAAATCCATTTTCTCGAACAAATCGCGATCGTCGTTTTGCGAAAACCCTAAGTCGTCGACCCGATGTCAGCACTTGGAGTTTTCCGGGGGATCTTAGTACAAACTTAAGTAGGAATTTGGGCTTAGCGCTTGGAATCGTTTCTGAGGCTTTTTCGGATCTTTTCGACCTTTTGGTGTTATATGGGATTCTAATTCGGAGTCGATTGATTTTTCGCACGTACAGGTAGCACCTGAAGAGACTGGCATCGACCCCGTTGAAGACACCACTCCGCAAGCGTGCGAGCAAGGCAAGTCATCACACTCGTTGAACATGTTGATCCTACTTTGCGAAATGATGTTGATTTCAATTACAAATTGCATGCTATACACTAATGAGTACCTATGCTTGGTACACCCTGCTTTGATATTGATTACCTTTAGAATTATTCTTTGTAACCTTCGATGTGATGTGACCGGAGGCTAACTTCGGTAAAAATGCTTAGCCCTGCTTATACTAGATCCTTGCATACTCATGATTTTACAAAGAAGCTTTATGCTTGGGCAACTACCTTAGGGAAGGTAGTTGAGATGCGACCTGTGGAGACATGAGCGCCACATGGCCATAAGATTGATGAACTAAGTTTGATGAAAATTGAAAGTACTATACAAATGTTTTAGACTGGGGCGGCCGGATGATTTGGGTGGATTCCGGAAAAGGCAAGTGCCGACCCTGGTCAATTAAGGACCGAGCCATGAGATAGCCGGGAAACGAGCCAGTACAACCGTACTTCTCGAATGGGTATAGACCTAGCTGATTAGATAGCCGAGCGGAGGCAGTATCCTTGCATAGATGGTTCTTTATGATGTGGTTTGTGTGATGAGGATGAGGCTGCAGCCTATGTTGTGGATGGTGGAATTAAATCGATATTAATTGAACTTCAAGATTGAGGAAGTTTTTCCTTACCCCAGGTGCGCCAGAACTCCTCTCACTGCTAGAAAATGACGGCTAGAGTGCATGAGGGCTTAAGTTTATGGAGCGGGTACTGCCAAAGTGAGGTTATCGAAAGACTTTGTCGTGACCATCTCATGTGTTGGGACGTAGGCTCATTCGTTGGGTTGTCGCGGAGTACGGGTAAAGTGTACATCCACTGCAGTGTGAATGAATCAATCTATTCGAATAGCCGTGCTCGCGGATATCGAGCATCATGACAAGACTTTCGCTTGGCTAGACTTTAAACTTAAAACTGCTGGGATGGGTTTGCATGATGATTCCATTCGCTGGTGGATCAACTTCTCGAGATGCGAGAAGGGGGTGGATTCCCCAGAAAACCATGACGAATCGGAGGCGGGAAGCCATCCTTGGAATCACGATGGATGGTAGACAGAACCGTCACCGAATTAATGAACTATGGAACTAAAACTTGACTTGGCTAGTTGTTAGGCTTGTGAAAAGATTTGTGAAAATTGGCTTTATGCAAAAGAGCTCCAGCCATTCCTTGAATAACCCTATCATATGCATCACTTCCGTGTTGGCTTGTTGAGTACGGTTGGTACTCACCCTTGCTATACGCACAAACCTTCAGATGGTGGGAATGAAGAATCGGAGGATCCTTACGCTTACTACCAGGAGGGTGAAGAAACTGATGGCGCTTACTAGGTTTTAGCCCCGGTCGTTGCCTATGGCAACTGACATGCCGCTGCCTCTATTCCGCTGCCGTATCTAATTTCTTCTTTTGTGTTGTATCCGGACCATGAGGTCCTGTGTGGTGAACATTGCCTTCGGGCCTATCATTGTAATAATTTTGTTGTAAGACTATTCGTGCATGTGCACCTGATTATTCAGTACTGTATTTCGTGGATACCAACTACTCGATCCAGGGAAATGGTACTAAGAACACGAAAGATTCCCGTTCCAAAAACAGGGGTCCAGAGAGCTTGTATCAGAGCCATGCGATCGTAGGATAAGACCAATTGGCGCCCTACCCCTGACTAGTTGGCTAAAGAGAAGTATCCCTACATAGGACCATTTCCAAACTATTATTTCTGAAAATACAAATATACCTTTTCTATATCTGTATTTCCTTTTCTTTACCAAATGGTTTTGATGATAGCTCTTTCCCTCTAACCCTAAGTTGCCTTCAAAAGCAGATGTCGAACCATCTGGGAGCCTGGGAAATCACCATCCCACGAGACGAGGGATTCGTGGCACAGCTTCAGTCATTGTTGTGGTGTTTAAGATATCCAGAACCACCCACTTACCAGATCAAGAGGCATGGCTCCGAAGGATATCCAACATAGGAAGCAGCAGTTTCCGTGGAAGCCCGCATGGGAAGTGAAACACCTTTTTGCTTTCACACCCGCTATCACCGAGATTTAGCGGAAGCAGCCATTCAAGACGCGGCCCGCGAAGCATTTCTTCGCCTTAATGCGACACACCGTGCTGAACTTACAGTGACAGAGTTTGTGCACCATCCCTATCGCGAGGAAGGCAACCCAGTTTGCACCGTGGAAGCCACCCCCGCTGCTACAACCCTATGGTCACACGTCTATCACGCCGGCGGAGACGGCGATGCGCTACGAAGAAGCTTTGCTCGAGATCAACGACCAAGCAACGCCCGAATGATCGGTCGAGAGCCACCGGCGTGGGGATCGGATCAACATGCTGCAGACTCACTGCAGCCAACGGTGCCCAATATGAGCAGCTCTCGGACCGTTACATGGCCCGTGGGGAAGCCCCTGTAGAGCTGGAGGAGCAGCTCAGGAAGAGCAAGCAACAAGTCAACCAGCTGGAGGAACTGCTGCGCTCCCGCCCTGTCCATGCTGTAGGTACTTCCACCGGAGTTGTACCAACACCTACTACTCCTGTGCCCGACCACTACTACCTTATGACTCCAGCATGCTTGGACACCTTTCAAGCCATGATGGAGCAAGCTTTTATGTTGAGCACAGAGCCGGCCGTACGATAGACCCCACTGCTGCCACTTCCATGGGACCCACCTCGAACTCCGTAGCAGTGCCATCCGAGCCTGGATCGGGAGAGGAGAACCCCATCCAGATCCACACCGACTCTGAGTCTGAGACGGAACCTATGGAGATCAAATGGGAGTCCAGCGACACCGATCCAATGGAGGAGGAAGCTCCCACTCGTCGCCTGACTCACACCGGAGGTCCCCTCACCCGCAAGACCGCTCGCAAGAGTACACGGCCACCGAGCAGGAAGATCCGACATGACTCCGAGGCCACCACCTCTAAGCCATGGGGACTCCGATTTGCTTCAGCAGAGGATTACCCCCTTCCTGCACCTGGCTCCTGCGGATGGTTGGATGATTAGGCGGGAGGACCACCCCAGCTTGATCTCGCTTTGGACGGTTCGGCAGCAAGGATCACACCCTTTCCCCCCTTAATAGTTAAGGCAGTAGAACGATGTAGTTGTTGTATCATGGCATGTGGACTGTGCATGTACAGTCCATTGTACCCCTTTGATGTAATATTATGGACCTAAGTATCGCTTTGTGGTATCCTATTAATGAGCTTATTTTACCATGCTTGTTGGTTGAAGATCATTTAAAAACAACTTGAAGAGAAATCACCTAGGAACCATGACCTTAACAGGTCCGGTCTCTTAATTCATCTATCTTCTTCAGATGGCGCATCGCCGAGCCGCAGCAACCAACGAGAACCCGCCGGAACCTAACCCCTCCACTCTGGCGGAGGTTATGGCTTTACAAACCCAGCTGCTCCAAGCAATTGCCAACAACCAGAGGAGTCGAGGAGGATCAAGTTTAGGAGAGTTCATGCGAGCTAAGCCACCAACCCTTCTCCACGGCCGAAGAACCCATGGATGCTGAAGATTGGTTGAGGGTGATAGAGAAAAAGCTAACTCTCGTCCGAGTTCGAGAAGCGAGATAGAGTTATCTTCGCCACTAGCCAGCCTAGAGGGTCCCACAAGTGACTCGGTGGGACACCTACAAGGAGACGCGAGTGAAGATGCCGGAGAACCGACATGGGAAGAATTCACATGCGTTCCGTGAAAATTTCTGCACCCAGTTATGAGGATGAAGAAAAATAAGTTACGTAGGCTGCGCCAAGGAAACACCTCGACAAGAGTACTGAACAAGTTTACCCACTTGCCCGTTACGCCACAAGTGACGGGACGAAGAAGAGAAGATGGATAAATTTATCGAGGGACTAAACGATGAGCCGAGAGGACCGATGATCGGACAAGACCACACCAGCTTCCAAAGCCTCATCAACAAGGTCGTACGGCTTGAACATGACCAAAAGATGATAGAAAATAACCGCAAAAGGAGGCTTGCTATGGCCCGCCCATTTCAGGGAGCGCCTCAACGTCCCAAGGGAGCCACTTCGTCTGGATGGAAGCCAAACGTTCCGGCAGCCGGTCATTCCCCCGCACCCGACCATGTCAACAGGCCAGCTACACCTCAGTTCTGTACATCGACGCCAACCCTAGCCGCTCCAGGAAGAAGGAATGTGAACTGCTTCAATTGTGGAGAATTCGGGCACTACTCCAACAGCTTCCCCAAACCACGCAACACTCCCGTGTGCACTGGCGCCAATGCAACGGCCGTTCGAGGAACCCCCACCCCTGCTGCGGGACGCGGTCTGTTCAGGACCCCGCAACCCAATAAGGCTGCCACCGGGTTTCGACGTGGCCAGGTGAATCATGTGCGTGCTGAAGAAGTGCAGGAGGATCAGAACGTGCTGATGGGTATGTTCTCTATCAACTCTACCCCAGTTAAAGTCTTATTTGATTCGGAGCCTCGCATTCATTCATATCTTCCCAAGTAAGCAAACAACACCACCTACACCAAGTAGAACTTAAGAGACCTATGTTGGTACACTCACTGGGAAACATAACCGTACCCCATGCTTGCATCAATGTGCCCATACGGATTAGGGACGTGGTGTTTCTTTCAAACCTTATGGTGCTATCACCCCAAACCATTGATATCATACTCGGGATGGATTGGTTGACCAAGAATAATGGAATCATAGACTGCAGTCGAAGGGAAGTCACGGTATCCACCCAATGGGGATCACCAATGAGCATAACTATGGACCAAAACCCGAAGCTATGCGAGCAAGCTGCGGGAGTATTCACCATGCTACCTCTAAGCGGGATGCCAGTAGTACAAGAATACCCGGACGTATTCCTCGAGGAATTGCCCGGAATGCCCCCGGATCGCGACATAGAGTTTATCATCGACCTAATGCCTGGTACTGCCCCCATATCCAAGAGACCTTACCGAATGCCGGCCAACGAGTTGGAAGAACTCAAGAAGCAAATCCGAGAACTACAAGAGAAAGGATTTGTACGCCGATTCTTCTCCTGGGAGCTCCAAGTACTCTTCGTCAAGAAGAAGGATGGGAGTATGAGGATGTGTGTGGACTACCGATCGTTGAATGAAGTGACTATCAAAAACAAGTACCCACTACCTCGAATCGATGACCTATTCGATCAACTTAAGGGTGCGCAAGTGTTCTCAAAGATTGATCTTCGGTCGGGATATCATCAATTGAAGATTAGAGCCGGAGATATATCCAAAACGGCGTTCTCTACACGTTACGGCTTATACGAGTTCACAGTAATGTCCTTTGGATTGACCAATGCTCCGGCATATTTTATGAATCTGATGAACAAGGTATTCATGGAATACCTGAATAAATTCGTAGTGGTATTTATCGATGATATACTTATCTACTCCAAGAACGCTGAGGAGCATGCGGAGCATCTACGACGGTCTTGGAAAAAGCGAGAGCACCATGTATGCAAAATTTAGCAAATGCGAGTTCGCTCAAGGAAGTCGCTTTTCTTGGCCACGTGGTCTCAGCCGGAGGAGTAGCGGTAGACCCCGCCAAGGTCGAAGCTATCACGGAATGGAAGGCACCCAAGTCAGTAACGGAAGTTCGGAGTTTCTTGGGCTTGGCCGGGTATTACCGAAGGTTCATCGAAGGGTTTTCCATCGTAGCCCGACCTATGACTCAACTTCTGAAGAAGGAAAAGAAGTTTGAATGGAATGAGAAGTGTCAAGAAGCCTTTGACCAATTAAAAGAAAAGTTAACCACCGCCCCAATCTTAACTTTACCTGACAACCGGAAGGATTTCGTGATGTACTATAATGCGTCTCGGCAAGGACTAGGAGGCGTGTTAATGCAGGATGGGAAGGTCGTAGCATATGCCTTGTCACGCCCGAAATTCACGCCGAATTTCGCAGCTAATTTGTGCATTACATCCTCGTCCAGAATCAACCGAGGTACACAAATCGACGTTATTGATAATACAAATCCTCGTCTTAGAAACAATATAAAAGAGTTACATAAATGCAGCGAAAAGAAAATAAAAGCGACTTAAGCTAAACTTGACACGAGCGAGCGGAACACCAACACCACGGCTAAACCTTGACGAGAACAAGCCTACACCTCCTCGGAGACCTCGCTCTCAACCTCGGCACGAAGGGGAAAAAGAAGCAAGGCGAGTACAACCACCGTACTCAACAAGTCACACCGGAAAAGGGGACATGATGCAAGATAAATAACAAGGAAAGGTCAAGGGCTCAATTTGCATAAACGGCATTTGCGAATACGGTAATGATATTTGAAGACAAGAAAAAGTAGTAACATTTAAGCGGTATTAAATAAACACTGTCCAACGCTCAAACCACGTTGCAACAGGCCCATCCATCCACCTGCACTAGTCATAATCCAACATTTCATGCGAATAAAGTAAATGAGACTAATCAAGGTGAATCGGTCGATCGCATGCGTAAGTGGGCACGGCTATTCGAATAGTTTTTTTACTACGATCGAGGTGTACAAGCTGTACCCACAAGACACAATCCCACAACACGTTACCATGCGCCGGTGCACCACCACGGTGCCCCGAAAGGAATTGTGACGGACCCTTCACATAACTCCCTCTAATCAATCGTACCACACCAAGGTTTCGCCCCCATTCCCATCGGGCAATGGGCAGCCCCTCTAGTGCCGCGGTGAATCCGGAAGCTGATCAACCCTTAAAACCGAGGCCGACCCAACTCCATCACGCTCACCCTCTGCGGGATACGTTAACTAGAGACGGCTATGCTACAAGCCCAGCCATTACCCATGCGGCTTGTGGTATGCACGGCATTTCTTCCGGGGTTTCGTGAACCGGTCCTTAATCGTCATGAGCACGCTAACCAAAGTCCAACCATGTGCTCACGACCCACCTTTCTTATAATTCAGTATTATTAAGAACCAAAGTCATATCTTAATATCATCGGAAGGACCACTTTAGAAATAAACTTGTTTAGTGTGATTCCCTTAAGTGAGCTAGTTGCACTAAGCATGACTAAGCAACCTTAAACTATCATCTAGTCACATTGGATCCCAAGTTATCAATGGTATAAGGTAAACAATCCGTGGTTGAGTACAATAGGTATAAAACATCCCATGAAATGACATTCTAAAACATATGCGTATTTGAACGAAAAGAGATATTTACATAAAATAGGTACAATATGGTCAATGTAAGGTATGACTTGCCTTGCTCGGGGCGAGGAACCTCGGCGACTACTTCGAAGAGAACGGGCTCGCGAAAACTCGGACTCGGAGAGAGAGAGGGAAGATACGGCGGCCATTTCGGGCGGCGGCGGCGTTGCGGTGCGCGAGAAGTGCGGGCACGGGTGCGGCGGCACGGGCGGAGCCCGACGTGGGGCCACGCGGCGCGAGAGGCGAAACGGCCGGGTAAATGGGCGGCGCGGCTATGGCGCGGCGGCGTTGGCGGCGGGCGCGGGAAGCGGCTCCGGCAGTGGGGCCCACTGTCGGTGGCCGCGCGCGGGGGACGCGAACCGGACTTGCGCGGCGCGGCGGGACCGTGGCTTCGCCCACGTCCAGGGGAGAGCGCGCGCGGGAGCCGGGCCGTCGCCCGTTAGGGCGCCGGCGGGAAGGGAGGCCGTACGGCGTACGGAAAAAGGAGAAAAAGAAAAAGAAAAAGAAAAAGAAAAAAGGGACTTAATTAAATTCTGTTTTCTTATTTAATTGTTTAAAAATACTTAGGGTGCTCTAAAAATTCCAGTAAAAATCCTGTTAGCGTATTTTGACATGAAGAATTCAAGAAAAATCCTATCATGCCATTTCCATTTATTAATTGTATTTTAAAATTATAGGTTGACTCCGAGTTAATTTTGAAATTCCGATTATTTGGGTAAATTATTTTTAAATGAATTAGGGAAAAACCCGGGATGTGACAACCTACCCCCTTAAACGGAATCTCGACCCGAGATTCGGAGGTCGGCGAAGAGGGGCGGGTGCGCGGCCTTTAGCTCATCTTCTCGTTCCCAAGTAGCTTCTTCCTCGGAGTGTTGAGTCCATTGAACTTTGCAAAACCTGATAACCTTGTTCCGAGTCCTTCTCTCACTGACCTCAAGAATACGTGCTGGTCTCTCTACATAGGTTAAGTCCTCTTGGATTTCGATCTGGTCTGGACTCGCCTGTTCTTCTGGTACCCTTAAACACTTCTTTAACTGGGACACATGAAACACGTCGTGAATACCGGTCATGTTGGAGGAAGCTCCCGATGAGGCCACTTCTCCTCGACGTTCCCGAATCCTGTATGGTCCCACGAAACGTGGTGCCAACTTACCTTTGGTTTGGAAACGATGTACTCCCGGAGTGGTGTAACGCGAAGATACACAAAATCCCCTGCTTCAAAAGCGAGATCTCTTCGACGATTATCTGCGTAGCTCTTCTGTCGGGACTGCGCAATCTTCAACCTTTCCCGAATCACTCGGACCTTTTCCTCTGCTTCGCTGATTACTTCCGTGCCAAACAACTGGCGCTCACCCGTCTGGTCCCAGAACAGGGGTGTGCGGCATTTCCGTCCATACAGCGCTTCATACGGTGCCATTTGAATGCTGGCCTGGTAACTGTTGTTGTAAGAGAATTCGGCATAGGGCAAGCTTTTGTCCCATGCTTTTCCAAAATCGAGCGCGCATGCTCTCAGCATATCTTCCAAAATCTGATTCACTCTCTCGGTTTGGCCGTGTTTGCGGATGATAGGCCGTGCTGAAATTCAAACGGTACGAGTTCTTCTTGCAACTTCTTCCGAACTTGGAAGTAAACCGACTTCCCTATCGGACACGATCTTCTTAGGCACGCCATGCAAACACACGATCCTTGCGAGATAAAGCTCGCCAACTTCTTCCCGAGTAGGTAGTATGTACGGGTATGAAGTGGGCTACCTTGGTGAGTCGGTCCACCACGACCCAAATTGAGTCATAACCTGACGTTGTGCGGGTAAACCCGTGATGAAATCCATTCCAATTTCTTCCCATTTCCACTGGGAATCGAAGTGGTTGCAACATCCGGCGGGCCGTTGATGTTCGCCTTCACTCGCGACAAACATCACAAAGTGCAACAAACTCGGCTATCTCCCTCCTCATCTTGACCCACCAAAACTTTTCTTTAAGGTCTTGATACATCTTTGTACCCGGGTGAATTGAGTATTGAGTTTGGTGAACTTCCGTAAGGATCGCCTTTTCAAATCCTTGTCTTCGGCACACACCCTCTTTCCCATCCAGATTGTGCCATGTTCGTCTTCCGAAAAACCACGAGCTTTTCCGACTCTCATGTTCTTCTTGAGTTCGGCCATTTCGGGATCCGCGCCTGAGCAGCCGAATTTGATCAATGAGAGTGGGTTGGGCTTCCGGAGCGAGCCACAAAACCAAAATCCACCACTCGTAGATTTAGATTCTCGAATTCCGCCGCAATCGGTCACACATTCCTTCGACACGAGGGTGGTGCGGTAACTCTTTCGACTTAGCGCATCCGCAACCACATTAGCTTTGCCGGGATGGTAATGGATCCCTAAGTCATAATCCTTGATCAGTTCCAACCATCTTCTCTGGAGGTTTAAATGCGGTTGGGTGAAAATGTACTTAAGACTTTTGTGATCCGTATACACTTCACAACGATTACCAATTAGATAGTGTCGCCGATCTTCAATGCATGAACCACTGCGGATAACTCCGGATCATGAGTGGGGTAGTTGTTTTCATGTGGGTGCAATTGACGAGATGCATATGCGACCACTTTGCCTTCTTGCATCAACACACATCCCAACCCTTGGCGAGATGCATCACAATAAACTTGGAAGTCCTTTCTTGGGTCGGGCGGTATCAACACCGGTGCGGACACCAACTTCCTCTTGAGCTCTTCAAAACTCCTATTGCATTCGCCGACCACTTAAACTTCTCATCTTTCTTCAACGGTTGAGTCATTGGCTTGGCGATTTTGGAGAAGTTCTCAATGAAGCGGCGGTAGTAACCCGCAAGTCCAAGGAAACTTCGGATCT